>JAPDVU010000007.1:54120598-55397331 GCA_026230045.1 Corynorhinus townsendii
GTAGCAGGCTATTCTTACTTCTTCACTCCTCTCACCCTCCCCCCCATGGCTTTTTAAAAAACTTATTATTTGAAAACATTTTAGACTTACAGAAAATTTGCAAAAGTAGTGCCATATCCCCTTCACGTGGCTGCGTCTAAGGTTGACGCATCACATTTGGTCAGAACAAGAACTGAACCATGGGAAGCACTGCTAACCAAAGACAAGGCTCTCCTTGGGGTTCACCACTTCTTCCACCAGGTTCTTTCTCTGGTCCCGATGAAACCCAGGACCCCTCCTCACATTCAGTTGTCCTGTCTCCTCGTGTCCTCCCAACTATCTTTGTCTTTCATGACCTTGATAGCCGTGAAGAGTGATTTTGTAGAACGTCAGCTGTTATGTAGCATGCTCCCCTGTTTGGATGTGTCTGGTGTTTCCTCATGATTACACTGAGGTTGTGCCTTGGAGGGAAGGATATCCCATGATGACCTGTCCTCCCTAGAGCCTCATCTCGGGGTACGTGATGACAGGTGTGCCTTATTGCTGGTGTTATGTCGTTGGCCCTTCGTCAAAGGTGGTGTCTGCTGGATTGTCCATGGTGTAGTTATTCTTTTCCTTTTTGTAATTAAAAATATCTTAGGGGAGAGTCTTTGAGACTGCCCAAGTGTCTTATTTCTCATATTTTTGCCCTGTAATTTTAGCATCCATCGCTGAATCTTGTCTGTAGCAATTATTTCTGTGCTGTTCTGATGGTGACTTTATATTTTCCTCATTCCTTCTATATTTATCTTCCTAATGGCTTTTAAACTAATTTTTAGTAGATCATAAAATAGTTCATCAGTATTTCATGTCAACAGTATTTATTGAGCACCTACTATATTTCAGGCACTGTTCTATCCACTGTCACAGGATCTGGGAATGAACAAAACAGACGTAAATCTTTGCCCCCAGAGAGTGGAGAAAACAGATAATAAACATAATACGTAAGAAAATATTGTGGTATATTAGGAGTTAATAAGTGTTACACTGAGGAGAAATATAGCAGGGTAAGAGTGTTAGGGAGTTAGCATGAAACTAAATAATAAAGCAGTAAAAATACAATTTTATTAAACACTTTCAAGGTATTAAGCTGTTATGACTATCAGAAGCGTTTATCAGACATTTGCAGTACACAAAGCATTCGTCTATAATCCATTGTTGTAGGAAGAGGAATTGGAAGGCATAGGTCAAAGAAGAAGAAGCAGAAGAAGAAGGAGGAGGAGGGTAAGGGGGAGGAGGAGGAGGAGGAGGAGGAAGGAAGAAGGCACCGGTCATATCCTTCAGGACCTTGGAATCTGAGCCCATGTGCTGCTGCTTTTGTCTCTCTTATTCCACTGGCATTTACCACTGTTCTTTCCCTGAACCCCATAACCCAGTTCTATACACTGTCCATACAATCCTCTTTCAATTCCTTTCCAAAGTCAGCCACTCCAGTGACTACCAAGGTAGAAGTCTCATCCCATATTGACTCCTCCTGCCCAGCTCTGTGTCATTCATTCCCCTGTTTCAGATGGAGGCACAGAGAGACCCATCCTCCATCGTTACACATTGTCAGTTTCCCACGGATAATGTGGGACATAGAATTTGATATTTTCTTAGGGTCCTTAGAGATGATTGACCCTTGGCCAATGAAGAAGTGGATCCAAGAAAAGTTTAGCGATTGAGCTCAGATTGCTTTGTCTTTAGTGAAGAAGACAGAAGGGGAGGACTCTGATCCAGGGCTTACCCCCTTCAACTGCACAGTCCTAGGCTCTTGGAACCCTTCACAAGGTTGTGACTGAACACCCATGAATCTCTGCTGCAGGTGGTCAACAGAGGGGACCCGTATCCTCAGGAGGTGGGCGCCACTGTCCAGAAAGTCATGGAGAAGCTGGGTTACTCTAACCCCTACCGGCTGGTTTGGCAGTCCAAGGTGGGTGGCCTCCACACGTTGTGGGCAGTCGGCTCTTTTGAGGACACCTATTTTAGGACTTAGTTATGAAACGGTTAGATTTGGCTCTTTCATACGCACAGGCTGTGTGTAACCTGATTGCTTACCATGGGCAGAAAGAACTCTGCCTGCCAGTCTGATGGGAGGAGAAATGGAGTGACTAGCTGAGTTCCATTGACTTACTGTATTATTTCTAGTTGTAGTGACAGAACTGGTATTTATAGCCTGCCAATTTCTAGAAGGATTCAAGCTTCAATATGGAAATACCAAAACCCATTAAAGCAGGTGTAAAGCATGGCCCTTGCTCTCAAGGAAGGTGTGCCTGGGGCAGTGCTGGGCCCGACAGTGGGAGAAGTGGGGCCATTGGGCATGCATCCTCCTTTCTCCTAGGTTGGTCCGATGCCCTGGCTGGGTCCTCAGACAGACGAGACCATCAGAGGGCTTTGCGAGCGGGGGTGGAAGAATATCCTCCTGGTCCCCATAGCGTTTACCAGCGATCACATTGAAACACTATATGAACTGGACATCGAGTACTCTCAAGTTCTAGCTAACGAGGTAATGCTTCTGCCTGCCTTATTAATCCCACTGCGATTGGTTTTAAAGGGAAATGGTCTCTGTCGGGATCTAATTGTGTCATTCAAAAATATTGCGTTGTGTATGTGTTTGCAGGTACTCTTCCCTCTTGTTCTGAATAATACTTAATCTGAGTAAGAAATCTGACCACATCAAGTCAGTCCCACTTCTGCGGTGGGAAGCACTTTTGTGCCGTTCTGAAATTGGGCCCATTGTGGGCAGCATCACTGTGTTTAATTTGGGTACTGTACTACTTGAAAGTAATAAACACTACATTTCCTTAAGAAAAAATAATTGTACTTCTCACCAATCTGGAGAAAAAAGATTTTATTGTTATATAATTCCTTTTCTTCACTTAATAGTATCCCTCAGGTTTCTGAGGCATAGAGGAGTCATTGTCATTTAGGAAAAGAGCATGTAATTTTCTCGATCACTTTTTTTTATGCACTTAATTGGCTCTTTACTCCTGTGTTGTTATCAATCTGATTATTGAAATAACCAATACCATGCTTAGTGTCTTGTAATGTAAGATGGATGTGAACTGTTGTTCAAAGTGGAGAGAAACTGTGGCTCACCATCTCACGGCTCCTGAGGGTTGGCCTGAAACCTGAGTCCAATTTAAAGCATTGTTTCTGTGGGAATTGTGGAGGCGCTGGGACCAAGAAGCCCTCCCCCATCTTCTGCCAGAACCCCTGTCCCTGGTCATCCAGTGTGATGGATGGAGGCCTGGCCTCGAAGGGTCCTTCACCCTCTCTGGGACAGGGTGGCAGGTGCAGGGCCGGGTGGAGAGTGGGTTGGAGGCGAGCTTCAGCCAGTACCCAACCCCACAGGTTTCTGTGTACGTGCAGGCCATCCATCAAGTGCTGATGAAGTTAGAGGGTGCCTAAATTACGTGTCAGTAGTTCTGATAAAGAATTTATGGGGAAGTTGTAATTGGCTAAAATGAGATTTCAGGGCTGTCCATGGATTTCATTTAATGATGCCTTCTGTATCCCACCATGACCTAGGCTAACTGTGAGCTCGCTGAAAAGACTTAAGTGCAGTGTGTACTTTTTTGTTTGTATTGAGTGATAATTCACATTCATTAATTTTACTAAACTGAGGTCATTCCTTAGTAAACACATCTTAGTAATCCATGGATTATTAGTGACTAATAAATTAGTCCATATGGAGAATAAAGAAAACCATCTAGCTACAACTTATTTTATTATTTTGATGAGAGGATATACTGTTTAAAGCAACTAACTTTTCTTTAAAAAGTAGTTTGAATGTTTTCCTCAAATAGAAATAACTTTACTGCTTTTTGATAATAAAAATAATAGAGCTCAGATAGTTGAGAGAAATAAAACATTGAGAGTAGAACTCACTCTGAATCCTACCCTTTAGGCATAATATGTTAATACTTTGGTAAAAAAATAAGACCCCTTTTCCTCTATATGTGTGTGTGTGTTTTACACATTTAACAAAATGGCATTTTATTCCTAATATTTTGTAGCCTTTTTTTTTTTCTTAAAAATATATTATGGGCCCATATCAATAAATAATTATATCTAGGTAATAATTTTTAACAAATTCTTAATTAGTATACATTAAAGATGTTTCTAATTTTTTACTGTCATATACTGCTCTGTGATAAGCATTTCCTTTTTTATTTTCCCCATTATTTTCTGAGGATACATTCCTAGAAATGGAATGTAAATGTTGACATATTTTACCTCATTTCCCTACAGAAATGTGTCCTTCAATGCTCCCATCAGCAGTGTCTGAGAACACTTGGCCACCTCTTTACACCAGTTTCATCCCTTTACCTTTTTCAGCCAGGTTATATTAGCATTGACTATATTCAAGGTTACCCTGCTGGTGCTGACTTCTCCATGAAGTTTTAGACTACAGCCTCTTGTTGAGAACTGTGTGTTTACTGAACCTCAGCATTTTCCCCATACCACTCTTCTGATGTTAATGCTGACTTAAAGCACCTGAAAAGCCATCAGCATTTTGGAAAGGGAAAAAGAAGATCCTAACTACTTGAATAAATAATAATGAGATATTTCTCACTTATTCGGGGGATAATTAACTAGATATTTTTGGAGAGGAAAGCAGGGATGGTACTGAAACAATGCTCAGATTTTTATTTTAGATTTTCTAAATGTCAGGGTATATTTAAAATCCCAGCTCTAAATTGGATCCTATCTAAGTTCAATATACATTAAATTAATTTACCTCTTTCGACACTTGGAATCAAAACAGGTATAAAAATGTATTTATATCAACATTCTGCTTAGGTAAAGTCTATAAAGGTGTGCATTAGAAAGATATAATTAAAAAAAGAGTGGTAAGCAGACTTAAATTACTTGGGAATTCTATCAAATACACCCTCAAAAATGGTTTGGAAACAAAGCACCTATGGGAAGGTACTGGGTAGGGGGAGGAATAGAAATTGAAGAGCCTTTTTATGATAATGTTTGAAAATCAGCATATGGCTTGGTCCTGTGACTATTTCATTTTTGAGCAATGTTAGACTTCTTTTGAAGTAAGACTTTGAATTGTGTGTGTGTGCACATGCGTGTGTTCTGTAGCAGTCAGTTTCTTTAAAAAAAAAAAAAACCACAAGGAAAATAAAATGTGTATGTGTTTTTCCTCCCTTTTCTCATTTGATTCAGTGTGGAGTTGAAAACATCAGAAGATCTGAGTCTCTTAATGGAAATCCATTGTTCTCTGAGGTATCTCTGGAGTTACAACCCTTTCAGTAGAACATATCGGAGAGTAATCCTCTGAGAAACTCGCTCAGAATATTGGTTTTCTCACATATTAGAACATTTTGAGGTCCAATTAATTACAAAAATAAAATCGAAATCCTTATCCTCTCACTCCTTTTTCCTTTAGATAGCCCCCATTTTCTGACTTCTATCCACCTACCACTGTCTGATTTAAAATCTGCCTTTCAGAGACCAACGAGGTTTAGTGGGCGGGGTAAGAGGATTTCACTCTCTAAAGTCTCTATTTTAAGTTTTCTCCAAGCTGAGGATGCTTGGGAGAGAAAGATATTATAGAATGTGACTCAAAGGGTTCATAATTCAGATTAAAAGAAACCCCAAGCCATAGTGATTATCAGGACAGATGGGAAAGGAAATGCATGGGTGGGGGAGACAGCAGACTTTTTATTCTAATGAATCTTTGCCTCTTGTCACCCCCCTTGCAGGCCCTGGCCGATTTGGTGCACTCACATATCCAATCAAACGAGCTGTGCTCCAAGCAGCTGGTTCTGAGCTGCCCGCTCTGCGTAAATCCTGTCTGCAGGGAGACTAAATCCTTCTTCACCAACCAGCAGCTGTGACACCAACCAGAGGACCCCGTGGGATTAGGCAGATGCCAACCTGCAGATACCTCCAACTCAGAGGACACAGCGGAAGATGCATTTCGAGACTGAGGAAGGAAGTCACATTAGAACACGTACAGCCTTGGGGCACACATCGTGTGATTTCTTGAGGAACGACTCTGAAATCCTTATTGAGGGTTTTCTACTTTATGTGCCAATGTAGTAAACACATATTAGTAAACAAAGTTACTCATTTGGAATGGCCACTATGCTACTTAAACACTGAATTTTAAAAATGTATCTTATGAGATGCACACATATTTTAAATATAGATTTTGGTTTTATTGACCAAAAAAACGTGCAAGGGGACAGAGAGTCCTGGCTGTGGGCTGTCAGTGTGAATGAGGCCTGCTTATAGGTCTTCTGCATATAGTTGTTTTTTTGTTTTTAAGTGAACATAGTTGAGCAAATGCAATATAATTTGAAAAAGAAATGTTACCTAATCTTTCCTAGGCCCATGGGTTACAGAATGCTGGTGAGTCTGGTGAGGGCTGCTTTTGCCAGTGCTGTGACCTACCATGGTCATTTGGTTCTAGTGTGTGAACCTCACTTTCTTCACCATCAAACCAAATCAAGGCAGATTCCTCAGGCACACAAGACTAATAAGCGTGTAAAAATCCAACCTTTGTCATCGGTGCCTGGTGGGGATCTGTGCCACGGGAAAGGGGGCTCCCACTGCCTCTTGTCTGCGAGGACTCAATGCTGGGGAACGCTGATGGTGCCATTCACTGTTCAAGCTCCTCCCAGGACCTGTGGACCTTTCCTTCAATCATCTTTCTTTTGGTTGACTGTCTTCTTTTCTGCACAATATTTGAAGAATTATTTTTATAAAGTTAATTGTGTTTTGTAACCCTGAATTTTCTTAATTTATGATTTTAATTACAACATTATATTACATGCAATAGGAAATTTGAAAAGTAGAGAAAAGAAAAATAACCATTCTAATGCAACAGCTAGGACATCATGTTATCTTTCATGTCATTCTTTTCCTGTGTGTGTTTTTAAGGCCATTGTAACCTTGAATTTGAGTGAAAAGTTCTGAAATAATATAGGATCAGAGTCTGATCTTCTGTACTTGGATTTGAATGGATTAAAAAAGTCTCTGATAGATCCATAATGAATTTGTAATGATTACTTTGTCTTTCCTCATTGTCCTAAAACTTTGTTCTTCAAAAGAGCATTGCTTTGATTTTGTAAAAATCCTGTTCCTGAAGTGGAAGTATTAATGGAGTCATAGACCTTCTATATTCAGGATTTACTATATTAATCAATATTATGACATTATTAAGGTTTTAACCAGTTTGATTCATGCTCTCTGTTAAATCAAAACTAATCCAAATTAGTTAACAATCAAAATTATTGAATAGGACTTACTTTGTAATGCTTGTCCAATCTTGTTTATAGTTTGCTCACACTAATAATGGCTCTGAAATTTAAGTAGCATCTATATATTTTTTCAAATTGGTTTTGCTATTCATAGATTGTGTTTCCAGAGAAAGTACAAGGTAGTTCTTTAGAATTTTCCTCATCTGTTTCCATTAGCTTTTTGGGTAGTAGGTTCAAAGCAGACTTTGAGTGGCTGTCCCACATGAATTGGATTCTGCAGGTTAGTGTCCTGGTGCTGAAGGCAGGTTATACTTGTGGCCATTCTCCCTCCTTCAGGAAATTTCCTGAGGGCTTACCTCACTTGGACTGCTTTAGAGTAAAATATATTATTACTAGAATCCTGATGCATGAACATTCATGTCAGAATGGGCCTTCCTTTCCCTGGCTGCCGGCACCGCCTTCGCTCTGGCCGGAGCTGCCTTTCCTCTCTGGCCCAGAGCCACCGCCTTTCCGCCTTCCTACGCTGCTCAGAGTCCAGGAGTGGCCAGGGGTGGTGTGAGACACCTGCATTGTCACCATGGCGATGATGCAAGCGTCCCGCCTCGCCCCCAGCTGGTCGGAGCCCACGTATGCAAAATAACCCTCCATCTTTGTTGGGTTAATTTGCATACTCACTCCTGATTGGCTGGTGGGCGTCATGAAGGTATGGTCAATTAGCATGTTACTCTTTTATTAGGCAGATAGAGATGTTATAGAAAACTCCAATTCAAGAGCTCTTGAGAGGGTACCCGAGTCCCCTCATTTGCTAAGGAAGCTTCCAAATTATCGTTCAACTATCTGGAGTAATTTCATTGATTCTGAGTTGGGACCTGACTGGCCTTTGTAGCAAGAGGCTAAGGGGGATTTATTGGGATAACTGTCCATGGCATTAGTTGTTCTAAGACAGTGGTTCTCAACTTTTCTAATGCTGCAACCCTTTAATACAGTTCCTCATGTTGTGGTGACCTCCAACCATAAAATTATTTTCGTTACTATTTCATAACTGTAATTTTGCTACTGCTATGAATCGTAATGTAAATATCTGTGTTTCCCGATGGTCTTAGGCGACCCTGCTAGCAGTTTTCAACCTGTGGGTCGTAACCCACAGGTTGAGAACTGCTGCTGTAGAGCCTAGAATCTAAGAAGTGTTACCTTTGACTTTTTAACCAAAGATGGGTAAGGGTCATACATGAGAGTAGCATTTGATCGGACAAACTCAGCAATTGTTCTTTTTAAAAAATTTTTTATTGATTTCAGAGAGGAAGGAAGGAAGGAGAGAGAGAGAGAGAGAGAGAAATAGAAACATCAATGATGAGAGAGAATCATTGATTGACTGCCTCCTGCACGCCCCACACTGGGAATTGAGCCCGCAACCCGGGCATGTGCCCTTGACTGGAATCGAACTCAGGGGCCCTTAAGTCCACAGGCCAACGCTCTATCCACTGACCCAAACCAGCTAGGACAGCAATTGTTCTTTTTAGAGCTAATAGGCTTTGAGACTTGTTATCTTATTTGTCAACTTTGAAATAAAAATGTTTGTCCTGGAAATTAGCAATGCACTGTTGGCCGTTTCTTCAAGCTGCACTTAGGTGCAGACCTGGCTTTAATTGATGAACTAACTTCTACAGAAAACTTGCAGGAGCTGCGATGATGAAGCAGTTTAGCTTGCCAGGGTTACAGAAGGCCCAGCCATGTGTACAGCATAGAAAGAAGGAATCTTCTGAAGAACATGCAGTCTGGAACTACTTACCTTTTTAAAATTAAAAGAAATTTCAACACTCAAAACTTGCTTCATATCAGGAGAAATGAAACTTGTTTAAAAAAGCCCTTTAAAAGGTGTATAGTGACATGTTATGCTGACTGAATAGTCAAAATCCAGGACTTTTCCCTGGAGTACTCATCCTTGCTCAAGTAATCCCATGCACAGAGTGTAACCTTCCTTTAGGATTCTGATACATCTTTCCTTATGGCTGAAATTATTCTGACAATGATGGCTATGTAGGTATGCACAGAAAGTGGACTTTCTGCTCCACTATGCCCGAACTAAGCCTGTCAGAAGGTGCATTATATTAGTAATCCTAAATTCATGTCATTTACCTATTTAGCTGCTCTGTAAAAATATTTTTTCCTTGGTGAAAATACACTGACTTGGTGAGATGAGTCTCAGAATGAAGTCATTGCATCCCACCACCCTCAGCTAATCTCATCAATTGGGTATTTAATTTAAGAAATCTTAAGGTATGCAAGAGAATGTTTGCTCAATTTGATGCTGCTGTGTTTATCCAAAACATGCTATTACACCAGGAGGGAGAGCCCACACCACTGAGTAGGGCAGCAGGAAGACTACACCCTCCTGAGCATAGTTAAGCACGTGGGTCCTATTCTTAATACTCTGAAGATCTCCAGGATTCTTTATGCTGATCCCTCCGTATCCTCCAGGGCCAGGTACCCATTTCCCAGCACACCACTGCTTGTCCATGGGGTGGATGGGGTAGGGGTAAGGGGACAACTTGTATAGCTGTAGCTGGAAGGAAGAGTTTAGAGCTGATGACCTTAAGGAAAAAAAACATCTGTGTGCGTGTGTGTGTGTGTGTGTGTGTGTGTATGTGCGTGCACAGGTGCATAAGCCTAGAGGCTCTGACCATGTCTTTGAGCTCCTTGCCTTGCCTGAAAGACCCCTCTGTCAGAATCCTGACGGTGGCATTAGAAACAGGTTTCCCAACATTAGGTGGAAATGGAAAATCCATTAAGGTGTCACAATCTGGAAAAGAAAATTCTGAGTCGGCCCTAAAATTAGTGCTCTACATTAAAATCATTCAGCATCTCAGTCTAACCAGCAACGTGGGCAATCCTCAGAGGAGGGCAAAAGCTAATCATTTCTTTGATGGTTTACAACAATTATAAAATTAAAACATTTTGTCAAGGTCGTGCCCTAGAAAGGTTTTGCAAATATTATTCCAAGGAATTCCATTCTTAGTGCCCACTAATTGAGATCCCTATGGTACCGAGCTGGCGGTTGGTACCAGTGGGTGCTCGAGAAATGAGTTGATGCTGCCAGTATTTGCTGAATGGCACTGAGGCAATGAGAGATACCAGGTGGGGCCGACCCTCTGTGGGGTCCCCGCCCCCTGCGTGAGATGATTGGCCGTGCTCTGGGAAGTGGGTGCCCGCTGGGAACACAGCCATAATGTTGTAGGGCCTAGGAGAGGAAGAACTGCTGTTGCTTTCACTGTGGGAATCGGATTAAGCCTTTCTACAGGGAAAAGGAAGTGGAAAACAAATGCACCCTGTGATAATCAGTTTCTTACAATAAATATGCTTTGATAGTGCTGGCTTAGTTGTTTTTAGCTGAAATCATTAGCTTCTATTTTTAGTATAACAACTACTGGCTAAATTAGTCTACAGTAAGCCATTAAGATGGATGTTGGAATTAATAACATTTTTGGAAAAAAGCCTGGTTTGGGCCTTTATTAGGAGTGCTTGGGCAGGAACTGGGTCCTGTGTCGGCCACTTGAATGCTGTCTCTGACCTTCAGGCATTTGGTCTTAGCAGCCCACCCACAGGCCAACTTTTCTCCTTCCAGTCCACCCCATGGGTTGAAGTTATACTTTCCTAACATGTTGAGAACAAATATCCCTACCTGGTTTGGCTCGGAGGCAACCAATTGATGTGTTTCTCTCACATCGATGTTTCTCTCTCTCTGTCTCTCCCCCTCCCTTTCACTCTCTCTAAAACTCAATGGAAACATATCCTTGAGTGAGGATTAACAACAACAACAACACAAAAAACACACACATAAAAACAAAATAAATTAATTTAAAAAAGAACTAATAGATTTTACCCTGAGAATTCATAAAGTATTCTGTATTTCTATCTTTTCCTCATTTCAAAACTTATATGCTTAGGACACAATAGGCTACACAAACCTACAAGCAGGGGTGTGCTAGATCATGAGAGTCAATTGTTAAATTTTCTGGTTGTGAAACAGCATTCATTAAAAATTCTATAACTTGCAATTAAATTGTATTAAAAACAAAGGTAACATAAATTTCACCACTTTCCAATTACTATACTATACTTTATCATCTTTGCTGTAGAGATTACATATTTCTATTGGACCTACATGGCGGAAATCTATATATATGAAAGGCTAATATGCAGTGTTCCCTCAGGAGTTCAACCAGGAGACTGGGAGTTCAATCACTCCCTATGACGTTCACTGACCACCAGGGGGTGGCATGGAATGAGGAAGGCCCTGGCCAGCAGCTGGAAGGAAGGCCCTGGCCAGCAGATGGAAGGCCTTGATCAGCCCTGATCACTGGCCAAGCCTAGGTACCCTACCCATGCACGAATTTTGTGCACCAGGCCTCTAGTAATAAATAATGACCAGCTTCTGTGCCTCTTTCCAACTTTAGTGACATCACATTGATGGTTTGAAATTGGCTGTTATATTGTGGAATTCAGCAAATACTACAAATGAGTACTTGATTGCTTTGTTGATTATCTAGACTTAAGAAAGTGATGGAAAAATGTTAATAATGCAGATTAAATGTTGTGTCTATAGCCATTACATTGTGAATAGCACTAAAACTAGAACCTTCTATTATTTGAAAACTGTTTATCTGACTTATCCAATTGGTTTCCACATACAAAGATGCTATTTCACATTTGCAATATCATTAATGTAAACATTAATGTTAATGTATACATTCATGTCAGTACTACATGGTTGATTGGTTACAACTATAGGTTGGCTACAGATTTGTTGGCTATAAAAATCAACAAAAGCATTCTTTGAGAATCCAGTGACTATATGGAATTCATAGTAAAGAGCATTGTGCTTTATTATTATTTGTGAATTGTGTTTCCAACCTCTTTTATAGGTAAAATTTATAGCAAACATACACCCACACATACACGCATCGGTGGTTTTTTCAGAGAGCTGGTTGGCGACCATTTCCCAGCACACCACTGTCTTATAGGGACCTTTTCTGGGATGATGGAAATGATGTATGTGGACTGCACACTTGTATTGTTCTCCAGATTCATTATAGAGAGAGAGGGGCAGCTCTCTATACATCACTGTCTATTTAGAGTGGAAGCTAACCCACAGTGACTAGATATTTTAATCTTCTTAGCAAGATTCCAATTGTCTTCAACAAAATCCCATGGGCCTGCTGCACTAACAGAATCCCTGAGAAGAACCCTCAGATGGCGAAGGTCTGAAGAGCAGGTTTTCTCCCACTTGTCATCTCACTGGGCTGTGGAGACTGTCAGCAAGGGCCCAGGCTCACGGGGACACGAGTCTCTCCCTCTGACAATCAGGTGTGATTCTCTGGTCTCACAGGGGTGGTTTCTTCCATCCATGCCTCCTGTGGGTCAGACCTTGTGACACCCGTGACAGCCAGAGAGACTGAGGTGGAGCACAGCGTCCAGAGCGTCCCAGAATGCCACGGGGTGTCCTCACTGAACCCCGCAGCCCTCCCAGGCCAGTGTCAGCATCATACTCTCCCCACCGCTCTGGCTTCACGGTTGCTACTGTTCCTGAAGCAGAGCGATCTTTTCCCTGGGCTGGGCTCTGCAGACGAGCAGTTTTTTATTTGTGTCTTTCTCATGTCAAGTCCTTGGCAGAAAGAAAATACACACAACCCAAAACTGCGTCGAACAGTGAATTCCAACCTCTTCCTCTGCCTCAGAACGTGACCAAAATAGAGGTGGCTCCTCTCTGCTGCCACTTCCTGCACCCCACTTGGCTGCCTCTTGTGCTTCTGCACTACTTTCTTCCGATTGCAGTCCCAGGTTATCCTTTGCTTCAATCCTTTGATCCTCAGGAGCTAGGGAAATCTTTAGGGCTTTATGCTGATCCCTCTGTATCCCCCGAGGGCCAGGTACCCAGCGGAGCCTGCCTCACCTGCCTAAGAGCTGCATGTCTCTCCCCGCCTTTGACTGCCGCTGAGCGACACAAGGCAGCATTTCCAGGGTGTGTGGCAGCGCGGTTACCGTCACTTCTCAAAATAACTGAGCTGCACTTCTCCAGACCAAGGAGACAGGCTGCCCCATACTTCAGCCTGTTATTTCCGTCCGTGTTCCCACCATCTGGGCCAGATTATCTCCTGATCACATTTCACTCTCAGCTGAGTCATCCACGAGGCAGTGCAGGTGGAGCAGAGGTGGCCTGGGAGCCTCTGGGTGTGAGCCAGGGAGCCTCTGGGGATGGCCCAGAGCAGTGGCAAACCAGCAGCCTCCCCCAGGGGTCAGTCTCAGGGCCAAGGCCCTGGAGTTGTCTGACACGGACATGGCACCTACTCGGCGGACACTCTAGTTCAAATCCTGGTTTGGGCCCATCAAGTTTAGAAAGCAAAGCACTAGATGGTCTTTCTTTGGCTCTGAAGAGAACACAGCAAGAGGAAACATTTAAGTGGCCACAAGGAGGATGAAGAGTAGGCAAATTGTCAAGGTGTGTAAATATTGAAAGTTTTCTGCGTGATATGTTATCATTTTCAAACAACATTCACATCCTGCCTTAGTCTATGCAGGCTTAGTTCTGCTTAATGCAGGGGTCTGGGAAGATTGACCCTCATTTCAATATATGGATTTCTATTTCTGAGAGTATGCAGGGCTGTGCTGGTAACTGTTTAACAACTGGCTCTCTGGGGGGGAGGGGGGGGGCAGGGAAAGGACCCTGATTTATAGTGTCTGCCGATTTCCATGGTACAAAGACTCTCACCACGGCAGATCCCAAGCTACCATGGTGTGTCACTGATGGCAGAGCTGGGAAGAGAGGCCAATAGTTGGCTTTCTGGAACCAGTACAAGCAGCTTCATCACACTCCTGGCTCTTATGCCAGAGACTTTGCTTACCATGTATTCTCAAACGTTCCCTCCCCCAGTTCCTATCCTGAGCAGAATCCTGGAGAACCTAAGCACTCATGGGGGCAGGGAAAGTCAAAGAAAGAGCGAGGCCGATTGCTTTCAGAACCTCCAGTGCAGCAATGGGAGCTGCAATCAGTGGACAGAGAGAGCTGGGAGCTGGCGCCTGTGGCCTGTGAACGCAGCCTGGGCCAGCCCTTCTAGAGAGGCCTGCTCCAGGGGAGGGGGGCGGGGCCCTCTGGGTTCTTTGTACCATCCTCTCTAATTATTTTTGTATATTTGAAGATATCCAGGATTCTAAAACCTCTGCTCTGTCCACCTGAAAAGGTTGCTGTGGGGATAAGCTAAGACAGTGCATAAAACCATATTTTAGACAGAAAGGGCTTTGTATCTGTGATGGGCTGTTATTAAGCTAATTTCTAGGACTATTTGGACATAGTACCTAGGTCAAAATTTAAAAAAATATTTGTCTCATAACAAATTGTAAAAAATTAGAAAATGAGACAAATGGATATAAGGGAAAAATCACCCATAATCTTATGCTTCCCATAATCATCCATAATCTTATAATCGTGATGACACTTGTCTCACATATTTTATGCATGTGCATAACATACTATGAATTTATAAAAATATCCATATCGCACCCTGGCTGGTTTGGCTCAATGGATAGAGCGTCTGCCTGCTGACTGAAAGGTCCCAGGTTTGATTCCGGTCAAGGGCACATGCTTGAGTTGCAGGCTCGATCCCCAGTAGGGGGCATGCAGGAGGCAGCTGGTCAATGATTATCTCTCAATCTCTCATCATTGATGTTTCTATCTCTCTCTCCTTCACCCTTCCTCTCTGAAATCAATAAAAATATATTTTAATAAAATATCCATATAGTTCCTATTCTTAATACTCTGTATTGCTTGCTGAATGTCTCATGGGCATATTTTATTTATCAATATATTTTCTTTTACAGCATATTTTAAAATGGCTGCACAATATTATATTTTATGGAGATGTTGTAATTTGTTTACTCCTTTTGATTATTGGAACTTCCTATTATTTTCATTTTTGCTTGTATTCGATAACCATCCTTGTAGGCAAAAAAAAAATCTTTGAATGGCCCAGCTGGTGTAGCTCAATGGTTAATCATTGAACCATAAACCAGGAGATCACAGTTTGATTTTCGGTCAGGGCACATGCCCGGGTTGAGGGATCGATTCCCAGTAGGGTGCATTCAGGAGGCAGCCGATTAATCATTCTTTCTCATTCTCTCCCATCATTAATGTTTTTCTCTCTCTCCCTCTCCCTGCCTCTCTCTGAAATCAGTAAAAATATATTTAAAAAAAATCTTTGAACTTATCTTTCATCATTTCCACAGGAAACATTTTCAGAAGTGGATTTTCTGCATCAAAGGATATTTTTTGCCGACTAAAAAAAGGGATTATATGAGATCACATGCATAATTCATGTAGTACAGTCTCTCTCTCTCTCTCTCTTCCTCTCTTTCTCTCTCTCTCTGTTGAAGATGCAGTATTACTTGTGTTATTCACTTGGTTAGCAGACTATTGCTATACTGTTCTCAGTGGTGACTTTATTCGAGGTGCTGGAACTTTATGTGTTGTTTTTTCGGGGAGTATTATGAAGCAAGTACGGTGGCAGAATAGATGTTATAGAAGTTCAGAGCTCTCACAGAGCCTCTAGGAACCAGGGATCAATTCTCTGGTCCTGCCTTTTATGTTCCTTGTTGCTGTTTACTTTTGGTCACTTGCCCTGAGTGGGTCATGGGTAGAAGGAGGAGAGCCAATCTATAAAACTGTCAATCCTGATTCATCAATAACTTTGCAGAGTTTGAATGTTGGGAGAAAGCTGAGTTTCAGGTGAAAACAGCCTGGGGGATTATGTGTGGATTTCACTTACCCTTTATGGGTCTGCAGGTACCTGAGCACTTACTTGCCTGTGTGTCCCCCACATTCCCCTGTCCCTGCGTGGCTCTGAGCTGGCTCCCAGAGGGCAGAGCTGTCCATCAGAGCCAGGCAGGCCTCCAGCTCAGGTGACCACTGCATTTGCACAATTGTCCCTTTAAGAAAGGTCAGCGGGGAATGTGTTTCTTCCTGCTTCTATGCTCCTGAAGGTTTTCATGTCCACAGTAATCCACTGCAGGCCTGGGCCAAGGCCAAGTTGCCCATCAATATTTTAAAGTAGTGGTATTATAAAATTTATGGAAGACACACAAAGGACAATTCCCTGAAGTGACAAGCCCGCTGAGAAGGGATATTGGCTAAAAGAAGATTTCACACTTTGAAACAGTGTGAGATCAAGTGCCAAGCTGGGGAGACCCTTTATGTACATGGGCTCGGAGCTCAGTGGAGAGGTGATCCAACCTGGTTTCAAATCCCACCTACAATTGTTAATTTATTTGGTTATCTATTAACAGTCTCCTGGCAGCTTACTTTTATGTTTAAAATTAAGTGCTTGATTGATTATTTTCTAGGACAGTGATGGGATGTTGTTCTATACTTAAGCCAATCCATTAGTGGGCTCTCATTACTTCCTTTCTTGGTTCATTGCGCGTGTGCTCGCCTGTGGGCACCCACATGTGTGCCCCTGAAGGTGGGGGCAGTTGGAGGCTGGAGGAAAGGAGTCTTTATTCTGAAAGTGGAGGAAAGTTGGGCTTTTATATACATAGTCCTGAAACTACATTTCTGCTAGGATTTCCCATTGTGTCCAAGGAGAGGTGGTTAATTCTCAGCACCATCCAAGCAGCGTCCCAGAGAATTTTTATTATGGTGATTTCATTTTGTAAAAAATCTTAGTATAAGCTTTTATTTTTAAAAACATCTACTCCCCTTTTATCTGCTTTGGTGGTATCTTAAAATATTTTCATTATTTCCAAGATTTGCTTCTGAGGATTGAGAGTCAATTTTTTAAAAAATTGGGCTTATTAAATATTGAATGGACACAAAAAATAACATATATAAGGCAGAGAGAGCCTCCTGACTCTTGGGCTTGGGTAGGTTTTTCATTATGCTGGTTGCTTATTGGTCCCCTCAGCCCTTGGCTTGTCTAGGTGGGGCCTGAGGTGGCCTGACATCCTGGGCAGTTCACTCCTGGCCACCAGGAGCAGCACAAACAAAGCAGGATCTGACCTGTGTTCTACCTGGAAAAGGTTGGGAAAGACTGGGATACAGAGTCTAGGATGACAATCAAAAGAACATCTGTGTCCACAGCACACAGCTTAAGAAGCAGACTGTCATTCCTTTGTTAACCCGCCTTCACCTGGGGTAGGTGGCCTTCCAATTTATAGACGAGAAGAGTATGTACAGGGAAGGATGGCTCAGTCCATCAGCTGTGCAGTGAGGAGGAGCATTCGGTCATGTCATTGGTGTGAGCTGTCCCAGAGCCATCTTGTAAGGAAGGCCAGCTCCTCTGTCCTTCATCTCATAACCCAAAGGTTCAACAGGCAATACGTACCATGGACCATGCTTCATATAAGAGGCATGTTTCTAAACATTTCCATGGAAACAAGTTTTGTAAGTCTAATGACACTTGACACACATTTGGGAGGGATGGGGACCAAAAGGAAACCTTCACTGAAGGTAAGAGCCCTTCTCCCACACACTCCCACCCTGCTCATTTGTCAATCCTGATTTTTGACTTCAGGCTAGAACACGCCTGGTTTCATTTACCAAGTCTCACTAAGAGAAATACATGGGATCCCTTAGGCAAAAGGCAGATGGAATAACAGTCCAAAAAAAAAAAAAACATCCCTGGAAGCTTGATTACAATGGTAAAAAGCATGAAGATGGTGGGTTGAGGTCTGGGTTGGGGGTTGGTGTGAACTTTCCAGGTGGCCTTTGTGCTCTCCTCCTTGCCAGAAGTGTGGAGGTTTCAGTTTCACAGAACCTACCACTTTGGCCTCAGGCAAAAGGGTAGGTGATGTGGCAGACAGATGGGCCGTCTCCCTCTGGACCCACAGCATCCCAAAGGAACATGACTCCTCATCCCACCAGGTTTTGGTTTCTTAGGGCTGCTGGAACAAATCACCACCCACTGGGTGGCTACAAAATAAAGGAAATGTATCCTTTCGCAGTTCTGGAGGCCAGAAGTCCAACTTCAAGGTGTTGGCAGGGCCATGTTCCCTCTGAAGGTTCTAGGGGTGGATCTTCCCTACCACTTCCAGCTTCTGGTGACTCCAGGTTCCTTAGCTTGTGGCAGCACCACTCCCATCTCCTTCACCATGTGGGCTTTTCTGCATCTGTGTCTTCTCCTCTTCTCTCTTGTACCAGGACACTTGTCATTGGATTTAGGGCACACCCAGAAAATCCAGGATGATCTCCCCTTGAGATTCTTAATTGTATCTACAAAGACCCTTTTCCCAAAATAGGTCACATCCCCAGGTTCTGGGGGTTAGGATGTGTACATATTTGGGGGCAGGGGGGAAGGGGCGGGCACCATCCAACCACTACACAACCCTTTTTTCCTTTCCTAGAAACCACTCCACACACTCCTTAGGGTTTGGTAGGCTCACATCTCCCGCTTATGAGGCAGCATTGTGTGATTGTAGTATAGACACGGGTCTCAGGGCTGAGGTGGTGGTTCTAAGCACAGGCCTAGAATCCGACAGAACCTGGAGCCAATCCTGGCTCCCAGTGTACCACCAGTGACATTAGGAGTGTGGCGTCTATCCATAACTTGTTGTAAAGATGAATCGACGCGACAGGTAAAAAGCAAATGCTCTGGACCAGGGCAGTTGCTGAGTGTGTAGCCAATTATTATGGAGAAACCTGGGCCTCTGTCCTGACCAGTCCCAACCATATGATCTCTGGTGGTGCCACCGCTCTGAGCTTCTCGGGATTGTAAACTCATCGCTGTGCTTTCCTCGATCTCTGATTTATGAATCTCACAAACTGACTCCCAGCCTTTTCAGCCACGGTGGCCTTGTACCCTCAACCCGGTGGAAACTATGCAGGACACTCTGAGGCTGTGTCAACTCTCACTTATTAAAAAAAATCCTCACCTGAGGATATGTTTTTATTGATTTAAAAGAGAGAGAAAGGGAGAGTGAGCGAGAAACATCGATGCAAGAGAAAAACGCTGATTGGCTGACTCCTGCATGCCCCTTACTGGGGATCGAGCCGGCAACCCTGGCAAGTGCCTTGACCTAGAATTGAACCGGTGACCTTTTGGTGCATGGGAGCCACACCAGCCAACTGAGCCACACTGGCCAGGGCACTTACATGTGTTTTTGTTTGTTTGTTTGTTTTAAGAAATAATACTTAAACATAAAAAGAAATTTAAAAAAGAATTAAAACTTCAGTAGTCATGAAAAATGGGAGCATCTCTTACCCAGCTCCCTCACAATTTGAATAGCATTTCTAATTAACTCAGAAATTAGTCTGTCCTCTGCCCGGGGGCATGTGTGCCAGGTATTAAGGACCGTTGAGGGACAATCTGTGCAGTATGGGAGATGACATCTGTTTTACAGAATGTGACCTGCTTTGTGGGGCCAACCTTTCACCTAGTTGACAAGTCCTCATCTTTTTTCTCAGCTGCCTGCTCCACAGACTTTCAGCCTGCCTCTAAGGACGGTTCTGGTGGCCACAGGGAAAGCACGAGGCCTTTGACGGGCCTCAGGGCCTCACGTATCTGTCCGTGGCAGCCTCAGCCCCTGGGCAAACCTTTGGAGAGGAAAATGCTTGATTTTCAAATGATGGCGTGGTATTGACCAGTGTGTGTGTGAGTGTGTGTGCTTGTGTGTGGACAGGTGCTGGGGGGAGGAGGGGAGGAAACCAATGTATAAATCACATCTTGCAAATTCTTCCATTCTGAGCCGATTGTAAACTCATCGCTGTGCTTTCCTAGAGCTCTGATTTATGAATTGGAATCATGGGGTTCCTGTCCCTTCTTCTGGCTGTAAGTTTGGATTTAGCAGGGTGCTCCATAAAAATGTTTGATGATTTGCATGCTCCAGGCTGATTGAGTTGCATTCTTTATATGACCATTTTTAGATGGATTGTCTCTGTGGGCCTCTGTCCTTTTGTTTTCTGAGGTTCAGAGGTTACATCAAAAACCTCCCTGCCTGCTGCCTGATGTGACCTTTGAACTGCAAAGGGCACAAGATCATGAGGCCATAAAATCAGGCACAAACACTAAAGGTGTCATTCTGATTGTTCTCTGTGGACAGGAGTTTAGGGCTTGATCACATGATTCAGGGGAGAGGACATCCCGAGAGAGCAAAAAGCAGGGGACACCATGCATCTGAATCTCCATCCATAGCCAGAAGAATATTAAAAAGCCTGGGGGTGGGGCGGACATCCGCATTCTGCAAATTGCTAACAATGTCAGCTGTATTTTTCTGCAGCCATTTCTGGTAGGCTGGGAATATCAAGCATGCCACATCTGGAGACCGGTTAGGTGGAAGATGATGTTTTTTTATTGTGTCACCCTAATCAGGTTCATTTTGCCGTGTTTTGCCCACCCTGGCAGGCAGGGAGGCAGCAGGAACTTATCGGAATAGGGCTAGCTGCTAGCACACGCTGTTCAAACTCTCAGGAAGGACAGCGGCCGGCCGAGATGAAATGTGAGAGCCGGGGGCTGGCACAGCTTGGAAGGAAGAGCTCTGGATTAGCTGTTGGTTTTTTAAAAGGGGAAGAAGCCCTGGCTCAGTGTCAAATCTCCCAAGAGGATGTGATTAGAAAGGGGAAAAATCTATTTGGAATAATGATAAAGGTCTCCTTGGTGGCTGGCTAGCATTTCAGGGCAAACCAAAACAAACATGCTGGGGACACGCAGCCGAGCTCTGCAGGGCCCAGGTTGAAAAGTGAAGGCGCAGGATCCGGATCCTTGACACCAAATAAATTATCCAGAATATTCAAAAACCATAAATGAGCTTCTACTGATTCATGCAGAGGTTTCCAAGGTCTTTCAAAAATGCATGTGAGGAGCATTTGCACTCCCCAGAGGCAGGGAAATTGCTCCACAGCAGCAGAAAGAAGTGGAGCCGAGCGGAAAGCTTACGGCTGCAAATAAGCTGCCATCGTGGAAAAAAGCCCATGAAAGGGATCAGGAGGCGGGGGAAGGGTCGCCCTTGGAGAGAGGTCAGGATTGCACTGAGAGGGAACCCAGCCCCATGATGAAGGGGGCCCAGAGATGCCTGTCCCCAGATGTTATCTTACGCCCAAACCTATTGGAGGGAAGGGATGTTTTTAAAGAAGTGGTTGTGTAGAAATCTGAGCTCCCCCCAAGGTCAAGGAAAGGGGACACTCCTGACCTGAAAGTCCTACTGGAGGCAATGGGGTTTGAAGGCTGTAAAGGGCCAGGCAGATACTTGAGAATTTTAGACTAAAAACTTGAGAGTTGACTGTAGCTAAGGGATGAGAGGCCCAGGTAGAGATGGGGAGAGGGAGAATGAGGGGTTGGGTAGTAGCTCTCACAAGGATGACTGGTTCTTCTCAAGCTGGGGAGGGATGAGATAGACCAGAGGAAGGACGTTTTCTCTGGAATGACTAGGTTTTATACTTGCTCCAGGGCCTGGGCATTTAGGGATTTATTCCCCAGAAATGCTGAGCAACTGAAGCAAAACTCTTGTCTGTCTCTACCTGTTAGAGCAGCTATTTTGAAGGGAAAGCAGGGTTCAACTGTGAATTGGCTGGGGAGTTCAAGTGCTTTGACCAACCGGGGTCTTTGAAAGGTGGCATCTGCCCAGGAGAGCGCCCAGGTCTTCTGTTTTCTCTGATCACCCGCCTTGTCTCCTGACACCTGCTCTAGGAGAGGTCAGAGAGGGTCTGCCTGGGTCCTTGTGCTTTCTTGGATTTGGATCAGTGACAATTTAAGCCCATGAGTTTCTCTGGTTCTCTTGATGGGAAAGAAGTCACCCTGTGGGGGAAGGAGACAAATCCCAAGGCTGGAGGACAGTAATGAACAGAGGACAATGTAGATTGAGGAGGGCTGCTGAGAGCAGTTTGGGGAGAGCCCTGAGAACACCTGGTGGGGCCGGTTTGGCTCAGTGGGAAAGGGAAGATGCTTCTTCAAGCCCCCACACTACTGGTAACCCTGGTCTGTGGGCCTGCGGTGGGCTGCCTGCCTTTTCCACCTGTTTGAAGCCCACCTTTTCTCAAAAGACTAAGTTAAACCCCCCACCTCCAGGAAGTCTTCCTGGTACAGATTTTTCCTTTGTGGTCACGTGGTTTATCATTTGTTCAGCATGTATTTTACTTGGTTTCCTGTTGTCAATCAAACAGCCTGCTCATGTGTATATGTATTTCTATGTGTATATATAGTATATACGTACATCAACATCTGAACCCTTCCACAGCTTGACTTGAGACTCCTCCAGAGCAGAAACTTCATCTTTCCTCTCATTCATCCCCCTCTAAAAGTATGTCTTGGTTAATTGATGTATTGACTTCTTGGGCCCAGCACACATCTTCCCTTGATGAACATTCATTTTATTAGAAGCTCAGTGGGAGAGTGATGATTAAAAATCCTCCCAGTTCCCTACTGCAATGCTCTGTGAGTCCATGGGATGTAGAATAGCCACATGAATGACAGCAGAGTCCTATGTCACTTCTACACAGTGGCACTCTCAGAGGGCCTGTGGACAAGAGTTCAGTTCTGATGCGTGTTGGGTGAGCCTGGTGGGGAACACAGGCTCTGACATCTGGACCCCATCCTGATAGATTCTGGTGTAAGTGGTCCAAGCTGTGATCCTGGCATAAGTATTTCTTCCAAGCTCCTCAGATGGCTCTATTGTGTAGCCAGGGTTTGAGATCACTGGTCTATACGATGAAGTAAGACTCCTGGGTTTACCTGTTACACTTGCACAGATCAGCAGTCTCTGAATCTCAATTCCAATTAGTGGGAGAGGACATTTGATTGGCTAAGCCTGGGTCACTTCTCCCAAGTTCCCTCCTCTGTCACCAGGTGTCCACTTTGGTCCAATTAGCCATGGCTTGGGGGGCAGGGGCAGGGGCTAGCAATGTCATGAACTATAAACTTGGCTATTGCTACTCCTTTCAATTTGGGGTATAATTCCCAAGAGTGGGAGGCTGTGAGCTGGGCAGATATCCCCAAAGGTGACTGGTACAACTCCTTCTGCCATTATGGTATCAAACTCTACTTCAATGGTTTGTTTTGAGGTCTGTGAGCTCTTTAAGGGCAGAGACTGTCATTTTGTGAGACCCCCTATATTAATCATATTTTATGATGCTAACATCTTGGAGCTTTGCAGACCTAGGGAGGGACTGCCCCTCCCAGGGTTAGCTAATTCCTGGAGACAATAAACATCTTGTTTGCAAACCTGATTTTGATATGCAAACTAACGAATCCTATATCCATACAACCCATCTCTCTTCTTTCATCAGGCTCCGGCAGTCCAGGACATTTTCCTCCTGCCCCCAACTCCCCAAGGGCCAGGTACAGGATAACTGGATACCACCCCGAAAGCCCAGAGCCTGCTGAAGTGCTTCCAACTATCCAATCCCAAGCTGTTTACCACGCCTCTCCCATTCCTTCCTGTGAAATCAGCAATGCAGACTTTGTCCACACATTCCCCTCGTTCCTTCTACCTCCTGACTGAGCCTAGTGCTTTCCCTTGTGGCCCCACGAGGTACGGAATGGTGTGCCCCTCCTCTTAGGAACTGTACGTAACAAGCTTTCTTTTCTTATAATAACTGTGCAGAACACTTTAGATATCATTTTTAGCCCCAAGTTTCCCTTGTGCCCCTTCTAAGTCAGAGATAGCCACTATATAAGTTTTAGATGTTCTTGAACTTCATGTAAATGGGACTATTTATATCTGGCTTCTTACACCTCCATTATGTCTCTGAGATTCATGCATGTTGCTGCATGTATCTGTAGCTTGTTCTTTTTTATTGCTGTGTAGTATTCCATCACATCAAGGCAGACCCTCCAGGACCTGCTGATGGGGGTGCAGCTCCCTGTCTTTTCAGTGCCATTCATCTCCGATCTGTTTGTTGGCCTCACCATACTAGAATCAAAACAACATCTCTTGTGCATTTTAAAGCACCCCAGCACCTGGCACAGTGCCAATAGCATAGAAGGCAAATGATAAATATTTGCTGAATAAATTGAATAAATGGATGGATGGATGGATGGATGGATGGATGGATGGATGAGAAGACCCTTGAGCATGTAATGGGGGCCTGGGTCTGACGTTATATGCCTCATCTGGCCCTGACTGATGGATGCCTGGGTCACTTCTCCCAAGTTCCCTCCTCTGTCATAAGAAGAACCACAGGAAATTACAGTGGAATGACAGAATGGAGGGGCCAGATGACTCCCTGAAAAATAGCAATGAGACTGTAGTCCCAGGGCAGAAGGAAAGGAATGGTAGAGTCTGTAGGTAGAAATGAAGCATTAGCGTGCTGTGACATTTATGTCACTGAGCTAGGCCTTTCTCTCCCCTTCTCCTCACATTCCCTTTCTGGGACAAAATGTGCCGGGCACCAAGGAACTGTTGTCCCTTCTAGTCAAAACTGGGGGAAACTGACGAACTCCATCCTGGTTCATTAGACCCCTCGATGAATGATGGGAAATGGAGGGAAATCGTGGAGCACACTTAATGAACCCAGGAACTCCAGTGATGGATGGATGGAAGCGAACATTAATCTATTCTTACTCACGGCAATGATGTCATTTTTAACCAACCGTGAACATCACCAGAAGCCAATCTGGAGACAGAGCAGTGATAATGGGGGTGAGGCTGCTGAGGGACTAATGTTAACCAGATTTCAGAGTCTTGACAGTCAGTCCTGCTATGAGTTCATTTAAATGCTCTGTTTAGCTCTTGAATTAAAACAAGACAGGGCTAAAACTTTAATCAATCCAGTTCAGCCACCACACTCAGGTACGAGCAGAGAATAAAATGAAGGTCACAGGAGAAGTCCAGCAGAGGGAAGCTGACAGTCTGTGCAGATGAATGGGGCTATGCCAAATGGCCTTTGAGATGAAAAGGAGGCTGAGGCCGGCAGTTCATTTAGAACCGGAGTGGCAATCTGTCGCTAGCTGGTGCCAGATTCCTGATCCCTGTTTTTCTAGAGCATGGAGGGGTGTGTGTGTGTGTGTGTGTGTGTGTATGTGTGTGTGTGTGTGTGTGTGTGTGTTCATCTACCCACATGGAAAAACAGGTAAGAAGCTTCTGGAAAAAAACTCCTGTTCTATGTTTAGTTAATTACAGACTTATTTATGTTAGCTAGCAACTCATTTCCATGGAAACTTAATTCATATTTTGATGTACATGGTGTTTCTTCACATAATCATATTGCTTTAGTCTGAATTCCTGAGCTCAAGGAAGGGTTGTGGGGGTGAGGGGGATTGAAACTGGCACATATATCTGGTAGGCCAGGCCTAAGGCAGCCTGAGTGTAAGCAGCTAATGAGGGAAAAGCAGGGGAGAAGGGGATGCCAGGGTCTAAAGACCTGCTAGTCCTCTGGACTTTGCTTAGCACCTGCAAGTACCTCCCACAAGATACAGAGAGACTGTTTTCTGTGTGCTTCTGAGAGGCCCTGGGTAGGGAGAGGACAGTGTGCAAAGAGGCCTGGTGGTGGGAAGCCAGGAGGATGCTGTGGAAACTTTGGAGACCATCAGTCACATCTGATGTGACTGCAGCCCAGACAATCCCCCCTACCCCCCTGTGACACCCCACCCTCATTGCTTTGGCCTGTCCTACCCTGGGAAAGGAGAAGAAAGGCCCTAGTAAAGTAAGGCTGCCTCTGTCCTGTCTGCTCAGGTAGCTCGAATGTGCTACCTCTCACTTCACTTCTTCCACCATCTCTCTCTCTCTTCTCCCTCTCTTACTCCCTCTGCTCTCACCACACTGGCCTCCTTACAGATCTGTATATGCCACAACACACTGTCTCAGGACCTTTGCACTTTCTGTTCTCACCTCCTAGAATGCTCTAAGCCCGAATATGCTCATGGTTCCCTTTCCACTTCATTGTTTAAATGGCATATTTTCAGAGAGGGCTCCCCTGACACCTTATTTTTAAAAAATCGTCATTCAGCCCTAGCTGGTTTGACTCAGTGGATAGAGCATTGGCCTGGGGACTGAACAATCCTGGGTTCAATTTCAGTCAAGAGCACATGCCTGGGTTGCAGGCTTGATCCTCAATAGGGGGTGTGCAGGAGGAAGCTGATCAATGATTCTCTCTCATCATTGATGTTTTTATCTCTCTCTCCCTCTCCCTTCCTCTCTGAAATCAATAAAAATATATTTAAAAAAAATAAATAATAGAAAACCATCATCCATTACTCTCTGTCCTGTTTTGTCTTCAGAGCACTTACGTGATGTTACATATGTGTGTATATGTTTTTTATATATGTGTGTATGTGTGTGTATATATATATATATATATATGCCTCCCACATATGCATAATATATATTTGTTTATTTTTTCATTTATTATCTATTTCACCTGATTAGGATGTCAGCCCCATGAGAGCAAGGAATTGGTTGATTTGTATTCCCGGTGCTTAGAACAGAGCCCTTGCATGAGGAGTGGGCGAATCCGCACTGCCCTCTGCAACTGCTGCTCAGGCATCTGTGCAGCCCGGGGACTTTGCTTCGATCTGCCCCTCAGGGCTTCTGTGACACACTTCTGCCTGCAGAACCTGCCATTTAAGCCCTCTGTTCCTTCTCTACTTCTTTGCCCCCTCAGCCCAAAGAAACTTTATCTAGCCTGGGGCAGAGCTGTCTGGCTCTGACTGATCACGTATTCTTCCAAATCTATTATTTATGCCTCCACCGTATGCCCTGAGTCCTTCAGGCCTGCGGCTTCTTACGCTCAGAAGTCAGGCTTTGACACACAGAAAGCTTTCTTCGCCCTTAAAACTATAGTCTCTACTGTGAGTTTCCAAAAGCCTGTTTTGTAATGTAGACGTGAAAGCATGATTCCTGTTACTGTAGTTTGCTGTGTCCTCACTTCCCTCATGCAGAACACGTGGCCATCCCTGTGGTCACCTGGCTCTGAGGGCAGGCCAAAGGGTAAAGACAGAGGGAGGTTGGCAGAGCAAGATATTCTCTGCCACATGCTCTATAGTAGAGGCACTCCCACTAGTTATTGTCAGTATAAATGACCTCGGTAAAACCCTTCCAAAAGCGCCTTCTAATTGGCACCAAGTAATTAACAAACATAACAAAAAATAATAAAACCCAGTGTTGCTGGGATGTAGGTAAGCATGATGCATTGCGGATGCTGCTCTCATCTGTTCCAATATTTCTAGAGAGAATAGTCTGGCAACAATATTATAAGAGCCATGAAATAGTTAATCCCCTGGTAATGCATTGGTAATGCCCCTGGTAATCCCCTCTGGGGAATATATTCAATGCATGTAAACCAGAAGGAGCAAATGAAAAACCATAATTTGTTCAAAGATAATCATAGTGTTATTAGCAACAGTGATAATACCCAAGATGAGAAAGTGGTTAAGAAGAGTGTAATCTGCAAAGGTGATGGGACAGGGTAAATCTTTGGGGTTCAGGGTAAGATAATGGCTTTGTAAAACAACACCAAGCCTGAGTGACTTATCAGAGTAAAAATTCATTTCTTGTCCACATCACAATCTAATGTGAGTCAGTTGGGGAAAAGAGTTTTTCTACTCCTTACAGTCATTCAGGGATCCAGGATCCTGCCATGTAGTGGCTCTACTATTTTTTCTCTGAATCTGATAGGTGGGTGAAGAAAAAGAGGGATAACAGAATACCGCAAGGGAGAGTTCATGAATCAGATCTTGGGGTCTGGAGGCAACATTACATCCACCCACATTCTAGTGGCCAGAATTTAGTCATCTGGTAACATTGAACTGCAAGGGAGCCTGGGAAATGTAGTCTCACTATGCGCCAGGGTGAAAGGGCAACAGGGTTTGGTGAACACACAGCAGGCAATGACTGCCACATCATTAAAGTGACATGCATGCTAACACATAGGAATTTAAATATTCAATAATGTTAAACAGAAAAAGCAGAACAAAGTCTAATTAGGACTAATCACTAATAATTATCCTATCTAATAAAAGTGTAATATGCAAATTAACCACCACTCCGCTACACCCATAAGCCATGCCCACCAGCCAATCAGGAGCGAGTATGCAAATTAACCCAACCAAGATGGCTACGGCCATGGAGCAAGCAGGAGGCTTGGATTTCTCTGGCAATGGAGGAAGCCAAGCTTTCTGCACACCCTGGTGGGCCCAGGCCTCCACTCAAGGCTACAAAGTTTCAATTATAGAAGATAAATAAATCCCAACAAAAAATGGCTGTGGCCACCCACCCTCAGTTCCCTGTTCAATTATAGAAGATAAATAAATCCCAGATACCAGGGCCTCTGCTTGGGTCGCTGGGGGGCGTGGTCAGCCTGCAAACCACCACAGGCCCCTCATCCAGGCTGCCTCATGCCCCAAGGGAACCCCCACCCAGATCCAGGACACCCTTCAGGGCAAACCAGCTGGCCCCCATCCATGCACCAGGCTTCTATCCTAGCTAATTAAAGAGTAATATGCAAATTGACTGTCACTCCAACACACAAGATGGCTGCCCCCATGTGGTCAAAGATGACTGCCCCCATGTGGACACAAGATGGCCAACACAAGATGGCCATCAGGGGAGGGAAGTTAGGAGGGGCCAGGCCTGCAAGGGAGGGCAGTTGTGGGCAATCAGGTCAGCAGGGGAGGGCAGTTAGGGGTGACCAGGCCTGCAAGGGAGGGCAGTTGGGGGCAATCAAGCCTGCAGGGGAGGGCAGTTAGGGGTGACCAGGCCAGCAGAGGAGGAAAGTTGGGGGTGACTGGGCCTGCAGGGAAGGGCAGTTGGGGGGGACCCAGGCCTGCAAGGGAGAGCAGCTGAGGGGAACCAGGCCTGCAGGGAAGGGCAGTTAGGGGCAAACAGGCAGGCAGGGGAGCAGTTAGGCATCCATCAGGCTGGCAGGGAAGTGGTTAGGGGATGATCAGGCTGGCAGGCAGAAGCGGTTAGGGGCAATCAGGAAGACAGGCAGGCGAACAGTTGGGACCCAGCAGTCCTGGATTGTGAGAGGGATGTCAGACTGCCCTTTTAGGCCCGATCTTGGATGGACAGTCTGACATCCCTGGAGGGGTCCCAGATTGGAGAGGGTGCAGGCTTGGCTGAGGGACACCCCCTCTGCCCCTCGTGCACGAATTTCGTGCACTGGGCCTCTCGTGTAATTATAATTACACCAAGCGGCCAGATTATTATGATCTCTGAATGCATAATAATCTGGCCACTCAGTGTACTTCTCTTGAGTACCTCATTTATTTGATATCAAAGATACTATAAATCATGCACCTGATCCGTTTTCCCCTTTGCACTGGCTGATAGAAAGCACAGGGCAAATAGGTGGTTGATCTCCAGCAAAAGTCTAGAATACTTTTGGTACCCATTTGAGATACAAATACACTGAGTGGCCAGATTATTATGGGTTCAGAGATCATAATAATCTGGCCACTCAGTGTATACTAGAGGCCCAGTGCATGAAATTTGTATGTGGGTACAGTCCCTAGGTCTGGCATGTGATCAGGGCCATCTTTCCCAGCTGCCCGCAGCTGGCCCCACCTCCTGCCACCACCCACCCTCAGTTCCCTGTTCGCCATCAGGTGATCAGTGCTTGACGGCCAGGGGAAGGGACCAAGAGGTTGGCTGTTTCCATCTGCTCGCCAGCCCCGGCCCCATATCAGGTGCCCATCAGGCGATCAGAGCTGGCCAGCTGGGGAAAGGGACCAAGGGGTGGTCAGTGTGCCTCATAGTGACTGGTCCAGCGGTCGTTCTGCCATTAGTGTCAATTTGCATATTACCCTTTTATTATATAGGATATATTCACCAACTTAGAATGGATGTTAGAATACTGTGGGCTTTGTCAACTTGCGTGGGGTCTTTTTTCCTCCTGTGACATGAAAAAGTGTGATAGGGTGGAAAGAAAAGTGGATATGGAATCATGTGACCAGAAGTTGAATGTCATTATGGTGTCTACCTTTTCGAGACTTTTTCATGAAAAACACAGAGGCTATTCTCAATTATTTTTTTAGGTTCTAAAATAAGTCTCATTCACTGTAGTCAATTAGAAATATATTTTTAAAGTGTGTAATCATTTTCAACTCACTGGTAACCACTTTGACATTGCTTTCCAATCTTTTTTCTAAGCTTGTAATTATATTAGAGGCCCGGTGCATGAAATTCATGCACGGGGGTGTGTGTCCCTCACTCAGCCTGCACCCTCTCCAATCTGGGACCCCTTGAGGGATAGCAGCCTACCTGTTTAGGCCCAATCCTACCTGGCCTAAACAGGCAGTATGACATCCCTCTCAGAATCCAGGACTGCTGGGTCCCAACTGTTTGCCTGCCTGCCTTCCTCATTGCCCCTAACCGCTTCTGCCTGCCAGCCTGATCACCCTCTAACCACTCCCCTGCCAGCCTAATTGATACCTAACTGCTCCCCTGTCAGCCTGGTCACCCCTAACTGCCCTCCCCTGCAGGCCTGGTCACCCCTAACTGCCCTCTTCTGCAGGCCTGGTCCCCCCCAACTACTCTCCCTTGCAGGCCTGGGTCCCCCAACTGCTCTTCCCTGCAGGCCCGGTTGCCCACAACTTCCCTCCTCTGCCAGCCTGGTCACCCCTAACTGCCCTCCCCTGCAGGCTTGATTGCCCCCAACTGCCCTCCCTTGCAGGCCTGGTCCCTCCCAACTGCCCTCCCCTTCTGGCCATCTTGTGGTGGCCATCTTTGACCACATGGGGGCAGCCATCTTGTGTGTTGGAGTGATGGTCAATTTGCATATTATTCTTTTATTAGATAGAATAGAGGCCTGGTGGGGGCTGGCTGGTTTTCCCTGAAGGGTGTCCTGGATCAGGGTGGGGGTTCCCTTGGGGTGTGGGGTGGCCTGGGTGAGGGGCCTGTGGTGGTTTGCAGGCCGGCCATGTCCCCCGGCGACCCAAGTGGAGGCCCTGGTATCTGGGATTTATTTATCTTCTATAATTGAAACTTTGTAGCCTTAAGCGGAGGCCAAAGCAAGCCAGGGCAAGCGGAAAGCTTGGCTTCCTCCATTGCCAGGGAAACCCAAGCCTCCTGCTCTCTCTGTGGCTGCAACCATCTTGGTTGGGTTAATTTGCATACTTGCCCCTGATTGGCTGGTGGGCGTGGCTTGTGGGTGTAGCAGAGGTATGGCCAATTTGCATATTACTCTTTTATTAGATAGGATATTTGAGATTACACACTATATACTGTTTTGCATTACACTTAACACTATCTCATATTTCCCCTTGCCATTAAAATTATTCAAACATGTTCATATTTTTATAATATTCCATTTTATAGATTTGCCTCTACTTAAACCACTCTCCTATTGTGGGACATTGTTTCCATATTTTACTGGTGTAAATTACTCTCTAAGGAACGTGTTTTCTATACATTTAAGCCCACATTTCTGATTACTTTTTAGGATAGAGTCCTTTAAGTGGAATTACCAGGTCAGAAAATATTACTATTTTCAAGGTTCTTGATACACATTGCCAAAAGGCCTTCCAGAAAGGTCATATAATTTATATTCCTCTCTCATTTCACCTCTGTAGCATCTGGAACTATCAGTCTTTCCAATTATTACCAATCTGATAAGCAAGAAGCTGTATCTGTGACTTTGTTTTTCATTTCTTTGATTGTTTTTTGTGGCTGAATAGCTTTTTTTGTATGTATTGGTCAAGCATTTGTATTTTCTCTTTTGTAAATTGTCTCTTCATAACCTTTATACATTTTTTCTATTCCTTTTTCTTATTGATTTCTATGAATGCCTGATATAGTAAAAATATTAACCATTTTCCTGTCATGTATGTGGCTAATATTTTCCCAGTTTATTGTTTGCTTTTATTTCTTTTTATCTAGACATTTAAAATATTTGTGTGATATAATCTTTTAGTCTTTGTGTGTGTGACTTTCTGCAGTTTTATGCTTGGAGAACTCTTTCATTGTGGGGATGAGAAAAATAAATATTTACCAACATTTTCTTATAATTAAAAAATAATTTAGGGTATTATAATTTTATTTTTCATTCATTAATTAATTTTTAGAGAGAGAGGAGAGAGATGGGGAGAGGGAAAAATCAATCTATTGGTTGCCTCCTGTATATACCCTGGCTGGGGACTGAACCTGAAACCTGGGTATGTGCCCTGACTGGGAATCAAACCAGCAACCTTTGGGTGCATAGGACAATGCTCAACCCACTGAGCTACACCAACCAGGGTGAGGGTATTATAATTTTAACATGTCTGGCATTTGTTTTATGGTGTGAAATGAGGATTGAGATGTTTTCCACCACCGAGAGAGCCAGTTTTTCCACAATTACATTTGAATGATTGTTTCCTCACTGACTTGTAGTACCTCCTTTATTAGCCACAAAGCTCTTAGGAAAGTGCAGATTTTAGAACTGGTGAAGTGGAAATAATAATCGGCAATTCAGCACCCAGAGTTGTCATGAAAATCGAGTGAGATAATCTATATGAATGGTTCCTCAAATTCTAAATTATTCTACAAATGCTTTGATGGCTAATAAAACTTAGAAAGAGGAAGAAAAGAGAAAATAGGCATCAAAACACCATTTTTCTAACAAAAATGTACATGATGATGAACACTCAACCATATTCCCTTGCGTTGAGCCACCCCGAAGGTTCTATATCCCCTTTTCCTAACTTTGTCTCTCTTTGCTTGTACTCACATTTTGCCAAAGCTGAGGAGGAGAAAAGACAGACTTTGTTTTACACATGTCTTATAAAGATGAGGAGGGACTTTTTTGGGGGGTGGGGAGTGGGAGGTTACAGTACAAGAAAATTAAAACAAAACTACATTCAGGCATTGTCTAAAGATTTCAGTTCTCTTTCGTTTCCTGTCCCCCATATCTCAGAAGACAGCTATCTGAATCCAACAGTTCAGTTAACTGAGCAGGGATTTATTGAGGTTCTGCCATGAGCACTTCACTAGCTCTTGGTGAGAAAGACACTGAAACGAAACAGACAGTTTCGTGTTCAAGGGGAAAAAGACTATAACCCCCCAAAAAACCTAGTGGATGGAGGTCACAGAAGAGCCGATGGGAGTCTTAAGTGCTCCTGGTGATGGGAAATAGGCAACTAAAGACCAATAAATCTACACCCCCTTTTTGGGGTGTGTGACAAGTTTAGAAAAGCAGATGAAGAAATGGCAGTAGTAGGCAGGTTCAGAATGCAGAGAAAGATGACTTGAAGCCAAGTTTAGGTCTATTCTCCATTTCCGGAGGGAGAATAGGCACATGGGAGGGGAGGCAGTGGCAAGCCAGGCAACAATGCTGGCCTGGAGGGCGTAGAAATGGGTAGATTTGTTTGTCAATCCTAGAAAGCTTTTTCCCATGAGAAGAACCTGAGGGATGGGGATAGGTTTGTGGGGAGAAGGCTGGAAGAAAAGAAGGAGGAGTAATGGAGTCGTGGCTGGACATTTTGGTGGCATTTTATTTCGTCATAGAAACTTTCAGGTGAGAGTGGTTTTCAAAAGGTTGCATGCTCCCAATGTTTAATCAGTTTTGGGCTGGCATACTCCTAAGGAACTTAATCTGTGATTTCCTGGAATTTTTGACAGCACCTCATGAATGGAAAATGACTCGCCCTCTTCCTTTCGTATGGATTTGACCATGTCTTCCCTGTAGCATCAACCTTGGATCGAGTGCTCCCTGCTTGCTTTCCTGACGCTTCTCCTTTCATTTCAAAACCAAACAAAGTCATAGCCCTCAGTATTCAGAAAGCTGTGAGTCTAGACAGGAGATTATTAAGTGGAATTTTTTTTTCATGGAGGACAATGGTGAGAGAGCTAATATCCACTCCACATGGCCCTGGGTAATTTTTTTCTGTCATCTTTAAGGATGATGAACAATGTGTGAATTTGGCCCACAATTGAGGCCTAATTACGGCTCTCCAGTGAGGTGCTGCATTTTGGAGGAAGTCTTAAAAGAGCACTTAAGCAGCAATGCCTCTGAGCACAGGAGCCACCGAGGGTTTGGAGGGAGCTCTGACTCCGGCCCAGGAGCAGCTCCTCCCACTCTGCTCCCACAAGCACTTTTATCACCAAGTTATTAGACCATTATGGTCTACGATGGTCTTTTACCGCCTTTGATTTTTTTTTTCTGTTGTCAGACAGGAGGAAAATGATGTGTAATCTGATCCAGAATGCTCTTGTTTGTTTTCATCTGCTGTTTTAAGATATGATGGCTTCCTGCCATTACCCTTCTCTGGCAGGGGTCTAGGGCTCCTTGGAGACAGGGAGAGCCTGGATTTTGCCAGGCACTTTGGGGCTTTGGTGCAGACTGTGGGCATGTGTATCTCTACCAGGTGGGGACTCAGAGCTGCTGGAGTGGACCCTGGAGGTCACCGGAAAGAGGCTCTAACAAAACTCAGAGGAAGAGATGGTGGGAAATATTATAAGATAAATTCCTCCTCTATCAAAGAGAATGGAAATGACTTGCTATTACCCACTGCTGGTAAACCAAGACAGTGAGAGCTAAGCATATTGTTTACAGTTATGGTAGTAACTGATCTGAAGAATAAAAACAGAAGGTTAAAAGGGGTTTCCTCTAAAGTGGGGAAGTAAGATGGAGAGTTTTACTTTTCACTTAATCCTAGTCTACAGGGTGTCCCAAAAAAATGTATACACATTTTGAATGATTATAAAGCCAGTGTTTATTAACATGTAGTTCATTTTCAAAATTTAAAAGAATCTACAGAGATGAATGTGTATACATTTTTGGCAGACACCCTGTTTAAATTTTTTAACTATATGCTGATCAGGGATCTAACCCGCAGGCTTTTGATGTATATGACACTCCAACCAACTGAGCCAACTGAAAATGTCTTTATAAAAAATTGGTGTTAATGATAGTGTAAAGAAAGCCCTAATTAAAGAATTGTTTTCCCTGCTGGTGACATTTGCTAGCTTGGGTCTTTAGCTAATGCTGTATCTACTTGTCCTTTGGGGGTCCCTACTCTGTGGCTGAGTTCCCGTTCTTTACGTTGACACTCTCCATCATTCTAAATCAACGTGTGCACTTAACAGTGCTATTTAAGCCTTAATAAATATTGTATCGACATTAGTGGGGGGTGGTAGGGAGCTCATGAGGGAGGGACTTATCTTGTCAGGGCCATTGTGTATATATTTGTCAAAGAGATGGACACAGAGAGAAAGCAAATTTTCACTGAGCCTTTGGAAAACTTGATGGAGAAACGTACAGCATCCTTACACATTTCCCCGGAAATGGGAGAAATGTCAATGGCTTGCTGGGATGTCCGGGGCTTATGGTCCTGGCCCCAAATGAATCTGCCTTAATCTGTCTCCTCCATTTGGCTTGTAGCCCCTGAATGTCCTCAGCAGCATGGTCATTGTGAAGCCACCGTGTCTGAGCAGGTCTGCCATGGAGGGTTTGTGGCAGGAAGTCAAGTCCCTGCCTTTCTGTTCTATCAGAAGCTTGCTCTCCCTGACTCAAACCTGAGGTTCAGGGCTCCACTTCCCAATGAAACAGTGTTCACACCAGCTTTCTGCTTCCATCAGTCCTCAGGAAGAATGTGCTGCTAACACTTGGCTGGTTCCTCACTTCACTTCTCTTGCTTTGTTGTGGGGCTTTGGTCTTTCCTTTCTCCTGAGCCTGACCCTTCTCATTCTTATTGATTCCATTTGTCTCTAAATCTCATGTCCCATTGTGTGTAAGATAAGATGCTGGTGACAAAAATGAATAAGATTCAGCCCTTGTTTCCAAGGAGCTCCCAGGGCAGTGAGGAAGGTGGAAAGTTGTGGGGTAGGTCTCAGGCCAGTAGGAACACAGGGCAACATGGAAGTACACAGCTGAGACCACCCCAATCCAGACATGTGTCTTAAAAGTAAGTGGGAGTTCATTAGCCAAAGCAAGGCATTTGAGAAAGAAGGCAGAGTTTCCATAAAGGGCTGAGGGCAAAAAATATATGGATAGAGCCTTTAGGTAGGGACTTTCTAAGATTAGGCTCTAGGGTGGGAGGCTGGATGATAAGAGGTGAGGCTGAGTTCACACCTTAAATGTATCCCTTATGTTTGGGTGGTGCTTCAACATGTCCTGAAGCTGTCCACTGGGTGAGCTGGTTCTAGGGCCTTTTGGGAGGTATGGGCCAAGATTTAGCCATTGCCTATATTCTGCCTGGGGCTAGCTAGCACGAGCTACAAAATGATCTGCAGATAGGTACTACTAGTGCTGGGCTTGGAGGTGCCCAGGTGAAACCAAGTTGTGGAACCACAGCTGGCTGCCACTAGTGCTGAATATGCCATTTGGTGAGAGGTATGGGGAACACTGAGGCCAGATGCTGCTTGTTTGAGAGATTTTAGGAAAGTCTGAAGCATAATCCAAGACAGGTCATTCCTATGGACAAGCCACTGGAAACAGCTTGGGTGGGCCTGCAAGTTGCATGGGGCTGGGTCTCAGGGAGTCAGCAGGGTGGGAGAACAGTGATATCCAGGTTGTTAGAGATTCAGATATGGCACCAGCCTGCTGGCTCTATAGGGGAAGGGCTAAGAAAAGGACCAATGGCTTCTGCCAGCACTTCGGTCTGAGAGAAAGCTGCCCCTCTAGGTCTCATTCTGATGACAGACAATTCAGTTCCTCCTCATATGTCCCTGGTACTCATTGAGATGCTGCTCAGTGAAGGTTCTCAGAAGGAGTGAGTTGTGTGGGCCCTTTAAGAGGAGTTGCCTGGGTGGAGAAACCAAGATGGTGGCATAGGTAAGCACCTAAACAGCTGCCTCGCACAACTATTTCAAAACTACAAATAAAAGACAGAATGGCCCTGGCCGGTTTGGCTCAGTGGATAGAGCATTGGCCTGTGGACTCAAGGGTCCCGGGTTTGATTCTGGTCAGGGGCATGTACCTTGGTTGCGGGCACATACCCGGTGGGGAGTGTGCAGGAGGCAGCTGATTGATGTTTCTCTCTCGTCGATGTTTCTCTATCCCTCTCCCTTCCTCTCTGTAAAAGATCAATAATATATATATATATATATATATATATATATAAAGAACGGACATCATCCAGAACCACAGGAAAGTTGGTTGAGTGGAAATTCTACAATTAGAAGGAAAGAGAAAAGCTCACGGAGAATTGGAGGAATGGCAAAGGGTTGAGGTACGGCAAAGGGTACTGCACTGAACCCCAGTTCCAACTGCACTGAACCCCAGTTCCTGGTGAAACACCATGGACCCAGGCTCATACAGGGGGAGTCTGGACTGTCAGGTAGAGAGAAAGGCACTTAGAGACTTGGAGACCCGGGGGAGAGGTCTGGAAGCACGTGCGCCAGTGTGCACAAAGACTGAAGAGGTTGCCACAGGCTTCCCCTAGCAGAAGGGAGTCAGAAGCTTCTGACTGCATTGAACCCCAGTTCCAGGCGAGCCCCTGGGGACCCACGCTCTTGTGGGGAGAATCTGGACTCTCGGGCGGAGGCTCGGGAGCCAGGGAAGGCAGAGGTCTGGGGGCTCGCACATGCACACAAGGGCAGGACTGACGGGAAGCCAAGACTGTCTGCTCTACCCTGAAACTCCACCCCATCCAAGCTGAGCACAGAGGCTTTTGCAATTTGGCAAGTCTAATCCTATAAGGCTGTCTCCAGCACCGAACTTCTCCCAGCGTAGACACAGGTGATCCTCACAGCCAACTGGCCTGGAGGTCAATTCCTCTCAGTGATACCAACAACAATCAAGACTTAACTACACACAGTCCACAAAGGGGTGCACCAAGAGTGTCCACCTCAGGTAACTGGGAGGCCGACCCTCTGGGCCATATAGGAAACCTAGCACACAAAGCTACCCTACCAACTCAGGGAAGCAGTGAAAATGCGGCGACAAAGAAACAGATCACAAACGAAAGAAATGGAGGAAAACAAATGACTGGATATAGAATTCAAAACCACGGTTATAAGGCTTTTCAAGAATATCCTAGAAAAGGCTGATAAATATAACGAGACCCTCAAAGATATGAAAAAGGACCAACTAGAAATTAAACATACACTGACTGAAATAAAAAATATTATACAGAGACCCAACAACAGACTAGAGGAACGCAAGAATCAAGTCAAAGAATTGAAATACAAAGAAGCAAAAAACATTCAACCGAAAAAGCAAAAAGAATCCAAAAAGTTGAAGATAGTGTAAGAAGCCTCTGGGACAACTTCAAGCGTACCAACATCAGAATTATGGGGGTGCCAGAAGAAGAGAGAGAGCAAGATACTGAAAACCTATTTGAAGAAATAATGACAGAAAACTTCCCTCACCTGGTGAAAGAAATAGACTTACGAGTCCAGGAAGTGCAGAGAACCCCAAACAAAAGGAATCCAAAGAGGACCACACCAAGACACATCATAATTAAAATAACAAGAGCAAAAGGCAAAGAGATAATATTAAAAGCAGCAAGAGAAAAACAGTTAGCTACAAGGGAGCACCCATACAATTATCAGCTGATTTCTCAACAGAAACTATGCAGGCCAGACAGGAGTGGCAAGAAATATTCAAAGTGATGAATAGCAAGAACCTACAACCAAGATTACTCTACCCAGCAAAGTTATCATTCAGAATTGAAGGGCAGATAAAGAGCTTCACAGATAAGAAAAAGCTAAAGGAGTTCATCACCACCAAACCAGTATTATATGAAATGCTGAAAGGTATTATTTAAGAAGAGGAAGAAGAAAAAAGTAAAGATAAAAATTATGAACAAGAAATACATATCTAGCAACAAGTGAACCTAAAAATCAAGTGAATTAAAAACCTGAGGAACAGAATAAACTGGTGAATATAATAGAATCAGGGGCATAGAAAGGGAGTGGACTGATAATTCCCAGGGGGAAAGGGGTATGGGAGGGTGCAGGAAGAGACTGGACAAAAATTGTACACCTATGGATGAGGACAGTGTGGGGGGGTGGTGGTAAGGACAGAAGGTGGGATGGGAACCAGGTGGAGGGGAGCTATGGAGGGAAAAAGGAGAAACAATTGTAATAATCTGAATAAAGATTTATTTAAAAAAATTAAAAAAAAATAGGAGCTGCCTAGCCCAGCTTGAATGGCTCTGTTGGCTGAGCATCATTGTCCTGTGCACTGAAAGGTTGTTGATTCAATACCCAGTCAGGGCACATACTAGGGTTATAGGTTTGATTCCTTGGTCAGCATACATATGGAAGTCAACTGATCACTGTTTCTCTCTCTCTGTCTTTTCCTTTCTCTAAGCATGTCTTTGGGTGATAATTAATAAAACAAACCAAAATAAACAAATAACAATAAAAAAGGAATACCTGGGACTCTAACAGCCCTTTATCTTACTCAGCCTTAACCTCTGGTGCTATTTACAGCCAGAAGTTATGTGGGATTCTCTTCCTAGCACTGGAACCCTAGACTGGGGGACCTGGTGTGGGGTTGTGACTCCTTGCCTCTCAGAAGGGATCTCTGCAGCTGAGATATCCCTCCCTATTTTTATCTGTTCTTCATCTATACCCCTCCAACCAGTCTCATGCAGCTTCTTTTTTAAATCCTAGTTGTATGGCTTTCATTTAGCTAAATTTCATGCAGTTCTGTATGATGGTTGTTCTATAGTTTAGTTGTAATTTTAATATGAGACTAGATATCATTTTTTATTGTAGTTTGAAGTCATTCTGAATTGAATCTGCTGAACATGGTGAGTGATGAAATAGGAAGCTGTAAGAGTGAAAACAACCACAACAACTAAGTTCTAAGGTTGAAGTAGAGAAGTTCATTTTCTTTTGTGGTGGTTAAAACCAGCCCTGGAGAAAAAAAAAATGGTTGCGGAATAGATAGATGTGTACCGAGCCTTGTCCTGGAGCAGATAGAAAGAACAGCTGAGGGTCACATGGGGAGTGTCTGTTGGAGAGTTAAGAGACAGCTATACTCCAGGAGAAGGTGGGGGACTGCTGGACGGGGGTCCCCTGACTGGGCAACCCTCACTGCTGCCGGGTTCCCTCCCTGAGCCACTAGCTCAGATGTGGAGACCACACCATTTTGAAGGGGAAAGTGGATGTTATCGGAAGCCTGAAAATCTACAACTGCAGCACCCACCGAACAGCTGTGAACCCCAAAGCACCAGTCCTCAATTGGCGCAAACACGCAGATTCAGAGGAGCTCTACACTCCACCATGGAAAGGTCAGATTTCGCCTGGGATAAGGTGAGGTCTCTGGTCCCGGCAGGGCAGAGAAACATGTGCACTGTGGGAGCTGGAGGACCGGGGGAAGTCTGCATCTAGAAAAATCCATCGCTGTTGGGGCTGGCATGATCCATGAATGTGGAAGGGGATCCTCAGAGCTGCTAACAGAGGGGATCTCTAAAAATCAACCCATTTTGATCTGACATAGAAGGACAGCCTAAAAATTTGGGGAGTGTGCTGGCTGCTTGGACACAAGGAGGAAAAGAGGATTGGGCATGCTTGTGCAGAGACCCGGAGTTCACACACTTGCGTTTTTTCCTCTTTGAAACCTTGCTTCTGATTACTGAGCCCAATACATAGGATAACCCAGTTGGGGACACCCTAAGAGACTGCAGGGGAAAGTTGTTTTTCTGGAACCTGGGGATCAGAGCAGGGAGTGACTGTTGGAGAACCAGCCCTTGGGCAGCCCACTCCCACAAACCGGTATTGAGTGCCACAGGGAAAGCAGGATCTAAGCACAGGCTAGAGAGGACCTATAGACCTGGAGGTCAATCCAGAAACACTGCCACCCAGGGGCTGAATCACAAATTGGCTATTGCATAATCACAAATAAAGGAATACAAGAAAGTAAGACACACTGCCTGCTTAAAAATCAGGACTGGCTTACAACACTGAAGAGCAGTGGAACACAGGGAACTGCAATAATGTCCTGACTGGGAAACAGGTATGCCAAAAAGAACAATAGAGGAAGTGAATGACCTTCACTACTGCACATTTTATTTTTTAAATTTTTTTTATTTTTCATCTTTTACTTAAGAAACTATTTTTTTCTCACTTGATTTTACCTTTTTAATTATTACATTTTTTGTTTTCAATCAGTATTATTACTACTACTATTTTACCTTTTTTTAAAAAAAGGGTCATTTTATTTTCTCTTTATTTGACTTTGAGATTAGTGTTCTACATTCTATTTTCATCTTTCCATTAGCATCATTCTACTCTATCTCAACTCTACCTTTATGCTGTCACTCTCTTCCTAACTTTTGGCCTTTTGTTGTCTTGTTTCTCTTACCCTTTTCCTGCTTTAGATTTTCTCTATTCTTTCTTTTTACCCCCTGTTAAAATTTCACCCTACTTATATATCTCATTTCCAATCCCCTGCTCCGAGTTCATACACACCACTCTCTTCTCTGTCTTCACTATCCAAAAAATTGTTTTTCTCTCTGTCCTTTTGTTGTTGTTTGCTTGAATGTTGATTATATCGATTTTTTATGCTTGTTTGTGAGATTGTTTTGCTTATTCTTTTGTTTTGTTTTGTTTTTGTTTGCTTTGTTTTTCTTTGTTTTTTGCATCTGTTTTACCTCGCATCACTTGATATTAGTTGTTGTTTGTAGTTTGTATTCATTTCCAAGTACTTGTTGCTGGCATTTGCTGGGATTAGTGGCTATTCTATTGGAGTTTTCTCCACATATATATAGTTTGTTCCCCTTTTCTTTCTTATTCTCTTTCTTTTCTCTCTTACTTTTTTTTTCCTTTTCCCAATTTCCTTTTGGCACTCCTTTCTTTTTTTTCTTCTTCTTCTTCTTTCTCTCATATTCCCTAATTTGCCTTTCTCTGGTTATTTGCCTTTATTTAGGGTTATTACTATCATGAATACATTTCTGTTCAGTGCCTGTGTGTTATACCTGGTTGTGTTGTATTTTGTGCCTTCAAATCAACGCAGGAGAGAGAGAACTACATAACCAGACACCCGGAGAAGAGAGACCATGGGAAAACAAAGAAACAGCCTGCATGTGAAAGAAAAGCAGGCATCACCAGAAAAGGAAGTAAATGAAATGGAGACAAGCAACCTACCAGAAAAGAATTCAGAGAAATGGTCATAAGGTGGCTGAAAAGAATGGAAGACAAATTCGACAATATGTGTAAGAACCAAGAAGAAATGAAGAAGAACCAAGAAGAAATGAAAAATGACATTGCTGCTGTAAAAAACTCAATAGAAAGCATCAAGAGTAGACTAGAAGAAGCAGAGGACCGCATCAGTGAGCCAGAAGACAAGGTAGGAAAAAATACCCAAGTAGAGCAGCTTCTAGAAAAAAACATTAAAAAGCAGGAAGAGAGCCTAAGGGAACTTTGGGACAACACGAAACAAAACAACATCCGCATAATAGGGTTTCCAGAAGGAGAGGAAACTGAGCAAGGAATAGAAAACCTGTTTGAAGAAATGACAGAAAACTTCCCTGATATAGGGAAGAAAAACCCCACACAAATCCAAGAAGCTCACAGAGTCCCAAGCAAAATGAACACGAAAAGACCGACGCCAAGGCACATTATAATTAAATTGGCAAACACCAAAGACAAAGTAAGAATCTTAAAAGTGGCCAGAGAGAGACAGAAAGTTACCTACAAAGAAACCCCCACCAGATTAGTGACTGATTTCTCAACAGAAACTCATCAGGCCAGAAGGAAATGGTATGAAATATACAAAGTCATGCAAAGGAAGGGTCTGAATCCAAGAATACTGTACCCAGAAAGGCTATCAATCAAAATTGAAGGTGGAATCAGGAGCTTCACAGACAAAAAAGGACTAAGGGAATTTATTACCACCAAACCAGCAATGCAAGAAATGCTAAAGGGTCTGCTGTAAAAAAAAAAAAAAAATAGGAAGCAAAGAAGGAACACAGGGGTAAAAAATAAAAATGGCGACAAATAAGTACCTATCAATAATAATTTTAAATGTAAATAGATTAACTACCCCAATCAAAAGACATAGGGTAATGGATTGGATAAGAAAACACGAACCATATATCTGCTGTGTACAAGAAACCCACCTCAGAAAAAAGACGCACACAGACTGAGGGTGAAGGGATGGAAACATAATTTTCAGGTGAATGGAAATGAAAAAAAGTGGGGATAGCAATACTTATATCTGACAAATTAGATCTCAAAGTGAAGGACATAACAAGAGATAAGGAAGGCCACTTCATAATACTAAAAGGAGCAATCCAACAAGAAGAAATAACTCTGGTAAACATATATGCCCCCAATACAGCAGCACCCAAATACATAATAAAACTCCTGGAGGATATCAAAGGAGATATTGACAGCAATACAATCATAGTAGGAGACTTTAATACCCCACTATCACCATTGGATAAATCCTCTAAACAAAAAATCAGCAAAGAAACATCAATCCTAAATGACTCACTAGACCAGATGGAATTAATTGACATCTTCAGAACATTTCATTCCAAAGCCACAGAATATATATTCTTCTCAAGTGCACATGGGTCATTTTCAAAGATAGAATGTATGTTGGATCATAGGCAAAGTCTCTTCAAATTCAAGAAGTTGGAAATCATATCAAGCATCTTCTCAGATCACAATGGCATAAAACTGGAAATCAACTACAATAAAAACAATCCAAAAAAATCAAACACATGGAGACTAAACAGCATGCTATTAAACAATGACTTGGTTACCAGAGAGATCAAGGAAGAAATAAAAAACACCATGGCAACAAATGACAACGAAAACACAACAATCCAAAATCTATGGGACACAGAGAAAGCAGTCTTTTTAAAAAAAATATGTTTTATTGATTTTTTACAGAGAGGAAGGAAGAGGGATAGAGAGTTAGAAACATCGATGAGAGAGAAACATCGATCAGCTGCCTCCTGCACATCCCCACTGGGGATGTGCCTGCAACCCAGGTACATGCCCTTGACTGGAATCCGCAGGCTGACACTCTATCCACTGAGCCAAACTGGTTTTGGCCACGAAAGCAGTCTTGAGAGGGAAGTTCATAGCTCTACAAGTCTACTGCAAAAAAAAAACAAGAAACAATGGTAATAAATTACCTAACCTTACAACTCAAAGAGTTAGAAAGAGAGCAACAAGAAAAGCCCAGTGTAAGCAGAAGGAAGGAAATAATAAAGATCAGAGCGGAGATAAACAACACTGAGACCAAAAAAACAATACAAAAGATCAACAAAACCAAGATCTGGTTCTTTGAAAGGATAAACAAGATTGATGAACCTCTAGCCAGGCTCACCAAGAAACAAAGAGAGAGGACCCAAATACACAAATTCAGAAATGAAAGAGGTGAAATAACAACAGACCCCACAGAAATACAAAGGATTATTAAAAAATACTATGAACAACTCTATTCCAACAAACTGGACAACCTGGAGGAAATGAACATATTCCTAGAAAAATATAACCTTCCAAAACTCAATCAGGAAGAATCTAAATATCTCAATAGGCCAATAACTATGGAAGAAATTGAAGCAGTCATCAAAAAGCTTCCAGCAAACAAAAGCCTGGGGCCAGATGGCTTCACAGGGGAGTTTTACCAAACATTCAAGGAAGAACTAAAACCTATCCTCCTCAGACTATTCTAAAAAATTCAAGAGGAAGGAACACTTCCAATCTCCTTCTATGAAGCCAGCATGACCCTAATACCAAAACCAGATAAAGACAACACAATGAAAGAGAATTACAGGCCAATATTCCTCATGAACAAAGATGCCAAAATCCTCAACAAAATTCTAGCAAATCGGATCCAGCACTACATCAGAAAGATCATACACCATGACCAAGTAGGATTTATCCCAGGAATGCAAGGATGGTACAATATCCACAAATCAATAAACGTGATACATCACATAAACAAATTGAGAGATAAAAATCACAGAGTCATATCAATTGATACAGAAAAAGCATTTGACAAAATCCAACACCCTTTCTTGATAAAAACTCTCAACAAGGTGGGAATAGAAGGATCATACCTCAACATAATAAAAACTATATATGATAAACCCACAGCTAACATCATACTCAATGGGCAAAAACTAAAACCATTTCCCCTAAGAACAGGAACAAGACAGGGATGCCCACTCTCACCACTCCTGTTCGACATAGTACTGGAAGTATTAGCCATTGCAATTAGACAAGAAGAAGAAATATAAAGCATCCAAATTGGAAAAGAAGAAGTAAAGCTGTCCTTATTTGCAGATGACATGATATTGTACATAAAAAACCTGAAAGACTCCATCAGAAAACTAAAAGACTTAATAAGTGAACTCGGCAATGTAGCAGGATACAAAATTAATGCCAAGAAATCTATGGCATTTCTATAGACCAATAGTGAACTTACAGAAAGAGAGACTAAAAAAGCAATCCTATTTATCATTGCACCAAAAAAAATTAAGATACCTAGGAATAAACTTAACTAAGGAGGTAAAAGACCTATACGTGGAAAACTACAGGACACTGAAAAAAGAGATAGAGGAAGACGGAAACAGATGGAAGAACATACTATGTTCATGGATTGGGAGAATGAACGTCATTAAAATGTCCATACTACCCAAAGCCATCTATAGATTCAATGAACTCCCCATTAAAATACCAACGGCACATTTCACAGACCTAGAAAGAACTCTCCAAAAATTCATCTGGAATAAAAAAAGACCCCGAATAGCCACAGCAATCCTGAGAAAGAAGAACAGAGTAGGTGGGATCTCAATACCAGATTTCAAGCTGTATTACAAAGCCACTGTTCTCAAAACTGCCTGGTACTGGCACAAGAACAGACATACAGATCAATGGAATAGAATAGAGAACCCAGAAATCAACCCAAATCAATACACTCAATTAATATTTGACAAAGGAGGCATGAACATACAATGGAGTCAAGACAGTCTCTTCAATAAATGGTGTTGGGAAAATTGGACAGATACATGCAAAAAAATGAAACTAGACCACCAACTTACACCATACACAAAAATAAACTCAAGGAGAATCCAAGATGGTGGCGTAGGTAAACACCTAAACTGCTGCCTCGCACAACAATTTAAACTGCAACTAAAAGACAAAACGTCTATCACCCAGAACCACGGGAAACCTGGCTGAGTGGAAGTTCTACAACTAGAAGGAAAGAGAAAAGAGCACTGAGACGTGCACAAGCGCTGAAAAGCTGAGGTACGGAGGTGCGGGATCTGGGCTGGCAGCAGGCGTTGCTTTTTTCAACCCAAAGGGGAGACAAGCCCCCGATTACTTTGAAATACAGTTTCTGGGGAGACGCGGGGGACCCAAACTCCTACGGGGAGAAGCTGGACTGTCTGCTACCGGGTGGGAAAGTGAGGGGGGCCTGCTTGTAGAGCTGCGCACAGGGATAATTATTTATCTGCGCTGGGGCACAGGACTGGACGCAGTCTGAGACTCAGAGCCGGCTAACTAGCAGCCATTGCTGTTTGCCACGCCCTAGCCTAGTGACGCCCTGAGACCCCGCCCCACACAACCTACAAACCCACCCAAGCTCCAAGCAGTGGCTTTTGCATATGAATGACTGCAGCTTAACCTAGCAAACTTGCAGCCTGGATCAGACAGCTCCAAAACCTCCAAACCCCAAGCAAAGAGGAGAAAACTGTAGCTCTCACTGTAGCTCCTGCTGGGTGGACTCAGACAATAGCTGACCTGCACCCCATTGGAGATCCAGAAGCCAGTATACCTAGTGGTCAGTGTGAGAAACCAGATTTCAACTCCTCACATCCATAAGTGACATATTCAAGAGGCAGACTTAGCGAGCACCAAAGCCCCACTGAAACAAGTCCTGCACCATAAGCGTGTCTCCAGCACAGCAGTTCTTATAGACACAGCGAGTCCTCACAGCCGATTGGCCTGGAGGTCAATTCCTCCCAGCGTGCCAATGGCAATTAAGGCTTAACTACACCAAGACTTTGCACTCAGCCCACAAAGGGGTGTACCAAGAGCGTCCACATCAGGTGATTGGGGAGGCTGAGCTACTGCCCCCTATAGGTCACCTACCACACAAAGCCACTCCATCAACACAGGGAAGCAGCCAAAATGCGGAGACAAAGAAACATGTCACGAATGAAAGAAACGGAGGAAAGTAAACTACTGGACGACATAGAGTTCAGAACCACATTTATAAGGTTACTCAAGAATCTTCTAAAAACCGCCGAGAAACTTGATGACACTTCTGAGGAGCTTAGTGAGACCTTCAAGGACCTTAATGAGAATGCCAAAAAAATGGAAAAGGACCAGTCAGAAATGAAGCATACACTGTCTGAAATAAAGAATATACAGAAACTCAACTGTAGATCAACGTACCCCAAGAATCAAACCAAAGATCTGAAATATGAGGAAACAAAAAACACCCAACCAGAAAAACAAAAAGAAAAAAGAATCCAAAAATATGAAGATAGTGTAAGGAGCCTCTGGGACAACTTCAAGCGTACCAACATCCGAATTTTTGGGGTGCCAGAAGAAGAGAGAGAGCAAAATACCGAAAACCTATTAAAAGAAATAATGACAGAAAACTTTCCCTACCTGGTGAAAGAAATAGACTTACAAGTCCAGGAAGTGCACAGAACCCCAAACAAAAGGAATCCAAAGAGGACCACACCAAGACACATCATAATTAAAATGCCAAGGGCAAAAGACAAAGAGAGAATCTTGAAAGCAGCAAGAGAAAAATGGTTAGTTACCTACAAGGGAGTACCCATACGACTGTCAGCTGATTTCTCAGCAGAAACTATGCAGGCCAGAAGGGAGTGGCAAGAAATATTCAAAGTGATGAACAGCAAGAACCTACAACCAAGATTACTCTACCCAGCAAAGCTATCATTCAGAGTTGAAGGTCAGATAAAGAGCTTCACAGACAAGAAAAAGCTAAAGGAGTTCATCGCCACCAAACCAGGATTACATGAAATGCTGAAGGGTATTCTTTAAGAAGAGGAAGAAGAAGAAAAAGGTAATGATAAAAATTATGAACAACAAAATGACATCAAATACATACCTACCAACAAGTGAATCTAAAAATCAAGTGAATAAAAAATCTGAAGAACAGAATGGACTGGTGAATATAATAGAATCAGGGACATAGAAAGGGAGTGGACCGACGATTCTCAGGGGAAGCAGGTGTGAAGGGTGCAGGAAGAGAATGGACAAAAATCTTACTCCTATGGATGAAGACAGTGGCGGGGGGTAAGGACATGGGGTGGGGAATCAGGTGGAGGGGAGCTATGGGGAAAAAAAAGAGGAACACCTGTAATAATCTGAACAATAAAGATTTATTAAAAAAAAAAACAAACTCAATATGGATCAAGGACTTAAACGTATGACAAGAAACCATAAGAATACTAGAGGAATCCACAGGCAGAAAAATCTCTGACATATGCCAAAGCAATTTCTTCACTGATACTGCTCCTAGGGCAATGGAAACTAAAGAGAAAATAAACAAGTGGGACTACATCAAAATAAAAAGCCTTTGCACAGCAAAGGAAACCATCAATAAAACAACAAGAAAGCCCACTGCATGGGAGAACATATTTGCCAATGATATCAATGATAAGGGTTTAATCTCCAACATTTACAGGGAACGCATGCAGCTTAACAAAAAGAAGATAAACAACCCAATCAAAAAATGGGCAACTGATCTAAATAGACACTTTTCAAAAGAAGACAGAAGGAAGGCCAAGAGACATATGAAAACCTGCTCAAAATCACTAATCATCAGAGAGAGGCAAATCAAAACAACAATGCGGTACCATCTCACACCTGTCAGAATGGCTATTATCAACAAAATCAACAAATGACAAGTGCTGGCGAGGATGTGGAGAAAAAGGAACCCTTGTGCACTGCTGGTGGGAATGCAGACTGGTGCAGCCACTGTGGAGAACAGTATGGAGTTTCCTCAAAAAACTAAAAATGGAACTCCCATTTGACCCAGTGATCCCACTTCCAGAAATATGTCCCAAGAAACTAGAAACACGAATCAGAAAGGATATATGCACCCCCATGTTCATAGCAGCACAATTCACCATAGCTAAGATTTGGAAACAGCCTAAATGCCCATCAACAGATGAGTGGATTAAAAACCTGTGGCATATCTACACAATGGAATACTACGCTGCGGTAAAAAAGGAGTTCTTACCATTTGCAACAACATGGATGGAGATGGAGAGCATTATGCTAAGTGAAATAAGCCAGGCAGAGAAAGATAAATATCACATGATCTCACTCATTTGTGGAATATAATGAACAACATAAACTGATGAACAAAAATAGATCCAGAGACAGAGAAACATCAATCAGAACGTCAAACCTCAGGGAAGGTAGGGGAGGGTGGGGGTAAGGGGGAGAGATCAACCAAAGGACTTATATGCAGGCATGTAAGCCTAATCAATGGACACAGACAACAGGGGGGTGGGGGCATGAATGGGAGGTGGGGGGTAATGGGGGAATAAGGACACATATGTAATACCTTAATTAATAAAGAAATTAAAAAAAAGAAAAGAAAAATGTTCCTTCTAGCCCTGGCAGGTTTGGCTCATTGGATAGAGCACTGGCCTGCGGATTCAAGGGTCCCAGGTTCGATTCCGGTCAAGGGCATGTACCTTGGTTGCGGCACATCCCCAGTAGGGGGTGTGCAGGAGGCAGCTGATCGATGTTTCTCTCTCATCGATGTTTCTAACTCTCTCTCCCTCTCCCTTCCTCCCTGTAAAAAATTAATAAAATATATTTTAAAAAAAACAACACCAAAAAACCAGCCTTGGAATGAGTCCTAGAAAAGATTCAAACACATTCAGACTTTGGCTGTAGTATTGGAATGAGTGTTTTTGTCTCTCAAGTTGATTACTCTGGATATGTGCATGTGATATTGTGCTTCATAACAAGAAGTACTAGTATGTACAGTGTTTGGTCTTCTTCCCCTATGACAGAGCTCCATGGAATTTCCTATGTGATGAGAGCTGAATGAGGTGACTGTGTTACTGAGGTGACTTTTGGAAAGCACCTAAGAATGGGGTTAGTTCAGGAGAACCAACCAGGTGATTGATTAGAGGGTGAGAACTTTCCCTCCCCTGGGAGGAGAGAGGGGTAGAGTTCAATCACCAACGGTTAGTGATTTAAGCAATCAGGCCTGTGTGAAGAAGCCTTCAGGAAAACCCACAAGGAGAGGCTCCTGAGAGCTTCTGGTGGTGAACACATGGAGTTTAGGGAGAGCAGCACACTGGAGAGGATGCAGAAGCTCTGCACCCCTACGCACCCCTTGCCTTCTGCATCTCTTCCATCTGGCTGTTCCCGAGACCAGTAAGTAAAATGTTTCTCTAAATTTGGTGAGCCGCTGTAGCAAATTAATTGAACCCAAGGAGGAGACCCTTACATCTATAGCTGGTCAGTCAGAAGTGGGGTGAGGGGCAGTCTTGTAGGACTGAAAGGACTGAATCCTTAACCTGTGGAATCTGATGTTATCTTGAGTTAAATTCTCAGACACCTCTCTGGTGTCTGAGAATTGTTTGTTTGTCTTTGGATGTGTGGGGGAACCCCCCCCCCAATACTTCTCCCCCCACCCCCACACACACTGGGGAATTTGGGTATAGAATCCCATTAGTATGCCCTAGAGTATTTATTTAAAACACAGTCACTTTACTTGATAATGTTGTTTAATCATATTATGTATGGGCTGTGACTCCCAATTGAGCTTCTGAAGAAAGTGGCTTGTCTTAACAACAGGAAAGTTCTAGGAGTGGGTATGTTTTATACTGAATTGGGAATCATTGAACGCAGTCATTGAAATTCAAATGCAGTGTGCCAGCTCGTTCCAAAGTGGCCTCCTAAAAATGCAAACTGTATGCTGTCTCCAATGACTTCAGCTGAGTAAAAATACGCCTAGAGGGGAAAATAAACTTCTTTTTTCCCTAAAACTTCACACAGGGAGTAAGCAAAAGTTCCCAAATTTCTGGGTAATGACTAGCATTTCCAAAATGGAGTTTGATTTGGAATGTGAGAAGCCAAAGGTACCTGTGAAAATAATGGGGCAACTGGGAAGCACAGGTTGCCTTAATGAGGCTTGAGGTAGAGGCTAGAAGTTCAAAGCTAAGCCCTCCTCTGGCTGAACAGAAACACTAGAGGCAGAATCCATTTCACTTTCTATAGGTTGAAAGCACAGAGGTAGGTAACTTCCAAAGTTCTCAGGAAATGACCAGTAAATGGATTTTAAAAATCTTTGTTTTTGCCAATCCACCCCCCCTGACTTCTTTGCTGCCCTGAAGGGTTTGGTGTCTCCATCCCATCCTTCCTATACTCTGGGTATAGTTTTGTAAGCCCAGCTACTCATTAGCTTGTGATGGTATCCTGGCTTGGGAGGGCAGGCCAGGATGGGGCTCAGCATGAGGGCCTGGGGGACCTGTGGGCAAAACCCAAAAACACAAGGAAAGGCCATTAAAGATGAATTTCATCTGCCTCAGGATTTTGCTGAGGACCTGCTCTGCACACACGTGTGTGAATGAGAATGTGTGCATATATGTGTGTATTGAATGGATGACTGTTTATTTGTTTGTTCGTTTGATTTTTTTTCTGAGTTGTGGATTAAAGCATATTTAGGGAGTGCTGTATTGCTGCAATAAGCCGTTGTTTGGTCTGGGGAGTCCCAAAAAATTGGCTGGCAGCTCCATGAAGTTCCATGCCCATGACCTGGATGGAGTTCCCCAAGAGTGAAACGAAGATTTGGAAATGTGAGCAAGCTCTGAGTAGCCATAAACCACAGTATCACAACTGTAAACCCATTTTGTGGAGATGTTGGAGCTGTCTGCTTAGAAATCAGGACTTCCTGTTGAAAGAACACAAGCTCTGCCATTAACTGAAGGAAACTACACAAATGAATCAGGCTGCCTAGTGTGGGACCTGTAACAAGTTACTTGACTTCTCTAAACCCCAGTTCCTTCCTTTGTAATTAAAGCACTTGCTTCAAAAGGTAGTTAGGAGAACAAGATGATATAAACCATGTAAAGTGTTTAGCATAATGTCCAGAGCATAGTACATAGTCATATAGAAGTGTTGTTATGAGATGGGTATGCAAAAGATGATTTAATTTCAAAGCAGTTGTACACTTTTCCAAAGATCAACTTACTTAGCCAGGTAATAAACTCTTGTTTTATAATTTAAAAAAAAGAAGATGATTTAAAGGCTTAGCCCTTAATTATTCAATGGGAATAAGAATAATACCTGCACGACAGAGGAAACTGAGATGAAAAAAAGGAATAGAAAAGTATTTTTAAAAATACAAAGTATTGTTATTTATTTAAAAATTAACATACTCTCCAATCTTCTCTGACATGGGATATAGATAAAACATGAACTTTACCCCCTCCAATATATTTTTATTGATTTCAGAGAGGAAGGGAGAGAGAAAAAGAGATAGAAACATCAATGATGAGAGAGAATCATTGATCAGCTGCCTCCTTCATGCCCCTCCCCCACTTAGTGATCAAGCCAAAAACCCGGGCATGTGCCCTGACCGGGAATCAAACTGTGACCTCCTGGTTCATAGGTCAATGCTCAACCACTGAGCCAAACCAACTGGGCTAACATGGACTTTTGTTGTAAGGATTGTGACTTATTTTAGCGGATCTTAGCACAGATCGTTCGGTGTGTATCAGTTGTTCAAGCTTCGCTCTTGGGTCAGCAAGTTGTCCTAACCAAGGATGTGTTGGTCTGTCTGGAGTGTGTTTAGTGCTCCCAACAGGACAGAGACCTCAGACTGCATTGAGCTTACACAGTACGTGATTTGCATAGTATTTTGTGCCTGATCTGGGGAACAGAATCTGTTATTTCACTTCCTTTAAAATCTGGCCAGCAATTTGGGGAAAGTAGGTAGCTTTTATCCATTTCAAAGCCTTTGGGTGGCTATTATTAGCTACTGTAAAGAACCTAAATGTTGCGTATGACCTCACACTTAGTTCATGACGATTTTTATGAATAGTCTTTTCAGGGCAAAATAAGCAAGTTTATTTTTCCACTAGTTACACCTCTATTGTCAAGGCAAATTGTTGAATAATGCCTTATGACTTGGTATTCACAGATAGGCATTGCCACAAGTGCCATGAAATGGCTCTCTCCCTTGCAATAAGCACTTTAATGTACTTTCAGGTGGGCTATGAAGCTGCTGATTCTGAGTTTATATCCTGATTCTGCTACTGTGTTACTTAGGGCAAGTTACTTAACCTCTCTGAGCCTCAGACTTTAAAAAAGTTATTTATTAAATGTATTGGGGTAACATTGATTAATAACAGTATATAAGTTCCAGGTATGCAACTTTATAATATGACATCTATATACTCTATTGTGTGCTCACCATCCAAAGTCTAGTCTCTTTGTGTCACTATTTAACCCCCCTTTACCCTCTTTGCCCTCCCGCACCCAGATCCTCCCCATATTGTAACCACCATTCTCAGATTTCCTTTTTAAAATGGTAGCTATCTTTAATAGTACCACTGTAAAGCCTACTTTTTCTCCATTTCCCCCCACAACCCCAGTCCTTATCTGTGCCAACTCTTTCAAATGCCTTCAATTCAGTGGTGTTTCAAATGCTTGAATTCACTGGTGTTTTACAAATTTACTGAACTCTAGAATCTCTAGGAGAGCTTTCAAAAATAGAAATTATAGTCGTTTGCCAAAAAAAAAAAAAAAAAAATGGCCATAGTAATTCACTATGGCAATGTGATTGGGCAGTTCTTTCCATTAAGGGTGGAGTCTCTTTCCACTCATGCATCTATGAATTGGTGCTGGGCCTATAATGGTTTTCTTTGGTCAATGGGATATGGCAAAGTACCAGTTCCATGCCTAGGCCTGAAAGGCTGTTCAAACAAAAGCCATGTTAGACTGGCCAGTCCCCAGGCATCTGGGGAGCTGACTGCAGATGTACCAGTGAGCCCAGCCAAGACCAGAAGAACCACCCAGTTAAGACCAGCCCACACTGACAACCAACAGGATTGTCAGCTATAACTATGGTATTTCTTTTAAGTCGCTATGGTTTAGAGTGGCGTTATATAGCAAAAACTAACTAATACACAAATGTTTGAGGTCAAATCTGATTGGTTGGATGGGACCTAAGTTTCAGTATATTTTAAAAGCTCTCTGGGCCCTAGCCAATTTTGCTCAGTGAATAGAGGGTCAGCCTGAGGACTGAAGGGTCCTGGGATCAAGAGCACGTACTTCATTTGCGGGCTCAATCCCCAGCCGATCCCCGGCCCTGGTCAGGGTGTGTCCGGGAGGCAACCACTTGATGTGTCTCTCTTACATCAATGTTTCTCTCTCTCTGTCTCTCCCCCTCTCTTCCACTCTCTAAAAATCAATGGAAAAATATTTTCAGGTGAGGATTAACCACAACAAAAAAGCTCTCTGGGTGAATCTAATGTATATTCAGAATTGAAAACCACTGTCTAGATAAAGGCACTTAGTACTTCATGGACTGAATTATAGGTGGGTCTTTCACTTAGACCAAAATTTACCTAATAGAACTCCTTGGAAGCTTGGGGATATTTAAGTTTAAAGCAAATAAAAGAATTCTTTAATGCTTTAACTTAGAGAAAATAATAAGCCAAGATGTGACCTATACTAAAAATAAAAATACCTCCAAAATATTTTTTGACAAAAAAATGGAAGGCACTTTAGACATAACCTATCCCAACCTAACCTTGTAGGAGTGACTGAAGCCCAGAGAGTTCAATGACTTAACTCAAAGCCATATAACTAATTTGTGGCACAGCTTAGATTCCATGGGAGTCCCCATATTTGTTTGTTTTTCTTAATTATTCCATATGGTGGCAATAGTGTTATCCTCTTTTTGCTTTAGCACATGTGAGCTTATTTGAAATCTGCACAAGGATAATTTTAGGATAAGTTATCTCTAAAGTTTTGATGGATTAAGAAAAAGACAGTCTTATGGGGACGGAGATTTGATTATAAAATCTGCCTTGCATCCTGGCAGAGGTAAGAGGTTGCAGTCCTACCAAGCAGACAACTTTCCTGTCCTTTAAGGAATCACAGTGGGATACAGTAGGTGCGGGGGGGTGGGGGGGTGGGGGGGGGGAGGGCAGGGCGGGAAGATGCTTCATCCTTTCCATGAAAAGAGAAAAAAGCAGCCGACTGAGCCATGGTCAATGAATGAAAGCAGTTTATTTGACATTAATTGCAGAATTTACAGCACTACCATTTAATGATAGGAATAAAAATAGAAAGAATCCAGTGTAAGCAGTGTTGCAGACAAAACATTAGGGTGGGAATTAAGCAAATTGAAAATGCAATTAACATTCAAAGACATCTTCCCCCAAACTGGGAGCTTATCAAGGGGTAAGGAGCGCCCCCTGCTAATGGTATGTGATCCTCATCCCCAGCAAAATTTCAGGGCAGCCACTGAACATATACCTTGTTGACCATCTCTGGGAAATCTTTCAGCACAGTCTGACTTAATATGTCTGAGATGGGGCAAAATCTAGGCTATACTATGCTTTGGAAATTTAGCTCAGGGTGAAAAGAAAATAAGAATGTGGATGAACTAGGGTTTTCTTTTTCAAAACAGAAGCGAATGGCAATTTGTGGGGTGTGTTTTCCTGATTTTAAATATGAGAGGTGATGTCAAAGAGATTGACTGAAAAATGAAAGTTTAAGTCCCCCGCTCTGATTTTCTTGGAAATAACATCTGTAAAAGCCAGGAACTGGGACCAGAGCTGTGCATGTGACTCTTTGATCTCTTGTCCCCTTGGAATCTGGATAGAGACCCAGGGAAAGGAGCTGGATTTCTCCTTAATGGGCTGGGTTTCTGGAAGAACTGACCTAGAAGCCATGTGGTGGAGCATGGGCTGCCACAGGGAAGGTTAACCACCGTGTAGCCTTTTCCCTGGGCCTTAAAGGCTCTCTTCTTTCCATTTTAAACTTTAAACAGAGCTGGGGCAAATTCTCTTCTTGCCCTTTTCCTCTCTTCCCTCATTTTAGTCCTCTTTAAAATTATAAAGTTACCACCTGATTGGAAGCAAGGATGCAAGCCCCACAGGCCAGCATGTGAAATAAAAAGGACTGACTCAATCTGGAGAACAACAGTCAATGAAAGAAACATGTTCTCCCTTTGGTGGGAGGATGGTTTCTCTAGTAAGAATTCATTGACCAAGAAAGAATCTACAGTTCCTGTACTAAAAAAATGTTAACATGGGAAGAAAGATCAGAAGAGGAAGGATGGAAAAATAAAAAAAGCCAGGCTCTTTCTCTGCAGTCCAGAAACACAGCTTCTTTGAGAAAAACAAAGGGTAAAGAAGAGAACTAACTGAAATGTTGGTCAACCCTGAATTATCTTTGCCCGTGAAATTCTTTGGCATCCTAGCCCAAGGGAGAAGAGGCTGGAGTGCTCTAGGATTGGGGGCGGGGATGGGAGAGAATAAGATTTGGTGATTGGAGATATGAATTGGAAGAGAAACCAGAACCAAGATTATGCTTGTTGCCCTGGATGGTGTTCTCAGTGGTTAGAATGTCGGTCTGTGGGCCAAAGGGTCCAGGTTCAATTCTGGGTCAAGGGCATGTGCCTGCGTTGCAGGCTTAATCCCTGGCCCAGGTCAGAGGATGTGCAGGAGGCAACCAATTGATGTGTCTCTTTCACATCTATGCTTCTCTGTCTCTGTCTCTCTTCCCCCCTCCCTTCCACTCTCTCTAGAAATCAATGGAAAAAATATCCTTGGGTAAGGATTAACAACAACAACAAAAGATTATGCCCGTTACCATCTCACTCTCTGTCTGCCAAGCTTAGATGTTATCATTTTGTCAGTACGAAGGTTGTCTTCTTATTTCAGGAATTCCAATTTGCCAGATGTCATATAGTTCATGATAAGTTTGCTGGTACCATTTAGACTTTTGTAACACAAAATGACATAGTAAAGAAAGGAAATAATTTAGCTTCAAGGAAATATCTGTTAATGACATAATTACTCAGCCAACAGTCTTTGAATACTTAACCTTTCTCACCAGGTTCCCTGTCATAATCTGAAAACAAAACAAAACAAAACTCTCCCCTGCGCTAGCCTGTTTGGCTCAGTGGAGAGAGCGTCGGCCTGCGGACCAAAGGGTCCCAAGTTCAATTCCGATCAAGGGCACATATCTTGGTTGCAGGCTCCTCCCTGGCCAGGGCCTTGGTCGGGGCTCGTGCAGAAGGCAACCAATTGATGTTTCTCTCACATCCATATTTCTCTTTGTCTTTCCCTTCCTCTTCCACTCTCTCTAAAAATCAATGGAAAATTAGCCTCAGGTGAGGATTAAAACAAAAGAACAAACAAAAACTCCCCTGGACAGAAAACTGACTCTTAAGAGAAATGCGAAGTTGAGACAAAGCAAAGAAAATGGGAAGAAACCCCAAGTTGTATAGCTTTTTGAAGAGGTCTTTCAAGCAGCGATAAAGTAGGCATTGACGGGCCATTTTCTTGGCTCAGTAGCTGTGGTCCAGCCTGTCCCCTAAGAGAGATCCACAACATGTGCAGTGTGCATGGCCCCTGAGAGAGTAGCAAGGCATGAGTGGCAGTGAGGTCTCCTTTTCCTTCTTGTGTTTTTCCAGATCAAAGACCTGGGACTAGCTAAGATATAAATTAGAAACAAAATCACAGAAAAACCCATCCATGCCTTTCTTTGTTTTCCAAACAATCCTCTGCACAAATTATAGATGACATAGCTAAGCCAGAATGCACAGGAAGTGTGATGGGGGTTGGTTTGGAAGAGCCCCCCGGACTGTGGAGACCTGGACCCTTTGTAGTAGTTAAGGGAGAGGAAGACACCCTCAGCGATGGTGCAGGTGAAGCCAACAGTTGGCTACCCACACCTTGGCTGGTGGAGCCCAGCCTGGGGGAAGGTGCCTGCCTGCTGGGCCACAGAAGACTGAGGATTACTGCTTTCTCTTCCTGCCTTTTCTGTAAGAATTGGGGCCTGCCTTCATGCTGGTATGTGCTCAAGGCCACGGGGTTCCAGAGAAATGCTTGGGCCAAGAGAGAGTGAGGTTGGAAAGTTTGGGCCCAGCTCTCTTTAAAGCTGATAGTTATGGAGATCTCCTCCTAGAGCCAACATCGACCTTCTAGCCCATGACCTTCCATTTCCCAGGCCGGGCCCACATTCCCACCATGAGAGCAGGAGCAAAATCCAGGCCACACTGAGGTAATCTCACAGTTCCGTGTCTCCAAGGAAAAGGACACCCACGGGCACAAAGCATTGAGTAAAAACCCTTTAATAACAAAATAACATTCACGATGTAGCTACTTCAGTTGTCTGGAAAACTCAGCTTACACTTGATTCAACATATCACTTTCCACAAAGTCTAAAAAAAAAAAAGACATAGGATGGCATAACAAAATATACCTCGAGTTTCATATGACAAGACTTCTTGGCAAATCCTAGCGGACCAGACCCGTGCGTTGCTTATAATAAAAAGGGCAGGGCACCTTCATGTCTCAGACATCCCTCTGTTTACTTTGGATGGAAAATGCATTTGAACCTTGTAGATACTATAATACCTGCATCAAGAGGAATAGTTTGTGGGTTTGTGAGTGTGAAAACTTCACTGAAACAAATAATCGATTCGGTTTATTGCGGAAGAACACATAAAGTTTTCTGGAAGATTAAACACGATTACAATCATTAACTATCTTACAAAAGCCAACTTAAAATTCTTGTATCCATTCCCATCTTTGGCAGGTTTAATAAGGGGGGAAAAAAAGACTACTATTACAAAGCTATCATTATCACCATCTACTTTATAAGGCCAAAAAAAAAGTTTCTTTGTGTTATTAATGAAAATGAATTCCCAGTGTTGTCTCATCGACAGGAAATATGAATGCTCTACTGTTGGTGGTTTCCAATGTTTTGCATAGCAGGTTGCTGCTTTCCCAACTCTGGGCTGCACTCTCCTATGCAAAGTGTGCTTGGCAGTTGATTTGGCTTTATGTCAACATTTTGGTTTGGGAAATAGGTATGAAACTTGAGAGTAGGTCTCAGAACCGAAATATAAGAAATAACAAGTTTGCTCAGAACCGAAATATAAGAAAGAACAAGTTTTCATTTGCAAATGAAAAATACTTTTTGAGATCTCGAGCCTCAGATAACTAGGGAGTTTAAAGCAAGATGGTTTTCTGAAACAGGAATTCAAAACTTCTTCCACTCCCCATTTAGGATAGATGTCGTATTGTTGGGCAGAAAAGAGCAAGTTAGAGTTCTCTCCGACTCTGGGGAAGAAGAACCACGATATGGCCGCACAGGTGATGTTGTAGGGAATGGTCATCTATTTTTGCCCAAATCACTGGAATAGTTGGTGGAGTTGTCCAGGAGAATGGACAAAACAATGAAAAGCCATAGAATAATTATTGATATAGATGTCATTTGTATTTCTATTGGGAATTTGACCTGACAACAAAATACTAGAAGAAACCAAGCATAATCCAAGTGGCCACTCCCAAACAGAGAGTCAGGAGAGATGAGAGCTGGATGGATTCACATTTCCATGCACATGGCTAGTTAGGTCTGAGGTCATGAACATAAAGCCAAAATGATGCCCTTTTGTGGAGACTGAAAATGCAGAGTTGAGTTGTTCTCAATGCTTGTTTCCAAACCCCTCTTGCACAGCATGAGACAGCTGTGTCACAAGGATCCCAGTTGTGGACAAGTTGGCTAACTCAAACTTGGAATGACCGTTCTCATAAAATTTGAACCCAGTTCAACTGACTCATTTTGAAATCCCAACAGATGTAAAGGTATTTTCAAGGTGAGACATCTCCCATGAAAACCAATATTACCACTGCCTGAGACTGAACTGTGTACATTTTCACAGTTTAATGTATACACAACTGTTCCACAACTGCTAACAAACGATTGGCACCCATGCATAAATAAAGTCCATTGAACCAAAGGGGAAGGACGATCTACTTCAAAATGAAATGTTGCTATTAAGACCACAATGCATCACACTGCTAAGTTTTTAGCTTCATGCATAAACTTATAGCACTGATTGGCAGTTGCTAATTATAATATTACACTGTTAACACAGAACAATTAATTGTTCAGACCAAGTAGCACAAATGTAGAAAATAATAATTTTTTTTAACAGAGCAAATGAACACAGATTGTTTCTTCAGCAAAATATGAAACTGTAAACTTTGGGCTCATTCTGCAACTTTCCCCAATCAACAATAAATAAAATCCAAAGGGGGAAATAAAAAGAACATACATTTTTTAAGCGCACCTTTTTGTCTATTACAAAAGCACAACCTAAAACATATAAAGCTTTTTTTTTAATTTTTTTCTTTTTTTAAATCACAGTTACCAAAAGAAACAGTGAATATTTATTACATACGCTATAATAACATTACTCTAAACACTATTATCTATGAGGTATATCTGAGAAAATTCGGTAAGGAATTGCGCGGTCTGCATTGCCAACATGCCCAGGGTTCATATTAAAGCTTTGGAACCGTGAAGAACTAGAAAAGGGAGAAGGATGGGGAGCAGAAGGAAGAGACAGAACCTTTGGTATTAGTACAAATCTTGTTCTTTGCAGGGTTGCATTGCAAAGCACCACAGTACAATAAGCCCACCAATTTACTGTATGGAGGCCCAGTTGAAGCTGAGGTATTCACAGGAAGGATTAAAAAAAGCACAGAGAGGTCCAGACTGGCTAAATCGTTGCTTTGGTTCAAGCAAGGCACTCGTCCCGTGGTTATGTCACACTTTGCAAGTGAAGCATGAGGCTGAGGGGAGATTGCTGAGGAGGGGTCTGCTACTTGGGGATGTTTTCTGTGTTCAGGCTGCCATCGCTCTCTCTAGGTTCCCTCTTGCAGGGCCTCGTGGTAGGAAGGCAGGGAAGGTGGTGTTTGCTTAGAGGGGAGCACTCTGCTGCTGAGTGCTCAGATCTCTGGTGGGCCTCCCAGGTGTTCTGAGACTTCTATCGCCAGTAGGAATTGGGGAAGAAAACCAATGCAACGTGCTGTTTGGAAGGAAGGCCCTACAAGCCTGCTATGTATAGGGGAAGGTGGGGCTTTCAGCTTGTCTGGATTGGAGGGAACTTTCGCAAGTCAGTCTGGTGCTTGGAAACCACAGAAAGGGGATAAGTGAGTCTCCTAAAGGTGGTCATCTGTCTTCTAAATTCCTCTACTAGCTACTCTTTGTCGAGGCATGCGCTGATTGGTCTTTTTTTTTCTTAGCTTCTTTGTCTACATGGTCCCTTTAAAAGCTCAAAGGTAGCTACATCTCTATGTGAAATGCAAAATACTTGTGCTCAATAAAGAGCTGTAAAATGACAGGTGGGTCTTTGCATATGTCTAAGACCCATTTGTTCAGAAGCTGAGAATGATTCATTGGCCAACATGCAAGTCACTCTAATGAATGGACCTTAATAGTGACTGAGTCATATAATGCAATAATAAAAAAAAAAAAAAAGACTGATTTCATGAGTAAGAAGGGAAGAGAGAAGCAACTTTAAGTAATCATTTCTTAACTGGTTTGTCTATTCCTCTGAAATTTTGGGTCATCTGTCATTTACAATAAATAATCCTTGACATAAGGCTTAATGTTCTCTCACTAGAAATGAAATATAAACACACACCTACAATTCAAGAGGAAAAGGCAAAAGCTGAACAGCTTACTAGTAAATGTCACCTGTACAAATGGTGATCAAATTCCTTTTCTCTGATACTAACCTAAAATATCCATAATAATTAAACTCAACAGACCACGAACAAACTCTCTCTTCCCATTGAATGAAAGTGTATGTATAGCACACTTTGGAATGGGGAACTTCAATAGTGATCACATCGGATCAATGTGTACTTCCTAGGCAAAAACCTCTCGATGGGCCCTCATATTTCAAGGCTGGCCACTTTTATAGCAACTGACCATATGTGACTTTCTGTTGATGTTCTAACTAGACAAACACTGAAATGCCTCTGACTATTTTTACCCACTGAAATGTTAAGTGATAAGAACGGGCCCTACTCATTGCTAAAGGATTGCCACCCTGCTCTTTGCCAACGTGAGGCCTGTCTCCTGCACTGGAGCAGGAGGCCTTTGCCTCTATGTAGCATTCAACTCCTCCAAGCCTCTGGGGGAAGGGGAGTGTTGACTGAATGATTTCTAAGCTCCCTTCTAGCTCTATTGTTGAGTGGTTAGAGTTTCTATGGTCCAGTAATTGGAAATCTTTACCGTTTTAGCTCCATAGTAAGGACAAGGTCATGGCTAGGACTGAAGGCCACTTCCAACCAGACTTCTTCACCCATTTCGCATTGGAATTTAAGGAATCCAATTACAGCAGCATCTGAATTTGCATCCTGAACATGTGGCAGGGATGGGGAACAAACGAGAGAAACACAGAAAATATCCCTTCTCAAATTAGCAGCCGCCGTCGCACAGATAATTCTTTCTTTGGGGTATCTGAGCTGTGGCTGTACATACCATACATCAGAGAGAATAGTTAAAATTGTAAAAGAGCACAAGCAAAATGCAGACCGCACAGAGAAAGGAATCTTTGGTATCTTTGGTGTCTCAACACGATTAAAATTACAAATGGAAAAAGTCAGTGAGGTAGCCTTCTTTGGTTCTCACTAGAAATAGAAAGTTTTTCCTTTTTTTTTCTTTTTTCTGCTTTTTTTTTTCCTTTTCTGTTTTGTTGTTTTACACACACACATAGTTCATTCTTGGAAGCAGCTAGTGTAAGGGTCTCTCTCTTTTTGCAGTTATGATTTTTTAAATGTATTTTTCCAGTTTCTGTATAGAAGCCCCGAAATCCAGGCTGGTGAAGCAGGGTCTCGGCTTATGTTTTCTGAATGCACAGGTTCAAGTTGAATAGTCATTGCTTGTCCACAGATTTTGCTCTGTTGTTCTGACCACAAACTATAGTGCTCTCTGTTGTTTTAAATAAAAAATATAAACTATACAATGCACCTTTCACAGATGCTGAATAAGTTAAATAAATAAGTTACATTAGGAAGGCTCTGCGGGCCCCGATAATTCAAAGGTGAAGTTTGCCTGGTACCAGGTGAGGCTGCGAACTTAAATTAAATAATTTAATAATTGTTATTTAAACTATTTTCAAAGTTAATTCAAGAAGGAAACATACCTCGATTTCTCTTTTTTCCCCCTGTAACCTGTACTTCTTCCGTCTGTAACAGAATTTCACTGCTTTATAAAGCAAACTAACCTTCAAGAGATTGGTCTAGATTTTGATAAATAAGCACAAAGAGTAAAATCAAACTAAGGAAGGATGATTAAATAATTACCCACATCCTATACATTTCTGTACTAAAAACTAATTAAATAAATTAATTACATATCTGATTGGGTCATAACCCAAAGAGACAAGAAAAAAAATGTTTCTTTTGACTGTCTTCAGTTTTTGATGGACAACATTTATTAACCTCTTTCAATAGTGTAAATGAAAGTAAAGCAGGAAATTATAACCTCTAAAACTTATGCTCAGAAAGACCATTTAGATGTGACAAGCATGAAAAAATAATCACCACTTCCCCCCTCCCCTCTAGCTAGCCCAGCCCCCACAATACCACATCACCATTGTCTCAACCCTGGGAACCAGAGTCCACTTTTCCCCTATTAGTTTGCGCTTTCTTTTGCTATTTTTTTCCTTCTTTTTCTTTGTTTTATTCTTTTAGCCCCTTTTCAGGTCTTTGGATTTAGCTTTAGTTATGAGAGGTCCAGAATAAAGCTATTCAACCGAAGTAATCAAGCATATGTATCATTCTTACACAGATGATTAAATAACATCCAAGGTTTCTTGAAAGTTGAGTTTATCTTGGATGTGCCCAAATGAAGGTAATTTCAAGTGCACACAAGGAAGATGTTTTTCCCCCTGAACTTTAGTTTTACATGTTACAATAAATAATGAAAACCATGTACATTGTAGACATACTACATACATGTTAAATGATCATTTAAAATTTATTTATTGTAACAGATGACAGTAGATGTGTATGGAGATGTCTGTGCACACGTACTGTGCACAGTCTAGACACGCATAGGTAATGTGTGTGGCTATAAGGACATCATGAGAATACATGTCGAAAGATGTGTCTAAACCTGTATACATCCAAGCTGACAGACTGTGTGAGCTTTAGGCAAACTTATCTACCAAGGTTTATGCTATTTGAAATGTCTGCTGCTGAAGATGGGGCCGAGTGGAAGACTTCCATGGGATGACCAAACTCGTGGCAATGTGTTTTTTCCTATGCACATTATCTCGACTAAAAAGGTATTACCTGGCTAATTCCAGTCGGCAAACTCAAACACCTGTAAGGAAAGCTCGGGCTCCAGTTTTAACTTGCCTGAGACTGTCAGAATCATTTTGGTATCTGAGAAAAATGAGTATTTCCCGTCCTGTGGGATTCATGCAATCGCCCATCAGCCTCCTTTGTAAGCTTTGTGTCTACCTACATGAAGCCCTATTTTGTTTTAATAATTATTTTTGTATTTTATAACGCATTCTGAGACTTCCTAAAACAAATAAACAAGCCCTCCCTTTCTCCTGCCCCTGGAAAGAAAAATATCAAGGGTAGAAAATTGGCATTGGGACATCCATATTTAAAGCCAATGTCATTAACTTGTGAGATTTTTACAAGTTCAGGTGCCCCTTCTTCCTTTAGTAAGGACTTTGTAACCTTCTTGGTAACTAGGATTGCCTGCTCTTTTACAGGTGACTTGGTCTTAGTGAAAGGTACCAAATTATTAAGCTAGTCAGTCTTGCAGGTAAATATCAGAAAGTTATAGGCACCAGCTCTCTCCCTTCTGCATCTACCATTTCCCCATTCACTCCTCCTGGTTAGGCTAACAAGTCCAAATCACACAACATCAGCAGAAACAACAACAAAAAATCAGCTCTGATCTGTTAGGAATTGTGATAATTATGTTCCCACTACTTGTGTCTGGGTCTTGGTATAAACTGGGACCATATGTATCATCTCTTTTTCTCTACTTTTTAATAGAGTTCATTATTCTTTAATAACACTGGAATCCAGCCTGTTCTTTTTATATTTTTAAAAACTTCTACTATACAACTTCCTAAAAATCCAAGTTCACTGCAAAGTGTATTGTCGTGACACAATGACAATCACACAGACACCTGTATAATTCTACCAATATTTTCAAAAGTGGGGAAGTGTCCCCCCCACCCTATCTAGGTGGTAATGATTTTTAAAAATCTGTTCAACTTTAATTTATTGGCATTAATAGGTGGGTGCCCAGCATAGATCAGGTAAAATGATTTATCATTTAAAAGGTATTTATATTTGGCTTTGAAATACATTGATTTACAAACATGCATGTATATATATACATGTGTGTATCAGATTTACCTTCCTAATTTTTATTTTACTTTAGCTATGAATAAAATTAGCTTGCATTTTCTAAGTCCATAATTGCCAAGAGCCTGTAGGAAAAGAGCCACTGCTCTCATCTCTCCAGAGAAAGCATCAGGCTGGGTCCTTCCCAACTCAACCTCGCTGGTACCTGTAAACTATACAGCCTACACACTATTTTACATTTTGGAAAAGCCTTTATTATTGGGGTTGAGTTTTTATTATTGTTGCTGTTTGCCTTTAAAAAGTATTGGCTCTTAATAAAAATTTCCTGGAATGAAAGAATTATATTCCCAGAACCAAAATCACATTGAAAACAAAAGTAAAGAATAAAGAAAAGTATTTTTCCACTCAATAGCCTTTGGACTTCTGGTGCCTCAAGACTCTGAATTTTGGTTCAGGACTGTCCCTTCACAGTGTTTCTCCCATTGCTTATGGCTGAGGCATGCCTGGAAATTTTTTTTGGACTGAAGAAACAGACCCTAAACTATAACATGACCAAACAATTATTTTTTCCTGAAATTATTAATTTAAAAGTAAGATTTAAAAATGCTTGAGGAAACTCATGGGTCAAATTCCATTACCTTTCAATTTGTAGAGATTCTTTTTTCCTTTCAGATTTTTTAACAAATTGAAATTTGGTAGGGCTTACAATTTTGATACATAAATATATGGATACATACATGTATTCATGTATGTATGTAAATAATTTTTTTAAACACACATTTCTCTCTAGTATGACATTATCTGGTGAGATGTTTATGAAAAGTCCTTGGAGGGGAGTTCTTGGTTTTTTATATTATGACCTCTTGCTCAGGTCACCAGGAACACAGAGGGTATATGTGGCTACGCCTCATTTGGGCCAGTGTTGAAATCTCAGGCCACAAAGGCAGCCTCTTTTGGATTAGACATCTTCCAATGATGCCAGAGACTGAAATGCTGAGATTAGAATACCAAAGAATCAGACACCTGTAAAAGTGGGCTTGACTGCTCAATCTATTCTTGATAGAACAACCATTTCCACTGGCCACAAGTCACAAGGAATCATTTGGAAATATGCACGTTGAAATTCATTTTTATCAACCAATATGGAGCGTTCCCCTGCTGAAATAATGCTCTTTTTGGTCATTTGACAAAGGAGACATGGAATATGAGCAAGAGACAAAGAGACATGGAAAAGTCAAGGAACAGCCCCAGGTAGGGTGAATGACAGAAGTCTGGGAGAGTCGCAGCTCCATGGCTGCTGCCACTGAGAAGGGAGACCCACATGGTGGGAGTGAGAAGTGGGACAAGGGATAATGGGGCTCCCAGGGTCAGGACCCTGCTTTGTATTTTCTCTCCAGGACTGAGACCCACCTCCACCCCACAACACCACTGCCTTACCCCAGAGCCAGCTGTGGTTATACACAGGCTTGTCTATGCAATGTGGTAATTACCACCCTGAGGAAACCTGATTAACCCACTGCAATGGCAGGTGCTTCCCCTTTGAGAAGTCCCTTTAGTAGATCTACTCACGAGGAGGATCTAGAACACCTGGGACAGGGAAGCTCCTGGAGAACAGATTTCTGGACTGGCCTCATCTCCGTAACTGGTGGGAATGGACCATAGAGCCTTCCCAGAAGATGAGCACCCCACTGGCCCTGACCTAGTTCTGGGGCGGGTCTGGAGATGGACCTCACCACCTTGATTATGGTTGAGGCATAGATTAGTGATGACTCCAAATACAAATAAAACTCATTTTCACTATGGATCCATTTATCAACAGCTTATCAAGCTTGCACTTGACTTTCAACCTTTCACAGGAATTTTCACAGAAATGTGAATACTCCAAGTCATCCACAGTGGTAAATGAACTCTGGGATGGAATGCGAAGTGAGCAAAATTCTGAATGGAATACTTAATCAATGAAACACTTGACAAAAACAAGACATGAATTTGGGCAGCTATAATTTTGGGGTTATCACCAATGTCAAGTTGAATCTATATATGTGTTCATATATTATATATATATATATATATATATATATATCTTTCTTTAGAAATGCAACTTTACAGCTGATTTTTAAAAAGCTAATAGAAAAGTAGAAACTGGCAATTATTTTTACATGTTTCCCCCCACCCCCAAATGAAGCCCTGTTAGGATGTAGCAATCAAATGAGGTTGTCAATTACTCTATAAACTCTTTGGTTCTGTGGCTTGGGCAAGGATGTGTCACCAAGACTCCTAACCCTGACCCTCACTCCCCTCCCCTCCCCTGATGATTAGACTGAACAAAGAAGGAACCTTAAGTTTAAGGGATTAGCAAAGAACATTCAAATGACACTACCATTCCCCACACTCTGCGGAGCAGAGAGAAGAGAGTCGTTCACTATGCCAACATCTTAAACTTGGAGTCCATGGAACCTTTTGAGAGATTCCATATTGGGGTAGAAAGCCATAAGACAAAATGAAAGGGAAACAATAAAATCAAATAAATGACCCTTTCCTTTCGTTGCTCAGAAACAAAATTGATTACCTTTATACAGATCAATGATACTATTAGTATGTTAGCCAGGCAAGAGGAGATAATGAACTGAAACAAAAGGTGTGAGAAATCCTCATCTTTGGTATTGTAGCTGTTGAGGTTTCTGTTGCTCTGTTCCGTGTTCTTTTGAAAAACTGCATAGGCACAAATTAAAGACAATCTTCAACTTTAAGATTACCGCATGAGTTGTCAAATGAAGCAGCAGCCACTGAGGCGTTTTCCTTATTTCCATTCTTGTCTCAACCCTTTCTTTAAAATCTGCTTCCAAAAAATGTCCCAAGAGGTCTGTTTGAACACAGTGTGTCTCACTGTATTTTTTTTTTTTTCTGGCGTGCTTCCTTCTTCTTGGTGGTGATTTTCATTGATTTACATATTTATTTATTCACCTTAATGGGACAGTTTTGTTTGTTGCAGAAGTAGGTGCAGAAAAAGTTTCTTTGGTTTCGATTAAGTAATTCATAAAAAAAAGTCAGTCTCAAGTGTCTGTAAAGAATCATTGCAGCGTTTGGCTTGCTTTGAACACCTCCATGGTGCCCACCTGGGGCCATTCACTGGTAAATATGCACATTGTGACCTTCGCAATCTCCCAGAGTTCTGTGGGCGCTCTCCTGCTTGCTGTTGGAAGGTGAGAGCCACTCCCTGGGTGGCTTGGCTGATGTCCTTGGCATAGCCTATCTGCTCAGCCTGATGGTGAGCCAAATGCAAGAGCTGAATGCCATATGGAGTTGCAGAGGTTTTCTGATTTCTAAAAGTAATCACAGTATTTTTAGGCTAGAAAATGGCAAGTAACAAATGTCTTTGGTTTGCAGTATTCTGCTTCTTTGGTGTGCTGTGTTTTCTCCAGTTTTATTCAGCTGTTTTTCTAGGACAACTTAACAATGGAAGAGGTTTAGGACTAGATGCATAACATGTATGGCGATTTGAATTATTATTTTTTTCTTGTTAGAAAACACTGAAAACATCCCTACCAATGGGATGGACGAGAGAACAACCCAAATCTGAAAGAGTGAGAATGAGTTACGTGGTGGTCAGAATGCACAATAGGAGGAACCAGGTGACTAACAACCAAGAAGGATACATTAATGATCTAAAAAAATCTAGATCTTTTAAAATGCTGCATTTGCTCTATGTACCATAACAGTTAAATTGGCCTCCTGAGTGTGCATCTGCATTATGTACAAACAGAATTTGTAGCAAACTGCAAAATGTGCTTGAAGCCTTATTCCCAATGATTCCCTAATGACTTCACAATCGGTGTCTTGAAAATCCAGAGGTGGTGAATCCAAAACCTTCCTTTCTTCTCTGTTTATCTTCGTTGTGCTTGATACTTTGAGCTCAAGTGAACTAATTTGTTGTTTTGATGGATCCAAGACCATATTAGATTTCCAGGAGGTAAAGAAAAGAAAATTGTAAACTGGACCAACTTAAAGCTTTCAAAACCATTCAGTGAAAAGATGCCTGAGTTGGAAAAACAGGTCCTTGGGTTTGTTTTTAACTTCATATTTAATACTTGTGCTCAGTAATTATCATATCCGATGTTTTTTATGTTATGGCTGTGAACTTTAGTGTATGTGGTGTGATGAGGCTAAGAACTTGGAAAGCAAATGAGGTCATTCTGGTTGCTAGAGTCTTCTCTTAAAGTAGCATCTTGGGAGCCCAAACTCAGGCGGAATTCCCACAGTTACTGGTGAGAACTCTGACTGCAAGAGGTTGATAGGACCCCAAATGGGGCTGTTGACATTTTAAGCAATCCTGAGCTTGGTTGACACTACACTGAAATGAACTTGCTCCAGGAAGGCCCCATTTGGGTTTCTGAAATACTCAGCATGCTCAGAGGACAAAGTCCGGTTCAAAGAGATTAATTTTCAGCTTGCACTTGGGCTCCATAGCCATTAAAAACAAAACAAAAAAGAACACCTGGCCTATGATTACAGCTAGAAGTTTCTTTTCAAGAGAATTGTGCTTTCAAATCACCAGTGAAGGGCCCCAGCTAAGAATCCAGTGTCCTTTTCCTTTGTGTTTTCTTTTGGTATGTGTTTTCCTCATTTGGAGGTGACTTGTGCCCAACTGAGAGTCCTTCCATCAGGCTTTGGTACAAGTGCTGGAGGTGGACGAGGAGCCCCCGGTGCTCAGGTCGTCCTGCCACTTCTCCAGGCTACGGCGCCGGGCGTTCATGAAGAAGTTGCTGACAGTTGTGAGCTCCAGGCCCAGCTGCTGGGAAATGGTGATCTGCATCTCTTTCGATGGGCGCTTGTTCTCCTTGAAGATGGCAAAGAGTGTTCGGCGTTGGAGGTCGGTGAACACCAGGCGGGATTTCTTCTGGGAATTGTTCCTGTCTTTGTTTGGTTCTTGCTCTTTGCGTTTGCATGCTGGAAGGGAAAGAGAGGAAGGAGAGAGTCAGTCCTGGCTCCTGAGAAGGTGATCTATTGAAAACATCGACAAAGTCAGACAAGGGGATGTAAACTGTTAAACTTTATTGTGTAAATTGCCCAGCTGTCAATAACCAGCTTTCCCAGCTCATCTCTGAAGGGGTGACAGAAGGCATCAGTCAGTATGTGGAGGGAGAAAGAAGACAGCGGGGCTGTTTTCCAGTGTGGTTTGGAACCAGTTGCTTTTTCCATCTCGCCTTCACCCCCCCTTAAATTTCTGTAACTCTGAAATCAGGGGCTGGGAAGGGAGTGAGGACTCCAGGTCCCCAGGGGAGACTGGTTAGGCAGTTCCTCTTTCATATTCATTCCTGAGAATTGTTACAACTGATCTGAAATTATTGTTGGAAGTCAAAACTTTAAAAGTGCATGATGTTTCAAAATCAAAGCTTCTACCTACATGCTTCAAAAACTGTTAACTGAATGAAATTAGAAGTGATAGAATGATGGTATCATCCCAACCTAAATCCCCTTCTTCCAGACTTTTGAAATTTTAAGAAAAAAAAATAGGGAGAGAAAGACTATGAAAATATTGGTTTAGCCTTTTCTAATTTGGCTAGAGTGAAGTGACGCCAATACAAGAAGACCAGGGCTGCGGGTGGTGGAAGAACCCCAAGTTAAAATGACAGGACCTCAGGGTCCTTGGTATGTCAATTAGTATGTGCACTCTGATTTAGCAGATGTGTACCCACATCTGGATTGACATCTGCAGCCAGGACATTAATTTATGTGTCACTAAGTCTGCCTTCCCGTACGAGTTCTCAAAGGCCGGGATCAGGTCTGTGTGATATTCCCAATTGGCTCTTTCTGGGGCCATGAACATAAATGAAGGCTGATGACAAGTGGTGTCCTGACTCTTTCAAGAATGTACACTTTACAAACAGATTTGGTCTCAGAAAAGTGACTTGTAAGGGTTAAGTAATGCAGTGCACACATATTACAAATTTCAACATAGGAACATGTGTTAAAAGTCACTGGTAAGAAATCCCAGCTCACCCAGGGATGCTGTGTAGTCTCAGCAGAGTTCATTGGAAAAAGCAAGAAGGAGAGGCACAGCATCCAGCACCCTTCCCCGAAGCAGATCCTGCTGGACATTCTGGCCCCAGATTAAGAATCTCTTCCTGCCAGACTGATGCTCCCCCAAGACCAGCAGTTCAGGATGCTGCCTGATGCTTTTCCATACTCTTTAAGCTGGTTGCATTCTTAGGGAGCAACGTGCAGTGGGACCGCTCTCCAATGCTGGCTGAGGGCCAGGGGAACATCCTTCACTCTGATGGGTCTTAGGATTCTAACCTGAGGACCAACCCTCATTGGAAAGATATTCTGGAAGCTGAACTTCCCCTCACCTAACTAGCCACCCTACCTGGTGGATGCTGGATGCTGTCTCCCATAAAGGAATCCCTCCTGACATAAATAAAAAGTGATGACACTTTGCTTTGTTAAATTCTTTCTTCCTGACTTTTCCTTCTTTTATTTTGAAAAAGAAAAGTAATCCTGCTATCTTTGAATTTTAAATACACACACACACACACACACACACACACACACACACACACACACACATTTGTTTCCACCTGAAAGCCTGTTCTTCTGAGAGGTCTGGACTTCTCAGATCAGGCTCCCCTGGAACGGAACTCAGACAAGGCGGAAACAGCGGACAGGTTTCCCAGTAAAGATTCCTTCTTTGCTCATCCCTGTGAGGACCTTACATTTTTGTTGAATGATGCATGTTTGCCATAATCTCATTCTCACATGTACTCTCTCTCATCTAATCTCAACTCTTTGACAACAGTGCTTCCAAACTTTAAGGTCCACAGGAATCACCTGGAAACTCATTCAAATGCAGACTCTAACACAGGCAGCCTGGGCAAGGGCCTGGGCATCTGCATTTCTAACAAGCTCCCAGGTGATGCTGCTGGTCCACATGCCTCAGTTTGAGGACCAAGCCTCTACCTGATTTCTAAAATCTCAGAGGAGCACCTTGAAGGAATGAAAAGTTCCAAATCTGGGCTCCTTCATGGGGCCTGGGCAAATTCCTTAACCTCTCAGTGCCTGTCTTCCTGACCTGAACGATGGAAATAATGATGCTCACCTCTATAGAGGCCTATGTGAGTAACATTATGTGAATGCTCCCTCCCCACCCTCCCTCTCACTGGAGTAACCCAGCAATCCTGAGGAAGATAAGCAGGCAGAATTGTTTTCATTTTAAAACAAAATAAATGGAGACCCAGAGGGTAAGGGACTGACCTGAGATCACATTCCAAATTTGCTGCAGACCCAGGGCAAGAATCCAGTCCTTCAGTGTCTCCATCTTTCTCTACAGAAATGGCCCCCATGCTCTGGGCACAAGGCTCTGGGGGTCCCACTGTGTGGGGCAGGGTTCTGGAACCCGTACTCTTACATACTTCCTCGGGCCTCTGGGAGACATGGGAACCCGTGTGCTTGAGCACACTGCCATCTCAGGTCCCCAGACTATTGTTCCTGCCCAACTTCCTGGGACAGCTGGTGCCAAGCCTTCATCTGTGGGATTCTGATGAAGCCCCCTGATAACCAGCTCTGGGCAGGTATCTTCTATAAACATTGGCTGAGACCCTATGTCAATTCATGCTCCTTTGGATTAACAAAACAGCCTTCAGTTTTCATACTAATACTGGCCATTCTTCAGATAATGCTTTATTTGTGCTTTTAATGGAGTGTTTAGACAGTGTTAGCAGCTTCACCTTGTCCTATCAGTGGTAATATTTGAAGATTACATATGGAGTATCTGAAGACCACACAGACACACATATCAAACTTAAGAGAAAATGTTAAAGGCTTAATACAACAAACTGCAGAGAAAGAACAGAGCAATAGATCGGTGTATGCCTTCCCGAGAGCTGTCCACCGGATGCCAGGCAGTAGCCTGTGGTCTGCAAATGTACCAGTCTGAGAGCCCAAAATCATGAGGCAGTAGATATACATAACCTGCCCAGTTCTTACCTCTGACAATGCCATCCACAATTCCTTTTTATATTTTTTATACTATAAGGTACTTATTTCTCCACGTTTCAAAGAGCCAGGTTGCCCACCACTTCTGACAGTTACAGAAATAACAAACACAACAGTATTCACTCCATGATTCTTGCCCACAAAAGCAGTTGGTCAAGGGCTGAAGGAAAATAAAAAGAGGGAGAGCTTTCCCTGGTGCGATTCTGTCCTATGTGTCTGTTCTGGGGAACAGAAGTTGTTTATCTCTGTCCACCTTCTCTCCCCACTGAGTGCGTGCTGCCACCCCATGGAAGATTTGATGGACATAGACATGAGCCCCCTGAGGCCCCAGAACTATCTTTTCAGTTGTGAACTCAAGGCTGACAAAGATTATCACTTTAAGGTGGATAATGATGAAAAGAAGCACCGGTTCTCTTTGTGAGTAGCCAGCTTAGGGGCTGGTGCAAAGGATGAACTGCACATTGCTGAAGCAGAGGTGATGAATTGTGAAGGCAGTCCAATGACAGTTAACACTGGCAACTCTGGAAATGTCTGGACAGCTCGCGGTTTCCTTTGGTGGCTTTGAAATAACACCCCCTGTGGTCTTATGGTTGAAGTGTGGTTCAGGGTCCATGCATCTTTGTGGATAGCACTTAGTAGCTGTGGAGGAAGATGCAGAGTCAGAAGATGAAGAGGAGGACGTAAAACTTCTAAGTGTATCCAGAATATGTTCTGCCCTTGAAAATGCTAGCAAAGTTTCACAGAAAAAAGTTGCTGCTAATGAAGATGAAGAAGAAGAAGATGATGAAGATGAGGAGGAGGGGGATGAAGAATAAAAACCTGGAGAAAAAGCTCCAGTAAAGGAATTTGCACAAGATACTCTAGCCAAACACAAAGATCAAACCAGAATGGAAAAGACTCAAAACCATCAACACCAAGATCAAACAGTCAAGAATCCTTCAAAAAAACAGCAAAGAACAAACAAACTCCTAAAATGCTGAAAGCACCTAGTTCTGTAGAAGACATTAAAGCAAAAATGCAAAGCAAGTATAGAAAAAATACATTGAATAATCCTGGCACTACTGGTAAATTAAGCCCAAAGATGGGGAAAGAGGAAAAGGAGAGATAAATATAGTCCATGCTGAGCTTCATCAACAGTCCAGACTGAAGTCTTCTATTTTAATCTCAATGCCCTTTCCTGACTTACCACCCACCCATGCCCCCTTCCAGACTAAAAGCAATCTCACCTTAATCTCCTAAAGCAGTGGTCGGCAAACTGTGGCTCGCGAGCCACATGCGGCTCGTTGGCCCCTTGAGTGTGGCTCTTCCACAAAATACCACGGCCTGGGCGAGTCTATTTTGAAGAAGTGGCATTAGAAGAAGTTTAAGTTTAAAATATTTGGCTCTCAAAAGAAATTTCAATCGTTGTACAGTGGATATTTGGCTCTATTGACTAATGAGTTTGCGGACCACTGTCCTAAAGCACTTTTCTTTTGACTACTGTGATTCAGTGAACTTTCCTTCCTACTCTACTTGTTCATTTGCCTCACCTCTTTGACCATGTTTTAAACACCTTTGTATCTCCCTAGCTGCTCAGGAAATACTTGAATGAATAAAAAAATACACCCAAAAAATAAACAATAAAAAAACACAGGCCACAGTGGCTCAGTTGGTTGAGCATTATCCTGTGCACTGAAAGGTTGCCTGCCTGTTTGATTCCTGGTCAGGGCACATGCCTGGGTTGTGGGCTCCATTCCTGGTAGGGAGCGTGTAGGATGCAGCCAATCGATGTTTCACTCTCACATCAATGTTTCTCCCGTTCCTTTCCTCTCTCTAAAAATAAATAAAAAATCTTTAAAAAAAACATTATACTCTACAGTCAAATACCCACTTCTAAAGAGTTAGGAAAATCCCAAGTAGCTCCCAAAACCCAGGAATGTGCATTAAAAACCCAACAGATGGTGGGTGCTCTGGGTTCCAGCTACTCCAGGAAGGCTCTGCCACTAGAAAGCGTGAGGCCACTTGGATCTACTTCTCCTCCTTCTTGTAGGATAAAATCAGAAGGGCACATATAGGTTGATACTTAATATTGCAAGACGGTGAGGAGGGATTGTGGATGCTAAGAGCCCTCAGCTACCTGCTCTCCCCTCCTCTCCACAGGTAGTGGTCTCTATGTGGGCCATGGAGGTGTGAGAGCTCGTTTCTATTTTAAAGACTAGAATAAATCATTTGTTTATCTACAATCAAGCTCTCTACCCAAGCTACAGTGCCTTTCCTGTCTCCCTACCCCCGCCCCTTTGGGGCAGAAATAGCATCAGCTCAGATTGAGAATGCTGGCTGTTTCCTGTGGACCAGGACCTGGGACTGGCAGGTAGATATGCACAGGTAGAGGCATCTGTGGTTAACAACAAAGGGTCGGTTACTGCTTGAGGAATCCAGGGTCCAGGGTCATGGATAGACACATTTTTTTAAACCACTGGATTCCCAGGGTGAAATAAGAGGAAAACCCCTCCCTCAAGATGTTGATATGGCAACTTGCCTCTTCCCTCCTGGCCACCATGCTCTTCTCCCTCAGAGGGTCAGAAATGGTATAAAGATGGTGCGTCTTCAAGGACATGCCACTCCCTGTAGCTGATCTTTCCGAACCAGGAAAGACACAGGTGGCCTCCAGCACTGACCTTTCTTCTGCCTCCCACTGGGCCCCTACATGGTCAGGCTGCTCCTGGCATCCTTGAGGAATCCAGCTGTCCTCAAGCACCCAGAGTAAATGGCCACAGCTCTGTCCAGCACCTATATATGGGCAGCATGAAGATGTGTGGTTGGGCATGAGGCAAAGTTATAAAGCCAGGGGGACTCACTTCAGAAGGGGGTTGGCTTGATTTGAAGAGAGGCAAGACAGTGAGGGACAGCCCCGGGAATAGAGGAAAATGTTTAGGAGGCCTCAAAACATGATGTACTTTGCTTTCTTTGAAATTACAAGTGGGGAGAAGCCCAGATGCCGATCACAGAGGTCAGTAACTAGCCTGCCAGAAAAGTCTGCTTTTCACCCACCACTAATTTTCAGTCCTATGACAAAGATCTTTTGGTATTTGCATGCTGAGGGTTGCTGGAAGTCAGGGCATCTGTTGGTGGGGAGGGGAGAGGAGGGCAGAGTGGTAGGGAGAAGCAAAGTGGGGGTAGACAGAGGGCTACCCCTGCCTGCCTCAGTTTCCCCTTTGGTCTTCCCTGGAAGGGCTTGTGTCTGGACCTCAGTTCTGTGTGTGTGTGTGTGTGTGTGTGTGTGTGTGTGTTGGGTAAGGGAGACAGTATCTGATTGGTTCTGTGAGGCAGATGCAGGCTGGGGGTTGTTCTGAAACCACACTTCATCTGACACCTGGTGCCCCAGTGCTGTGGCCAGAGAGATGCCCAGGGGAAGGCGAGGGTCAGCGTCCCTGGAGAGGAGGGGAATCCTGCTCCACCAGCAAAACAGATGTCAGCTGAAATGATAAGCCCTGGGCATGGGATTCAGGCAGAGAAAGACCTATCTTGGAGTTGTTTTCAAGACCCGTGGAAGACCTGCTGCTCTCAGCCCTAGACCCCTGACACCTACTGGCTGGTACTGATCAGGTTGGTTGAAGGCTAACCCTTGCCAGACTGACTGCCCCCTTCCCCAGGGGAAGAGGGCTGATTTAGTTCTCTGCAGTCTTTCTACTCCTTAGCATGAATAAGAAGAGGCTTGGAGAGGAGGGAGCAGAGGGAACTGAGGCTTACAGGAAGCAGGTGTTCCCAAGGGGGCAAGCAGCCCCGAGGAGGGAACTGAGGCAGACTAATTGCAAAATTGGCCCCAATTCTTCCCTCCTAACAACTATCCCCCTGCAATATGACTGCAGCTCCTCCCAGCACAAGGGGGAATTTGTTCACCTTTCCTGTGGATCTGGGCTGGCCTGGTGATTTGCTTTGGTCAACCCAATGTGGCAGACGTGAGTGTGGCAGTTCTAGTCCAGGCCTCAGAAAGCAGTGTGCTTTGTTCACACCCTGGGGATGCTGCCTGGCCAGCAGGAGACAAGCCCAGGCCAGCATGGGTCAGTGGCCCCAGCAGCTGACTGCAGGCGCAGAAGCAAGTCCAGCTAAGACCACTTCAGCAAGGTCTGGATTGGCAGAGTCACCCAGCTGATCTGTAGACTCCGGAGCAAGAATAAATCTTCATGGCTATATGCCACTGGTTTTGTGGTTCTGCGTAATGTAGCATTATTGTGGCCACAGATAACTGATATAGAAGCCAAGAACAACCTTTGCTTTCTGCCCAGCGGGTGGGTCAAATGTAAGTTAAGAAGCCTCAGTTAGACATTGAGACCTGTTGCAAATTCCGCATTAGCCACTTATCAGCTGCATAACCTTGAGCCTCAGTTTCCTCATCTATAAAATGAGGATACTAATGCTCACACTCTGGACATTAAGAAGCTAGCTGTAATGCCCAGTATATAATAGGCACTCAGTAAATGTAAATATCCCTTCTTCATAGAGAAAGGGTAAAGGTGAGGCTAAGAATTCATAATTAGAAATGATTTCCCAATACTTCTTCAATGGTAAACTGTCCAGAGGGCTAACAGCAAAGAAAAGGTTAAAGATTTTTGTTTTCATTGTAAAGTTGTCTCATAGCCAATTCCCAGCCTTATGGAAAGGTAAGACTGTGATGCGTTTTCATATACATGTCAGAGATCCTAATAGGCTTTGGACCGACCACTGGCATTTCTGAACATCACTAATTTATGTCCAAACACAGTCTACATACGATGGGTATTGTTAGCCCCTCATAAATAATGCACAAGTGCTCTATCCTCCTTGCATTCAGTAAATACTTTCCCTGAATAGTTCAATGTGATCTTGCCATGGAGCAGGGGAGGGAAGGGGAAGGAAGTCATCAGGGTGTGCATTTGTCAGCGCTGACACTCAGCCTCCAAGTATATGGCTTTGGAAACTCTGCCTAACGAGACTCATTTCTACCTTTAAGCCTGAGAGCCTGAAGGTGCCCTTTAACAAGGGCTAGTGCGAAGGGTGAGAGTGACCCTCTCCAGCAAGGAGGGCACACACACAGGGGCTGGAGTTGTATTGGAAAAATCCATTACAAAGTAAGTTCTCATATGTACATCCAGCCTTATTCCAATAAACCTGTAGGATTTTGAGGAAAAAAGAGGAGAAATCAACTCCTTGGACTTGCCTGCTCTGAAGAGGTGGCCCTTTGGTACTAATAGAATACTGAGCCCTTCCTCTGGAAAAATTTGCATATTCAAGAGCTTTAAAAAATAGCAGGATCCCTTGCATTCAAATAGGGAGACAAGAATAGAAGAGTTATACACTGTTATAGTACACTAGAGGCCTGGTGCATGGATTCGTGCACGGGTGGGGTCCCTCGGCCTGGCCTGCACCCTCTCGCAACCCAGGACCCCTTGGGAGATGTTGAAGAACTGGTTTCAGCCGGATCCTCACAGGCCAAGCCGAGGGACACCACTCGTGCATGAATCCATGCACTGGACCTCTAGTGTGCATATAAGATCTTTGGTTAATCTCATCCCCCCCTCCCCCCCTCCCTCCTTCCCTCTGAGATTCATCAGTCTGTGGTTTCCGCTCCTGCCCCCTTGTGGTCAGTGTGCATCATAGCTACTGGGTGAATGGTCAAACTGTTGGATGGTCACTTAGGCTTTTATATATAGAGATATTTACTGTTCAGGAAGCCACTGATGCTGATATATCTAAGTGATGCAGGGATGGGTATTGGCCCACTGCTACAGGGGACATGGAGAGGAGGGTTCTGACACATGAGACTTGGGGCTCAGGCTCTAAGCATGTCCATTGGCCACTGAGGGCCAGAGGGTAACAGGAACACTGATCACCCATTGGGGAGGTAGAATTCTTTATGAAAGCAGAAGGGCTGCAAGGGACATGATCTTTTCAACTCCTGAGTTGATTATCTTGGGCTCTCTAAAATGTAGAAGCTATAAATAGTTCTCAGATGCTTTGCAGTTTTCCCTGCTTCTCTGTGATTTCCTGAGCTTATTGTCAAAGGCCACCGTGGTCCAGACTACTTCGGAGACAGTACTGTGATCTTGGTTCCTGAGAGCTAAACTTGAACTTCACTCTCCTTTTGCAACTGACCCTGGCCTGAGCCTGATGGGAAACTTAATGGCTTTGTCTCCAGGTTGGGAGCTGGCATTCCTCATGGACCAGATGCCAATCCACTCAGGCAGTGTAGCCAGCGCCATCCAGACCAAGGACAGAGACAAGGAAGACACTACACAAATGGACTTGGAGCCATCCTTGGTCGTTGGGTTTCATCCCTCTTATTGCTCCCTAATGACTCTGAGTGCAGCCAAAGCCCTGGCCAGACGAACCTCTCTGCCATTTGGCAAATTATCCTGGACGTGTGGAGGACACTCAGGTTGAACAACCTACATGCCAGCGAGAGAGCTGCTGCCTGACTTCTTAGAGCAAACATTTCCGGTAAGGCGGTAGGAGGAGGGATGAGGGAGCCAGAGGGAGAGAAGAGAGAGAGAAAAGGAGAAGGGACTAGAGAGCAGGGGCACTTGTTCTGGGGATAGCCGAAAGAAGTCATGTCCCAAGTGCAGAGATGCAGAAGCCCAGGGGGCTTGGTTTATTACGCTCCCAGCAGCCTCCGGTGCCCGAAGCCACACCTTGGCTTCATTCTGACCTGGGGCAAATTTCTGCCTATGTGAGTTTCCCTGCAGCACCCTCTTCCTCTCACATGGATGATCAATGATAACCTTCTGCTGCCTCTACACCCCCACCCTCCCATGCCTTCACTTGGGTGTTGGGAGGATCATAAGCAGGTTGGTCATGACAAGTGTTACAGCAACTCCCCAGTGTGCATTTATTATCAAATGAAAGCCAGCCACTATTCTCAGTTTTGGTGCCTCAAAGGGGAAAGCAAGTTTTATTTCCTTCCCTATTTTTACTTTCAATACAAAGGCACTGAAGGGAACTCAGGAAATGGGGGTCCTTGGATGTCTGCCCACTTGCTTATACAGAGGTGGGCCTGGAAAAGGCCCAGGGTGGCCACAGAAAGCACATCTCCCAGAGGAGGGCACTAGGCTCCTACATCTCATGTTGCCTGAGCTCCTCCAGGGGGCCCTTCCCAGGAGGTTCTGCTGAGCACTGGAGCTTGCATGCCCAGCACCGATGTGCCTTCTACTTCAGCTTCCCTTTCAGCAGAAACTCTCAGAGAAAAAGGGGAGCCCCAAGGAACTGGTTTCTAATAGCTGATATTCCAGGCCAGCTGGTAAAAAAAAGAAAAAAAGTGGTAACATGATTTCCCAAACACTGCCCACAGGTAGTCAGTGACAAGCCCTGAGAACCCAAATACCCTCATCTCTAATCCATTGGGGCTTTTACTCCCCACTTGACCATTAGAATAAATCTCTTGGGGCTCTCAGTCTGAATTCACAATTCCTGGTAGTCTATTCTGCCTACGCGGAAGCCTGGCAAAGAAACATCTTTTGTTCTGCCACAAAACTGCATTCCTGCAAGCCACCCAGGAAGTCCTGAGTTGCTAAAAACAAACATTTAACTCTGGATAGGAACATATGGCTTAAACTGGCTAAGACAGCCTGGTGCAGCCTCTCCTCACCTCCCACTAAGATCATCTCAAAGACCTAGAACAGCAATTTTCAACCAGTGTGCCACAATAATTTTTTAAAAGGATATAGGGATCTGCCTTTATTAAAAAACAACAACAACACACACACACATTTTTAAAGTTGATTTTTAAAGAGAGGGGGAAGGAGAGGGAGAGATAAAGACATCGATGTAATAGTGAAACATTGATTGGCTGCCTCCTGCACACCCCCTACCGGGAATTGAACTGGCAACCTTTTGCCCAACAAAAGGGATGATGCCCAACCAACTGAGCAACACTGGCTAGGGCACCACAATAATTTTTAAAAGATGCAATACCTGCCTATTTAGTCAGGGGCACTGACCTCTTTTCCCTTAGATTGTCAAATTAAAAAAATGATACCAGCCAACACAATAGCCATCCAGTGTAGATGAATCAAAGTTATACCTACTCCGTTTGCTCAGATCGGCAAAAAATATATTTTTTGGTGTGCCACAAATTTTAGTAATTAGTTTGTGTGTGCCATGAGATGAAAATGATTTAAAATAGCTAACCTAGAATAAAGAACTCACCAAGCTGAAAAGCGGAACTGCAATCAACCTGTATGGAGGCATTTCTGAGGAATTTCTACCTAAACACAGGCCAATGGAACTGGACTTAAAAAATAACACCTGAGTCCTCCAGCTTTCACACATTCAAATTAAGCAGCCATCACTCACTTGATAGATGTTGCTTTTTGAAACAGTCAGGGTGTTGTCCACTCCCTTTCACCTACCAATTGAGAACTGCAACTCTCAGACAACAAAAATGAGGGGGTGTGGGGAAGAGGGACCCCAGCAGTGGTAGGTCACATCCCAGCATCTGTAGTTTCCTGAGTGCTCTGGGTGAGGATAGGGAGAAGAGGAGGCATTGGTGTGTAGTATATTAGAGATGGAAGTATATGTTCCATTTAACCAGCTTGTCAGCAACCCGGGAGTGGATGCAGAAGATGAGCCCATGTCAGTCCAGCAGGGCCAAATTACAAGAAAGCAGATGAGATGTTAGGTGCTGGGGTAGATGTATCAATTGGCAATTTAGTGCAGGTATGAGGGTGAGTGCTCTACCATCCTGAAAGGAGGTCATGAGGAATACATATACACCTTCAATGGACCACTTCAGACCTGACTGGGGCTTTTTTTAAAATTTATCTTTATTGTTGAAAGAATTACAGATGTTGCTCCCTTTTCCCCATTGACCCCTTTTAGCCCACTCCTGCCCCTGCCCTTCACCACATGGGTTATGCATATGTATATACATAAAAGCCTAAGCATCCATTTGACCGTTCTACTGTTTGACTGTTCAACTGGTAGTTATGATGTGCACCGACCACCAGGGGCAGACGCTCAATGCACAGGTATGGAAAACATGGAATAGACTGATGAATCTCAGAGGGAAGGGGGGAGGGAGAGGGTAGGAAGAGATTAACCAAAGATCTTATATGCATTTTAGAGGCCCAGTGCATGCATTCATGCACTGGGATCAGGCCAAAAAACCGGCAGTTCAACATTCCCCAAAGGGTCCCTAATTACGAGAGAGTGCAAGCCAGGCCAAGGGACGCCACCGGTGCATGAATTTGTGCACCAGGACCCTTGTATGCATATAAGTTCTTTGGTTAATCTCTTCCTACCCACCCACCCCTGCCTTCCCTCTGTGATAAGGACCAAAGGAAACATGAAAAATAATGGAAGACAGAGAAAGAGACCATCATCTGAAATTAGAAGAAATTCATCTGAAAATATTCTACAGAAACTTAAAGAACATTTTAGAGAGTCATTTGGTATCTCCACACGATGCAAAAAGAGATGGCTTCTATGAAATAGGAATAGAAAATGAGAAGAAAACAGAACTCTATAAGTAACAGTATGTAATAAAAATGGTAAGATAAGAGATGAGAAAGATAAAGAAATTTTCAGGAAAACAAGGAATAAACAACACTGGAGAAAATTAAGAGCAAAACTGACAATGCAGTGGTAATGCTAGAATTTATGCAGTTTAGGTGGTTGTCCTGTAGGTAGGTAGTCTCTATTATATGATGACTCAAAAGTATATCTATATATTTTTATGAAAAGAAAAATAACTGAAGACATACTCCAGCTCACTTGGAATATAATTAAAATTAAAAACTTAAGACTATGATATTGTCTGAAAGAAGCATTGGCCAACAGTCCCATGTGGCTAGATTCATCCCAAACATCCACAGGAGTCTCATTACACTAACAGCACTTAAAAAAAAAAAAAGACAGCCATCCTAACAAATGTGAGGTGATATTTCATTGCAGTTTTATTTTTTTTCCCAATTTATTTGGGTGATGTTAATAAGATCATATAGGTTTCAAGTGTACAATTCTATGATACATGATCTGTATATTGCATTGTATATTCCCTACCCAAAGTCAAATAATCTCCCATCACCATATATTTGGCCTCCTTTGCCTTTTACCACCCACCACCCCTTTCCCTCTGATAACCACCATACTGTTGTTTGTGTCTATGAGTTGCAGTTTTATATCACACATATGAGTAAAATAATATGCTTCTTAGCTTTTTCTGATGGACTTATTTCACTTAGCATAATATTCTCAAGGTCCATCCATGATTTTGCAAATGGCAGTATTTCATCTTTTCCTATGGCTGAGCAGTAATCCATAGTATGTATGTACCACATCTTCTTTGTCTAGTCAACTATCGACACTTTGGTTGTTTCTATATATACTACTGTATATATATATGAAACTTTCTTTTCATAAACCTAATGGTAACCACACAAGCAAAACCCCCAAAACTAAGACACATAACTTAAAGAGAAGGAAAAAGTATGGAATACCACCAAACAAAAATGACAAAAACGCAAAGGAAGGAAAAAAACACACAAAAACAATGGAGGCACAGAGCTACCAGAAAACAACAATGGCTATAGGAAATCCTCATACATCAGTAATTATCCTACATTTAAATGCACTAAATATATCAGTAAAAAGGTAGCAGGTTGGATTAAAAAAACAAAACCCAACCATATGCTGTCTTCAGGAGATACATCTAAGCTGCAAAGACAAAGATAGATTCAAAGTGAAAGGGTGGAAAAAGATTCTGCAAGAAAATAGCATCCACAGAAAAGCAGGTATAGCCATACTTATAACTGACAAAATAGATTTCAAGATAACAAGAGACAAAGATGGGCATCCTAATATATAAAGAGCCAGGGTTTGTAACATCCAAAATGACTGAACGGTAGACCGAACACCAGGCTGTGTGCTCAGCAGGCTTGGGTGGGTGGGGACTGGCAAGCGGGCTGAACTGCTAACCTCTTGGTCCCTCCTGTGTCACGGGAGCCACAGTGACCCAGCACCGACTGCTACTGCCAAGACAGGTGTGATGCGATTGGTCAGGGGGCCCCACCATCACCCCATGATTGCCCCACAGAGGAAGGCCCAGGCTACCCGGCTGGTGGCAGTGGGCAGGGCCTCCCTCTTCAGGGCAATCAGTCATGGGGCTCCTGGATTGCGAGAGGACACAGGCCAGGCTGAAGGATACCCCCCTAAGTGCACGAATTTTATGCACCAGGCCTCTAGTTTTATAATAATAAAGGGGACACTATATCAAGAAGCCATAACAATGTTCCAGTTAGAGTACTGAAATACATAAAGCAACTACTAACAGAACTAAAGTGAGAAACTGACAAAAATACAATCATAGTAGGGAACCTAAATACTCCATTGACAGCTCTAGATAGATCATCCAAACAGAAAATCAATAAACATTGGCCTTAAATGACACATTAGACCAAATGGACATAATTGACATTCACAGAGCCTTTCATCCCAGAACATCAGATTATTCATTCTTCTCCAGTGCACAAGCAACATTCTCAATGATAGACCATATGTTGGGTTGCAAAACAAGCCTGGACAAATTTAAGAAAGATTGAAATCATACCAAGTGTATTCTCTAACCACAGTGCTTTGAAATTAGAAATCAACTGCGAAAAGGAAGTAAGGAAACCCACAAATACATGGAAATTAAACAACATATTACTAAAAAGTGACTTGGTCAAAGAAATACAAGATGAGGTAAAAAGATATAGAGAGGCAAATGAGAATAACAATACAATATATCAAAATTTCTGAGTTGGGCCAGCATAGCTCAGTGGTTGAGTGTTGACCTATGAACCAGGTGGTCAGGGTTCAATTCCCGGTCAGGGCACATGTCCAGGTTGCCAGCTCAGTGTGGGGCATGTGGAGGCAGCCAATCAATGATCCTCTCTCATTATTGATGCTTCTCTCTCTCTCCCCCCCTCTCTCTTCCTCTTCGAAATAAATAAAAATATATTAAAACAAATAAAAAAAAACACCCCCCACACCCAAAAAAATCATCACATGTGTATGGAATCACAAAAGACCCTGAATAGCCAAAGCAATTCTGAGAAAAAAGAACGAAGCTAGAGATATCAGACTTTTGATTTCAAATTACACTACAGAGGAACGATAATCAAAATAGTATAGTACTGGCAGAAAAACAGATACACAGACCAATGGAATACAATTGAGAGCCCAGAAATAAAACCACATGTATATGGGCAATAATTTTTGACAAGAATCCAAAAACACACAATGGATAAAAGAAAGCCTCTTCAATAAATGATGCTAGGAAAATTGGAAAGCTGAAACTAGACTATAGTTTGTCCACATGTACAAAAATTAATTCAAAATGGATCAAAAACCTAAATATAAGATCTGAAACAATAAATTACATAGAAGAATACATAGGCACTAAAGTTATGGACCTTGGTCTTAGAGAAGATGTTATGAATTTGACCCCAAAGGCAAAAATAAATGAATAGGACTATATTAAGCTGAAAAGCTTCTGCACAGCAAAGGAAACCATTAACAATAACAGCAAAAAGCAACCAACTGAATGGAAGATATTTTCAAACAACAGCTCTGACAAGGGGTTAATATCCAACATACATAAACATCTCATACAACTCAACACCAAACAAACAAACAATCCAATTTAAAAATGGGCAGAGGATACTTCTCCCAAGAAGACATATTAATGGCCAACAGATATATGTAAAGATGCTCAACTTCACTAGCTGTTAGGGAAATGCAAGTCTACACTACAGTGAGATACCATGTCACACCTATTAGAATAGCTATTATCAACAAGACAAGTAGGTAAGTGTTGGAGAGGATGTGGAGAAAATAGAGCCCTCATTCACTGTTGGTGGGAATGTAAACTGGTACAGCCAATATGGAAAACTGGATGATGGTTCAACAGCACCTCTGTGGAAGCACTATACCAATGAATCTGCAGGAAAATAGAAGCATCCATGCCTCCTTTTGCTACAGGATCTCAATTATGTTTAAAAACAAATAACTCACGTTTTTCACCAGTATCTGAATAACATAGTTTGAAAAGAAAAAGACTTCTGGAAAAATATATCTCTCTTGCAGAGTTGAATACCAGATTCACAAATCCAGTTCAACAGATAAAATCAAAACAAAAACCAATTATGTCAACAAAACAAAACAAAAACTAGAAAGAAATATTTCAAAGTGTTAAGTTTCAGGTGAGGCCTGAAAGGACCACTATTATTCAATCCTATATAATAAAAGGCTAATATGACAATCGACCAAATGACGAAATGACCAGTCGCTATGATGCGCACTGACCATCAGGAGGCAGAAGCTGACCCCTGGTGGTTAGTGTGTTCCCACAGGGGGAGCGCCACTCAGCCAGAAGCCGGATTCATGGCTGACAAGTTCAGCGGCGGTGGCAGGAGCCTCTCCCACCTCTGTAGCAGTGCTAAGGATGTCTGTTTGTCGGCTTAGGCCCACTCCCCAAGGCCTAAGCCATCAGTCGGACATCCCCCGAGGGCTCCTGGACTGTGAGAGGTCACAGACCAGACTGAGGGATCCCCTCAAGTGCACTGGGCCTCTAGCTATACTAATAAAAGGGTAATATGCTAATTAGACCTAAAAGGGTAATATGCTAATTAGACTGGGTCAACTGGCCATCTTCCAGACGTCCGACTTCCTTCCGGACAAAGCCATGGTGGTGGGGGCCGAGGCAGAGGCAGTTAGGGGCAATCAGGCCGGCAGGGGAAGGCAGTTGGGGGCGAGATCAGGCTGGCAGGGGGTTAGGGGTGATCAGGCCGGCAGGGGAGGATAGTTAGGGGCGACCAGGCTGGCAGGGGAGGGCAGTTGGGGGGGACCATGTTGGCAGGGGAGGGCTGTTGGGGGCGACCAGGCCGGTATAGGAGGGCAGTTGGGGGTGACCAGGCCAGCAGGGGAGGGCTGTTGGGGGCGACCAGGCCGGCAGGGGAGGGCAGTTGGGGGTGACCAGGCCTGCAGGGAAGGGCCGTTGGGGGTGACCAGGCTGGCAGGGGAGGGCAGTTAGGGGCATTAAGCAGGCAGGCAAGTGAGTGGTTAGGAGCCAGTGGTTCTGGATTGAGAGAGGGGATGTCTGACTGCTGGTTTAGGCCCAATCACACAGGGGTCCCAGACATCCCCCAAGGGGTCCTGGAATGGAGAGGGTGCAGGCTGGGCTGAGTGACCCCCCCCATGCATGAATTTTGTGCACTGGGCCTCTAGTATTAAAATAAGAAAAAACAAATAAGAAGTGGAAATTTAAAAGAAATAAAAGTAATCAATAAAATGACAAAAGCTGACATGAGCTGAATGCTCATTACTCGTTAGGCACTGTTCTAAGTATATTAACTCATTTAATTTTTACAATCAACCTATGAGGTGGTTTATCATTAATGATACTGAGTCACAGAGGATTAAACAAATTACTTAAGGTTACATAGTAAGTAATAAAGCTGGGATTCACACTCAGGTAGTTTGATTACAGACTTTTTGAACCTAGTAACAACCCTCATCATTATAAGTTAACTAGAGGCCTGGTGCACGAAATTTGTGTACAGAGTGAGGTTCCTCAGCCCAGCCTGCACCCTCTCCAATCTGGGATGACTGGCTCCTAACCACTCGCCTGCCTGCCTGCCTGATCACCCCTAGCTGCTCTGTCTGCCTGCCTGACCGCCCCTAATTGCTCTGCCTGCTGGCCTGATTGCCCCTACCTTGCCCCCCTGCCAGCCTAATCACCCCTAACCTCTCTGCCTGCCTGCCTGCCTGATCACCCCTAACCTCTCTGCCTGCCTTCCTGATTGCCTGATCGCCCCTAAATGCCCTCCCCTTCTGGCCTGATCTTGCCCCTAACTGCTCTCCCCTGCAGGCCTGATCTCACCCCCAACTGCCTTCCCCTGCTGGCCTGATTGCCCCTACCTTGCCCCCCTGCCAGCCTAATCACCCCTAACCTCTCTGCCTGCCTGCCTGCCTGATCACCCCTAACCTCTCTGCCTGCCTTCCTGATTGCCTGATCGCCCCTAAATGCCCTCCCCTTCTGGCCTGATCTTGCCCCTAACTGCTCTCCCCTGCAGGCCTGATCTCACCCCCAACTGCCTTCCCCTGCTGGCCTGATTGCCCCTACCTTGCCCCCCTGCCAGCCTAATCACCCCTAACCTCTCTGCCTGCCTGCCTGATTGCCCCTACCTTGCCCCCTGCCAGCCTAATCACCCCTAACCTCTTTGCCTGCCTGCCTGATAGCCCCTAACTGCCCTCCCCTACAGGCCTGATCTTGCCCCCAACTGCCTTCCCCTGCCGGCCTAATTGCCCCTAACTGCCTCTGCCTTGGCCCCCACCACCATGGCTTTGTCCGGAAGGAAGTCGGACATCTGAAAGATGGCCAGTTGACCCAGTGTAATTAGCATGTTACCCTCTTATTAGTATAGATTATATAGGATAGGATTGCTTAAATGGGGGGCGAGGGGGAGGAGCCTTTTTCAGCAGGAGTGGATGCTCTTGGCAGACAAAAACACATAATCCCTATATCTGGACTGATAGCCAGCCATATACACTATACTGCCAAACCAGTCATTAAAAAATTGAATCACTTTCTTATACCTTACACCAAACAGCTGTTGCCCTTAAAACCCTTCCTCAGCCCCCACTTTAGGTTCTGTCTTTGCAGTTCACCCAGAATAGGTTCTGATTGGTCAGTTTCTATGCCAGTCAGCATCAAAAGCTCTGTCTCCCAGGCAGCCATTGGCTCCTCGCAGTTCACCCAGATTTGGTTCTGATTGGTCAGTTTCTATGCCAGTCAGCGTCAAAAGCTCTGCCTCCTAGGCAGCCATTGGCTCCTCACAATTCACCCAGATTTGGTTCTGATTGGTCAAAAGCTCTGCCTCCTACGCAGCCATGAAGAAAGTGTGTTTGGTTCTGATTGCTCGGTTTCTATGCCAATCAGCATCTCTGGGCCTATCTCCAGGACTGATCATAGAGGCGGGGCTAATCAGCAGCCGCCCCAGGCTGCTGGCAAGCCGGCTGAACTGCTGACCTCTGGGAGAAAGAGAGGCTTGCTTCTGATTACTCTGCTTTTCTCTCCAGGCCTTTCCAGAAGTTGCTGCTGCTGCTGATCAGCCCCACCACTCTCTCTCTCCAAGAGGTCAGCAGTTCAGCCTGCTCACCTGCTGCATGCGCAGCCTGGCATTCGGTCAAGTCTTCAGTTGTTTTGGATGTTACAACCCTGGCTCTTTATATATATAGATATGAAAAATTTTTTAAAAATATATTTTATTGATTTTTTACAGAGAGGAAGGAAGAGGGATAGAGAGTTAGAAACATCGATGAGAGAGAAACATCGATCAGCTGCCTCCTGCACACCTCTCACTGGGGATGTGCCCGCAACCAAGATACATGCCCTTGACTGGAATTGAACCTGGAACCCTTCAGTCCGCAGGCCGACGCTCTATCCACTGAGCCAAACCGGTTTTGGCATAGATATGAAATTTTAACCTGGAAAACCCAAAAGCCTCAATACTCAAATTGTTAGAACTAATTAGAAAGTTCAGTAAGGTGGTCAGTTACAAGATGAACATACAAAAATTAATATGGATTGTGTGTACATAGAAAATATAAGATAATATACAGGTTAACTATTAGAATTAATATAAGAATTTAGCAAGATTTCTAGACCCACCCTAGACCCACCCTGGTTTGGCTAAATGGATAGAGTGTCAGCCTGAAGACTAAAGGGTTCCAGGTTCAATTCCAGACAAGGGCACTTACCTCGGTTGCAGGCTTGATTCCCCACCCTGGTTGGGGTGCATGTGGAAGGCAACCAATTGATGTGTCTCTTTCACATTGATGTTTCTCTCTCTCTGTCTCTCCCTCTCCTTTCCACTCTCTCAAAAAAAAAAAAAAATCAATGGAAAAATATCCTCGGGTGAGGATTAACAAAACAACAACAAACAAAAAGAATTCTAAACCCAAGAGCAGTAGACAAAAATAAGTTGTATTTCTATCTAACATGACAAACAGAAAATGAAAAAGTTACTGTTTTTAATAGGGTCAAAAATCAAGTACGTAGAAATAAATATAAAAATAGGTATGCAAGATTTTGACAGAGAAAACTATAAACTTTGTTAGAGAACTTAATAAATGCCTAAATCAAAGGATAAAATGACTCAATATTATAAAGAGTTTAAATCTCTCAATATTGATCTATAGATCATATCAAATCTCTGACCAAAATCCCAGCAGATTTCTCTCCTTCCCTCCCTTTCTTCTTTCTTTCCTTTCAGTTTTGGGGATTTGACAAACTGATTCTAAAATCTATGTGAGAATGCAAAAAAAAAATAATAATAATCAAAGAATAGACAAGCTATTCTTGATGATGAACAACAAGATGGGAGGACTGGCTGTATCAACCATCAAGACCTCTAATAAGACTATAATGGTGTAGTACTGGGACAAGAATATACAATAGGCCAGTGGAACGGACCAGAAAGTCCATAAACAGATCTATACACATATGGCCACTTGATTCTGTGACAACATTGGTACTGCAGAACATGAAAAAAGTGTGTTACTTTCAACAATGGAGCTAGGGTAACCGGACAGGCATTAGGTGGGGCTCAATTCTTGACCCTTACTTCATGTCATACACAAAAAATAAGTTCTGCAAAGATCACAGACATTAGTGTGAATGGCAAAAAAATAAATCTACTAGAAAATAATATAGAGTAATATCTTCATAATCACAAGAAATATTTCTTTTTAAAAATGTTTTATTGATTTTTTAAAGAAAGAGGAGGGGAGAGGAAGAGACGGAGAAACATCAGTTGACTGCCTCCCATATGCACCCTGTCTGGGGATCAAACTGGCAATCTTTTGGTGCATGGGATGATGCTCAACCATCTGAGCCATGCCAGCCAGGGTAGGAAAGATTTCATAAGACTGAAAAAGCAGAAATCTAAGGGAGAAAGATTTATATATTAGAGCACATTAAAATTAAGAACTTCTATGTATCAAAAGACATGAATAAGAGAGTAAAGGGGTGGGGGAGAAAAGGAGAGCCATGAGTATTTGCAACACATATGATTGACAAAGCTCCTGAATCCAGAATACATAAAAACTCTTGGAAATCAATAAGAAAAAGTCAAGACACCCTAATATGAAAACAGGCATGCTTCAATGGGACCTTCTCAGAAGAAATCCACATTTTCAATCCTATATAATAAAGAGGTAATATGCAAATTGACCTTCAGACCCTCACAAGATGACTGCCCCCACATTGTCTCACAAGATGGCCGGCAGGGAAGGGCAGTTGGGGGCGACCAGGCCTGCAGGGGAGGGCATTTGGAGGCAATCGGGCCAGGAGGGGAGCAGTTAGGTGTCAATCAGGCCAGCAGGGGAGCGGTTAGGGGGTGATCAGGCTGGCAGGCAGAAGCGGGTTAGGGGCAATCAGGCAAGCAGCAGGCAAGTGATTAGGAGCCAGCAGTCCTGGATTGTGAAAGGGATGTCCGACTGCTGGTTTAGGCCTGATCCCGAATTTCATGCACCGGGCCACTAGTAATTATATAAAAATGATGCTCAAAGTTATTAGTAATCCTGGAATTACAAATTCGAGAAATTACACATCCACCAAAGTGGCTTGAACTTCTAGTAAGTCAATACCAAGTGCTGGCAAAAAAATGAGGACTCTCTCCTAGGCTGCCAGTTGGAGTGGAAATTGGTACAACAGGTTAGACAACTGTTTGGCAGTATCTGATAAGGTTGGATATATGTATGCAGAAGTTCTCTCCTAGATAGACTGCCTTGTTGCAGATGCTGTCGTGTATTGGCCTTCACCCGTTCCAACTGCCAGCACCTTCAGCTCTTTGCCTAAGGGCTTCCTCTGGTTGCCAGACCCTGCTCTGTCCATATGCAGGGCAGGTCAGAGGGCCTGGGGAACCTCCCAAGAGCTTCCCCAGTGGGGGATAAGAGCTGCCAGATAAATAACCCAACACCCTTGTTTTCCAGGCAGAAGAACTCAGAAATGTATTCTATGGACACAAACAGGAACACTTGGTAGGATTAAGCTCCAATTTCCTATGGTGGAAATGTGCTTGATGAAGCAACTATTATTGGATTTCTTCTTGTCCTTGTCTTATCTCTCCACTCCTTTACCAGTGCTTTTTGGGATCACCTTTCATATAAACTACCTGTACTTGAATTCTTAAGAAATATATGCTTATGTACATTAGAACACATGTCCAAGAATGTTCAGAGCAGCTCTGTTTGTAACAAAACTAGAAGCAACCAAAGTGCCCATCAACAGGAAAATGGGTAAACTGTGGCATGTTAACTTAAAGTAATACTACATATCTATTCTCTGGGTTTTTTGAAAACAAAAACAAAACAAACCCAAATGGGTGTGAGGTCAAATAAAATTTTAATGAAAAGAATGGGCATTAGAAGTCTGAGAGAGAACCAGGCTTCCAGAATCTAGGCAGCACCTAGCCACACATTTGCCAAAACCGAAGAGAATTTGCTTGCCTTATTCTCTTCCAGGTACAAGTTCTCAGGACAGTTTCTCTCGGCATTATCCTGTCTTTACCTTAGGTTCCAGAAGAGGTTAAAATGATGTTCAGCTGCCACCCAAAAGCTCCGTCTTTCTCTTTAAAAAATGCTCCCTCCCCTGCAGCCCTGGCCCCCTCCAGAAGCCAGTCCGCACTGCAGACTTCCCTCTCTCCCTGCATCCAAGGGCAGGGACAGGGTGCAGTTGTAATCAGACCCAGAAAGCGCCCAGGATGCACCTGTGGATCAGAACTAATGGCATTAGGCGATCATTCAGGGAATAGAGCAGCAATTACCCCTTAGATGCTTTCTCCAAGATGACCACATGCAGAACACCAAGAGGGGCGAGAGTAATGAATCACCAAGTGAATTAACTGGAAGCCGCTCTAATTAGTGTTATAATTTTTCATGAAAACACTAATGAATATGAAATAATGTGGCCATGAAACCACTAGGATAATTAATCCTTGGGAGTAATTTGGGGTCAGGAAAGGATTCTAGAGGCTGTTTAAATTGACTTGCACGTTGAAAATTCAGGCTTTAAAATCTTATATTAGCAAATAAACTAGAAGCCCAGTGCATTCGTGCACTGGAGGGGGGGGGGGGGGGGGAGGGTCCCTCAGCCTGGCCTGTGCCCTCTTGCAATCCGGGACCCCTCAGGGAATGTCCGCCCACCTGCTTGCTGCTCCTTACCACTCGGCTCACTGCTCCTTAGTGCTGCCACAGAGGTGGGAGAAGCTCCCACCACCGCCACTGTGCTCGCTAGCTGTGACCCCATCTTCTGGCTGAGCGGTGCTCCCCCTGTGGGAGCACACTGACCACCAGGGAGCAGCTCCTGCATTAGGCGTCTGCCCCCTGGTGGTCAGTGTGCATCATAGCAACCAGTTGTTCCACTGTTTGGTCAATTTGCATATTAGGCTTTTATTATATAGGAATTGCTACTTTAGGAAAAGCAACAGTGGGGGTGTCTGTGGCCTTCCTTCCTTCCTTCTTTCATCCTTCTTTTCTTCTTTCTTTCCTCCCTCCCTCCCTTCTTCATCTTTTTTTTTTTAATGTTATTGACTTTTTTTAGGGGGAGAGGAAGGGAAAGAAAGAGAAAAACATTGATGTGAGAGAGAAACATCAATCAGTTGCCTCCCATATGTGCCCCAGCGATGACCAAACCAGCAACCTGGGCATGTTCCCTGACAGGGAATCAAATGGGCAACCTTTGGTGCACGGGATGACACTCAACAAACTGAATCACACCGGCCAGGGCCTTTCCTTCCTCCTTAAGGCTCCTGGCTTTGGCAATAAAGACCATGGTGTGAAACAGGAACCCTTAAGGGAGTTAGATGAGGACCCACGTGAAAGTATAATGAATGAGGACCCACGTGAAAGTATAATGAATGGGAACGTGATAAAGAGGCAGGGTCCAGATGTATCAAAACCAGAAAAGATGCTACAGAGTAAACCATTCTCAGCACTTTCAGCCTCATGACCCTCTGGATATCTGAAAAAATAACTGCTTGGTGGAAGGGGTGATACTGATGGAGAAATAAAAATGAGTTGAGACTTGTTGGCTGAGCTGCAATGTTTACATGTAAAATTGTAAAATTCTGTCAAATGTGGGGCTTGTGCTCAACATGCACCATGCTTGCAAAATGGGCTCTATCCCAACATAAGTCAATAAGGATTCAGTCAGGATCTACTGTGTGCACAGAAGGCTTTGTGTTCTAAGCACCAGCTTAGTAAAATGCCTGTGATAGTTAGGAAAGTTTTAAAAGGACACAGGGTTGGGGACTGGGGTGGTGGTGGGAGTCAATAGCACTGCTGTGTGTTTGAGCATTTTGGAAGGATCATATCCAGGAAGCAATCTGGAGTCTGGCAATCTCTCCTAACACTAATTCTACCAGTGAACATGATGCTGAAGAATAGATCTGTCCATGAGGAACAGGGTGTCATTTGTAGTGTGGAGGAAATAAGAGGTAAATGTGTTAGGTGCAGTGCTAAGTACTTGTGGTGTCTCATTTAATCTGCATACCAACTACATGATGTGAAATATCAGCCTTATCCCCATTCTACAGAGGAGGCAACCGAAGCTCTCTGAAGTTAACCACTTGCCTGAGTTTTCATAGCTAGCTAGGATGTGGTGCAGTGGGACACAAATTGGATCTAACACCAAAGCTCATGCTCTCAATGACAACACCAAGCAATACTCTTTTCTCCCTCTCCGGGCCCCCCCCCCCCCGCCCCCCGCCAGGGAGAGTGGAAGACAGAGGAAAAAACAGAGAGAAACATTGATATGAGAGAAACACATCAATTGGTTGCCTTTTGCATGAGCCCCAACCAGGGCTCAGGCAAGGGAGGAATCTGCAACCAAGGCATGTGCCCTTGACTGGAATCAAACCCAGGACCGATGCTCTATCCACTGAGTCAAATAGGCTATAGCCCAAACAATTCTCTTAACATAAAAACTATGGGAGAGTTGGTAACTCAGGCCAAATCCTTGCTTATGTACAGAGAAGTTACAAAAGATAATATTATTCAATAATAATAACAGCTAAATTAGCAAACATTCACAATGTTGTTCTAAGCATCTAAATGCATTAGTTCATTTAAGCTCATTTAAGGTACACTTTCTGATGTACTTACCATTTGAGGCACAGAGATTGCTATGGGGTGAATTTTTATGACCCCAAGAGTCATATGTTGACATCCTAACCCCCAAAGGTGATGGTTTTGGTTGGGGGGGGGGGGGGTCTTTCGGAAGTGCTTAAAATAACATGGGTGGAACCTTTATGAACAAAATTAGCACTTTAAGAAAGAGGCTCCAGGAAGCTCCCTAACCCCTTCTGCCATGTGAGCATTCAATGAGAAGTCCACAACCTGGAAGAGGGCCCTCACCTGACCATAATGGCACCCTGATCTCGGACTTCCAGCCTCAAGAACTGTGAGCAGGGGAAATCCAAGATGGTGCCGTAGGTAAACACCTAAACTGCTGCCTCACAGGGTGGGGTGGGGAATCAGGTGGAAGGGAGCTATAGGGGGAAAAGAAAAAGAGGAACACCTGTAATCTGAACAATAAAGATTTATTAAAAAAAAAAAAAAAAAAGAACTGTGAGCAATGCATTTCTGTTATTTCCAAGCCTCCGAGTTTGTGGTATTTTGTTATAGCAGAACTAAGATAGTGATAAAGATAAACCTTGAAGACCTTGAAAATTCTAATGATTTCTGAAATGTTTAAAGACTAATTAACAATGCAACAGAAAACAGATCTTTGGGACTATTTTTAAATTTATTTTATAATTTTATTTTATGTATTTTATTTATTTAATATATTTTATTGATTTTTTACGGAGAGGAAGGGAGAGGGATAGAGAGCTAGAAACATAGATGAGAGAGACACATCGATTCAGCTGCCTCCTGCACACCCCCTACTGGAGATGTGCCTACAACCAAGGTACATGCCCCTGACCAGAATCGAACCGGGGACCCTTCAGTCTGCAGGCCGTCACTCTATCCACTGAGCCAAACTGGCCAGGGCTGGGACAATTTTTTTAAATAGTAAAGTAGTGCTTATGGAATGCCAACTCTCCAATTACAGCTCTATCATCCTAGGTTCTCTTGTCCTTGAATTTGATGGAATGGCTGTCTCTATGAAAACTGGGATAAAAGAGGAGGAGGGTCTGTGTTGCTGTCCTCAATGGCAGAGTGGGTAGAGCTGAGAGATAAAGACTTTCTCCTGCATCTTGCTTCCAAAGATACAAGACACTGGGAATCCCACCTCTTCACTGGGGATGAATCCTCAGACAACTCATCCTATTTGTTTTCTTTTCTTTTTTTAAATAAATCTTTATTGTTCAGATTATTACAGGTGTTCCTCTTTTTTTTCCCCCATAGCTCCCCTCCACCTGATTCCCCACCCCACCCCATGTCTTTACCCCCCGCCACTGTCTTCATCCATAGGAGTAAGATTTTTGTCCAATCTCTTCCCGCACCCCTCACACCTGCTTCCCCTGAGAGTCATCAGTCCACTCCCTTTCTATGTCCCTGATTCTATTATATTCACCAGTCCATTCTGTTCTTCAGGTTTTTATTCACTTGATTTTTAGATTCACTTGTTGGTAGGTATGTATTTGATGTCATTTTGTTGTTCATAATTTTTATCTTTACCTTTTTCTTCTTCTTCCTCTTCTTAAAGAATACCCTTCAGCATTTCATGTATCCTGGTTTGGTGGCGATGAACTCCTTTAGCTTTTTCTTGTCTGTGAAGCTCTTTATCTGACCTTCAACTCTGAATGATAGCTTTGCTGGGTAGAGTAATCTTGGTTGTAGGTTCTTGCTGTTCATCACTTTGAATATTTCTTGCCACTCCCTTCTGGCCTGCATAGTTTCTGCTGAGAAATCAGCTGACAGTCGTATGGGTACTCCCTTGTAGGTAACTAACCATTTTTCTCTTGCTGCTTTCAAGATTCTCTCTTTGTCTTTTGCCCTTGGCATTTTAATTATTATGTGTCTTGGTGTGGACCTCTTTGGATTCCTTTTGTTTGGGGTTCTGTGCACTTCCTGGACTTGTAAATCTATTTCTTTCACCAGGTAGGGAAAGTTTTCTGTCATTACTTCTTCTAATAGGTTTTCAGTATTTTGCTCTCTCTCTTCTTCTGGCACCCCAAAAATTCGGATGTTGGTACGCTTGAAGTTGTCCCAGAGGCTCCTTACACTATCTTCATATTTTTGGGTTCTTTTTTCTTTTTGTTTTTCTGGTTGGGTGTTTTTTGTTTCCTCATATTTCAGATCTTTGGTTTGATTCTTGGGGTACGTTGATCTACAGTTGAGTTTCTGTATATTCTTTATTTCAGACAGTGTATGCTTCATTTCTGACTGGTCCTTTTCCATTTTTTTGGCATTCCCATTAAGGTCCTTGAAGGTCTCACTAAGCTCCTCAGAAGTGTCATCAAGTTTCTCGGCGGTTTTTAGAAGATTCTTGAGTAACCTTATAAATGTGGTTCTGAACTCTATGTCGTCCAGTAGTTTGCTTTCCTCTGTTTCTTTCATTCGTGACATGTTTCTTTGTTTCCGCATTTTGGCTGCTTCCCTGTGTTGATGGAGTGACTTTGTGTGGTAGGTGACCTATAGGGGGCAGTAGCTCAGCCTCCCCAATCACCTGATGTGGACGCTCTTGGTACACCCCTTTGTGGGCTGAGTGCAAAGTCTTAGTGTAGTTAAGCCTTAATTGCTGTTGGTACGCTGGGAGGAAATGACCTCCAGGCCAATCGGCTGTGAGGACTCACTGTCATCATCCTATTTGTTTTCAAACCCAGTCTGGAATTCCAGCCTCTCAGTTATGCAAATAAGGCCTTTGTATACCCCAAAGGAAGCCTTGAGTTACACTCTGAGTTTGTAAACAGAAGTCCCAGGACTCTAGCTAATCCATGAAGGATTACCAATTTTGTTCACAATGCTCAGCATCCAAGTAAATCAGCCTGCCAAACAACAGGCACAAAAATCTGAGGACTTTCTGGAATTGCAGGGTAAACGAGTTCAGGGTCAGCTTGTTATGAATAACAGGGACTACATCTGCCTACTAAGGGTGTCATTCTGTCATATCCATGGAAAGTGTAAGCACTGGGTATTGATTCATAGGATGCTATTTCATATGTATGCAGAACAAATCCAGCGAAACAGAGTTATCTGCCCAATGAAACTCAAAAATATTTCTCAATTTAATTTTCAATAGGCTTCAATGTGAAGGAAATTTAATTATGTAAGTAACATAGAACACAATGAAATGTCTATTAAAATTGCTTCCAGGCTGAGGTCACATTGAGCTGCGAGCGGCTTCAGGGGTGTCTTTAGGACCATGGCAGAAGACATCAAGACAAAAATCAAAAACTACCGGACTGCTCCTTTTGACAGCCGCTTCCCCAACCAGAACCAGACCAGGAACTGTTGGCAGAACTACCTAGACTTCCACCGCTATGAGAAGGCAATGACTGTGAAAGGGGGTGATGTCTCTGTGTGTGAATGGTACCAGCATGTGTACAAGTCCCTGTGCCCCATATCCTGGGTTTCGGCCTGGGATGACCGCCGGGCAGAAGGCACGTTTCCTGGAAAGATCTGAACTGGGCATCCTCCATCCTTCTCGCAGGGAGGTGAAGGGGGGACTGGGTACACCCCACCCTAGAATCCTGAATCATGGTTTAACTAATAATAAATACTTGTTGGAAAAATGTAAAAAAAAAAAAAAATTGCTTCCAGATCCTAACCAAGATGGCGGCATAGGTAAACACCTAAACTGCTTCCTCACACAACAATTTCAAAACTACAACTAAAAGACAAAATGTCTATCACCCAGAACCATGGGAAAGCTGGCTGAGTGGAAGTTCTACAACTAGAAGGAAAGAGAAAAGAGCACTGAGATGTGCACAAGTGCTGAAAAGCTGAGGTATGGAGGCACGCGAATCGGGCTGCCGGCAGGCGACTGGGTGCACTGCTTTTTTCAACCTGAAGGGAGACAAGCTCCCGATTACTCTGAACTCCAGTCTCTGGGGAGATGCTGGGGACCCAAGCTCCTACGGGGAGAAGCTGGACTGTCTGTCATCGGGTCGGAAAGTGAGGGTGGCGTTCTTGCAGAGGTGCGCACAGCAATCATTGTTTACTGCACTGGGGCACAGGATGCGGGGACTTGGAAATGTGGAGACGCAGAGACGGCTGACTGGCAGCCATCGCTGTTTGCCACGCCCTAGCCTAGTGACTCCCTGAGATCCCGCCCCGCACAACCTACAAACCCACCCAAGCTCCACACAGTGGGTTTTTCATATAAATGGTCTGCCCTATCGCAGCTTAATCTAACAAACTGCAGCTCTGGTCAGACAGCTCCAAAACCTCCAAACCCCAAGCAAAGAGGAGAAAACTGTAGTTCTCGCTGTAGCTCCTGCTAGGTGGCCTCAGACAGTAGCTGACCTGCACCCCATTGGCGATCCAGAAGCTAGTGTATCTAGTGGTCAGTGTGAGACATCACCAGATTTCAACTACTCACATCCATAGTGACACATTCAAGAGGTGGACTCAGTGAGCACCAAAGCCCCACTGAAGCAAGTCCTACCACATAAGCGTGTCTCCAGCACAGCAGTTCTTCCATTATAGACACAGCGGGTCCTCACAGCCAATTGGCCTGGAGGTCAGTGCCTCCCAGTGTACCAACAGCAATCAAGGCTTAACTACACCAAGACTTTGCACTCAGCCCACAAAGGGGTGCACCAAGAGTGTCCATCTCAGGTGATAGGCTGAACCACTGGTCACCTACCACAGAAAACCACTCCATCAACACAGGGAAGCAGCAAAATGCAGAGACAAAGAAACATGTCACGAATGAAAGAAGTGGAGGAAAGCAAACTACTGGACATAGAGTTCAAAACCACATTTATAAGGTTACTCAAGAATCTTCTAAAAAGCGCCGAGAAACTTGATGAGACCTCCGAGGAGCTTAGTGAGACCTTCAAGGACCTTAATGAGAATGCCAAAAAATTGGAAAAGGACCAGTCAGAAATGAAGCATACACTGTCTGAAATAAAGAATATACAGAAATTCAACTGTAGATCAAAGGACCCCAAGAATCAAACCAAAGATCTGAAATATGAGGAAACAAAAAACACCCAACCAGAAAAGCAAAAAGAAAAAAGAATCCAAAAATATGAAGATAGTGTAAGGAGCCTCTGGGACAACTTTAAGCATACCAACATCCGAATTATTGGGGTGCCAGCAGAAGAGAGAGAGCAAAATATTGAAAACCTATTAGAAGAAATAAAGACAGAAAACTTTCCCTACCTGGTGAAAGAAATAGGCTTACAAGTCCAGGAAGCGCAGAGAACCCCAAACAAGAGGAATCCAAAGAGGACATGCCAAGGGCAAAAGACAAAGAGAGAGTCTTGAAAGCAGCAAGAGAAAAATAGTTAGTTACCTACAAGGGAGTACCCATACAACTGTCAGCTGATTTCTCAACAGAAACTATGCAGGCCAGAAGGGAGTGGCAAGAAATATTCAAAGTGATGAACAGCAAGAACCTACAACCACGATTACTCTACCCAGCAAAGCTATCATCAGAATTGAAGGTCAGATAAAGAGCTTCACAGACAAGAAAAAGCTAAAGGAGTTCATCACCAACAAACCAGGATTATATGAAATGCTGAAGGGTATTCTTTAAGAAGAGGAAGAAGAAGAAAAAGGTAAAGATAAAAATTATGAACAACAAAATGACAACAAATACATACCTACCAACAAGTGAATCTAAAAATCAAGTGAATAAAAAATCTGATGAACAGAATGGACTGATGAATATAATAGAATCAGAGACATAGAAAGGAAGTGGACTGACAGTTCTCAGGGGGAAGGGGGTGTGAGGGGTGCAGTAAGAGATTGGACAAAAATCTTACACCTATGGATGAAGACAGTGGCGGGGGGCAAGGGCATGGGGTGGGGTGGGGAATCAGGTGGAGGGGAGCTATGGGGGGGCGGGGAGTGGAACACCTGTAATAATCTGAACAATAAAGATTTATTTTTTAAAAATTGCTTCCAAAAGTTTAAAATGTTTTCCTTTTTCATACAATGTGTTTAGAGCAGCTGAGATATCTGTGTTAGTACAATGTCTTGAAAAGTGGGGCGAGGAAATCAATGTGATCACCTGTCTGAATTAAGTAAGCACAAATGAAAGCAACTAAGATCCATATAAATCAGCTCAAGTAGCCCTCTGTGTACCAGACCATTAGGGGGCAGGCAGAGAAGAAGGACAACACAAATAAACACATTGACTAGGGGCATATTCACTAATGGAAGGCATCTCTTAACACCCGCATTAAGAATCAGGACAAAACTGTCAAGTAGTTTTTAACACTGCTTATGATTTTAAAAACACATGCCCCAGATATAAATCCCAAGGTTAAAAAACAACAAACCTTAGGCACTGTTGGGAGTCACAATGAGTCAATCTTTTGAACTTTTTGATATCGCCTTCTAATTGCTTCTATATTCATTATCGAACCCTGAGCAAAAGGTTCCTTCCCATTGTTTGGAGTTTATCAGCACAGAATAACCGAGATCTGAATTGGAAGGCTGAGCTTCTCTAGGCAACTGATGTTGGCTTTTGTACCTTGGATGTTTGGTGGTTATTTCAGTGGAAAAAAAAGTAGAAAAGTTTAAAATGAAGCCTTGTTTTAAAATACATGTAGAGCTACATGTAGTCATCTGCTGGGGCAGGAGGGGACCTCCTGGTAGGACAGGAGAGTGGGGATCAATGGCATGCCATATTTACTGAGTGCCAACTACGTTTTAGGCACTGTGCTAGTGTTAACAAGAAGGTGAAGGAAAGCAAAGCTCGGAGTTCCTGCTACTATGCAACTGCAGGTTAGGCATGTCCACAAACAGTCATAGGACAAAGAAACACAGCTCCTGTCCAGTTGGGCATAGTCATGTTACTTGTATACAGTATAAAATAGTAAAGAACTTTGAAATATTTTCATATTTACTTTCTGTTTGTTGCCAAATTTGTTTTCCTATACTATCCCTACCATAGAAATGGCTTTCTGCAAGAATAAAGGTGCAGACGTGGCCGGATAGGTCAGTTGGTAGGAGTGTCATCCCATGCACCAAAAAGGTTATGTATTTGATTCCTGGTTAGGGCACATACCTAGGTTGCGGGATCTGTCCCTGGTTGGAGTGCCTACAGGGGGCAACCTATTGATGTTTCTCCTCACATTGATGTTTCTCTCTCCCTTCCTCTCTCCCTCAAATCAGTAATTTAAAAACACACATGTCCTCAGGTAAGGATTAAAACAAAAACAAAAACCAAATAAAGGTGTACCAAAACATGTGATATGAGGTAGACTGGAAAAAAAAAAGCTCCAATTCAATCCTTCTCTTACCCATGTTCCTTATGTAATCTTGTAGTGCCTTCAAACTCTGTCTCTGGGCTCAGCCATGTAACTTGCTTTCACCAGTGGAATTTTAGAGTATATTATTGCTTGCACATTCCCCTTTGCCATTGCCATGGTCCCAGGAGAAGATGGGAAATATGTGGAGTAGAGCCACCCACACACATGATCAAGCCAGCTGAACCACAGATATATTGGCAAGCCCAGCTGGGACCAACCTAGATCAGCTGAGTTCTGCAGATAAGTGAGAAAAAATGCTTACCATTGTATTCCATGAGTTTTGGAATGGTCTGTTACTCAGCATTATGCCAATGGATAACTGATATATAGCACATAACAGAAGTTTAATTAAATCTGTACTTTATTTCCTTTGTCTCTTCTTCCCCAACATCCAAAGCCACCTTATCCCTCAGGTCATCACTCTACATGAGGGGTTCTGTGGGAAAGTCCTGAAGACAGTTCATCAGCCTATTACCCAACAGCTACTTTATACAAATCATCTCTAATACTTCTATCTGCTCTCGAAGGTGGACATATTATTTCCACTTTATAAAGGAGGAAACTGAGACTCAGAGAGGTTAAGTTAGAGCTAGTAAAGGCAGAGTTAGAATTAATACCCAAGCCTGTCTGACTCCAAAGCCAAAGATCATTCATTCCACTGATCTACCCAACGGAGGAGGGGGGAAAGGAGTGCTTGATGCCTCTACTCCCTTCAGAGCAGCCAAGGAGAGAGCAATCTGGGTCGTATAGACACTGTTCCCAGGACCCGCTCTAGACTTCCTCTTCTGAGCCTGGGGCTCCTTGCCCATTTCAGATCGGATGTTCATATCTCAGAGTCTCATTCTGAGGAGGCAGAACACAGGATCCTGAGCTGCTGTGGCTTATGATAGAAAAGCCCACTTATCCCTACTGTGATTTTTATCCCTAATCCAGTCATCTAGCTATTCTCCACCCTGCCCTTTAAAATATATATATGGATTTCAGAAAGAAAGAGAGAGGGAGAGAGAGATAGAAACATCAATGATGAGAGAGAATCATTGATCGGCTGCCTCCTGCATGCCCCACACTGGAGATCAAGCCCACAACACGGCATGTGCCCTTGGCTAGAATCAAACCTGGGACCCTTCAGTCCGCAGGCTGATGCTCTATCCACTGAGCCAAACCAGCTAGGGCCACCCTGCCCTTTTAATTGACTTTCCAGAATCTGCCTATGGAAGCTCCAGTCTGAGGCTCTAGATGGAAAACTGGTCAGGGAGGGGTGAGTTCAGCAGTACTAACTCCTGCTCCCACTTTGAAAGATGGCAGAAGAGGAGGCTAGGGCACTGAGCAGAAGAGAATAAAGGAGAGTGTGTGCCCTTTGGTGCCAGCCATGTCCCGGCCATGGTGCCCCAGCCAGAGGAGAGTTCGACCTCTGAATGGGAGTCCAAGGCTTTTCAGAGAGGCCTCAGAGTTGCCTCCTGCTCTGGCCAAACCTTCCTGTCTCTGCCTACTTGTCAAAGGAAACTTGGTTGTCTATGCAAGGCACACAAATGACAGTCACTTAAGTCAATTGCTTACTGAGCATCTCTACTGGTAATTATCATGCAGCACAGCAATGCATTCAATTAAAGGCAAGAAGAAAAAGTCTAGAACAAGCATGTCAAACTTGCAGCTGCATGCCGGCCATGAGTTTCACATGCTTGGTCTAGAATGTTTTAAAATTAACACTAAGTTTTGTTCATATGTACTTGATCTTCATAGTTTGTAAAATGAATGTCAAAGCATAACTGTAAAAATGATAAAAATATCACAAGGCAATATAGAATTTCCACACAAGACATTTAGCTAATTATTTTAGTTCCAGTTTCTTACTGAAGTTGACATAATAATAAAATCTGTTTTCACTCAATGCCATATGGGTATTGTGAAGGTAAATTAGGATTTATCCACTCAAATCTTTAAAAGCCAGTAAAATCAAAGGTAAAAAAAAAAAAGCGTTACTTAATTTTTTCTCTTCTTTACTACATTGTTCAGTACTGTGTATGCAAAACTATGTCTAACATCCCTGGAAATTTTTGAACTACTGGGTCTCAATGATCCTAAGTAACTATTTTATTTGCCAAAATATAAAGAAATGAGAAAGGAAGAGGGTAAATGTATCAATATAAGATGTTGACCTCTGGCTCTTTTCTTTACTCTTTTTTAAATAATATATTTTTTTATTGATTTCAGGGAGGTAGGGAGAGGGAGAGAGAGACAGAAACATTAATGATGAGAATCATTGATCGGCTATTTCCTGCACGCCCCCTACTGGGAATGGAGCTCACAACCTGGGCATGTGCCCTTGACCGGAATTGAACCTGGGATCCTTCAGTCTGCAGGCTGATGCTCTATTCACTGAGCAAAACTGGCTAGAGCTTTTTTCTTTACTCTTTACAGATAAATTTAAATAAATAACAATCTAAGAATTTGTTGTATATCAAGTAATGACCATTTATATGCCAATTTACTTATTATTATTATTTTAAAATATTTTATTGATTTCAGAGAGGAAGGGAGAGGGAGAGAGAGACAGAAACATCCATGATGAGAGAGAATCCCTGATCAGCTGCTCCTGCATGCCCGCACTGGGGATCAAGCCTGTAACCTGGGCATGTGCCCCTGACTGGAATCAAACCTGAGACCCTTCAGTTGGCAGGCCAACACTATCCACTGAGCCAAACTGGTGAGAGCTACTTTACTTATTATTAAAATGACTTCAAAAGGGAAACCAGTCTCTCTAATTTGCTAAATTGTTCTAATATTTCTATTAATGAACAAAACATTTATAGACAAGAATATCCCTTTTCAAAAAGAAAAGCGAGAAAATAAGGCCAGACATAAGTACACATATACAAACCATTCCCCCAGAATGACTGGTTTCTGACTTAAGACTCTGTGTACAAGATGATGTTATTGAAAGAGAGAGGGAATAAAATAAGAGACTCATATATGGTGGTAATGGTGAAGGGGGGCGAGGAGACAGGAACATGAGATAGACTGAGTTTGTGGACTTGCGGCAAAGATGTTCAGATGCAGAAGGAAATAGGGATCTGGAGCTCAGGAGACATATCAAGGATGGAGAGAGACTGGCAGTCCCCAGTGTAGATAGATACTAAACCAACTGATGAGATCATCCAGGGTGTGTTCACTGAGTGCAAAAATAAAATAGCCTGGGCCAGAATGCCGAGCTAGCTGGACGGAGCAAGAGGAGCCCAGAAAGGAGGCTGAGAAGGAGTGATCAGAATGCTAAAAAGAAAAATAAGAGAGTATAGTATTTCAGAAGTCAGGAGAAGAAAGGGAGAGCAAAAGGTGGTCAGCAGTGTGTCAAATTCTGTGGAGAGGCCAGATTAAGAACTAAGAAGTGTTCACTGGATTTGGCTACAAAGACCTCAATAGTGACATTAGTAAGAGCAGGTTTAGTAAACAGGTGTGGGTGGAACCAGACTAAAGTGCTGGGCCTGAAATAGAAGGTAAGAAATAGGCACTGAGTTATAGTAACTCTTTTTAGAAGTGAAAAGAAGGAATAGATAAAGCTAGAACAGGTGTTGGGGGGAACATTAAAAAAAAAAAATAGATGAGCCCGGCAGGCATGGCTCAGTGGTTGAGCATCGACCTATGAACCAGGAGATCAAGGTTCAATTCCTGGTTAGGGCACATGCCTGGGTTGTGGGCTCAATCAATTGATCCCAGTGTGGGACAGGAAGGAGGCAGCCGATCAGTGATTCTCTCTCATCATTGATGTTTCTATCTTTCTCTCCCTTTCTCTTAGTCTCTGAAATCAATAAAAATATATTGACCAAAACAAAAACCAACCAAACAAAAAAAAAACACAGAAAACACTGGAGCACAAAAATACTGATGGCAAGTATTTTATTAGTACAGAAAAACGTGGAGTCCTAAGAAGGCAGGAGAGGCAGGGGCCCAAAATCAGGTCAAGGAATTGGCCTTTCAATAGGAAGATTGTCTCTTCCTTTTCAGAAATTTTTTTAGGAAATGATGAGAGGGGTTAGAATTGGGAGTGAATAAAGAATTCACTCTTGTGCCTTGAACATGAACTGAAGTGAACTCATTCACTGAGTTCATTAGGCATACATTAGGAGGCAACTGAATCCAAGATTTTAAAAAACCTTTTAGATTTAGGAATTTATCATACTGTTTGAGAAAAGTAAAAAGTTCTTTCACTCTACACTCTTTTTAGTATTTGAAATCAAAGAAGACTATAGGCGAGGTCCTGTTTACACAGCAGTCTTGTCAAAATATTCCTTTAAAACCACATTGAGTTCACTAGAAGAGAAATGCATTCAGTACAAGCTTGCAGAGTAGACTGCCTTGTTTTTAAATTTAATTTACTGGGGTGACATTGGTTAATAAAATTACATAGGTTTTAGGTGTACAATTCTATAATACGTCATCTGTATATTGTATTGTGTGTTCACCATCCCAAGTCATTTATCCCCTGTTTATTATCTTCTACCTTTCCCCACACTCCTTTTCCTCTGGTAATCACTATTCTGTTATCTGTGTCTATGGACTGCCTTATTTTTAATAAAATGCAGTGATGTATATAAAAAAAAGACTTTTAAAGAAGGAACTTTTCTAAAAAACAAGACAAAACAAAGAACAAACAACTTTTTTTGAAAAAACAACTTTGCTTACTGTCAAATCCATGTTTTACTGGAAAAGATTTTGATAGTGCAAATTCAAAGATCATACGGCTCAAAAAACTGCTTTTATCAGTGTTTACAAACAGATCTAAAACAAGTTCTTAGATCTGATTCAAATATGTTCTTTTTTTAAAATAAATCTTTATTGTTCAGATTATTACAGGTGTTCCATTCCCCGCCCCCCCCCCCCATAGCTCCCCTCCACCTCCCCACCCCACCCCATGCCCTTGCCCCCCGCCACTGTCTTCATCCATAGGTGTAAGATTTTTGTCCAATCTCTTACTGCACCCCTCACACCCCCTTCCCCCTGAGAACTGTCAGTCCACTTCCTTTCTATGTCCCTGATTCTATTATATTCATCAGTCCATTCTGTTCATCAGATTTTTTATTCACTTGATTTTTAGATTCACTTGTTGGTAGGTATGTATTTGTTGTCATTTTGTTGTTCATAATTTTTATCTTTACCTTTTTCTTCTTCTTCCTCTTCTTAAAGAATACCCTTCAGCATTTCATATAATCCTGGTTTGTTGGTGATGAACTCCTTTAGCTTTTTCTTGTCTGTGAAGCTCTTTATCTGACCTTCAATTCTGATGATAGCTTTGCTGGGTAGAGTAATCGTGGTTGTAGGTTCTTGCTGTTCATCACTTTGAATATTTCTTGCCACTCCCTTCTGGCCTGCATAGTTTCTGTTGAGAAATCAGCTGACAGTTGTATGGGTACTCCCTTGTAGGTAACTAACTATTTTTCTCGGCGGTTTTTAGAAGATTCTTGAGTAACCTTATAAATGTGGTTTTGAACTCTATGTCCAGTAGTTTGCTTTCCTCCACTTCTTTCATTCGTGACATGTTTCTTTGTCTCTGCATTTTGCTGCTTCCCTGTGTTGATGGAGTGGTTTTCTGTGGTAGGTGACCAGTGGTTCAGCCTATCACCTGAGATGGACACTCTTGGTGCACCCCTTTGTGGGCTGAGTGCAAAGTCTTGGTGTAGTTAAGCCTTGATTGCTGTTGGTACACTGGGAGGCACTGACCTCCAGGCCAATTGGCTGTGAGGACCCGCTGTGTCTATAATGGAAGAACTGCTATGCTGGAGACACGCTTATGTGGTAGGACTTGCTTCAGTGGGGCTTTGGTGCTCACTGAGTCCGCCTCTTGAATGTGTCACTTATGGATGTGAGTAGTTGAAATCTGGTGTTGTCTCACACTGACCACTAGATACACTAGCTTCTGGATCGCCAATGGGGTGCAGGTCAGCTACTGTCTGAGGCCACCCAGCAGGAGCTACAGCGAGAACTACAGTTTTCTCCTCTTTGCTTGGGGTTTGGAGGTTTTGGAGCTGTCTGACCAGAGCTGCAGTTTGTTAGGTTAAGCTGCGATAGGGCAGACCATTTATATGAAAAACCCACTGTGTGGAGCTTGGGTGGGTTTGTAGGTTGTGCGGGGCGGGATCTCAGGGAGTCACTAGGCTAGGGCGTGGCAAACAGCGATGGCTGCCAGTCAGCCGTCTCTGCGTCTCCACATTTCCAAGTCCCCGCATCCTGTGCCCCAGTGCAGTAAACAATGATTGCTGTGCGCACCTCTGCAAGAACGCCACCCTCACTTTCCGACCCGATGGCAGACAGTCCAGCTTCTCCCTGTAGGAGCTTGGGTCCCCAGCGTCTCCCCAGAGACTGGAGTTCAGAGTAATCGGGAGCTTGTCTCCCTTCAGGTTGAAAAAAGCAGTGCACCCAGTCACCTGCCGGCAGCCCGATTCGTGTGCCTCCGTACCTCAGCTTTTCAGTGCTTGTGCACATCTCAATGCTCTTTTCTTTTTCCTTCTAGTTGTAGAACTTCCACTCAGCCAGCTTTCCCATGGTTCTGGGTGATAGACATTTTGTCTTTTAGTTGTAGTTTTGAAATTGTTGTGTGAGGCAGCAGTTTAGGTGTTTACCTATGCCACCATCTTGGTTCCTCTCCTGATTCAAATATGTTCTTGCAAATAATGTTCCTATTCATTTTTAGAGCAAAATTTTACATATTTAAACACAGAAAATTATTTTTTCAACATTGAAAATTAATGCTCTACCAGATTAATTTTGGGCTGGATTTTTTTCTTCTTTTCATCCAAGAGCCACTTGGAATTTAACAATGAATTGTCACAGGGAAGAAAATCTCATTTATCATATCCCTGACTTTCTTTTAAAGGAGACACACTTGTCTGTTCCTATGCTCCACCTCCCTTTAGTAATCAATTAGATTTGAGCTATAAAATTCCTTGAAATAAAGCAGGTGTTTTACATTTTAATTAACATTGGAAAAGCAAAGGCTATTTTACTAGAAAGGCATAAAGATGTGAATTGTCCCCAATCATAGGCCAAAAGGACCCACCTGCTCCTTTTCTCTGGAATAAGAACACAAGTAAAGCAGAGCAGCCAGAGTCAGGGGTCAGTGCCTAATGTCAGCTCCCATCCTGGTCAAGGCCATAGCATTCCATTGTATGGCTTGGGGGCAGTGACTCAACCAGTGGCCCAAACCAGCTGTGGAGAGATACTTCTTAAAGAGAACCCCATAAAGGGTGACTCTCAAGAAATCAAACCCAGTTTCTAGATATTTGGAGATAGTGCTGTCTCATAGCTGGTTCTTCCTTCAACATTTTGCTGATATAAAGTGAGAGTATGTTTAATATAATGAAAGCCATGTTTTAAAAAATCAGAAGTAGGTGGGAGAGAAAGTAACCATTTGTGTATAGCTGTGTGTGTGTGCTTGTGTGTGTGTGTGTGATGGGGAGGACAACCAGATTGTAAACCTTGAGAGGAAATCTGAAAACTGAAATATCATGCTGAGAGCAGTAATCAGTGCCTGCAGAAGGCAGAACATCGTGAAAATAGTTTAATCCCTCCAATCCCCACTCAGAAAAAGGTAATGGTCTTCCTCTTTGTAAGGAAAGGGTCCTTTAGCACCTTTTGTCCTGTCTTCACCAATGCCTCCTCTCCCTTTGTTATAGCTGACCTCACTCAGAGAACTGGAGCCATGGGTGCAAGAGGAAAATCTGAGGCTCTGTTCAATCTAGGGGGAGGGGAGGTGTATGGAGGGGGCACTGAGATATAGAGAGTTGGAGCTACTGATCAGGGTGCTGCCTGGATTTAACCCCACTAAGGGCCCAGCTCTGGAGATGGAAACTCACTCAGATTGCAGCCCCCAAGCGCATGGCTCTGGGCTCTCCATGGCGCTGTTCGTGGTGCTGAAGCCTGCGCTCAGGCGTGGAGTCAGCAACCCACCCACAGGCGCTAGGCTGCCAGGGGCTCTGGGCCTGATAAATGTGAGCCGAGTCTGGAAACAGTTGCCGCCCACAGAGCTACAGCCAGTTCCACAGCTAGGATCCCAGTCTAGCTCATTGGCTCACTTTTTTGCAATTGCAAAATGCCTGGTTCACTTTTTCTCTTCCCAGGAGATTTCACAGGGCCCACTGCCGGCTTGCTGATTTGGCATATCTCTTTCCTGATGTCCTCCCTGCCCATACTAATTCTCTCCTACCCCCTCACTTTTGTGCAATATTTTACCTTTTCAGAACACCTTACAGTTGGTATAGCCCTCAATGGCACCATCAATTAAACCATTTCTGTTACACACATAACCATTCCTCTCCTCTCACACAGATTTTTTTGCTTTCTCTGACCCTCTTTCTCCAAGCACTTTCCATCTAAGCAGGAGACTATTATCTCAATGTGCAGACTATTACCCCACACAGCAGAATCATTAATTTCTCTTTGGCAATGAATGAGAAAAGGCAGAAGTTAAAGTCCCAAATGACCACGAATAAGACCCAAAAGAAATGTCTAGGAAAATATAGGTAGTGGTCAGGAGGATGAGGAATGGGGTCCCAGATCTAGGAACAAAGTAGAGGAAGGGATTTGAGCCTTGTGGGAGGTGCAAGGCTCATTGCACTGAGAAGACCCCCAGCAGGTGGCACTCTAGTTCAAGGTGCTCTCGGAGGAAGCCTTAACTGCTGAGTCCACCCCAATCTTTTTTCTGTTACACAACCCCCCAGCCCTGTTTGGAGGTCTGTCTTCCTTCTGATCCAAGCACTTATCCAGACTATATTCCTGCTAAAAAGCAGCGTTTGCACAATTCTATTTACTGTAACTCACAGAGGTGAAGAGAACATAAATAGAAAAGAAAGGGTCAGTGGGAGGATTCTTTTCTGATGTGATTGATAGTACTCAGATCAAAATTGTTTAATCATCAATAATGTGATTCAGCAATTGGGAAATGTGAACAAGTTTTGTAACTGCTTGCTGTGCTCAAAGCCCTGGAGGGGCCCACTTGGTTGGGCCAAGTTTGGGGAGGGCAATGCCAGCAGGATGCTCCCTCCCTCCTACCAGGGCAGAGCTAGCTGTGCCTACAGCCTGACTGGCCTGACCTTTGGCTTCTGCAGCAGGAGTGCTGTTGGGCTGGGGTTAATGGCACTTTGCAGGGTGCTCCAATTGAGTAAACAAAAAATGTCTTGCCCTGTTCTAATGGAGCACATTATTCTGAGGCCTCAGCCTTCATCCAGGCCCCTGCAGCTGCTCTGCAGGTCAGTGCTACCAATAAAGCAATTAGCCAATGAGAAAACTCTTCTTCCCTGAGGGGGACTCTAGGGTTTTGTTGCAGTTGCTATGCTTTGCTTCGAGGTTTTAAACAGGCAACCCAAGTTGATCTGTGCCTCTTACATCAGACTCGAGGATGAGGGCAGTGAAATTGTGTGTTTGCTGATGTTTTAAGGGACTCTAGTTAACACAGCCTGGAGAGCTCACTGCTTCCTGTTCAATTAACCTGAACCAAAGCTGAACTCTGCCCTTTGAACTCACTCAGCAGATAAATACATTAGCTCACCTAAGGAATCATTAATATTTTTCAATCACATAAAACAAACATGAATATCTGAATACAACCCAAGAGATAACCAATTAGGAATTGCACATGCACCATGCTGGGGGGAAAAATCACAAATGGATGTTATTCACAGAACCAAAGGGTCAAGGAAGAAAGGAAATGGATCGTGCCAACAGTTCTGGAAACAAAGAGGACTTTCATTTTCATGTCTGCAAACACAAGCAAGACTGAGCAATATTTAGTAATTCCTATTCCATCTACACTGCTCTGTAAGAAAAGTTGTACCTTACTGTTGGCCTAGTCTCTATCCACTTCCATCAGAACACATAACTTCAAGCCCCCTCTCAGTGTCCATGCTCACATACAGAGCCCCCAGAAAAGACTGCATTTTCTGAGGACAATTCTATTCCTGATTTGCTACAAATGAACCAAAATAATTTTTGTGGAAGTATTACTGCTTTGAAGTGAACCAGCTGAAATGAACCAAGCTAGTGGATTGATTGAAATAATTTTACAGTAGAAAATGATGTTCCACAGATTTTGCTACTCTAGCATGTAAACAGGTTTTCTTTGGTTGGAAAAAAAAAAAGAGAGATGCTAAATACATTCATTTTGTCTTTATCTCTGCATGTCATCTTAGAAGAATGAGAAAAACACCCCCAATCAAATCATTACACATTCAGTTTGATTCAATTTCACTTCCCACAATTCTGCCTCCTGACCCCTCCCCTCCTACTCTCTTTTCATTTTTGTCTGGTTTGGAGTGTGGGCTTAATGCCCAGCTATCCTAGATGAGAACACTTAAAGGAATATCACAAGTGCGAAGGGTAAATCTATTGAACGAGGGTCTTTAACTATGTGGTTTCCTTAAAGGGAAAGGTTGGATCAATAGGATCAATATGAAAGGTTTCCCTGGCCTTACATAAAAGGGTAAGGGCTTCTCTTTTCACTGGTTTAACTTTACTCTCTGACAAATGCAAATCAATGGATCTGTGTTTACAACAGATTCCCTAACAGACTCAACTTGGGTAAAGCCCAGAGCCTCGCCCTGGGGGTGGGGAGTCCAAGCCTGGTCTAGAGAGATGCTGTGGGGCAGAGCTCCATGCTTAAGGCCCTGGGGATGCAGTGGGGAGTGAACTGGCATGGCTACCAATCATCTTTAATGAAGGGGCTTGCTGTCCACTGGGATCCAGCTGCTGCTGTCTGTGGCTTCTCCAAACAGGATAGAAAAATGGAAGAAATCTATTCCTCCAAGAATGTCCACCCAATGCAAATATAAAGCCCAAATTCCTGGGATCTGGTGAGCTAGTCAACCTAGTTTCCTACAAAAATAAATGTGGAAAGCTGACAACACAGGAATCTGAAGTGAATATCTACAATTGGAGCAGCACAAGTATGTGAGCTCCAGAATGCTCTTTCTGCCCTTTCTTAGGTGGTAACTGGCTCTCTTAGCAATGACAAGGTAAACCACTAAAACTGGATTCTTTTCCCCTTAATTTTACCTTTCCCTTTAAAAATGTGATGTTTCCCAGAGATTACATGACTTCAAGTCAATAGCAGTTACAGAGAAATTATTTTTCTTCCTGCAGGAGAAAGTATATGTATATTTGATTACATGAGCCAAAGTCCAATGCTGATTAAATTACATTGGAGGTGTGCTTCCAACCCAAACAAAGTCTGCTTTCTACAGAAGAGTAATGGATCTTCAAATGGTGAGAGAGGTGTCAAGGTAGAAGGCAGAGTCTCCCTTCCCTCTGGGAAAATTTGCATGGGCAGTTTTTCACAACAAATGTCCACAGCTTCTAGGAACCTACCCCTCAAGTGAGACTCTATCTGCACGCCCTGCAGCCTGCCTCTATGCATTGCCTATCTACACCTTTTCAGACATCAGGTGGGCTGAGTTACTCAATCATCTTCCCTACCTCCTCCCTTCCTGTTCCTTCAAAAACCTGTGCATTTTTTTTCCAGTCTTTATCTTGAGACATGGAAATAAAAAAGCCTTTCCCAGAGTCACTGAAGTGGATTATGGGGGCAGATTGGGTGATGAGGGGTGATGATGCCCCTCTCCCCAGTCCATCTTCAGCAGGCTCTGCACCTGACAGCATAAATGACCCCATTGGGCTTCCTCATCATGGTCTCTCCCCACTAGAAAAGTATCCCCCTGGATGAAGTGACTTTCCCCAGGTCAGGAAAAAACAAGAGTCTGTGAGTGGCCAAGGGTGAAAATAATCCAGAGGGTCTTTGATGAAGTTTAATGCCCAGGGTGCCTCAATATTCACCCTTTTCCCCAGGGCCCTTTATCCAGGCAATTATTTCTATTTAATTCCCTCCTCATTTCCCTTCCTTTGGCAGGAACCCAGAAACTAAATCTTTCTGCTTTTCCTCTGAGAATTTCATTCCTCCAGGGAGTCTCCCTACATGATACCACTTTTCCTGAACACAGTGTCTGCCAACACCATCACCAGCCATAGAATGTAGGGCCCAGTACTTTCTTCCTGAGAACTCCTCAAACCTCTTCTTCTAATCTTCCTTTAGGAAAAGGTTCTAATGGCTAGAAAACCAACAGGTGACCCTAAAATGAAGTTTGGGGTTGAAATAGCAGGAGAAGCAGGTTCTCGATCTCTCAAGGTTCAGGCCTGGAGGTGGGGAAGGTAAGCCATGAGGGGCAGGTCCCTGTTGCCTCTGTGCAGACCTGGCTCAAGAGGGGAGTGGGGCAGTCTCCTCTTGGAGACATAGAGAATCTGGAAGAATCAGTTTCCCCTCTGTTCCACCCTCACCACTCACCAGGACCCTCACCCTGTTTTGGGATTCTAAGATGGGGGTAGGGGAGAGTCTAAGACCCCACTCTCCAAAATGCCATTCAATCCTCAGAGAAGGAGAATACAGGGATTCTTATTGTGGGGCATGTCGGGAGGGGCAATTGTCTCCCTAACGGAAGGAAAGCACCCACCTTCAGTTTCTGTATCTGATCACTGATCACCTGACCTAGTTCACTGTAGTTTTCAGGAGCGGGGTAAGAGCACGTTCTGACTAGGAATCAAGAAGCTATATCGAAGCTCTCTTCTTAAACAGATGCTACTGATGAGAAGATCCCATCAGGGGAGGACAGAAAGAAAAACCCATTGATCCTTTGTCACAACTCCAAGCAGAACAATTCTCCCCCATCCTCCTTTCCTTCCTCCTTTTTCTCATTTCATTCTAGGAGAAGGAAAGAAAATCCCTTTCTTTCTGGATTGAGACCTTCTCTTAGAGGAAAAGCTTAGCTTTCTCCAATTGGAGTTATAATTTCAAAAAGCCAGAACAATTAAGCTCTCATCTTACCCTCACCATATCTCATCTCTTTCCTTCTTTCTAGTCAAATTCACCTTTACTGCTCCTCCTGGGAGAATAATCCACAATTTGGCAAGGGAGCCATGGCAGGGTGTGGGTAGGAAGGAAGAGCTCAGATGTTCTTTCTTTTCTGGTCAGGACCGGTTACCCAGGGCAAACCTCCCTGCCTGACTAGAGGAGAACCCCAGTTCTCTCCTGCTGGAGGGAAGAGGGCGATGTGGTGGGGAGGTCTTCTATTCTGGTTTTCTTACCTTCCCGCCCCAGCCTGGGTAGGAAACAAGACTCTTCCCAGGTTGGTCTAATTAGCCTGCTTCAGAGCAGACATTTCTGAGGGATGGAGCCCAGGCCTTTGTCATCAGGCTGCATTTAATTGTCCAACTAATGCATCTGTGTTCAAAGCCTGCGAATGGGGACATTTAATGCGAATGAGCTCTCTCTTTTAATGAGAACAGCAGTCAAGGATGAGAGGGGATCCACGGATCTGAAAGCTGCGGGGTTAGCAGGCAGCTTTAGAGACATTTCTAAAGTAGGGTCTGGTTATTCCCGCATATGGAGGGGGTGACTGAATTTCCCAGATGGTTTCAATGGAGGAACGAAGTTGCCCAGGGCCCTGCTGGAGCAGATGTAAGGGCCTGGGGGAGGGGGAGAGGACTCCTCCAGGACAAGGAAGCTGGGAGGGCATGGTGCAAAGCCCATACACAGTCACCTGCAGAGCCAGTAGCGGGAGCACAGAAAACGCAGGAAGCGGTGTGTGCGCGCTGGGGAGCTGGCGAAGTAGGCGGGCAGTCCTGCGACAAGAGAAAGCCTCGGGTATCTGGGGCCACTCTGGGGAGGAGCTGCAGGCAGACCCGAGAACCCGCCAGGAGCTGGAGAAGCAGCACGGCAGGGAGCGCCGGGAGCCGGGGCGAGCGCTCTGCTGGGAACAGTCGGGCTTACTGGAAACGCGCCGGATCAGGTTCCAGATCAATGAAATCTGGGTCCACACGTTTACGTTATTGTTGCCAGCATTAATGCTCTTTTAATCTTCTAAACATTATCAGCATCGATCTCTCTCCATATACACATTTGTTTGAGAAAGTGACATAACCACACAGTGGAAAGCCTGGAATAAAAATAAATGCGCAGCCTCTCTCGTCCAGGGCGCCGGCTGGCCTGGGCTACGGCTCTCGCGCGGCTTCGCTACCCTCCTCACATCCCGCCTCCTGGGGTCCGCTCGCGTCCACCGTAATGCGTGTTAGGGAGGTGTTCTACCGGCACTCGGGGCTTGACCAAGCAAGGACAGTAGCGAGAGCTTTTCAATTATTAATCCGACCATCCAGCAGGCGAAAATATCGCGTGTTCCCTACCGACCTGGTTGCCTGTGGCTTCTTGGCCACGATCCCGAACTAAACTAGCGAGAGCTGGGCTGAGGCGGGCAGAGAGCCTTGGGATGAGGGGTGTGGAGTGGGGAGAGGTCTGAGAATGAAGTCCCCACTCCATCTCCTTGATTTAGGAGGTGCCTGTCGGAGGTGTACCCTAAGACACCCTCCTCCCCTCCCCGCTCAGAAGGAGACAGACACAGTTGGTGCTCTGCCATGCTCACCGCTGCGGGCCTCAGGTGGCCCCGGCGGCATCTGGTCGCGTTGGTTAAGAGGCCTCTGCTGCGGGAACAGAGTTGGCTCCAGATCGGCCACTGGGAGTTGCTGCCCGAAGAGGTCTGGAGTCTGTCCATGGCTGGGACTGGAGGCAGATTCCTAGCAGACCACCTGGGAGCCCGGGTTAAGGGTATGTTGTCGAGGGCTGAGGGCTCTGCTTTGTCTTCTGGGCATTTGGAGGCAACACTCCCGCCATTGAGGCCTCCATTCTCCTAGGTGAGACACCGTCCAGGTTCTTGCCTGGGTTCTCTCCCTCTTTGTTCTTGTTTGCGCCTTGGTTTAGAGGCTTTTCCTGGGCAAGCTGGAGAGTGTTGGTTCTCGAACCCGTGGGAGTGTGTCCTCCCAGCCTCTGCCACAATTCACAAAAACTGCCCTGTGGGAGCCAGCAGTGGGAAACCCCTGAAGAGGCCCAGCTGGGAGCAGTTGCTGCCTCTGTCACCCTTTCCAAACGAAATCTCGCACTTGGAGTCCATTTCTCTGAAGCCTAGTACTGGGGCAATCTGAGTTTCCTGATGTCTTCTCCCTTCCCTCTTGAAATGCTACCTTGAGCTGTGTACGCCCAAGGAGGTGCGCAGGGGGAGAGGAAGGACCTGCTTCTGTTGTGACAGTGTGCTTCACCTAAGGGTGAGGTTTGCAGGCAATGGTCCATATCAGACATCTTAATTCTTAAGTCCCTCAAACCCCTGTCTGCTTGGGCCTCTGGCAAAACTCAGAGAGGCCCAAAATGAGAAAGAGAAAGGGAAACTAAAAGGAGATAGGTAGTTAGGTAGGTAAGTGGATAGATAGATAGATAGATAGATAGACAGACAGAGCAAGCCTGGTCTGGAGCAGGAGTGTGTGTGGGGCGGGGATTGGGGGGGTGGCACCACTTCTAGGCACAGGGCTGGGAGACAAGGCCCAGCAGCCCTGTGGAGCTACTAGGATTGTTTAACCCCTGGAACCGGAGCCCAACAGTGTGGGCCCTCAGCAACGGCCCAGCCGGGTGGGGATTCCAATCGATCAATACTCCTGGCGGTAAAGGCCTCAGCTTTTCTTCTCCATTTGCTCCAGTCCCCTCATGCTCCCGAGTACATAATACCTACTTACTAACCCAGCTTCTGTGTCAGTGTCTGAAGAGACTGATCTACCGACCCCAAACTGAAAAGCCTTCTATGTAATAATGACCACTCAACATGCTTGTAGTTGCTGATAAAATGACCAGATAAAAAGGCTAAAGCTCTTGTCCCTTTTCAACTTGGGGTAATAAAACAGACACACCAAATTTGAATGCTTGAACGAAGCATTCAGCAGGAATTTCCCACTCTCTGAAGGAGGCAGTTTCAGAGGCAGTTTTGGGGCTCCTCCTAAAAGCCCCAGAGGAGTCATCCTGGGACTCTCAGTGGTGGGGTCCCCGCAGAATTGCCACACTTATCCTTCAACCCAGCAAGCCTGGGGTCATTTCGGAGTGCTAACAATAAAACATGACTTGCCACACCACTTTCAGATACACAGGCAGGAAGGCAGTGCTTTGCCATTTTTTTTTTTTTTTTTTTTTAGCTCTGTCCTTTGCTCCACAGGCATGAGGGGGCGACAGCGCTCTGAGATGGGCTGGAATGGAATAGCTGTCATCCAGCCTTTAACTGTACCCCCCAAAGACCAGCTGCCAAGTTCCTTCTGGCCGCCTATGTCCAGGAAGCTTGCACACGCTAGAGCTCTCAGGAGAGAGACTGGGCGGGGGGGGGGGGGGGGGGGCGGGGGGGGAGAGGGGTATTAAAACAAAAGGGAAGCATACTGTTGGGAATTGTCAGTAAGCCTCCAATTTATATCTCACCACTACTCTCTATTCATTGCTTAATCTTTGCTAGGAACCAAGAGCAAATAAGAGAAAAATGTAGGAGAGGATGAAGACTAAGCTAGAGAGAGATAAAGTAGACTTCTAAATCCAAGCAAAAGTACTTGGAGTTCGCCGATTTGAAGAAGCTCTTTCGGGCAAAGCTAGTTTTCTTTTTATCTTCCCAGATCAACACTGCGGGGCCGCTGGAGGCAAAGGCTGAGGTGGTCAGATCGGAAACACCCCCTCCCCAAGCCTGGGTGAAAATGCTGTCTGTCACGTCCCCCAGCCCTGTCCGGTGTCGGTAGAGTGCACCCCATAAGCAGGCTGGGCTGTGCGAGGAAAGCCCCGGGGCGCCGGAGAGGAAGCCGTGCTTTCCCCTCCGGAAGCGCGTTGTGTGCGGCTGGCTCAGAACCCACAGAACCGCGTAAGTCCCACTGTCCCCGCCTATGGAAATCAATGCCACTACAACTTATCCCCCTGATGGCCCGCGGGCCCCCAGAGATCACTCCAGTCCAAGAGAAGCTGCCCAACCCTGTTTGCAGTAGGGTACAGTGTGTCTTCCCCAATGGGATGCCTGGACACTTAGACCCTATGGGCCCCCGACTGGATCCTAAGAACAGCGCAATTGCCACACGCACCTCGCTGGCTCTGTGCGCACAAAAGCGGGCAACTGCGAGAAAGGCGAAGCCACTGCTTTTTCTCTACAGCTCCCGCCGCCCACACAGGAGGTGTCTGGGCTCCTAGAACAATAGAGGGCTGTACCTCGCGGCTCCGCCACTAGAGGAGGCACAAAGAGCCAAGGCAGCTCCAGAACAATGTAACCAGCGCATCAACTCGTCCCCTCCCGCTGGTCGTCAGCCCTCCCGGCCACGGCGCGACGCGCACAATCAGCGTCCGCTTAATGCAAAGGCGGAGCCTGTAGCCCGCGGCCAAGATGCATTAACTAACCTGCATCTTAATTTCGCAGCACCTCTTCCCTGAGAGCGCCTAACCTCTCTATAAGCCCAGCCAAACCTCGGCAAATCCCAGCAAACGCTAGGAGCGGAAAAAGGTTGGCTGGCAAGTGAGGCACAGCGCTCTCCATTCTTAGTTTCTCTTCCCCCATTCTCCCAGAGATTAATGTGGCAGTCCAAACCCTCATCCTTGCACCCTCCCCTCGCAGTGGACAGTAACATGGGAGCTAGCCCAAGTCGGCTCTTTGGGTCAGAAAGTCCCTGCACCAACACCAAGGCCGAAGAAGGGCTCAGGAATCGCTGTTAGAGTCTAGCCACCAGTTCCCGGTGCGGGCAAGGCTGTGACTCCTGTCAATAACCAAAGAAGTTTGCCTGATATGGTGGATAGGAGAACAGGGAGATCTTTTTCGATTCTGAAGAGCAAAGCCCCTCAACTGATTCCATACAGGGAGACTAGGCAGCCTGGAAAACTGAAATGTATTGTTTAAGCAAGTGTTCAATGAACAGGGTTTTGAACAAGGGTAATACCTGGTCTCTGTGAGTCCTGGAAAAAGAGGGCTCCTAGTGGATACTAGGCACCCCATCTCGCCTCAGAAAGAGATGGCAAGATTGATACATTGAGGGAGGCAAATGAAACATGTGTGTGTGTGTGTGTGTGTGTGTGTGTGTGTAGGGGGAGTCGGTAGATCAAAGCTGTAGACAAGGAGGAAGGAAAAGAAGAAAAACAGAAGAAGGGAGAGCAGAAAGAAGAGGAGGAAGAGAGAAAGAGGAAGTGGAACAAGAAATAAAGTCAAGACCAGGAAGTGTGTAGGGGATAGCAGGAGGGAACCCAGGGAAGTGCTAGGTGTGCTTGACCTGGGGCCACACGCACCCCGGAGTCCTCTCCCCAGCAGCTTGGCTCCAGGTGACTCTTTGGGCTTACCTGCCAGGCGTAAGGCGGACATGCGCTGGAACTCCGGCTCCTGCAGCCACTTCCACATCCTGCGGAAGGTCTCCCTGCCAGATTTGAGTTTACTCCACGGCTTTGGGTTCCGGAGCAGGTCGGAGAGAGTCCCCTGAGACCGGCACAGCACCCTCTGCGCGAAGATCGCCTGCGGAATGCTGTAGCGCTTCAGCTCGGCGGTGATGCGCTGGGCCACCTCTTTGGTGTTGATCTCTTCCAGCTGGCCGGATGTGGCCACCTGCGAGCCCGACGAGGACGAGGGTGGACGTTCGCGGCTGGCTGCCAGCACTGGCCCGTGGGACTGAGCGTGACCCGGGTGGTGCAAGCCATTGAGGTGCGACATCATGGCCGCGGGCGGGGTGCCCAGGCCCCGGGACAGGTGCTGCTCACCGCGGGTCAGCATGGCAGTGTGGTGCGCGTCGAAGTTGGGGCTGAGCATTTTATCGTGGCCCGGCGGCCCGTAGTTGGGCAGGCTCTGCTGCGCGTTGTGGAGGCCACCCAGCCCGTTGCCCAACGGCGTGGCGCCCAGTGGGGACAGGCTCTGGCTCATGCCCGGCATCTCCTTGTAAGGGCTGTAGAGGTTGTTCATGGCCGGGAGCCCGCGTTCATCGCGCATGAGGGTGAAGCTGCCGCTGACGTTGCCCGACAGGCGCTGGTGGTGGTGGTGGTGGTGGTGGTGGTGTGGGTGGTGGTGGTGAGGGTGCGGGTGGTGGAACTTATCCGACACGGTGGAGATGGGCGGCAGCGGCTGGAGCGGCGTCAACGTGGTGTAGGTGTTGCTCATGCCCATGCCGGGTGGGGACGAGTCGCAGGACATGCTCATGGCGTGATGGAGCGGGATAGAGAGCTCGGGCCGGTAGTCGCCGCCGTCCAGGATCGAGGCCATGCTAGTGACCATGGCCGAGCGCGACGCCGCCGCCGCCGCTGCTGCCGCCGTGCCCAGCTCCTGGTGAGCCGTTGGCGGCGGCGGCGGGCCCCGCAGTGAGCCGGCAGCGCCGCGGCCCGCGTGGTGGGGACTGGGGCTGGCTAGCAGCTCCTGCTCATGGCCCGGGCCCCCGCCGCCCCCGCCGCCGCCCCCGCCGCCGCCCCCGCCGCTGCCGCCGCCGGCCGGCCCGTGTAAAGTGCCCAGACTTTCCATTGTCAGCTCCGGGTTCATGGCGCAGCCTTCTAGTTCTTTGGTGAGGCATCGATAGGCGGTGTAGGCAGCCTTCATTCAGTCCATCGGGGCACGGGGGCGGCGGGGGCGGCCGGCGGGCTGGCAAGGCGCGCGTGGCGGAGCTCCGCCGCGGGAGCAGGGGAGGGCACCAGACTGCGTGAGTGTGTGGAGGGGGAGCGTGCGTGCGGTGTGCGCCCCGGGCTGCGGGCGGGCGCGCCCGGGGTGGGGGCGGGGTGGGGGCGGCGGGGCGTTCGTGTGGGAGAGGAGAGGGGGCGGGGAGGGAGGGAGGGTTCACCGAGCCCCGCCGCTCGGGCCGGCGCGCAGCCTAGCCATGTACCAGCCCGCTCCGGTGCGGACGGCTTCTGTTTGGGTGAGCGGGAGCTGTCCAGAAGGGCTCTGCCGCTGGCCGGGGCAGCCAACCTACCCTCCCGGACCCGGGGCGGGCAACACCCGATGAGCGCCGCGAACAGCCACTCCGAGGCCACGGCTGGCCTGGGGGGCGGGCCTCCTACGCATATCTACCAATGGCTTAGGAGGAGGCGGGGCTGCGAGTTTCAGGTTTGGCTGACGGCTCTGTCTTTTTTTTCTCCTCTGCCACTGGAATCAAACGTCAAAGAGAGGGAGGGAGGGGAAGAAGGGGTAAAAGAGGAAGAGAGGCAAGAGTGCGAGCGGGGGACAGAAATTATGTTAAAGATGCCGCGTTGTGTCTCTCCCCCTCCCCCCCAACAGCTGCGATCTGGGGGAAAAGGGCCTTGCTTCAGTTCCCTTCGCTTCATCCCAGAGCTTTTCTCCAGGCTAGAAAGCTGGAAGGAAAGGACTCCGCTACTTGCTGGTGTAAAAACAAACACAGGTCTCAGCAAGCCACTTCCTAAGCGTCCCTAGCTGGGAGCCAGTAGTTTTTAGCATTTTAAAATGCGGGCGCTAATGTTTTCTAATGCAGGGCAAATTCCCGAGACTGAGGGGGTGGGGGGGGGGTGCTTAATCTACCGCCCAAGAGGAACTCCAGCGCCCTCGACGCCTGGGAGCTGCGGCAGGCGGATGCAGCAAGCACACAGGCGGCTCGGCCCGTGGTAGTGCATGCAAAGTTAACACAATAATATCATTTAATTATCTGGCGAGCCCATAAATCTCCCTGTTATGAGGCTTCAGAAGGGCCCTGCTAGATTGCAAAACAAAGCTAGAACTCCAAGAGCTACGGTTTCAATGTGACCAAATGCTTGCCTCATTAGAGACTTGTTAATTTTAAAAATTGTCGGTGGTGGTGTGGGGGTGGGGGTGGGTGTTGCAGCAAGATTGTTGCCGCTGCCTAAAGTAAGCAAACTTCTCTTGGGGGCAGGGAGTATGTAAACCGTCTGGGACGACACCCGTGGATCTTTCCCCAAACACACACGTACTCTCACACACACACTTCTCTCGAATCCCGGGAGAGGAACACCCCAGATTAGGGCTGTGGTAGATGCCATGAAGCCTTGGCAGACATTGGCATATCCAAAACTTGTTTCTGGAAAGACCAGAACCCCGGCAAGTTCTAGAACTCTCTCAAGCCGCAGCTTTAAAAAGTACACCTTCTTTTACTTAGAATTTCCGTTATTCGGTAACCCCGGAGTGGGGTTGAGAGAAGGTGGAGATTTCTGCCACCCGGGTCAGGGCGTGGAGAGAGGTGGTAGCCGACAGAGCCACCGGATACCGAAAGCCTTAAAAGTAGCAGATTCTTCCAAAGCAGGTTGCGCGCTCTGTTTGCCTCCAAAAGATTCAAGCTAGCTGAGGTTGCGCAGATGTTGCCTTTGTTTAAAGAGACAGTAATTAAGGACAGGGTGGACATAAGTTTGAGAAGCGTGACCTATTTTCTTTTGATCAGCTGTCAAAAAGAAGAGCAGGGAGTCTCCTTAAGACAGCCCCCTCCAACCACTTCCAGCTGTTAGAGAAAACTTGCTAGGAAAACAAGGGCACAGTCTGGAATACTGTATGTGCCTTCCAGGAGCTTGAGAAAGGGTTGAAAATAGTTCTTAGTTTCCCTGACCTTTTAGGGCTGCCCTCCTCTCTTCTAGCTACAGAGCCTCCTGAGCCGACCCCATCCCACCCAATCCTGTCACATGAAATGTATGTATAGTGATGTTACTCACAGGTCTACATTGAGCTCCGGACAATACCTTACCAGTTGTTATTTCAAATAGCTGCATCTCTGTAATATCAAAGCCTGGGTAAGAAAGTGGATTGTAGACATACTTTTATGGATGCTCACATCTGTAATGTCACAAAACTAGACCGGTGAAATAATTCAGTTTTCTGTTTCTATGCCTTTTCTCTCCCTCTCACCTTCTCCTATGGTCTCTCTCCCCACAACCCACCTTATATATGGCAGCTGGACACTTGGTATAATTTGAAACAGTTATTATTTGAAATATACACAGAATTGAATAAAAGATAATAAGAGTGCAAGGTAGGGGAAGGAGTCTGTCTGGTATGCCCTGGTGCTGAAGCAGTGTCCTCAGCCTCAAAGACTGGCCAGTGACCCCAGGCTTGGACATTGATAGGCAGTGCCTCTATACAGAAAACTAAATATATAAGTTGCCATTTAAATAATTTTTCAAAATGATAAACTCATTTACCAGGCTATCAAGATAAATATCCTAGGAATTGCATTTCCGTGTGTCTGGGAGCAGTCACAAGTACTAGGGAGTTGAAAGGTGAGTTGCATATTTCCGCTGCCTAGCTCCCTCCCTCCCTCCTCCCTGCCTCCTCCCTCTCTCCCACCATAGCTCCCCCTTCACTCGATCAATATTGGCGATCTCAGGGAAATCATGAAATGTATTGGCTTCTTTGTGTATAATTTCATTGGGGTAGATTAAAGCAGATTTTTCACGTTGTTTTTCTAATGGTGGTTTGAGGTTTTATATTTCAAACCAAAACCCACTTAAAAGGAAAATTAATGGGTATGTCTAGTCAGCCTCCTAATTTTCTACTGAATTAGGTTTGTGTACCCTTTTCCCTTTCTTTCAAAAAAAAAAAGAAAGAATATTTATTTTCTACTTGAAGATAATTTTAAGAGCATCAGTACTAATAAGGTTTTCAAATATATTTTAACATATTTTGGGTGTTTCTTTTTCTATTGTCCTTTAAGAAAATAAAAAAAGCTTTCTAACTGCCCCTTGTTTAGGACATATACACTAGGCTTCACAAGTTCTTCGACTCAGAATTTTTTCTTTTAATTTGAAGTTACATTCCTGTTCCCCCTTCCCCGTGGCATTTGATTCGCAAATAGACTATACAGAACTGTGGTAGCAGGAGAGCTAGTTCATGACTAGTAGAATCTGGACAAACAGTTGCACTAGCCATTTTATCAGGGGCAGGATATCCATTTCTTGGTGTGCCATATCCAAAGGTCTGATATTCTTTAAGATCAAACACTTAAATGGGTCAAAAGAAGCCTTTAAATAAAATGCAGCTTTGAAGACAAATGTAAAACCTATTGTACTGTAAAGGAAAAAAAAAATCTGAACTTGAGCTAGCAATTGCAGAAAAAGACTGGAAATTTTTACTTTTCACATGTTTTCACATTAAATTATTTTTAGGCTCTGAGACAGAGAAAGCAGTGGACATTCAATTAAAACAGAGACCCTATAAATTATTCACACACACAAAAATAAACAGCCCACAAGTAAACCCAGTCTGGATGAGGGGCCCAACAGCTTTGTTTTCACCAAACAACAGTAACCACAACCCAAATCTCAGAAAGAGGAGAGCTGCTGATTTCCCCCCAAATGTTCAAAATGCTGGAGAAGGTTTTGTGTTGAGCAGAGCACATTTGTGCTACAACTAGGTTTATCTGAGCACTACAAAAAGACATAATGGTGGGTTGATTTGGACTATTTTATTTTTGTCCTTCCCCAAACCATCTGGCGTGTGAGTGTAGGGGTATTGATCAGGATCTGTGAGCTGCAGACCCCATGCCAATCTATAGCGTTTCTGGCAATCAGCATCGCCCATGAAATGCAGCTGTCTGTGCAGCTCCCGAACAGAAATCTTCAAAAAAGTCCCCCCTTATCAAACACATCATCCGTTCAGGGGTAAGTCAATACCTTTTCTTTGTCCTTCCGTGAGCCAGGATTATGCAGGAGAAAGTTTTTTTTTTTGTTGTCTGTTGTAGCTGCCGCTGCTGCGCCTGCCCCCCACCCCCTTTTTAAAGGAAGGAGAGCATTTTTCTAGCCTTTGAATGGAAATAGGTTTCCAGGAAGGCCTCAAGCATTTGTACGAATCAGACGACAAATGCTGTTTAAATATTGTGGGGGAATTCCAAGAGGAGGGAGAAGTTCTTATGTTGCTAGACACAAATAATAAGTGATAATAGAGGGTGCCTTTTAACGGAGCAGAATTTTCTCCCCCCTTTTCCAGAGCCCCTGGTGATGAAGACACCGCAAGGCTCTGTCATTACACTTGCAGATGAACGGTGGGTGCTGGTGGTGAAAAGGGAGCCTTTGGAATTGTGGCTCTGTTTGATATCTCCATTAGCTTCAATTTTCCTCTGCTTGAAAGCTAGGGCCAGTTGAGCATTGGGAGAGGAAAACTAAAACCAAAGCTCCGCGAACTCCCTTTGGCCGCTCAGCTCAGAAACTCATTGACACATTTAGATTTCGGTTGAATCTAGGAAAGTTAAAAAAAAAAAAAGTTGTCCAGGTGGTGAGACGGAAGCAGTCCTTCCTCCATGTGAATGTTGTTAAAATTCGAAAATGCCAGGTTAGCTGGCAGAGCTGGCAAGGAACTGACTGCCCTTAACTTTTTGGCTGACAAAGAACACTTTGCGCCAGGGTGGGGGGAGAGTTGGAGTTCGTTAGTGTTCTTCCCACCCTCAGCTGGCCTCTTAGGGGGGAAAAATGAAGGTACAGGAGAGCCTTCCCTTAGAGCCCCAAGCCCAGTGCCTAGATTGGAAAGCGGGGAGTGGGGCAACAGGGGTGACCCCAACGTGGTGGCTGGGCTGGGGGCAAGCCCTACCACAGCTTCAGTAGTCCACGGGCAGGAATGGTCCGTCTTGGGGGAGGAAAGAGAAGACCCCCCCTCCCCAAAGAGCGTTGATACCTGCTTCAAGGGCCGGAGTCCGGAGAGGCAGCCAGAACACTGAGCACCGCAGAGGTACTCTGCCGGCGTGTCCACCTGCCCAGTTTTGAAGAAAGCCAGGGATTAGGTCACCCACCTTGATCGGCCCCCCCCCCCACTCCTATAGATAGGAAACTGTTGGAGTTTTGTGTCCTCAGGGACATGCACACACGCACACGCGCACACACGCATGCATGCAAGCATCCCTGCCCTCTCCGGCTTTCCTGGCGCCCTCGCGGGAGGAGTTTGGGCAGGAGTGGGTGTTGGGGCCTCTGATCCCGGCAGGAGGTCACTGTCACCCGGGCTGGGTTTTGGGACTGCGGCCCGGAATTCGGGGCCCATCACAGAAACTTATCTGCCCCCCTTCCCATTTCGGTTCTGTTTTCGTGGCAGCTGTTACTGTGGAAGCGGTGGGAGACATAATTTCACTCTTTTGGGGAAAATCAAATTCAAAGAAGTAAAGGGGAATGTGAGGATTCGAACCTGCGGTTTCTTCTGGGTGGGGGTAGGAAGCCACGAGCACAGCTCTCACAAGAACGACTTTTTTCCCGAAAATAACGTGGCACTTGAACAAAGCTACATCGTAGCCTAAGAGCGAGGATGAATTTGCTCTTAATGGGCTTCCCGTTCCTCTCCCACGACGTTCAGTTCCTGTCCCTGTAGCCTTTGTGGGGCTGCCATCCTACTTTCTTTTTGACCGTGGATTTCAGAAAATACAACTCGTGTGCTTAAAATAAAGTTTTCCTCTCCCCGGTTGTCACTCCACGAAAGATAAACTGGCGTGAGGTCCTTTTGTTCAGATCAAGTTGTGCGTGAAATCTTTTTGTTGTCCTTTCAAAGGGAAGGCAAAAGTTGCAGTAAAAAGGACAAATTTAACTGAAAGTGGAGCCGTTTTCAAGTTGCTCTGAGACCCTAAGCACGGGCATCGCCTTTTATTTATGACCTTCTTAAAAACGATTACTTACTTATTTGCTCTGGACATAACTATTTTTGATTGCGTATTCAATATTGTTTAGGTATTGATACAAACATCCAGGACTTCCCCCTCTATGAAAATGGTAGATTATTAAAGTCTTTTTGTATAATTTCAATTGTCTAGCTCCCACAGAATTTTTAAAAAGTATACAGTATTTTTTTTAAAAAAAGAACTGGCCAGATTTTAAACTTGAGAAGTATTATTTCCGATTTCAAACTATAATATTTATATTTGAAACGAAGAAAACCGAGGATTTAAAATGTTTATGCGAATCAGACCATTTCTTTAAAAAACCAATATATTTTTTTAGATTCCTTGGTCTGAGCTCCCAAACATGACATAACCAAAGGGAGTCGGAGTTGATCTTTCAAAACAACACGATCAAAAGGCCACGCTCAGATTATTGAAGGAGCATTTTATCTTTGGAAAATCGCTTCGATGTCACTTTTGGGGATTTTAAATTTTTTATTGTTTCCAAACGTGTAACAAAAAGCAACTCTGACCGACTGCAGGTTCGGAGGCGGCCATTGGGTCACTGCGGGACGCGGTCCCCGAGGGCCCCTTGAGTCAGCTCCAGGCCGGCCGGGCACAGGTGGTTTGTCTGCTTCCAAAGAACCGGGTGTCCGGGCGCCCGCCGCCGGGGCTGGGAGAGCCGTGCCCGCCGCGCTCGCGTCTCGGGAGGGAGACCTGTTGGCGTCGAGGCCGCGGGCGCGGGAAGCTGCGAGCGGCTCCCGCACTGGCCGCGCTCTCCCGGTTCCGCCGAGCCCTTCGCCCCCGGCCCGCGCCGCGCAGCCTGACGGGGAGGGGGCTGCGCGGCCCCGCGGCCCGGGAGGCGGGAAGCGGAGGCGGAGGGAGCCGGCCAGGATTGATGTCTAAATCAATGCCGTTTCTAGGCGCTTCTCTCGGCTCCTCTCCATCTTCCTTAGAGGCAGATCGCCTCCCGAGGGTGGGCTTCCGCTCCCTTCGCAAAGTCAGTGTCCGCACCAAACCGAAACCGCAGCCCCGTGCGGGTCGCGGAGGGGCCGGGGTGGACCTGCCCTAAGGACCGACAGGACAGCGGAGGAACTGCTGGCCTGGTAGCCGCGCCCGTCGGCGCCCCCAGTGCCCCCTCGACCTCCTCCCGCAGGCCACCCCGCGCCCCTCCTGAATTCCGCTTCTCTCCCGCACTCGGAGCGGCGCCCCCGCTCGCCTTCCTCCTCCCCACCAGCTCGGACCCAGGGCGAGGCCTGTCCCCGTCTGCCCTCTGGTTCCCAACTAGGCCCCGATTTGATGGGATCTGGAAGAGGGAGACCCCTAGTTTCCGACGCTACGGCAGGCCCGGCCGCTTCTGATTTAATTATTCATTGATGAATTAGACAGCTGCAATTGTTGTGAAAAATCAGCGGCCACGATCGATTCCAGGAACGAGTAGGGGGTGAGGAGGCCGCGGGGGACAAGGGGCAAGTCGGCCCGGCCCTCGGGTGCTCTGGTCCAGGCGACCTGGCCTGGCCCCAGCCCCGGCCGAGCGCGCAGGCCCGGCCCCGACCCCGACTCCTCTCCTCGCACTGGGCCCGGCGGGGTGGGCGCGCGCGAGGCCACGGGCCTGGCTCCACTCTCTGCCTGCTCTCGCCTCCAGTGGAGGAGCCGAAGAGGGAGTGAAGAGAAGGGCCGGAGGGTGAAGGCGACTGCCCGGTGGATGCCCCCGCCTGGCGCTCCTGCCCACCTGGCGCCTCGGTGGGGGAGGCGGAAGGCGGCCGGCGGGCGCTTCCGGTCCCGCACACGTGGGCGCGGGGTCCAACGAGGCCGCGGGGAGCTCCTGGCCCGGCCGGCGAAGGCCGAAGGCTTCTAGGGCCTCGCTGCCCTGCGCCTTCCGCTGCGCCCGGGACCCTGGCTCCCCTGCGCTGCCGCCCTCCTCGAGGGCAGGGCGAGCCCCATCCGGTCGAGGACGGTGAGTTCCAGCCTGGGCACCACCGTCTCCTGGTGCCCTCCAGGCAGGAGGGCAGTGGATTCCATTTCCCTCTTCTTTGACCTAGGCACTGGGTTAGGAAGGCTTTCAGAACAAGGAGCTGGCACTGTTGTGTGGCGAATACAAGCTAAAGAAGCCATTAGGTTATATTGATGCAAAACTGTAGAAGGATTTGATGTGGCCAGACAGAGTATGAAAAGCCGTGTGTGTGTGTGTGTGTGTGTGTGTGCGCGCGCGCGCGCGCACACACACACACACACACACACACACACACACACACATATCAGAAAAGCACTGGAAGCCAGAGGGTAGTCCTTTGGTATATACATTTTACGTTCTCTTCTTTGGTCGTATTAAATTCATGTGGTTTTCCTTACAATTTGAAATTATTTTTTATACTACGTTTTATAGGTGTCACAAATTATACAGGGCATTTATAGGCTATGGAGAACAAAAATATTAAAGGTTTAAAGTGCCTCATCCCCAATGTTTCATTTTTCTTTCTTCCTAAAACTACTTTGAAGTATTTACTATCTCCCTGTGTTGGTGAAATGTGTTCTTTAGACCTTATCCTGAAAGAGGTGAGCATTGGCTCCCTGGAGATCAGATATAGAGTCAAAAAGGGACCTCAGAGGTTCATCACAACCCACGGGGCTGTGCATAGGTCACTGAACACAAAATGGCCTTTCCTGTCTTGCTTACTGAGATGGTTTAATAGATTTTGTAGTGGTCTTCCAACTATCAGACTGGGGAAACCTGGCTTTGGGGCTTTGTGTTCCCATAAACCAAATATGATGCCCATGTGAAGTTCTTTACCGACATAAATTGGTAAAAAGAAAGTGAAATTCTTAGGACAATTCTGAAATGCTTTGAACCGCAGTGTTTCAAACACGGCTTGTAATGAGATATGTGGAAAGCCCTTAAACTTTTCCATCTGGGCTTATGAAAGATTTCCGAAAATCCTGTAAATGATATTCTGTGTACTAGTACATCTGCTACAAAACTACGATATTTGATTTGGATGTAAATTAGTATTAATTTGTCCACACCCCCATTTTTTAGTATTAATCTAAGTAGGGGGAAGGAGTGAGCTATGGTTGATTTCACTCCAGTAAATGTGGGGTGAGTAGAAACTGTTGGTTGAGAGTCCTCTGGTCCCATGCACCTGGAGGTCAAGGTTCTGGATTTGGCCACATGCCCTGGTTGCTGTAGGCTTGATCACCGGTAGGGGGTGTGCAGGAGGCAGCCAGGTTGATATTTTTCTCTAATGGATGTTTCTATCTCTCTCTCCCTCTTCCTGAAATCAATAAAAACATATTTCAAAAGTACAAGCCAGAGGTTATATAGATTCATATGATTAAAGCAAACATTTTTGTGTTTTGAAGAGATATAGTTTTTGCATTTGCAGATGCTGTTACCTCAGTGACTCAGATGGTGAACTGTTTTCAACCACAGTGGACCTGGTGAATGTCAGTCAGTTCATAGCTGAAGTTTTAGTTCCTATTTATAGACTTCTTCTTTTGGAGCTATTTGACTATCTAATTTCCTTTGAGAAAAAATTGTTTTACTTTCTTTTATGTTCATATTTTAATTTTATTCTCCAGCTCCTATGTTAAATATTGTAACTTAAATATTGGAACATTAGTGGGGGCAGCAAGCAGGTGCAATACTCAGAATATGAGAGAGTTCTTGGAAATTGTTATACAGAAAATTGGTGATGGTTCACTGATTCATTAGTTTATTTCTTCATTTAAGAAATATTTATTTAATACATCCTAGGTGCCTCTTTCAGTTTTGGTTTCCAAGTAAACAAAGTTGTCTTTAATTTAAGTAGAAAAGAACTCCATTGAAGAAACCATGTAGCTTACAGAGGCAATAGGAATACAAGAGAGTCAAGCTTGGAAAACAAGCAGAAATCAAGGGACATTGGGAACAGCAGCAAAGTCAAGGTCACACTATGCAATAGATTGGTTAGGAAGCTTCTGTGGTCACTGTTGTCTCTGTTGCTGCTGCCAAGAGAGACATGCTATCCCTGTGTTTTTATGTTGTTTCTGCAAGAGCCAGTGGGGGAGGGGGATACCCTCTTGCATGGCATATACTAGGATCCTAGCTATCCAAGGGTGAGAAGGAGGGGCACTGATTCTACTGCACATTTTAGGGAATCATTTAAAATAAGAAGTTTGTTTGGATAGTGGGCAGCAAAAAAACAGAAAACAAACAAAAAGCACCCTGAAATATGTTACTACTTAGGTGCTGGGGGTAGAACAATGAACAAATTAGATATGGTCCCTGCTCTTAAGAATCTTACATATTAGTGGAGTGAGGATGACTTTTCTTTCTTTCTTTCTTTCTTTCTTTCTTTCTTTCTTTCTTTCTTTCTTTCTTTCTCTCTCTCTCTCTCTCTCTCTCTCTCTCTCTCTCTCTCTCTCTCTCTTTCTCTTTCTTTCTGTATAAAGAAAGGGGGGAAAAACAGCAAAGAATTATTCAGATCTCATCTCAAAGTAATGGGCTAAGTTTCCCTTTATTTCCCCCCTATTCTTATCTTTTGGGTAAGGTTGGAAGTTAGTTAGGGGAAGTCAGAAATTACTGATTTAGGGAGTGCTGTGTCTAGTCCATCACCTGCAATCTCAAGGTCAAGTATGTGGTGGAAACAAGATCTGAATCTGGAGGCGGACCAGGCAATGAGTGCCCTCCTCATGCAGATGCTCTCCAAAGTCCTTTCCACGCATTATGATTATTGGGTTAATTCCCTGAGGGCTCTTTTTTAGATATCCTGAATCTGAATCGAAGTTGTTATGGGATTTATAGCCTTAAAAGCTATTTCTGATGGGATACTTTTGTAATGATTAACTTCATATAACAAAAAGGTTTTGGGATTCTCTTTTAAAAATGAATTTTTAAAAATTTTGAATTCTGAGTTATCTGATTCAGTGAACAGGTTTGTTGCTTCAAGTTTGAAGTTATATTCTGAGTTTGTGGTTCCTAGCTGCAATTAATTTTCAGACCAAGAAAGGGCAGAGAATGATAGACCAGAACCTGTCATGATTTAATGTGATCAGTGAGACCAGAATTGATTCAGATTTATGTCATTTCTGAGTATTTACTGCACATTTTTTTTTACTGAGGTATTTCTTTTAAAGAGGATTTTAAGTTTTAAGTAAAAAAATTTACTTGATGGGGCAAAGCCCTATTTAAATCTTGTTTCTTCAAAGTGGAACCGTAGTGATATTTACTATATCATCAAAGTGTTCTGACTGGAAAGATGTGGGGACAGTTTCAAGGGTCATGTTTAACATTAGGTTTGTTTCACAATATAAATAAATCGCAGAAATCCTGCATATTTTGTATTCTTGGTATTCTGAAAAATGAGTGTCAATCAAATGATTGTGTATTAAACCAGGGTCACTTGTCTTGTAAATGAGCCTTCTTTAAGGACCTATTTTAAAAGTGAATAATCTCTTGGAAAACCGAACCATCATTACAAATATATATACTTAAAAGATTGATTTCTGCATGTTGGGGTTGCTTACAATAGTAGGGGTTGGGGTGGGTGGAGGGGAATGAAATGAACAGTGGGAGGAGTCACATTTATAGGAGTTTATTGATCCAAAACGTGGTAAGATTTTTTTTTTTGCTTGCCTTATTCTCCCCTTCTCTATACCATTTCAAATCCTACTCATCCTTTAATATACCGGTATGAAAAATTTCTGGGTAAGACCCATAGTAGGAAATGGATTTTATGTTGCAACCCTAGTACATATATAGTATATACACATTTCAGGAAGGAAAGACACCTTTTAAAAGTGTCCTGTTGTAGCCAAAATTGTATTTGAAATTAATTCCTAAAGTAGAGAGCCTTGTCTGCTGGTTCTGGGTTGTTTTTTCTCTGTATAGTGTTTGTTTTCCTTGCTGCTCATTTAGCACATGCCATCTAATGCTTGGTATTGTTATTTGTGTATGTGGTTCACTGGCTGCTTTAGATAGTTATGATGCCATCCTGAAGGGAAGTCTCTAATGACATGCCATAGGGCTCTTTATCCTACCATGCTCAATATTTTTTTTATTAAAGTCTTTACTGAAGGTTAGAAAGATTGCTCATCAAATTTGTAGGTGACACAGAGCAAGTAGCCATAGCTAATATATTGAAAGGCGAAATCAAGATTCAAAATGAAACATGAATGTTGGAATGAAAACCAACATGATGTAATTTAACAAAGACCAATACAAAAGCCCTTTATTGAGGCTAAAAAATATAAATCAAGGGAGGTTTCTGGATTGTGACAATAATGCATGTGAAAAGATGGGGATATAAATCTTATATACATGCAAAATGGTTCAAAAATATTATTCTGTATAAAAAAGCTAATGTAATTTTATGCTGCATCAATAGAAATATGGTATATTGCTTGCAAGGAAGGTAACAGGTTCCCAGTATTCTGGGCTGGAGATTTATCTGGCTCCAGTTACCTTATTTTAAAATAAACATTGATAAGTTTGAGATTAGCATAAGTCCTCAGGATGTGAAGGAAGAGGAAACCATGGTTTATGTGGAAGAGTTAGAGCAAATGTTTAGCCTAGAGAAGAGGCAAATAATACAGTACATGATTGCCACTTTAAATATTTGCCTAGCTGTCACATGGCAGAGGGGGTAGTGTTTCCTGCTCCCCAGGGCAGAGTTAGGACCAAAGGGTAAAAGTGACAGAGGAGCTGACTTTGATTCTAATAATTAAGGTTGTCCAAGAGTATAGCAAGTTTCCATATGAAGGAGTGAATTCTTCACCCAGAGAAATAATCCTGCAGAGGTTGAGGGACTATCTGGCTAGGACGCTAGTAGTAGGGATCAGCTGAATTAGGCAACTGGTTGAAATAGATGATCTCTCTGGTTGAATTTTTATAATTCTCTGAATTGCATATTTGAAAAATAGTACTATGAAAGTGATTTCATATAGATGATTTTAAGAGATACATTAATATTCAAGCTTGTGAGAACTTTAAATGTGCACAGTAGAGCATTTTGTATCACAAAGCTCTATAACACTATTCTTTTATTTTTGAAAAATACAACTTTGTTTCTTGTGTGCATTTGTAAAATCTAAAAAAAGCCTGAAGACCAACATTTTTTTAATCTCATGTTGAAATAACCTTAATTGAACTGATACAACACTATTTCAGTCTTTACTCCTGTTAGAATTAACATTCATATATACCTCTAGAAATATTATTGTATTTGATTATAGGGAGCTGTGCAGCTCCTATTGGGGGTTATGATTTTTACCACTAACTTTCAAAATATCTGAAAAGTTCTTGATTCTCAATTATCTATCTCCAAAGGATTTAGTTAGGGAGTTGTTATTAGTTGTCCTACAATTAAATAGTTCTTGTTTTTTCAGGGTAACTTGAATTGATTGGCCAAAAATCTAGGTAATAAGCTCCATTATTTCCCCATGCTAGAATGATTCTCAAGAGCTATTGTCAAGTCCTTAAAATTGTCACAGAAGGAATTTGCTCTATGAGCCACACTTATACTAAATATTGAAGCAATAAGTTGCTCTGCCATTCCATATATATTTTATGAAGAGGTCAGTGACAAATATTATCAGTGTCAAGGATCTCCTGTCAAAGCATAATTTGATATTACTTAAGGCTGATTCTGGGTGACAGTATCATACTTTTCTGGCCTAGGTGGAGTACTTAGTAAGATCAGGTAATTAATGGTTTTTGTTTTACAAATCATTTCTGTAAGTTTTCCTCACTCTGCAGACTGTATGGGACACCTATGCTGACTCTCAGCGAGGCAACAGTGTTTACAAGATGAAGGAAATGAAGATACTAATTTTAATATGCTCATTTCACCCTGAAAACAACCTGTAAGGTAAGCAGGCCGATATTATTGTTCCCATTTTAATGATGAAAAAATGGAATCTCAGGGAAATTAAGTGATTTGCTTTGGTTACACATCCAGTAAGTGGTAGAACAGGACTTCAATCTAAGGTTTTAATTCAGAGTCTAGTTATCTTTCCATCATATTAACATATATTGAGAACCTGTTGTTTATCATATAAAATGTATCTTTTCTTCACTCAACCCTTATCAGTCATTTACTTTTACTTGGCTGCTCAGAATTCATGCCCAGTTTTTGTGTTTGGAGAATGCACTGTGAAATAAGTTTTTATTGGATATGGGTCTCCACTTATTACTGTGAAAGCCAAAAAGCTCAAACTCTTTGTCTTTCCATTCCCTGGCAGTTGGGAATCAGGAACATCAAGTAAGCCCAGCCAATAAGATACAACCCCCTGGGGATAAGACACCAAAGAACAAAAGAGTGGGGGCAGCCTAGAATTCAAGCTGGTGAAGGTGGTGCATTCTGTGTCCAGCTGTGGCAGTTCATCAGCAGGCTGGATCTTTGGTTGTGATTCCTCATGCTTAATCTTTGTTGATTTCTGACTATTTTCTGGACGTGTTTCTCATCCCTTTATGGTCTGTGCTGTGAGCCATCTGCTTTCCTTTCATGAAATTTGTCTGCAAAGTTAGCAGGGGTTAGTTTCTGTTGTTTTCAACTAAGAACTTTAGAAGAGATTCATTTTATGGATGAGAGCTGTTCAGATTTTGGACATATTTTGAAGGGGGAGCTGACAGAATTTGTTGAGGGATTGGATATGGAATGTGAGAGAAAGAAAGGAATCAAAGACATTAGAATTTTTGGTCTGAATAATAGAAAAAATAAAGATATTATCAGTTCTAGTTGCTTATTACTTGCAAACAACCCTCCAAATAGTGGACTAAAACAACAGCTATTTTTATTATTTCTGTTGGCTTGGTTGTCTCACAGTATAGTGACTGGGTTTTGAGAGTCAGTGCTCCCTGAAGGTGAACATTCCAAAAGAACCAGGAAGAAACTGCATGGCCTTTTATGACCTAACCTCAGAACTCACATAAGGTCACTTCCACCATATTCTATGTCTAGAATTACTCACAGGCTCATCCAGATTGAAAGAGGAGGGGATATTGGAGCATCAAAGAATTTGGAGCCAAGAAAACAGAAATACCAATCAGAAAGGATATATGCACCCCTATGTTCATAGCAGCACAATTTACAATAGCTAAGATTTGGAAATAGCTAAGTGCCCATCAGCAGATGAGTGAATTAGAAAACTAATTCCATTGGTATATGTACACAATGGAATACTATGTTGCTGTGAAAAAGAAGGAATTCTTACTATTTGCAACAGCATGGATGGAACTGGAGAGCATTATGCTAAGTGAAATAAGCCAGTCAGAGAAAGATAAATATCACATGATCTCACTCATTTGTGGAATCTAATGAACAACATAAATTGATGAGCAAAAATAGAACCAAAGTCATAGAAGCATTGAACAGACTGTCCAACCTATGAGGGAAGGCGGGGGGTAAAGGGGTAAGAGATCAACCAAAGGACTTGTATGCATACAAATGAATAGCCAATGGACACAGACGGGGAGGTGGGAGTGGCTGGGGAGAGGTCAATGGGAGGAAAAGGAGTCTTATGTAATACCTTAAACAATAAAGAATTTAAATATAAAAAAGAATTTGGAGCCATGTTTAAAACTATCATACCATTATTAAGAACCTCTAAGAATGAGGCATGGCTTCGGTGGGAAGCAGCGTCCCAATGCAGTCAAGTGTGAGTGAATCTTACAACTCTTTCAGTGTGATATTAATGTAGAGCAGCAATTTTCAACTGGTATGCTGCAGCACACTGGTGTGCCACAAGAATTTTTAAAACATGCAATACCTGACTATTTAGTCAGGACCAATGACCTCTTTTCTTTTCTTTTTTTTCTTAAAGGAGAGGAATAGAGAGTCAGAAACATCAATGAGAGAGAAACATCGATCAGCTGCCTCCTGCACGCCTCCCACTGGGGATGTGCCCGCAACCAAGGTACATGCCCCTGACCAGAATCGAACCTGGGACCCTTCAGTCCGCAGGCCAACGCTCTATCCACTGAGCCAAACTGGCTAGGGTGACCTCTTTTCTTTTAGTTTGCCAAATAAAAAATGACAACAGCCAACACAACAATAGCCATCTGATGTCAATGAATCAAAATTAAACCTATAGATTGGCAAAAAATATATATATTTTGGTGTGCCGCAGAATTTTAGTAATTAGTTTATGTGTGCAATGAGGCTGAAAATGTAGAAAATTGCTGATGTAGATAATTAACATGAAGAAACAGCATTTATAATAGGAATGAATAAAAATATTTCTGAAGTATGTGTCCTCTGTGAAATGGAGATCTGTCATGCAAATGCCAAATGCAACTCAGTCTTTTAGGTAATCTATATATATAAAGAGCCAGGGTCTGTAACGTCCAAAACGACTGAAGGGATGACCAAACACCAGGCTGCATGCACAGCAGGCTCAGGTGGGCAGGGACTGGCGAGCAGGCTGAACTGCTGACCTCTGGGAGAGAGAGAGAGGCGGAGCTGATCAGCAGCTGCCCCAGGCTTCTGGCGAGGCCTGGAGAGAGAGAGAGGCGCGGCTGCTGGCGAGGCCAAGAGAGAGAAGTAGGGTCTGATCTGCAGCCTCTGTGGCAGCTGCTGATCAGCCCTTGCCTCTCTCTCTCTCTCTCTCTCTCTCTCTCTCTCTCTCTCTCTCTCTCTCGGCCTTGCCAGCAGCTGTGCCTCTTTCTGTTTCCCAGAGGTCAGCAGTTCAACCCACTCGCCAGCAGCCTGAGGTGGTTGCTGATCAGCCCGCCTCTCTGATCAGGCCTGCAGCTAGTCCCGGAGATGCTGACTGGCATAGAAAATGACCAATCAGAATCCATAGAAACTGACCAATCAGAATCAAATCTGAGTGAACTGCGAGGAGCCAATGACTGCCTAGAAGGTGGAGCTTTTGACGGTTATTGGCATATAAACTGAACAATCAGAACCTAATTGGTAAACTGGGAAGGCAGAACCTAAGGTGGAGGCTGAGGAGGGATTTTAAGGGCAACAGCTGTTTGGTGTAAGGTGTAAGAAAGCGGTTCAATTTTTTAATGACTCGTTTGGCAGTATAGTGCATATGGTTGGCTATCAGTCCAGATATAGGGATTATGTGTTTTTGTCTGCGAAGAGCATCTTGTCCTGCTGAAAAAGGCTTCCCCTCCCTCATTTAAGCAATCCTATCCTATATAATCTATCTGTACTAATAAAAGGGTAATATGCTAATTAAACCGGGTCGACCGGCCATCTTCCAGACGTCCGACTTCCTTCTGGGCAAAGCCATGGTGGTGGGGGCCAAGGCAGAGGCAGTTAGGGGCAATCAGACCAGCAGGGGAGGGCAGTTGGGGTTGAGACCAGGCCGGCAGGGGAGGGCAGTTGGGGGTGAGATCAGGGCAATTGGGGGCAACCAGGCCAGCACAGGAGGGCAATTGGGGGCAAGATTAGGCAGGTAGAGGCAGTTAGGGGCAATCAGGCCGGCAAGGGAGGGCAGTTGGGGGCAAGATCAGGCCTGCAGGGGAGGGCAGTTGGGTGCGAGATCAGGCCGGCAGGGGAGGGCAGTTAGGGGTGATCAGGCAGGCGTAGGCAGTTAGGGGCAATCAGGCTGGCAGGGGAGAGCAGTTAGGGGCGAGATCAGGCCAGCAGGGGAGGGCAGTTAGGGGTGATCAGGCAGGCAGGCAGAAGCAGTTAGGGGCGATCAGGCAGGCAGGCAGGCAGGTGAGCAGTTAGGAGCCAGCGGTCCCAGATTGTGAGAGGGATGTCTGACTGCCAGATTAGGCCAGATCCCTGTAGAATTGGGCCTAAACTGGCAGTCGGACATCCCCCAAAGGGTCCCCGATTGGAGAGGGTGCAGGCTGGGCTGAGGGAAACCCCCCATGCATGAATTTCGTGCTCCGGGCCACTAGTCCTATATAACAAAAGCCTAATATGCTAAGTGTCCAATCGTCCAGTTGGCCATTCAACCAATCAAAGCGTAATATGCTAATGATATGCTAAGGCCACTCAACCGCTTGCTATGACATGCAGTGACCACCAGGGGCAGATGATCTAGCCTGTAGGTTAGCTTGCTGCTGGGGTCCGGCCGATCAGGACTGAGCGAGATGGGCTGGACACACCCTGGAGCCCTCCCACGGTTCCTCCCTGACTGGCCAACCTCCTGCGTCCTTCCCTGCCCCGATCGTTGCACTGGTGGGGTCCCTTGGCCTGTCCTGCGCCTTCTCGCAATCCAGGATGATGTTGGAGAGCCTGTTTCAGCCTGATCCCACAGACCAGGCTGAGGGACCCCACTGGTGCACAAATTCATGCACTGGGCCTCTATTTTTATATAATTATTATAGCTGTTTCTATGATAGCAGGTGGCTGCTCTGCTTATGCCTTGGGCTTTGTCCTGTAGAGAGGACCAATGTTGAACAAAATTCCTGGCCTTGCCTGTTAATTGATCATTCACATGGAGGTGGGGGGGATTTGTAGTGTGGGGGGGTAGATTCCACATTTTGCAAAGGGGGATTGGTTCTAGAAATTAATGTGAATTAAGAAGGCATAAGTAGGAAGTGAGATTTGAGGTGGCTCTGGAAAAGAAAGCTGTTGGATGATTCATAGAGTGGGGCTACTAACATAGATAAAGAGAAGATGAGGGGTAAGGGAAAAAGTTAACCTGCTCATAGGAAGGGAATACAGAGTTTATGGCTGTGTAAAGATGGGATCAAATGGGATGGATTGGACTGATGGAGCTTTTCCAAATCATCCAGATCTGGCCTTTGTTTGAGTGTGTTTTGAATTTTGATCAGTGTGCTTCCTCATAATATGTATGTCACCATTGAAGTGGTTCAGTGACCCAGGGGTCCAAATGCATGAAATCACTTTAAAGAGACAGATAGACAGGTTTCTAACCCTTCAGCTATTTGGCTACATTCAGGTCCCACTTAAGAAAATTACCTGGATTTAAGATAATCCTCAGAGGATTTTGGTTCCATTAAAAATTTTGAGCACAGGATAGATGTAATCCTTGATTCCTCATTTAATAAAATATAGAGGGAAATGGGTGCACATACATCAGCACCCTGAAATAGCAGACGACTAGAAGTACCTTGGTTGGAATACATTCAGACAGATAGAAATATGTTTGAAATCATTGGGTGACATTTCAGTGGTGGTTCCCCTTCCCCTTTCCAATTTGTTGGGGAAATTTTTTTTTCTTTCACAGAGTATTGCAGAAGCATTTGCACTTGCTTGTATTCGCAGAATGCCAAGGCATGATATTACTTACTGATTCCTTGCAAGTCAGGGAAAAGATTTTAACAAGTGCAAAACTGCACTGATTGCTTTGAAGTCAACTGCAGTGGAAGAGAAGGCCCCTGTTCTTGTTAAGGGGGCAAGGCTAAACCTCTAAAAAATGTAAAATATTACATATTAAATATATTCATGCTAGTTTTTAAACTAGTTTTTAAACATCTTTTTGTTTGATACTAGACATATATGGAGTGTTTAATATGTGTCAGATATCATAATACATTATCTCATTTAATCTTTCTAAGAACTCCAATGAGGGAGGTATTGTTATTTTTACAGATAAGGTCCTCCTGGCAATTCTGAAGGGTGTCAGAACTAGCTTTTAAAATAGATTAGGAAACAGTCTCCCAATGTTAAATGATTTCCATACAGTTATTTTACCTTAATGACCTAATCTTTTTAACCCTTTCTCATGGACCAGTGCACTGTGATACCAGCATGTGAATTTTCTGACATTGTGTTAGCATTGTACTATCTTTATATATACCAACACTTTATTTATATCTTCAGTCTAACACTTTGTGTTGGAATAAGCATGATGCTTTGTAGTGAATTTATTTAATAACCTGTGTAGCCTCATAGATTCAGAATGAGACCTAGAGGGAGGTTTACCACCAGCTTTTGAGAGGGCAGCTAGATTTGGAGAACTTACTGAAGGTGATAGAACGTAGACAAGAAACTTCTGTTGAACCAGTGCAGACTGTTTAGGCCATGTGGTAATGTGTGTGAGCATGGCTATCTTAGATTGGGTACTTGGAAATAAACTTTGAGATAGAGTTTTATGCAGAGAGTTTATTGTGAATGAATTCAGGAGATACATCTGAAAGGTAGTGGGGAAGGTGGGATTGGGCAGAAGGAGAAATCTGTGGCAACGGGGCCTCAGTTGATTCTGCAGGAAGCTCTGAAGGTGGGGTGGTCCTTCAGAGTTGTCCTATATTGAAACATGTGGACCAGACCTTTGTATCCCTTCATGAGCCAGTCATTGGCCATAGGCAGTCCCCTAGGAGGGACTATCATTCTTGGTGAGGCAGATCCTTGCCGCTGAGGGCAATTCTGAGTGATGAACTCAGCTATGAGTCATAGTACCCAGTATTCTTAGCAGCTGAGGCATGAGTGTGTCAATCCAGAAGAGGGGACCTGGTGGAGCATCTTAGTGTGCTGCTCAACTCCACTTCCTTTTTATAATAAGTTCACCCTATATGGGAACATATATTGAATTTTGGTTGGTCTTGTTTCCTGGGAACTTGCAAATGAAGGTTTAGTAGGAACTACTACAGCTCTTGCTGCTACAGTTGATCTCAAGGCTGTAACTGATGCTTGTTATTGCCCTTCTTTAGCATTCATTCTAGATTCCCCTTAGCCCTGGCTAGCCCCTCTGCTGGTCTAGGGGTCTTACATCCTAGAGAGTCCCGAGCCCCTGGTTACTGTGCCTTTCTCAGGTTATGGCCATTGTTCTTATCCACAGAGGTATAATGAGACTCCACAGTGGATCACCTGCTTGCTTGCTACACACACTCTTCTCTACAGGTAGAAGTGTTCTTTTTTTTTTTTTTGAGAATTAGGGCCTTTAGACTCACAGAGCCTAAATGTGCATGAATAGTAAGCATACGTTCAGTGCCTAGAACAGTGCCTGGTACATTAGGGAGTGTTCATTGAATGAAAGAATGAATCCTATATAATAAAACCCTAATATGCAAATTGACTGAACAGCAGAATGATCAGGGGAATGACTGGTCGCTATGACATGCACTGACCGCCAGGGGGAAGCTTGGGGGAAGCTCCTGCATTGGGTGCCTGCCCTCCCCCCCCATACCCAGAGGGAGGTGACAGGCAGCTGGGGTGATCAGGGGGTGGGGCCGAGCAATGGGAGGCACCAGGCCACCAGCCAAGGCGGGTGCCAGCAGGGGGGCCCCCAGATTGCCCCACCCACCGGTTGTCCCAGAGATCGGCCCTGATCACCAGCCAGGCCTAGGGACCCTACGCTATATATGGGAACAGTCTCTTAGATTTAAAAATTAAAACCTGGCAAGGCTACTCTAACACTGAAAAAACAGGATGATGCAGTGATGACATGCATGGACTCTGAATTGTGTATTTTGTGGTCAGCCCTGATTCTGATACTTATAACTGTCTGACAAAGCCAATTACTTAACTTCTCTCTACTTCAGTTTTTCCACCATAAGATGGGGAAAATGGTACTACTGCCTCAGAAGGAGCATGTTATGTACTACTTTTTATAATCAGGGCAAAAAAAATGTAGCTGCCCATACAACAGCAAGATGCCTTTCACCTGTATGAAAAGTATGGTCACTGGTGCATGCAGCGTCCTGGATTGCGAGAGGAATGTCTGACTGTCGGGCTCAGGCCAGGCTGAGGGACTCCCCCCTCCCATGCACGAATTTCATGCACCAGGTCTCTAGTGAATGAATATTGACCAAGATTGGTTTTACTACTATGGAATTTCCATTTTGATGCCCTCTTTTCCATTCTCCTCCAAAACTGTTGGCTACTTAGCTTTCCTCCCTGACTTCAGTGCACCCACGGCTCTGTCATTCTCTGAACTCTGTAATCCATTTTTTACCTTGCATACTCAGCTCCCACCCATCTAGGCCTTCTGGTCTTGCTCCTACTCTTTTCAGGATCTTTGCAGGAAGTTGGCAAAACAACACATGTCTCAATGTTTATGGTGCTCATTATGCAGTTCCCAGGGTCCTTCTGAAATAATTGCTTTAATGCAAAGGTTTATTTCCAATAGCAATTATTTTAGGGCCAGCTGCAGTTAAGAAGAGGAACTGGATTTAGGATGTGAGGGAATTTAAATGTCTTTTAAATCATCCGAGGCCAGTGGTTGGCAAACTCATTAGTCAACAGAGCCAAATATCAACAGTACAATGCTTGAAATTTCTTTTAAGAGCCGAAAACTGACTTCTGCGCATGGGCCATAAAGTTTCAATCGCACTGTATGTGCGTGCCCGCACGTGGTATTTTGTGGAAGAGCCACACTCAAGGGGCTGCATGTGGCTCACGAGCCACAGTTTGCCAATCACTGTCCTAGGCTATCTGCTGCTTATTCTGCTAATGCTGAATGAAGTAGAATTGAGAGGAAAACCTAGGTGCAAAGAGAGTGTGTATTTGGGAGCTAGAACAGGGGATTTCAGGATATTCCAGTTGGTGGACCAAGACTTAAGATTCTAATGCTGAAGAATTAAAACAAAAATCTCTTCTTCAGACTTCTTCCCTTAAAGAATTTAATGAATAGATTGGGGATTTTGTTTTCAGAGCCCTTTAAGAAAATGTGGCTCTGCATATAACAATCTGTCCTGTTCACCATAAACTAGGAGGTATAGAAGCAGAGCTATAAAGCCTAAAGGCTCCAACACCACTATGTCAGTGGTGCTTCCTTCACTTCATCACCTAGCCTGCCAGGGATGCCTGCTTCCTGAAGACTGACCCCAGAATCTGAGACATGTAGAACCCCAGAGGCTGGCCACTCCTCTTTCTTCCCAATATGACGTCATCTTGAAAATCTCATTACTTCTTGGGGTAGCCCATTCCATTGCTTTCAGGCTATCAGGGTTAGGAAAGCCTCTGACTTGTGACTTCCACCCCTTAGTTCTGTGTTTGGCCCTCCAAGAGAATAGATTCAGTCCTGTCCTCTACCAGGTGCAGCTCCAGCAATCTCTTGCTTCTGTTGCTCAGCCTGCAGAGGGTTAATTATGCGTGCAGCTCTGCTCTGCAGCCAAAAGCACAAAAGGCTGTGTTAAATGAAAGTCACAGAAGCTGTGCCTTCTAGGGGAAGGTCCTCTGCCCCTCCTACCAAAACACATGAATGTGGGCAATAGGTACACATGAGGACCACCGCTTTCTGTTGTCTGTGTGTGTGACAGAGCCTCTGCCTCTGCATCCTCATTTGGAGTTTCTGACTCTATGGTCGGTGACTCTAAGCACCATAGAAATAATACTTGGCGTGTGAGTGTGAGTGTGTGTGTGTGCGTGTGATGAGGACTAGATTGGGATAAGTGTTAAGGTGGAAAAATGCCAGAGATCTAGATTATTCTATAATTGACAAAGAAATTGACTTCTGAAATTTTTGCAGAGTCCTCAAGTAAAGTAGCTGCACACACCATAGCTATAATCACTAAATTTGATTAATCATTGACGATTGAGTCCAACTTTCAAACACTCTCCCCCAGGGCATAGCATCATTACTGATTTTCTACTGAATGGATAATCCTATTGCTGGCTCTGCATGGAATGCACTATGTAAGCCACCTGCAAGTTTGAGATTGAATAAGGGAGACAAGTCAGTGATAGCAGTACAACCATATTAATTGTAGCTACCACTTATTGAATGTTTACTCATTAGTCAGTTATTTAATTCATGTAACCCCCACTCCATCACCCTCACTGTAACATCCTTGGAAAGTGGAGGTTATCAGAGACTCTGTGACTGTTATGTGCCAGAGCAGGAACTAGGATCTAAGCTTTTCTGACTGCATAGCCTTGGTTCTCTCCATGCAGCCCCACTGCCTTCCTTACAGGGACCGGGGCAGAAATCCGTCACAAGGTACAACAGTGACTTTATGCTGAAAACACTGTGAATTCAGTCCAGTTCACACAGCCTCATCGCTCATGCAAACACCTTGTGGAATAAGTTTAATCTAGGCTGACATCGTAGAGGAGGTGTCTCCTTGACTAAAAAACATTGTACAAGCAATGGCGAATTCTAATTCATAGGGAAATCAACTTGGGCTTGCTTTGGACGTAGTTTGCTTAGGGATCAAACACAACTGAAAAATGGAAAAGCTATTCTCCTTCCTCTGCTCCTTTTTTCCTTTAGCAAGGAGAAAGTCTGATTTAAAGAAAGTGGAGAGGTGTCCTCGCCCTCTGAGCCTCTCCTTTTGCCTGTGCTGAGGTAGGAAAACCCATCTCCCTGTCCATTTCCTTCCTCTCCCCTCAGATTGGAGTTCCCATTCTGCACTTTGTGGTTTTCACTTAAGGAATGTTAATGAGATAGCATTGTAATCACCGGATTTTATAAATATCTCATCCACAAATTGGACCACAAAACCCAAATGAGCCAGCTGAGCATCTATATTCCATGAGCCTGTGTTTTCCCCACAGTCTTAACCAAAGGATATAAAACGTGTTCTTGCTTAGAAGCTGTTCAGGCCCGTGGGTGTTAGACAACTGCTGTCTGCCTGGCCCTAACTCAAGTGGCTGGTTGGGTATGAGCCTTTCACACAGTCCTGGGTGATGTAAGGGATTTAGGCTTGTTCAATTATACCCTTTTCAAGTTAACGCTAGAAAAATGAGAAATTGATTTTTTTGACGAAACAATATTTTAGAAATTCTGGATATAAAAATGGGATTTGACCTCTTATCAAGTAAGCTATCATGATGATGATTACAGTCTTCAATTATGCCATATTTTGTAAGTCACAGCCTAATGCGATCAGCTTGTCAGATTTGTTTCGGGGAGAGGGTAGAGCAATGATAAAGCATCCAGCTGTGACTGCTTTGTGGTATGAAGGGAAGAACCTCGCAGATCCATCTTGTTCAACAAATCTGCTGGAGTGAGCATCCTCCCATTTGGCTATTGGAATCTAACAATCCGGCTTAATCTCTGCAGAAATCTATACTGAATAATTTCCCTGGTGTTTCATATTTTTACCTGGTATTTCTTATTTTTACCATCATCCTTCTATTATTAAACCCAAATCATAACCAAACAATAAGCAAAGAAATAACATATATTGCAGATGTCTATTGACTTACTACCCAGTGTCCCAGAAAAATATATGCATTTTTGAATGATTTTAAAGTCAGTGTTTATTAACATACAGTTCATTTTAAATATTTAAAAGAATCTACAGAAATGAATAATTTTTTTTATCAATGTCTGTTTTCAAACTGATGACTGGTCTTTGTGGTTTTCACTTAATGAATGTTAATGAGATGGTCCAGGCACTGCTGATAATGCGAAGCATTGGAATCACAAACATCAAGAATCATTTTGTTGCCCTAACTGGTTTGGCTCAGTAGATAGAGCTTTGGCCTGGGGACTGAAGGGTCCTGGGTTCGATTCTGGTCAAGGGCACATGCCTGGTCGTGGGCTCAATCCCCAGTAGGGGGTGTTCAGGAGGCAGCCGATCAATGATTCTCTTATCATTCATGTTTCTATCTCTTTCCCTTCCTCTCTAAAATCAATAAAAACATATTTTTAGAAAAGAATCACTTTGTTCAGTATTTGTGTGCCCTCAACTCATCAACTGTTGCCAGTTTTGTGCCATAAACTTTATCTTTTATGCATCCCCATAAAAACGTCTAGTGGCACTTAAGGGTAAATTTTCTTCGTTCAGAGGTTATTCTGGCTTCACCCATTATTTCAAATCAGCTTAACCTGAAAAGGAGTGAAAATTAGGTGAGTTATCAGCTGTTAAAGTGTATATACATTTTTTTGGGACACCCTATATTAGGTTAAACAGCATTTTTAAGGTAGGACTGAACTTTATTCACTTTTGTATCCTCAGCACTTAGCACATTGCTTGGCCCATAGAAAGGACTTAAGTCATGTTCTTTTAATATTTGTAAATTATAGTCCAACCATGGAACTATCTGAAGAATAGTTTCCAGGCTTCTCCACTGGAGTAATATGAAAGAAATCCTAATTATTTAAAATTTGCCAGTAAAAGATGTTTGTTTTGGGTAAGTGACTATTTGCAAAGTAGTTAGTTATCCCAAATATTGAGTGACCTGGTAAATGAAATAAAAAATAACTATAATGTAAGGAGAACATGAAAGATTTTGTTAAAAACTACCACTACCACCACCTCTCCTCATATACAGGAATCTGGATGACTGTATCTTTAAATTTATTATTATGCATTCCAAATATTTAAGATAAATGGCCATTTTCAATACCGTTTATTTAATCACTGATTTAAAGAGTCATTATAATCATATATTGTATGAATTCTTGGATCTGCTTTTAGAATTTTTGTCCTAGAATAGAATATATTGATTTTTCCGTCTACTCATCACTAATAATACACTTTTAATTATAGTAACTTTTTTTATAGGTTTAATATCTGCCACGGCTAGTCACTCATTACTAATTGTTTTTCGATATTTTTTTGGTTATTTTTGCATAGCTTTTCTGTAAGCTAAATTTAATAGTCATTTTGTCAAGTTAAGTTGTTCTTTGCTTGCTCTCTGTCATCTATTTCCAAAATCTGGTTGGAATTGCATTAAATTTCTTTATTAATTTTTGGGAAAATTGACTAATTTATGATGTTATATCTCTTAATGTGATGTTGTTTTCACTCTAGTGCTATAGAAATGAGACTGGGTAGCAGGGAAATAACCAGTCTAAGAATCAAGGCATGTGAATTCTAGTATCTGCCCAGTTGTAACTGTGTGTCTGTTTATGCCACAGTCTTCTCACCTCAGATGTTGAAAGACATAAATACCTTTACATATTTGAGGCTTTATTAAATATGGGATTTTTAGTGATTTATTATCCCTTGTTTGATAGAATATGGATATCCTTCCCTTAAGGGCCAGATAGAAAGTGAGATTATAACTTAATACACAGAGGACTTATAATTCTAGTTTGGGAGTAGGAAGTTACAAGAGACCACTGCCTTCATCCTATAAAAGAGAATAAACCAGATAGCCACAAAATCATAACTTTAAAGACTCATCAGACACAGTAACAACCCAAGTGTCCATGGATGAATGAATAGATAAACAAAATGTGGTATCTACACACAATGGAATATCATTCTGCCTTAAAAAGTAAGGAAATTCTGAAATGCTGTACAACATGGATGAATCTTGAGAACATTATACTAAGGGAAACAAGCTAGTCACAAAAGGACATAAATGAATAATTCACCACTCACATGAGGTGAAGTGGTCAAATTGTTAGTCAGAAAGCACAATGCTGTTTGTTGGGGTCTGGAGGAAAGGAGAATGGGTAGTTGTTGTTTAATGGGTGCAGAGTTTCAGTTTGGGAAGATGAAAAAGTTCTGGAGATGGTTGGTGATGATGGTTGCACAAAGTTTAATACCACTGAAATGTACACTTAAAAATGAATGAAATAGTAAATCTTAAGTATATTTTACCAGAATTAAAAATAATCCTCAGAGAGCCAAGGATAGAAAAAAAAAACCTTAAAGAAAGCACAACCCAAAAGTGATCAGCTATTTCTAGAAGGAAGGAGCAGGGCAGTGGGAGGAGGAGAAGCATGCCAGAAGCAGGGGTAAGAAGCCAGATGAGCTTTAGATAACTTTTAAAAAATTGTTTTATTGATCTACAATTGACATACAACAAATTTCAAGTATTTAAAGTGTAAAATTAAAAAATAATAAAACAAAGTGTAAAATTTGATACATTTTGACATCATTATATACCCATGAAACTATCACACTAAATAATAAACATAATACTGCCAAAAATTTCTTTGTGTCCCATTTGTAATCCTTCCTTCTCATCTTCTCCCCTCGCCCTACCCCGACCCCCAGGCAACCAATGACCTGCTTTTTGTCACTATAAATTCATTTGTATTTTCAAGAATTTTATATGAACACAGTCATGCAGTATGAAATCTTTTAGGCTTGGCTTCTTTTACTCAGCATAATTACTTTAAGATTAATCAGTACTGTTGAGTATACCAGTTCATTTCTTCTCACTAAGGAGTAGTATAGTATTCCATTGTATAGCTATATCATATTTTTAAAAATTCACTTTTCTGCTGATGGACATTTGGTTGTTTCCAGTTTTGGCTTCTACAAAAGGAGCTGCTGTATGGGTGTTTGTACACAAGTTTTTGTATGGACATATGCTTTCTTTTCTTGGGTAAATACCAAGGAATGGGATGGCTGGATCATAGAGCAGATATATGTTTAAGTTTTCAAGAGACTGACACACTGTTTTCCAAAGTGGTTTGTACCATTTTATATTCTTACCACAGTGTATGAGAATATCAGTTTTTCCATGTATGTCTTCACCAACACTTGGTAGTTAGTCTTTTTTAATTTCAGCATTTAAATGAGTATGTAAAGGCATTTTGTGTTTTAATTTGTATTTCCTTAATGGCTAATTATGTTGAACACTTTTTCATGTGCTTATTTGCCATCTGTGTATCTTCTTTGATGAGATGTCTATAAAAAATCTTTTGCCCTCAATGAACTTTTAGTGGCTACATGTGAGTTGGCATGACCAATTAATTTCTAAGGAGCTCCAGCTACAGATCAGCTTTATAATGGACTTCATTGAGTATGTGCAGGTAGTACACTCTTAGTTTCCTAGAGCTGCCATGGCAGTACCACTGAGTGGCTTAAACACAGAATAGAAAATAAGATTTCACAGATTGCAGAATCTTGGAGGGAAGGCAGGGGAGGGTGGGTAGGTGGGAGGTAATCAACCAAGGACTTTATATGCATATATGCATGGCCCATGGACACAGACAATGGGGCGGTGAGGACCTGTGGCTGAGGCGGGCTGAAGGGGTCAATGGGGAAAAAAGGGGGACATATGTAATACTTTCAACAATAAAGAATTATTAAAATAAAATAAAGATTTCGGGTCAGTGAAAAACAAAAATATGCTGTATTACATGTGTAATTGAAATAGCAGAAAAAGAGGAGAGAGAGAATGGGATCGATGAAATATTTGAAGAAGTAGAGCCAAAATTTTTCTAAAATTGATCAAAGACACTCACTGACAGATCTCAGAATCTCCAAGAACTACAATTCAAAGGAAAACACCTCTAGGCACAAATTAATCAAGCTGCTTGGAACCAAAGATAAAGAAAATAATTCTAAAAGCAGTCAGAATAAAAAGAACGTATTACATATAGGGGAGGGGAATAAGAAAATAAACTGTCTTCTTCAGAAATGTGAATTATATACAATGATGAAAGAATAAATTTAAAGTACTGAAAGATAAAATAAAAACTGTCTATCTAGAATTCTTTATAAAGTGATAATATCCTTTAAAAAATGAAGGTAAAATAAAAACATTTTTAGACAAACTAAAGCAAAGTTATGTTTTGGTAATAAATGAACCCCCCAAAGTTCAGTGGTTTACCAACAGAATTTGGCTTGGCTCACTAGAACACCATTGGGAATGCAAAATCATGAACAGGTTTCTAAAGATGCCATTTTTCTTTGTGTGTGTGTGTGTGTGTGTGTGTGTGTGTGTGTGTGTGTGTGTGTGTTTTAGATCTTTATTGTTGAAAGTATTCCATAGGTCCTCCTTTCTCCCCCATTAACTTCTTCCAGCCGGCTCCTGTTCCTGTCCTCCCTTACACACACAGGCCCTCAACACCCCATTGTCTTTTTCCACAGGTTATGCATATATGCATACAAGTTCATTTATTGACTCTTCCCATCCACCCTCCCCTGTCTTCCCTCTGAGGTTCAACAGTCTGTTCATGCTTCCGTGACTCTGGTTCTATTTTTGATCATCAGTTTTTTGGTTCTTTAGTTCATGTGATACTTATCTTTCTCTGACTGGCTTATTTCACTCAGCATAATACTCTCCAGATCCACTCATGCTGTTGCAAATGGTAAGAGTTTTTCCTTTTTTATTGCCTCATAGTATTCCATTGTGTAAAGGTACCATAGTTTTTTTATCCACTCATCTACTGATGGGCACTTAGGCTGTTTCCAAGTCTTAGCTATTGTAAATTGTGCTGCTATGAACATAGGGTTTGAAGATGCCATTTTTCTACGTGGCTGTCTGGAATCTGCCCATCCCAGCTTCCGGCCTGTCTTTCCACAGTCACTTTCTCCCTTTCTAGAGGGACTAAGTCTGTTTTTCTTTCTTCATCACAACGCTGCCACCTATTTTATCCCTTGAGCTTCTTATGTGTCCACAAACTGGCAGCAGAGGAGGTCATACTCCTAATTCCAAGCTCCTGGGGTTATTCTGATAATTCTCTCCTTACATACGCTGGGTCTTGGTGTGCCGTGGGCTTGCTCACTCAAGTCCCAAGGGCCTGGCTCTTGGTGGGGGGCACCTGCAGAAGCTTGAGATGATTACAGCTTGTGCATCTCAAAGGCAATCGCTGGCTACAAAACAAGGTGAAATCTGGAGTTGGTGTTACTGCAGGGCCAGATGAGGATACCGAGCTGGGGCTGAGTGAGAGGGGTACTCTAGGGAGTTAATACATGAGGAAGGTCATTACAGTCAGAAGGGAAGCAAATGAGGAGGACTTCCCTGAAGCAGAATGTTGGGATCAGTCAAAAAGTTAACTCTACCCACAACAAAGAAACAGTCCAGGCATTGATCACAAAGAACATAGAGAATTACAAAAGTTAAAGAGAATGACAAAGTTCTCTGGTCCTTTGTTCCTGGTTGGTAGTTCATGATTCTCTTCTTTACATAGTATCCTGATCACCCCAACCCTCCTTCTTTTATACCCAAGACTCATCGAACTTACCTCTTTCATCATCCCTTCTCCCTGCTCTAGTGTTTGCCTGACCTGTCTCATGGAAAATTTCTTCCCTTTGCTAGGGGTGGACCAAAGAGGGAAAATGGACAGGCCTGTAGTATACTCTGGCACCAGTGGATCATTTCCTGGTCTCTGGAATTTCCAGGTGTGGGGGACGTCTCCCATCTGAAAACTCTCTGCTACCTACAGGAAAGACCATTTAGGTCATTTCCTCTTAGAGATTTTCACATTCGATGTAATTTTGTCTCCTAAGAAGGCTCTTAGTAGTCATTCTGGTCTTGATGTATATAAGGCAGAAAGCTTTCTTGTATATGTCCCATTTTGAAGGATGTAATGCTTCCAACAGGATGAAACAAATCTATGTGGTTGTTTCAGTTTCTGATTTTCTATTTAACTTTGCCTTTTCTGTCCTTTAAGCCACTCAATCATCCTCCTTTACTATTTTCTACACTTTGTTAGTTTCAGTATGTTTCATTTCTGAAAAAAATATCCCCAGCTAAATCTCCATCTTAGTTTCCAACAGGCTTTGTTTGCTGATTAGGTCACAAAAGTTTCTGGAAGCTAAATCAGATATATTAGTATTTGTGACTAAAATTGTTTAGCTCTAAGTCTATATATCTGTGATATCTACTACAAGATGAGAATGAGTTTTAAATTGATCTTTAAGTGTTGAACAATGTGTCTACTGAAACATTTTAAACATTTCATCTGAATCTATCACCTCAAGTCATAGGTTGGGTCAGCTTTCATATTTTCGACATACACTTCTTTTTCTTTCAATGTGTTGCATGCACCCCAGCCAGAAAACCCACTTACACAAGATCAATATCCCAGCATTGAGCATCTCCTTGGTGTAGGAAAAGAATTCTTATATAACAGGAACATTTTTAGAATTTGTTAAGTTTGGAGGTGATAGTTGATTTGTTTCTGAATCTCTTGTTGGAAGCGTATCCATTTACAGTCTATGGAAACCAAAAGCTTTATAAAACATAATTTGAGCACATCATCCCCATCACCCAATAATGCTTTGGACTTTTGCAGTATGGGCTTGTTACCTTTGTTTCTTTTTCAAAATCTTTATTGTTGAAAGTATTACAGATGTCCCCCCTTTTTCTTCCCGTTGACCCCCCTCCACACTGCTCCTGCCCCCTTCCCAAGCCTTTCTCACACTATTGTTTGTCCATGGGCTATGCATATACCGTATGCATATAAGTTCTCCCACCTCTGCCCCCCTTCCCTCTGAAATATGTCAGCCTGTTGCATGTTTCATTGTCTCTGGACCTGTTTTGTTCATTAGAATAGACATATAAGTGAGATCATGTGATACTTGTCTTTCTCTGACTGGCTTATTTCGCCTAGCATAATACTCTTCAGGTCCTTCCATGCTGTCTCAAAAGGTTTGGATTTGTTACCTTTCAAGGGGGAATAATGGCATCCAGAGCACATCTGAGTCTATGCATCCCTGAACTGTATTCTATGGGCTGATGGGTCTTTAAATTACTTGGAGGATTGGGTAATATTGTAAATGGATGTAGTGGGTTGAATTGTGGCCCCAAAATATATGTACACCTGAAATGTGACCTCATTTTTAATAAGGGCCTATGCAGATATAATTAAGGTAAGGATTTTGAGATGAGATCATCTTCTATTGGGGTAGGCCCCAAATCCAATGTCAAGTCCTTATGAGAGAAGGGGAAACATACAGGCAAACAGAGAAGGCCATGGGAGATGGAGGCAGATTAGAGTCATATAGCTATAAGCCAAGGAATGCCAAGGGTTTCTGGCAGCTACCAGAAGCAAGGCGAGAGACATCAACCAATTCTCCCTTGGGACTTCGAGAGGGAATCGGAATCAACCTTGCTGATAACCTTGATTCCAGACTTCTGGCCTCCAGACCTGACAGAATAAATTTCTGTTGCTTTAAGCCACCAAATCTGTGGTAATTTATCATGACAGTCTTAATAAATTAGTACAATACAGGCTGTCAAATGAAATATTTTACGTAGAGTAAGGAGCATGTTCCTTAAAGCAAAGGTTGGCAAACTATAGCCAACAGGCCAAATGATGCTGCGCGTTTTTGTAAATAAAGTTTTATTGGAACACAGTTGTACTTAATCATTTATGAATCATCTCTACTGCTCTTATGCTATAACAGCAGAGTTGAGTAGTTGTGACTGAGATGTAAGGCCCACAGTGATGAATATATTTACTAATATTTACATATTTTTTGTACAAATACAGATTTACTTAATGATAGGGAATAGGGAATTCTGAAGTGATTTCTTTGGCCACCATTAATATATTTGCTTTGAAAATCTGCATGACTATATTTTGAATTTGCCTAAAGTCACATCTCTCCAATAGAAGCGGAGATATTGATTAAAAGAAGTTCAACAAAAACAACTGATCTATAGGATTTGTATAGCCTCCAGGTTGATTGTTTAGTTCAACCTTCTCATTTTGACTTCTTGGACTTAATGTGAATTGGAAGCATTATTAGGTTGGTAGGATTGAGTAAGCAATAAGCATACCCTCAGAATAAGAAAAAGAGCTATCTATCATTGTATTGAAGGTCCCGTCTCTCCCAGATGGTCCTGGGTGCTTTATATTTGATTAGCAATGAGGATGTAATTGGATGGGTTTTCTCTCTTGATGTGTGAAATTCTCCCAGCTCCTAAATAAGAGATAATAGTAACTGAATTTAAGTAGCTCACAACAATGGCTTATTTATTCACTTTAGTGTAGCACATAAAAATACATGATTTCCCTGTTGAGGAAGTCATTCTCAATGATGATTCATGCTTTCCTTCTAACCCTTTTGCCTTTTTGAAAGCCTTTTAAGTTTTCTAGGGAAATAAAGATTTAGAAATTTGGTCATTGAACTTCCACTTGAACATTTCTGATTGGCTTTGAAAAAGACTTCCTTTATAAAAATATTTCATATCTTTTTGAAAATCCACTTTAAGGGCTTTATACAAGGAAATAGTCATGGATGTACAGACATTCAGTTACAAAGATGTTGACCAAAGCACAATGAAAAATGGCAAAGAATCTAAATCTAAATTTGAAAATACAAAGAGAATTGGTTAAATAAGTTATAGTGCTTCCATACTGTGAGCTTATCATCAAATAATATTTGATAACATGGAAAGATGCTCTTGATATACTTTTAACTTGGGAAAAAGCAGAAAACAATAGTACGCATGGTGTAGGACAAGCACACACTCAGAAAAACAGATTAAGGTTTTTAATATTTTGTTTTGCTTTTCTTTATTTTCTAATATTTTTTCAAAGAATATATTTGCAATAATAAGAAAAAAGTTAAACTGAAAATGAGCAGGCTGCTCTTTCAAATATTTTCATTTAGAATTGAAACTTGTTAGTTGATATAAAAATAACTTTTTCCTTTTGCTTCTAAGAAAAATCTATCCTAATAAAAGGGTAATATGATAATTTGACTGGACATCTTCTGGACATCCTTCCAGACAAAGCCACGGTGTTGGGGGCCGAGGCAGAGGCAGTTAGGGGCAATCAGGCTGGCAGGAGGGAGCAGTTAGGAAATGATCAGGCTAGCAGGCAGAGGTGGTTAGGGGCCATCAGGCAGGCAGGCAGGCGAGCAGTTAGGAGCCCTGTGGGATCAGGCCTAAACTGGCAGTCGGACATCCCCCGAGGGGTCCTGGATTGGAGAAGGTGCAGGCCGGGCTGAGGAACTCCCTCCCCCCCTCATGCATGAATTTCATGCACTGGGCCTCTAGTTTATTATAAAGTACTTAAATTATTGCTTGTTAGGAAAGTACATTTGGACAAGTCACTTTCTCTCCTGAGCCTTGGTCTCTTCATTTAGAAATGAAAGCATTGAGTTAACTGAATCTCTGAACCTCTAAATTCCTGGCCACTATGACATTCCAAGTGGTATGAGATAGTACTCAGAGCAGCCTTTTAGTGGAGCTAACTTACCAAGAATAGCTCACTCAAATTGGGGCATGCCTCAGTTGTTGAGGATGACATTAGCTTACCCCCCGTCCCTCCCCAGGCCTTTGGACCCTGGAGAAGGCTCACTGGAGAAGGCAGCCATGCTCTTGCTTAGACTAACATAGAAAACCTATTTCCTTACTGGCCTGGGAACCTTAAGTCAATTTGGTCCTTTTATGAGTGGGGTTTCTTTAATCTTTGTCTTATTCAAGCTCTGGAAATGCAGTTTCTTTTTAATTTATTGGAGAAAGAGAGAGAGAGTGCGAGAGAGCGAGAGCGAGAGCGAGAGTGAGAGAGAGAGAGGGAGACATCGATTTGTTTTTCCACTTATTTATGCATTCATTGGTTGTTTTTCGTATGTGTCCTGACTGGGGATTGATCCCACAACCTTGGCACATCAGGGTAACACTCTAACCAACTGAGCTACCTGGCCAGGACATAATATATTTTCTTAGGGAAATAACATTTACTTTTAAATTTTAATTTGTACTAATTGGCCTCAAGCAAAGAGAGCCTGCAATAAATTTGTCATTTTTATGTTTTGTGGGTGTTTGTGAAATGTTTTGTTTTAGAACAACTTACCGTTTCTCTGGGAGATGGGAGCAATAATCAGCTTGGCAAGTAGTTTTTAGAAAAACGTTAAGTCCTAAGTATTATGTTTAGCCTCTATAATTTTGTTGTCTTCACTCAAAATTAATGGGGTCATCCTTTTCTCTCTCTGCCTCACTCTTTCTCAGTGTCCCTACTTGCATCCCAACATTCCCTGGGGCTGCCCAGGATAAAAGGTATTCCCTAGAAATACATTGAACTGTTTCTCCAATAAGACTTAACTTTTTTTCAGGATAGCCATGGTGATTTTGCTAATTTTTTACCCTGTTCATATCCTGCCCAGTGTTGTGCATAGTGCAAATGAAGGGTTTTACGTTTGAATTAAAGAGCATTGCAGGAAGCACTCTCTGATGCAAACCTGTTTACTGAAGGCGGGGTCTTCCAATCATGCTGTATTTTTTTTAATCATACACAATCCTCCTTTTTGCTTGAAATTATTATCAGCCAGCCTTAAGAACAGGGTAAACTTTGTGCATTAATATTCTGGGACATCTTGATGCTGGAATATGGATATTGAGAAAAACAATTCCTTGGACTGTTCATTAATTCATTGAGTCTTCAAATACTTAGTGAGTGTCCATCATGGTGCTGTCTGGGAAGTATGGTCAGAGCAGAGTGAGGACTTTGGTGTCTGTGGTGTAGGCACAAAGATGGGAAGGGAGATAACGAGAGTCCAAGTGGTCCATAGACTCGATGGTGTGTCTGTCTATCTGTTTGTCCATACATTCAACAAATATCACTTGAGAGCCTACAAAGTTCCCAGCACTGTTACAGGCATTGGGGGTATGGTGTGACTAAGACAGGTAGCTTTCTGCTTTGTAGAAGGTAGAGCTTATAATATGTATAGTGGGAGAGGCAGATAAGCCATGAGTAGATAAATACTATCATTTTAAGTGAGGAAAGAAAATACTATGAAGAAAAATAACATACAGTATAGGGAAGGAGGCTAATGGGGATATTCAGGGAAGGCCTATGAAGAGGTGGCTTAAAGAGGGACTGGAGTGGGGTAAAGGTGCAAGGAGCACTGGACCGAGAGTCATCCAGCATTCTCAATTTAACTCACAGTGCAGCATGCATCGAGTCCCTCAATGTCCCTCCCTCACCCAGTTATTGATGCAATTCAATGATGTATGCGACTGTACCATTCAAGAATACAGTGGAACCTCAGTTCTCAAGCTCAATTCATTCCAGTAGGTTGTTTGAGAAGCGATTTGTTCGAAAACCGAATCATCTTTTCCCATTAGAAATAATGTAAATTGAATTCATCCATTCTAGATCACCAAATGATTCCCTGTTTTAACCTTTCTTATATATAATACAATTAATGTACTGTTTATAAATAATCACTTATTTTTTAAAATTTATTGAACCACCCCTACCAGCTTTAAAGGAATCACGTTCAGCACTCGTTCCAGGGGTGTCTTTCAGGTCAGCATGCAGCATCTTTGCTTGTTCACTTATCACTGCCTCCCAAATGCTGTCACTGGCTAACTGCTTTTCCTTTATCCAAATCAACAGGTTTTCCTACCTCTTCAATTGCCTGTGACCCTTGCTTCTTTCACACCCTTAGCAACATTAGCACTCTTGATGGCCTCTTTAAGTTTTAAAATTGTGCTAATCATTTATTTCCCCAGCAACAAAAGCATTCTCTCCTTTGTCGACAGAGAGATGCTTTTTGTCATGCTGAGGTATCAGCATGAAAGGGTTGTCAGTTCAAAAACTGAAATTTGGTTCCACAATGGAGGCATTTTTTCTGTGAACAACTTGGTCAAGAACTGAATTGTTGGAGATGGGAGACGTTCGAGAAATGAGGTTTGACTGTATGTATTATTATTAATATTAAGTCCTGTTGCATGATTTGCATTTAAAGTACCCCTAGAAAAATTGTGTGTGGAAAGCATTTTTAGTTTTTGCTATTAGTTCATCTCTGTAGGCAGTCAAGTCCAGCCTTTCTGGAGTCCCACAAATCTCCAAGAAGAATTCTTCAAAACACTGAGAATGAAGAAAAGGAGGCTGCACTTCATCTTTTCACTGGATGGAGTGTGTTAGTGTGTGCATGTGGGGTCTTCCTAATGAGACAGAAACAACCAGCAGTTCTCCAATGCACAATAAACCAGTTTATTTAAAAACAACGCATTCTGTACTGTGTTTGGCACATGAGGCAACAAGGCAGGCACATTCACACGTAACAGGTACACGTGGGGAGCTGTCAAAGCAAATCATTGCATTTCTTCACAAACTACAGTCACAATGCACACATGATTACCTCTACAAAAGAAAGATGAGCATCCTTTTCACCAAGAAGGCAGAAGATATTTACATGTTCCTCAGTCCAGTTCTTTCAGGTCTCCATGGCCCTGTCAGTCTGGCAGCGTGTCTGTAAGGCAGCTGAGACTGCCTTTCACAAGAGATGTGAGTCTGATTCCTAAGCGCCAAGGCTTCTTCTGAGGGGGCTGAGAGGGAATGAAGTCTACAGTGCCAGTCACTCAGCATAAAATAGCATTTTCCAAAACAAATGCATCAAGTACGGGGGCGGGGGGGGGGCGCAGAGCTCGATGGTCTAACAATATAAGAAGCATTTATTTTTCCCTGACACGTGCTTCTTGCTCATTTCTTTAATAACTTACATTCACTGTTCTCCTGCCTTTGCACCTTTTGGTTTCATCAATATAGAGAGCGTTGTTCTTACTTCTACATTGATATGACATTATTTAAAATGAAGCTAAGATGAAATGGTGAAACCAAGGAGGTTAAGTGAGAGAATATGTCACAAACATTCTTTTGTCTTGACTTCTGATTTATGCTTTCGCAGTGGATTGTCAGTTTTCCATCTAAATAATGGAGGTTGTATGTTGTGGTGTAGCACAGGCAGTGTTTGAGGCGCCCAGGCTCCAATTCCAGTTAACTAGCTGGGAAGTAAGACAGTTCTTACATTTGGAACCTCAGTTTTCGCACCTCCACGTTGATGATGTTGGTTTAGAATCCAGACCTGAGATAATGTCTAGATCTGTGAAGTGCTGCTGTGTCCTATGTAAGTGATGCTGCATTGTGATGTTGCAATATTTTTGTTCCGTGTCCTGGGATAATTTCAGTGCTAATTGGTCGTGCTTGATGATTGGATCTAAACCCATCAATAAACCCCTCCCAGGCTCTTGGCTGTCAGGCTGCTTCTCCAAATAGTAAGGGCTCAGATCTGTATCTTAAAATGTGGTTAAAGAGCATTTCTGACATGGAGACCAATTATTTTAAGTCTTGCAAAATGGTCTAGATTCCAGATTTCGAGGAGAAACTTCCCCCTTTCTTTTTTCAAGTATGCCAATCACTTTATGCCACCTATGCACGTTGACTAAACCTTTCTCCCATTATCTACCAATTTCCTTCCCCACCTCCCTAGCTAACAATGTTGTGAGAGTGGCTGGTCCCCCAAGACTGGTTTTGCTGTGAACATGTTTATAATATAATGGGGCCTGCTGGCAAGTCCCTTCTGCTTATGTTTATGGACTTATGTCTTTGGTGTCCAGAAAAGAGCCAGAGAATGGAGGTATACTTTGTTCCCAGGCTACATACATGCAATTTTTTGTGAATACAGAATAACATCTGAACATATACCTGACTCCTTTAAAACCAAATGTAGCTTATCCAGTGTAGAGAAACAAACACATTTTGATGACTTAAGGAGAACAAAAACCAGAGGTGTACCCTGGCCTTTCAAACATAATATAGAAAATGTCTAAGTTGAGTTTAAAACATTTACAATCCAGCAATGTCTTACTAAACCTATAGGATATATACTATAGCAAAGGAAGTAGATTTGGTCCTTTATGATCTAATTTTGATTTACTATACACAGAATAAAAAACAATGGCCACTTATTGTGTGTGAGGAATTAAGTACATTTTTTTTCTAGCATTGCCTTCCAAAGGATTTAATTAAACCCACTTAAGAATGATTTCTATGGGAAAAACCTCTAATTTGCAAACAAAGCTTGTTTTGTTGTTCACCAGAGTGTTTGATTTCTAAGTACTCAGTAAGGACGGGCTTTCACTTACAACCAGTGTTGAGGAAGAAGGAATGTTTACTGCTCAACATCGAAGGAACTGCAGTGGCCAAATGTTTGTCGGTAGTTTTTATTTTCAGGATTCAGCCTTACACTAGCTTAGCTAAATGCAAGGCACTGCATGACGCCTTCCTCTGAAAGTTTGCCCAGTGGTATTCTTATTTAGTGGTGTATCTTGTCCATTTGGAACTTTTCTGAGGGCAAATAATGGTAAAGCCCAGCTGAGTGCATACTCAAACCCTAGGAATGAGGCATACTTATCTGAGTATCTCTTGGTGGGGTAGAAACATTTTAACTACAGAACCGCTGTAGGCATGGTGTGGCCAGGTAAACATATGGGATGTCTTATTCTTCCTCTGCTCCTTTACAGGCACTAATTTCTTTTTTTAAAAATTTCTTTATTGATTAAGGTATCACATATTTGTGCTCATCCTACAGGCATTAATTTCTTCTTGATGTCTGTAAATTTTGTGTCATGTCAGAAGGATGAAAACACATGTAATACCTTAATCAATAATAAAAAAAATAGAATAAAGAATTTACATGGGCACCATTTCTCAGGGAAAAAAGAAAAGAAAAGCAAGTGCCCAGGGAAAATTAGAACAAGTAGAGAAATAGGTGATAGACTATAGGATATGAAATAAGATCAGCCAAACATTGTTTCAATTGGCAGTTAAATGCAAATATTTACCTGGAAAGTCACCCTTAGAAATTAGACAAGCCATGGCTAGTAATCTCCTAAGGTACTGAGAAATATGTTGAGAGGTTCATAAGAGTACATGGCTAGGGAATATTTTGAATACTTTAGGGTCCTTAGCCTCGGGACCCAACAATATACTAAAAATCAGTAGAACCAAAGTAGAAATGCTTCTTTGGGAAGAGGGTGTACTTGGGAATTCTTCCAAAACCACTGATAGCATCTCCTATTTGGTATTCACTGACTCAGAAATTGGTTGTCTCTTTAAAACATTTTAGCTGGTTGACATCAACTTAGTAGCTTGAAATTGGCTATGGTGGGAGTATACCACAGAAATTGGCAAGTGCTACAAATCAAGACTTCATCATTCTTTAGAGCCAATTGTTGAACATTTAGCAGCACATCAAAGAGCTAAAATTGTCAGTCTCTCAGAAGGGAAATTAAAGGAGCCCTTTACTATCTCTGATGATTAAAGGCTCTGCATGTGCACAGCTATGGAAGGCCAAAACTTCTTTAGGATGGGGGAACCCCAGTGCCAGCTGACCTCCTCTCATATACCCAGTTGGTCTTAAGAATTTTAGCTCCTTGAATTTCTTTTTTTTTTTTAATTGGTTTCATTTTAACATGGGGACATTTGTATTTGGGGTATTACCTGGAGGGTCAGAAATCAGACCTCTTTAGGAACATTTTAAGTTCTGGGATGATATCCAAGTAGAATCTGAATGATTAATTTAACTTCCCTGCGTCTCTATTTTTAAAGATAAGTTACCTGAGATCTGCTTCTTAGTTTGAAATATAAAGAGCTAGCCTAGGGGTAGAGTATATTAAAGCTATGTCTCTCTACTCTATCTTCAGTCTTGCATTCATTCTGACAAATTTACCAGTTAATATTTGTTTACAAATTGGTGACTGGTCACTTTAGCCTAAACAGTTGAATGATTGAGTCAGTAAGACTATGTCTGTGTTGCCATGTATCCTGATAACTTCAAGGAGCAGATCTGTTAATTGCGTAAGGAGTGGTAAGCTTTTAGCTACTTTGGTGATAATGATATATATGACTTTGCTATATAGCGTTCGTTCCCAAATGATGGCCACCCCAGAATCATCTGGGATTTGTAAGCTGGGTTTATCCCAGGACATAGAGTCAAAAGTGTGGGGAGCAAGAACCATACATTAAAGAGCTTCTCATGTCATACAACTTTGTTTGCTGGTGGATCAGCAGCATAATCCAGGTCCTAACCCTATAACCCATTGTGGTCTTAAATTGCAGTCAGTTATTTCATGACAGGCTCTTTACTGTGATTCCACTGTAATCAACAAGAGAATGAGCAGCATTACGGATTAAAACATCTATTCAAACACATCGATCTTCAATAATTCATTACAATAAAAAGTCATTTTAAGAAATACTGCATAATACAATAACAATGTTCTAAAATTTGCTGTGGTTAAACAGAGTGTGAAAGAGGCATATTTAGTCATTTTGGTCCTTGGTGTCCACTGACCTGTGGCCTTGATTAATTGGGCCACAGATCCAAGACAGGTCAATCAGGTGGCCCCCGGGGGCTCTAGGTACCCAGTACTTAGATGCTCCATCAGGGTTTTCCAGCCACACACTCATAGACCCAAATCTCTTTGAAATAACAGTTCTGCACATTCAGGGAGAAGTAGAGGCCAAACAGATGTTTACCTGGCACATTCACACAATTAGGGGAAAAAAAATTTAGAGATCTAGAACTATACAGAATACTGCTCAGTCTGTCATTTTGCACATGAAGACCCAACCAAATTATTCATTATTATTAGCACACCTTAGCATATTGAACTAAATGGAGTAATACAAAAGTCTGCTGTTGCTCACAACATGGAAGGCATTGACAACGGTATTTCTTACCTCAAGGGGTCTCAGCTGAAAATATACATATGGAGAAGTACATAACCATTCTCAGTATTCAGCTTTCAAATTATGCATACATATCACTAAAACAGGATTTTATTAAGATGAATAGATTATTGAAGATTCCAGCTGTCAACTGTGACCCATCAGTAACTGAATTGTGATTTATCATAATCATAATTTACCAAGTTTTTCTCTCATTTCAGGCATAATGTATATTATTATCAGTAGACTTTGTATATCTAAATAAGAATCCCCTTTATTGTTTTGTATTGAGAAATAAATAATTTGGGCTATCTTTTTTCTCCTTTACAGCTTTTGTAACTTATTTTCTGTGCCTTGTGAACCCCAGACCAAAATCACTTTCCCTTTGAGCCCGTCTTCATTGGATGCTGATAAGGCCAAGAAGTATTAGATGAGGAAGTATAATTGCTTCACTGATTATCTATGCAATATTGGGAAAATCACTTAGCTTCTCTGATTCTCCATTTCTTATTTGTAATGTCAAGAATGAGGACTAAAGATGCTCAAAGGCTCTTCCAATTTCAGTGTCCTAGGGTTCTACAATTCTGTCCCTGCTTCTTTAGGCCTCAGGTCAACATCTCTTTGCTGTGTAAGAGTGTTTAATAATTAGTACCTTGCCCAAAGTCAGAAGAAATGCTTTTCCATTCCTTGGCTTCCCCACCAAATAGGTTAGTTCTGGCATTCACATTCGTGGATAACTGGAGGCTCAGGCACAAGGAGGCTGAGGCAGCCTCTCTCTTTGCACATTTTGGCTGGTAGCCCCATGGTCAGGTGCCTGATATCAAAGTCACAGACAGATGGCACAGTGGTCACAGTCAGTACTGCTAGGCACATGACACTACTAAGCACAAGTACTTTTACAAAGGTTAAGTACATTTAAGACACAGAAGCAAAGGAAAAGGAGCCATAGATATTTATCATATATGAAAAAGATTTTCTGGGTGTGGGAGGCATTCTTGATATCACATTTTAACTCTGTCTCCCTTGGAACTACATGTCTGCACATGACACTCAGAACAATCATGAAAACTTGAGGGACTAGCATTAAGCAGGTTGCTAAATGTCCATGGGGCTTTCTTATCTCTGCAACTAAATTGGTCATTTGTATTGGTATCATGTGTTGGGGGTTTTATGGTGAAATTTATTCCAGTTGTTGAGGGTGGACTCTGCTGTGAAAATCAGTAAAGAAGAAAGGTTCTGTCAAAAGGATGCATTTAACCTAGAACCAATAAAGCAAGGGCAATGAAAAAGCCAGGGGTTTGTAGCTGTCGCTGAATCATGATGGGGGACCCAACTGATCCAGCTACTGGTCCTGCCTTCCCAGTTAACTGCTCTTGACCACACAGGAAGTTCTGGTTACTGGCACTGCTGCCTTTCATATCAGGACTTATGGGATTCACCAACTGTTTTGGTCATGACAGTGGTTATATAGGTTTAATATTTGAAACAGTTTTTAAAAAACAAAAAGAGATTTTGTATAATGAGCCAGAGGCTGTTTTTCTCTATGCTGAAACTGTAGGTCAAGGGCATAGCTAACAATAAAAATAACCATAAAAACTGACATATATTGAGTGCTTACTACATGCTGAAAACTGGGATAAATGCTTTACCTACATATTGCATCTAATTTTTGCAATAGGAGGAAGGTAGGCTGTATATAAAATTTATAAATTATAAGAATGGTGGTAAACCACTGTGGGAGGGCTTGGGATTTTCTTCAGAGATTTTTAAAAAAAGGGAAGAGTGATCTTTTTGGATTAGGAAGTCCTGCCTAGAAACAGGATATAAGTCTGGTCTCTAAGCCGTTCTAGTTTTGGGGCACTAGTCCATTTCTTCAATATTTTGAGTTCTTGTGAAAGTGAAAGAGATGTTGGGAGATGGAAAAGTTCTCCCACTCTAGATTAAGATGGAGTCAAGAGTGAAATGAGATTTTAAAAAAGCCAACAAACACTTGGCTTTATGATGAGATCTAACTTAAATATTCCACCGTAGATCACTTAACTGGTTTTAGGGATTCTGGTTCTTTGCTTTTTTAACCTGTCTGGTTCAAAGTGTCTACATATTTGTATTCAGTGAAATTTAATGGGCACATTGGGATTAAAACTCTAGAGTCAAAATCTGGCCTGTGCAATATTGGCATTAATATCATTTAGCTGTAACCTAATGAACTAAGTGCTTATTAAGAGCCAACTAAACATTTTGTCAGCTATCAATCTCTCAGTGATCCTGACAGAGTTCAGCATGAGAACTGTAGTAGCATCCTCTTTAGAGTGACAGGGAACAAGCATGATTTTGCCAGGCATCAAATTATTCCATTGAATTTTGAAATTTAAAATTTAGAAATTTATAATTATTTCAAATATCAATTTGTTTTAGTGTTTTCCATTTTGAAATATCTATTCCTATTTCTCCCCATCTATTTGAATGGTTGCCATCAATCAGAGTTGTAAGATGTCACAATTGGCAACATATTTGAACCTGTATGGTTTTTCTTTCATTAGTTAATATCTGGATCTATGTAGGCTTCTTTGATTAGCTTTTTTTTTGTTTGTTTTTTTAAATTGGAATAAGACAGCTCCCATTCAGAACCAGGCAGACCATGAGCATAAGGACTATGTCTTTCCATATTATATTTGGTTTAATTTTAGGCATGATTATACTTTCCCAAAAAGGGGGGGGGGGGAGTGAGTTGACCAATTACTGGACTACAGCAATTCTTTTCAACAGTATTTGTAACATTGCAAGAAATCTAAATGAGATTTCTGGAAAAGAACAAGCTACCCCACCCAAATGTATTATAAATATGCTTGACTGGCATTTGGAAAGAAGAAAGAAATTCTTATTAAAATTTAACATCGACTTGGCCAGACTTTGGGCTGAATTGGAAGAACAAAATGCTGCCCAGTGAAAAGCCAGGGATGGAAGTGATGTGATTTCTACTTCTAAGGCTGAAATAATGAAAAAGAGAATGCCCACTAATTTCTTCATGGCAAGTTTGCACATCTCAAGTTCCAAGAGTTATTTAGTACCAGATTTAGCCACTGCACAATGGCTTATCATTTTGAAAACTTAATTTGTAGATGTTTAGATCTGATTTTAGTGGGAAGGGTGAATATCCAATGTCTACAATTGTCTTGAAGAGAGAAAATGGGTCTGGAGCAGTGCTGGTGGACACAATGATGGTGAAGTTGACCTCACCTGAGCACTGTTCATATGGGGGCCTGGCCAACCTTGAAGCTTCTACTCTGCTCAAATCTTGCTGGTTCTCATAAGCTCTGAATGGGCAACATGGTTTCAACACTTTAAGGTATACAGGATCCATGACAACTTCTAAGCATTCTTCTTTCTCTGTGTCCCAGGCTCTTAAGTTGACTCATTGCTTCTATATTCTGAGAGTATTCCAAGCCCAGTGCTTGAATTGGGATTGTGAGAGGCACTAAACCCAGGCTGGAATGCCCTTGCAGATGTGGCAACAGAATGATTTGACATAATAGCACTCATGACAAGTGGCCATGTCACCCAAGACAGGCTTTCTCTGTAATAGTAAAAGATGCACTGCATTATATGCCATTCGCCACAGAGGGACCACTCTGCTGTAGAAAGACTGTCTGGATAGTGAGAACTTAACAAGAGGCATTTCTTATCAAAGTAATTGTAACGAGATCAATCATGATTTTCTCAGTTTGTCATGAAACATAAAAGTTACCCAGAACCTTAAACACATCAAATACAGATGCAACATATGCAAGCAAAATGAATTCACTATGATTCCTAGCAAATTATTGCACTCCATGGCAGTGGGGAAAAGGAAAGTCATAGAGATAGAGGGAGAGAGGGAAAGAGGGGGATAGAGATGGAGAGATGAGATATGCATAACAATTTTTTATGTTTCCATTTTGAAGACTCTGATCCCACACAGGAAAAAATGAAATCCTGCCCAAGTTGACTAGAGGCCTCTCATTATGAGCACTATATCTTGAGCAAAGCTGCAGAAACTCCAGCTCCAGTCCTCATAAAAATGGGAAGCAGTTTATTATTAAAATACAAACATGAAAATACGTCAAACCATTTGTTAGCAGCATGGTTCCAAATGCAACATTCCATTTATCAATCAAGTTTTAATCATGTGGTTTCAATGCATCTGTCCTGCTAAGACCCTTAAGAGAGCAGTGCAACAGAGGGAGAGGAGACATCTTTCCTTTTAAATGGCAGACAGTCCTTATAAGAAATTCTCTAGGGTTCTATTCTGATGACTATTCATTTTGATTTGGGGCACTTTTTAAACCACCATTTGGCACTTTCTGTTCAGAGTTCTTAGGCACAGTGTGACAGAGTCAGCTTGGTGAGCCCTTCCCCATGCATTCGGTACAGCAGCTGAAACTCAGCAGGCAGCTGGTGGGACTCCTGCCACTTGGTGGTAAATTTGGTTCCTTTTTTGTCATAGTAATGATATGGAAGATCTTCCCTTGTGTTGGGATCAAATCCAAAAGGCCAAAATCCATACAAGTGGATCTCTTCACATATTGCTGATGCAAGGGTGTACATAAGAATACCAGTGCTCAGCCGTTTGGGCGACAAATGTTTGTTTTTCCAGTACCTGTGGAACAATAAGTATAGGTGGATTCAGTGGCCAGTGTTGAAAGTTTCAGTCAGAGGTCATTTGACTGGGCTGGGAGGTCAATTTATCCAAGCAACTTTGATATTACTTGCTTTGAATCTATCTTTTAGACTATAAAACACCTCTGGGCAGGACTAGCTACGGAATTTGTGAGACCAGGAGCAAAATGAAAATGTAGGTCCTCATTTCAAAATGTATTGAGAATTTCAAGAGTGCAGTAGCAGATTATTAAATCAAGTGCCGGACCCTTCTAAAAACGGGCTTCTGTGTAAATCACGAGGCTGCACATGTTGGAAGCCCACCCTGCCTCTGGGTTGGCCTACTCTAGGGCTAGAGAGTGGTGGCTCTGACTCAATGGTGACACCACAGAGGCCCACAGGTGAGAGTGACTATGCTTCTCATACACAAGGGGAGCTTGGGAGTGGGAAGGGGTTGTTTACTCTAAAGGGATCTCTTATGTCACTTCCTTTCCCAAAGGTTAAATCTTTCTTTTGGGGTTTGGAAAGATTGTGGGACCTTATTTTTTAATACTCTCTTGTAAAAAATCATATTCCCTGCTTCTTTGTTTTCTAACTAGAGCTTCCCAAGTCTTTCTTTAGCATGTCAGGACCTTAAAAAAAGTATATAAATACTTTCTGAACTTAAAAAAAAAAGCTAAATTATAGTTCTTATTTCTTCCATATTTAGATAGTATTCTGAAGCCTTTCTTCCTACAATGCCAAATATTTGAGACTGCTCTGGTGTGTGTGTGTGTGTGTGTGTGTGTGTGTGTGTGTGTGTGTGTGTATGTGTGTACTTATATCATTGGCTGTGTAGCAGAATTAAACTGTTCATGAATCAGTTTCTATGGACTGTATTTTGTTCAAGTTTTCATTGAATCAGTGCGTCTAGTTCAAGCCTGAGTGGCTGTGGGACACTATGGCTAATTCTCTAGACCTTCTGAAGGGTGGAGCAGGGAAGGCCACAAAGGCCACTTTCCTGAAGTTTCTGAACATATATAGTTCCTTCTTCACGCTTTAAAGATAATCCTTTACCATACCAGTTGAAATGTAAATGTTCAATCTTGGCTTTAATATTCTAACTTATAGGAGTTAGAATGACAAGTGACAATTCTTTTGGTATTGTTGAATTTAAATAGAGCCAAGAGAGGAGCAAAATGATGAGGTCAAAAGATCACAGGAGAGGCCAGCTTCTCATTCTGGTTCTGCCCCCTTTTTGCACAGTTACATTGGGTAAATAACTCGTGTTCTTTGTACCTTGGTTAATTCATCTTTAAACTTAGGAGTTGGGCAGCATTACCTCTTGTGTGGGCTGCAAAACCATACAACCCGGAAAACTGGAACAGTCCTTGTAATTATTAATAATGTCCTCTTTCTCTCAAATAAAATGTTCCAGTTTGGACTTTAAATGATGGTGTCACCCTACCTGTTAGATACATACCTGTTTATTAGACAATGATTCTTCCTTCTGTGAGAGGTGAGTTAAACAGATTTTAAATTTGGAAAACTTTAGAGGACTACAGGATGGGAAAATCTACTTGAGATAAAAGTCTTTGAAATTCCCTGTTTTCACCAGGCCTCCAAGAGCCCACTGTAACTTGTAGTAATATCTAGACAACATGCTAGTACATTTGGGCTACTTGCATATGGGTAAATTAGAGTTGGGTCAGTTTCCTTAAATGATTTAAAGAAAAAATACTACAATTAATACTGCTTTATAAAATGCCCCTAGATTAGTGGTTTCCAATTCTGACTGCATGTTAGAATCATCTGGGGAGTTATTAAGACATACCAAGTACCTGCCCCTACCCTCCTCCTTCACCAGACCAATTACAATAGACTCTCTTGAAGTAGAGCCTAGGTAACAGTATCTTAAAAAGTTATCCAAATGATTCCAATGTATAGCCAGAGTTAAGAGTCATCAGACTAGATGAAAATATTGCATTTCTGGTCAATCTATCTATCAAATTACAAGGGAACAGGAGCCCATAAAATACTATTCACATATTTTGTCATTCAAATCCCAAATTACAAAGGCAGATTATGCAATTTATGATTTATCTATGTGTTTATCTATTTTGGATATCTATAAAACATCCAGATATCAAATAAAAAAGAGTATTTTAAGTCAATTGCATCTTTAAAAAAATACTTGATTTGTCTAATTTTGCAGTTGGCATTATTAGGCCATAGCTACTCATTTAAAGAAAATTCTTGATCTGTGATGATTCATGACTGATTGGGGGGCTTACCACTAAGGTAGAGGACAAAGAATAGAGACAGTAGGATGGTGAGCCACCAGCCCACCCCATTTGGCACTTGGTGACCAACTAGGGGTAAGAGATTGAACTTTTTACCTAGAATGATTCATTCATTCATTACAAAACACAGGAGTTTGCCCTAAAGTACTAAGCTAACCACAACAATAAACTAATCCAGTAGTTCCCACCCCCAAGAGATTACAATATTGATTTGCCATCTGGTGGGGTATGAGTTAAAGGCAATAAAATATACACACCTGTTGACATGTTGCATTATATTCCCAGGCCAAGCCAATTGGACTTTTAACTGACCTCTGTGTTCAACAAAAAAGTCAACTAATGTCCTGGTAACAGTTGCTGAAGTGTGGAAGAAAAATGCAGGGATCCAAAGAATGGCCCCATCGAGCTTTTTTAAGCTGAGGAAAAAGTTGTTACGGTCCTGAATGGTCAAAAGATTGTTGTAATATTTTTCCAGGATGCTGGGGTTGAAGGTGGTAAGGTTGGTTTTCCTTCCAACATCTCTTTGGAAAGCCTCCGTAGGGGCGAAATTGCAACGGAAAACAAAATCTGACTTATCTATTTCTTGTCCACACCGGCTCCCTGTCAGGATCCCACTATTTCCAACCACAGCACAGACATTATAATGCTTATTCACAATGGGTGACACATCTGGAAGCAGTGATCGGAAGTTATTGCTAATAGAGAAAACATATTTATGGTTGGAATAATCATAGTGCATCAGTTGTCCGATCCGAACACTATTCTTGGTCAAAGAAAAATTTTTTATTACATCGACATGCTGAAGAATTTCTTGCCTAAAATAAAAAGAAATTCATTAAATACATCCCATTCAAAATTGATTTTTCCATCTTATGTCTTATGCTGCCTTTTCATTCAGACAAGAATCACAGGCACATTGAATCCAAGAAAGATTATACATTCATAATAATTGTGGTCTTTGAGGGGAGACTGTTTCAGAACCTACAGACATGTTAATCTCTCAGTCAATTTGTGAATGTAATCCTTCGAGGCTTGTAAGTGTTGTAACTTACAGTTTTCGCTGCCATTCGTTGGTTTTCTGCTCTACATGAAGAGTATATTTGATTAAGGGGAAGGCACAGGTTAAACTATGTCAGAAAGATGGGGAGACAATTGACACAGGCCCCAAGGAGCTCACATTAATGCAAACACATTGGTTACTTAGAGTTTGTAACTAGGGACTACTTGTTTGCTGTTGGACTGCAGTGTTCAAGGAATATAAAATATCACTGGTGTACAAATAAGAGCCAACTGGATATGAGTCAGTATAGTACTATCTATTATTAAAATATGAAAATGGTGATGGAAGTGGGTGTAGTTGAATATTTAATAGAAATAAGATGATAATCTCATTAAGGTCCTTTGAATAATGAAACAGGAATATTTTTCTACTTGATTATATAGAAACACAATTTAGTTGGAGATACCTAATCCTCAGAAGAAGAGGCTATTGCAAATCCTGGAAAAGTGTGTATATTCTAAGAATTCAGAGAATAAACAAGGTACTAATTTCAGGTTGCTTTCATGTTGAGCTTTTAGTAAAATTAAGCATCTCTTAAAGTCCCATCTATTTAAAATATTTAAGAGAGCTGAGTAACATGTTACTTTGCTATAAGATTCTCCAATTCTAAGAAATCACATTGAATTTTCTTTGTCTTTTGCATTAAAAAAAATAGCAGTATTGAAACTAAATGCTTTGCATATCATTGCTTTACCTAGAATGTTATTTTTAAAAATTACTTCATTTGTCAAAGTACAGAGCAACATAAACTGAAAGCTTTAATATAAAACTTCCAAAGTTATCAATACTGCTCTTTACTAGTTGTTACAAAGGTAAAAGTAAGTTTAAAATGATGCTGGGAAAATTAACTAAAGATTACCTAATACATGGATTGAAAGGAGGAAAGTTTTGAGAAAGAAATATTGTTCTGGCTGGTCATTTGGGTCACATGGCCTAGTGTGTGAAGAATATTTTTATTGAATTAAAAATATGTTTTGGGAAACATATTTTTGGGGAAAAATATGTTTTGGGAAAAGGAATAACATGTTCTACCTATTAAAGTTTTCTATAAAATTAATATTGTATTAAAAACCCACTGGTTAAAAAAAAGCCACTTCCTGGGTTTTAGAATTAATTATTGTCATAGATTAATTTCTAATTAAAGTGTTTAAAAAGTTTTAATCATGATCACATGACTGTCAAAAAAGTATGTCAACTTTTTAGTAAATAACATTTTCACAACACCATGGATATCTATTAAATTTGCTTTAAATCTGTCATTAAATTAAAAAAGAGAGAGGCAATAACTAGAAATGCTCTGACCAAAACACAATCTCCTAAATAGACTGGTAAAATAAGAATTTAAAATAAGTGTTCCCACCCCTAATGAATACACTAGATGGCCTACATCCCACTTAGCAGCATAGTAATCCCACCAAGAAGGGAGGAGTAATGATTTATCTGGGGTTGCCAAAAGTAGACTAGAGTCACTGAGGAGAATAAATAAATTTGAATAAATCTAATCCTTCCTCCCCACCTCAAAAACAAAAACAACCCAAACCAAAACCTCAACTGTTAACCCTATACCACATCAGCTCCTACATTTACTGTATAAAGGAGGCTGCTACAAGACAATGCATAAGAATGATGTTGGGTAGCTTTTATTAAAATATTTTAATATATTAAAAGCGGTCAAAATTTAATGAAAACAAGCAGACAAAACCATTCTCAAGTTACCTGCATATTGGGGCCAAGATTTTCACTAGTAATCTGCCAGGGATGAATTATAGTATTATCTGGTTGTTTCACTGAGGCAATACTATTTTATTTAAACATGTTTTTTTCCAGTGGGGGAATGAAAACGCATTTACAATTAACTTAAAAAAAATAGATGGCTTTGGCAGCCAAGAATGTTAACTATAAATCATGGTGCTCAACTAAGCCCAAGTTATGGAGGATATTAGAAATACCTTTTGTCTCCCATTCAAATTGGCCTTCCTGATGTTTTCTTTTTATGAGAGGGCACTGCATACATAAAAAAGGGTTCCCAATCAGCCTTTGTACACTCAGGCCAAGAAGGCAATGCAAATACATCTCAGGGTGGAGGACAGATTTTTTTTGTTTGATTATTTTGTTTTCTTTTTTGAGCTCCAGAATTCAAAAATACCTTTTGGACCTTTTCCCCCTAGCCTACCTTTGATGTAAAAATGCTGTCCGATTAAATGTCCACTTAGAAGGTTTGTCTTGAAGTTCGTGGGCCAGAGAATTCGTAATGGGCACAAATGACGGATTTAGAAACTTCAGCGCAAATTGTGACCTGGAGAGGAGTATGAATACAGATAGACACGCTGCCCTCAGCTGGGGAAGCCAAGGGAGCCATTAAAGCCCCGCCGGCTGGGGGCGCAGGGCTGATGCACGCACAGGCTCCATCCCACCACACGGCCTCTTCTCATTTGGTTTACTCTCTGCTCCCCACACACACCCGGGAGGAAGAAAAAGAACTAGGGAAATCCGTCTACATTGTCCATCCCTCTGGGTCCGGGAGAGACCATAAAATGGCCGTCTTGCGGAGAGGAAAGCAGGGGCTGCGCGGCTCGGGCGCAAGGCTGATGTGTGGTGAGGACCAGGAGTCAGCACCGCGGACAGCGCCACGCCACTCTGGTGGCTGCCCTGGCGAATTGATTTTTGGGGAAAGGACTGAGGATTCCCGAGACCTAGGGGAAGGCTGGGGGTGGCTGCTGCCTTAACCTCTTCCTTCCTGAGTTAAGGTCTGACTTCACCCCCAGTCTCTGACTGGGGACCCCAGAAGCTACCGGCTCGGCGGGGCTTCTCTAAGGTTTGCACTTCTAAGGCCCTGCTTGGACCACAGAGTGGCAGCTTGTATTTGCCACCCACCCAAAGGAGGCCTTGCTGTGAGAACTTCCAGGGGTCAAAGGTAGGGTCAGGGGGTCCCGATGAATTGTGTCAAGCTGCGCCTGGAGCCTGCCCCTGCCCAGTCCAGCCTGGCTCCAGGCTGGGGCTTAGACCTGGGGCGAGGGTAGGAGGCCCTTAGGAGGGCGGGGAAATTGCGGAAATCCCGGGAAAGGAGGGGGTGGGGGTGGGGCGCCAGGGGGAAGGGTGGCAGCCTGGGTTAAAGGATCAAGGTAAAATACCCTAGGGGCTTGGTAAGAACAGACCCGCACAACGACATTTTATGGTGTATGGGCGGTGAGGGATGGGAGTGGAGGAGGTTACAAGGGGAGTGCGGCGCCTGCGCCATTAAATCGCCTCTGGACTGCCCAGAGCCCAGCCTCGGAGTCTGTGGACAGGGCCCAGGGAAGGCACTCACCTCACCCACGTCCATCTCCAGGTTCACCTCCCCCTGCCCCCAAACACACACAGTGCTTCTCTCTCCACCATCATTCTCCTTAAAACCCTACCCTCATTTTGGAAATGGGGGAAGGGGTGCCAAGGAAGAATACGAGAAATGCAATCACATGGATTAGTACAACAGAGTTTAGGGGCTTTGGGTTAAACAAAAGAGCGGTCGGAGAGAGGAGTGGAAGGACCACGCAGTTTATCTTGCCCAAGGTATCTCAGAGGACCCCAAACACCCACCTCATTGCCCTCCCCCTCCCCCATATACCAGATGCCGGAGGGCGCTCAGAGGCCCTCACTCACCGGAATCCAGCGTGGAGCATGTACATTCGGGGCGCCCCCGGGCTGGCGTACTTGGAAGTGGTGAAGATGTTCTCCTTTTTCAGGGATACGTAGCTGATGAGCGATAAAATCAGCAGGGCAACACTGAGCATGACCAGCCCCAGCACACTGGCGACCCGGGCCATTTTGCAATTTCTCATCCCGGGCTGGGCTGGGCTGGGATCAGGAACAGCGGGGAAATCGGTCCATTGAGCAGCCAGCAACTCGCTGGCGTGTCAGGCGTGTGTGTTCTCGCGCGCGTGTTAGCGTGTGTGGCGGGGGTTGGGGGGAGGGGACCGGGTCGGGGAGCCACAGAGGCAGGAGGAGGTATGGGGTGGGCCAGGGCCCCAGAGAGAAATGGGACCCTCAAGGCTGGGGTGAGCGGGCAGGGAAGCTGAGCAGGAAGATGGAGGGTCTGCGCTGTGGCGCCGAGAGGGAGTGCGCAGAGCTGTGCGTCTCGGGCTGCGGGCTCAAGCTCCCCCGCGCGTTTCCAGCGAGGCTGCCATCTCCTCCGCCGCCTGCAAGATAAATGTGACTGGAATAATGTTACAGTTCGATCTAAGCACAGGATTTAATTAATGAACTCTAATCTCCCAAATAACCCGGGGAGGGGCGGGAGAGGGAGAAGAGTAGGGGAGGTGGCGAAGGGAGGGGAATTGAGGCTGGAAGGCTGCAGCCCACATCAAGAACTTCATGCTGAGGGGTGCAAGTGAAGAGGTGGCTGTAGAAAGACAGAGGCCTGAACTTAGTTAATGGACCATTCATTACTTTATAAATATATCAGAGAATAGGAGACAAATAACTGGATTTGCTATTCTGGAGGATACACACCAGCTGGGTGCTTCTGAGATGCAGGGAGAGTAGTTTTAGGAAGGCAGACATTTAAAAACTTCTCTCCTCATCACAGAGGCACTGCCCTAAACTCCACCGGGTAGCACTCTTCCCAGCTCCCCAGGAAGGAAATCCTAACCAGCTGGCCCAACCTGCCTTGTGAGTAAGTAAAACCTCCTTGGGCCCTAGCTGGTTTGGCTCAGTGAGTAGAGCATGGGCCTTCGGACTGAAGGATCCTGGATTCGATTCTGGTCAAGAGCACATACCTGAGTTGTGGGCTCCATTCCCAATGAGGAGTATGCAGGAGGAAGCCAATCAATTATTCTCTTTCATCCTTGATGTTTCTATCTCTCTCTCCCTCCCCCTTCCTCTCTGAAATCAATAAAAATATATTTACCTCCTTGGAATTTTCCAGAATCTCTCATCTGCCTTCCATGCTCACTACATACTTTGCTCCTCTGCAAAAGATGTGCAGTGCCTAGTGAAGTTCTGGCTCCCCCTCCCCTGTCCACAGCCAGCAGTCCCAGCACACAGAAGGTGGCCAACAGGGCGGGGCTCTGTGTTCACCAGCCTGGAGCATTCTCCCTGATTTAACTTTGTATTCCCCATATTTCTGACTCATCCCTGTGGCCAGACCTTGGGTATGGGCCACCTCACAGTCATGAGAAGCCAAGAAGCTGAAGGCATTATAAACCTTGTCCATTATAAATGCATAAACCCCTCTTTTGAAGGAGCCCAAGAACCAGGCTGCCTCTGAAGGTGGAAAGGAAGACTAATACTTTGTATTGCTTGACTTTCAGTTTGTTTTAGCATATTCATATGTTGCCTGTTTTAGTAACCATTGGAAATAAAAAATTCATTTTCAGTCAGGCTGTTGTGTGCTCAGAGGCAAACCACATGTTTCTTTTTAAAATATATATACATTTTTATTGATTACAGAGAGGAAGGGAGCAGGAGAAAGAGAGATAGAAACATTGTTGAGAGAGGGAGAATTATTGATCAGCTGCCTCCTGCATGCCCTTTACTAGGGATTGAGCCCACAATCTCGGCATGTGATCTCCTGTTTCATAGGTTGACACTCAACCACTGAGCCATGCCAGCCAGGCACACATGTTTCTTTATCTCTGCTCTTTGTGGTTAGCTTGTGGCTTCCTCCACCCTAGCTTTACCCTTGGCTTGGCCCTCTTAATACTGGTCAATAAGCACCAATGGAAGAAGCTGGAGATGAGAAATTGGCCTTGAAGAGCCTTTTCCAACAAAGCAAGTTGATCTTTTCCAAGCTGGTCATGATTTCTTTCTCTCCTGAACTTCTTACCGTATTGACTTTGGGGGAACTAATGCTCTGGTCTGTCTGGAGCCAGGGCCATGTGGTCTTCCTCGTGCTGCCAGCAACAGTCTCGTTAGAGGGTGTGCTTAATAAAAACTTGAGGACCAAATGAGCTCCCTTGTGAAACACATCTGTCTGGTTATGGACAGCCAGTGACACACATTATACAATTGTACATTTCCAATGTATGTACCCACTCTAGACATTTTATACAAAAATTTTAAAATGTGGGTCAAGAGGACATAATCTTTTCCTCATGGGGCATTTTATTATTTAAAAAAATTTTAGAAAATTTCTGTTCTTCTGAACATGACGAATACTGAATTATGTTTTTTAAAATAATTACTATAGCTTTTTAAAAAGAAAGGATCATATGAATATACTATAAAATGCCAAAAGGAGTAAGATCTTATGAGAACTGTCTAGGAATTACACATGCTGGGAAAACTCTTCTTGAACAAGAAGTCAGTGAACAAGCCTAGGGCAATGGTTACACCTTCAGGTTCCAGAGCCAGCAGACTTGATTTCAAAAGCTTACTCTGGCACCCAGGAGCCATGTGACCTTGGGTAAATTATCAACCTCTCTGCGTGTCAGGCTCTTCATCTGCAGAACCAGAGTAAAAACCTCGCAGGAATTGGGGGAAGATTAAGGAAGGATGTCAAGGCCTTGGCCCAGCTCCTGGCCTGCATTAAGCAGTTAATACATGTGAGCTAAAATGGTTAGGGCAAGTTTTTAGTGTCTTTCCCTGACCCCATACATGTCCCACTATAAAATGCATAGGGAAGGATGTACTTAGTAAGGCATTTTCCTATGGAAAATAGCAAAGATCAAGAAGCTCTTTGGTTCTCTTTATAAAACAGCTTTATAAGCTTTCCTTGGGGCCTATGATATGACTCATTCTGCCTGGATTTATAAACGAATCTATTACTTACACTTAGTCTCTGTGAACCTTCTAAGGAAAGTCCTACTAGGGTAATTCCTATATTGCATGTGGGTCATTGAAAGTCATATGACATAAAGGAACTAAATTAGCCAGAAAATAAACAGGCAGGCAGGAACCCTTGCCACAGATGCCAGGCCTAGAGGTGAAAATGGATTGCTCAGTAATTACCAGAGGGGAAAATCCAGGGGGTGGTGCTTCGAAGAGCAACTGCAGCAGCTGGACACAGGACTTTTCACTCTGGGATTATAGCTACTTATTACATTAAAAACTAATTAGGATATTTAAAAAAATCAAATCAGGCTTGTACAAGAGTATAGGAGAGTGAACACAAGAAATACAGAAAGACCCCCTCTGACATAATGTTTTTTGTTTTTTTAAAAATATATTTTATTGATTTTTTACAGAGAGGAAGGGAGAGGGATAGAGAGGTAGAAACGCCAATGAGAGAGAAACATTGATCAGCTGCCTCCTGCACATCCCCTACTGGGGATGTGCCTGCAACCAAGGTACATGCCCTTGACCAGAATCGAACCTGGGACACTTGAGTCCGCAGGCCGACGCTCTATCCACTGAGCCAAACCGGTCAGGGCTGACATAATGTTTTTAGGGGGGGATTGTTATTTTAGACACAGCACTTCCCTCTCCAACCCCCATGAGTGCCCATCTTTTGCAAATATGGCTCTGTTGACATGTGTAGTTCCTTACTAACCAAGAGTAACTTCCGCACATGGATGGGGAAGGCTGGGAAAGGTGGTGTCTTTTGTTAGAAGCAGCCAGATTCATTCATTTAGTTCTCTTTTCTTTCATCAATTTATTAAATAAAATGTATTGGTTATCAGGCACCATGCTGGGTAGATACAGGGGCTATAAAATCACCCTTATTCTCATAATGCTTATGGTCTTATGGGGAGCGAGGAGTAAGCAGTCCTGTGTGAGGAGCTCAGCAATAGAAGGCTGGTGAGAGAACTACGGATTGAACTCTTCCTGTGGAAGGCTGGCAGGTTCTTCACAGAGGGCAACATCTGAGTGAATTTTAAAGCATGAGTAGGATTAATTAGGTAAAGAAGTTGAGGAGTCTAGGAGGCAGGGAAGAAGATGGTAGATTTGGGGCACAGCATGAGGCATGAGGTGACTGTCACAAAAGAAGAGCCTAAAAAGGGAGTTGGGGTCAGACTGTAAAGAGTCTTGGAGGACATACTAAGGAGAAGGCTGTCTTCTAGCAGCACTTCTCAGACTATCCAGTGTTTACAGAGAGGAGTGACTCAATCTGATTTGCACTGAAAGGTGGATGTAGGAGCAGCTGGAGTCAGGCCCGTGGGGAGGTGGGAACAGCAGCTGCTCTCTTGGACACCAGCTGATGTGTCCAGTGGCTCACCTGCCTGTCCACATGCTAGAAGCCCCAGAGTGCTGTAATCTATCAATGAACCAATTGAACATTTTCTGTTATGAGATACTCCTGAATAAGGCCTCAAGGGGTTGACTTTTGGAAGGGCAAGTGACTCCTCCTAGACGACACAGAGATCATGATCCAGTGAGCTTGAGGGGAGTCCACTGGGGACCTGCTCTTTGGCCCCATGTGACTGGAGTTTTTCTGTACACGATTCCCTGACTTCTTAGTTTCTGGTAGACCTAACAACAGCCACAGAGGAAAGATCTTGGAATCCTCTGGGTTTCTACCTCCTGTTTCCTGACAGGAGATAAATACTTTATGAGTTCAGAGGTTGGAAAAGCCATTGTGGTCAAAAGCTCTCAGATGGAACTGAGACTAGAAAGATGCATGGAAGTTTCCAGAGATGGAGTTGGCAACGGGCAGGGCAGGCAGGGAAAGTGGGTGGAACAAAGATGTGGAGGCGGAAGAGGGAAAGGCATGTTGGAGCCAGCAGCCAGATAAGCCCCCTTGGAGTAAAGTAAAAGTGGCCAAGATATAGTGAGCTCTTTTGGGTCAGCTGCTTTTTAAACATTATTGGTAATCTTTGCCCTGATCTGGTGAGGAAGACATACTTATCCTCACTTTATAGTTGAAGGAACTGATGTTAAGGGTTGGCTCAAGGTAAAGCCTCTTGGACTTGAAAGCCCCGTTTCTACTTTTGCATACTGCTTGCGTGCAGGTCCTAGGACAGAGAGCTGGAAATGTGTGTGCGCCCGGGAAGTTTGAAAGCATCATCCTTTGGCAGTGAGAACCACTTAATACTACTGATAATGATGATGTCATTTCATATTTATTGCATACCTACTATGTGTTGGGTATTATATTAGGCAACTTATACACTGAGTGGCCAGATTATTATGATCTCTGAACACATAATAATCTGGCCACTCAGTGTGTGTGTGTGTGTGTGTATCTATCTATCTATCTATCTATCTATCTATCTATCTATCTATCTATCTATCATCTATCTATCTATGAGACCCGGTGCATGAATTCGTGCATGGGTGGGGTCTGGCCATCCTGGCCAGGGGGAGGGGACATAGGCAGTCGGCCGGCCTGCCTGCTGGTCGAACTCCTGATCAAGGGGACAATTTGCATTTATTATATAGGATATACACTGAGTGGCCAGATTATTATGCGTTCAGAGATCACGTATATAACTGAGCTCATTCAATCTCTTTTATCCCTTTGAGGATATAAGGACTGCCACCATTTCAAGAATGAAAAACTGAGGCTCAGAGAGGTTAAGTAATTTGCCAGGGTCACACAGGTAGTGACTGCCATGTATTCTATTGGTATTCCAGGGTCCAGAGGAAGAGGGGCTTAAATTTTCTCCCTTCATCATTGTGGTGTTACTGAAGAAGAGAGTGCATACTAGGCTCTTTGAAAAAGCCATTTAGTCACAAGGGTGGAGAGGTGGGGACAACAAGACAAAGACCAGAGTGATACATCTGAAAAGCAGTGGACTTCTCTGGGGCTGGGAGAATGCTTGGTAGGACTGGAGTCTCAGGATGGAGGGCCAGCCACCCGCTGGGGACACTCAGGAGATAGCATCTTACCTTCACTGTACCATTTAGTGCCAGCACTGCTGATGCTCAAGGTGGAAAGAAGGCAGGGAACTTCTTTGTTCTACATTGTACCTGAGGTCCAGGCTTGGGTGAAGGTTGATCTCCAGGACTGATTGGAGAGAAAGGTCATCCACCTCAACTGGGATGCATGAGTAGGCTTGCCTATCAAAGAGACCACATTTAATTAAATTAATTGGTTAGGTAAGCTAGTACAAAACATAAAGCACAGGAGGAATGCACTCTGAGCAATAAAACTCCCTCCCATCTTTGTCTCTGTAGAGACAGTCACTGTTGCCACTCAGAGGTGCTCTATGCATCCATGGCATATGAGTATATGTTAATTTTTAAACATAAATTATGAGACCAGCGTGAAATGATGTTTATTTCAAGGTTTTTATCTGTATCTTTACAAAAGACATTTGCATAATATTTTAGCATTTCAGATGTTTGCAACGATTAGGTTTTCTTAGAAGCTGAGAAATTTTGCAACTATAGATGAATGCTTCCCTTAAAGCTCAGTGAAGCATTTCTGTGCGAAAGGAATACAAGAACTTCAAATAGCCTTTTCTTCACTGAATAAATAAAATATATCTGGAACACTATGTTAAGGCCTTTTTTTGAGGCTCAGTCCCTAGGAAATGGTTTGGAAGGAGCTATTATGTTCAATTGTGTTAATCTCTTGGGTCCTTGCATGGAATTTCGACTTTTCAAATGTTTGCAGCAATTACTTTTTCTAGAAGCTAAGGTATTATACTTGGAGAAACTACTTGAAAAATAATCTTACAGTTAAGTTTTAAGCTATTCTTATGTCTATTGTGCCCCTTTATTGCACTGACTGTGGGTATAGGAAATCACCCATGGTTAGAGCAGGTGCAGTAACATTGCCTAGGTACCATCAGGGGAGGTGTTTTAGCAAAAAATCTAATTTTAGCCTTCATCTTGAGTTTTTGGGGTGTTATTTGTCCCTTGTGCTTCTAAAACTGTAATTGTCAACAACACATCTTTGAGAGCCGGGGAAAAAACATTTTTTGTATATTGTAACAGAAAATCGTAAAATTTCCATGTAATTTTAAGGGTTGCACTACCACCTGCTGATTTATTGAAGAGTGTTGCTTCCACAGAGGAAATGGTAGGAACTGTTGAAGGAGAGACTAACAAAAATTTCCTTCTTAGGCTCCTGACCCCCGACCCGACCCTCCCCCCCACCTCCCAATTATAAGCACAGATTCCTACCTGAATTTCTTCTGTTCTGTTCATGGGGAATTCACAGGAATAAGCATTCACTGGATTTCCCTGTACTGAAAAACTCACTCTCAATGTGTGGTGAGAGATTGAGTGACACAATGTCTTAGATCATAGACCTCCATGTTCTATATCAAGTCATCTATAATAATAAAAGCATAATATGCTAATTAGACCGGACCACTGAACAACCTCCCGGACATCATTCCAGCGGGGGCTGAGGCAGAGGCAGTTAGGGGCAATCAGGCAGGCAGGAGAGCAGTTAGGGGCAATCAGGCAGACAGACAGAGGTGGTTAGGGGTGACCAGGCAGGCAGGCAAGCAGTAGGGGTGACCAGGCAGGCAGGCAGAGGTGGTTAGGGGCAATCAGGCAGGCAGAGGTGGTTAGGGGCGATCAGGCAGGCAGGCAAGTGGTTAGCAGCAATCAGGCAGGCAGGCAGAGGAGTTGGGGTGATCAGGTAGGACGGCAGAGTGGTTAGGGGCGAACAGGCAGGCAGGCAGGTAAGCAGTTAGGAGCCAATGGTCCTGGATTGTGAGAGGGATGTCCCAGATTGTGCAAGGGTAAAGGCTGGGCTGAGGGACCGCCCCGCCCCCTCCTCGCCCCCCCCCCCCCGGCTCTGTGCACGAATTTCGTGCATCGGGCTTCTAGTGTTCATAATAATGCTATGTGAATAATGTTTTCATTGATTCCATAGATATGGAAGAAAGACTCAGGGAGGGTAAGTAACTTGGACAAGTTCACAACATTTTTGTCTGAGTTTCAAAATCCTACTTTGTTCTGTTTTATAGTTTTACATGCAAAAGTGCCTACGTCCTGTTGGAGGTGGTATAAGATGAGGATGTCTGACTTGGGGTGTCTGTACTTCTGTTTTGAGGAGGGCAGTTTTGAAGTAAGCCTTTCCTTTGGCGGATGAGATTGGGTGGAGAGTATCTTAGGAGTTATGGGCAGATCAAGAATGTAATTAGCACTTTTTCCCTGATAGCAACTGGAGTAGGAGCCAGGCAGGCTCAGAGGTGAGAGAAGGGTAACTGATCCTCCCCACGATATCTCTGATGCTAACACCGGTTATCTGACACCTGGCTTAATTTCTATGTAGAAGTTTGCTCATCTTTTTATTCTTGTTCTGAGTTGAAGCTGCTTATTAGAAAAAAGAAACTCAACCATTATGTATGCTATTTCCTTAACAAAGAATTGTATTTCTTGTATTTTTACTGATGGAAAGCATTAAACAAAAGTGAGTAGAGAGCATGTTGTAATACTACTCTTCACGCCTATGATAATCTATGATTAAAGAAAGCCTCCCTATTGGAACTTAGTCACCACAAACCGGTACCACTGCTCACCTGGGAACAGGTGCTGCCTCAAGGGCAATCAGAATGTGGAAGATTGAAAGTGTTGCTGTTTTTCTTGGAGATTGGCATGATATATTATATATAGGTAGGCATGTCCATGTACCTGAAGTAGTCCCCACGGTGGTCACTGAGTTCTACTACTGGTTTTGGTGGATATCTTAGACCAGTGGTCGGCAAACTGCAGCTCTCGAGCCACATGCGGCTCGTGAGCCGCGGTTTGCCGCTCTGTTGACTAATGAGTTTACCAACCACTGTCTTAGACAGTCCTTCTCCATCTGCCAGGATATTCAGCTTTTGTGATCCTGTAGTATCACCTGCATTCACAGGCATCACTTAACCTCTCACCTGCTTTCCCCATTCTCTGTAACAATTAGGATTGACAAGTAAATAGAGAACTTGTAACATTAAACTGATTTTTAAATATTTATAGAAGCATCCTTCAACTCTTTCGTTTTATGTTGGAAGGGTGTATATTTAGCAATTTTAGGTAGGCTTTGCAAGACTATGGAAACGGCTTCTACCATAGATCCTGTGCAAGGCCAGCTATGAAAAAGCGAGTGCTGCGTACAGCATTAGACCTTTAGGTAGTGGCTGTGAACACTTATCAAAGGGCTCTCTCTGTGTAAGCTCCATGTGGAAAGGAACGCTGGTCCCATGTAGGACTTTACAGTTGATAATCACTATCTTTTGGGCCATCTTTGGGGGAAAAACTGACAACCATATAAATCTTACATTTTTATAGTACTTAAGTTTTTTTCAAAGTACTCTCACATCTATTATCCCATGTTGACCTCCCAAGGAAACTGAGAGTTGGGCACAGCAAGTATTTCTATCCTGATTTCACAGATAAGACACAAGGAGGTTTAATCACACAGCAGGGCAGGAGACTGAGGCTAAACATCTATGTCTGATGTTAAGACTGCTAGTCTGTCTCCTTAAAAAGAAAAAAGACCCTTCTTTTTTATTCTCTGCAATCTAGTTCCTATTGCTAAAATTGCTTTATTTAAAGCAATGTTTCTCAACTCTCCCTGCACATTTAAATCACCTGGGTGATTAAAATGTAATGCCAGTGCTCAGGCCCCATCCCAGGCCAATTGCATCATGCATCTCTGTTCTTTTTTCTCCCCTCTGTATAAATAATTAACTTTTAAGATTTATTGATCTTTCTCTATTTCTCCCTTTCTCTGAGAAATGTAATCCAAATATTCTCAGGCATCTGCATGTCTTAAAGCTCCTCAGCTGAGTCTCATACACAGTGAGGATCAAAACCATTGCTAGAAGCAGACCAATGGCCACCCTCATGTCAAATTTTTCTAAGTTACTCGCCTGGATCCATTGGACATTAATTCCATCTTTAAACTCACTTCTCTTTTGGTTTCTATGAGATGACACTCTCTTGGTTCCCTATTCTTCTATGACAGTGCCTTCCCTGTCTTATTTTCTTTGTCACTGCCTTTGTTTTGTCTTCCCAAGTTACATAACTTCTTTTCTCTGTATGGTCACAAGGAACAGGGATATGTGGGAGGTTGTGTAAAGGGCCATTTATTTTGAAGGGCTTGGACATCAGAATGTAATACATGCAAAAGCAGAGGCTTTATTCTGCTCACTGCTACAGCTGGAGGACCTAGGATAGTTCTAGAACCTACGATAGACACATGCTCAATAATTGGATGAATGATCACAGCTACTTGACTGAATCTCATGTCTGTGTATACAGTCCTGATCCACACTCCAGTCTTGGCCTTCTAATGCCACCTCTTAGGTGTGCCACCATCTTCTCAAACCGAACCTGTTCAAAACTGAGCATAGCATCTTCTTTCATCCTACAGAATAATTCTTTTAAATGTTTTCCTGCTTCTAATAGCCTCATCTTTCCCTTCCTGTAAATCAGCTTTGAATATTCTTTCTCTTTTATCCAAGCTTGCATCATGGTCTCATCATTTGGCTGACACTGCCCAGCCCATGGTCTCTGGTGAGGAAGCCATGGTAGGCTGTGCTCTGGGCAGCGACGGACCAGGAGTGGGTCCACCCACCCATTGGCTGTTGGCTCATATGGTGATCACAGAGAAAGTCTCGTAGTTCCCTTGGAACATAGAGGGAGAACGTGGAGAGCACTGACTAGCAGAAATGAAGAAACTACCAGAGTACCTTTGGGAGCCAACTTGCTTAAACACTGAATGGCTTTCTAGATTCAGTTCCAGGTCCTGTGAATTCCTTTACAGAAGTTCAGTTTTTCTTAATGTCCCTGGCATGAGACTGTTTTGGCAACACCCATCCATAATCAATTATATCAATGTTAGTACTACTATTTCTCCTTTGAAAATAATATATTTTCTCAATATGTTTCTTTCTTTCTTTTTGTACCATTTAACCAAGGTCCTACCCACTTCAAACCTGAACCAGGTAATAACTTTCTAGCATTCCCCTAGCATCTTGGAGCTCACCTGGGTACTATGCCTTCATCCACTAAAAATTTAATGGGAGCATACTGTGTGCCCAAGCAGTGCTCCATGCTCTGGTGATCCAGGGATGAATGATACAGACAAGGTCTTCAGCCCCTGTGCTTGTGCACTAGACCCTGTCTGCTCCTGTCTTCTCGAGGGCATTGGTTCAGCACTTCTCTCCTGCATCATCAAATTGTTGCTCTCTGTTACTTCACTCCCAATAGCTTACCAACATATTTTTATTTCTTCCATCTTAAAACAATTCTTCTTTTGACTACCACTTTCTCCTTCAGCTATTACCCTAGCTTTCTGTCTCTTTTTATAGCAAAACTCCTCAAAAGAATTGTCTATTCTTTTTTTAACTTTAGTGAGTAATAATCAACAATTATAATTAAGTGTATAATGTGATGATTTGATATACATCTTTATTGTAGAGTGATTACCAAGATCAAGATAATTAACATATCCATAACCTCACAGAGTTAACATAGTTTAATCTTTTTTGTGTGTGTGGTGAGAATGCTTCAGATTACTCTTAGCAACTTTTATGTATACCATACCATGTAGTTAATATACAGTAGAGCTAACAAAGAGATATGGTATACTTGAAAGAGTTGTCTATTCTTGATGTCTCCAACTCTTCCCATAGTCCATTCTAGTCAGGCTTTTGTCTCTGCCTTCCACAGAACCCACTCCTTCCAGGGTCACCGATGACTTCCCTATTGCTAAATCTAATGGTCCATCTCCACTCCCAAGCTTACTTGACTATCATTCAACACAGGTGATAGCTCCCTTTTTAGAACATTTTGTCTCTAGATTCAGGGACTTCATACTCCTCTGAGTGTTCGTCCTCCCTCACTGATTTGTTCCTTCTCAATTCTTTGCTGGATTCTCCTCATCTCCAGTATGAGTTCTGGATTCTCCTGAACTTTCAACTTTGCTAATATGCTTTATTACCTTAAGTTTGGAGACATTGAGTCCTTCTGCTGGGAGGCTTATTTCTCCCTTTCCCACATGAGGGAAGGCGTCTAGCCAGGGTGGTATGATCTGACACTGTCCCTAAGGGCACTGAATTTTGGGATGTGGTATCAGATATCCCCCTTTTCTCACTGATGCTGGGAAATCGGGTTGCAACAGGAAGAACTCCCCTGAAGCAAAGGGGGGTGTCTAGGTTGAAGAAGCTGCCAATGCTGCTGACCCTGAGACAGCCAAGTATGAATTCAGGAGGGACAACTGGAGGATCCCCCAAGCTGGGGACCAGAAGCAAGCACAGAGGATAGGGGAGGAGGGGCCCTGGCTTTCTCTAACCCGGCTACAGGTACCCTCTGTGGAAGGGTGTCATATATGCTGGGGATAGGGTACATAAAGCCAAGAGATGGGGCAAAGATTTTTACACTCAAATGCAAAAGAGCATGGAATAAGATACAAACAGAACATCATCTTTAAGGTGAAAACAGATTTTTTGCTACAGATCCTTTTATGCCTCTTCCCAGACCCCAGAGGATTTGCCTTTCCTGTCTGCTTATGGGAAGGGCTGTACTGGAACATCCGCCTGTGGGTCTGTTTAGTGTGATGGGTACAGAAACAGGCCCCTGGGTCGGCCCAGTGAGTATGACACAAGCTGACCTGGCTCCCACATAGCACCTGGGTCAGGAGCAGAACCTGCATGTCACAGTCAGTCTTCACTGGGCAATCTGATCCCACCCAGGTGTGAGGTTTCAGTCTCACTTCTCTCTGCAAGCACTTCTTGCTTCTGGGTGTCACTTGCCCAGGAAGCTGGAACTAGGGAGAATTTTCCACTGTGTCAGAGCCAGGACCTTTTCTGGGGGAGGGGCGAGCCCTTTGGGGCTGGGCCTGGGCTGCTATTGGCGGTCTGAGCAGAAGGGCCTCTGCTGGTGGTGCCAACTCACTGAGGTTAGAGCAGTGAGGAACTGATGAACTATGTTGATTCCATTGTTTCATGTGAGAATCCTGGAGCCCAGACAGTTGGCTGGTCCATAGAAGACACAGATACAAAAGAAAATCTTTTTTTTTAAATAAAAAATTTAAAAAGTTTTTATTATGATAACAACACTTAATATGAGATCTTAACAAAATTTTGAAGTGTACAAATACAATATTGTCAACTGTAGGCAGTCTTGTACAGTGGATCTCTGAAATTTATTCATCTTGCATAACTGAAATTTTATACTCATTGGTTAGTAAGTCCTCATTTTTCCTTCCCTCCAGCTCCCAACAACTACCATTTTATTCTTTGTTTTTATGAGTTTGACTGTTTTAGAGATACCTCATTTAAGTGGAATCATGCAGTATTTGTTCTTCTGCAACTGTCTTGGTTCACTTAGCATAATGTCCTCAAGGTTCATCCATGTTATCACATATTGCAGAATTTCCTTAGTTTCAAAGATGAATACTATTTCATTGTGTATATATTATATATATATATATATATATATATATACACACACATTTTATTTATCCATTCATTGGTAGACATTTAAGTTGTTTCCACATCTTGGCTATTGTGAATAGGGCTACAATGAACATGAAAGGGCTAATGTCTTCTTGAGATACTGATTTTGATTCCTTTGGATATATACCCAGAAGTGGGATTGCTAGATCATATGGTAGTTCTATTTTTAGTTTTTGAGAAACCTGCATGCTGTTTTCCATAGTGGCTACATTATTTGCATTCCCCACCATCAGTGTACAAGGGTTCTAATTTTTCCACATCCTAGATAGCACTTGTCTTTCTTCCTCCCTCCCTCCCTCCCTCCCTCCCTTTTTAAATAATCATCCTAACAAATGTGAGATATTTCATTGTGGTTTTGATTTGCATTTCCCTGGTGGTTAGTGGCATTAAACATCTTTTCAAAGATCTGATGGCCATTTGTATATCTTCTTTGGAGAAATGCCTATGCAGGTCCTAAGCCCATTTTAAAAATCAAGTTATTAGTATATTTTCTATGCCATTGAGTTGTAGGAGTTTTTTATATATTTTAAAAATTAACTTCTTTTTAGGTATATGGTTGCAAATGTTTTCTCCCATTCCATAGGTTGCCTTTTCACTCTGTTGTTTCCTCTGCTGCGTAGAGCTTTTCAGTTCGACGTAGCCCAACTGGTCTATTTTTGCTTTTGTTGCCTGTGCTTTTGGTGTCATATCCAGGCCTTATTTATCAAGACCAATGCCATGAAGATTTCCCCCTGTGCTTTCTTCTAAGAGTTTTATAGTTTCACTCATTACATTTAAGTCTTTAATCATTTTGAGTTGATTTTTGTGTTTGGTGTAAGATAGGGTCAATTGAATTCTTTTGCATGTGGATGCCCAGATTTCTCAGTACCATTTGTTGGAGAGACTTTCCTTTCCATTGTGTATTCTTGCCACTGTTGTTGAAATAACATTTTGGCCTTTTATTCCTCCAATGCCTTTCATTTGAGGGAAATTAAAAGGCCCCTCTGCTTCCGCAAGGCCAGGCCTTGCTACAATGGTCAGAGATTTATCCTAACAAAATGGTCTTTGCCAGAGATTTAGCTTAACAAAATAGTGAATCATAAAAAAAACACATAAACATTTTATAGAAAATAGCAAAGTACAGAGATAAATCAAGAGATTTTATTTGTATCCATTCAAACTAATAATGTTTATTATTAAAAAAATCTTCTTGAGAAGATCATGCACTGGCATAGGGCCTCAGTGATGGATACAAATCAGTGGAAACAGCAGTGTGATGTCTGGGTGCTAGACTGTGGTTGGTTTTTATATTTTCTTTATATTTTTCTGTATTTTTTCAATATTTCTACAATGAACATTCAATATAGTATTTTTATATTGTTTATCTTTTAAAATAAAAATGAAAGGTCTTTCTGACTGGATACAGTTACTAGTTAATGAAAGTTAATGCCAATGTGTTTTACCATTTCTGGGTTCATTGAGTAGCCCACACCTTACTTCTAATTTGACTTTTCTTTTTGCTGAAGAAACTCCTTTGTAGTAGTTTATACAGAAAAGGAGTGTTGGGTGGTTAAAAAAAATCTATTAGTTTTTGTATCTTTAAAATGTCTTCATTTTGTCCTTGTTCTTTAATGACCATTTAGCAAAGTGTGTGGTTTTTATTACATTTTCCTTCAGCACTTTGAGGATGTTGTTGTCTTCTGACATCCATTGTTGTTACTGAAAAGATTAAGGTCAATTCAACAAGCATATTCTTGTAGAAAATCTCTTCTCTCTCTTTGTATATCTATCCCTATCTCTCTTAGAGCATTTATTTTCTTTTTAAAGAGACTTATAATATGAAATCTCTCTCTCTCTCTCTCTCTCTCTCTCTCTCTCTCTCTTCTTCCTTTCATCTTTATTGTTGAAAGTATTACATATGTCCCCCTCCTCATCACTGTCATCTTCTAGCCCGCCCCCACCCCCTACTCCATCCCTGAGAACATTTATACTGCTACTTTTATATCCTGCAGTTTTGCTATGTTGTGTCTAAGTGGGGTTTGTCTTGGTTTGTTCTGCTTGGCACTTGGTGTATGCTTTCAGCTTGAGGATTCATCCTCTCTCATCAATTCTTAGCCATTTCCTCTTTGAATATTGCCTTGGCCTCAGTTTTCTTCTTCTAGAAGTCTGATTACTTGTATGTTTAAGTCTTTTAATCTATCCTCTATTTTAAACTATTTTTTAAAAATTTTAAGTGAGTCAAAGTTTATATATGGAGACATGCATAGACCTTAAATATACAATTTTATAAATGTATGTTCCTGTGCAACCATTGACCTCAATTAAGATTTAGAACATTTCTGTCATCAAGAACATTCCCTTATGACTCCTTCCAGGCAATTCCTACCTCTCATGGGCAACTGTTCTGATTTTCCCAGCATATATCAGTTTTTCTGTTCTTGAACTTCTTATAAATGGAATTATGCAGAATACAGTTTTTGTGTCTGTTATCTTTCACTCAAAATATTTTTGAGATTCATCCATGTTGTTCTATGTACCAGTAGCCCATTCCTTTTTTGGCAGAATAATATTGCATTGTAGAAAAGTACTAGAATTTGTTTAATATATTTTCCTGAATCATCTGCAGTGAATAGGGTCTGTTCTATTGACTGTGTTTTTTTACATATTAGTCACATAAAATCAGGAAAAAAGTAATTGAAATCCTTACTATGCCACAATTACCTCTTCCGCACTCTTTATCCCCTGTTAATACCCAGCCTTCTCTTACCCAGCTCTTGAGTTTCTTCACTTTTCCCCTGTCACCTAGCTGGAAAGAAATAGGATTGCATAATTCCCTGTCACTAAACATGGTGGGATGTGGTGGATAGAATAATGTTGCCTGCCTCCCCGCCCCCCCCCCCCCCCACATTGTCCATGTCCTAATCCCTAGAACCAGTGACTTACAAGGCAAAAAGAACTTTGCAGAAATGATTAATTTAAGGATTTTGAAATGGATTATCGGGGTTGGTTCACTGGAATTACAAGTGTTCTCATAAAAGGGAGGCAGGAGCGTAAAAGACAGAGAAGGACAGGTGACAGAGGAAGCAGGGTTAGAAAAGGCAATGCGATGATGGAGGCAGAGAGAGAGACAGGGAGACAGAGATTGGCAGATGCTATGCAGTGACTTTCAAATTGGAGGAAGATAGCCAGGAGTCAAGGAGAACACCAGGAAACCAATCCTTTCCTGGAGCCTCCAGGTAGCACGCAGCCCTGCTGACGATTTGAGACTTCTGATCTCTAGGCCTGTGAGAGAATGTGTTTGTGCTGTTTCAAGTCATGTTTTTGGTAGTGTGTTATGGCAGCAATAGGCAATTAGTGCAGGGCCTGAAGGCTTGACCTCCCTAGATATGTTTGAAATATAAAATGGGCCCAAAGGAGAAGGGCATTACTTAGCACAAATGAATCACTCTGTTAGGGTGGGATTTCAGCCATGCAGGTGCTGCATACCTTACCTATGAGGCCCGCTCCTGGGGTGTTCTTCCTGTGTTGTAATGCCTGTGCTTCCTTCATCTGTGCATTGCCTTGGAGGAAGCCTTCTCCAGGAAGGCTTTTCCCATCATGCTATTGAGATGGGAGGGTGCTAAGAGTAGGATTTAACTTATGAGAGTCAGGACAGATACTATGAAGGGAACAGGGTATAAAAATATGTGAGATTTTCAGCCTACAGGCTGGAGGCCTTATGAGGCCCCGACTCCTTGGAGGAGATCCTGATTGGTGGAAAAAGGCACCCAAATCCCTGGTGTGACCCAGCGAGATCTTACCCTTTAGTCCTACAGGCTTAGCAAGGTCACGTGGCAACTCCTGTAACAAACTGTATAGAGGAACAAGTTGCAGTGCAAAACAAAGGTGATTTTGCTTCTGATTCTTCAGAGATAGCAATATGTCAGCAGCCTCCAGAGAGGCGGAAAGTAAATGAATCAGTGCTGGGAAGTGAAGGATACCATTCGCACTGAATGGTGAGAAGGACTCCTGAACAGCATCTTCATTGATTTTTTTTTCTGTAATTGACACAGCATCTTGGTTTGCCTTCGGGCTTCAGAAGGAGAAAACGGGAAGTCCCTGTACACAGCTTCCTTGGGTTAGAATTTAATAAAAAAATGCCCCTGAATGAGCTTCTTCCCTCCATTCCTTTCTCTCTTTGTGTCTTCTCTCTGCTCTTTCACTCCTTTCTGTTTCCCTCATTTCTTCCTACCCTTCCTCCCTGTCCCTCCAGTGTTCAGTGTCTCATCCCCCCACCTCCTTTTGTGCAAATAAAAGCGTAGGCAGTACATACCACAATATGGGTAACCTATTTTTGCTGGATGTGACATGAAGGCCCTTAAGAAAGAAAAAATATAGCAGGTTCCATCTTTCATGTTGGCTTAAATCTCATTCAGTCTAAAGTTCAATATTTTTTTATAAAGAATACACCCCTCACAGTTGCCATATCTGAGAACTGTCTTTAGGGTGGATGCAGGGAGAAAACCTGGGCTCCCTTCAGGGGCTCCCAGGGGTCCACCTCATAGGAGGTGGAAGGATTACCTCCTCACCTGACTGGGAAATCCTGGCCTCAGGGCAGAGCCTGGTCCCCAGCTGTGTTGCTGGTTATGAGTTGCACAGCTGGGAAGAGCAGAGGTTAGCCAGATAATTTTCAGGAGAGCCTTCTGAAACGAGTCCCTCTGCAGGGCAAGCCTGGTAGCCCAGGGGATGCGCTGTTTCTGACTGGCTTGACAAGGCCTGCGAGAAAAAGGGTGCTCATAAGCCAAAGGGAAGCACCATCCACAGATTTATCAGTGGCGCTGGGACATCCCTGAGGAAAACAGGATTTGGGGCTGGGGAAGGCAGATCATCTGATAATCTCTCTTTGTATCAGACATGCTTGCTCTAGTGTACTCAGAGGGGTGGGAGGGCATGAGACATTCTAGCATAAAGATGTGACATCAGACCAAAAGCTAGTCTTGGCACAGAAGAGATTCCAAACATACTTAACAAACTAAAATGAACTTGTTTTTAAGAGTTGGCTTCAAATGTGCCTTTGTAAACCATACTCATTTATTCAACAAATATTTATAAAGTTTATGCTGTGTGCCAGATATTGTGCTTTATGTTGTGAATTTAATGGTCAGCAACAAATCAGATGAAATGGCCTCTTTTATAAGAAAATATGAAATTATCACTGTGGTAGGTGCTGTGGAGGAGAGGTGGTGGGTTGCCAGAGGGAAACAGAGAGGTACAGAGGGAGGTCAGAAAGGCTGCTGACATATTGTTATCTCTGAGCAGGTGGTAACTCTGTGCTGGGAGCTGAAATCTGCAGGAAGAGTAGGAGTGAATAAGGGGGAGGGATTGGGAGAGTGTCCAAGAAAATGGAGGAGGCACGTTCAAAGGTCCTGTGGCAAGTAAAAAAATCCCAACTGCTTGGACAGAGCTGAGGGTAGGGAGAATGGTTAGAGTAAAGTTGTAGAGCAGGGCACAGGCTGTGTTAAGGACTTTGGTCTTTATCTCAAAACATTTGGAGGTTGTTGTTTTTTTTTTTTTTTTTAGCAGCTTTAATGTGTGTGTGTGTGTGTGTGTGAGAGAGAGAGAGAGAGAGAGAGAGAGAGGAGAGAATATATATCTGGAAAAGTCAATGGAGGGCCAAGAGTGGGAAGGGTAGGTCAGTTACAAGGCTCTTGCAGTAGTCCAGGCAATAGATGGTATTGGCTGGGTTGGGATTAGGGTGGAGGTGTACAGAAGAGGATGGAGTCCACAGACAGTTTTAAGAGAAAATAAGCTGTATTTGGTGATGAGTTGATGAGAATGGTGAGTGAGAGGAAAGATTTAATGGCTTCTGAGTTTTTGGACTGAGCAACCATATGGCTGGATGGTGGTGGTGTCACTTGGAAATGGGGAGAACCATGGAGAAGGAGCAGGTTTGGGATGGGCATGAATTTTGGTATTAATCATGTTGAGTTTTAAGTGTTTTGGAAAATCTAAATGAGATGTCAGGTTAACTTCTCCATGTTCTTCATGGTTCTCCTTGCTACTGAGTGAGAGTTACTGCAATATGCAGTTTCATTCAGCTCCCATAATACATAGGTAGGTAGAGCAAGTATTATCATTCGTACCTTTACATGAGAAAGCTGAAGCTCAGAATGGTTAAGTTGCTTGCCTAACGTTACACAGCTAGAAGTTGTACAATTGGGGTCAATTTAATTCTTTTGACTCCTGGTGTGGGCCCCCTTCACCACACTGCTTCCTAGTTAAGGCATATCAATAGTTATGGACTTCTTGGCACTGTGAAAAATTGCTAGAGGATATTTTGGTAAATGGGGGCTTCTGCCTACGTGGCCCCAGAGTCTGCCTACAAATGAGGTTGATACCACAGAACATCCTAAGTGCTGATCATGTCAAAATGCTGTCACGAAATGCTTTTGCATGCGGTCATGGTTCCAGGGGTCAAATATCACATTCAAGATTCAAAATTCAACCAAGAAGACTAATATTTATCATTGACGCAGCTCTGTGGTATCATGATCTCCATTTTATAGACAAGTAAACCGAGGGACCTTAATATAAGTTTCTTGCCCAAGGTGGCTCTGCCAGAAAGTGGCTAAGCTGAGATTGAAACTCAGGGTGGTCTAATGATAAGTCGTGAATGAAGCTTCAATGGATCCTCATGGGATGAGGGGCTGAGCCAAATGACCTAATTAGTGGTCCAAATCATGAAAACACTACTAGGGGAAAAATAGCACCAAACACGATCCTAATGTGAGGGGTCTGTTGCTTTATGTTATTTTTCCTTGAATACCAAAGGTCACCTTGGTGGACGTGTGGAATACTAAGGCCCCTTTTTGCCTGATCTTATAAAAAAAATCAAGCTCCCAATAAAGCAATAAAACAATTCTTATGGAGCTGTCATGACAGGAGAAATTGGTCTATTCTACTCGCTTTTTCTTTCTAACAGTCTGCTTTTAACTTGGGAGGAAGATGTAATTTACTAGGGAAGATTTGTAAATGGAAAAGATTTAGAAGTCGCTTAGAACCAAAAGGAGAACAGATATCGGAACCCTCCTTTGAATGGGGGAAAGTTTTTCTAGTCTATTTACCTTACTCTTACAACTTCCTCTGTCCTTTCCTCTTATCTGAACGTGTCCCTGTGTCCCCCAAATATCCCTCCCCCTAGACATGCTCAGTGCCTTACCTCAGTGGATTGCCACCTCAGCCAGACATCAGAATTGCCTGTGGGGACTTTAAAAATTATAGCATCCCAGACCAATTAATTCAGAACCTTTAGCACTGGAGCTGGGTGATACTCATGTCTCACCAGGGCTGAGAACCACTGCCAAGGCCATGGCATTTATGCTCCAAAGCCTTCCTGGGATCTTTGGGAAGGGCTGCTATAGGAGGTAGGCATAGGAAGAGTAGCTAGTGAAGGTGACCAAGGCAGAGATTCAGAGAGATACAAGGGACATTGGTAATACTGATGATGCAGATAGAAGTCCATACCAAATTGGTGTGTGGGGAGGTGGGTGGTGATATCTCAAGGAGAGAGGAAGTAAGTGAGAGAGACTGGGGAGGAGGGAATTGGTTTAACTTAGTGGTTCAGTTGGAGTCATTTTAAGGGTAAGGGTGTGTGTGTGGGGGGGGGGGGGGGGGGGAGGGAGGGCGGGGATAGAAGCCTGCCTAAAGTGAGGAGGGATCAGAGTTGAGAAAGCAGGAATAGGGAGAATATGTTTCTCTTTCAAGGCAGTTGGTGGCTAAAGCAAAGAATTCTGGAAGCAGTAGCATGTTGTGGACAAGGTGAAGGAACAACTCTTTATTAAAGTGGGGAACCTGAACATGTTTGTGTGGTGAAGTCGAGCACCAGCAAGGAGGGCAAGAGAGGTGAAAGTGATCAACAAAACTTCCATGTTCTTTCCAGGCTGGGATCTGATTTACTTTCAATCTTGTTACTTCTTCATACTTAAGTTTCCATATCTGTAAAATGGGGATAATGATAAGAACAGCTGCTTCAAAGGACCATGGAGAACAGAGAGTGCCTGACACATAGTGAGCATGACATGACATGTTCTTGCTATCATCATCTCTCTCTTTGCCTTTCTACCCCTCCTCTTTCTCCCTCTTCCTCCTTTCCCACCCCACCACATTCTGCTATCTGCACTATGTTTTTACCCCCCTCTCTTTCCCAGGCCACAGCCACCTGAGAGCATGACATAGGAGGCTGTTGTCACAGCCCTTCCCAGCTTGGATGGGTGATCTAGATGTGTTGCAGAGTGGAGGAGGGCAATTTTGCCCCTCTGCCTCTAGCTCTGGCTTTTTTATTATTTCCTTTATAGTCTTTAATAGCCATGCTAATTTTGTCACAAAAATCTATACTTGGTCCTTGCAGCATATGGTGCAATGACAAAACTCTCTGTGTAGCAAAGTGAGGGGGAAGGTTTGTCTCCACAACTTTTCATTTTTAAAAAGGTGTTTTAAATGTGGGTAACTACATCTGCAACCCTTGTCTGGCTCTTGGTTCCTGATTCTGTCCCTGAGTGTGGGGCTGTGGAAAGAGCTCAGGCCTGGGCATCAAACAACTGGGTGTTCCAGCCTTGTTCTACCAGCAAGCAGCTGTGTGTGGCCTCAGGCAAGTGCCTTCACATCTCTGGATCCAGATGAGTTCCTATGAGGGCACTGGAACTCAGTTCCAATGGCCCACCTCCATTTCTTGGACTTCTCAGGGCTACTGCCCACTATTGCCATCGACCCCAAAAGTCAGGGGCCTTACTCACCTCTGCCTGCCAGAGGTTGCTCAGCAAGGCCAATGTTGTTGGTTATGAAAGAAACTTTGAGACATGAAAGTCATGTAGTCTAATAGCATTGAGGGTGATTATGCTATGCAACAACTAAATGGGTATTTCTAGTACTCACACTGCGGTCATGTCCACATGTGGTCATGAGAACTGGTTGATAAGACAATCAACCTCTTGGCTGTTTAGACTCAGTGTACTCTGATGTGCTTACATTTAATGCCTATCTTCATGAGTCAGTTATTACCGGCATTCATTTGGCTGTTTCTTTCATGGAAATTTGCATGAGTTTTCTGGGTGGTTCCACTAGACGGAAGCAGCAACTTGAGGCAAGCAGAGCTCTTGATTATCCTCTGTGTCCTACAGATACCAGTTCATGGTTGTCTGGAGACTGGCCCTCATGAAAGAAAAGGGTTTGTGTCAGAGACACAAATACAAGCATTCTTTCTCCAGGTTACCTGGGTGGCCACTGGAAACCTGCACATTCTGTGGCCTTGAACCATGAACCATGCAATGGAGGTAGTTCAGGGCAGCTGATTTAGGGACCCCGGCTGGGAGAGGTTGTATTGCAAATGAAAAATGAATCCAAAACCAATAGCAGAAGCCAGCCTGCAGGCTAGGCAGTCACACAACTTCTCATTTTGGGACATATTCATGATAATTCCAGTTGGAATTCCAAAAAGGATCAGGAAAAGGCTTGTCCTAATATTACTTATATTCACCCATTGACAGCTTTGAGACCAGGAGGCATATCTTAAATGGTTCCCAGTGTACAGTTGATGCTCAGGAAACCTGTAAAAATGAATACATTATTCAAAACTGTGTCATTGTCAGGGATCTAGAGAACATGGAGACTTTGGGTGCTCATTTAAAAGGGAGTGTTGCAATATTGGGGGAACACTTTGTAAAGTATATGATGGTCCAACCATTATGTTGTACACCTGAAACTAATATAAAATAATATGAAATGTAAACTGTAATTGAAAAATAAAATTTAAATTTAAATAAAATAGGAGTGTTGGCATGCAGAAGTATTGTCTCCATGAAGCTGGTTTTGGGGAGGGGTGGTTACAAGTCTAAAGGTATTTTATTTTATTATTTTTTATTTTTTAAAATAAATCTTTATTGTTCAGATTATTACAGGTGTTCCTCTTTTTTTTCCCCACATAGCTCCCCTCCACCTGATTCCCCACCCCACCCATGCCCTTACCCCCCGCCACTGTCTTCATCCATAGGAGTAAGATTTTTGTCCAATCTCTTCCCGCAGCCCTCACACTTGCTTCCCCTGAGAATTGTCAGTCCACTCCCTTTCTATGTCCCTGATTCTGTTATATTCGCCAGTCCATTCTGTTCTTCAGATTTTTTATTCACTTGATTTTTAGATTCACTTGTTGGTAGGTATGTATTTGATGTCATTTTGTTGTTCATAATTTTTATCTTTACCTCCTTCTTCTTCTTCTTCTTCTTCTTCTTCTTCTTCTTCTTCTTCTTCTTCTTCTTCTTCTTCTTCTTCTTCTTCTTCTTCTTAAAGAATACCCTTCAGCATTTCATGTAATCCTGGTTTGGTGGCGATGAACTCCTTTAGCTTTTTCTTGTCTGTGAAGCTCTTTATCTGACCTTCAACTCTGAATGATAGCTTTGCTGGGTAGAGTAATCTTGGTTGTAGGTTCTTGCTGTTCATCACTTTGAATATTTCTTGCCACTCCCTTCTGGCCTGCATAGTTTCTGTTGAGAAATCAGCTGACAGTCGTATGGGTACTCCCTTGTAGGTAATTAACTGTTTTTCTCTTGCTGCTTTTAATATTCTCTCTTTGTCTTTTGCCCTTGGCATTTTAATTATGATGTGTCTTGGTGTGGTCCTCTTTGGATTCCTCTTGTATGGGGTTCTGTGCGCTTCCTGAACTTGTAAGTCTATTTCTTTCACCATGTAGGGAAAGTTTTCTGTCATTATTTCTTCTAATAGGTTTTCAATATTTTGCTCTCTCCCTTCTTCTGGCACCCCAAAAATTCGGATGTTGGTTCGCTTAAAGTTGTCCCAGAGGCTCCTTACACTATCTTCATATTTTTGGATTCTTTTTTCTTTTTGTTTTTCTGGTTGGATGTGTTTTGTTTCCCTGTATTTCAGATCTTTGGTTTGATTCTTGGGGTACGTTGATCTACAGTTGAGTTTCTGTATATTCTTTATTTCAGACAGTGTATGCTTCATTTCTGACTGATCCTTTTCCATTTTTTTGGCATTCTCATTAAGCTCCTTGAAGGTCTCATCAAGTTTCTCGGCGGTTTTTAGAAGATTCTTGAGTAACCTTATAAATGTGGTTCTGAACTCTATGTCATCCAGTAGTTTGCTTTCCTCCGTTTCTTTCATTTGTGACATGTTTCTTTGTTTCCGCATTTTGGCTGCTTCCCTGTGTTGATGGAGTGGCTTTGTGTGGTAGGTGACCTATAGGGGGCAGTAGCTCAGCCTCCTCAATTACATGAGATGGATGCTCTTGGTACACCCCTTTGTGGGCTGAGTGCAAAGTCTTGGTGTAGTTAAGCCTTAACTGCCGTTGGTACACTGGGAGGAATTGACCTCCAGGCCAATTAGCTGTGAGCACTCGCTGTGTCTATAATGGAAGAACTGCTGCGCTGAAGACACGCTTATGGGGCAGGACTTGTTTCAGTGGGGCTTTGGTGCTCACTGAGTCTGCCTCTTGAATGTGTCACTTATGGATGTGAGGAGTTGAAATCTGGTGTCTCACACTGACCACTAGGTACACTGGCTTCTGGATCTCTAATGGGGTGCAGGTCAGCTACTGTCTGAGGCCACCCAGCAGGAGCTACAGTGAGAGCTACAGTTTTCTCCTCTTTGCTTGTGGTTTGGAGGTTTTGGAGCTGTCTGACCCAGGCTGCAAGTTTGCTAGGTTAAGCTGTGATAGGGCAGGGCTTTCTTATGCAAAAGCCGCTGCTTAGAGCTTGGGTGGGTTTGTAGGTTGTGCAGGGTGGGGTCTCAGGGCGTCACTAGGCTAGGGCGTGGCAAACAGCAATGGCTGCTAGTTAGCCGGCTCTGAGTCCCTGTCAGCATTCCCATGCCCCAGTGCCGTAAACAATTATTCCTGTGCGCAGCTCTGCAAGCAAGCCACCCTCACTGGCAGACAGTCCAGCTTCTCCGCGTAGGAGTTTGGGTCCCCCGCATCTCCCCAGAAACTGGATTTCAGAGTAGTCAGGGGCTTGTCTCCCTTTGGGTTGAAAAAAGCAATGCCCGCCGCCAGCCCGGATCACGCGCCTCCGTACGTCAGCTTTTCAGCGCTCGTGCACGTCTCAATGCTCTTTTCTCTTTCCTTCTAGTTGTAGAACTTCCACTCAGCCAGCTTTCCCGTGGTTCTGGGTGATAGATGTTTTTTCTTTTAGCTGTATTTTTGAAATTGTTGTGGGAGGCAGCAGTTTAGGTATTTACTTACGCCGCCATCTTGGATTCTCTCCTCTAAAGGTATTTTAAAAGCTTATTTATCTGGAGCCTGTTTGTGTGCTGAGGTGTGAAGCTATGAATGTATTATCAGCAGGGCCTTAGATGGGTTTGTGTGATTTTCTGTGGCCAGAAATGGGCTCCCTCTTCACACATTCCCTGGGGGCAGTAAGACCACCAGGACCACCTGCTACACTAATGACCCACACACCCTCCCCCCAATTAATGCAGGAGATGAATTTGTCTTTAAAGACACAGTCTCAGCTTGTTCTAAATGTGCAATGTCCACAATGGTAGCCTCTAGTCACATATTGCTATTAACCCTGGACATGTGGCTAGTCCAAATGGAGATGTGTGGTGAATATAAAATAACTACCAGCAATTTAAGACTTGGTACAAAGAAAAGAATGTAAAATCCATCATTAATAATTTTTGTATTGATTATGCAATTCAATGAAAATATTATGGATATATGGGGTTAAATAAAAAATTTAAATTACAATTATCAGTACTTATTTTTTTAAATGTGTCTGCAACCCTGCCAGCATTGTTCAGTGGTTGAGCATCACAGTTCAATTCCCAGTCAGGGCACATGCCTGGGTTGCGGGCTTCATCCCCAGTGTGGGGCATGCAGGAGGCAGCTGATCAATGATTCTCTCTCATCATATATGTTTCTATCTCTCTCTTGCTCTCCCTTCCTCTCTGAGATAAATAAAAATAAATAAATAAACAAATAAATAAATAAAGCTGCATAAATTTTAAAAGTACACATGTGGCTAGCATTGTATTTCTGTTGGACAGTGCTGCTCTAAAAGATCTTACCCTGTGAGGGGGCCATTCCTGAAATGCTTGTATTTCATTTAGGTCGTGAAGAAGTTATAAGATCTGAATAGATTGAGAGGAGAATGGGATCTTGTATGGGCAAAATGCAGATAGCTAACACCACAAGGTGTACTTAGCAAAGGAGGGTGGACTAATTGGCCACAAACTCATCTCTAGGTTTCCCTGCATTTGATCTTATTCTCTGAAGACTCAGATGTCAGTTTCACCATTATTTCAACGTGCTGGTAAAGAAAGCCAATAATGACAACATTATTGAGCGGAGTACTCCCTACTACGATTCTGGCTATATTCTATTACTGAGAACTTGCTATATGCCTTGGGCTGTACTAATTACTTGATCTACATTTGTATTAATGAAGTAGGCACCCAACTATCCCCATTTTACAAATAAGCAGAGTAGACAGATGGTACATAGAAGGATCAAGATGGTGCAAGTTACAGGAGACGAGGGATAGGGAGCAGTCACAGGTGTTGCCCCAGTTCCTGGCATGACAAATAGGGGAATGCTGGACTCATGCCCTGGGGTGGGGGGACTGGCTTCCTTGGTGTCCTCCCAGCAGGTGCCTGGCAGGATGTCTGATGTGCAGCATGTGCTCATTAAACATTTGTTGATTTACCATTTGAGCCTTCTCCTTTCCCCTCACTTTAATCATGCTCCTTCCTTGTCCCCATCACTTCTGCCCAGGAAAATTCCTGCATTGTATGGTGGACAAATGATGGTTGTTAGAGTCAGATGGACTCAAGCTTGGAGCCAAGTCCTGCTACTTACTGGCTGGATATGAGAGAAAGGTGAGGCTCAATTCCTCATAAGATGGGAGGAACTGCCACCTACCACATGGGCTGTCATGGGGACTTAATGACATGCCGAATGTAGGGAAACTCCAGGTACCGTAAATATCAGCTAATGTCATTTGTCCTTTTCTTCTGCTGTGTCTTCACCTCTACTGCTTCTCTATTTCCTGGTCTCAGGTGCTGAAGGAGTGGAACTAGTGATTAGATGTGAGTGTCTTCCATGCTGAGGTCCACGCCCGACCCCCACTTCAGGCCAATGCATTTTTTACTACACCTACAAACTCCTTGGAATCTGAGAAGAGCCAGTCTCTTTTGGTGTAGGAAAAGTGTTTTCTTAAGAATTGTCTTTCTATAAATATTTTGAAGCTTTTTTTGGGGAAACATCTATGTGTAATTAGCAAGCCTGGGCAGCTGCCCTTTGCAGGCTGGTGATTTGCTTTGCAGGTGCAGGTGCAGGTTTGAGCGGAGAGGTAGCAAGTAGAGAGAAGCTTCCACGTCAGCAACATAGTTCAGATGTGATCTTCTTCTGGCTGTCTTTGTCATGGTTCTCTGCCAGCCACGTGCCAAGGTCAGGACGCCAGCTGAGGACACTTTCTTCCATTAGAGGTGGAGGGCACACACTGAGTGGAGCCCAGCCCAGCTCGCACACCGGATTTCAGTCCCAGCTCAAGCTCTCATGTGTGATGTGGCTTTGGGCAAGTCCCCTTTTTTGGTTGGGTCTTGGTGTTCTTTTGTGTGTAACCAGGGTGTTGGGTACGATGGTCTCAGCTCTTGAGATCCTGATGGGAACTACAGAGGCAGGGACTGTTTGTAGCTCAACCCCTCATGCTTTGCATGGTGTCTGGAGTATAGTAAGTACTCAATAAATGCTTGTTGAATAAATGATGGGCCCAGGGCAGTTTTAGCTATAACCACCTACCTGCTCAACAGCCATTGCTGATTCTAAAACATCTGGGAGAGCTGAGTAATAAGGGGGCTTAATAGTTACATGAGTTGCTTTGGGCAAGCTGAAGGTTTTTTTACTATTTTTCATCTTTCTTATCCCTACGTACTTTACATACTCTACATCCCTACACACTCCAGCGGAATCCACATATCACGTAAAATAATAAAGAGAGGGATAATAGTAAAACTGTTTAGCTCATCAAAAACTCCTGGGAATATTAAAAATGATGGATAAAATGTACATATTAGTTTTATGTTTATGTTTAGTTAAAAAAAATGTACATATTCAGGTTGAAGGGAAAGAGCCCAGCACATGCTTAATGCATTGCATGAGTTTGTATATATGGAATCTCTAATGTTGAAGCTGAATTGTTGTGGGCTGTGATTATTTGGTTGGCAGACCTGAGAGAGATTTCCTTCTCAGCAGCTTGCAGACTCCTCTCAATGTGTTTGTCTCAGGAGGGGGGCAGGAGTAGCTGAGGGGACCCATAGACTTTATCTGTGAAGCCCATTTACTCTAATCCCTTAACCATGCCAATTCCTGTGGACCATTCCTGAGGCCGTTGGGTAGCAGTGAGCCTATGGAATCCTCTTCTCTAAGAGGAAAGTATGCTTGTCAGAGCATGTGGTCCAGGGAAGGACTCAGTGTACTCACACCGCTGAGCAATAAGTAGTCGTTAATAATTTAGCATTGAAGATACATCGCATCCAAAGCACAAAAAAGAGGACGATGTGCCTGGAATTATGAGCTCTCTTGTGTACAGTCAGGATGGGAAACGGAGAGCAGGTCTGGTGCTGATCTGAGACCTTGTAAACAGACAGGCATAACTCAGCCCTGGGAGCAGATGAAACAAGGCCTCGGCCTGAGGAAGAACCAAGGATTGGCCCCCACGCTCATAGATTTCTCTAGGGTTCTCTGTCCCTCTGTCCTTCTTCCTTCCCTGTTCTTCTCAAGCAGTCTGTCTCCCTCCTCCTCTCTCCCCTCTTCCTGCCAGCCCCACCCCCTCTGCAAACAGGTGCACAGTTCCAGTCACTCTGAAGAAGAGCAGACCAGAGCAGTGAGATACGCAGATACAAAGAAAGCACACCAATGGGAGGGACATCATACCAACAGGACGGTTTTCTTCCTAACCTCTGTCTGACTTTACTTTCGATTTATAGGTCTTTGTCACATTTGATTCTCTCTATTTGCTAAAATGCTTGAAGGACTGCTTCCCTCCTCCCGCCCCTCCCAGCTCTCAGGGTTGCTCTAGGTGGTGCTCCTGCCGGGACAGGGCCCTGTGCTGCCAGGGCCCTGGTGCTCGGAGGACAGTGTCACCGCCTCAAGCAGCTGGAGGCCAGAACAAGAGACCGCCTGAGGAGGCATGGCTGCTGCCCAGGGAAACTTAATTCCTGTCCCTTGTTCTTAGTAAAAACAGGTCCCTGGACTGGGCATCAGATGGAAACTTAGAGGCTGGAGCTGTGTGACTTTCTGTTTAGTTACAATTCTTTAACGAGATATACAGAAAATGCCTGAATCTGCCAGGGAGAGGCAGGGTGGATTTGTGGGGCTGGAATTGGGCTTTGATTCTGGGGACGGGACTCTCATGCTAGCAGCCTAAGTGGCCTTGAGCTAGGTCTATCACCTCAGCTTCCTCATCACTAGGTGAGAAGGGTGATCCAGATGGTGCCACTCCCCCCTGAGAAGTGCTTTGTGAGAACTGGGCTCCAGGATTAAGGTAGCTGACAGCGCAGCCTACACTTCAATAGCACTTGGTTCTGATCTCAAAACATATTAACTTATTCAGTCCTTGTAGACAATCCTATGAAGCTGGTGCTGTTGTTAATCTCATTTTGCAGATGCGGAACAGAGAGGTTAAGTGATATGCCCAAGGTCACACAGCCAGCAAGGGGCAGAGCTGGGGCTCAAGTCTTGCCTCTGATACTTACCATTTTTCATCTTTCTTATCCCTACGTACTTTACATACTCTACATCCCTACATACTCCAGCGGAATCCACATATCACATAAAATAATAAAGAGAAGGATAATAGTAAAACTGTTTAGCTCATCAAAAACTCCTGGGAATATTAAAAATGATGGATAAAATGTACATATTAGTTTTATGTTTATGTTTAGTTAAAAAAAAAGTACATATTCACGTTGAAGGGAAAGAGCCCAGCACATGCTTAATGCATTGCATGAGTTCATATATATGTGTTGTTAACTACTGTGTTGTTAACTACTTTGGTACTCTATGCCCATTGAGATAGTCAGGCAGGGCTCTGGAAAGTTCTTCAGTATCAAACCAGAATTGATTTGACCAAAGAATCCTCAGGCAGCATCAAGTGTGATGAATGAAAGTATAGTCTGAGTCAGACATGGCTGAGGTAAATCTTCAACTTGAACTGCTGTGTCCTTGAGCAGTACTCAGCCTCTCCTCACCTCTAAAATTGGAGTGATGGTGATGATGATGATAAAGGGTTGCTGGGAGGATTAAATAAACCAATGCATGAAAAACTCTTTGCATAGTGCTTGGCATATTGTATAGATGCCAACTTTTACTATAGATAGAGATAGTAGACATATATTAGAAATATATATATTAGAGGCCCGGTGCATGAAATTCGTGCACGGGGCGGGGGCGGGGGGAAGACTGCTGGCTCCCAACTGCTCACCTGCCTGCCTTCCTCATTGCCCCTAACTGCTTCTGCCTGCCAGCCTGATCACCCCCTAACCACTCCCCTGCCAGCCTGATTGATGCCTAACTGCTCCCTGCCAGCCTGATTGCCCCTAACTGCCTTCCCCTGCAGGCCTTGTCACCCCTAACTGCCCTCTCCTGCAGGCCTGGTCACCCCCCAACTGCTCTCCCCTGCAGGCCTGGTTCCCCCCCCCAAATGCTCTTCCCTGCAGGCCCAGTCACCCCCAACTTGCCTCCTCTGCCAGCCTGGTCACCCCTAACTGCCCTCCCTTGCAGGCCTGGTCCCTCCCAACTGCCCTCCCCTGCTGGCCTGATCCCTCATCCTTCCCAACTGCCCTCCCCTGCTGGCCATCTTGTGGTGGCCAGATTGTGTCCACATGGGGGCAGCCATCTTGTGTGTTGGAGTTACGGTCAATTTGCATATTACTCTTTCATTAGATAGGATGAATACACACACACACACACACACACACACACACACAAACACACTTATTTTACTGGGTCTACAGAACTAATATTCCTGAAACACATTTTGGGTAATCTAACAATCCCTAAGGTCTGCTTTTCCTTCCCCCCTATATTGATTTCTAATTTTTAGTTCTAAATTCCTAAGATCTTATTGATGCATTTGTGGGCTCCCTATCTGGAAAGAGCTCACATGCATAGATGTGACAGCTGGAGTGCCTTAGAGATCATGGTGACACACTCATTTCACAAAGAGCTAAGGTGTGGGGAGGTGTAGTGACTAAGCTAAAGCCACTGTCCATGGTGCCCTGGGATGGGTGGGACTTCACTCCCTAAGCGCCTTCAGAGCAGGCCCCTACAGCCTGAGGGGTAGTGCACTGTGGGCTTTCTTGAAAACCTACTCATGAGGATCTTTTTCAGCTAAGGTCCCATCAGAACCCTCTGCTCCCACTGAGCTCCTGGTCTCTCTTTGATTTGTTTTAGGAATGGGAGCATTCTCTGAGATCCAAGTAACATTTAAGGAAGGGGTTGCAAACTCCTTGGCTGTCCTGGAGATGGGTGTTGGGCCTGTTTGAGACACTGTCAGTGGTCATTGCTGTAGCCTCAGGGGAGCACAGCCCCTGCCCAAACCCCACTGTGCTGATTACCAAGGCCAGCATCTGCCTCGATTGTGCTTTCTAGGCTTACGGTTTGTCATTGCTGCCGGAATAGTCGTAAAGCACCTCGCTGTGGAGCCTTTCTCTCCTCCCCACCTGGGCCTCAGTAGTTCATGTCAGACTCTGGCCCCTCCTGTCGACAGGCTCCTGCAGTTTCACACCCTGGTATGCCGATCTCACCTCTATCCGTGTTCTCTGTGGCGAACTTTCCAAAGTTCTGTGTTCCCCTTTCAGAAAGTTGTTGCCAGAAAGTGGCTGACCCGTCAGAGACCATAGTTTCACCCCTTTTCATCTAGGGGGGCAGTGACCTGACTTTAGGTCAATAGGATATGGGAGAAGGGATATAAGCCACTTGCAGGCTTAAACTATGTAAACCTCTCATGTGATCCTTGCTAACCTTTTCCCTGTTTGCTGGATGGATGTTGAATCCCTGAGTAGTGGTATAAGGCATGTGTTGAAGATAACAGAATCCCTGACAGCCTGGGGCCCTGAATGACTGTCTGGAGGACAGTCTCATCTCCTACCTCCACCCTCACTGCCCAGCGGCCTTTATGTGAGCAAGCAAAAAACTTTTATTAAGTACTGATATTTCAGAGTGTTTTTTTACTGTAGCTAGTACTCCCTGGATACATATTCCCATTTCTTCCACTAGTGATAGTCCCTGCCCCCGCCTCCAGCTCAAGTCCACCTCCATCTGAAGTCCTCCTGGCCTCACTGGTCTCAGGGTGCCCTCTCCTTTGCATTCTGCCTTGTGTTGTCATACTCAGGTGGTTCGCACTTTGCTACATATGGGCTCGTAGCGCTAATTGAAGAGGACAGGGACGTTGTTCTATACTCATTCTGCATCTCCCAAAATGCCTAGCGCCAAGCCCGGCAAACAGTAGGCACTCAATCAATACTTGTTGATCGATTCGAGAAAGGCTGGAATGATCCATATCAAACTCCAGGCATCATCTGGGAGCTTGCTGATTAAACAGATGAATCTTGCAGCCTTTCTTTAACGCCACCAACCCAGCCTTAGCTGAGGGGCCCCGTGCCTGAGCCTCCAGGCTGCAGAGCCCTCCTTGTTGGCTGGTTCCTGGCTGACTTCCCAGCATCCAAGGCCTCCAGGCCTCTCTTAAATGGCCAGGGCATCCATCAAATGATCTGTCGACTGAAGGTTATTCTTTGTTCTCTGCTCCTCCTGCTTAAAAAAAAAATCCACAGTAAAAACCTCTTTCTCAGGTTCCTGTTTCTCTACCTATCTGGGGAAAAGTAGCACAGTGGTGTCTTCCAATTACTATACTGGTATTTTGATATGTATGTATGTGATAAGGTCTCATAGATGTGTCATGACATGGGACCTGGGAAACCCAGCCCAGGACTGAGGGCCGTGAGCATTAGTTAGCAGCCTACTTTGAGCTGGGTAGCTCTGTGCCAATGCTGCAGCCACTGACAGCTAGTGACATGTTCAGGCAGACCAGGTAGTTGGCTTCCTAGCGATAAAAAATATCTTAGCGTCACTATTACACTTAGTTTCATTTATTTTTTTTCATTACTTTTTGTAGTTCTCATAACACACTGTTTAATGAAAAACAATGAGAACATTATGGAAATGCAAACAAAAATTTAGCATCATGTGAATTTCTGTGAATCAAGGGTCACTCACTGGGAATATTTGTACATCTTTTTCAGGCTTTCCAATGCCAAAATATACATCTTGGTATATATGTACTATACATATACTGTTCTGTAAGTTGATTTTTTACTTGCCAATTTCTATCTTAAATATAAAAAGTATAATTTTAAATGGTTCATATTATTCCACTTTATGGAAATGTATTATTGTTCAGAAAATTATCATTATTGTTGGGTATTTAAATGTTTTTATATTTGTTTTGTCTTGCTATTATAAATTCCTTAGTGGACATTCTTGTATATAAACCTCTGCATGCTTTGTGGTTATTTCCCTAGGATAAATTCATAAAAGTGGAATTACGAGGTCAAAATGAGTGTAGATTTTACAGATGTTCGATACCTATGGCCAGAAAGGCCACACCAATTTACCCTCCCACCAGCATTCCAGCTAGTTTTAAGTTTATTCAGTCAAATTCGTTTATGTATGTGGATACAAACCAAAGAGAGGCTGTATGGAGAGAAAGAAATTAAATGGTTAATGTATTTCAAAGCTGTTTATCTTAGTTCAGTCGGCTCTGGTTGAATTGTGCTGCTCTTTAAAACAGACGAGTTTTTCTGTCTGATGCAAGGTTGCAAAACATCTGCATGCGTCTAAAGGACATGGGTTTGTTTCAGCATAATTCAAATGGGCTAAGGCTGTGTTCCGGAGAGCTGTGGGCTGTGGTGTGTGAGTGGGGGGAGGTGTACATTTTCATCCTGTAGTTCGTAGCCCCCAACTCAAGGGCAGGTTATTTCAATAGGAAACAGAAGAAATCTGCTTTTGAGATGCTCAAGAAAAAGCAAATACAAGGCGAAGTGTGGGCCATTTTATCTCCTAGGAAGAATGTTGGGGCAGGGAAGAGCTGCATTCGGGGAAACTAGCTTTTTGGTGTGTGCAAGTGTGTTAAAATTCTCCTTAATGTGTAAAAAAAAAAAAAAAATCTCTTTCAAAGTAAAAAATAGAGACCATTAATATCTCCCCTGTCTTCTCCCTGCCACGCTCAGTTCTCTTGTCTGCTTTTTGACGCACACGCTGCCAGCTTTCTGTCTGCTGGTGAGAGGTTCGGGCAGCATTTATGGTGGGCAGAGATGCTTTGCTGGGGGGACCTTCGCCCATGGACAAGACCTTCATATTGCCTGAAGTCACATGTCCTGATTAGCTTGGCTCCTGAGGAAAGCAAGAAGAAGCGCTGAGCAGGATCACTTCTGGACGTGGGCACTAGCCGTCTTGTGGAGAGGAACAGGGGAAGCAGCTTCTATTAAACCCTGTCCTAGAAGGTCCAGTCAGTTGCCCAGATTATGGGTTTGTGCTTCTAGAAAAGATTTGAGACGGTGTCATGCCAGCGGAAGAGAACGAGTTGAGTCAGGAGTCATGGCTCTGCCAATGACCTATAGGTAGGGTGACTTTGCCCAAGTCATCTGACTGCTCTGGATCTCAGTCTTAATATGTCAAATGGTGATAGAGGGGTTGTTTGTGAGAATCAGATGGGCTAATTCTTCTAGGCTCACTGATTCTGTGATATATATTCTCTGAATTTCCTGGTAGGAGTTGTCTCACCCATCATTCCCTCTTTGGTTCTCTTATAGCACATTGTTTATGTAGCTCTTATTATACTGAGTGATGACAATTTACATAGCTTGTAAATTTGCTGGACTATTGTATCAGGGCTGGTGGCCCTGATGAATAAAACCCTCATATTTTAGAGGTTTGCCCAATAGAAGTATACTTTTTAATTACTTGACTGATGAGCATCTCCATGTAGGTATTCAGGGACCCAGGTTCCTTCTGTCTGGTGGTTTTGTCATCCTCTAGATCCTTGAAGTAATATATATTCAGTCAGAAAACGTGGGATGATGTCTGGAGAATGCTTCTTCATCTTGATATTAAGTGAATTATGCTACTTTTGTTCACATTTCATTAGTGAGCAAAGGTGCAAAGGAGGCTGGGAGCCTACATGGCCGGGCAGTTGGACCAGAGGCAATTCACTATAAAGAAAAGACAACTGACTCTTTGGTGGACAGTTAACTGTCTCTTCTACATCTAAGTTCTCCATGAGCACAGGATGCTGTCTTTCCTATGTCTCAGCACCTTACACTATTCCTGACACAGATATTCATTCAGTTCAGTAGGCTTGCATCATCTGTGCATTTAATTTTGGTAAATTTAGCTGCACAGAGAAAGAGAGGAAGAAAACCATCAAAGTAGTGCCAGTGGTTCTGTTTACCAATCCCAGGCAATGGACAGACAACTAGAGCAGGATCTGCAAACTGCAGACTGCAGGGCAAACCACGCCTGCTGCCTGTCTTTGTGAATGTAGTTTTATGGGAACACAACCATGTCCATTCATTTACATATTATCTATGGCTGCTTTCATGCTACAGTATCAGAGTTGGGTCCTTGTAACAGAGGCTGTAGAGCCTAAAATATTTACTACCTGGCCTTCTTCAGAAAAAGCTTGCTGACTCCTGCACTAGAGACAGCATGAGATGGGAGACTTGAATCTCTTCTTTTGTCACTTTCCGTTCTCTCCAGCCCTCTTAGAGTGAGCATATCGTTGTGTTAAGGTGATTATCAGCCTAGTGTTTAAAGAGATATGTTTTTAATTCAACATGGTATCTAAATGCAACCCAACAGTACTTCTTCAGCTATTTAAGAAATTTTAAGGGCATTGTTTATCTTACACACTTTCTCCAGAGCTTACTGCTTCTTATAAAATGTGACTCCACTGTAAAAGCATGTTGAATGAATACATAACTGAATACGGCCACCCTTTGGAAAGTTAAAAGGATCCTACAAATCACAGTATTACTATTGCTTTCATTTCTCACTTATATTTCAGGAAATAGAGCTGTCCCTGAATCCCAGGAATAACCTGTTAACCCCAAGATGCTCATGTAAGTTTACTAGAGGCCCGGTGCACGAAATTCATGCACGGGGGTGTATGTTCCTCAGCCCAGCCTGCACCCTCTCCAATCTGGGACCCCTTGAGGGATGTCTGACTGCCCTTTTAGGCCCAATCTCGGTAGGATTGGGCCTAAAAGGGCAGTCGGACATCCCTCTCACAGTCCAGGACTGCTGGCTCCCAGTTGCTCGCCTGTCTGCCTTCCTCATTGCCCCTAACTGCTTCTGCCTGCCAACCTAATCACCCCTAGCCACTCCCCTGCCAGCCTGATTGATGCCTAACTGCTCCCCTGCCAGCCTGATTGCCCCTAACTGCCTTCTCCTACAGGAATGGTCACCCCTAACTGCCCTCTCAGCAGGCCTGGTCACCCCTAACTGCCCTCCCTTGAAGGCCTGGTCACCCCCCAACCGCTCTCCCCTGCAGGCCTGGGTCCCCCCCAACTGGCCTTCCCTGCAGGCCCGGTTGCCCCCAATTTCCCTCCTCTGCCTGGTCACCCCTAACTGCTCTTCCCTGCAGGCTTGATTGTCCCCAACTGCCCTCCCTTGCAGGTCTGGTCCCTCCCAACTGCCCTCCCCTGCTGGCCATCTTGTGGCGGCCAGCTTGTGTCCACATGGGGGCAGGATCTTGTGTGTTGGAGTGGTCAATTTGCATATTACTCTTTTATTAGATAGGATAGAGGCCTGGTGCATGGGTGGGGGCTGGCTTGTTTGCCCTGAAGGGTGTCCTGGATCAGGATGGAGGTTCCCTTGGGGCGTGGGGTGGCCTGAGCGAGGGGCCTGTGGTGGTTTGCCTGTGGTGGCTATGCCCACCCGCCCCCTGCGACCCAAGTGGAGGCCCTGGTATCTGGGATTTATTTATCTTCTATAATTGAAACTTCGTAGCCTTGAGCAGAGCCAAGCCTCCTGCTTGCTCCGTGGCTGCAGCCATTTTTGTTGGGATTTATTTATCTTCTATAATTGAAACTTTGTAACCTTAAGTGGAGGCCTGGGCTGGCCAGGGTGTGCAGGAAGCTTGGCTTCCTCCATTGCTGGGGAAACCCAAGCCTCCTGCTCGCTCCGTGGCCACAGGCATCTTGGTTGGGTTAATTTGCATACTCGCTCCTGATTGGCTGGTTGGCATGGCTTGTGGTTGTACCGGAGGTACGGTCAATTTGAATATTGCTCGTTTATTAGATAGGATATCCTGCTAGTTTTGTGATTGATTGCCTCTCTCTCTCCCCTTCTTGGTTAGTTCATTGTTACAAACAGAAAAACAAAAGAAAGCTATTTTTTTTTTTTTTTTTAGAAATGAGTGGCAGCATTATAGACACCCTGAGCGGCAAATAATGGAAGAGAGTTTATTATCTAAGTAAATGCCACAGTGGCAACCTGGGCATTAATGTACTTTATTGGCTTCTTTCCCTTCTTTCGCTTGATTTCCCACTCTCCTGCTAAAGCTTACTGAGATCACTTCCAAAATAAACTATTTGCACTCAAATCCCTTTCTCAGGGTCTGCTTCTGGGGGCCCAGACTAAGGCAGCTTGTCCTTTTAAAGTTTATTTTGTTGTAAAACTCACCATTAAATGTGGACTTTTGAGGGTGGAGAAGAAAAAGAGAAAGTTGGAAAATTTTACCAATTTTAGGCTTTCTCAGTCTTGAAGCTAGCATTGGATGAAACAAACAAACAAAAAATCTAGGGGAAAAAGGTTATAAAATCAGACATCCCCAAGTTTGGGGATGCCTGTGAGGCACAGTTGTGTTAGCAATATAGTTTGGAGAACTATAAGAATGATTTTTCCAAAGAGAACATCAGATTTCCTTTAATAATAGAAATAGTCAACCAACCAGAATTTTTTAATTACCACAGGCAATCCTGATGTACAGTCAGCACTGAGAGTCACTGCTTTATACATTTAATCCATGACATTGAAATGACATCATACAGCTAGAATTTATTGTCTGTTTCTGTGACCCCAGGCAATGGCTAAGTCCTTTGCACATGCTATCTCATCTAACTTAGACAGCAACTTGTGGGACAGGATTTTTGTTATCTGCGTTTTGCCAACAGTGGGCCTGCACTGAAAGAAGTTAAAAAACTTGCCTGAGACTGCACAAAATTCAGGTTGGAATTTAGCCACATGCCTTCATCAGGTACCATCTGTTGATGGGCTTTCTCTCTCTTGGTCAAACTTGCCAAAGACTGATCTTGTCAAAGGATCAGTTTTATTTTATTGAGTAACTTATATTTAAAATTAATCTGTTTTACTTCCTTTCTTCTACTTTTCTTGATTTTTTTGTTTCTACACTTCCTGGTTTGAAAGTTGAGTTTGTTTAATTTCAATCTTCCTTTTGTATTAAAGCACTTGATTATTGCTATTCATTGGCTTTTTAGTACCACTTTGGCTGCATCCCATAAATTTAGCCATTTAGTGCTCTCATTGTTGAGTTATAAATAGTTTGTAATTTGCTTATAGTTCTTTTATAGCTTAGGAGTTATTTAAAAATATATTTTAAAGTTTTCAAGTATGAAAAAGCAGAAATAGCAAAATTAAAACCACCAGATTAGTAAAATGGTATGTAGTAGGAATTTATGATGCATGTAAGAACAGTTAATGAACTGGGAGCTTTCATATTTAATACTGATGTGAAACTCAGGGGCATGGGATTACCAATGGTTTATAAAATGAAAATGAGGAAGTTGTTTAACCTTTATAATAATTGGTTATTACAGTGGAGGTTTCCAGATGACAGGAGATTGATTAAAAGTGATTTTCTCACATTATTTTAAGAAGATGATTAGTTTCTCATGTGATCATCAGAGGCATTTACAAGAAATAACCTAAATTGAGTTTTGCCTATGTTTATGAAATAAGCTAGATTTAGTTTTGCTTACATGGCTTAAATGGTTTTGTCTATTTCAGAGATTTACAAGTCTGGTCCCTATTTGATTTTACTTAACAGTTCCCCTTTATTGGTCATTCTTTTGTCAAACTAAGCGTGTGACCAACTAGTTTAGCATTACTCTCAGTTGTTGACATAATCGGGATGGAGAGTCACATAGTTGCTGTTACCAAAAATTGACTAGTTAGGATGGAGGGTCATGTTGTCACTATTATCATCGTTTGTATAACCATCACTGAATTCTTCCAGCTGTCTAATCCTAACAGATACTGTTTGACCTATAAATATTGGCTGAAAGGCATTTAAAACCCTTGAGATGTTAATATGATGACTATAAGGAAAAAATAACCAAGATTGAAGAATTCCTCAGAGCAGAGATTCCCAGGAGCCAAGATTTAACCAACTAAATAAATCAAATGAATTATATTTAAATTCAAGTTTAAGTCAACCTACATTTTTCTGAATAAAGTGTAATTGTGTTTCAGGCTTTTTTTTTTTCTGAGTTATTTACATAGGTACAGCATGATGTAATAGCAATCACATATCCTCCTGGTTCTTTAGGACAGAATGAAAATGAAGATATTTTATTTCAGGAAACAGTATTGCACGTGAACTTCCACTTAAATTAAGTCTGTATGTGGTGTGAGCAATCGGGTAATTTATTAGAAGAATTTCTATGGAAACACACACACACACAGACACAAACACCAAGAAAGGTTAATAGAGAAAATTTTAAACTCAGTTCTGAGTTTGGAGAGTAGTTAGTTGAAAAAATGTCTAGATTTCAGTTTGAAACAACTCTAGATGGTGGAAAGAGGATAACAGTTTCAATCTGATGGGTTTTCCTGGTTTGCAATTTGACTGCCTTTGATGATGTGATTAGATATTCTGGTGAACTCCCTTTAGTGGCTCATATAGCAATAGGCACAAAGGTTGTCCATACAAGATCCATTGCAGTGGTTTCTCTGAGGTTTACAGGTAGATGACAAAAACCTCGAAGACATTGAACAGGACTTGAATGTGATGAAGGGCACACTATAGTTTTTCTATTAAAACATTTTTTTCTATAGTCATTACATTTGTTTTTAGTTTCTTTGTCAATAAAGTTTAATTCCATCAAAATACCAAATTAAATTTAATCCTATTAAAGATTATTTTGCTAGATAATCCTGCTTTTTTTCCTTTTTAATAAATCTTTATTGTTCAGATTATTACAATTGTTCCTCTTCCCCCCCTCCTCTTCCCCATAGCTCCCCTCCATCTGGTTCCCACCCCCCCGCCCCCGTCTGCCCTTACACCCAGCCCCACTGTCTGCATCCATAGGTGTATGATTTTTGTCCAGTCTCTTCCCACATTCCCCACACCCTTTTCCCCTGAGAAGTGTCAGTCCACTCCCTTTCTATGTCCCTGATTCTATTATATTCACCAGTTTATTCTGTTCATCAGATTTTTAATTCACTTGATTTTTAGATTCACTTGTTGATAGATATGTATTTGTTGTTCATAATTTTTATCTTTACATTTTTGTTCTTCTTCCTCTTCTTAAAGAATACCTTTCAGCATTTAATATAATACTGGTTTGGTGGTGATGAACTCCTTTAGCTTTTTCTTATCTGTGAAGCTCTTTATCTGCCCTTCAATTCTGAATGATAACTTTGCTGGGTAGAGTAATCTTGGTTGTAGGTTCTTGCTATTCATCACTTGGAATATTTCTTGCCACTGCCATCTGGCCTGCATAGTTTCTGTTGAGAAATCAGCTGATAATCGTATGGGTGCTCCCTTGTAGGTAACTAACTGTTTTTCTCTTGCTGTTTTTAATATTCTCTCTTTGTCTTTTGTTCTTGGCATTTTAGTTGTGATGTGTCTTGGTGTGATCCTCTTTGGATTCTTTTTTTTGGGGGTTCTGTGCACTTCCTGGAGTTGTAAGTCTATTTCTTTCACCAGGTGGGGGAAGTTTTCAGTTATTATTTCTTCAAATAGGTTTTCAGTATCTTGTTCTCTCTCTTCTTCTGGCACCCCCATAATTCTGATGTTGGTATGCTTGAAGTTGTCCCAGAGGCTCCTTACACCATCTTCAAATTTTTGGATTCTTTTTTCTTTTCCAGTTGGGTGTTTTTTGCTTCTTTGTATTTCAAATCTTTGACTTGATTCTTGTGATCCTCTAGTCTGCTACTGGATCTCTGTAGATTATTTTTTATTTCAATCAGTGTATGCTTAATTTCTAGTTGGTCTTTTTTCATATCCTCGAGGGTCTCACTAAATTTATTGGCCTTTTCTAGAAAATTCTTGAAAAACCTTATAACTGTGGTTTTGAACTCTATATCCATTTGTTTGCTTTCCTCCATTTCTTTCATTTGTGACCTGTTTCTTTGTCTCCACATTTTGGCTGTTTCCCTGAGTTGATAGAGTGGCTTTGTGTGCTAGGTGTCCTCTAGGGCCCAGTGGCTCAGCCTCTCCAGTTACCTGAGGTGGACACTCTTGGTGCACCCCTTTGTGGGCTGTGTGCACAGTCTTGTTGCAGTTAAGCCTTGACTGCTGTTGCTATCACTGGGAGGAATTGACCTCCAGGCCAATTGGCTGTGAGAATCAATTGTGTCAACGATGGGAGAACTTCTGTGCTGGAGACACCCTTATGAGGCAAGACTTGCTTCAGTGGGGCTTTGGTGCTCACTGAGTCTGCCCCCTGAGTGTGTCCCTTATGGATCTGAGGAGTTGTAATCTGGATGGTCCTACTCTGACTCCTGGGTACACTGGCTCTTGGATCTCCAAAAAGGTGCTAATTTAGCCTGTGCCTGAGGCCACCCAGCAAAAGCTATGGAGAGATCTGCAGATTCCTCTTCTTTGTTTGGGTTTTGGAGGCACCTGGGTGAGGCCCAGCAGTGAAGCAATGCAGGCTGCTGTGGGGCCTTGGGCCTTCTTTTGGATGTTCTGGGTCTCACTGACTCAGCTGCAGTTTGTTAGGTAAATTTAGAATTCAAAGGACTCATTCATATGCAAAAGCCTCTGCACTCAGCTTGGATCAGGTGGAATCTCAGGGCGGAGCAACCAGCAATGGCTTTGTGGGGCGGGATCTCAGGGTGGAGCAAACAGCTATAGCTTCCCATCAGCCCTGCCCTAAGAGGCCTCCCAGGTCTCAATGTCCCTCGGTAATTGCTGCAAGCACCTCTGAGAGAAAGCTGCCCTCGAGTTCTGCCTGCTGCCAGACAGTCCAGTTTCTCCCCATATGAGTCTGGGTCCCTAGAGTCTTGCCCGGAACTGGAGTTCAGAGAGGTCGGGAACTTCTGTCTCCCTCCCGATTGAGAAAGCCAGCTGTGTACTCAGTTGCCAGCCTTCTCCGTGCCTGTGCCTCTGTACCTCTGCCTTCTGCAGCTCCTGTGAGTCTCAGTGTGCTTTTCTCTTTCCTTCTAGTTGTAGAATTTCCACTCAGCCAGTCTTTCTGTGGTTCTGGATGATGTCCATTTTGTCTTTTAGTTGTAGTTTTGAAATTGTTGTGCAAGGCAGCAGTTCAGGTGTTTACCTATGCCGCCATCTTGGTTTCTCTTATAGTCATTCTATTTTTATCAAAAATAATTATGGTGAAATTAATTTGTATGTAAAATAATTCTAGTTTTATTAAGCTTGGCTTGATTATTTATATAAATATGGCAAGAATAATGATTCTATGTATATTCTCTAATTTGACATTTTAGTCAAAGCTTTGCTAAATCTAAAGGACTTTAGAAGTCAATCTTAGTTCTCTAAAATTTCCTGGTAATCAGAAATCTCAGATTAGACCTTCACCTCTCTTTAAGTGAAGAAGCAAAGCTAAGGACTTGTTTGTTTCCTATTACAAGAACAAATTGCTGTTGAACTTATGTAAATATATATATTGTCCTGAAAAAATAAGTGTGTGTGTGTATATATATATATATATATATATATATATATATATATATATATATCAAAGCCTAAGTGATTGTTTGACTGTTCGACTGCTCAACCGGTAACTATGATGTGCACTGACCCCACCAGGGGGCAGACGCTCAGTGCACAGACATAGAAACATGGAGCAGGCTGATGAATCTCAGAGGGTAGGGGGTAAAGGGAAGGGTGGGAAGAGATTAACCAAAGATCTTAGATGCATACTAGAGGTCTGGTACATGGATTTGTGCACCGGTGGGATCCCTCATCCTGACCTGTGGGGATCGGGCCAAATCCGTGCACTGGGCCTCCAACATCCCCTGAGGGGTCCTGGATTATGAAAGGGTGAAGGCCAGGCCAAGGGACCCCACAGGTGCATGTGCACCGGGCCTCTAGTATTTAATTAAAGGTTATGAATTCTGGGTTTGCACTTTTATGAATCAATCAGTTTTTCCATTAGAGTTCTAGAAAATCTTACCCTGCTCCGTGTTATGATTCAAAAGTTATAAGAAACCTATATTCTAGATTCCAAAGAGATTCACTTCCCATGAATCTCTTTGGAAAGATTACATACTTTTGCTTGTAGTTGATTGTCAGAATCAGTAAAGTAATAACTCTCTGTGAATGAGAAAAGACTTAAAAATAGCCATGGTTAAGGATTTGGTGAGAGTTCACTACAAATGATGCAATTGTTAGGTAAATTTGGTTACTTTTGTGATAATTTTATACAATTTTATAAACTAATAACTGAAATTATGACTGAAAACATTATACAAGGATATATCACATTTTTAGGAATTTCATATAATCTATGAATTACTTATATTAATAATAGCCACATAAATATAACCTGAGAAGGTTAAATATTTTTATTTGATCATGTTTCCCATGCTATGTTTAACATATTAAATAAGCCTAAGTAAATTAATATTTTCCTTTTTATAAGAAGAGAGAGAGCAAAATCTTTTGAGATCTGCTAGGTATTCTTTATAAAATCTCCAAATTAACTCAAGGTCAAAAATATTGTTTTGGGGATGTTTGTAAAAAATGTCTAAAATTTTAAAATACTTGATCAAATAGAAACACAGATTACTTAGTTATTTATTCAGCCAAAGTGTCAATTAAAATATTTCAAGGGCAAATACAAAAAGTTAGTTAAAAAAAAATCTTAACTCTTTTAACATTGAAAAGACTTAGTTTTTCTAAGTTATTAGAGGCAACATGAAGCACAAGAAATATTTTTAAAAATATATATTTTATTGATTTTTTTAGCAGAGAGGAAAGGAGAGGGATAGAGAGTTAGAAACATTGATGAGAGAGAAACATCGATCAGCTGCCTCCTGCACAACCCCACTGGGGATGTGCCCACAACTGAGGTACATGCCCTTGACCGGAACCGAACCTGGGACCCTTCGGTCTGCAGGCCGATGCTCCATCCACTGAGCCAAACCAGTTGGGGCCACAAGAAATATTTTGATGAGATGCAGAATTTTTGCTTCCTAGAAAGATTACATTAAAGGAAAAGAAAATTTCACAGAATCTTTTATTTAGAGCAGACCAAGAATCTAAGAAATTTTGTGATTTTAATAGAGCAAATTAAATCTAGTCTTATATCAGTACATTATTGACCTTATTTTAAAAACCCTTTTAAAAAATATTTATTGTTGAAAGTATTGCGAGTGTCCCACGTACCACGTGGTTCAGGGTCAGGTTCAGGGTTCGGGTTCAGGCTCTGGAGGAGGCCGCGTGCAAATGAAAGAGACAAGACAAGATAATAATTTGGAAATTGGGGACCAGGCAGAAGCCCAAGGAAGGACTCTGCTTTCCTGTCGTCTTGCCATCCCTTTTATTGAGGTTTGGGGTACACCCATAGCCCTTATGCAGGCAATTCCAGTAACAGGCAGATTATCTTATCAGTAAGGATTTACATGACTATCTGGTGGGGAAGTTGCTTCAGCTACCATTGTCTCCACTAAACAGTGGGTGCATAGCTCTGACCTTTGCCAGAGCTTTAAGGGTCACCAGCCTTCATGGATCTCTGTCCACATTTCTCTGATAGTAAAGACAATGGGCGGCTTCCCCACAAGTATTACATATGTCCCACCTTTTCCCCCCATTGACTCCCTCCAACCTGCCTCCATCCCTCCCTGCCCCCCACCTCCCCAGATCTTCACCTCCCTATTGTCTGTGTCTATGGGTTATGCATATATGCATACAAGTTCTTCCTTGATTACCTCCCACCCATTCACCCTCCCCCACCTTTCAAATACTTCTATTCCATTTTAGGCAGAATTGACCTCATACCATACCTCCACTCCCCGCCCCCCACAACCAAACCTGCAATTTACTATAATCATATAGGTTTTGTCTTATTCTTTTTCTCTTTCTTATTTTGAAACAACCAGTCATTTTATTTAGGAAAAAATTACTCTTTTTTTCTTAACAAAAACACATTCTATATTCCTTGAGTACTCTTCATATAAAAACACATCTCATTTTCTTATACTTTGTATACAAAATTGTTTCCCTTCATTCTCATTGTTTCTAGTAGTTTTAATTTTATATATTGATTATAAAATGTAACTATTAATAAATTTGACTTTCCAGTGAAACCCAAGAGTCAGGCAATTGAGAACTATCTATCATATATATTAGTATCCCATAGTAAGTAGATTAGCAAATTTATAATACATAATTATGAAAACTTTTATTTTTATTAGAGACATATGCTTTTCATAGTACAATTTTTAATGTGGCAGAAGACATACTTATTAATAAATCCAAATAGCTTTTGTCTCTGTGTAAAAATAAAGAAAGCCAAACGTAGATAAACATATTTAATAATATGTTTTTTGAAAATTAATATTCATTATTAGTTTAACTTAGTATACATTTTTATGTTATTTACATGTATTTAAATTACTTGTTTTTAACAATTATGCTTAGATTGGACACTAAACAGCTATCTTATTTTTCTTGTTGATATATTTTGTAATATAGAGGTAGTGTGAGCTTATTTGACTAGTACACTCAGGCAGAAAAATTTGCATGTTAGCATCATATTTAATGTTGAACATTCTAAAGACATGCCTGCTTTCATTAAACCAAAAAACTTAAATTAGCTTTCATTTATCAAAGATTACCCCACATAAATTGAAAAGCATCTGGATTAGTTTCTATATTTCTCAGAATTTTAGGAATACTTAATTGATATAAACACATTTTTCTTTAAGCCATGAAAAATAATATAGCTCTTTAAAAAATATTACATATATACAATATACATACATACAGAATTTTCTATATATGTAACATATCCTATCTAATAAAAGAGTAATATGCAAAATGACTGTACCTCCACTACACCCATAAGCCACTCCCACCAGCCACGCCCACCAGCCAATCAGGAGCAGATATGCAAATAAACCCAACCAAGATGGCTACAGCCACAGAGAGAGCAGGAGGGAGGCTTGGGTTTCCCTGGCAATGGAGGAAGCCAAGCTTTCCGCCTGACCTTGCTGGCCCAGGCCTCCACTCAATGCTACAAAGTTTCAATGATAGAAGATAAATGAATCCCAACAGAAATGGCTAGTCACCCCCAACTGCTGGACACCCCCTGCTGCCATGGAGTGAGCAGAAGGCTTGGCTCCGCTCCAGGATACAAAGTTTCAATTGTAGAAGATAAATAAATCCCAGATACCAAGGCCTCTGCTTGGGTCGCCGGCGGGGCGTGGCTGGCCTGCAAACCACCACAGGCCCCTCACCCAGACTGCCCCATGCACCAAGAGAGCCCCCACCCTGCTCCAGGACACCCTTCAGGGCAAACCAGCTGGCCCCCACCCATGCACCAGGCCTCTAACCTATCTAATAAAAGAATAATATGCAAATTGACCATCACTCCAACACACAAGATGGCTGCCCCCATGTGGACACAAGATGGCCACCACAAGATGGCCAGCAGGGGAGGGCAGTTGGGAGGGACCAGGCCTGCAAGGGAGGGCAGTTGGGGGCAATCAAGCCTGCCGAGGAGGGCATTTAGGGGTGACCAAGCTGGCAGAGGAGGGAAGTTGGGGGCGACTGGGCCTGCAGGGAAGGGGAGTTGGGGGGGGACCCAGGCCTGCAGGGGAGAGCAGTTGGGGGTGACCAGGCCTTCGGGGGAGGGCAGTTAGGGGCAAACAGGCTGGCAGGGGAGCAGTTAGGAATCAATTAGGCTGGCAGGGGAGTGGTTAAGGGATGATCAGGCTGGCAGGCAGAAGTGGTTAGGGGCAATCAGGAAGGCAGGCAGGTGAGCAGTGGGGAGCCAGTAATCCTGGATTTTGAGAGGGGTGTCCAGCTGCCCGTTTAGGCCCGATCCCGGTAGGATCGGGCCTAAACGGGCAGCTGGACATCCCTCGAGGGGTCCCAGATTGGAAAGGGTGCAGGCTGGGCTGAGGGACACCCCCTCCCCCCCCATGCACAAATTTCATGCACTGAGCCTCTAGTATAGATATATAAATTTTCTATGTATATAATATACACACATACAGAATTTTCTATAGTGATATCTCTATAGGCTCCATAGACTTTTACCTAAAATTGAGAAAATATCAATTATCCATGTTAAAATATGGAGGGAGTGGCTGAAGGAGATTATGGGAAGACTAAAAGCCTTTTCCCTACCCCTAAGCCTGCCAGTGGTATACATCATTAAAAACCACGTCTGTATTCCCTGCCTACTTTTTGTATTCTTTACCTTAGTGACTTGGTCAGAATAAATCTTTAACATATGGTATGTTGAGTTGAATAGTTACACCCATCATAAAATAATTAGCACCAGGTACTAATATAAGACATATCAGCATTGAGAGCAAGAAGAATTAGAGTTCAGAGAGTGACTAGGTGTCACCAGATGCATGAGGGAGGAAACGAGGCAAAGTGGAATGGAATGGAGAGAATAGCACCATCAACCTGTTGGCAGTGGGAGCAAACAAAACATGTTCATTTGCATGAAGGAAATATAACAAGTAGACTGCAGCAAAGAATTCATGCTGTAGCGTAATAGGAACGCAAGGTGATTAAGCAGGATAGGGCCATCATGTTCAGGGATTTCAAATTTAGAACAAGGACTTCAGTTTCATATGGGAGGAGGGAGTCACTCCCAGTAAGGCTTGGTGGGTGTTTTAAGGATCCATCAGTGATGGGCAAGATGGGTTAGAAAGGAGAGAATAGAAAGAGAGTACTTGGTTAGATAAAGTACTTGAGATTTGGCCATGAAAGAATACAGTTTCAGTTTATGTGATGTTGACAATCAAGTTGCAAAGATTTAAGGGGTAATAAAAAGCAAAGCTGGGGGAGAGGAGAGGTCAGGAAGGAGGGCAAGGGTCCTAAAGGGCACAAGTAACATCACTTTGTCTAACCACAAGAATGAATTTCAAGACTTTGAGATGGAGGTCACTGGGACCACGACAGAGAACAGAAGGCTCTAGGCCTTTGGGAAGTTCTGTTTAGAGTAAAAATTAATCTACTAAAATCTTCCAGATTAGTGAAAAATGGGTCTCGGGGAAGTATGAAAGGTGATGAAAGGACCAAGCCAAGGCCCATGTGGAGGGCATAGACTCTGCATGCTGGGTGGTTGGTAAAAGTTGTTCAACTCTCATCTTTGGAGAATTGGAATTTTCTGTCTCCAGTTCTTCACCTGGTTTTACCTTGATCATGTCACAGAAGTGTTTCTCACTAAGGTCTCCCTATAGCTAAGTCTAATAGATATCTTTCCTTCTCTCAGTTCCTCAGCAGCATTGAACAGAGTCCATCTGCCTGGACCACACTTTCCCTGATGCCATAGGCTGTTGTATTCTTTCTCTTTGTCGCAGGCATTCTCTGGTTGCTTTGGGGGCTGATTTTCCTCTGTCTAGCTACTAAATGCTGTTGTTCAAGAACTGCCCAGCTTCTCATTCCTGTCTCCATTATGCTCCTTCTCTAATCAATGTCATCCACATGCTTGGTTTTCATAACCCTCTAACTGCCAGCGATACCCAGACTGTATCATAGACAGACCCTGCCTATCCCATGAGGGTCAGAATGGCTTTCCATTTCTAGTGTCAGTCTCCCCTCAAGGCCATGAAACATACATGATTTTTTAAATCGTCACCCAAGGATATGTTTGTTTGTTTTTTAAATTGATTTTTATAGAGGGAAGGGAGAGAAAAAGAAAGAGAAACATTGATATAAGAGAGAAACATCAATTGGTTGTTTCCCGTACATGCCCCAACTGGAGATAGAACCTACAACCTAGTTATGTATCCAGACCAGGAATCAAACCCTCAAACCTTTGGTATATGGGATGACTCTCCAATCAATTGAGCCACCCAGCCAGGGCCATAGATGATTTTTTAAATGATCTTTTTCCATTCAAGCTGGCAGAATTGAGTTGGTACTTACATCAAGATAATGTACCTGATGATGTTAGGGAACAGTTTGGCTCCTCTCTGAAGAAGACACAATTCAGTTGGGAAGATAAAATACATGCATGTGAAGCAAAACATCCCAGGGCAAGCTGTGAGGAGGGAGTACACAGAAGAGGAGAGGCCATGAGCAATACCATGGAGAGCATAATGAAATTTGACTAAACAAGGTGCTGGCATTCTTCCCTTTGCACAAAGATATCTAATAATCAGAAAGTGAACCCAGCATTCTGTAATATTTTATCAGAAAATAACACCACCACCAATCTCATCAAAATAACACGACCAGCACATCTAAAAGCTATTTAGCAGAACCACTCAATATTACATGCGAGGTTTGAAGATGTCCACTTTGAAATTATTTGTTTTAATCACAGCCTGGAAGCAGCAAGATGTAGGGAAAATTATTCTTATATCAAATTAATGAGGATTCTCTCTGGTTGAAAGCCTTTTCAATGGAAGAAGAGGAAAAATAATTAATGCCCCATAAAAGATGATGATGTAAGAGGACTCTATGTGGATGCAACGACCGTTTTAGCCACTCGGTTCTTGCAAAGCATCAAGGCTTTTCAGGGATGCTGGTCATGGTTACTCAGTCAGGAAGGGGACTCCTTTTACTTCTGAACTAGTGGCACTTACAGGCACTAGTAGAGGAGGAAAGCTGCTGCCAGGAATTCGTCCAAAGGATAATGTGGGAAAGAAAGGTGGCCAAGGGCAAACCTCAGCCAGTGGAAGTTTCTTGCATCTGCTCCTTCCTGGGCTATCCCCAAGTATATCCTGGTTTCAAACAATCTCATGCTAACTCTGGGACCCATGTTCCATTGTGGAGTCTTATTCAGACCTGCCCAAACCCCACACCTTCTATTGACCTTTTTACCACCTTCACAATATATCTTATCTGTCCATCATCCTATCCCTTCAAGGCCTTTCTCACCCCTATTGTCTATTATGTTACCTTTAGGTAAACTGGTTTTTATTTGAACAGTGGTCTCCTACAGGCAACAATGTAACCCCTCCAAATAATTGTTATTTATTATTTTTAATCATCACCCAAGGATATGTTTTTATTGATTTTTTTTTTAAGAGAGAGAGCAGAGAAACCCAGATGGCTGCATAGGTAAACACCTGAACTGCTGCCTCGCACAACAACTTCAAAACTACAACTAAAAGACAAAATGGATATCATCCAGAATCACAGGAAGACTGGCTAAGTGGAAATTCTACAACCAGAAGGAAAGAGAAAAGCACACTGAGACTCACAGGAGCTGCGGAAGCAAAGGGCAGAGGTATGGTGGCCGCACGGAGAGGGCTGGCATCTGAGTACGTGGCTGTCTTTTTCAAGCGGGAGGGAGACAAAAGCTCCCGACTGCTCTGAACTTCAGTTCTGGGCGAGACTCTGGGAACCCAGACTCATATGGGGAGAAACTGGACTGTCTGGCAGCGGGCAGAACTCAAGGGCAGCTTTCTCTCAGAGGTGCTTGCAGTGATTACCAAGGGACACTGAGACCCGGGGCCCTCTTAGGGCAGGGCTGATGGGAAGCCATTGCTGTTTGCTCTGCCCTGAGACTCTGCCCCACCCCAACTGTGCGCAGAGGCTTTTGCATATGAATGAGTCCTTTGAAATCTAAAATTACCTAACAAACTGCAGCTGAGTCAGTGAGACCCAGAACATCCAAAAGAAGGCCCAAGGCCCCACAGCAGCCTGCATTGCTTCACAGCTGGGCCTCATCCAGGTGCCTCCAAAACCCAAACAAAGAAGAGGAATCTGCAGATCTCTCCATAGCTCCTGCTGGGTGGCCTCAGGCACAGGCTAAATTAGCACCTTTTTGGAGATCCAAGAGCCAGTGTACCCAGGAGTCAGAGTAGGACCATCCAGATTACAACTCCTCAGATCCATAAGGGACACACTCAGGGGGCAGACTCAGTGAGCACCAAAGCCCCACTGAAGCAAGTCTTGCCTCATAAGGGTGTCTCCAGCACAGAAGTTCTCCCATCGTTGACACAATTGATTCTCACAGCCAATTGGCCTGGAGGTCAATTCCTCCCAGTGATAGCAACAGCAGTCAAGGCTTAACTGCAACAAGACTGTGCACACAGCCCACAAAGGGGTGCACCAAGAGTGTCCACCTCAGGTAACTGGAGAGGCTGAGCCACTGGGCCCTAGAGGACACCTAGCACACAAAGCCACTCTATCAACTCAGGGAAACAGCCAAAATGTGGAGACAAAGAAACAGGTCACAAATGAAAGAAATGGAGGAAAGCAAACAAATGGATATAGAGTTCAAAACCACAGTTATAAGGTTTTTCAAGAATTTTCTAGAAAAGGCCAATAAATTTAGTGAGACCCTCGAGGATATGAAAAAAGACCAACTAGAAATTAAGCATACACTGACTGAAATTAAAAATAATATACAGATATCCAGGAGATATCTGTATATAAAATAATATACAGGAGACTAGAGCAGTGTTTCTCAACCTTTCTACTGCCACGACCCTTTAATACAGTTCCTCATGTTGTGGTGTCCCCCAACCATAAAATTATTTTCATTGCTACTTCATAACTGTAATTTTGCTACTGTTAATGAATCGTAATGTAAATATCTGTGTTTTCCGATGGTCTTAGGCAACCCCGCTAGCGGTTTTCAACCTCTGAGTCGTGACCCACAGGTTGAGAACCGCTGCTGTAGAGCCTAAGACCAGTTACCTGAGGTGGAAACTCTTGGTGCACCCCTTTGTGGGCTGTGTGCACAGTCTTGTGAAGTAGAGGATCACAAGAATCTAGTCAAAGATTTGAAATACAAAGAAGCAAAAAACACCCAACTGGAAAAGAAAAAAGAACCCAAAAATATGAAGATAGTGTAAGGAGCCTCTAGGACAACTTCAAGCATACCAACATCAGAATTATGGGGGTGCCAGAAAAAGAGAGAGAGCAAGATACTGAAAACCTATTTGAAGAAATAATGACAGAAAACTTCCCTCACCTGGTGAAAGAAATAGACTTACGAGTCCAGGAAGTGCAGAGAACCCCAAACAAAAGGAATCCAAAGAGGACCACACGAAGACACATCATAATTAAAATGCCAAGAGCAAAAGACAAAGAGAGATATTAAAAGCAGCAAGAGAAAAACAGTTAGTGAGACAGAGAAACCAAGATGGCAGATAGGTAAGCATCTAAACTGCTGCCTCGCACAACAATTTCAAAACTACAACTAAAAGTCAGAACAGACACCATCCAGAACCACAGGAAAGCTGGCTGAGTGGAAATTCTACAACTAGAAGGAAAGAGAAAAGCTCATGGAGAATTGGAGGAACGGCAAAGAGTTGAGGTACGGCAAAGGGTCTTTGTGCGTGCAGAGAGGAAGGGTGGCTGAGAGCCTGGCTGACTTTCTCTGGTGGGTGGGGGAAGGAAGCCCCCAACTGCACTGAACCCCAGTTCCGGGCGAAACCCTGTGAGCCCAGGCTCATACAGGGGGATTCTGGACTGTCAGGTAGAGAGAAAGGCATTCGGAGACTCAGAGACCCAGGGGGGAGCCGTGGTGGGCAGGGGTCTGGAGGTGCATGCGCGCCAGTGCACACAAAGACTGAGGAGCTTGCCACAGGCTTTCCCTAGCAGAAGGGAGTCGGAAGCTCCTGAATGCACTGAACCCCAGTTCTGACTTCACTGAACCCCAGTTCTAGGCGAGCCCCTGGGGGCCCATGCTCTTGCGAGGGGAATCTGGACTCTCGGGCGGAGGCTCGGGAGCCAGGGAAGGCAGAGGTCTCGAGGTGCGCTTGCACGCTTACAGGGGCAGGGCTGACAGGAAGCCAAGACTGTCTGCTCTACCCTGAGACTCCACCCCATCCAAGCTGAGCACAGAGGCTTTTGCAATTTGGCAAGTCTAATCCTATAAGGCTGTCTCCAGCACCGAACTTCTCCCAGTGTAGACACAGCTGATCCTCACAGCCAACTGGCCTGGAGGTCAATTCCTCCCAGTGATACCAACAACAATCAAGACTTATCTACAACAAGGCTGTACACACAGTCCACAAAGGGGTGCACCAAGAGTGTCCACCTCAGGTTAACTGGGGAGGCTGACCCACTGGGCCATATAGGAAACCTAGCACACAAAGCTACGCTACCAACTCAGGGAAGCAGTGAAAATGCGGCGACAAAGAAACAGATCACAAACGAAAGAAATGGAGGAAAACAAACGACTGGATATAGAGTTCAAAACCACGATTATAAGGCTTTTCAAGAATATCCTAGAAAAGGCCGATAAATATAACAAGACCTTCAAAGATATGAAAAAGGACCAACTAGAAATTAAACATACACTGACTGAAATAAAAAATATTATACAGAGACCCAACAACAGACTAGAGAAATGCAAGAATCAAGTCAAAGAATTGAAATACAAAGAAGAAAAAACACTCAACCAAAAAAGCAAAAAGAAAAAAGAATCCAAAAAGTTGAAGATAGTGTAAGAGGCCTCTGGGACAACTTCAAGCATACCAACATCAGAATTATGGGGGTGCCAGAAGAAGAGAGAGAGCAAGATGCTGATAACCTATTTGAAGAAATAATGACCAAAAACTTCCCCCACCTGGTGGAAGAAATAGACTTATGAGTCCAGGAAGTGCAGTGAAGCTTAAACAAAAGGAATCCAAAGAGGACCACAGCAAGACACATCATAATTAAAATGCCAAGAGCAAGAGACAAAGAGAGAATATTAAAAGTAGCAAGAGAAAAACAGTTAGTTAGCTACAAGGGAGCACCCATATGATTGTCAGCTGATTTCTCAACAGAAACTATGCAGGCCAGAAGGGAGTGGCAAGAAATATTCAAAGTGATGAATAGCAAGAATTTCAACCAAGATTACTCTACCCAACAAAGCTATCATTCAGAATTGAAGGTCAGATAAAGAGCTTCACAGATAAGAACAAGCTAAAGGAGTTCATCTCCAACAAACCAGTATTATATGAAATTCTGAAAGGTATTCTTTAAGAAGAGGAAGAAGAGGAAAAAGATAAAGATAAAAATTATGATCAACAAATTACATATCTATCAACAAGTGAATGTAAAAATCAAGTGAATAAAAAATCTGATGAACAGAATAATCTGGTGAATATATTAGAATCAGGGGCATAGAAAGGGAGTGGACTGACAATTCTCAGGGGGAAAGGGGTGTGGGGGGTGCGGGAAGAGACTGGATAAAAATTGTATACTTATGGATGAGGACAGTGTGGGAGAGTAAGGGCAAAGTGTGGGGTGGGAACTGGGTGGAGGGGAGCTATGGGGGGAAAAAGGAGGAACAACTGTAATCTGAACAATAAAGATTTATTTAAAAAAATAGAGAGATCAAGTGAGAGGGAGAGAGAAACATTGATGTGAAAGAGAAACATTGATTGGTTGCTTCCTGCATGGGCCCCCACTGGGGATTGAACTCACAACTTGGGTAAGTGCCCTTATTATGAATTGAATCTGCGACCCTTCAGTGCATGGGACGGCACTTGAACTGAGCCACACAAGCCAGGTTCCAAAAATAGTTTTAGACCTCCTAACAAGTATATCTTCCTATAATCGTAGCACATTCAGTGTTGGGCAAAGAATATGACTTTGAAATACAGCATCTTGGTTCCAGGTAGGAGCTCTACTTCTTTCTAGCTAGGAGACTTAGGCAGCTGCTGAACCTCAGAGCCTCGGTTTTATTGTTTATAAAGTACAGATCATGATACCTATTTCTCAGGGTTGAAAAAAGCTTAGTGGTAGGTAATGCATGTGATGGGCTCAGCCCAGAGCCTGTAACAAAGTAGACGTTTCTTAGATGTAAGTTGTAATTGTATGGGCCACTGATCCTGCCTATGAAAATACTATTTTTTAATTGAAATTCTCCAAATTTGGTTAAAGAAGGAGTAGTAATGAGAAAGTGATAGTTCTGTACCAGCCAGTCATGAACAAGCCTGCACACCGCTGCCTGAGCAGAGAACCCAGCTCCAAATTCCTATGGAAGGAGCATAGGACAACTGAGTTCTGGTGGTCTGTTTCAAGCTGGCTTTTTAATATAGAGTATGTTACATTTCCTGTGAGCATTAAATGAGCAACTATATGTGGAAGCCTTTAGAAGTTGTTAATGCTATGTAAGTGTTGGCTCTGAAGAGTATCATTTCCAGTTTGGTCTCACAGAGTTTTGAGAGAGGCCAAAGCATGCTCATGACCAGCCTGGAACACAGAGAAGAGGGGAGACTACATCAATTGTCTGGGGAGACATGGGGACCTTATTTTCAAGAGGGTTTGCAGAGATTGCTTTTTTAAATACTTGTAAAACTTACTATTTTAAAACAACAAATGTTTATTGTTTCAAAAAAATCTCCCATATATCAATTACTAATTCACTCCGACTGTCTAATCTAATCTGTTCTCCCACCAACTTCTACATCTTCCAGTATTTTGTTTTTGTGGGTTTTTAAATTTTTTCTATTATGGTTCACATTCAATTTTTGTATTAGTGTCAGGTGTACAGCACAGTAGTTAGACAGACATATACTTTACAAAATGATCCCCCTGATATTTCTAATACCCACCTGGCACCATACACAATTATCCTATATAATAAAAGCCCAGCAACCGAATGGCAGAATGACCAGAACTACCAGTCGACCAGTCGCTCTGATGCACACTGACCACCAGGGGGCAGATGCTCAATGCATGAGCTTCCCCCTGGTGGTCAGTGCACTCCCACAGTGGAAGTGCCACTCGGCTGACCGGGATGAGCGGTGCTTCCACAGCAGACCGATCCCCACAGGCCATGCCCCCACCAGTGCATGAATACATGCACTAGGCGTCTAGTTACAATATAACTGACTATATTCCCTATGCTGTACTTCACCTCCATGGGACTATTTTGTGACTCCCAATTTGTACTTCCTAATTCCTTTACCTTTTCCACCCAGCCCCACAACCTCCCTTTCCCCTGGCAACCTTTAGTCTGACAGAGCTTATTTATTGATGAGAAAGAAGACAGGGTGTTAGGTTCAGAGTAGGGGAATGATGCTTCCCTTTTCTTGGAACCCCCTTTTAAATTTGGAAATGTGAGGGTGGAGAGGACTTGTATGACTCATGTTTAGGACAAAGCCTAAGGCTCATACGCAAGTCCTCCGAACCTTCAGCGTGGGCAGTGGTGGAATGGAGCTGTGGCAGGAGAGGGCAGAGCAATGTCTGTTTTCCTGGGGAAGGGTGCGAGCTGGCCAGCTTCCTGGGCCTTCTTGTGGCCAGAACCAGGGAGGATGAGCAGATCAGCCTGTCTTGGCTAATAGAAGCAGAGGGTAGAGCCACATCAAGGCGAGAAGGAGTTGTTCCCATCCACACCTGGGCTGCAGCAGCATTGCACAAGCCCTGCTCCCTCTTCCCCTGGAGCTTAGAGCAGCTGCAGGAAGGTGCAGGGAGGGCAGGCAATCCTGAATGTAGCTGAGATTTAAACCTGAAATAGTTGTCATCTCTGAATTTGACAGTTTTCCTGAAATTAATAAGATTGCATTTCTGGCCATCAAGTAGAAATGAGATATTGATAAATATATGAAATCCTGTTAGAAGAGAAACCCTTGAGTCTGTGACTTATGAAATCTGTATACTTGTGGATACTAATCTTTATCGCCAAGGTAGAATTTTCCGTTTGGGGAGATGCGTTTGACCAGCCAGTGCTTGGGGACCCAGTTGGCTCTGCATTTGCAGCCATCTTTGGTGAGGGAACAACCAGCCTGCTTGTCAAGGCTCACGGCCATTAATTATAGGAATCATTATTTCTGAGGGACCTGAGCCTCAGCCCAAACAGAGACCTCCCATCTCTGAATTCAAAATTCAGGTTGGCTCAGGATTGAGAGATTAATTTGTGTAAATGAAAACATTCAATTCCTTTCAGGCAGTAGTGCTCAAATTTTAGCGTGCATCAGCACTACCTGGTAGGGAGAGGGAAATGGCACTGGATAACATGCAGATTCCCAAGCTCAGCCTCTGAAGTGATCTTCGGTACACACTTTGAGAAACAGTCCTAAGGATAACCTATATCTAGCATTTGGATTTCCTGAAAGGCACTCAGAATGGACAAATAGCTCATTCAAATCTCTGCTGCAGATTAGTTCTAAAGACAAACCAAAGTTTTTAAGGGGGGAAAAATCACTTGAAAGGTAGTTTCTCTAGCAAGTTGATAGCAACCAGAAGGGAAAACGTGCCTGGAATAGACATGACATCTTAATCATTGGTACTGAGGAGCTGTAATGCCAGACTATAGACAGCTTAAATAAAACTGTAGCTCTCTTTCTTTTATTAAAGAAAGAAAGCCCAGGAGTACAATAGCAGTACAAGAACTAATTCGGGAAGCTTGCTGGTATGATATTGTCAATCACACCAGTGATGTGGATAAAAGCTTTTAGCACATGAATAATTTCAGTGAAAGGGCTTCATAGCTTTTTATTTGCTGGGCATTTACAGGAGAATAAACATGCTGGTATATATTATATATGGAGTGAAAGTCAGCAGCAAATGAAAGCAAAACCCCCAGACCCAGCTACCAGAGCAGACTATGGTTGCTTAGCAACCAGGCAACTGGAGAATTCTCTCTGCCTTTCTTTCTTTTGTTTTTAGATTGCAGTAACCTTTGATCAATTTTGGCTCCACAACAAAAGCCTTGGATATTTTGATGAAGGGTACCTGCTAATTTGTAGTGGAAGGATGTGGACTATGACACCAATTTCTGCTTCCAGTTCCATATTAAACAGCAAAACAGGCTAGTATTTCTTTCAATAGTCTTAGTGCTGGTGGGCTGGGTCCCTGCTGAATCAGAAGTTACAGGATAATTGCTTCCAATTACTCTAAAAGAAGCTGCCTGTCAGTTCACGTTGGTTCTTCCTCTGATTGGCCAGTTTGGAAGCCTGATTCATGGTTCCAAATCCAGTTCTTAAGAAGAAGTATGGGAATTCCCAAGTCCTAAATCCTTGGGAGACTTTAAATGTCCATTCCTTTCAAAACGTTATGGAATTAGAGAATGCTGAGCTGGAAAAGGCTTTAGAAATGGTCCCTTCTTTCCTTACGGGCACTTTCCATTCATTTTTACAAGGCAACTCACCAGTGTCCACCGGCCCAATTACCAACCTTGAAAATTCCAGATTCTTCTCCCCCTCAGGGAGCTGGAAAGCTGTGAAGAGCAAGAGAGGGTACAGATAATGATCCTATTCGATTCATCTACCCAACATAGAAGGGAAATATCTGACAGCCAAGATGCAGCATGTCAGTGGAGAGTCCCTGGGACAGAGCTGTTGCTGGCTTCCAAGGGTCACAAAAGTCTGCTAATAGTTTGGATTCTAGAGGCCAAGTCTATTTCAATAGACTTGAATCAATCAGTCAAGGACTGCTAATAGGCCAATAGTGCCATTTCCTTTGTTGGAAAGAGATGTAAAGGAGGTAGAGTGGGAGGAGCAGAAGTTAGGGATCATGCCTTTCTAGCTTGGTGGTTCTTCCTCTGCAAAGTCTTCTGTCAGCTCCAGATGTGGAGGGACCATGTGAGCAGTGCCATTCTCCTTCAAAAAAAAAAGGCAAAGAGCAACTTTGCTCTTGGTCTTGATCAGCTTTGGAGTGTACTTGCCTTGATGAGCAAAGGTTAGTTTCATGGCTTCTCCGTGGCTCATATTAAACAAGGAGCATAATTCCCAAGAGGCAGTTCCCCGGGCCAGGGGGGTTATAGATGTAAAAGGCATGATGTTAGTGTTACTCTCTCAGCTTTGACTTAATGCCCAGGCTTGTCAGCAACCTTTGATGACTAAGGATTTAGGGCACAGGGTAAGGGAAATTGTTCATCCAAACCAACCTGTAGAGTCTTGTGGGGGATCCCAGAAGGGTCAGAGGAAGGGATTCTGGGTCTAGATCCAGTTTTCAACTCTGAAGCCCCACATGCTGGTTTGTCACCGGCTTACTTTACATTGTGAGCAGGCAGCAGCTCCTTGCACTTTGCTGGAAAGAGGGTGAGCAATGCTCACCTGCCCTAAAGATCCCTGAAGTCTGAGCTTGTTCTTTTTAGGCTGCTGTGCACAGCACCTGCCACTTTCCTCTCTGTCCTCAATTACTGCCACCATGCACCTGCCAGGGTCAGGAAGCACTTGAACTTAAACTGTCTTTGTGTCTGCGCCTTGGGTTGAGCCTTCATTTAGATTCCCCACCTGCGCCTGCATTCCAGGAAACCTCTGGGTCCCCTCCTGTGGCTCCTGTAGAGCCCTGAGGATCCTGGAGTCTAGCCAAACCTGCGGGGGACTAGGGAAGAAGAGTCTGCTTCCCTCCTCTGTGGCTTGCCATGAACTCCCGAAAGAGCTGACTCCCGCTTCTGTGAACAGATGAATAAGACTGAAACTGCATTTTGATTAGTTCTGCTTCCTTAAAAGAGGATTTAGGATTATGAGGCTACTGTCATGAAAAGGCCTGCAAAAGGAGCCAAAACCTGGAAATAAATAGGTTAGTGGAACAGTCAGACTGTTGAAAGGCTCACAAACTCGAAGCAGTCACAGAGGGACATGGTTTTGAGTGACTGAGTTAAACATGTTATAGCCAAGACTGTTTTCATTCTAAGGCCTGAAAATTTATACGTGTACCTAACCCAGGTGCCAACAAGCACGATTCCCAGCACACTCACCCTTCATTGCCCGGCTTGGTGCTGGAGCTGGTCAGTTCAGTGTGCAGACAGTTTAATTTAGTCAATAGTATCAATGGAATGGGTAATTGTGTGGTGCAGGGGCAAAGCAGGAGCCTGACTGATTCAGTTATGTGTTTTTCCCAAGTTGAGTTGAGATCATATGTATAGAGGTCACTTGTAGCTTTTGTACCTTCATCCTCAGTTATTAACAATACTCAGGAAGAAGTAGTCAGAGAATTGGCATAACAGGGAAAATACTACTGAGAAAACAACAGCAGAAGTGTGCAGAGACCTAGAAATCTCTGTTGAAAATCTTTGAATTGGTTGTTTCACCCAGGGTATACATTCCCTATAATTATTGCTCCTTCAGCTATTGGATATAAGGTTTTCCTTAGGGGAATTAATTCTTGGAATTAACCCTTTGGGTAGATAGAATATACCGATCTTTAATGTATATGTTACCTTTTGGTTTTAACCATTTGTGCAAATTTAAAGTTTGGAAAATTGACATTTAGTTAAAATCTTGACTCCAAAAGCTTAGCTTGATTGATCACCATTCCAATGGAGGAAAGTCAAAGGGGATGGCAGCACAGACAGGCTGCCACCAGAATCCGGAGGGATTGGAGACCCCACAAAAGGGGCCCGAGACTGGAGCAGCGCCCCCTGGGCAGCCCTTCCCTCCACTGTCAGATTGTAGAAGGATTAACACTGGTTAACACTGCACGTCAGCAGAGCAGCCTTGATGGATTGCAGAGCCTGAACCGTCAGGAGTTAGCACACAAGGTGCTATAGGAAAAAGAGGCATTTCAGGAGGTGTTGGGCAGCCTGGGGACATCTCCAGGGGGATGGCAGCATTGTGAAGAGTGGGTTTCCGGTCTCCAATGAGAGATGAGCCAGACACTGTTATCATTTAATTTGCCTGTCAACTGAGACCTTTAGGAAAGCAAACTCTTTATGGGATATCTTTTCCACATTTGAATCCTGTGACCTGTTGGGGAGAAACAGAAGGAGAATTAGGGCTTTTCTGGTCCCCCAAATTTCTGGCTTCAGATGTGACCAGGAGGGCAGGAGAAGAGTTAGTCTCAGTCTTCAGAGGACATTTACAGAGAACATGAGGACTTTCCCCAGACCAGACAGTGCAGGAATTTGTCTGATCAGAAGTGTGATACCAGCTGGGTCCCTGGGACACCCATGAAGACTTTGAGCTGTGTCCACAACACCTGCCCCAACCCTCCAGCCTCCGGTGATACCTTCCTCTTGTTTTCCTTCATTTCCCCCAGAACAGGTTGGCCTCATGTTTTTGTAACTGGACATTCCGGCCGTCAGAGAGCTGGTCAAATGTTTGTCTTTTATGGACTTAACATTTACTTATTGTGCAGGAGTCACTAATCACACACAGCACAACAGCCTCTCAGTTGACCAAACCAGTTTTCCTTTATTAAGCCCCGAATTTCATCCTAGGCTCTGGAGTCAGCCTCCCTGAGGCTGAATTCTTTATCAGCTACTATCAGTAGGTGAATTACTTAACCTCTGTGTGCCTCAGTGTCCCTGTCGATACTATTGGCCAGTAATAGAATTTACCTCATGGGGTTGTTATGAGGTAATAGAGGTGAAGGAATTGGAATAGAACCTGAACCATGGTAAACGCTCAATAAATGTGCCTTGATATTACATAGCACCAGTACCCAATGTTGATGCACACCATTAGTATGTGCTCACTGGGGCAGGAAGAGAGAATGACTTTTTCTCTGTGAACATGACACCACCAATCCTTCTCATGGACCCAGTTATTGCCCTTGGTTAGGAAATATCTATGTTCCCTCTTCCAGGGCCTGGTAATGCCTGGAAAGGCCCCAACCTGGTCAGACCACTTCTTTCAGAGCCTAGCAATGGGACAATAGAATGCAGTCTCTATCATTTGGAGTCAATTGAAGTAATTTTTGAGACTTCCTTTTAGGCCGGAGTGGCATCAGTCAGCCTCAGGAAGCTGACTGGGGCTGGAGTGTAAGTCTGGGTGTTCTATTTGACCCCTGCATTCTGAATCTTCTAGTGCCCGAGAATGGGAGTGTTTCTGCTGCAAGTCACTCGGGATGTTGGGGGCACATTTGTCCCTTGAGGGATGAATCACAGAAGGCCCAGAAGGGTGATGTGGAGGGGATAAAGGGAACTAATGGAGTACACAAATTAATTTAATTTCTGGGGTAAACTGAAGTTTCATCATTCAGTTAATTTTGTTTCAACACTTGATGTTTTCAAAAATTTCCCAAGCCTCTAGATCCTCTTTGGGCTTTGAAAAGTCTGTCTGTGGCCAGAATTAAATCTTACCGAGGCTCGTGGTGGGCTTAAGAAGCTCTGTTCTGTCAGTGTTCGTTCTGCAGTCTTGCAGACCTGAGGCCGTGACTTCTCTGAGTTTCAGACCATCGTCTGTAAAATTGGCATTACTGGTATAACAGAGCCTGCCTCAAGTAGTTAGCGAGCCTGGCTCATGATAAATAGTATGCAAATGCTTGCTATTATAATTATTAACTTTTTTTGTTCTGGGGGAATATTCACTTAATGAAATATTCTAATTAGGTGGGTTCTGGTTAATTGAGATTTCTCTATAAAATAGACAAGTCTTAAAAAATAAGATTTTTATTCTAATTGTGTGGGAAATGTAGAGCATGATGCAATTTCATTGGGAAGTATCAGGCATTTAGAAGGTTTTGTCTGGTTGACAAGCTTCCTCCAAGTAGAGTGTTGGATTATGCAGACAACACATAAGTACCGATTGATTACAAGGGTGAGACCCTTTTTTGATGTTCCCAGGCTTGGGTGCCAGGGCAGGGGGCACCAGGACTCAGGAATTTTCTCCCTCCCCTTTCTGAGTTCTGTAAAGAGACAGCTCTTTTGCCAAAAGAACAAGTCCCCGCAGAAGACAGATTATTTCACTATCTATAGCTCACCGCCCCCCCTCCGCCGTCCCCTCCCCCTACCACCCCCTGCAAACTGGCCAAAGGCTGGAGCCTCTCGGGGAAAGATAGTTCATTCCAGCAGGAGCAGATGATAACCTCAAGTACCCCCATTAAAGTCTCAATAGGCCCAAGCCAGGAGCTGCTCAGGGAGCATCAGTTCCGGGCACCTGGGACCTCCACCTTATCCAGAGCTCAGAGCCAGCAGGGCTGCCTTCCAGACTCATCACTTGCTACTAGGGGGACACAAAAAGGTGAACAATCAAAGTGTGCTTACTTATGATATCCTTGTCCTTGTCCTTCTTATTCCCACCGATATATGTAATGTGTTCTGGTCTGCTCATAATTATATGGAACATCATCCTTTATATATTTGTTAAGAAATAAAAATTTAATTTAAAAATTGGTACTTTTAAAAAGTGTCCTAATGTAGAGAATATTCTCAAGGGAAATAAGATTGATCAAGACATTTATGGATTTTCCACTCTGGTGTAGGTGGCAATGAATTAAGGGGCCAGAGGCACAGAGAGTCTCTTTCCTGCATTTCAGCGTCTTCTGTTTTATGGCAAAGAAGCTCCAAGTATATTGGCGGCCTGATGGGAACCACAGTGTTGTGATTAGATATGCCATCGAAGGCTGTGGAGCGAGGGAATTTCCGAACAAGTGTTACAGCATGTAAACAACACTGTTACTCGAGGAGTGCACGTGCTACTGGTCAGCACTACAGAGCATTTCACTGTACTGTTCCACTGCTTTTCTCTTCGAAGAGGTAAAGGAGGAATCTCTGTAGGAAACATAACCTTGACTAATTAGTAAGGCCCAGTCTTCCGCCCCTGACCCCATAAACTCATTTATCAGATATGGTCCTATTTTAGCCAGTTACTTAAAAAAACACAAACAAATACTCTTTATCAGACATGTCTCTATTTTAACCAATTACTTTATTGCATTTTTATTACAAGTGCAAAGGTTAGGCAAAGTCGATGACTGCTGTCTGCATGGCCCTGAGTCACAGCAAACACTGCTGGTCAAGGAACTTTGGAACCAGGCTTCTTATTGTCCAAACTGTCATTAGTACCTAAGTAATTATGACAAATGTCTTTTATATGTCAACCATTATGTTGAAAGTCTCCCCAAGTTCATGCACATGAGTGGGGAAATCACCTCCGCCTTGGATTCTTCTGATAATCTTGAAAGATTATTTCTCAACCCTAAACGGATGTGTGTAAAATGGTCTTTTGTGAAGCAACACTTATGGCACGACCCAGTCATAAAGAGAGATTGATAGAAGCACAAATATTAATTACACAGCATAGTTAATTTGGGCTAAAATTCCACTTTCCATTTGAATTTTGAAATTTATTTTGCTATTTGTCTTGCACTAGCTTTTTGCTCATTCTAACAACCATAAATACAACGTACGGCAGTGTCTCAAACCCTTTGTGGAATAGACAGGAGATGAAAAATGAGGCAGATAAGGAAAATAAAGGAACATGGATATTTTAAGGGTTTAAGGTACTTCTAATGTTCATTCAGAGAATTCCTGCTTCAAAATCTAATCTTTCTCAGATTTTGTTCCATCTTTTACAAAGGACTCTGGTGAGCGGGGTGAGATAGTGGGGCATGGGGGAACAGGCAGAGGCCTGTAGACCGCTGAATTCACTGATTTGAGTTGTTATTTGAGTTGTTACTTTGTGCCAGAATGATAGAGTTCTGCTGGGTTTTACCACTGGCCAGCTCTGTGGTCTTGGGTAAGTCATCACAACTTTTGAAGCTTTAATTTTCTCACCTGTATTTCAAAGGATCCTGCTGGATGAATATTTCTCCAACTATGGCCCATTGACCTCATTTAGTGCTTGTAAGAAATGTGACCTCTGGTCCCCACTCCATACCCTTGAAAGACTGGGGTGGGGCTTGAGAATCTGCATGTTTAACGCATCCACAGGTGCTTCATGCACCCACCAATCTGAGGGCCACTGGCTAGGTGAGCCCGGAGGCTCCTTATGCTCTCACAGTCCGTGCTGCTGGCAGGGACAGGTATGGGTAGCTAAGATAAGTGTACTTACGGTGGTTGCAGCTGATAGCAGGTAGCTCAATGGGCTGTTAGTTTCAGCAGAGAGGGGCAGTCTTTTGGCATATGGTGAGGCAGAGATGGGACTCAAAGGTCTGGTTGCATCTGTTTTCACTTTCCTGAGACACACCACCTTCTCCTATGGGTGAGCCTGGGTAAGGCTATCTGTCCAGGAGGCATGCAGAAACCTTGGACAACCCTCTCACTGTTTTGTTTGGCTTCTTGTAGACCGTCTACCAATTGACTTTACCCTCATGATGTGGTTGTGGGTATAATCTCTCTTTCTAAAGCTGTGTGAAATTGGGAGAAAGTCTCTTTCTTTCTCTCTCCCTCTTTCCCTCCTTCGCTCTTTTCCCCCCTCTCTCCTGCCCTCCCTTCCTCCTTCCTTCCTTCCTGCTCTAGATTGGGAGATGAATAAATAGACCAGTTAAGTGATATGCCCAACTGTCCTGCTTTAAAGTTTTCCTTCCCCATCTTTTCAACTCCAGAGCATGTTGTTCAGATGTCACTCTCAAGGGTCTTACCTCTTCTCACCTTGTATTATCGGCTCCTCTGTTGACCTCCTTAAAAGAAGGGCTCATGCCTTTAACCCCTGTATGATTCTGTGTGCCTGCACTTCATAGGTGCTCAATCTTTGCTTGTTGAATGAACCAATATGTAGCACTTGTAGTATCATTTATTGAGCAGCTACTATGTTCTGGCCACTGTGCTTTGTACCTTTACATTTGTCATCTCATTCAATTCTGTAGAAGGTATACTTTTTATCCCCATTTAACAGCCAGGAAAGCTAAGGCTTAGGCTAAGGATTTGACCAAAGTCATAGAGCTAGTAAGTGATGAAACTAGCCTTTGGGTAGGCCTGACTGGTCCAGCTGCTGACCTGTACTGAGTGGCGGTCTCACTGGGAGTTAAGAACCAACCACAACAGAAGCCAGGCCTCCTTACTCCCAGGACCAGTACCCAGAGCACTGGTACATCTGATGAGCATCCTTTAAAAGAATCCATGGTGCAACATTTTCCATTTTCACAAACAGCTTGAATTCCCCATCACCTAATCTGTTTGGCTCGTTCTAGTTATTTCTGATGCAAATTTGTTTCCTTTGAGACATACAAGCACATTCATAAACATACTCATTTGTTCAGTTCTGAGAGCCCATGGCCAAGCTTGAAAACAGATCTGACATGTCTGAGTTTCAATTCTTCCCCTGACTGTTTTTTCCAAAGCCCTTCCAATCCCCTTTTCTCCAAGCAGCCAGCATGAGAATTGGGGACTTTCAAATTGTGTCCTTTTCCGAGGGCATGGGACATTCCCCGGTGTCACTTTAGAAGATTCAATCTGCAAAGCTGTCAGTGAAAGAAATAAAAGATCATGTTTCCTTTGGAATTAGCAAAAGAAAGGTCTTGCTTCAGTAGGCAGTTTATTGCTAACAGTATAATTATGGCAGAATGGGTTATTAGTAATAAAATTATCCAAGTGTATTTCAGAACTTATAGTGGTAAGATATAGTAGCCACACCCCTATGCCCCTTCCCTCCAACAGCAAGCACATGGCCTGGGGGTGGGGGAGGTTTTGCCCACTCAGCCCGTCCAGCAAAATCCTGCTCAGCAAAATCCTGCTCGTGGGTGTGTTTCTGTGGCTGGAGCCTCTAGGAGCCAGGTGTGCGCCTCTGCAGGCTGAACTTAGCAATAAATTATGTTTTGTTTTCTGTCAGCTGCCTGACAGCTAAAATCATATTTACTGTCAGAGGTGACAGGGGCCACAGTGGTGATGTATTGAAGTGCTGCAAAGTCCCGGGGAGCAGGCCGGCAGTTGCTCGTGCCCCTCCATTGTTACCTGCTCCCTGTGCATGTGACAGAACTGGTGTGCCTGGGACTCAGTGGTTAAGGGGCATTGTGTGCAGGTGAGCCCCACGGTGAGATGCCATCTCACCAGAGCCATTGAAAACATGGCCAGCTTCATAGGGATCTCGTAACAGGCTTACGATGTTGGCGAAATCCTACCCCTTAACTGTACTGTGTGACAAAATGCAAAATCCATTTCTATAATTACCTCCAAGCACTGGATTCCTGAGCATTTGGTTATATTCAAATGAATATTTAAACTCCTAGACAACAGGCTTAATTTTCCCCAAATGACTGATGGTTTCTTGTCATTGTCTCAGCCCCACCCCCCGGGATGTTTACTTTATTCACTTTTAGAGACCAAAATGTAGTGTCCTTTAGACTGGTGATAAGCCCAGCTTTATGACTTCACTGCTCATGAAACAGAAACATGAGGTTCTTTTGCTCTACCAGCTACTCAGAGGATGACCTCAGGCATTCTTCTGTATCTGCTGAGATTCCTCCCTCTCCTTTACTTGGGTTCCCGTTAGAGTCACAGGAGCCCCTCATAGAACTGGGTCTGGCTTTCAAGCATTATTGTTGGAAACCTGCCACTCTATCAGGGACAGCTACCACTATTGAGCCCTCGCTAAGGGGCCAGCCATCAGGAAATGCACTTGATGTCCACCTGCAGGTCGCCCAGGGCACAAAAAGACCAGTGGGAGAACTGAGGCCTGGCCCACCTTTAAGACCCACGCCTTTCTTCTCTGCCTCTGTTCCAAAGCTCACGAGCAATGAGTTAGAATGGCCTTTGTTTTGAATTGTGGACACTGTCGGCCCAGGGCTGGATTCCTGGGCACGCGGCTGTATAGTCACACAGGCCTTGCGTTTAGAAAGGCCTCGTGCTTGGATCTGAGGATCTGTGGTTGCTGAGTCTTGAAATTCTTACTCATTTAGTCTTTGAAATCGTGTTTTGTAAGTGAAGTCTGATGGGACAATGTCATGTGTGCTGGGGAGCTCAGTTAAGCACCTCCCTGGCCTCCCTGCCATCTCCAGAAAAGTTCTCAGGTGTCTGTTTCCAGTGCCCTGGCACCTCAGGCCCCGCCCATCCTCCCCCACCCCCTGCCTGGCTGTTAACAGTAGGAGGGGAATGCCTATGTGCTTCTGCTCTCAGGTGGGGCCTGAGCATGGACATAGGGAGGGTAGGATTAGGTGTGTGCCCTTCAGCATCTGTGGTTGATGGTGGCCATTCCTACCCTGGGCTGGCAGTTGCCCAGTGCACTTGACAGTGATTCAGCAGGGGCTGCTCATCGCTCCCAGTCCAGACTTGAGCACGATCCAGTGCAGACGTTGCAAATCTTTGGGGTATCCCATCTGTGGTGGGTTGGGGAGCCAGCCTGTGGGGAGGGGAGGTTGACTTCTTTGCCTATGGAGATTGGGCATGTCTGCAGGCAGGGGTGTCTGGCATCTCATTTCCTGATTGTTCATGATCATGCATCAGGGTTGCTGGTTCTCTCTTTGTCTACCTGAGGGGGGAGAAGAGACAGGAAAGACGGCAGGTGGGCAGACAGGGGAGGCAGTGGTGCAGCTCCCTGAACTACCAGGTTTGGTGAGGCAAGGTGCACGGTTGCCTGTGGGCCAACCAGACATGACGGGACACAACTACACTTGAGTTCTTGATATGCAGCCAAGAGGCAGGAGCTGGCCGGGGTGGGTGCTCAGGTCAGGGACCTGCTTCCCTTGCCCCAGAACTCCCTCAACAACTTCCACATGTGCCCTGAAACAGGCTTGTGGCCAGGGGCTATGAGGGCAAATCAGTGTTAGTGAAGAGAAGACCACCACACCTTAGCTGCTTCTCTCTGCTCTTATGCATTGAAGAAGGGGCCTAGAACGTCAAGGGCAAGAGAAGGGAAAGGGCAGGTCAGGGGACTTAAGAGGAGAGGAAGAAGTAAGTCATCATGATACCTCCCCATCTAAGTCCAAAATACAGGAGATGGAGGATGAAATTGAAATTTTGACCTGGATAAACATGGAGTGCAGCAACTGGAAGTAAGTGGACACTACCCTGGGCGTTACGCCTGTGAGAGAGTGATGGAGGGGACAGCACTGGGCAGGGAGCCGATGGGCTATCATGCAATTCAGACCAAGCTGTGGATTGAATTGTCTCTCCCAGAATTCATATGTTGAGGTTCTAACCCCCAGTATCTCAGAATGTGACCTTGTTTGGAAATAGGGTTGCCGATGAAAGATGAGGTCACACTGGAGTAGGGTGGGCCCCCAACCCAATATGAGGGGTGTTCTTATAAAGAGAAAACCAGGGAGAGATTGGAGTTATGCTGCCACATGGCAAGGAACCATGGAAGCTAGGAGGGGGGCTTGGGACAGATCCTTTCTGTCACCTTGCGAGGGAGCATGGTCCTCTCACACCTTCACTTCAGACCTTTGGCCTCCGGAGCTGTGAGACAGAACATGACTACTCTTCTGGGCTGCGCTGTTCGTGGCACTTTGTCAAGCAGCCCCAGAAACTATGCAGTTGTTCCCATGGGAGCTCTGGAGCTGGGTGGCCCTTAGGAATTGTACCAGTTGAGTCTGGGGCCAGGTCTTTGAACTTCCTCATTGGCCAGTCACTGGGTGTGGGCTGTCCTCCTCTCCCCCCACATCTGAGGGACATAAAGCCAGTCAGGCAGCTTCCTCTGGCCACTCCGAGCCATCAGCAGCCAACATCCCTGCCAGAGCCAGGAGGGTGAGGAAAGTGACGCACTCACCTTAGGTGCCCAATTTAAGAGGGTGCCCAAGTGCAGCCTTTTTACTGCAAAGTCACAAATGATTACAATGAATGCAAGCATCCATGATGAACAGACACCTCTCAAAGTTTACATAAAGCAGGACCAGTAGTTCTGGTTTCTCCTCTTGCCTGGCTGCAGTGTGGCTTTCATGGCGCTCTGCTCCCTGCGCTGGGAAAGGGCTGCCTTGTCCTGAGGGGCACATCTGGGTCCCCCATACCTGGGGAGAAGGAAAGCCGCTTCAGGACTTAGGCAGTGGGGCTTGAGTTTGGATGCTTAACCACTGCCCTCTACTGCTGGGAAGCATGGAGAGGAAGTGTTTCAGAGGAAGGAGTGATGGAAGCACAGGAGACTCTGTGAAGTCTGTTGTTGTTTTGAAGTCAAATCTACTCATTGCTCCGTGAAAGGAAACACCACAGGGCTGCACAGCCGGGAGCAACGTCAGTGTTCTGGGGTCTGTGCTGTGGGAGAGGTCCCTGTGCGGCCGGTGACAAAATCAAATCAAGGTCACCCCGTGCAAGGACAAAGGCGGTTTTGCTCTTCCCTCTCCAGCCCTCAGCCTACCCTTTCCAGTGATGTAGGGCTCTGCCTGGACAAGTTCACTGCTGCTTAAATGGCAAATCTGGGAGGTTTTATGTCCCGAGTGCTGGGTCTTTGAACTCGAGGCAGACAGGCCTCAGGCTCGGAGGGATGGATGGATGGTCTTTGTACATTGACCCTTACCCTTCCTCCCAAAGACGAATCCCCACAAGGCCACCTGAGTAATTCACTCCTCTCCTCCCAGCCCTTGATTTCCATCCTCCCCCGCCCACTGACAGAGCCTAAAACAAGAGACAACCTTCCTTTGCCAACTGTTATAAATCCCCGCTTAGCAGAGCTCCAGCTGATTGCCTGGCTTGTGTCTGTCTGTAAATGAGGCTCCTCACACGTGACTGATGGCCCCACGCTCTGGACACACATTTGACCGAACTGGAAGGACCACTGCTTAACCATTTAGCAATGTGGTTTCAGAGCCAACTCCTTGGGATGGCATTGTTCAGGGTTGATCATTTCTAATCAATATCAGTTGTCCGGGGGAACCAGTAACCACCTCATGTTGAGTGATGGAGGATGTATCTTGGCTTTGAGCTCCAAGAGCCCTTACCTCCTGAATAAACATCATGTCAAAGGTTATTCTCTGTTCTTCCCATCAAGCTTAACTTTAGCAAAAATTAGGATATGGATTTTCCTTTATTCTCTGTGATCACAAGTGTAATGTCAGGTGTTTTTTTTTTTTCCTCCCAGAGAGCTTTTCATCCCACCTCTACTAGTGTCAAGGTTGTCAGAACCATAATTTATTCATATTTTTGACCTCTGGGGAGGACAATATCCAAAGGGTCAGGGAGTGTTATTGGATGTCAGGATGAAAATTCACTGCTTGGCTCTTTTTACAGTGCTACATCCCATCAGCCCAGTGTAAATGCTGGGGTGTTGGCTACTGTAATTACCCCTGCAGAGCGACCCCTTCCTTAGTAGTAATTACCCAATATTGTGCATTTCCCAAAGTCCTCACTTGGAAAATACTTGGAGCCTGCTTGTTTTTCTCCACAGGGAGGTAGAGTTCTGTGATTCCCGCCCCTCTGCTTGAGCCACTGCCCATAGCTTCCTGGGAGCCTGGCTGGGGCAGGGGTTTGGAGCATCCTGCTGTGGGCTGAGCCATCCGCCCATGTGGTCCCCTTGCCAGGCCATTCTGAGACCTGGCTTATCCTCTCAGGGCTCACAGTACAGCTCTTTACCCAGAACATCAAGGCCCAGGCAGCCCTGGAAGCTTAATGATTTTCTGAGAACTGTGTGGAGAGGCCTAGAGGGCCGGAGGAACAATTAATCAATGCTAAATAATAACAATAGTTATTCTCTGATTCATTGATGGAATAAATCCCTCATTTTGACCCGAAATAGATACAGTCCAGACGTGTACCACAGAGCCTATTGGCTCATTAGAATTCTCACCAAGCAGCATCTTACATGTCTTTCAGAGGGTTCTATTTCCCAGTCATTTTAAATGGCTTGGAAAGAGCTTGCTTTTGTAAAGCCCACTATTTTGTGATTGGTTTGTCCCCATTTCCTTGAGGCAGCCAGGGACAAGGTGAGAGAGTGGCTAGGGCTTTGGAACCAGATAGGCCAGTGCTTATGAACTGGTCCTGCCACTTTCCTGCTACATAATCTTCATGTGTCACTTAACTTCTCTGAGCCTCAGTTTCCTTATTTACAAAATGAGAGCAATAATTCTGCTGACCCATAGGACTATGGGGAAGATTATGTGAGATACTGAATATGAATTGGCACAGTGAGAGCCTTTGATGTAGAAAGAATCCCTTGATTAGTTCACTTGGGGTTGAGCCCCCAGGGCCTGGGTATTGACTGGCCACGGCTTCAGCGGAAGGCACAAGCTTCTCTGCATGGAATGAGAGGAAGTAGGAACTGGTTGGGGTGGGAGTAAGAGGGGCAAATAAAATGGAAATGGTGTGCACAGCACCCTTCCAAGTGATGTTACACCATTCTTCTGGGGAACATTCTTGGTAAGGCTGGATCCCTAATTGATGCTGGTGAAGGGAGGGAACCTTGGGTTCAGATGGAATGGGGCCCAAAGACAGCAGGGACAATGAGGGGTGAGAGACAGCAGGGACAATGAGGGGTGAGAGGCAGCAGGGACAGTGAGGGGTGAGAGACAGCAGGGACTGTGAGGGCTGAGGGAGAGGAGCCTGTAGCTCTCACAGGAGGCCATAGAAATCTTTAGGAAGGACTTGCACTTCAAAGAGGGGTGGTCAAGGAAATTTCACTTTCAATGTGGGTGCCAGGGTCCCACGGAAGACGCATTTAGCACATTGCGGCTTCCGGTAGCATGCACAGTGAACAGTTGCTTTGGTAAATGTTAGTGTCATCCTGTTAGCTGGATGAGCGAGAGTGTGAGGCTGGCTCCCAAGGCAGACAAGGACTGGAGAAGTGGAGTCTCCCACCTCCTAACTCCTGCAGCCTTTGAGAAAGAACTAGTCCAACTTAGGGCTGTGAAAAGTACCTAAAAAGGTGGGCCACTGAGACAGCCATCCTACTCCAAATTTTCTTGTTATCTTATCCTATCTTATTAACGTTTTTTGGCTTTTGTGCCTTAGATATGCATCAGTATAAATCATTTGTACTGTGAGTACAAATTCAAATGCAGCTGCTTTAGTTTCTGGAACGCTGAGGAGGGAAACACCGCTGTCTCTTGTTGCTTGGCATTGAGGCAGCTTAGCAAGGGTTTCTCCATGGTGCCCCTGCCTGCAATCCTTGCCCCTCATCTCTGCAGCTCTGAATTCCACCAAACCTTCCAGGTCCATCTCATAAATATTTCCCCGATCCCACAGCCAGAGGGTGCCTCTCAGCTTGACATGCCCACTGCAGCTGGAGGTGCCCTCTCTTATGGTACTTGCCAGTTTCTGCAGGTCACAAGGGCTACACAGCAGACCTGTGACATTCACCAGGGATGTGCCCAGGACCTTTGCAGATGCCCAGATCACAACTGTCATTCATCACTATGGACAATTGCTTCTACACAACTTGTATTTTCTATTCAAGAACCATCCTCACTTCCTTCTCACTCTCTGCATCTATCCAAGCACCTACTTTTTTAGGAGAACCCTTTGTTTTCACAAAGCAACACCATTTTACCCTTTCACTGGAGTTGCTTCATCAACTGCTGCCATCTAATAGAACGTACTGCAATGATGGAAAGCTACAGTCTGCACCGCCAATAGGGTAGCTACAAATGTTATTGAGGCTTGAAATGTGGCTAGTGTGACTGAAGAGCTGAATTTATACTTTTATTTAATTTGAATTAATTTAAGACTGAAATAGCCACACGTGGCTAGTGGCTACCACTTTGGACAGTGCAGGCATAGACACTGACAAAAAGAGACTCACCTAGGTAGGGGGCGAGGCTAACTCACTGGCTAAGGAACCTGCTTGCCCACTCATGTCCCTGAAGGATGCATGATTCAAATACATACTTCAGCTAAACTTCAGCCCACCTCCCAGAGAAGAGGTGGCAGGTGTTAAAAATGTTGGCATGCCAAAGGTCAACCATTTTCTTATTTTACCTTCACCACCATTACTTTGTAAGCATATTAAAATGCTTCTGGAGACAACCACAGTCCCTCCCAAAAAGTCTTTCAAATAGTGTGTGTACAATCAATATTGGAGGAGAAAATGGGTGAGGATTTTATGAAACTTAGCTGTGCTTTTGAAAGACTAGCAGCCACTTTGATTCTCTGCTTTTAAAATCAGATACAGTGATGTTTGGGGTGAGAATATCAGCAGATTGAAAAAAATCATTCAATAAATATTGATTGAAGGCCACTTCTGATACACGGTTGTCTTGGTGGAGGAGGGGACACAAAGGCTGCTTCTTTTCTCCCCCATAGCACAACAGCTCTGGAAGTTTCCTTGAGGGACTTTTGGTGAATTTCTTGGTGTGGTCTGATGTTTTGACTTGAATTGTGTTGAAGTCACCCTCAGTACCTCAGAATGTGCACTTCTGGGAATAGAGTCATTGCAGATGTAACTAGTTAAGGTAAGATGAGGCCATACTGTAGTAGGGTGGACCCTTAATCCAGTAGGACATCATCCTCATAAGAAGAGGGAAATTTGGACACAGAGACAGAGACACACAGGTAGCACACCATGTAATCACAGAGGCAGCGATTGGAGTGTCTGCAAGCCAAGGATTGATGGCCACCACCAGAAGCTGGAAGAGGCAAGGAAGGATGCTATCCAGTCTCAGAGGGAGCATGGCCTTGCTGACACCTTCGTTTTGAACTTCTAGCTTTCAGAAAAAAGGCAGAACACAATTTTGTTATGTTAAGCCACCCAGTTTTGGCACTTCATTACAGGAGCCCTAGGACATGAAGACATCCGTTTTATGCTGAAGTGGTGTGGTGACAATGACACAGAAACTCTACAGCTGGTAGATAAGGAACCATTGGGCTACACTTTGGCTGGAGGGCACTGAGGAGGTACAGGCCAAGGTGGACTCACTGCAGTGGCCAGTGCCCCAGCGGAAAGCATTTGGCAAGTGCTTCCTCACACTCTGCAGCTACTCAGAGCCATGGACTTGGAGAGGAAGATGGAGCTCTGGCCCCAGCTCTACTGCTTACCTTGGTCAAGCCATCCTTCTCTCCTGGGCAGAAGGGGGGTGCATTGGCTTGGAATTTCCTTCCCTTGTGTAGCCCAGGCTTAATCTTCCCAACTTGATGGAGGCCTCTGGAGGGCTGGAATCATATCTCCTCCCACCTCTCCACGTGCTCGGGTGTATTTGGTGTTTGTTGTACAAAGCCCCACGAGGATGTAGGTCACATCTGCTCCACTTACAATAGGCCCAGCGCCCAGCACATACTTGGTGCCCCATAGAGATTTACTGAATGAGTAATCCTATATAATAAAAGCCTAATATGATAAGTGTCTGACCATTCGACCAGTTGCTATGACACACACTGACCACCAGGAGGCAGATGCTCTTACTGATAGGTTAGCTTGCTGCTGGGGTCCGGTCAATCAGGACTGGGCGAGACTGGGCGTGCACGCGCTGGAGCCTTCCTGCAATCCCTATCTGGCCCTGATCATGCACCGGTGGGGTCCCTTGGCCTGGCCTGCGCCCTCTCACAATCTGGGACCCTTTGGGAGATGTCAGAGAGCCAGTTTCAGCCCAATCCCTGCAGGCCAGGCTGAGGGATCCCACTGGTGTATGAATCTGTGCACCAGGCCTTCGTAAATTAATAAGTGAAGACTCTGTGCTGAGTTCTCAGGTCTGTCGCTCACATACTACTGATGTTCACCTTGGGATGGGGTCGATCAGGCATGATATGCCACAAGAGTGTTGTCAATCCTGGATTACTTTTATCTTTTGCATCTCTATCGACAGAGGGGGAGCAGTATTGAAGAGCAAGGAGATGGTCCTTCCACCCTCTTTCTCTTCTGTCCTTCTTTTTAGAGCAAAACAGAACATTTTCATTTTTCCATCCTGTGGCCCCATACTTACTTGGAAATACATTTCGCTCAAATTTAAGCGGGTTTGCCTCATTTTTTTCCCCTGTTCACCCTTGTCAGGATTTCCCACTTGACCACTGCAGCATTATTTCCTTGGTTGGCCATCTCAGGGGAGAGGGGCAGTAGTGAGGAGGCCTTGCTGAGAAAGGAAGGTTTAACAAGGAGTTGCTGCCCTGCATTGCCTTCGGCCCCTGTGGCCACCACCGAAACAGCACATTCTAGTTAACAGGTTAGTTGCAAGTCCTTTCCCTTCCCACACCTCCCTACTCCTGAGCTCCAGCCTCTTTGGGGGATTGGGAGGGGGAGTGGGTTGCCCCAGGGATTGAACCTGAACTGGAACCAGCTCCTATGAGCTCGGTTCCCTCCGAACAGAGCTATTGGCTCCCTCTTCATCCAAAGAAAAATTTACAGTTCCAATTTTTACAATTTACATCTTTCATTTAATATTCCAGCCTTCTTTCCCCAAGGCTCCCAGCACTGCTCATGTCAGAAGGGACTACTTATTTCCCAAACCCTTTTTGCATTATTAGTTTCATTTATTATTTTTATGTTTTCTATTGGGCCCATGTACATATCATTTCTCTGAGATCCCTGGAGCAACTGACAACAAGCTGGGTGGGAGCCGTCATCTCTCAGCAAGGGAAACTAAGATGATGTTATGGGTTCTCCAGGGAAAATGTTTCTAGTCTGTGCATTTCAATTTAGCTCAGTTAACCCTTCATCAGCCAGCCCAAAATGTCCATGTAGATGTAAGACTTTCTCTCCATTCCTGTCTGTGCCAGACAGTGGAGGGTTTGGGGGACAAAATGTGATGTTTTAACTTCTCAGACAGATGAAATGCCTTTTTCCCACACCCTTTTATCTTTTGGAGATACTCAAGGTCTGAAAAAACTGGAGTTTAAAAACCCCATCATTGTCTTGGAGTAGAAAGGCAGCCTGATTTTACTTTGTCTTTGAAAATTGTGGTAATTCCATTAAAAAAGTTGGAATAGCAGCAGAGCAGCTGGGTGTCCTATGAGACCCCTGGCACATTGCAAAGGAGCTCGTTGGAAGGTTACACCTGGTGGCTATGATCATTACTAGATGCCCCAGGTCACTTTCAGAACCAGCAGAGCCCTTTGACAAAGTTACCTTTCTAGACTGGTACTTGGCAGACAAAATTTGAGTTATCATGATTATAAATAAACTAGAGGCCCAGAGCATGAAAATTCGTTCATGGGGGGGTGTGTCCCTCAGCCCAGCCTGCACCCTCTCCAATCTGGGACCCTTTGAGGGATGTCCGACTGCCCGTTTAGGCCCGATCCCACTAGGATCGGGCCTAAACGGGCAGTCGGACATCCCTCTCACAATCCAGGACTGCTGGCTCCCAACTGCTCGCCTGCCTGTCTTCCTGATTGCCCCTAACCACTTCTGCCTGCCAGCCTGATCACCCCCTAACCACTCCCCTGCCAGCCTAATTGATGCCTAACTGCTCCTCTGCCAGCTTGTTTGCCCCTAACTGCCCTCCCCTGCAGGCCTGGTCACCCCAACTGCCCTCCCCTGCTGGCCATCTTGTGGTGGCCATCTTATGTCCACATGGGGCCAGTCATCTTTGACCACATGAGGGCAGCCATCTTGTGTGTTGGAGTGACTGTCAATTTGCATATTATTCTTTTATTATATAGGAGGATTAGATAGGATGGAGGCCTGGTGCATGGGTGGGAGCCAGCTGATTTGCCCTGGAGGGTGTCCCGGATCAGGGTGGTGGTTTGCAGGCTGGCCACATCCCCCAGCAACCCATACGGAGGCTCTGGTATCTGGGATTTATTTATCTTCTATAATTGAAACTTTGTAGCCTTAAGTGGAGGCCAAGGCAGGCCAGGGCAGGCGGAAAGCTTGGCTTCCTCCATTGCCGGGGAAACCCAAGCCTCCTGCTCTCTCCGTGGCCGCAGCCATCTTGGTTGGGTTAATTTGCATACTTGCTCCTGATTGGCTGGTGAGTGTGGCTTGTGGGTATAGCAGAGGTATGTTCAATTTGCATATTAATCTTTTATTAGATAGGATTCCCTCTGCTTCTAAGAAGCAGGAGTGCCCCGTAAAAGCATTTCTGTTTGTGGGCAAGAGAATTGCTAAGAGCACATGTTCTGGTAACTGAGACCAGAAAATGGCTTCTTTGGGGCTCAGAAAGACCCAGAAGAGTCAGTGTTTATATCATGGTTACTGCATTGAAAGAAGCTTCTTGCTGGGTAGACTGCTCTCTCCTTACCCTTACGTTGTCTGCAACAGTGTCTTAGCCTGGACCTTGAGTAGGGAGAGATGCCTAATGTTTGTTGATCTTAATCACTCCATTTATTTTCACCTTGGTACAAGGCTACAGGGTGTCAGCCAGGAGGGGTACAGGGGTATGGTGGGCCCAAAGGGTTGGGCCCCTCCTGAGTTGGGGACAGTTTTGTGACAGACCCCTTTATGTACCATTATCAGCTCTCTGGCTAACCCTTCCATTGTCTGCTCAGCTCCCCAAGTCTTCCTCTGATAGGCCCATTGTATTTGGTTGTGAAGTGCACAGAACCTCAAGGTTAAATGGTAGCCCCTAATTTACTTTGGGCTGATTCATCACATATTCACCCATTCCTAGGCTCAATCTTGCATACCACATAACTTAAAAGACTGCAGATTTCAAGTTTACTGGGAGATTGAAAATCCTAATATGATCAAATACAGTTCTATTTACAAATTTACATATTTATACCCTCAAAGCATGTTCTCATCTATGATCTCATTTCTTTATCCTTTAGCCATAAAAATTTACCATTTCTGTTGCACACTGGATCCTTTCAGAGAAGTTAAACTTTTTTTTTTCTATTTCCTGAATGAAAAAAAACAACAACAAACTTTGATGAGAATGAGGACTAGTCTTGGAATACTGATTAAGTTTTGGTCAGACACATTGTCAAAGATGAATTGATTCAAATTGGGCCAACACTTGGTGTGTTTATTTCTTAGAGGTAATAGTAAGTTAAGAACAATAAAAAAGAGAGATATATATTTTAAAAATCTATATATCTTTTTGAAAAATGCCCGGTGTTGCTTATTAACCTCCTTGGGAATGGAGTTCCGTCGTGTTGAGACTTGGTGACATGGTTTCGTCTGTTGCTTTGTCCCCAGATGAATAGTAAGTCTCCAGAACGGCACTTGCAGTCTGTAATACTATTACCACTCGGTCTGCTGTGGGGTCCCTCAGTCATTTTTTCAATTAAAAAAGGCCCAATGCTCTATTAACCTCTTGTCTGCTGCTCCATCCTTCATACTGCCATTGCCCAGAGATGACGAGCTGTGTATTAAAAAAGGCATATATTACTGTAAGCCACCTCCAAGTTCTCTGTCATTAGAAAGATGAAGTATCATTTTTTCATTAAAAAATATGAGACAGTTTGTCATACTCACAACTACTGGGCCTGCCTGCAATCTCTTTGTTACAGGAGATGAGAGTTGACTCCCACCATTCAACATCCCATGGCCTGGATGCTCTACTGAGCCGCTCCGCATGGAAGATGTGCCAGGGAAGGATTTCATCCTCAGGAGGCAAAGCTGTGGCCTATTGACATTTTTTCCTGATAGCTGCTCTTCGTTGAAACACTGGCCTTGGTTTACCAGATGCCTGAGCAGTAAATAAAACTGCATGCTTCACACCATCTACAGCTGCACAGAAAATCAGGTGGCTTTCTGGGTCCCTTGCTGCCTTCTCATGTGTGAAGCTGAGGGCTCAAGGAAGCACAAGGTCAAGGCCATATGTTCTGTGCTATGGATCCCTCTTGCTTTCAAGTCTTATTAGAAGCTGCCCAGAGTGGCCAGACACTCTGGTCAGGTTACCAAGATTTGTGTTGACTTAGGACATAAGCAGGGCCAAATGTCCAGAACTCAGCCCCCATCTCTCTGGTGACAAGTGATAGCCATTTAGGGTCAGTGTCCTGGTTTCAAGTTTCAGAGCACTCAGGTATTGCCTTTTTCCCCCATTCCAAGCGTTGGAGGCAATGTGCTGAGATCATGGCCTCTTTAGAACTACGTCTTAGCTACATTGACTTGGGTGTGGAGATAGGTCTGACCATGACTATTGTGAAAATCACTGCTGGGCTGCACCTCCTGGATTTCCACATAAACCTCTGCTTGTCCTTCTGGCCAACCATGTCGGCCTGATCTAGTGGAGGAAAGTAGAAGGTCTGGCCCCTCCCTCTCCGTGTTGCCCTTGCTCTCCCACCTCCGAGGCTTGGGGCCCTCCTAATCCCTCCAGCATCTCAGTCAAAACTGACTCACAGGAAAGAAGCTGGTTTCTTATTCAATTAGACAACCATTAATGGACTGTGCTGACTGGCACTATGACTAGTTTATTATTTCTTACCTCACTTGTGAAAACTGTGAATCAATTCTTTCATTCATCTCTAATTGGACACCATTCCTGGGCCACTTGTTAGCTCTTCCAAACCCCGCTTTCCCTCCTAAGGGAAGGGACAAAATTGTCATCTACTGGCTTCCATGTGCCAGGTATCATGGGAGTCAATTTTATATAGTGATTAATATAGGTGCCAAACTGCTTAAGTTCAAATTCTGACTCTACTAAATACTAGCACTCTGCACTCAGAAAAGTTACTTTACCTTTTCACCTGTTAAATTGGGCTATAACAGAATTTACTTCCTGGGGGTACTGCAAGGATTTAATGAGATTATCATGAAGCCTGTGCCTGGCACAAGGTTAAGTGCTCAACAATCTCTAGCTGCTATTTTCAGCTACTCACTCTGAGTACTTACCTCTTTGACCCTTATGATAATCCTTTGAAGTAGATATTTTATCCAGTTTTTATTGATGAGGAAATTAAGGCTCGTGAGATTAAGTAACTTGCCCCAATTCTCCCCTGGGTACGCTGTGAGGGTGGGACTCACACCCAGGTCTGTAGCTTCCCAATTATATTTTCTCTCCACTGTAACCTGAGGTCCTAAGTGCTCCCAACTCTCATCTCCTGCCTGGACTCTCAGCAGGTGATAAATTCTATTAAAAATGGAAGGTGTCCTCCCAAGGCATGCACTTTACTTCCTCAATGCCTCTCCATTCTACCCCCAAATTCTTCATGGCCTCCAATTACATCTCCACTCCATTCCAAGCTCTTTAACTTTCTTAGGACTTGGTTCTAAGAATTTTAACTATACTCTTGCTGTTGACCTCTTCTTCTTGATAATCATATCTCTTTTGACAGATGTAACACTATTCCTATTCCCTGGCCTCTCTGATCACTGTTTGTCCTTTGATTGGGTCCTGAGGTTCTGTCTGTGTACCCCCTCTCTTCTCTGTAGACTCACCAATCTTATCCACTCCCTGATGTCAAATATGACCCAGATTGTCTTGATATTTGTAGCAGATGCTTTATGGGCAATGCTCCAAATTTCCTCAGCCCACTGGATTTCAGTGCAACTGTGCTGAACAGCTCCATGCATACAAAAGAATGCTCTGGGTGTCTCTCCACTCTCCTGCCTTGGGGCCTTGTCTGAAGCTATGAAAGGCCAGTTTGAATACAGGAAGCACAAAGGAGTTAACACTTCCCATCTTTGGAGGAATAGTTTTGAAGTGGTTACTACCCTGTAATTCTACATGGTTCCTTAGAGGTTCTCCAGCGAGATTGAACTCCAATTTCACACTGAGATAAGCAACTCCATCACACACCCTTCATTGGCTTTTCTTATTCCCTGCCTCACTCTCCCCTCTCCTTTATTCTGCTCCCTAGCATCACCTCCCAATTAAACTACCTGTACCCAAGTCTGTGTTTTAGGTTTTTTTTTTGGGGGGGAGGGGACCCAAATTAGAATATTCCACAGCTGAAATTTCAGTGTATGACTCACTTCAGACTTTAGCACCTATACATGTGTCTTATCTCAATACCTAACTGAGCACAGTATTAGTTTATGCCTCTGTCCTGTTCTACTCTGGTTCCCAAGCTAGAAAATACAGAGCAGCTTCTACTCTCTTTTACTTCATCTACCACATCAACTTACTAACTCTTCTAACTTTGAAATGACTCACATTTGTCTCCGGGCTTAGGAGAAATTGGTGGCAAATTCTTAATCATCAGAGGCTCTTTCTCCTCCAGCAAAGAAACTGTGCAAGCTTCCCCCAGCATTCACAAAACAAAAGTGGCATGGAGGTTTTGCAGGTGCAAAATGCTCTCTGGACATCAACAAGAGTATATTTTCTCTACAAGTATGTACATGGTAGCTGAGATGTTTTATTCCTTCTTCATAAGAAGTGGCTGCTGCTATAGCCACTACATCACAGGAATTGTGATTCAGTATGATAAACTTTGTTTTCGAAGTTTCAACCAATTGAAAAAATATTATTGTCAGAGGATAAATAATGACTATAGCCCATTGGACAAATCTTGCTTCCTTGAACTTCTAAGGTCTGGACCCTCTTTACAGCTCTGGGAGCCAGGCAGGTATTTAGGTGGAAGGGTGAATGGATGCATACTTCTGATGCTCCAAAAAGCTAGACACTGCTCTGTTTTTAGAACAGCTAAACAAGTGTTTTTTCCCCCCAGATATCACCACTGAAGCATGGCACTCCCCTCTCCCAAAGACTGCAATATTCTAGACCAGAATTTGACCCCAAAGTCTCCTGAAGCAATGATATTCTCTCCCCCAGGAATTTGGGATTGGGACTCACAGAGGCTGGCTCACTTAGCTGCCAAAGCTGGCTCTGATGTAACACTGTTAGCCAATGCAGATTGTCTTGGTAATTGAGGAGCAGCCATTTGAAGCAATGATTGGTGATAGCATTGGTGGGCATCAGAAAAACCAGGTTGAAGAAAAAGCAAAGAAAGGTGCAGAGAGAAATATAAATGAGCAACCAAGAGAATTCATAGAGAGGCAGATTCTAGTTTTTTTTTTGACATAAATTATGCTTTGATGAACTTCCTTACACATGCACATCTTTTCATATCTGTGAATATTCCTTTATGATGACTTTCTGCAAACGGAGTTTCTAAGTCAAAGAATATTCAAGTTCAAAAGATTTTGATATGTGTTGCTAAAGGACCCCTTAAAAGTTATTTTAAATCAAATTTTACCCCTATTTGTAGTCTGTGTCTAGGTCTTTTTGCTCTTACTAGTAGCCCATCGTGTGATAGTGCACAGTAGGCCACCTGCTGCTTCCACGGGAGCTGTGTGGCTTCAGCGGGAGGCAGAAGCGAGCTGCTGGTGCCCACAGGAGCTGTGCCACTTCCGCGGGAGGCGGGCCCGCCGTCTCCTCTCCAGGCCTGCACTTGGCCGCAGAGGCTGTGGGCTGGCCCCCCTGACCCTGTCCATGTCTGCTCTGGCTCTGGGGGACCGGCCTGAGCTGGGGTGCAGCGGCTCACCGGCCCCCCATCTCTGTCTCCATCTCTGCTCCAGGCCTCACCTGCACGCGCAACCTTCTCCTGTCCAGTAGTGACCCGTTACAGTGTCCTGGCCTAATTTTCATATTTCATCTCTCTCTCTCTCTATATATATATATGTATGTATGTGTGTGTGTATATATATATATATGTATGTGTGTGTGTGTGTATATATATATATATATATCCTACATATTATCCTATAAGGAAAAAAATTGGGAATAATTTGAATAACATAAGCATACGTTTTATAGGAGAGGAAGTAAAAATGGTTGTTTAATATATGGATAGATGCCTACACTCACTTATAATAGGATAAATGCAAATTGAAATGTCCTGAGATTTCACTTTTTCCTCATTATTTGTTAAGTTCCAGAAGTGTGATAGTATACTTGACGGCAAGGCTGGGAGAAACAAGCACATGCATATTTTGGGTGGGTGTGTAAATGAATAAAAAAACCTTGTAGAAGGCAACTTGGAAACATCTTTCCAAATTAAAAGTGCATACATCCTTGGTCTTGGAATTTGCTCAACAGATTCCCTGGCATATTTGAAAAATGATGTACATTCAAGGTTATTCCTTGTAGCATTGTTTGTAAGAGTCCAATACTGGAAACAATCTAAATAAATTATTGTACAGCTTTATAATAAATAACCAATGATAAATAGAGAAGTTCTTATTGTCTAGTATATAGATTATATTGTCTAATATAATAAAATTATATTATCTAGTATAATAAAATTGTCTAATATATATTGTTAGGAAAAGCTGGTGTGAAACTATGTATATACATGCTATATTTTATTTCAAAGAAAGGAAGATAAGTAATAATGCTTACTGCTACTTGATATCAAGCAAATATGAATATAACATATATTCATATTCTAGAAGGATACAGAAGATATTCATAGCAGTGGTTGTTTGTTTGGGGTGTGGTGACCTCTAGCCACACAGGGGGTAGGAATGGGAGGAAGACTTCTCTGTATTCTTTGGTTTTTGATTTGGGGACCATGTAAATATACTTATTTCCACAAAAAAAATAAAAAGAAAATAAAGCAAAAACAACAAGAACAACACACTTTCAATTCCCCCAAAAATAAAATAAAATAAAGCAAGAAAAACCCCCCACAAAAAATAATCATTTTTCCAGTTAAAAATTTTTTTGCTGTTTTTATTCTTTATTTTAAAAATACAATGTAGTATAAGTATATTCTCTAAACATACAAGCAAGTTAAGATTTAAATTTTTTAATTTATTAAAAAATAAATTTAAGTTGGCAGGTCCAGATATGTACATAATATTCCTCACTTATTATCACACAGCAATGGAAAGCCATATGGATTTTTATTAATGTGGAAGTAGAATATCATAGGAAGGTACTTCTTTGTTTTTATACTGCTATTTACGTTTCACTGTAAATGAGTGACAGCTGTATAGGCACAAAGCCTTCGTCTCATATCTAGAAATTTCTTTTAGATTATTTAAACAAATTTTCAAACCTTCTTAATAAGAAAACCTAGGACTGGGTGGATTAAAGAATCAGTTTAAACTTTCAATTTGCCTTTAAAATGTTTAATATAGAAGAGAGAATCCAAGATGGTGGCGTAGGTAAACACCTAAACTGCTGCCTCGCACAACAATTTAAACTGCAACTAAAAGACAAAACGTCTATCACCCAGAACCACGGGAAAGCTGGCTGAGTGGAAGTTCTACAACTAGAAGGAAAGAGAAAAGAGCACTGAGACGTGCACAAGCGCTGAAAAGCTGAGGTACGGAGGCGAGTGATCCAGGCTGGCGGCGGGTGTTGCTTTTTTCAACCCAAAGGGAGACAAGCCCCTGATTACTCTGAAATACAGTTTCTGGGGAGACGCGGGGGACCCAACTCCTACAGGGAGAAGCTGGATTGTCTCCTACCTGGTCGGAAAGTGAGGGGGGCCTGCTTGTAGAGCTGCGCACAGAAATAATAGTTTATCTGCACTGGGGCATGGGACTGGACGCAGTCTGAGACACAGAGCTGGCTAACTAGCAGCCATTGCTGTTTGCCACGCCCTAGCCTAGTGACGCCCTGAGACCCCGCCCCACACAACCTACAAACCCACCCAAGCTCCAAGCAGCGGCTTTTGCATATGAATGGACTGCAGCTTAACCTAACAAACTTGCATCCTGGATCAGACAGCTCCAAAACCTCCAAACCCCAAGCAAAGAGGAGAAAACTGTAGCTCTCGCTGTAGCTCCTGCTGGGTGGACTCAGACAATAGCTGACCTGCACCCCATTGGAGGTCCAGAAGCCAGTATACCTAGTGGTCAGTGTGAGAAACCAGATTTCAACTCCTCACATCCATAAGTGTCACATTCAAGAGGCAGACTCAGCGAGCACCAAAGCCCCACTGAAACAAGTCCTGCACCATAAGCGTGTCTCCAGCACAGCAGTTCTAATAGACACAGCAAGTCCTCACAGCCGATTGTCCAGGAGGTCAATTCCTCCCAGCGTACCAACAGCAATTAAGGCGTAACTACACCAAGACTTTGCACTCAGCCCACAAAGGGGTGTACCAAGAGCGTCCACATCAGGTGATTGGGGAGGCTGAGCTACTGCCCCCTATAGGTCACCTACCACACAAAGCCACTTCATCAACACAGGGAAGCAGCCAAAATGCGGAAACAAAGAAACATGTCACGAATGAAAGAAACGGAGGAAAGCAAACTACTGGACGACATAGAGTTCAGAACCACATTTATAAGGTTACTCGAGAATCTTCTAAAAACCGCCGAGAAACTTGATGACACTTCTGAGGAGCTTAGTGAGACCTTCAAGGACCTTAATGAGAATGCCAAAAAAATGGAAAAGGACCAGTCAGAAATGAAGCATACACTGTCTAAAATAAAGAATATACAGAAACTCAACTGTAGATCAACGTACCCCAAGAATCAAACCAAACATCTGAAATATGAGGAAACAAAAAACACCCAACCAGAAAAACAAAAAGAAAAAGAATCCAAAAATATGAAGATACTGTAAGGAGCCTCTGGGACAACTTCAAGCGTACCAACATCCGAATTTTTGGGGTGCCAGAAGAAGAGAGAGAGCAAAATACTGAAAACCTATTAGAAGAAATAATGACAGAAAACTTTCCCTACCTGGTGAAAGAAATAGACTTACCAGTCCAGGAAGCGCACAGAACCCCAAACAAAAGGAATCCAAAGAGGACCACACCAAGACACATCATAATTAAAATGCCAAGGGCAAAAGACAAAGAGAGAATCTTGAAAGCAGCAAGAGAAAAACGGTTAGTTACCTACAAGGGAGTACCCATACGACTCTCAGCTGATTTCTCGGCAGAAACTATGCAGGCAAGAAGGGAGTGGCAAGAAATATTCAAAGTGATGAACAGCAAGAACCTACAACCAAGATTACTCTACCCAGCAAAGCTATCATTCAGAGTTGAAGGTCAGATAAAGAGCTTCACAGACAAGAAAAAGCTAAAGGAGTTCATCGCCACCAAACCTGGATTACATGAAATGCTGAAGGGTATTCTTTAAGAAGAGGAAGAAGAAAAAGGTAAAGATAAAAATTATGAACAACAAAATGACATCAAATACATACCAACAACAAGTGAATCTAAAAATCAAGTGAATAAAAATCTGAAGAACAGAATGGACTGGTGAATATAATAGAATCAGGGACATAGAAAGGGAGTGGACTGACACTTCTCAGGGGAAAGTGGGTGTGAGTGGTGCGGGAAGAGATTGGACAAAAATCTTACTCCTATGGATGAAGACAGTGGCAGGGGGTAAGGGCATGGGGTAGGGTGGGGTGGGGAATCAGGTGGAGGGGAGCTATAGGGGGAAAACAAAAAGAGGAACACATGTAATCTGAACAATAAAGATTTATTTTTTAAAAAATAAATAAATAAATAAATTACAGAGTTACCATAAAAAAAAAAAAAAGAAGAAAATATAGGTGAATAGCTTATCTTAGAGGGGAAAACTTTTCTAATTACATTTGTCAAGGAGGATTTACAAATAAAAGAACAGATAGATTCAACTCGATAAAAATTTTAAACTCCAATATGTCAAATTAAAGACCATTAAAATCTAAATGATATGCAATAAACTCAGGAAAACATTTGAAATATATATGAGAGACAGATGTTAGTATTATTAATATAGAGATATATTTATAATCAATAAAAAAGAAGCTTCAACTTAAAAAATGGCAAAGAATATGAATGGCATAATTCCCAAATGAGAAATGCAAATAGTCAACAGGCGTAAGAACAAAATGTTGAAATATATTAAATATTTTATTTTTTTATTTTAAAATAAATCTTTATTGTTCAGATTACAGGTGTTCCTCTTTTTGTTTTCCCCCTATAGCTCCCCTCCATCTGACTCCCCACCCCACCCTACCCCATGCCCTTACCCCCTGCCACTGTCTTCATCCATAGGAGTAAGATTTTTGTCCAATCTCTTCCCGCACCACTCACACCCACTTTCCCCTGAGAAGTGTCAGTCCACTCCCTTTCTATGTCCCTGATTCTATTATATTCACCAGTCCATTCTGTTCTTCAGATTTTTATTCACTTGATTTTTAGATTCACTTGTTGTTGGTATGTATTTGATGTCATTTTGTTGTTCATAATTTTTATCTTTACCTTTTTCTTCTTCTTCCTCTTCTTAAAGAATACCCTTCAGCATTTCATGTAATCCAGGTTTGGTGGCGATGAACTCCTTTAGCTTTTTCTTGTCTGTGAAGCTCTTTATCTGACCTTCAACTCTGAATGATAGCTTTGCTGGGTAGAGTAATCTTGGTTGTAGGTTCTTGCTGTTCATCACTTTGAATATTTCTTGCCACTCCCTTCTTGCCTGCATAGTTTCTGCCGAGAAATCAGCTGAGAGTCATATGGGTACTCCCTTGTAGGTAACTAACCGTTTTTCTCTTGCTGCTTTCAAGATTCTCTCTTTGTCTTTTGCCCTTGGCATTTTAATTATGATGTGTCTTGGTGTGGTCCTCTTTGGATTCCTTTTGTTTGGGGTTCTGTGCGCTTCCTGGACTGGTAAGTCTATTTCTTTCACCAGGTAGGGAAAGTTTTCTGTCATTATTTCTTCTAATAGGTTTTCAGTATTTTGCTCTCTCTCTTCTTCTGGCACCCCAAAACTTCGGATGTTGGTACGCTTGAAGTTGTCCCAGAGGCTCCTTACAGTATCTTCATATTTTTGGATTCTGTTTTCTTTTTGTTTTTCTGGTTGGGTGTTTTTTGTTTCCTCATATTTCAGATCTTTGGTTTGATTCTTGGGGTACATTGATCTACAGTTGAGTTTCTGTATATTCTTTATTTTAGACAGTGTATGCTTCATATCTGACTGGTCCTTTTCCATTTTTTTTTGGCATTCTCATTAAGGTCCTTGAAGGTCTCACTAAGCTCCTCAGAAGTGTCATCAAGTTTCTCGGCAGTTTTTAGAAGATTCTTGAGTAACCTTATAAATGTGGTTCTGAACTCTATGTCATCCAGCAGTTTGCTTTCCTCCGTTTCTTTCATTCGTGACATGTTTCTTTGTTTCCGCATTTTGGCTGCTTCCCTGTGTTGATGAAGTGGCTTTGTGTGGTAGGTGACCTATAGGGGGCAGTAGCTCAGCCTCCCCAATCACCTGATGTGGACGCTCTTGGTACACCCCTTTGTGGGCTGAGTGCAAAGTCTTGGTGTAGTTATGCCTTAATTGCTGTTGGTACGCTGGGAGGAATGGACCTCCAGGCCAATCGGCTGTGAGGACTCGCTGTGTCTATAAGAACTGCTGTGCTGGAGACACGCTTATGGTGCAGGACTTGTTTCAGTGGGGCTTTGGTGCTCACTGAGTCTGCCCCTTGAATGTGACACTTATGGATGTGAGGAGTTGAAATCTGGTTTCTCACACTGACCACTAGGTATACTGGCTTCTGGACCTCCAATGGGGTGCAGGTCAGCTATTGTCTGAGTCCACCCAGCAGGAGCTACAGTGAGAGCTGCAGTTTTCTCCTCTTTGCTTGGGGTTTGGAGGTTTTGGAGCTGTCTGATCCAGGCTGCAAGTTTGCTAGGTTAAGCTGCGTTAGGGCAGGCCTTTCTTATGCTAATGCTGCTGCTTGGAGCTTGGGTGGGTTTGTAGGTTGTGTGGGGCGGGGTCTCAGGGCGTCACTAGGCTAGGGCGTGGCAAAGAGCAATGGCTGCTAGTTAGCCGGCTCTGTGTCTCAGACTGCCTCCCGTGCCCCAGCGCAGTAAACAATTCTTGCGCGCAGCTCTGCAAGCAGGCCCCCCTCACTTTCCGACCCGGTGGCAGACAATCCAGCTTCTCCCTGTAGGAGTTTTGGTCCCCCACGTCTCTCCAGAAACTGTATTTCAGAGTAATCAGGGGCTTGTCTCCCTTTGGGTTGAAAAAAGCAACACCTGCCACCAGCCCAGATCATGCGCCTCCGTACCTCAGCTTTTCAGCGCTTGTGCACGTCTCAATGCTCTTTTCTCTTTCCTTCTAGTTGTAGAACTTCCACTCAGCCAGCTTTCCCGTGGTTCTTGGTGATAGTTGTTTTGTCTTTTAGTTGTAGTTTTGAAATTGTTGTGTGAGGCAGCAGTTTAGGTGTTTACTTACGCCACCATCTTGGATTCTCTCTCACCTATATTTTCTTCAAGGTCTTTTAGAATTATTTTCATGTAAATCATTAATGCTTTTGGAATTTATTTTTGTGTACTGTATAAAGCCAACATATAGCTTTTCTTTTTAGCAAAAGGCTAGCCAGTTGTCCCCAAACCAGTTATTGGCTAAGTCATCCTGTGCCCACTGACTTGAAATGCTGCCTTTATCATAGAGTAAGTTATTTTTACCAATGGCCCTGTTTCTGGGCTTTTTCTTTTACATCTCCATTGATCTTCCTGCCTAGACCTGCACCAGCCAACCTGGTCCTCGTTAAGAAACCATCATATTGTTCTTCCAAGCTTAGAGCTCTGTGCTTCCACACAGCGTTTGTCTAGACACTGGGCAGGACCTGAGCCTCCTCCCTGAATCCCTGCAACATGCCTCATCGTCTGCTGTACTGGGGATGAGTGTCTTATCCTCCACTCCCACTGTATCTGAAGGGATATTATCCCTCTCACCATCAGTGAGCTCTTCAAGTATAAGGCTATGTCTTCTGTTTTCTACACTTCTCCACGCCCTACCACCATCCAGCATAGCACGTGGTTTCATTTCAACCATGGAACAATGGAGAAGCCACTAAATTCCAGTTGGACCACTTATTAGCATTTTTGTGTTATCTTGAAAAGAAACTTTTCCACTCTGACCCTCAGAATACTTTGAAATGAATATAAAATCCTTACCTCACAAAGTATGAGGATTAAAATAAGTAATACTCTTAAACATTTCTGGCACATCCCTGGTACATAGGAGGACCTCAATAAAGTTTCATTTATTCATTCATTCAAAGTTCTCGTTCATCAAATATATATGATTGTTTTGATTGATTCATTCTGCCTTCCATCATCACAAGCTTGGCTGTGCTGAATTAGCTTCTCCCATAACTGCTTCTCTGACCAGTGACTCGGTGAGCCTGCTGATGGGTTCCAGGTGGCTTAGAGCCAGATCAGATCCCAAACCAGCTCCAGTTGGGGTTTTGACCAATTTGGGGTGAGCATAGATAGAAGGGCAAGATAAAGGGCACTGAGCTCAGTGGAGAAGTGGGAGGCTCTGATATGTGTAAGTGCATACATACATGTATATTTATGTATATGTGGGATATACAGAGGTGGGGCAAAAGTAGTTTTATAGTTGTGAGTAGATGAAACAGAGTTTATTCTTGTATTATTCATTAATTGTTGTTATATTTATTTGTATTACAACTGCAAACCTCCTTTTGCCCACCTCTGTACATATCTATGTATGTGTGCGTGTGTGTGTGTGTGTGTGTGTGTGTGTGTGTGTGTGTGTGTAGATATATTAATGCATTTGTTTTTCTTTTTGTTTGTTTTCAGCAGTGGTAGGGAATACATGTTCCAGAGATCCAGAGAGAAAGAGGTTTTAGATGCTCCCAGGTGAGTGCTGACTCCATGTGCTCTCTCTCCTCCCCACTCTTTCCTCCTACCTTTCATTTCCTCCCTCCCACACCTGTGCTTTTTCCAGAACACTCAGAGCTGCTGTCACGTCTCTGTGGCAGCTCCCAGAGCTTGTCAGCTGAGCAGCTGTCAGTCAAACTTCCTTCTCCTCCAAAGAGCAGGGTGAAATCTGTCAGTGTCCGGGAGGAAGGTGGAGAAGTGGGAAGGAGCTTGGGTGTCAAATGTGAACATGTATGAACATCTGAGAGGATGGAGAACAGGACCCCAGGGGCCTCAGGAGAGCCTCCCTGACCTCCCCAGGCATAGCTGTTTCTCCCTCCTGCAGGCTTCTGCCAATGTTACTCACTCCTGGATTTGGCTCTGTGATTGTGTGTCTGCATATCTGTTTTCTCACTAGATAGTGAGCTCCTCGAGACCAAGCATTTATTTTTGAAATGATGATCCTAATGCAGTGCCTGGAATATAGTAGAGTGAGTGAGTATTATGTGTGTTCTCTTGGGCAGTAGCAAGCTTTCTACAATATTGCATGATAATGTCACTCACCCCTTCTGGTGTGCCACTGATGAGGATACCGCCTAAATGAATCAATTGACCTATTCCTGAGTTTCAGTGGGGCGGCTCTGATTTCCCTATCTTCTCTGGATAACCACAGTGCAGCATTGCATCCTGGCCCCGGGCCTCTCTGGAGATGAAGACAGTGCAGGTCCATGTACTCTGTGCTGCCCCACACCCCACTGAGATGAAGAATCAGCCTTGTAATTTACAGTAGTTTTTAAATAGGGGCTTTTAGAATAAGATTAAAGTTAGGGGAGTGTCAAGTCATGTATCTTCTACTTGACTCTGGGCAAGGACTTCACTGCTATTTAAATAACTTTAAAGTGGGAAATAGACCTATCTCAAAGGGTTGGCATCAGGCCCAACCAGAATGACTCAGTGGTTGAGCATCAACCTATGAGCCAGGAGGTTATGGTTCGATTCTCAGTCAGAGCATATGCCCGGGTATTGGGCTAGATCCCCAGAGGTGTGCAGGAGGCAGCCAATCAATGTTTCTATTTCTCTCTCTCTCTCTCCCTTCATATATATATATATATATATATATATATATATTAAAAAGGGTTTGGCATCAGGATTAGGTGAAATAGCACATGGGAAATGGCAAGTGAGCACCATTCTAAGCATCCATAGGCACTTGACAAATTTTAGCAATAATTACTAAGCTACATCAAGTTGTGAGTGAATAGCTATGTTGGAGTAGATGAAAGTTGGGGTGGGGAGAGAGAGAGAGAAAGAGAGAGAGAGAAGAGAAGAGGGGAGGGGAGGGGAGTAGAGGAGAGGAGAGAAGAAAGGAGAGGAGAGGAGAGGAGAGGAGAGGAGAGGAGAGGAGAAGAGAGGAGAGGAGAGGAGAGGAGAGGAGAAGAGAGGAGAGGAGAGAAGAGAAGAGAAGAGAAGAGAAGAGAAGAGAAGAGAAGAGAAGAGAAGAGAAGAGAAGAGAAGAGAAGAGAAGAGAAAAGAGAAAGACTAGTAGGTTTTACTTTTCTGATTCTGTGAGCACATGATGTTACTAGTAAGGCACTACTTAGAGTCATTTCAGACATTGGGGAGGTGGGGAAAATTGAAGTACAAGGTTCTTTTCCAGGCCATGAGGGCTCTCAACTAGGTCACTGAATAAGATGGTTTCTGCTCTAAGATTTTTGGATTGGAGCAGATTTCTAGAGGTGGAATGATTTTCACATTGATCACTCAGTGCACATTGATTGAACACCTACTGTCTGCCAGGGGAGACATAGATGAATTGGAAACAGTTCCTGCCCCCTGAGGACTTCCCAACCTACTTTCAGAAACAAGGTAGAAACTCAGAAAAGGTGAGATTTTAAACCAAGTGTTGAATAACAGCTCAAAGCAGCCCAGCATGGGGGCCATGCATAATTTTTGCCTGGTGAGGAGGGATCGCTGCTCCAGGGGAAGGAGAGATCCAGGTGGAATGGGCTGGTGAGAGAGGGTGCCCCAGACAAAGAGGCAGGAAGTGCATCTGGACCCAGGAATAAGATGTCCTGGGGAGAGGAGTGGGAGATGGAAGCTGTCTTCTGATGACACCAGTGGACCCGTCAGTGGAAAGGTAGGAGAGAAGCCTGAGCAGGCCTAGAATGTTGAACTGGAGAGGTTGGAATATGTTCAGAACCATGGGTGGCTTTTGAGCAGAGAAGTGACAGTGTGAGCATCATGTTTCCAGAACTTCCACTGAAGACTTTCCTGAGCGTTCAGACCCATATTGGAAAAGCCGGGTGTCCCTACCTGGGAGCTTTGCCTGTACCCCAAGCTCATTAGGGGCTGGTTGCTGCTCACTCAACACCAAGTTTTGCTTTCTCAGGAGGTGTTTTCTAAAACATTTTGTGGCTAAAATGCCATGGTTTCGTTTGGTCCTCACCACAGCTCCTCACAGGGTGAGGAGCATGAGCAACTTGTTCAGTCTGCACATTTCGTTAGTGGCAGGTGTGGGGCAGCGCTGGGCTCACATCCACGTTTCCTGAGCCCAGGTTCAGGGCACTGACTCCCACGGCACCACGGCCTCAGGAAGCCATGCTGATCCTGAGTGCTGGAGGAACAGAAGCTGATAACAGCTGAAGTCTTTACCTTTAAGGGCATTTTACATAATCAGAATAAAAGCTATTTCCCCAAAATTTATCTTTGAAATAGCTGACAGGAATTTAGGAAATGACTCAAATAAGAAATGATACTTCAAGGCACCTAAGAAAAGGTTCCCTTTAACCCTTCTTCACCCCAGTAGGCTGAGGTTTCGCAGTGAACTTCAGTGTGGGAATGGTGAAGGGTGTGCAGAAGCCAAGCAGACAAGTGACCAATGGGAACACCCCTGCCCAGTGGGCCTGGAGGCAGAGAAGGGGGATTTATGGAAGCTAATGGTTGCCATGGATATGGCTAACATAGCCCTGCCTATTCCTTACCCCCCCCCCCCCCCCCCCACCTCCTGAATTGGCCCAGGGGAAAAACCCATCTCAACCCCTTTGTAGCCTTTTATGAGCCAGGTCTGGAGACGATCCAAGAAGATAAATAAGTAGGAAAGTGAGAAGACAGCAACCCAATTTGGCAATTAGCCCGCATCAGGCCAGGCAAGATGGATTTTCAACTTCAAGGAAATTGGCATGAAGAGCAGAGGGAACCCTTACATTTTTCTTTCCAATTCTGGATCTCTTTCCAGTGAATTGAAAAAATCTATTTTGCAAAATATATGGACCCAGAAAGAACCCAAACCTAAGGAGAGTTTTTGCCATTTGATGTATCATCCCCTTTATTTAAAATGATGAAAGAGAGAAAAATGTTTTTCAGAGTGACATTATTTATCTTATGATAATCAATGAAGCCCTCTTAAACTAATATATTAAAGAAAACATTTAAGCTCAAACCAAGCAAAAATGCAAGAGGTCTTAGAAGTAGTCCCATGACTCTAGGGGAGATGCAGTGGCCCTTTCTGAGGTCAGCTTGTTGGTCATTTAACTTTCTGGACACTCTTTCCTGCCTGCCAGGTGGCTGACCACTAATAAGCTACAGCGCCGATTGCTATGGCTCTTCCTGTGCTTGTACTGTCATAAATATGGCTAGACCCACTAGACACCCTCTGCTTGGGACTGACCTTGATGATTGCTGACTGACTGAGGGCCAGGACAGCTCTGCCCACCTCTCTGGGCTCCCTTCTTTGTCAGGGAAGCCAGCCATGCAGGCCTGGTTTTCCTGGAAATCCTTTGCTAGTAGAACATGGGGCCTCAGGCAAAAGCGGGTTCAGTTCCCCTTCCTTGCTGTTCAAGGCACATATTCATTCAAGTTTTTCAGTTCACCTGGCAGAGAGGAGGCATTTGAGACAAATCTCTTCCTCCCTCTCCCACCTGCGCCCACCAGCACGAGGGGGGAGGCACCTCAGAGTCTGTCAGGGGAATTGCTTCTGGGTGCTTTTCCATTTTCAACAGTTTCTGACCCATTTTAGCATGTAGATGCCCAAATGCTATGGAAAAGCGCCACACGGGCGGGTTTGCCCTCCTGCCGAGGCTGACCTCCGTGAGGGTGAAGGAATAAGAGGCCTCAAAGCGGGTGGAGCTTCCTGCGGAGGCAGAGGTCCTGACTCTCTGGTTGTGATCTGAGGGCACTGGGAGGCTTCCTGCCACCAAATAGTCCACTCACCACAACATCGCAGTGCCCGAAGCTTCACTGTGATGCTCTGGCATATAGGTAAGCATGTGGTTTTTGCTTTTTAAAACAGTATGTGTTGAGAAGCATCCCTATCTCAGCTATCTCCCATCGGTGGTCGGGCCATCACTCCTTCATTCAGTCCTAATTTACTGAGTGTCCTCCGTGTTCTAGGGACCATCCTAGGCAGTGAGGTTAGAACAAGAAGATGCTTGAGTCATGTCACCATGAGGTGACCAGCATAAAAGAAAGGCCAAGAGAATTAGAGACTCCTGCTCTGACATCTTGCTGTTGAACCAGCTCCAGCAGCCCCAAACCTTCCCACTGCTTTGTATTTGTTGAATCCACTGGAGTCAGTAGAGCCCCCACTTCCAAGAGTGGATGAGTCACGGAGGGTCTGGGGATGCAGAGCAGGGCACTGTGCTGGACCACTCTTCGCCTTCTCCTGCTCTGGCTCTGGGAGGGTCTGCGTCCATGGGCTTCCTCATCCTCTGGCTTCCAGCTGGGCTGGGCCAGTGCAGTTCTCTGCCAGAAGGTCAGGCCGAAGGAGAGTGATGTGGGGGTGTTTGCTGCCCCACCCCCACTTTGTTCTGATCAAGTTCTGGAAACATGATCCCTGTGGCTGAGTTCTCCTGATGAAGGCAGCAGCATTTGTGGGCAGCCCTCTTCCACAGCTGTAACTGCAGGGCTCTCCATGTTCTGGGACCCACTCCCTCCTCTAATCCTTTCAGACCCAGGGGTTGAACCTCTGCTGCGCTAACGCCAGTGTTTGCATCCTTTGCTGGTTTCCCATAACTCTGTCCATAACTTGCAGGTGTCCCCTCATCAAATGCCACTGTTACCCCAGCTGAGTGCATGTGGGTGTCCTCTGGGTCCGGACTATGATGGTCCCTGATGCATATCTCTGTCACTCGTGACGCCAGACCTGTCTCTCAAATTATACAGATGCATGTGAAATAGATGCTTTTACATCACTGTGCCATACATGGTCCTTGCAAGAACCCTGTGATGGAAGCAGAAGGGAAACTGAGGACTCTGGGTTGAACAGCTGTGGAAGCTCACGCAGCCAGTTAGCGTCAGGGGTGGCATCTTTGAACTCAGGAATAGCAGACCCTACACCAAGGAGGGTGGCTCTCCTCTGCATTGGAGCCCTGTCTGATTCAGGGACCGGTCAGCACAGCCTCCCTGAGCTTCCATTGTACCTGCCACCCCTTCCCCCACTGTGATGCAGAATGGGAAAGCTGTTCCCAGCCAGCAGCCAGCTCTTTGTTCCACACTAACGAAGCATGTTCTACGGGGAGCTGGGGGTTCCACTTCGATTTTCAGGACCTACAAATAACGCTCTACAGCACATTGTTTGCTAGAAATTACCCAGAATTCAGCTCTTTCGCGCTCATTCTGCTGTATGGAAAGAAGCCACAGCAACAATCGATGGTTTTCCATGGTCTCTGGCTGTCCACTAGCTCTTATTTTGCTGGCTTTGTTTTGCTTATGCAGTCCCAGCTGTGATTATCAATATGTGCATCCACCGCTCCTGGGTCTGATTGTAGCAACAGTAATAAGATTCTTTGGGGGGGGGGGGTTGTCAATCTACCAAGGTTACAATCTTTGGATTGAGGGAGGGTAAGTGAGGGAACAGAAACTGGGGAGGGAGGAAGGAGAGTGTCTGAGAGAGCAGGCGGTGAGGTGAGCTCCAGGAGGAGGGAGGAGAGAAAGGAGGGGAAGGCAGAGTAGATCCAACACCAGCAATGCAGTGAGCTGCTCACTGCTCCAAGCAGACTTGAGTCCTGACACATCCATCTCGGAGCTCAGACTCTCCGTTCACAGCCCAAACCCCCCTCTCCAGCTGTTCCCTGCCACCCCTGCGATCCTTTAAATGCAGGCAGATAAAACCAGCGGGTTGCAGGATAAATTAACATGCTCAACCAATTACCAGGGCTTCATGATAATGCAAGTACTAGGGGCTTACATGTTGGGTGGAGGAGAGAAAATGAACTTCTGAATCCCTCATATTGTCTTTAAAAATCTTAAAGTAAAAAAGAAATATTTTCCTGGTAGAGTGGGGTAGGGAGGGGATTTTGCTACCAACTGAGCTCCAATTCCCTAGCTTATCTGTCATTTCATTTCAAATCTTTCAATCAAACCTGTGTTTATTTAGAAAGCACCTTCACCTTTAAATTGTGCAAATGTTCTTATTTATCCCTCTTACAACTCACCTCAGCAAATGCTTAGATTTATGCTTCTCTCAGATATTAAAAATTGGCCAATAGTTTATATCGGACATTAGGTGGGCTTAAACATATCTTGGGGTGTGTGGGTATTGGGTACATGTGTGTAAATATTGCTGGTAGAAGTTGTAATCTGAGTCAGACATGGGCATCGGAGCCACGCATAATTCAATCAGTTATTATATGAATATCCACAGAGAGGAAGAATAAGAAATAAATCAGAATGGAATGGAGTGGCAAATAGATTATTGAACCCAGTCAAGTATGCAGTTATCTGAGGAGAGGTTATAGACACTGTATGGCTTTAAAATTAGCTAAAATCATGACCCAGGAAGAAGAACTTCATGACCACTCCTTTCCTTGAGCTTTGAAAACCAGGAATGGTGACTGTAAATATAGCGTCAGCCTGGACACTGGGCTTGCAGACAAGAATCTGGTCAAATCATGGTTAACAGTCCTGGCATTTAAGAAGCCTCAGCTAGTATAGAAACAAAGCCTAGGAAGGCAACTCCCAAGTTCATTTGGAGGACACAGTTGTTTCCAAGGGCAAGCATAGTTTAACTCAGGAGTTTCCGAAATTAAAAATGTAAATGTTTTAAAAAACCAAATTGGTGTTTGTGTATTAGGGAATTCTATGCATATTTGGCACCGTAAGTGTGACCTTTAAGAGAATTTGTCTTCTGTAGGGACAGTTCAGCCTTGTGATCTTAGTTTAAAATATGAATTGAGTGGCTCATTTGACTTGGGCTCTTAAATGAAAATCTTATGAAATTAACACACAGGGTTGAAGCATCTAGGAGAACTTAGAGTTCACCATACTCATAGTTTAACTTATTAGATTCATAAGAATGTAAATAGCTGGGAGGTTCTTGATTGTTAAATCCGTCAAATGAGGTACTTTAAAAGGAAATAGAACACAGTAAATTTATAACTGCAGTTTTAAATGTTTAAAGGAATTTAATTAACCAAGTCTATAAATGGAATCACCGTGAATCAAAGTCTCCCTTAAAGAGGTTGTTAAAATTTGTTAGACTTGTACATAGAATAATGAGAATTATAAGCTAAATGCAAAAGCCTAAGTTAGAAGCAGGTTTTTAAATTGGGCTCTTTAAGGAGAAACAGTAGAACACAATGATTAAGAGCTTGGTTGCCGAAGCCAGCCTGCCAGGGCATAAACCCAGCACTGCCATTTAATTGTGTGACCCTGGGCTGGTAAACTAGCCTGGCTGTGCCTCAGTATCCTCACCTGTGAAATGGGAATGCTGACATTAATAGCACAATATTAAGAGAGCATTAAATAAGATGATTGATTTACCTCTTAGATGGTCTCTGCCATAAAATGAGACCTCATTCAATGTTAGCATGAAAGTCTATTTCCCAAACTAAATCTGAAATAGTCTTTTCTGCATACAAAACCACACCCATGAGAACATCAAAGGCCTCACAGGGACATGCATGTCTAGATAAGGTGCTTCTGACACAGCCTAAGGAAGTGCTTTGAAAGTGAAAAAATATAGACAGTTGAGTGTTTCCCTCTCTCTTCTTAGTTCTAAGTACTTGGCATTAAGTTGCTTAACTTGTCTGGGGTGGTCAGAAGGGTTGGTCCAGATGTCCCCCCCACCCCCGCCCTTGTCTTCAGGTGTGGCTCCAGCCCTGCCTCTGTTTCAGTAGCACCTGTGAGCTTAGGCATTTCAGATCTGGGGACCTCTGCTGGCCTACATTTGGTTAGTTCTTCATTAGCGAGCAGTCATTAGTCTATAATGATTTGGAAGTCATGTAGATTTGACATCACTTGCTTTTTCACATTAATAAATTATTTTATTATTAACATTTTCAAATATACTTAAATATTAAAGAGGATAAGAAGCTTTGTCTTTAGTGATGGCAGACTGGATAATTCAGATGAAATTTCTCCCTTGGAACAAGAGAAGCTGCATATAACCGAAAAGATATCACTTTGAAGGTATTGGAGGGCTTACACGACATTGAAGAATCATGATGCCCAGATTCAGCTGAAAAGGAAGCTTAGAGAGATGAGCCGGGCACTGGGGGGCGAGGGGGAGAGGTGCGAGTTTGACCCTAGAAGAACCTGCTTATTTTAAGAGACAGAGGCCATGAAGCTGAACAGAGCTTACAAGGCTGGAAGATAAAGCCTGGGCACAGCAAGGAAGGGGGATCTTTAAACCTCACCCGGTGTTAGAGTGGGGACCCAAAGCGCTAACTCCCGAAAGTAACTGTGAGCCAAATAAAACCATCCCTTTAGGGACTGAACACTTAAAGAAAGAAAATGAGATAGATAAACTTCTATTGCTAGATATCCACATAGAAAGCTACAGTCATTAAGACAGTGTGACGTGGCAAAGAATAGACCAACAGACCAACGCCACTGAATAGGAAGTTCAGAAACAAACTCACCATATGCAGGAACTGCAATTTTGACAAAGAAAGCTCTGCAGACCAGGGGAAAGGATAGTTGTTGGTTTTTTAAAAAAATATCTGGTGCAGGATATTCATATGAGGAAAACATGAACCTTGACAATAAGCAAAAAAATTAATTCCAAATGGATCATGACCTTAATGTGAAACCAAAAAATGTTCAGAAGATAACACAGAAAAATATCTTCATGATTTTAAGGTAGGAAACATTTTCTTAAACAGGATACAAAGAGTAGTAGTTATAAAACAAAAGATTAATAAATTGGATTATATTAAAATTTAGAACTTCTGCTCATCAGAGACAGCTGTAAGAGTGGCTAGGCAAGCCATGGTTGAATTGTTTGCAACACATGAATGACAAAGGCTCATACCTAGAATATATATAGTCTCACAAAATAATAGAAAAGGGCAGAAAACCCAAAGATAAAATGGACAAGATACTTGAACAGATATTTCACAAAAGACAACAGGCTACTTCCAAATAGCAACTGCATTCTAGAAGACTCCCCATGAATCTAGGACACCTCATGTATGATTACCCCTTTCTTGTTCCATGACTTTTGAGATTCTGTGCATTTTCCTGGACTATCGGGCCCCTGTACAAATTTGAAATTATTTGGAGAACAGGAAACAGGTTCTTTCCATGAGATGTGTAAGGAGAAACTGGTAAAGGAAAGTGGTAAAGGTTTGAGGCAGGAAGAGAGAGGAAGACATTTTTAGCATTGGGATTAGACAAATTATTCAGGATACAAACACAGCTCATTGCTAGCACATAATGCAACTCTGGAACAAGCCCTTCCAGTTGCTGCATTCAACCAGAGTCCATCAATGGGTTAAACACAAAAATGTACAATCTAACAAGAAACAGGAAAGCAGTTAGCTAATCTTGCACAACTCCTCTCTTTACAGACACCTCATTCTGGTTCTAACTTAGCCGTAGCTTCTTCCCCTCCTTCCAGCTCTGCCCCTTAAGCGCGCACACACACACACTCACAATGATATTTTTTGCATATTATAGTCGACCAGTATTTTTATGCTAATCATCTTCAAGTGTGAAACACAGCTGTACTTAGAATTACAGTGCTGTACAGCTAGAAGAGACCTTGGCTATCATCTTAATGAAATTCCCCATTTTACAAATGATGGAACTGAGGCCCAGAAGTCATTGGTGACTTGCTCTGGGTCAAATTTGAACGATGTGGTCAAAGCCTTCAGATGAGAACTCAAGGTTCTGTATTCAGGGCTCTTTTCAGGCTACCGTTATTGCTTTGCTCTTTCAAAAATACAATAAACAGGGTTTTCTTTTGGGTGATGAAAATGCTAAGATAGAGGAGTAGTTACCCAACAATGTGAATGTCCTAAATGCCACTCAATTGTATATTTTAAAACGGTTAATTTTATGTTATGTGGATTTCACCTTAATAAAAAAAAATCTTCAATAAGAGAATGCAGTGAGAATTATGTCAGAGCCCATTATTAATTGTACAGGAATAAATCCACTTGAACAGCATTAACCCCCAAGGCCAATGTTATTAATTCAGTTCCTCAGTATCACGGTGGTCTGCTGTACAATGCTGGGCAAATAGGGCTCTCTGTGTTGGCTTTCATCTCTCTTCAGTTTTAAGACCAGCACTGCTGTTTCCAAGGTACTGTAATGTCAGGGAATTATATTTAAGCCATCCTTAACTCCTGCAGCCCACATTGATCTTTCCCTTCTCTGAAACGCCATTACTTACAGCCTGACCCAGATGATTTAGAACTTAATTATGTTCTATCTTGTGCTGTTCTTTAATTGTTTGATGTAGGATAATCTTGCCTTGCAATAAGACTCTAAGAACTTTGAAGTTAGAGACTCTGTCTTATATTCATTTATTAATGCATTCATTCATGCATGCTTTCCCCCCCCTACCAATTATGTGCCAGATGCTGGGGACTCAAAGGAGAGTATGACCCATCAACTGATGACAAGTAGTTCAGGGCTGTGTAATTGCCCAGGGTGCATGGGCACACTGGCATCTAGGCTGACAGGTGAGAGACTATCTCACTCCAGATGGATTTCCTCCCTTTGAGTTCCTTATTCCAGGAAATGGATTGTATTTAGCGAGAGCTGCACTATTAGTGAGATTTATAAATCAGAACATTCCTGGAGGACACCTCCTTCTCAGTCACTGTCCCCTTCCTTAGCTCCATCCCAGGGGCATCTCCACTCTGGGTCTGCAGTTGCCTTCAACCTGCTCTCCCTGCTGCCAGCTCCACCTTCTGCTCACCTCCTCTCCTGACTGCAGCCAGAAAGATCTTTTTCAACAACGATTTGATCCATCATTTTGTTATCTTAAAACTTTCCATTGAGTCCTCAGAGACAAAGCTCAAACACTTAGCTGGGCTTGGGAAGCCCTTTGTCACTTGTTCCCTTGTGATTTCTTCAGCCTCATCTCTCCCCACTTCCCCATCATCTATCGTCCAAGCTCTGGCTAAACTTTTTCCAGTTCTGCATACTATGCCCAGATCCATGGAGCCCATGAAGATGAGTGGGAGACCCAGGGAAGGGCGGGCCTGGAGGGGCAGAAGAGCTGTGTGCAAATATTTAGCTTTATCTACTGAAGAGAGTTCAGTGTAGGGTCTCCTAAACCCACTGCAAATTGTGGGTTGAGAGCTCCTACAATGAGCTGCCACCAGTCTGAAGGTTTACATCCTTGGCTGCCGGCACTGTCATTCTCATCTTGCCTCACTGGAGGCAAGGAATAGGGAGCTCAGCAGACTTCAACCACAGCCACATCTAACACACACCAGGATCCTCCAAGCCAGCTGCTCACAGGTGGTCAGCTACATGGTGTGGTTCCAGCAACACCACAAGGCCCAGGTCTCCAAAGATGTCTCCTCGTGTTTGAAAGCCCCACCGGGGTTAGAGCTCCCTTTCTTCAGTTCAGGGCATGGATTGCAGTTAAAATGCTAATTTCTCATTGGATGTTCACCTGGTGGAGGATGAGTGAGAGACCCAAAATCAGGCTCCAGCAGGGTGTGGCGGGAAACCATGGGGAGATGTGGGAGGGAAATTGCCCAGACCAGGGGAGCTGGACCCCTCAGAAGCAAGGTCAAAGTCCTCCCCTTTACTCTGTGAGGTGCAGCCCTGGCCACTCACAGATGCTGCTCAAACCAAGAGACACTGGTCAGCTGTTCCTCTGAGTGGCCCTGGGTTGTGACTTCTGTTGAACTCAGTGACATTTCATCTAGATTTCTCCCTCCCCCCAGATAATTATGGAGAACTCCTCCAAGCTCGTTCTCAGGCTTATTATATTATGGGATGTCATACCAAGGGGGCAGATTTTCCCACCAGGGGAAGAGCATGTTAGAATTTTGAACTGGGAACACCTGAGACACTGAGACAGGTACAGAACCCAGAGCAAAAGAATGCAGTGCTAGAACTCGCCTTGAGCAGAGAAAGGTTGGTTTTGTTCATGATGAGAAGCTGTGCTTCTTCCCAGAGCAGAGGAAAGGCCAACAAGCATCCCCTCAGTGCCTGTTGACTCTTGGAGGTGAAAGGTGAGTCACTGTGCATTTCTTCCCGTCTGGGGGGAGACTTTGGTTGAGGAATCTCAGCCTCCCTCACGGCTTTGGGAGGGAGAGCTGCAGAAATAATACCAGCCTAATCCCCTTAATCACCTAATGGGTATTTTAAGTCCAGCTTGTTAATGCCTGTTCCTTACTATTCCCAATTACTCTCTGCCTCCCTTTCCCTGTTTTGGGGTTACAGAGTCATGGTTTGTCACCCAGGGACTGTTAGCAGGGACTGTGGCTTCAGTGAGTGGATTGACTTAGGGACCTCCCTGACCCTCAGAAGTGAGTTAAACAGCAGCGAGGAAGCGCTTCTCCCTGCTGCTTCCCCACTTCCCTGACTGTTAAATTGCTCAGAGGGGAGATCAATGGGCCCAGTAGAAATTTTATTTATCTCCCTCCCTCCATGGGGTGTCTTTGCTGCTGCTGCCTCCTCCCAGCTGTAAATGTAATTCAGGAACTGGCTCCAGTGGGCAGTGGGTGGGAGAGAAGGGACACGCAGCATGAGCCAGAAGGACTTCCTTTGCCTTTGTCAGCGTTATCCTGAACGATATCACAACATGTGAGTTTACATCACGGCGTGTCAGAAGTCAATAACCCAATGGGGGTGGGCAGGTGGGAGATGGGCATATTGAGGATATGAAAGCTTGACTCCGCTGAGCCAGTTGCCAGGGCTTTTTGCTTTAAATCCCTCTTATCATATCCCCACCACACAGGAAGATATGCTCAGCTGTTTAGTATCTCTCTTTTCCCACTGAACAGCAAACTACATGAGGGTAGAGACTGTGAATGAATGAATGAATGAATGTGAAAAGTAAAGGAGAGAGATGTGGACACAGCTCATTTCATGTTATATAAAACAGAAGCAACTATTTCAAATTTAAATGTACTTATATAAGTACTGAAACACTTGCCATAAAGAATGAGACCATTAGGTCTATTTATGATCTAGTCTGTCTCGGGATAACTTGTCTGTGTTGGAAATTTGGATTCATTACCTTTGTGCCCAAACTGACTGAAATGGCTCTGTGTTTTGATCTCAGGTGCTTTCAGCTTACGCAGGTACATTGTGGGCAGGGCTGTCCATTCTCAGAAATGAACTCCTGACCTCAGTCACTTGGAGAAAACCCCTTGGAGCGAATTCAGTTCTGCCACTGCAGAGTTCTGGGAATGCAAAGTGGGGAGTTAAAAACATTAGCTGCTGATGCGAGTTGGGTCACGCCCTGAACAAACCTAGCAGCTGCCCACTGTACAAGCCCACCAGACCCTGCTGCTCTCTGGTGGGTGTGGGTGTCCAGTCCCAGCTCCGCACTGGCTCCTGCAGATTTGCCACACCACCTGCTCTTTCCTCCCGAGCGGGCCACCTGCAGACCCAATGCTCAGAGACTGGGCCTGTCTCCCATGAATTATTTTCAGCAGTGGGCGCATCACTTTTTTGTGATTGTTCAGCTTCTTTGCACAGGGAGTTCTGACAGATTAGTGGTTCTCCTTCTTTCTGGCTAGATTGTTGCTCAGGAAAGCAACACGAAAGCTGCCACGTGGCCACTGAGTAAGCAAGAGCCCTCCTTGACCCCTTTTCTCCCTTCGCAGTCTCACATCCCAGCCCCAGGCCCTCAGCGCTCCCCTCTCCCAGGCTGAGCAAGGGCAAATATCTAGCACAGGCGGGCAGACACCCACACGGGATCACCTGGATGGAGCCCAGTGGGTCCACTTGCCCACTGTGGACAGGCATGGAGCCTGGAACCACATCATTTTGAGGTTCATGTCTCCAGTTGTGGTAGACTGCTGGGTCTCTAGCAAGGCTCATCATACCTTTTAGGGACAAGCTTAGCCCCTGACTTCCCAAAGTGACAACCCCTTGGGGAGGGATGGGCACAAGTCTAGGAAGAATAGGATCTTACAAAAGAGGCTTGCCAGGAAGACCAGGCCCTGGGGGGCCCTTGGGAAAGAAGGCACCAGGTACTTGAAGGAGGAATGGAAGAGCAGCCACAAGAGTGTCTGCCTTCAGAAGAGGCCCAGAGCACCTCTGGGGGACTGGGGCCCGCCCCTGCAACCCAGATAGTGGACAGAAATTGACTCTCCCTGCATCAGTGGAGGATTTCAAGTTCAGGGATAGCCCATTTTACACAAACAATGGAGCAGCCTTCTGCTGGCACCGGCTCACCTCCCATCAGAGGACTGGGGCCAAATTCACCCCAGGATGGCAAAGACACATCTTTTAAAGGCCACAGGTTAGATACCCTTCCTGTTTCTGTTCAAGTTCCCCTTAGTCTCTGCGCCCTGAGATTTATTATTCTACAGCGATTGCGTTGAATTGCATTTGAAATCAATTAGCACAGGTACTCAAAGATGAATGCTCAGGCTCTGAAGAAAGGTGATGAAAACATACTATTTAAATAGAAATCAATTTTCCTTTCATGTATTTCTTCCTTGCTGCTGCCCCAAAATTAATAGTTTTTAGATATTTGTGTGTAAAGGGGAGACTTCTTTTCCATAAACCATTTCCGCCACCACTTCCTTTGCCTCCTTGAGCTTGTAGTGCAAGGCATGATCCCCAGCTTGTGACGTTACTGCCTAACTGTCTCCACGGAGATATTTCTGCATGGCCTTTTGAATAAGCGCAGCAGCACAAGGAGCTGGGGCAGCGTGGGGGAAATGCCTTTGGGCTTCTCATGTTTTGTCAACAGCAATTAAGGTGTGGGAGGTAGCCATTCCATTCCCACAATATCAAATGCCAGGGCAGCAGACAGCCAAGCCCCTGAGAAGACCAGCCTCATCTCTGCCTGCGTCCTAATGATGGGAAATCCTGGGTGGAACAATTGGACTCAGTGAAGAGAGGCTGCTGAAAGGGGATGTGAAGGAGGTGTCACTCTGGGAAGTCAGAGCCTTTTCAAATGTTGGTCTCAGAAATGCAGGAAAAGGAGAGGAAGTCGAGAAGGGGCCCTGGAGTCAAGTTAGCCCAGGAAGCCCTTGTCTATAATTTCTCCTGTTCCTTTCCCACTTCTCCCTCCCAGGAGCTGGGCACTTGCTGTATTCCAAGCATTCTCCTAAGTATTTTGTACATTCTGTCTATCTTGAACATCTCCCCAACCAGGTGAGGAAGTCACTATCATAATGCCCATTTTATAGATGAGGAAACTGAGGCGCAGAGCGGTAAAGTAATTTTGTTCAAGGTTGTGATGGTTAATTTCAGATGTCACCTTGACTGGGCCAGGGGGTGCCCAGATACTTGGCAGGACGTTATCCTGGGTGTGTCTGGAAGAGGTTAATGTGTGAATTGGCAGACTGAGCAAAGCAGATTGCCCTCCCTGTGTGGTGGGCCTCATCCAGTGTGAATAAAACAAAGGCTGAGCAAGAGAAAAATTTCTCTCTGCCTGTCTTCACGCTGGGGCTCCTGCTTTAGGACTCAGATTAAATTTATACCATGATTCCCTTGGTTCTCAGGACTCTAGACAGCAATTCTTGGGACTTCTCAGCCTCTACAATCACATGATCATTTCCTTTTTCACTGTGGCCTCTCTGAAAACTCAGGTCAAATCCGTACATTGTTGTACCTCTTTAGTATCTATGCCTTTTCATTTTTTAAAAAAGAATTAAACTTTGGATTTTAAGATAATCACAGATCCAAAAGCCGTCAAAAGAAATAATATAGAGAGATCCCATGTACTTTTTACCTAATTTCCCAAGTAGTTTTGCATCTTGCAAAACTGCAATACAATATAACAACAAGATATTGACATTGGTAACCCTTCAGTTTTTTTCAGAAGGGAAAATATGAAGTGAACCTCAGTGCAGGATATGAAAGTTCTGACCCGTAATTGTGAACGGCAGGCACGTTCCCAGTTGACCTCCCATTATAAAACGGTATCTCTATATCTGATGTGTGATTTTATATTCTGAAATATGTGTTTTCCATAGATTACATCATTTCATTGGAGGGATGGTGATAGTTAAGTAAATAATTAAATGAAAGAAAAATGGCTGCTGTTAGCAATTGAGGTGGGCTGTGTGGATGGCCCATTGAGTTGGCCTCTGCTGCTCTTACATAAGGCTGATGTGGCCCCACCCATTTGGAGATGGGGACTCATATGTTGGACTTTTAAGGGAAAATACTGGCTTTTAAGGCAGAGGCCTTGCCCTCTCAAGGGAGCCTTGGACCCTTTGATGGGTGCAGGAGGTCTCCCTGAGAGAGTCAGCAGCACTGTCCCTCCTGGTAGTCACTCTCCATATTTACTCCAGCTCTTTGCCTTTGTCAGAGACAAGCTGTGGGCTGGCGGAGGAGGAGCGAGCTACCCAGCCAGAGTGCTCCAGTCTCTGGATTCTGGAGAAGTGTCTGACCAGCGTGCCCCCCAAAATTGAGGAGGTAGGTGGACCACAGCATCCTCCTTGCTGTTTTAGAGTCCAGGTTGGAAGGAATCCATTGCTAATAGGGCTGATTGTTCACCTTCTTTCACGGAGGTTCAATTCCAATGTTTCCTTTTAAAAAGTGGAGAGGGTATGTTAGACTGACTTTCTTGAGTTTTAGACCTCATTTTTATGCTAGAATTTCGAAATCTGCTCATTTAGTTGTGCTTTCAGGAATGCATATTTCTCTCCTGCCAGTTCTTTCCAGAGCATATTGAATAGAGAATTTCTGTAATTTCACTGCAGAAAGTAATTATTGTTCAGACCCACTTCAGATACATCTGGCACTCATTTTCTCTCTTCATCCTCCCTCATTAAAGCATGTCATAAAAGGAAGGGGTTGGCACAAGTGGAAAGAAAAGAATCTTGCTACCCAAAGGCAGCCTCTCTTCATTAAAAATGTGTCAGGAGCCTCCTTGGAGAGCTTAGGGAGGCAGTGGGGTGCTGGGCCCGTGAAACCCTGCAAAGGAACTTAAAGCTGTATCCACTGTGGATGGTGAAGATGGAGTCGGTCACCAGGCTCATCCTGAACCGAACCTCTGGTGAAACTGCCCAGTATCTGGACCTGAAAGAACACTGAGCATATTTTACAAGGCTGAAGCTATCCTAGGGCCAAGCAGCATAACGCAGGGTCCCCACTGAGATGCCCTGAGGGCTCTTCTGTCCCTTGGTATGTAGTCATAATCTATAATCTAAGATCAAAGCAAACCCTGTATGGCTAAATCAAAAAGGCTGACAATACCAAATGTTGGCAACAATGTACTAGTAACACCTATATATTAATGGTGGGAATGCAAAACGGGATGTCACTTTGAGAGATCTGGCAACTTTTTATAAAGTTGCAAACAATTTTGCTCTTAGGTATTTGTCGAAGAGAAATGAAAATATATGTTCATACATAAACTTATCCATAAAAGTTTATAGCAATTTTATTCATAACAGCCAAGTACTAGGAGCAACTCAAATTAGTACATGAAATTGTTGTATGTTCATTCAATGGAATGCTCTTCAGCATTATAAAGGAACAAACTACTAATATATACTGATAGATGAATTTCAAAAGATTATGCTGAATGAAGAAAGCCAGATGCAAAAGACTATGTGATTACATTTATTAAACTCTGGAAAAAAACAAATCTAATATACAGTGACAGAAAGTTCATTGGTTACCTGGAGCTGGAGTGGGGGGAATGGCAGTTGACTAGGAAGGGGCAAAGAGGAACTTTTGAGAGTGGTGAAAATATCCTCTATCTTGTTTACAATGGGGTTTGTATGTGTGGTCAAATGTGTGAAAACTCATCAAAATATATACTCACAATAGGTGCAGTTACTATATATAAATTACACCTTAATATGATATATTTTAAAAATTAGAGTCTCATGTCTTATGGTCATGGGACCTGAATTACAGAATCTTAGATGGACAGAGGGCATTAAAGTTTTCTTATTTCCAGCTTCTTATTTAACAGAGACTCAGGGCCAGAGAGGTCAAGGTTTGCCCATCCTCATGCAATTTCCTAACTCACAGTATAGTCTTCTTTCCAATAAATCCTTTGGATTCTCAGTTAGGAAGTAAAAATGAGATACCCAATGTGTTCTAGAAGTGAAGGATTTAGCATCAGGAAGCTTGGCCTGGAAACTCAAGTGTGGGCCTCTCCACCTACCTAGAGAAATCATATCTCCATTCTCCCCACTCTTTTCTCCCTCCATCACCCAAATTTTTCACATCCTTAAGTTCTGCCTCATAGGTGAAATGTACTAGGATTACCTCTATAACAGCTCTCTCTTCTGAACCCCCTCAGTAGGTACACACGTGACAAGTGACTGCAATAAAATGTCTTGAGTTGCTACTTCATCCTTCCATTACTATGTTCACTTTTACGTTGGCATAACTTGTTTCCCTGATCTCACAGCCAGCTTCTGCATAGCCAGAACTGTGTATTATAAATTATTTTATATTCCCTACCTCTGGGTATATAGGAATCACCTGGGGATTTCTAAAAATATGAGCACATGTGTCCTAGTGTGGCTATTCTGACATGATGGTCTGGAGAAGGCCTGGGCATTGGGAGTTTCTTATATTCCCTCAGGTGGTACAAACATAACCAAGGTACAGGACTACTGAGTTAGAAGGCATAATTAGCCTTCTATATCCTGCTCATTAGCAAAAATGAGACTGGGTTCCAGGAGTCTTCTCTGATGGGGAGATGGGATATCGAAAGGGGAGTCAACTTTATCTCCCCAAATCTCAAAAGGAACTTAATGAGACCCTCCCCCAACATTCACCCTGCCAGCTGCTCTATTAGCATTTCAAGAGAAGACAGAGAGCTCCAGACTGTTCACTAAAGGCTTTGGCAGGCAACAGCAGAGGAGATGAGAATTAGACAAGAACTCATTCCTTTGTGTGGCAAAGGAGGAGGACAGCTGATATTTACAGCCTTGGGAAGCTGCTCCTTTAAGAGAAATATTGTACTCAGTGCTTGTTCATGAGTTAAATGTGCCTTTCTGCTCTACGCCCTGGAGGAGATTGTTCTAGGTGATCAAACCCTGTCCCTTCCACCGGAATACAGCATTCATCATTAGGCCTCACCGAAGGGCCTAGAAACCCAGCCAAAGTCTGATTCATCACCACAATACAGAAGGAACCAAGGGTTGGTTGAATCCTCTCTGTGGGTTTTTGAATTTGGATGTCTTTCTTTGGAGGCCGGATATTCTATCATTTTTCATTCCAGTTGGCTCAACACTCTGAGGCTGTTTCTCAAAGTATAGCCTCCAAGTCACCTGGTAGACTTATTAAAAATATAAATTTTGCCTGACCGGTGTGGCTCATGGTTGAGCATCAACCTATGATCCAGGAAGCCATGGTTTAATTCCTGGTCAAGGCACATGCCCACGTTGTGGGCTTGATCCCCAGTGTGGGGTGTGCAGGAGGCAGCTGATTAATGATTCTCTCTCATCAGTGATGTTTCTATTTCTCTCTCCCTCTCCCTTCCTCTCTGAAATCAATAAACATATATTTAAAATATATATATAAATTTGAACCTCACCCCAAATCCTGTGCATCAGTAACACTTGAGTGGGGCCCTGGAATCTGCATTTTAAATGAGCTGCCAAGGTGATCCTTTTGCCTTTTGGGTGTGATAACCACTGAAACAATGGAATGAGCACTGTACTTAAAGCCTGAATGTGAGTTCCCAACCCCACCACTTACTGGAAGCATGACATCTGAACCTCCATAAAATGGCACTCGTATTGTGACAACTAAATAAAATATATGTGAAAATCCTACACACAGGGGCCCTGCATTTACAGAGATGAATCCACAGAAGACCCTGTGCTTGATTTGTTTATTCTAAACCTTTTATTAGTGCCAAGTTCCAGGTCTTTACAGATGTAGGGAGTATAACATAAGGAATCCCCATGTCCCCATTACCCAGTTTCAGCAATAATCAGCTCATAGCCAATCATGTGTTATCTATACTCCCTGCCTATCCTCTCCCTGAGTTGTTTTTAAGTAAATCACAGACATCTTATTTCACCCATAAATACTGCAATATTTATTCTTTAAAAAAAATAGAACATTTAGAACATTGACTATTTCCTTAATGTCATCAAATAACCATTCATTGTTCAAATTTCCTTGATTGTCACACACACACACACACACACTTGGGTGAGTTTGTATTGGTTGATATATCACATATCTTTTTAATATAAATGTTCTTCCTCCATCTCTTTTTTTCCTTGTAATTTTGGTTGTTGTTGTTAGAGAAAAAACTACCTTCTATAGCAGTTGTTCTCAAAGTGTGGTCCCAATGCAATAGGAGTTTGTTAGAAATGCAAAATCTCAGGTTCCACACAAACCTACTGAATCAGAATTGTCCAGTCCCCAAATCCCTCTGGGTGATTTCCATGCAGCTAGTTTAAGAAGTACTGCTGTTTGCATCCCCATGGTGTTCCTTAACATGGTCCTCTCTTCTCTGTAGTTTATGTAATTCATAGTTAGTTCTAAAGGTTTGATCAGAGTTAGGGCTAATTTTTTTCAGACTATTTCATAGGTAGAGTTGTTAACCCGCTGCTTTAGATCACATTTGTATGTCTTACCTCTTAATGTAGTGCTTTGAAAACAGATCAGTCAATATTTGCATACCAAAGAACAAATTTCTTGACTAATATCATTCATATTTTTCTAACTATTTTGAGCACAATTTCTATATATGTCCTTAGTTGTTCCACTTTGAAATTAAATTTTCATCTAAAGCAAACATGAGTCAATGACTTGGGAAACTGGAATGTTAGTGTCCATTAACTTCTTACCAACTTCTGAGGGATTCACATCCACTTGTTCCAGCCACATAGACGAGAGCATTGGTTACCATTCTGGGGTGACTTATGATGAATTGGGAAGAACCCCTACCTGCTGGAAACTCCACCAGCTAAGATTTTGTTCCCTTTTGTTAAGGCATCAGATCTTGAGTTTATTATATTTAAAGTAGAAATGTTCCTGAGAGAAACTGATTTACCCATTTTCTGTTACTAGCATCTCACTGGCTATGTTATTTCCCTAGGGTGCCCCCCTACCCCCGACTCCCTGCCAAAAAAAAAAGAATCACCAGCTTGGTGGCTTAGATTAGCCGGAGTTTACTCTGTCACAGTTTGGGAGGCTGGACGTTAAAAATCTAGGTTATCAGCAGGACCATGCTCCCTCTGAAGTTTCTAGGAAAGAATCCTTCCTTGTCTCTTCCAGCTCTGGTGGCCCTAGGCATTCCTTGGCTTGTGGCAGCATCATTTCAATCTCTGCTTACCTCTGTCTTCACATTACCTTCTTCTGTGTGTCTCCCTGGGTGTCCTCTTCTAATAAGGACACCAGTCATTGAACTTAGGGCCTTTGAGATCCTTAACTAATTTTGGGGGAACACTATTCAAACTACTATTCTGGCAATATATTTTGGGGCCAGAAAGAGGTGAGGGAGGTTGAGGAGAGGTCTGGGGCACAGTTAACTGTCCAACTGAGACCTCGTGTAGGGAGTTTGCTCAGCACAAGCGCCCTGTGTCTGGAGGGATGGGGCAACACGAAGCGGGAGAGGGCCCCACAAGGGCAAGGCCAGGTTGGCAAAGTCAGTGCAGGTCATCTCAGAGGTAATCCTCACTTTGTCTCTGTTTTTCCAGGTGATGAAACTAAAGCACAAAGAGATTGAGTAACTTGCCCAAGCCCCAAGGTCCCACAGCTAGAAAGCAAACCCAGACATTGTTTTCTCTTAGAAAACAGGCGCTATTTGCTCTAGCGCCATTTGTTTCTACTCAGCCTTCTAAAAAGCCCTAGAAACAGAGAACTCACCTTTATAAATAAAGGCAGGCTTGCCAGAGGCCCAGAGTGAGCCCTCTCAAAACAGAAGAGGAGGCTCTGAAGACCTCAGCTCAGGCCTCAGAGAGGACAGGTGACAAGGAGCCGAGCCTGAGCCACCAGTAGACATGCAGGTAACTCCCATTCCCACAGTGCCAGTTACTCAGCTCTCATTACCACACACAGATGGTGGGATCCAGGCTGGTCAAGAAGAACAAAGAGGGGTGAGGACCAGGCCTGCAGTACCTCCTCACCTGGGGAGTGGAGATAGGGGTAGCAGCGAAAGGGAGGAAAAAAGATGGAAGCAAGGCCCCTGTCCTAGAGACCTGGGGAAGAGAGGGTTCAGGAAGAAGCATGTCATCATAGGTCTCATGGAGGCAAAGCAGGCAAGGAAGAGAATTAATACTGAGAAACAGGCAACAGCCCTGGGTGTTAGGGCACGTGGAACCTTCAGGAAGGCTGACTGCTTAACAGAGGAACTGAAATCATTTGGTGTGGCCCTGCCAAGGCATTAGGGGTGAGTTAATAAATGTTTGACCAAATATGACCATTTTCTATAGCCCTCGAATAATGTTATAAATATCCAATGGCCCTTGGCAGGAAAGGTTCCCCACCCCTGGCTTAGAGCATCGTGGGTGAGTCTGGCCATGGTGGGAGCCTATGGCAGGGCTGAGTGGTGGCAGAGAAAGTCCTAAGGATTAGCTGCTTCTTTTGGAAGACTGAGACTAAAAGGAGGAACAGAGCTTGAGAGCTTGGTGGAGGGGCCAGTCACAGTAAGGCAGGGCCTGAGAATATTTGTGTAGACATAGCATGGGGCTGAATGGAGGAGCACAGGCCTGGAGGTGATGGGGGCCAGGAAATGCCTGGCATGCCCAGTAACAGGCAGCACAGCAAGGCACAGGTATCTGGTGGCCTAGTCTGCAGCTGTGAAAAATTATGTTTTTGAACGGCATTTAATAACTTGAAAACTATTTAATGTGAACATTTTCCCCATAACATAATATAGGAAAAAGAAGGATAAAAATACTGTTACTTTTGTAAGCATCTTAAACAAATATTCTCATATTCCAATTTAAAAAGCTATGTTATGATTCTAATTTCCTTGAAAAATGTGTGCATATTTGCACTGGCAGGAAATACACCAGAATACATGTGACTCTTAAAAATTATTTTCTGTGTGTTCCAAATTCTTAAAAACAAACATGATTAAAAGGATTACAGATGGCCAGGAGGCTTGGCTAACCTACTAGTATTATTGTGCCTTTTATTCTATTATCTTACTGTGTGGAAACTGGGAGGAAATGGCTTTCCCCAGCTGAGGTCCATGAAGCAATGGAACTTTATGTGTTGATCACACACTGTGTCCTACATTTGGGCCAGATGATGGTGGGAGGAAGTGGGGAGTGTGCAGAGGGCATTAGAGTCTGGATGGAGAGAGGAGGAAGCACACAAAAAGACAACAGAGCCGTGGTCACATGGCTTTTGCCCTTTCCAAGAAGGGGTCCAGCTATGAGGTCTGGAGTTAGTGAGAAGTGGGACTTGGTCTAGACATTGGAGAGTGAAAATGTCGCAATGAGGAGTTCACTGCTTTGGGCTGGAGCCATTGATCACTGGGATGAACAGGGGAAGCCAGAGTTGTGCTGGGCTACAGGAGGGGAAAGATGACTCCATTCAGATAGAAGTGGGGGAATGCTGGGGTCCCGGTGCCTGCTGGGACTGTCACTACTGAGCCTCCAGGCTTGGAAGGGGCCTGGAACGGGGGCTGGCTTCAGTTTCTCTCTCTACATCTCTTCATTAACTCTGGAGAAGGAACAGTGCCTGAGAGATAATGAGAGGAGTATAAAGGGAGCAGAGTTCAAATGGTGTGGGGGACAGGGAAGAGCAGGAAGCGGTATCTGCTGCCGGACAGCCTTTAGCACTAATTAACTAGTGGAAAAGGGGACAAGGGGTGCCACCTGTCATCTGTAGGCATGTAGTCCCCTCCACTTTCAGTCTCAGACTTATGTGTTTGCTGCCACAGAAACCACTTTTCTTCCTCACCCTTCTCTCAACCCCTTCCCTGCCCGCGCTGCGCCCCTCCCCCCCTTCCCCCATGTGGATTTGGGGCTGTTTCTAAGTTTTCTACCACTCCGGGCTGCTGTGAGTAGAGGGGGGACTCTGGAAGAAGAGCCATGCTCTGGACTATTAGCATCTCTTCTAAGAACTGACAGAGGATGCATGTAAGCATATTCTTTGGGGAAAAGGCAATGATAAATCTCTCTCCATTCATCGAGTGCCTACTGGGAGTCAGGCACTGCTATATATATATGCACTGGTAACAGAGCAGTGAGCAAAGAGACAAGACTGCCTGCCTTCATGGAGCTCATACTCTTGGGTGGGCAGAGAGAGGATAAGCAAATAAACAATCAAAATGTACAGTACTCTCAGCCTCCTGGCTCCCCCCCTTTCAGACATACGAGTCTAGTTAAAAGACTGTCCATCTGGTAATCCCACAGCTCTGCGTTTGAATCTGGGTCTATTATTTGCTATCTTGGTAACGCTGAGCAAATCTGTGAACCTTGCTTAGATTTTGTTCACTCGTCTACAAGAGGAGGCTATCAGACAGAGCCGAGAGCATCAAAGGAGATCCAGGCGCTCCACCCACAGAGGAACACAAATCCAAGCTCCTGCTCACTCACCTTGCTGTCCTCTTCTCCCCAAAGGAGTTACTACATATCTTTCCCTTTTCACTTCGTTATACCCTGCTCTTAGTTTCATTTTCTCTCACTCAGTTTATACCAACTGATTTTACCCAGCTTGACAACCAAACTGGTGGTGGGTGGTGCCTTGGATATGTCGCCATCAGCCAGTCCCAGGGTTGGAAGGACACAATGCATGCTCTTCTGTGTCTGGTGCCCTGGCAGTCAAAATGCGGGGCAGGAGCTTCCTGAGGCAGGAAGCATTTTCCAGAAGCACCGAATTTACTTCCAGCAGGCTCTTCCTGGTGCCTTTCATTGAACAACGGGTTTGTTTCCACCTCCTCCTAGCCCTGGAAGCCTGTGTTCACAGTGAGCTGCTTTTTTTTGTACACAGTGCATGGATCATGCAATAAAACATGGCCTTTTGGTTTCTTTTCTCCACGTATTGATCACTGTTCTGAATTTTCCATTCCAGCTTTGTCCTGCTATGATTTATTTTTAAAATAGAAGGCAGGTCGTTCTTCCTCAAACTTCTCTCCCTTTCTTTTGTTGTTTTTCATTTTTACCTATCTACTAAGAAGAGAAAAATAGAGAAATGATCCAGGCCTGTATTTCTCAGACTGGAGGATACATACCTCTGGGGGAATCTGTGGCCATGTATCAGAGGGTAGTTTTTAAAATACAAATGAAGCATGGAACAGCTTTCTGGAGCAATATTTTACCCAAAGATTCAGCAGAGAATATTTTCATATTAAAACAACAAAGATTTATTATGGAGTTGATTACCAAACCCACATGAACTCTTAGGTCAAAAACAGTCTTTTAGGTAGAAGGAAAATAAGAGTGAGTCCTGTATACCAAGCTTTGATACCTCCAGCTCTCAGGATGCTGTTTACCAGCCTATAACCTCAGGCTGGAGGTTGCAGGCTTCTTCTGTGGAGTATCTGAAAGGCCCAGAGGAAAGACCATTTTTAATAACATTTGGGGAACCCACTCCAAATAAAAAGGCAAGGTTCCCACCCAATCTGTTATTTCTGCCACACTTTTAAAGATGAGTGAACAGTCCAGGACCTCTCAGGTTTTGGAAATGGTGGGTTAGCACTCAGTTCCAACTCTGCCTCCTTTCAGGCTGTCTTCCTATACACTAGCACCCAGCAAGCTAAACCTACATGTCCCAGACTTCCTTGCAGCTAGGTTAAGAGAGGCTATTTGATTCCACCAATGAAAAGCACTTGAACAATTTTGGAAGATGGAAGGGAGGTAGAGACCATTTTCCTTTAGCTTTGGGCTGTTTTTCTGCAGGCAAGGAAGGTGTCCTACAGCAGCCCTCCCAGGGCCTGTCTTAGGCTTTGTGGGAAGTAAGTGACTGTTGAGGCCTCGTGAGTTGTAGCCACTTCCTGATCCTTGTATTGCATCTCTGGCAAAGTGTTCTGAATTTAATTTAATTTTTCCTGTGGCAGTCTCCTGACTCCTGTCTCTGGATGGGACAAAGTAATAGCTCTCCGTGAAAGGTAGTTCTCTGAAGTTGTTAGGAGCTCAGCATAAATCCTAGAGCCCAGACCTCCAGTCCTTCCACTAATTTTGAAAGCATTCAATTCCTTGTATTTAATCCCTTTATACTTTAATATATAGAGTGATTTTATGGACAGCTTCTAAACCTTGACCAATACACTTTTAGGAAGGCTATGGCCAAGATTGCTAACTTTTTACTAAGATCTAGTCTCTTTAATTCTAAAATTCTGGAGTTTTAGCTAGAAATATGGCAATCTTGCATAGTACTATTTCCCATTCTCTCTTGCAGCTATGTGACCATGTGACCAAGTTCTGGTAATACAGTATGATCAGAAGTGATGTGTATGCTACTTCCAGGTCATGCCCTCAAAAGGGAGCATGTGCTCCCTTCCTCTTTCCTCTTTTCCTCTGGGTGGAATGCAGCTGTGATGGTGGGACCTGAGGCAGCCAATTTGAACCCAGAGATGAAAGTCATATATTGAAGTTCGCAGAGTCACATGACCAGAACAACCTATGCCTGGACAAGCATGTGACAAAAAATAAAATTCTATATTGAAGCTAGGGTTTTGGGAAACTGTTATAGCAGCTTAGACAGAAATCTAGCATATACTAATAAAACCTATACTTTTGGGCAAGTATCCAATAGGAAAGACAAACTAATAGGTAAAAAAGGAACTCAGAAAACAGAGCCTATATATAGAAAAGGTGACAACTATTTTAAAAAGAATCCATAGTTAACATTCTCAGGGGTAGAAGAAAATATATTCATGGGGAAAAAAGAACAGAATGTGATTAATGCAATGAAACATATTGATCTCAGAACACCTGGAATAAGGAGAAGATCCTTGAGGTATCAGTGCTCATACAGAAAGCGCTAGCCATCAGAATGACACCAGATTCTCAACAGTAGCACAAGAAGCTGGGAGGCACTGGAACACCATCAAAATTCTAAGAGAGAGTGATTTTCAGTTTAGAATTTTCTATCCGGCAAAATTATCAATAGCATGTGCCCAATATAGGGGAATTTCAGACATGCAAAATATGGGCTCTTCTTTCATTCATCTTTTGGAAAAAAAGCTATTGGAATGTGCTCCTCCCTAATAAGGGAATAAACCCAGAAAGAAGGAACATGAATGAGATATGAGCCAATTAATATGAGAGAGAGAGACTGTTCTGAGTTAAATTGTGTCTCTCAAAAACTCTATGTTGAAGTGGTAAACCTCATTTGGAAGTAGAGGTGTTGCAGATATAATTGGTTGAGATGAGGTCACACTGGAGTAGGGTAGGCCCTAATCCAATGTGAGTTGTGTCCTTATAAAGAGAACACCCTGGGAAGATGGAAGCTATGTTGCCACACATTAGTAACTACCAGAAGCGACGATGAGGCCTGGAACAGATCCTTCCTTCATGCTTCCAAAGGAAGTGTGGCCCTGCCAATGCTTTGACTTTGGACTTCTAGCCCCCGAAACTTTGAGACAATAAATTTCTGTGTTTAAGTCACTTGGCTGTGGTACTTTGTTATGGCAGCCCTAAGAAACTAATATAGAGGGGTAAGGACATCACCAGGGGTAATGGGAAGGGTGGCCCCAGAATGAGGGTGGGACAGCAGGCCCAGTGAACAGCCCATCCATCTGGAGTAAGAAGACAGTGACTCCAGGAATGGTGTCTTCAGGAGGAAAACCACATTACTGTATCACATCCTATTTTCCCAAGTTCAAAGTAATAAAGGGAGATTTACACCTCTGTTGGTGAGCTTGGGAAGTATTGAATCCAAGACCCACATAAAAAGGAAGCGCAGTTATAGAAAACTACTTGGCTTAGCAGTAAGCAGTACCTAATCAAAATAATGTACACCCTGATATTTGACTTACCCAAAAATTGTCATTTCACTAAACTGGGAGGAGGGAGAGTGGAAAGGGAGGCAGCAGCCTAGCCTGTGTTGTTCAGTGGTTGAGGATCATCTCATGAACCTAGAGGTCACTGGTTCGATTTAGAGTCAGGGCGCATGCCTGGTTGTGGGCTTGATCCCTGGTGGGGAAGAGCAGGATGCAGTGGATCGATGTTTCCCCTCTCATCAATATTTGTATCTCTCCCTCACCTCCTCCCTTCCTCTCTGTAAAAATCAATGAAAAATCTTTTAAAAAGAACAAGGAAAGGAGGGGGGGCAGCAAATGAGAGCTATATTCTCTTGTCCTATAATAAAAATCAACAGACAAAATGGAAAAAAAAAAAGAAATGCAGCATAAGCATATTATTTGAAGGTAAGCAGCTGAACATAGCTAACAGAGTTGTTTGGTTTTTTTTTAAATGGCTGTCCAGGAAGCAGGACTTGGAGATGAGAAGGATTAGGGTTGGGGGTCCGCTATTAAAAATAAAATCTTCCATTTTCTTTTTCCTTACCTAGAGTAGAGATGGAGAATACTTTTCTGTGCCTCACGTATCAATCTCAGGTTCTTGCTGACAGTTGTCATACCCGATAGCTTTCTGTTTAGTTTACCTGTTTTAGTCATTTCTTTCACATCTCAGTTATTTCCCTGTCCCTTTAATCATGTCAGTCACTTTTTTCAGCTCTCACTCTACTTTCTCTTCATCCTTCCAAAAACATGGTAATCACAGAAGGCCTGCTCCATGGAGCACTGGAGAAAGTTTGCTTCCTGGCTAGATGGCATTCATTTGATGCCATTTATTGAATCCATTTGGCTTCTCCTGCCATCCTAGGGTCTGTAGAAACCTACGTTTAGGTCCCTTTGAGCTCTAGCCTCACCTACAGTCATAACAAAGACCAATCTTGTGTCTGAGTAGTTCAAGTTCATTTCTGAGTTTTGTTTTATGTGCCCACAGTGCACTAGCCTGTTTTCTGTGGCTTGTTCAACTTAGTCCAAAGTATTATATGACCCATGGATAGTTTGCATTATTAAAATTCTGTCATCTGGACTACAGATAAAGATGGGTAATCCAAAGACCATCTATTCCCTTCTGGGTATGTCTCTTTCTCTTTCAATTTGTGGTCAGGCCACATGCCTGGATTCTGTGAAATGGCAAACATTGGGAGGCAGATTCTGTTTTCAAGTCTATAGACCCAGTCTCAGTATTGTGTGAATACAAAACTGGATTCTGGCATTTTGAATGAATCGGAGAGCTAATAGCTTAGTATTTCCTGGTTGCTGGCTTGCAGTGCAGTAAGTGGATTTGGGCTAAGCCAGCCTCTTTGTGCCAGTCTCTAAAAGTTGCAGCACAAATGGGTAGCATTCATTCATTCATTCACTTAACAAACATTTATTAAGTGCCATGGTGCACAAATGTAGGAGGCACAAAACAGATGCTTGTCAAATAAAATTGTGTGACAATGAACATCAACTCACTGAAGTGATGGAGCAAAAAGGAGAGAAGCATGGTGGAAACAGGGTCCCTGCTGTCTTGTGTCAGAGCTCTGGTTGTTGATCCCTGGCCTGAACCATAGCAAGCTGGCTTGTCACTGAGCCCATCACGTGGGGGAGAAGCAAACGCCTTGCTGAGGTCTCAGGTCGATTACATCTATTGCTTCCACCTTATCTACATGGCCTGTCACTCTATCATAGAAGGAAATTAAATTGGTCCGACTTGATTTACTCTTTACACGGCTGTGTCCATAAGCTCCCCAGGCCTTGCCCCCTTCTGCCTGACTGCACATTGATTGCTTGATGATTTGTTCTAGCATCTTCCCTAGAAGTCAGGTTAAGCTTATCGGGCTATAAGGAATATGGTCGTCTTTTTCTGCTTCTTTAAAGATGGGTATCGTGTTTGTTCTTTGTGACAGTCCTGAGGTAACGCCCCTTCTCTAGGAAATGCTCAGAATAATTGCTGATCCCTCCCCAGTGGTCACTGCCAATTGCCCACGTCCATTCAATCGAGTGTTGTGAGTCCCTGTGGGTTTAGTTTCAGGCAGCTTTTTGCAAAGGACGATCTGCTCGACTTCAGGTCTACTGGCCCCAGCAATGTCACATGGGCTGGGACTCCATGCCTAAAAACAAATCAAGAGTTAAAGACAAAGAAAGATGCAAAGGAAACCTATATTCACCAGCCACGGTGGCGCTGAAAGGAGATCAGACAAGACGTCTGCTTGTGGTTGCTTTCTGAGAGTAACCCACAGACCCGACAACAAAATGTAACATCTTTTGGTAAAGACAGATGTAAAAATACACATTAAAACCTCTGCTATTTTGAATCCTCCCATTACTACTTGCCCTCTTTGTCCACCGGGAATGGTATTTTTCTGGGCTTTTCTTTTGTGTAATGTAAATGAAGAATATTTCTGGTAAAATTCCATAAAAGCCTGTCTGCCCTTTCTGCCCTCATGCCTTCTTAGTCGGACCACTTCTTTGTTCTTCCCTCCCTGCTCTCCTCTCCTCTCCCTACTCATAGGCTCCGCCTCTCCCACTGAGAGGTCCCTGCACGCAGCTCCATCTTGCTGCTCTCATGCTTTCTCTGATCCAGTCCTGAGCCCCCTGAGTTTATTATTTAAAGGGCACTTGCTCCCCCCCACCATATTTCCTTATCTATTTATTTTTCCCCTCCTTTAGGTAGTAAGAAACTTCTTATGAATTCCTTCATTTTGTAGAAATCTGCTTTTTAAAGGTTCTCTCTGAATCTTTTCTCCTTTTTTCTTCATGACCAATTTCTACTTAGGATCATAGTTTTGCACCCTCCAAATCTCTAATTCTTGTCCTCAAAGGAAACAAATCAAGAAAAAGTAAATATCTCCTAATGTACGATTAGGATTTGTCAATTCTTGTCCTGATTTAGTCTGCAAATATTTTAGTAGAGATGATATTTTCTTCTCTCTCTCTCTCTCTTCCTCTCTCTCTCCCTCTCTCTCTCTCTCTCTCTCTCTCTCTCTCTCTCTCTCTCTCTCTCTCTCTCTCTCTCTCTCATTCACACACACACACACACACCATCACCCCCAAGATGCCAACCTTGCATTTCTTTGCAGATCTTAGTTCTCCCATGAGTCCCTGGATGTGCAGTTAACTGTATGCTTCACACTCACTAAAGTAAATGGTTTAGTTATTATATCACGAAGGAACCAAGAGACTCCACCCAAAGCCTAAACTCTTTCCAGCTTTATTTATTTTCACTGTTTTCCCTCCACCCTAGCCCTCAGACACACAACTTTTCTGCATTTCTCCTTCAGTGTCTTCCTGCTCTTCTCCTGGGAGGGGGGACCCTTGCAGAAGGCAGCTACGTGGGAATCTATTCCTCACTCAGCTGAGCTTCATCAACCACTATGCCAATAACAGCTCCTCCCTATGCAGCAGGGTTCTCCCTGGGGCTCCTCAATCTGAGTCTTTTGCAAAGGGAATGAAGGTAAGACTGAATTCTGTTCACCTCCTCCCACTCCCGTGTGAGTCAGTGCCTCCAGCTGGCTCAGTGGCTCTCAACTTTGGCTGTACATTAAAATCACCTGGGGAGCTTTTAAAACTTCTGCCCAGACCAATTAAATCAGAACCTCAGAGGGCAGGGACCCACATAACAAAAGGTATAAAGCTGCTCAGGTGACTGAAATGTGCAGCCAAGGTTGAGAGCCACAGATATGGTTGGTCTGTATTTTCAGGCAGCCCAACTCGGGTGGGGCCAAGACCTTGTTGAGTCTCTGTCTTCCCCTCACCCCAGTGCATTGGCTCTGTGGCCTCATTGCAGTGGTTGTCAATCTCTCTGTGTACATGTTACACTCTGAACCCTGCGATTTTTTGGCAGCACACTTGAAGTGATTCAAGACTCAAAATAACACCGACCGGCTGGCAATTAGTGCAGCGCAGCTGGCCCTGGTCATTTGTATGTCTGTAAAAGTGACTGCACACGCAATTGAGTGAGTTGCCATCTCCCACTGGTTGAAATGCCTGGGCCCCAACTGAGCTCTCTTACACTCTCAAGGCCAAGTTCTTACTTGCTCCAGTGAGCACTCCTTTCTTTGGCACCACTTGATATCACATTATGCTTCTTGCCTATTTCTCTCAATAAGTCATACCCAATTGTACCCCGTGGTGCTAGAGCCACTCAAGTTCCACATGAAAGGCACCAAAGTAGCAGTATTGTCACACAAAAAAATGCCATACACTTTGACTGCAATGTAGTGCACTCCTATGAAGAGGTTTGAAAAATGGGCTACAACAGAGCAGTTGAGATCCCTCACTTTAATCACTGCAGCCAGAATCTTCCCTTATCTCTGGCCCAGTTCCCCCATGTAGGCAAGGAAGGCACTTACCTCCCCAGCCCCTGCCTCCTGCAGGCTCCGGGCTCTCTCTGCCAGGGGCTGGTCCCATCCCAGGAGGAAGTAGGCAGTGAGTTTTCTGTCTGAGTGGAAGCTGCCCCTTTGCAGAGCTGACCTTGTTGCTGATGTCACCCCCTGCACTCTGCTGCTTTCTGACTCATGACCTCATCTCAACTCCTGCTGTCCTGGTTTCTCTTCCTGCTCATCTCCCACCCTGACCACCAGCCCTGTCTCCCAGATCTCTCCTCCCTGGGCCTGCATCCAGCCTGCTCCCCTTGCACCCCATCTTGACTCTCCTGGCCTGGCTGTCTGGTCTGACTCTTGCCACCACCTTTAGACCCATTAAGAAAAAGAGCTGTCCTCAGCCCAGGGTCAACGTCAGAACTCTGCTTTGTTCTACCATCTGCCCAGTGAGCTAGTCATGCTGGTCCCAGTGACCTAGAATCCATGCTCTACCTTTTCATCTGATGGTTCCCTTTGCTTCCTTCTCCTGGCCTTGCTTCCTTTTTGTTACCAATTGTTAGGCTTCTCTGTTCCATTTGACCCAGTATGTGATGGGGTCTCTGATCCCAGTGGCAGTGTTGAGAGAGATCCTCTGTCTCCTGCTTCCTCCTCAGAGACACCTGAACCAGAAAGATGAAGGGGCTATAACCAAAGAGAGTGAGGAGCTCAGGCACCAGGAGAGGCTGTGTCCTTTCCTCCTGAAGCCATTTATGAGGTCACCCACTTGGAGACCCCAAGACAGGGAGAATCCAGCCATCTCCCAAGACCGGTACCTGGTCATGGGTCCATATCATTGACCAAGAGGCAACCATTTATTCACCTCTGTGGTTTCTTCAGTCCCCAAAAAGCAAAGAGAACAAACACATGTTCCCCTGGGATGTGACAGGAACCCATGGGGAAGCTAGCCCTTGAAAGGATGCTTGGTTCCTCCTTTTGCAGGGCTCGGTGCCCCGTCAGAGTATGTGGGCCAAAACAGCTTGACTTTGAGGAGAGTAGAACAGTAGCTGTGTCCTGCATAATAGCCCTTTCTATCAGAGCTTCCACTGCTCCCTCAGGCTAAATACTCTCAGGTTCATGTGGAAAGAGTGAATGAGGCCAATCTAAACCTCACAGAGGGTGGGCACTGGAGAGGATCCTCTGGACCATCTTGTTCCAAGATGGTGCTCTGGAGGGCCAGCTCCAACCAGCTGGTGGACTCTGCCTGGAGAGCCAGGTACAGGTCCCCAGGCTGCTATGTGGACTGGTCATAGAGAATGTAGTAATCAGTAATCAATGTCTGCTGTAGGTGCACAAATGGAATTATGTGCTGTGTATTCACTCACTCCGATCTGCTCCAACAATTTCACTTCCAGAGAAATGAGGGGGCCTGCCTGAAGTCACAAAACTAGTTAGTAGAAGCAGGAATTGAACAGAAATTGCTGACTTCTGGTCTACTGCCTTCAGCAGGTGCTTTCCAAGGTGTGCCATGAGGTCAATGCCCATATTTCCAGTAGACACTTCCCATGTGAACTGGGAATGCTTATGAAGCCAAGTTATGTCGGTGGCTCTGGGTTCTCTATGGAGATATTCTCAGCAAAGCCTGCCATCTTGGTGTCTCTCTCCCTTTCTTACTCTTTTTCTACCTCTCAACTGAGTTTTTTCTGAATAAAAAAAGAAGTTGTAGTATATTTATGATAGAATGCTATTTAGCCATGAAAAATGAGGAAATCCTACCATTTACAACAAGATGGATGGACCTTAAAGGCATTATGCTAAGTGAAATTGGTCAGACAGAGAAAGACAGATACTGTGTGATCTCACTTATATGTGGAATCTTACACAAGCAAACAAACAAAAAAACCAACATCATCAAAAGAGAGATCAGTCTTGTGGTTACCAGAAGTGGAAAGGGGGGAGGGAGAGGGCAGAAATTGGAAGAAGATGGTCAAAAGGTACAAACTTGCAGTTATAAGATAAATAAGTACTAGGGATGTAACATACAACATGATAACTACAGCTAACACTGCTATAGGAAAATCATTAAAAGAGTAAATCTTATGAGTTCTCATCATAAGCAGAAATTTTTTCCTTTTTTCTTTTTTTAATTGTATCTATATGAGAAGATGGATGTTAATAGAACTTATTATGGTAATCATTTTACTATATATGTAAATCAAATCATCATGCTGTACACCTTAAACTTATACAGTGATATGTATATACAGGGTGTTCTAAAAATGTATACACACTTTAATGGCTGATAGCTCAATATTGAAAAGGAAATTCATTTTAATAAACACTGCTTTATAATTATTCAAAATGTATGTATACATTTTTGGGGACACCCTATGTGTGTGTGTTTATGTATGTGTGTATATATATAAATTATTTCTCAATAAAACTAGGGGAAAGCACATTTTCAACCAAACTACCACACTCTGCACAAAGTCTCTCCTGAAAGCTTCAAACTTGTGCTTATAGTCTAACTTCTAGGTAAAATTTAGCCCTGCCTAAAAAAGGGGGACAAGACAAGCTTGTCAAACCCCCTAGACTTCAAGTTCCCTGTAGGACCTCCGTCAGCCAGGGGTAATGAGAAGTTGGAAGACTCCCTGAGCTCAGACCCATTAAAAGTGCTTTCGTAGGCACTAATGGCATTGTGCACGCTGAGGGGAAAGATCAGATGAATGCCTCAAGCTTCCATCTGTAATCCTAGAAAGGTGGTCTGATTAGGAGCCCAGTTATATATGACAGAAAGCGCAGCGTCCTCTAGAGTCCAGAACCAGGCTGTTCCCCTTTAGTGCACCTCCATGCATACACCCTGGACAATCCAAGCCTAAAATGTATATGTTGAGGGTGATTAAGCACTAAATGTTCACCAGGACAGAGACCTAAGTGGCTCTAGCTATCATAAGATTAGGATCCTTGCAGAAAACTGCCATGTCGGGCCCACTTCTTGCTATAGCCTCGCTTAAGGGGTGACGCTGGACAATGCAGTCAGTTCATTCTGACTCTTCCTGTCATGATAGTCCTCCAAGTCTTGGCAAGGTCCTTACATTCCTTTGAGGTCACGGCAACAATAGGACAGCATGGGATTTCCTGAGACATCTTTGCTGAAAGAATGGCACTCCAGGGATGGAAGTTCCTGCATCAAGTCAGGTCAAGGGTGAAAGGAAAGGAGGGCTGGCTCCTAGAGGCAACATGGCTCATGGTCCATGGCCTGGCAGAAAGAACACGCCTGAAAAACTGCTTCCGAGTCACCATTTCTAACTGGTCCTCAGTTTGCAGAACCCAAGTTTCCTCATTGTACATTTCTGATATTGCTGGTGAAATCAATTAAGATAATTGGCATGAAAATACTTTGTAATCAGTGAAGACTTGTCCAGGTATGAGATAGTGTCACTCTCCCCCAGCATCCCCTAACCCCAGCGTGCTGAGCTGCTAGAATGCCAGCCCCTTGCAAGGTAGCCAGCCACCTGGCCAGAAAGGAGGGCAAAATTCCTCTGAGCAGTTGCACCTAAAAAGTACTGATAGCAAACACTTGTTAAAATCTTTACATCATCAGGATCAACTCTAATTGTTTGAAAATCAAATATTAACTTCAATTTCTTAAATTTTTAGAGTAAAAAATTCTATGTTTTAGGTAGATGGCTTACGTGAATTCATTTTTAGGAATGCTAGATTTTTAAGTGTTCTTTTGCATCCTACCTGCTCTCCCTAATTTTGGAAGACATCCACTAAGTCTGCTAGTGACATGTGCCTCTCTGCTATTCAATTTGCTGTGGAACCCTGCCTGTCACGGGAGGTCTCAGGACAGGTTGATGAGAGCTGACAGCTTCCCCGCTGGATGCTGCCTTGGGATTGCCAGGGCGCTCCTGCCGCAGCTTCTGACCTGATTGGTACAGACCCAGGGGCCTTGAAGGCGGTGCTTTCTTTGTTCCTCTGAGGTGCTCTCCTGCTTTTGTTCTATTTGTCCATGTCCATTACGACTGGTCCAGGTCATTGCGTCCCTACATCCTCAGAGAAGCAGGGATATGGAATAAGTGTTTTGGCCGACACCCAGAGTAATAGTAAATGAAGAGGACAGATGCTTTCTGCACCAGCGGTAGGGACATTTTGGCTTCTTTTCTCTGGCCCAACTCAAAGGAAAATCAAACTGTAAATCTCAACTGTTCATCCCTATTCCCACTTGTTTGCCCCAGCGAGCCTGAGACAAAGGCTTTTGGGGGAAAATAGAATCCTGAGACGTTAAAAATTTTTTTCAAGGCCATATGGTTAGTAAGTAGCCTGACCAGGATCCAGGAGCAATGGAAGGAAGAGCAGGGACCATTTAGCATTGAAACCAAGCAAAACACAGGACCAGTGTGCATGGCAATGGGGAGACCTGCTTAAGAAACAGTATCTTGAAGATTATTCCATATCAGTACATGCAGATTTCTTCACTGAATATTCCATTTCTGGGTGTGTCACAATTTATTTTTAGCAATTAACATAGAAACTATCATAGTGTCATACCCGGCTATAATTTGCTGTGTGTATATACATGTGTGCGTGAATAGTCAACAGTTAAATAATCTTTATCTCTGTGTAGGTACATATATGTATTTGTGTGGGGCTATTTATTCATATAATTAAGCTTACATAAGTACTAAATACTCTTTTATTTGTTCGATGGTGTTTCTTTTAGTTTTTAAAAATGAATCCCCTATTCTTTTTATAGTCTCAGATTAAAAATTTGTCCAAATTTCAAATATTCTTTTAATCAATTGCTTTAATATAAAATTTCAGTGCATCTTTAGAGTTACTTCTACATACGCAGATACAGATACACATGCACACACAGACACCCCCACATACACAGAGACACACACACAGACATGTGCACACACACACACAGACACACATAGACATGGACACACACATGCACACACAGAGACACACACAGACAGACATAGGCACACACAGACGCCGACAGACAGACAGACAGACACAGATACATGCAAATACAGACACACACATACACAGGCACACACACGTACACACAGACATACATGCATACATGCACAAACACAGACACACATATGCACACACACACACATGCTTACTGATCTTGGCATTTGATTTTTGGTCTCCCATGTTTATCCAGTTTCTCTCTCTCACTATCCCTGTAGAACAAGAATTCACCAATTTCTTTTAGTGGGAGGTAGTGGTCATAATGTATTTTCTGTATTTGTGCACAGTTATTTCAAACATAAGTTCTAGTTTTTTGGGGCGGCGGGGTTGAATCCCATTTGGACATGCTAAGTTGAAGATGTCCATTAGAGAGCCAAGATGAGATGTCAAGCATACATCTTCCACCCGTAAGTCCAAAATGGGATTCCTAGTTCTATCTCACACTCATTATGTCGGGCCCCTACTCTGAGAAATACACCTTTGGTCAAAATTCCTCTTTAAAGTGGCACCCACGATTAAACATAGTGTTCTAGATGACGGTTGACCCACCAGAAGGACCTTTGTTTGTTGTATAATTCTTAGAGACTGCAGAGATTACTGGTGCCCAGCTCCTAGCCCCCCAAGCCTTGCCATTTTAGTGCATGCCAACTTGACCTCTTACCACCAGCGCCTGGACATCTTTCCCAAGGGCTCTCTCTGGCCCCCAGAGCCCACTTAAATTGTGCCCAGTCATGAGTGCCAATGAATGAACACGCCCCAGGGGAGTTAGCATGACAGTGCCACAGCTCTCACCGCTCAGCGGGGGTGACCCTGAGATGCATGTTTTCCACCCTTCTCGGTCCCCAGCAGCATCAAGCTCTTGCCATCCACATGGCCACGGGCTTGTATTCACCTTCATTGGCTCCCCCACCCCTGCAGGAAGAGGTGTTGTGGGGTCATGCCCCAAATTAATAATTGTACTGAAATCCTTATCTTGGATTATGCATCTGGGGCTCCCCAAACTAAGACAGAGCCTAATACTGCATCAGCTTCCTTAGCAGTCACATTGTGCTGTTGGTTTAGCCTGATTTTTCTGGTCAGATGAACCTCCAACCTTTTTCCTTTTATGTCAGCTGCTGCCAAGCCACAGCTACCTAATGCCATGCCTTTGCTATTGACGTTTTTAATCTAAAGTCAGTCTTTTATTCATTTCTGTTATCCTCATGGTTTATTTCCATATTCCTACCTCAAAGAATAACTTTGAATATTGATTTGTTCTTTTGCTGTGTTAACTATCCCTCCCAGACATGAGTCATATTTGTAAATCTGATAAACATGTCTTTTGTGCCTTCATTCACTTCCTTTAGAAAAATGTTGAACAAGGTAGGGTTAGGAACAGAATTCTAAATGAAATGCCTCCTTTGAATCAATAATCAAGATAACCAAGATATTTTTTGTAAGAATCCTTATTCATAGTAGCTCAAACTAAGTGCACGAGTTGAACCCAGAATTTACAAATTTGCCTGTAAGAATGTCAGGCAAGATCAGATCAGTTGCTTCGTTATAATTCAGACGACCCTCAAAAATGTCATTCTTGTGATACACAAGCAAATATGCCTGTCAGAAAGGAAAGGTGGTTAGTTTGGCTTGCTATTCACAAATCGTGTGAACCACTGAGAACATCTGGATTCACTTCTAACAGCCCCCAGTCTTCCTTTTAATAATCCTTTCTGGAATTTTACCAGGGAGCTATTTTACCACATCAGGGGGAGGGGGATTCACATGAAAGGTTTCTAGAATCTACCCTTTCTTTTTATCTGAAAATAAGGACTTTTACCAATGCCTATTATCATATCTTCATTCCCTAATTCCTTAACAGAAAGTAGTACCAAGGTCATATTGGCAAGTTCTTTTTGGAGCCTGGAAAGCAATTTCTCTGGAGACATCAATCCATTTCAGCTGGTTTCTGCTCCCAGGTCCTTCACCATCTCCTGCTGCTAAGCCCCCTCCCCCCACTAGCAAGACTGTTCTTGTTGGAGAATCTGGATGGGCCCCATGGCCCTATAATCCCTCATCAACCTTCTCAAATCCAGACCCTCCTTTCCTCTTTAAAGTTCTTACACAAAACACATGGTTTAGAGATTCTGATAGTCTGTGCAGCTCTTTGGGAGCCCAGGCTCCTTGGACTCAGCCTGCACCCCACCCCGCTGTGCCCTAGTACTTCCCAACACCTGAGCAGTCCCCAGGGTTTTGTTTTTTGTTTAGCCTCTCATTCCCTTTTTGTTTTCTCAGGATCATCCACAGTCAATAATCTAATTCATCTGTACCCTCTCCTATTCCTTTTGCAACCTTTTACCTTGGGATCAAACCCATTTTTCCTCTAAAGTACTTGGGAGAGGCAGGCATCTCCTCTTGTCTTTGCTCTTACGCACCCACCACCAGCTTTCCTTGGGAATGTTCCTTAGTTCTGCTAGACCTGGAAGAAGGTTTCGGGATGCTTCTGTAGACTGCAGTCAACCCACGGGCAGGGGTGGCCCATTCCAGTTTGTACCCAGCACAGTGCCTGGTTCTTCTAGCCCAATTTCCCCATGTTCGTGGAATGATGTTGGATAACTGGATGCCTTCCTTCTTGCTCTAGGGTTAAGTTACTTGCTGTGAGCCTATGACCCATGGTCAGGGAAAGGGCTGGGGATGCCACTGGGTGCTGGGGAGCAAGAATCTGGCACAAGTTCCCTCACTTCCCAATTTCCTGGCACAAGTTCCCTCACTTCCAAGCAGCTCAGCCTTCCTCCTCAAGAAGCCTCAGGAATCAAGCTGGCAAGGATGTCTGCATCAGATGGCTTTCTGGTGAGTAGCTCAGGAGGAGAGGAAGCCTGCCTTCAACCTTCAGAGCATCCGCAGCCCAGGGAACCACTGCTCCACAGCTGCCCCTCTGCTGAATGGGGCTCTAACAGACTCGTGCTGCAGACAGCTCAGCGGGAACTGGACTGTGGAGGAAGAAGGGGGAAGGCAGAGGGCTGGGGAAAGAGGAACTTGGGGGAGGAGGGGAGAGAGAGGGAAGGAGCAGGCAGGGAGGAGGAGCCAGTCAAGACTCCTGACTCTACCCCCAATCCCTGTGCAAAGTCATTATCAAAATTGATTTTAATAAGTGAAAGATTTACCTGGGTCGAACATTGTTTATAACTGGCAGCAATTAATTAATTAACCATCACTAGCCTGGACATCATAATGGGATGATATTTTGATGCTAACACATTATTGAAAAGGACAAGGCAAGCCATGTCCCCCTCCCCCAAGGAATCAATTAATCAGCCCCAAATGAAGACTCAGAGCACGGCCTAGGCTCATAGGCAACTTAATAGCTTCCTTCCCCAGACCCCAAGTACCTGCTTTAGGACTCTGTGCCCTGGCAAGCAGTTTGAGGCAAGTTGGTCAAGGCTAAATCAGTATTAAAAAATTACAATAGTTAAGTTTAAGAAATCTCTGAAACATGGTCTTCATAATTAATAAATGAAAAATGTTCCTGCAGCTAATCAATAAAGTTGTTAGAGAGAATTGATCGGAGGGGGAGCTCTTTTTGTGGGTACAATTTTTCACCTATTCAGAACAAAAGACTCCCTAGAGTGCTATCAACATGATAGACACTTAAGAGTCTGACCCAAAAGGAAAAAAAAAAAAAATAGGAAGGCGATTAATTAAAATCTCCAGGAGTGATATCTACTTCCATCCTGTGGGCAGAGAGCTGGGTCAGGTGTGGAGGTGGCTAATGTGGAGCTTCGGGAGGTTAGGGAAGCTGAGGTACCAGGGACATCCTGCACCCTGAGGCTGTGTCCTGGCCATGCTGGAGGAGAAACACAGGAGTGGCCTGTGACGACCTGTGTCATCCAAGTTTACGGAGCATGGTAGCCTCATTGTCACAGTTGTGGTGCATAAAAGGAACAAAAATATGCCAGAACAGAACAGCACATTGCAAAGGTATTCATCATGTTCCGAAGCAAGAACCCTGACTGTGTTACTGGATCCCAAACTGGACGGCTCCTTAGAATTACTTGCACAGATTCTAGAACCCATGCACATCTACTAAATCAGAACCTGTGAGTTTGGAGTCTGGGAATCAGTGTTTTAAAATGTGCCATAGGAATTTGACCCTGGTTCACATCAGGCTGATGTTACCATTGGTTTTGTCCATTTCTCTGTCTCCAGATATAAATCCAGGCACTGACCAGTAGGTAGTGTCCCCTCCCTTTACCTTTTGTTGGACAAGCCATATTACAAAATATTTATTGAGCACTTATTATGTGCCAGGCATTGTACTGAGCACCAAAAGTTCATTTGGTCGATTAATCCTATGAGAGAGGCAACATGATTATTATCATTTTACAGATGAGTGAACTGAGACCTAGAAAGGGGATATAAGTGGCTAAAATTCACACACCTTAAGAGTCCTCCAGATTTGAAGTTAAGCTTTTCTGATTCAAGGGCATGTGTTCTCACCACTAGGAAGCACTGCTCCAAGTAAGTGTTGGGCAGCTGGGTAGACACAGGGCTGGCAGCTCTGAATATGCAAAATTTGAATGAAAGAATTCAGATCCATGAAGCTGTAGCTCATGGATTAAATGGATTACAGTAATACTTTTTGGAATACCAACTACCAGTCTTATTCAAGCTAAGAAAATAATGAAAGTGGGAGAGAAGTAAGATCAGAAGGACAGCTGTAATTTTCCCAAAGCATTTTTGGCCAGTGATCTCGCTTTCATTAGAGTAACTATAATATATAATTGATGATTGTACATTATTCTTGGACAACTGGGGCATGAGTTAAAAATGCAGGAACTCAGAGCCACACTAGATCTACTGAAGTAGTCATGCAATTTGCATTTTTAACAAGGTACCCATGTTGTTCTGCTATCTGGCTAAGTGTGAGAACCACTGATGTAGCACTTTCCCCATTAGCCCCATATCCCATTCCCAAAGAGAAGTTGGTTGATGGAGTAATAGGAATTATTAAACAGGGAATATTCTAGTCATTTATTGCTGTGTAACAATCACCCCAAAACCTAGTGGCTTAAAACCACTAAATGTCTAAAAACAAACATATATTTAGCCCACCAACCTGCAATTTGAGCAGAGCTTAGGAGGAAAGGCCCATTTCTGCTCCATGTAGCACCAATTGTGGTTGCAGTGGACTGGGGCTGAAGGATCCACTTTTGGGATGGCCAACTCACAAGGCTGATGGATTGGTACTGGCTGTCATGTGGGACCTCAACTGGGGCTGAGCCAGGGACCTTGGTTCCTCTCCATGTGGGCCTCACTACAGGCTGCTTGGGCTTCCTCACAGCATGGTGGCTGGATTCCAAGAATGTGAGTTCCAAGTGACAGAAGGAGAAGCTGCCGGTTTCTTGAAGTCCTGGGTTAGAAAACTGCTACAGCCTCAGTTCTACCACAATCTATCAGTCAGTCAATCACAGAGCCCAGATTCAAGGAGAAGGAATGTAGACTTCCTCTTAATGGGAGGATTGTTAAAGAATTTGGAGGCCATGTTTTTTAATTGAATTTATTGGGGTGACTTTGGTTAATAAAATTATATAGGTTTCAGGGCTATAATTCTATAATATATTATCTACATATTGTATTGTGTGTGCATCACCTCAAGTCAAGTCTCCTTCCATCACCATTTATCTCCCCTTTTCCCTCTTCTACCTCCCTCCCAACCCCTTTTCCCTCTTGTAATCACTATACTGTTGTCTGGGTCTATGAGGTTTTTTTCTTTGCCTAATCCCTTCACCTTTTTCACTCAGCCCCCAGCCTTCTCCCCCGTGACAGCTGTCAATCTGTTCTTTGTATCTATAAGTCTGTTTCTATTTTGTTTGTTAGTTTATTTTGTTCATTAGATTCCACATATAAGTTAAATCATATGGTACTTGTCTTTCTCTGACTGGCTTAAACCACTAGTCAAGATACCTGCCTTGAACCCTCCTTTGCAATTAGTTTTGTCTTATTGGATGATTCCTTTTACCTTCCCAATCTTAGGTTCATGGCATAAAAGATGAAGAGGTTGAGTGATATCACTAAGGACCTCTGATTTTACATCGCCACATTAGCATTAGGAGAGGTAGAACATGTGGGTGCAAGGAAACTCCTCTGTAAGACTTGCCTTTGTTCTTCAATGGTTAGTACTGCATTAAGATTCTGTCACACTATCTGAAATCCATGTTTTTGTGAGGTTTATTTAGCGTGGCTGCAGTTTTAGGTCAATTTCAGAAATCCCCCTGAGTTCCTAAGGGGGCTAAGGAGGTTAACACAACTATTGGGATACAGGCCTAGTTACACTGCCATCCCCCTGACCCTCAGGCCTGCCCACCATGAGGACACAATCACATAATAAGTTGCTCAGAATTCAAAGATCTTTTTATTCCCCCCAGAACAATTTGGTGAGGCAGGGAGGAGAATAGCTGCTTCGGTGTTACTGTCATTTCTTCTCCACAATTTGATCAAGAGTGCACTAAAAAATCCCCATGTTAAGGAAGGGTGAGCAAGAAGGGTTGGAGGTACTTGGCCAATGCATCTTGTTTCCTCATTCCAGCAGATGAGAAAGATGCTGCTACTTCTGCCTCACAGGACTAAAGGGGTCAGGGAGACCAGAGAGGTTACTGCATCATGCCAGTGCCTGACACACAAGATAAGGGACTCTTGCCACAACCTCATGTAGGTGTGTGAAGTGATGGGTGAGAATGAAGCACCTCCTGTAGCACCAAGAACAAGTGGATCAGCTTGGAAATGGGATCCCCAAATCCACATGACTAGTTCTATGCATAAGTATGATAAAAACGTCATCATTTTCATTTCTTAATGGATGTTTGCAGTGCACATCTTCAGAGAGTGGTGAACAGGGCAGACATGAAGGGAAAGCAATGGAGAAGTGTTGATCTTGTTTATTGAGGTATTTCTGAGTGCACTGGAGGAATTACAAACCAAGGAGAAGTCAGTCAGACATCTCAGAAAGGAGACATGGACCCAGTCAACTTGGTTTTTAATATTTCTCTTCACTTCTCATTGGAATATATGATTGTATCATTTGCAAGCTCAACTTTCTTTATGTGCTAGATACATTTCAAAGAAATTTTAACTAGAAATATTTTTCAGAATAGACTTCATTTTATTTTTTTATTGTTTAAAGTATTACACATAGTAGTACATATATCTCCTTTTTTCCCCCCATTGACTTTCACCCAGCCTCCCCTAACCCCTGTCGCATGCCCTCATTCCATCCCGCCCACCCCACCCCCCCAGTGTCTTGTGTCCATTCGTTGTGCTTATATGCATGCATACAAGTCCTTCGGTTGATCTCTTTTCCCCACTCCCCAACACTCCCCAGCCTTCCCACTGTAATTTGACCATCTGTTCGATGCTTTACTGCCTCTGTATCTATCTTTTTGTTCATCAGGTTATAGTGTTTTTTATGATCCACAAATGAGTGAGATCATGTGGTATTTTTCTTTCATTGACTGGCTTATTTCACTTAGCATAATGCTCTCCAGTTCCATCCATGCTGCTGCAAATGGTAAGAGTTCTTTCTTTTTTATAGCAGCGTAGTATTCCATTGTGTAGATGTACCATAGTTTTCTAATCCACTCATCTGCTGATGGGCATTTAGGCTGTTTCCAAATCTTAGCTATGGTGAATTGTGCTGCTATGAACATAGGGGTGCATATATCCTTTCTGATTTGTGTTTCTAGTTTCTTGGGATATATTCCTAGAAGTGGGATTAGTGGGTCAAATGGGAGTTCCATTTTTAGTTTTTAGAGGAAACTCCATACTGTTCTCCACAGTGGCTGCACCAGTCTGCATTCCCACCAGCAGTGCAAAAGAGTTCCTTTTTCTCCGCATCCCTGCCAACACTTGTCGTTTGTTGATTTGTTGATGAGAGCCATTCTGACAGGTGTGAGATGATACCACATTGTTGTTTTGATTTGCATCTCTCAGATAATTAGTGACTTTGAGCAGGTTTTCATATGTCTCTTGGCCTTCCTTCTGTCTTCTTTCGAAAAGATTCTATTTAGGTCCGTTGCCCATTTTTTATTGAATCATTTATCTTCCTTTTATTAAGTTGTATGAGTTCCCTGTAAATGTTGGAGATTAAACCTTTATCAGTGATAACATTTGCAATTATGTTCTCCCATAGAGTGGGGTTTCTTGTTATTTTGTTGATGGTTTCCTTTGCTGTGCAAAAGCTTTTTGATATAGTCCCATTTATTTATTTTCTCTTTAGCTTCCATTGCCCTAGGAGCAGTATCATGAATAGACTTCAATTTAGATGTACAATAGAAATGCTTATTTAGAGGACCTTGAGATAAATTATATTTCTAACTAGAGGCCTGATGCACGAAGATTCGTGCAAGAATGGGCTTCCTTCCCCTGGCTGCCAGCATTGCCTTCACTCCGGCCCAGAGCCACCTCTCCACCTTCCCATGCTGCCCAGAGGCCCAGAGTGGCTGGGGCAGTGTGGAATGCCTGTGTCGTCACCATGGTGATGATGCAAGCATCCTGCCTCGCCCCCGGCTGCTTGCAAATTAACCCCCCATCTTTGTTGGCTTAATTTGCACACTCACTCTTGATTGGCTGGTGGGTGTTGCGAAGGTATGGCCAATTTGCATCTTATTCTTTTGTTAGTGTAGATTATCTGGATTCCCAACACATATTTTCTTCTTCCATGCTTTTATCTGTAAAAAAAAATAGGATATTCTCTGATATCATTTTCAGTTCTAATATTCCATGATTCTATAAACTTTTTAAAACCCCAAATTCAATAAGCCAAAAAGACATTATTCCTAGGCTTGGGAATGTAACTATGGCCATACAATGGTCCTTTTGAGCATAGAACTGTAAATATTTCTAAAAATAATATAAAAGGTTAGAGGTTCCTCAACATTTAGGAGGATTACATTCTATTGTATTTTCAGTGAAAACTCATAATTCTATTTGTCAGACTCCTTCAGTTAGTTTGAGTTGGCAGATAACTAACTCATCCTGGTTTACACCAAAAAAAAAAAGTGTGAGGCTGTGATGGAAACTCAGTGGTTACATGACAAAAAAGTTCAAGAGATGAATCTTCAAGAGCCAACTGATCCAGGATCTCCAATGAAGTCATCAGGACAGTGCCTCTGGGTTGCAAGAAGAGGCTGTGTTGTCCTCTTTGTTGACTTTATTCTTAGCAGGCTTTCTCTTCATAGTGGCAAAGGCAGCCTTATATACCAGCACGGCAACTTGAGCTGAAAGGATGCCATGGAAATTTGTGGGACTTGACTAGAACAATGTGCCCAATCCTGAGCAATCACTTGGTTGATTGTTTGGGCCTGGGTCACATGACTAAGGGTGGGGTCAACCCCATTCTGAACCACTGGGACTGAGCAAGCAGGAAGGAAATTGAGATACTGTTGCCAAAAGAAAACGGAACAACAACAAAAAAATGTCAGGTAGGTAAAAAGCTACCTCTTTGCTCAATAAAAATACACATTTTTAAAAATTGGTTTCCTAGGGCTGCCATAACAAATTTCCACAAACTTGGTGGCTGAAAACAACTGAAATTTATTTTCTCATAGTTCTGGAGGCCAGAAGTCTGAAATTAAGGTGCAGGGCTGCACTCCTCCAAAGGCTCCTTGGGAGCAGTCTTTCTTTCCTCTTCCAGCTCTTTTGGCCCCTGGCAATCACTGGCTTGTGGCAACATGACTCAGATCTCTGCCTCCCTCCATCTTCACATGGCCTCTTCCCTGTCTCTCTCCGTGTGTCCTCTCCTCTTCTAATAAGGATACCAGTTATTGAATTTATGATGATTTCTTCCCCTTAAGATCCTTAACTAATTTTATAGCTGCAAAGACCTTATTTCAAAATAAGACCACATTCTAGGTGGACATGAATTGCGGGGGTGGGATTGGGGAGGGGAGGAATACTATTAAATACAGCATAACCCACACACATAAAATTTGGCATACATTTTCAAGACATTCATGAAATCATTAGTCCCATCAATGGATCATTGAAAAGGAATATGGACCACAGATTAAGATGCCTAGACTTGGGTTTCTCAACTTCAGCATATTGACATTTGGGGCCAAATAATTCTTTGTTTGGGAGTTGTCTTGTGCATTGTAGGATGCACAGTATCCTTGACCTCTGCCCATAAAATGCCAATCACATGCCTTCCCCAGTCATGGTAATCAGAATGTCTTTAGACATTGTCAAATGTCCCACGGGGAGCAAAATCATCCCCAGTTAAGAACCATTGGCTTATACTAAAATCTTAGGTGCTCTCAGGACAGACAACCATTCTGGTGACCCAGCAATTCTGGGTACATATTCCAGAGAAGCCTCATAGGGCAACATGTGTAAGAATGCTCAACATAGTGCTGCGCATGGCAACTTGTACTAGGGACACATTCTAGGTGCCTATCACTGCAGGGAATTGGTAAGGGAAGTGTGGTTTAAAGTGGACTTTTGCCCTACAAACTCCTTATCTTCAGACCCAACAGGCCTCTCCGATATTAACCATGTCCCTGGGCTAAGACTTCACAATGCCGCTGGCTTCACTTTGGCATTTTGAATTATAAGTTCCTCAGTCACCTTCATCCAGACTCTTCCATTGTTCACAAGCTCCTTCTGAGGGAAGAGTCCATGTTCGATCCATCTCTGTTTGCCTCAAGAACTTGCTGGATGCTTTGTACTCAAGCATCATTCAATACATGTTACATTTATTAAATATGTAATATTATTACCTGGAATTTATTTGTTAACTCTACATGAGATGTATTGAGATTGCTTGAGATAAAAATAAATGTTTGATTCTTTAGAAAATAATCTATTTTTAGAAAGTAAATATAATTTAACTCAGTTGCCCTGCATAAATAGGAAATCTGATTATTCTTTGATCTTACTTTTCCTTTTTAAAATTTAATTCACGAAGAGATGACCAATTATGGATGACCCCACAGCTTAATAACATATCTGTTAATGTTCTAGGGAAAAAAAACTCAGTGAATTAAATTAGGTATTAACGGGGTTTGAATTGATTTGAGCAACTGAAACAAATACCTATCATACCCTGATGTGATCTAGTTATACATATTTTTATTGCTAAGGCTGACTTTGAGTTTGGAAATAACGAAACACCCCGTCTTTGCATATTTAGACTCCATTTTCCTTGAGTCGTGTAGTGGTTCTGGATGCTTTGTGAAGTGTAAATAATAATAAACATAATAGCCAAAGGATTAGGTAAGGTTGGTCCCTCTAATTCATTCACTTATTCATTCCTTCTTCTGCTCATCCACTGGAAAGCATCCACAGAGCACCCACTGTGTCAGGCATTGTTCTAGGTCTGAGGGATTTAGAGACAAACTAGAAACAGTGCCCTGTCCTCAGGAGCTGCCAGAAGGGTAAGGAGCGGCAGGCATATAGACAAATTGGGTAACACAGTGTCCCTGGGTGGTGAGCTAATAACTGATACTTCTGCCCCTTCCTTCCTCAACACAACAACTCCGCACCCCGCCACCTGCTAGAGTCAGTCAGTGGTCAGTGGGAAACCGCAGGGTGATGGGCAGCAGTGAGTGGAACAATTGTGACTGTAACTTACGTGTTCTTGAGTCCTCATTTGTCCCAGGTGCTTTTCTGAGAACTAGACTCATTTAATTCTCACCAAAAAACTTTCTGAGGTAGGCGGTATTATTATCCCCACTTCACAAACAGGGAAATCGAGGCCCAAGCTTGCGATATCCTAAGTGTAAAAAACAGCTTCCATCAGGAGGCACAAATGTGGGCTTCCGACTGGCTCCTGACTCGTTCATTTTTGTGCATATGGCACCTAACACCATGCAGTAGGTGATCAGTAATCCCCACTGGATGATGCTGTCCAACCAGATCTCCTCTTAATGGTGGGCTTTTAGGGAGAGGAGATCTTCCCTCCATAGCAGGAGTGCAAAGATTTCAAACAGCACAGCAAATGAACCAAGTATAATGCTAATGCACTCATCTCAAGTTCACCATGTACTAGGCACGGTTCTAAGTGCTTTCTTTACATGTATTCATTTATTCTTTACAATAACCCGTGGAGGTAGGTGCCATACTCTCTATTCTATAGGTGAGAAAATTGAGGTATAGAGTGGTGAGGTGACTTGCCCAAGGCCACACAGCTAGAAGGTGCAGAGGTAGAAAGGGACCCTAGGCTGTCTGACCTTTAATTTACACACTGTCTAGTGGGACCCCAGAATACAAGTTCTGAACACACAAGGTAACCCCAGCAGAGAGGCAAGGAGCTGACCTCATAAATGATTGATCTTGGCATTTGGACAGGGAGGACCAGAGGCCCTACACAGTGATGCAGCTTGGGGATCCATACAACCCATGGGGCTGAACTGGGCTGCGGCTGAGGGGTGGGGCTGCTGCAGGAGGAGCAGAAAATCAGGGGGCCCCACAGTGGGCAGGAAGCATAGCATCACTTTAGCCAGACCTTTCTGCTGAGAACTGCAAATATTACCCTCATCAAGCCCCACTGTTACTAGCTTTTGAAACATAAATCTGTAAAGTACAGAAAACAGGATTTCTGGGGGGATATTGGGCGGGGGGCGGGGGGGACCCAAGGTCATGCTTCCCATTTCTTAGTTTCCAGCTACACCCAAACCAGAGGGTGCCCTGTGGCCTCCTGGAGTCAAGGCCAGGCCTCCAAAGCAGCCCACCTCCTGTCAGCGACAGCCGGGTGGACTGGAAGGAACTGGCTTAATAAATGTTTTTACTTTGGCATTTGGAGGAGGGCAAACCCGGCCAGGCCTCAGAGCCCTCCGCAGTGCAGTGGGGCCCTCTGACGCGTCCCTGCCCTTTCCAAGGTGTTCTCATGACAGCTGCTACTTGGGGGCCTCGGGCTGGAGCAACTGCTGCGCAAGGTGGTGACCTTCTAAATCTGGAGCAGTTAATGAACCTGGCCGGCCAGGAACCCCGGAGGCTGCAGCATCCGTGGTGGCTTCTGCCAAATTCCTCTTGTTATTTTTGATTCCCTTCCTCCTCCTCCTCCTCCTTCCCATTATGCCTGACATTTCTAAGGCCAAGTTTTGTTACAAGCAATTAGCCTGTGTCAGGGATCTGGGGAGATGAGCTACATGCCAAGACACAGGCCAAGGTAGGAAGTGCCTAAGTGAGAAGGGCTGCCTGCAAGCTGGCTGCCCAGGGGTCCCTGGCAGTGGTGCACAGGCCGTTGGCAGTGGGATATGAAGCTCCGTGGTGAGCGGAGGCTACGGAAATGGCCCTGTGCAGCCCAAATGGGAGTCTGCACACCGCTCCCGAGCCTCTGCCTGCTTCTGATCTAGAAATTCACCCTCCCCACACGAGCTTCCCTGGATGTGCTCAGAGGCCAGAGTTCATGACCTTTTTCAGTCTTTGAAAAAGGAAGTCATGTATTTATCTACAAAAAGCTATATGGACTAGCCAAATCTCACACACTATATATATATTATATTATATATTATATAATATATATATATATATATATATATATATATATATATATATATATATATAGTATTTAGTGCCTGGAATTATTTATCCACTCAGTGTGGTTGTCTAGACGCTCAGTTATCAATTTTGTGTGCTGACTAAGGAACACTAGAAACACAATACTCTTGAATCAATGCATTTCATTGGGTAGACAGCATCTCTCACATGGAGAGCTCTGTGGGAGCCATGGGTAGGAGAGACAGGTGCCAAGTCACTGGCTAGTCAGCCCTGACTTCCCACCACAGCCTCAGTGCTTCCTGGCCCTACCATAGGCCTCGTCCACAAGTGTCCCAGAAGGATGTCCCACCATTCAAGCCCAGACAGTGAGTTTGAAATCCAACCATTGAAATCTCGGGTTTAAAACTCCGCCTTTCAAACCCAACCATTGGTTTCAACACTCTCATTTCTTCTGTTTCGGAACAGTGAGACAACATAAGTCAGCATGTGCTCCTGAGAAAGTCTGGGGCTCACCTAACCGTCCAGGCCACGTCCAGGAATGACTTCAGTGGTGGCTCCTGAGATGGTTTCCATCATTGGTGTGGTAATGGGTGGATGTCTCAGGAAGATGAGGAAACTGAGGCCCAGGGCAGCAGGTGAGCTGCCTAAGGTCACACAAGGGTTGGGTAGATGCCATGACTAGAGCTCAGGTCTCAACCCCTTCCAGGGATCCTCCCACTTGGAGAAGGGCAGTGGCTCCTGCCATTTGCATTCAATCCATGTTCCAGCCACAATCCATGAAGACAATGCCAAGAAAGTCAGCAATAACAGCAAGACCCGACACCCAGAAATAGTCAGCATTAGTCCCAAAGCAGTAGTGCTCTTGTGAACCCACTTTGCCCTGCTGCTAACTTCACAGACCACAGGAAGCTGCCTGGCTTCCAGGCAGGGGAGTGGGGGCAGGATGGGGGTTGGGGGGAGGGACAAAGAGGAAGAGGGGACAAGCAAGAGAAACTCTTGGTGGAAGCTGGAGGTGAGCAGATATAAGCGGCAACTGGACCTCAAAGAGTTAGGATGTTTTTCCTCCCCAGTTGGATGGAGTCGGGCGTGGGTGCCAACTGTCCTGTCTTGCCTTGGGAAGACTGTGAATGTGGCCTGAGAGTTGGGTTAACTGACCCCAAGCCTAGACTCTTCCAAGTAGCCTGGCCACCATGACCAACGGCACGACTGACACCTCAGAGAGCTTCCTTTCCACCTGCTTCTAGCACTGCTACCAATAACACTGCTTTCCTCTTCGGGGTCTCTTCTAGCCTACACGCCGCTCCCTACATGGATTAAGTGTCCTGGGAGTTGCGGGCATAGGCTTCATTAGGAACATTGCCCAAAGCTGGCGTCCCCACCTGCCAGCGGCGCCTTCCCTGCAGGGCAAAGAAGAGGAAAGGCTAGCACGAAGGATTTAGAATTGCTGGAAACTGGTAATTATCTGTGAATTGTGGGAGGCGAATTGGGGTGGCGGTGGGCGTAGCACCCAAGAAATGATAGCTGAAGTGCCAAGGACTGAGCAGATGGAAAAATAAACCAGTAAAGCTCTCTTCTTCCTCCACCCCTCCTGCCAGACAAAACAAAACAGAAATAGGCACCCACCAATGTCACCCTTTATGCTTAATAGGAGTCAGAAAATAGCTGTTTTCAGGAAGTGGGGATAGAATGGATTAGGAAGGGAAGCTGTTCTGTCCTCCCAGTCAGTGCCAGCCGCAAGATGGTTCTCAGAGTGTGGTTCCCAGACCCGCAGCCCCAGCAGCCCTGGAACCTACTGAGCAATGCAGGTGCTCAGCCAGACACCAGGCCCCTGCGCCAGACACTCTGGGGGTGGCCCCACCCCCCTGGTGATGTGATGTTCACTCAAGTCTGAGAAGCCCTCAACTCTAGCTGCACCCGGTTCCTGCAGAGGATGGACTCAGCTTTCTTTCAAAATCCTACTCGTCTGTCTTCCTCCAAAGACCCTAGGGCCATCAGCCCTGGGAAAGGCCTCCTCTGAAGCCACATGTGCTAACACCTGTGCCTTCCTTCTGTAGTCGCCTGTTTTAAGGACTGTTCCCCAAGCAGGCTTGAAGTGCTTGGGGCTGGGGGCAGCACCCTTGCCCTGGAATTCCCTCTGTGCCCCACCCCAGGATCCCATGTGAACCCTGGGTGATCCCGGGTGTTGGGCCCAGAGAGCTTGTCCTCCGAAGGAGATTCCAGCTGCTGCGCTAACTCAGGGGATAGCCTGGGGCCAGGGAGACCTCACAGTTTCCCCTGGATTGCCCTGCTTCGCACAGCTAAGGAGCGGGCCTCCCCTTCAGCCCGCCAGCTATCCCCCAAGTGGATTAGAGGCTGAACACAAACAGAATACAAAAGACAAAAGACAGGGAGCTTTCCTGGCTGTCAGAGTCTATAAAAGTCTGGGGAGTGACAGCAGGAGTCCTTGCCTGCTGCTGCTGCCCTGAAACCCAGAAAGAATCAATTTCAGACCCAGGGCCAAATAGTGCCCCAGGGGGGCGTGCCTGTGACCGGCTCTGGCTCCGCCCAGACCCAGGCCCACCCCAGCGGATCTGGGAGTGGAGGAGGGAGGAAGTGGGGGGGGGGGGGGCATCCTTCAGTTTACAAAGGAAATGAACATTTTCTGTTTCTCTCCCCCTCCTCCTGCCTCGCTGGTTACGATGGCTTTAGTCCTTTTCTAAAACTCTCTTCACTTTTCATCAGGGCCACACGAAGATAAATTATTTTCTTTCTTGCTTCATGAAAGCTAGAATGTCACCCCAGGACAGGGACTGTGCCACCTTGCCCTTGAGATCCCAAGTCCCCTAAAAAATACACGTTTTCAATAAACACTTGTAGTTCATTGATAAAAACTGTTAGGGCTCTAGAAATTGTATTCGTGTGTCCTTCTGGATTGCAAGGAAGGGGCTGTTTATCAGGGACCAGCCAGTGGGGACCCACACACGGTAAGATAGCTCAAGACACAATGGTAGTTTAATTTATTTCTTTGCCTTTTTATTTTCAGACTATTGTTCATCATTTAAATTAACATTTTCCATGTGATGGAAACAGGAAGTTTGTAGGCTAGGGTTACCAGATTTAGCAAATACAAGCACAGGGCACCAAAAAACAAAACAAAAAAACAGGGCACCAGTAAATGTGAATTTTCAAATAAACGACAAATTATTCTTTAATATAATTATACCCCAAATATTGCATGGGACGTATACTAAGAGAGTATTGTTGTTTGTCTGAAATTCAGTTATGGAGGATCCTTATTTCACCTGCCAACACCAAGGACCATGTCAGTAGAGAGGGACGAAGGGACACTGATACAGGGAAAAGGTAGAAACACTTTAAAAATATGTTATACTTTATTATGTCATTTTAAAAAGAAGAGCAAAACTGAAAACTGCTTCCTAACACATGTCTTAAAAGCAGAAATCCGGTTCCTTTTATGTGCGTGCAGAGGTAGGTGCCAAGTGGGGGTCTCAGATGGAGTGGTTTTAAATCTCAGAAAGAGCTTAGCTGTTTTTGTAAAAAGGAAAGTTGGCAAGTGATTAGTGCCGATGTGGCCCAGCTGCTCTTTTGTACTCTGAAAGAAACAATTAAAATGGCTGGGACATTAAACTTTAAAGAGCTGGGCTGTTCGTACTGAGAAGCTAATTTTAAAAAGAGCCTGATACCTGGGAGACTGGGACGTTTTTCGGAGCGACGTGATTTCTGTCCAGCCGCTGCCATCACGACTCTGCATTCTGAAAAACCACTGTAGATAGGTAAATAGATAAGTAGCTGGGTGAGAAAGCTCTGTCTTGCTTGGACGTGAAAATACTTAATGCAAAATAAATATTTCTTCACATTTTTTACTATAAAAGGCACAATCTGAGAAACTGAAGACATCTGGAAAAGACAGACCCAGAACTAGTTTTTTAAAATAAATTGTCGAGGCATTGTGATGTGACAGGTACTGGGGTTAAGAAAAAAAAATTGAACAAAGCAAATCTCTATCCTAGAGGAAGCTTGACTTAATTGGGAAGGACAGACCTCTAAGCAAAGGCAGCACCTTGGGAGGCGGCACTCAGTGCAGGCTCTGTGCTGAGACGAGGGCTCAGACCCACACCTGCCACTTGGGGGTCTCTGCGTATTAGTTTCTGTGTTTGTACAATAGGAATAAAGGTGGGATTACTTCATGAGACTGTGAGGACTAGCTCCATATGTGAAGTAAACTACTTAGTACTGTGCCTGCCATGTCCCACGTGCTTCATAAATAGTAGCTCTTCTTATAAGTGTTGACATACCTTTTGGGACCTATGGGAGCACAGGGCAAGGAGACTGTCGCTCTGCCAGGTTGCAGAGATGGGGGAGCATTGTGGGTGGTTCCCCAGAGCCTAGGTCTTAAAGGAGAGTAGGACTTTCTCAAGTAATTGAGGGCATTCTCTTCCTTGGGATGGAGGGAGTGTGGTGTGTGCAGGACAGTGATAGCATGTGCCTTGCCTGTCACATGGCAATGACAGTCTTTGGGGCAGTAGAAGCACTAGGGGCTCGATTATCATGGGTGTCACCAACTATGACAAGTGTTCTAGAGGTCTCAGAAAACTCCGGTGGAGTTTAAAGAAGGCAGAGACATAATCTGTATTTCTTAAAAGCTCTTAGTAGTGGGGTGGAAAATGAATGGGAAGTAGGCAAGAGTGAAGGAAGGGAGAGGAGTGACTAAGGAGATGGTGAGGACTGAATTATGTAGGTGGCCTGTCAGGTGAAGAAGATAATAGTGATGCAAAAGATTCTCCAGAGATAGGCTCATCTCAGGCTTGGGGACCACGTGGGGGTGAGGGGTGAGGGAAAGGAGAGGCTCAGGATGATTCTCAGGTTTTTGGTTTAGGTAACATGGATGAAAGCGCCACTTAACAAATGGAGAACAGGTTTGGGGAGATAGATGTGGGTTATGCATTCCATTTTTATATATTGAGTTTGAGGTGCATATGGGACATTCAGGTGGAGACCTCTGCCTAGAAAGTCCAAAGAAATAGGGACCTGGAGCCTGGGGAGATGTCTGTCTCTCTGAACTTAGGGAATATAAGTGATAATTGCAATGGTGAACTTAGATGAGATGGAGGACCACCTGGGGAACCCAGGAAGGGAACTGAGACACGCAGCCAGAGAGGTGGGAGGAAACCACAGAGCCTGGGTCGGAGCCTGCAGAAGACCAAGTTTCAAGAAGGTGTTCCAAAAGGCATCCTTTAGGTGCCACACTGTGTTCCAAAAGGTGTCCTTTGGGCCTGGTGGTGGCTGATGGTCCTGGGGTGCAGGCGTCACTCACCTGGAGGGCTGCTTCAACAGGAGAACTGTGTTGCCTCTAAGCTGCAGAAGAGTGCCTGATAGAGAAGTGCAGGTGCCCAGACAGAAAACGTAGCATTTCCAAGGAAAAGCAGATGCATGGTTTCATTACAATATTCTCTCTCCCCTGAGTAAAAATGGCTATACCTCTGAAGCAGTGTATGAGCTCTAGCATAACTCAGAGTTACTATATTTCACCAAGAAACTTCAAACAATTGCAGGCTCCATCCATAATCTCACCCCATTGCTTCTAAGACACAGATAACTAGAAAGGACAATCCCTTGAATTTCATCTCAGAGGAAATAGTGAACCTACCAAAATTTCAGCACAGGAGCTCTCACCCCACCTCCACCCCTCACTACCCCCATGATCAAGGCAACTGGAGTCCATGTTCTTAATTTTATTATTTATTAAGATTATTACAATTGTTCCTCCTTTTCCCCCCCATAGCTCTCCTCCACCCGGTTCCCATCCCACCCTCTGCCCTTACTCCCCCCTCCCCCCGCCACTGTCCTCATCCATAGATGTATGATTTTTGTCCAGTCTCTTCCCACACCCCCCACCCCCCTTTCCCCGAGAATTGTCAGTCCACTCCCTTTCTATGCCCCTGATTCTATTATATTCACCAGTTTATTCTGTTCATCAGATTTTTTATTCACTTGATTTTTAGATTCACTTGTTGATAGATATGTATTTGTTGTTCATAGTTTTTATCTTTACCTTTTTCTTCTTCTTCCTCTTCTTAAAGAATACCTTTCAGCATTTCATATTATACTGGTTTGGTGGTGATGAACTCCTTTAGCTTTTTCTTATCTGTGAAGCTCTTTATCTGACCTTCAATTCTGAATGATAGCTTTGTTGGGTAGAGTAATCTTGGTTGTAGGTTCTTGCTATTCATCACTTTGAATATTTCTTGCCACTCCCGTCTGGCCTGTATAGTTTCTGTTGAGAAATCAGCTGACAGTCGTATGGGTGCTCCCTTGTAGCTAACTAACTGTTTTTCTCTTGCTGCTTTTAATATTCTCTTTTTGTCTCTTGCTCTTGGCATTTTAATTATGATGTGTCTTGGTGTGGTCCTCTTTGGATTCCTTTTGTTTAAGCTTCACTGCACTTCCTGGACTCATAAGTCTATTTCTTCCACCAGGTGGGGGAAGTTTTTGGTCATTATTTCTTCAAATAGGTTATCAGCATCTTGCTCTCTCTCTTCTTCTGGCACCCCCATAATTCTGATGTTGATACGCTTGAAGTTGGCTCCTTACACTATCTTCAAATTTTTGTATTCTTTTTTCTTTTCCGGTTGGGTGTTTTTTGCTTCTTTGTATTTCAAATCTTTGACTTGATTCTTGTGATCCTCTAGTCTGCTGCTGGATCTCTGTATATTATTTTTTATTTCAGTCAGTGTATGCTTAATTTCTAGTTGGTCCTTTTTCATATCTTCGAGGGTCTCACTAAATTTATTGGCCTTTTCTAGAAAATCTTGAAAAACTTTATAAACATGGTTTTGAACTCTATATCCAGTTGTTTGCTTTCCTCCATTTCTTTCATTTGTGACCTGTTTCTTGGTCTCTGTGTTTGGCTGCTTCCCTGAGTTGATAGAGTGGCTTTGTGTTCTAGGTGTCTTATAGGGCCCAGTGGCTCAGCCTCACCAGTTACCTGAGGTGGACACTCTTGGTGCACCCCTTTGTGGGCTGTGTGCACAGTCTTGTTGTAGTTAAGCCTTGATTATTGTTGGGATCACTGGGAGGGATTGACCTCTAGGCCAATTGGCTGTGAGGATCAGCTGTGTCTATGCTGGGAAAATTTCTGTGCTGGAGAAATTTTTTTTGAGACAAGACTTGCAAAAGCCTCTGTGCTCAGCTTGTATGGGGTGGAGTCTCAGGGCAGAGCAGACAGCAATGGCTTCTCATCAGCTCTGCCCTATGAGGCTCCTGGGTCTCAGTGTCCCGCGGTAATCGCTGCAAGCACCTCTGAGAGAAAGCCTCCCTCGAGTTTTGCCCACTGGCAGACAGTCCAGTTTCTCCCTGAATGAGTCTGGGTCCCCAGAGTCTTACCCAGAACTGGAGTTCAGAGCAGTTGGGAGCTTTTGTCTCCCTCCCAATTGAGAAAGCCAGCCATGTACTCAGTTGCCAGCCCTCTCCGTGTGCATGCCTCCGTACCTCTGCCTTCTGCAGCTCCTCTGAGTCTCAGTATGCTTTTCTCTTTCCTTCTAGTTGTAGAATTTCCACTCAGCCAGCCTTCCTGTGGTTCTGGATGATGTCCGTTTTGTCTTTTAGTTGTAGTTTTGAAATTGTTGTGCGAGGCAGCAATTTAGGTGTTTACCTATGCTGCTATCTTGGTTTCTCTCTTGGAGTACATGTTTTTTAATCAATCAATATTTATTAAGCACTAGTACCTGTGTGGCTGTATACAAGCATCATGGAGCTTACCATCTGCCTGGTACAATAGAACACTCAATGAACATTTGCTATGGCTGTTGTTTAAGAAACCCAACACTGTTCCAGTCTTCAGAAAGTTGACAGTCTAGTTGGAAAGGGGAGACATGGACATGGAAGATGAATTGGAAGCTACAAACTCTATAGGAACATGGATGGAACCTGAGCCTGAGCACAGTGTGTGGCACAAAGGAGGGGTTCCGTTCATCTCTGCTGAATGAAAAGTGTTGGAGAGTGTTGGAGGCTGGGTGAGTGTGGCAGATGGCAGAAGTCTTTGCCGAAGAGCTGGGACCCAACCCGATCTTACTTTATCTACCCACCGTGTGTGCTCTTCAGATGGTGTGAGAGTTCCCTTGTTAGATGGAAGTTGCCCGTGTGGATCAGAAATGAGATCTGTGTGGTTGTCCAGGCACAGCCTCACACTCAGATAGGCACTTCCTTAAGCTTTGATAGAGTCAGTAACAACAATCAGATGCGGCGGTCCCCTCTGAGTGGAAAAATGTCCAGTCAGACACAGTTCCTCCTCCTCCCGCCAAGTCTCTGTTATTGTGCTGGCATGGCTCTCCTGAATGGATCACTTGTGTATTATTTGTAATAATAGACACTAGGTTACCATAATTATCCCGTCACCTTTCATCAGGGCTTAGGGCACAGGATAGTTACCACTGAGGTCTCAAACCACTGCTCTCGGCTGCCCGGCCAACTGGAAGGCCACTAGAGCAACTTCCCTGACCTCTAGCTGACCTGCGGGGATCAATGAACAATTAATTACCATCATCCCACTCTGGGAGAGATAGCGCACTGCCATTTCTCAATTACAACTGGAAGTGCCCCTTGGCTGACAGCTGCCTGTCGGCCAAGCCAAGCCCCTCCTGATTCTAAACTACACACACACACACACACACACACACACACACACACTGTTACACACACACATGCACAGGCGAACACACAGGGCTTATCTCAGGCTGCACCCATTTCCCCAGGTGCACCCACTGACACGCACAATCACACAGGACTCCCCCTCACTGACCACGCCCATCTCCCAACCACCCCTGAACCCTCACTCGCAATCACAGATCATGCCCGTGCTCTTTATCAACATTGATTTTCCTGATGTATTCCATAGCACCTAGTCCGATATGCCTATGGGCCAGGGCATCCCAATGCACAGCCCAGAGGAAGACTTTGTCTTCTGTCTTCACTCTACTTCCTGTGACATTTCCACAGACAAAGCCTTTGATATTTTCCACTTTCAGCTCTTCCTACATCTTCGGTGCCCCTTCCACCCAGTCCTAATACTCTCCCCAGTCACCCAGCCATAGAACCTACCCTTTTCCCAGCCCCCATGTAACAAAAAGCCTTCAGCACATCTTCACCTTTCAGAGCCCCATCCTCCCACCCCCAACAAAGTCGGACTGATCAATTCTCAGTGGCCCACCCATTGCTGTTTGCTTCAGATACCACTCCTGTAGTTAACCAGGGCATTTAACCGTAAATTCAAAAGAGTAAATATGTGGCAGCTCAGGGGCTCTGACTCTAAAAAGGATGTAGACAGCCCAGCTGGTATTGCTCAGTGGTTGAACATTGACCTGTGACCCAGAAGGTCATGGTTCAATTCCCGGTCAGGGCACATGCCTAGGTTGTGGGCTTGATCCCCAGTGTGGGGTGTGTAGGAAGCAGCTGATCAATGATACTCTCCCATCATTGATGTTTCTATCTCTCTCTCCTTCTCCCTTTCTCTCTGAAATCAATAAATATATATATATATTTTTAAAAGGACATAGACATACAGCCTCACTTGGCCAGGGAGCCAGGAGTATATTGAGCTCAGGCTCTAGCAAGGCAGCCACAAAGTTAGCAGGACTTGGTCTCTGGACTGACTGTCTTCCAGGCTGGATCTCTCCACAAGGTCCCCCACCCCCAGGCTTAGATCACCCATATAATGAGCAGCTTCCTCTGACCAAGGAACAGTTGCTCCTGAGAAAGTAAAGGTCCAGCCCTAGTCCCAGGATTCTGTCTTCTGGTCTAATCTGAATCATTCTCCATCCTTGAACCAACCCCATTGGTTGGGGCCTTGGAACATGAAACTCTAGGGCAGTGGTCGGCAAACTGCGGCTCGCAAGCCACATGTGGCTCTTTGGCCCCTTGAGTGTGGCTCTTCCACAAAATACCACAGCCTGGGCGAGTCTATTTTGAAGAAGTGGCGTTAGAAGAAGTTTAAGTTTAAAAAATTTGGCTCTCAAAAGAAATTTCAAACATTGTACTGTTGATATTTGGCTCTGTTGACTAATGAGTTTTCCGACCACTGCTCTAGGGAATTCCTTTCCTTCCCAAGCTCCCTAATACCCAGAGCAGACCCAGCCTGTGTCCAGTGCTGTTCTAGGGTGACAGCACTGTACTAGCCCGAAGCTTGGCGACTGTTTAGAAAAACTATCCAGCCCATGGCTTCTTGTCAGAAAGAAAAACCATCTTAAATTAATCAGACAGATAACATCCTGATCAGAACACCTGGCACCTAAGAGGAGCTCTCAATTGTAATATATATTAAAGAGACATGCTTATGACCCTACTCTTTATATTTCTACCCCTCACCCCAGGCCCAGAAGAGAGAAATATTGAAGCAAACATTCTGAGTCCCTTTCCTGACCCTGCCATGTGCTGCTCCAGCCCAAAAAAGTGATTCTCTGCTCTGTGAGATCCAACCCACTGGGCCACATCTGCCAGGAGCCAGGTCTCCGAGTGGAACATGGCTGTGTCTTACTAGTTCTAGCTTAGACCTGCCTGGCTTCAGTGGAGCTTGCTGCCCTCCTCCCCTGCTCACCACCCTCCTCAAGGGAAATCTGCCCCTCTTCAGGGGGCCTGTGGCTGCATGTGGAAGTTCAGACTGAGGGCCAAGTGCAAGAGCCTGCTGTCCTGGGAGCCCGATGCTTCTGGTGGTATCACTGACTCTTTGATCCCAATTATATCCATAATTAGTTATAACCAAGAGGGGAGGAAGTATAAACGATTAGCAGACCCCCCTCACAATAGCAATTCTTCTTATTATTAATATTACTACATTATTGTCATCGTTACCATTAATATTACACCAGCCCTCTCCCCAAACCCGGGAGCAGTAAGAGCCTGGGCAGCGGTAGCCCTGGTCTCTCGCTTTCCCTCCCAAGAAGGATCATCAGCCCTGAATGTCCCTCTCCTGGGAACTGAGCCTTGTCCTCAGCAGAAAACACAAGAATAATTGGAAAGCCCTGTCTCCATCCTGCAGAAGCATACTAGTCCCTTGGGCTCTGGCACTAAATCATACCACAAGCCCATATATCTGTCCAGGGAAGAAAGAAAGCAATTGAAACTCAGTATTTAAAGGCAGTCTCAGATTTATCCCCCGTCTCGACAGCCTACAAAATGTTGGAGAATAGACTTTGCCTTTCTCTGGATGATAAAACAGGGTCCACTGTGCAGGAATTGGCCCTGAGAAAGTTCATTGCTCATCCTTGTGAGACCTTCCTAAGAAACAAAACTGCAGGCCAAACTCTTAGTTTTTCAGTCTTCTTCTACTCACTGGCAAAGCAAATATCATCTTTCTAGCATCCAAGATGCTCGCCTTGTTTAACCAATCAATGCCCCAATGGACCCCCATGCTAATATGCTCCCGGAAAGGAGTTTCAAGGCCAAATGTTTTGGCTTATTTCCATTCAGAGAGCTTCCCTGTTGTTTGGACATTAATGAACTAAAATCCAAAGTCCGCAGCCCATTTCTTCACCCCCTAACCTGACTTTGGAAGTTTGCTGGCTCCATGTCAAGCTGATTACTGATGACAGGCAATCAGTCATCACGCCTTGTCTGTGGGCGGGTGAGCCCAGGGCCAGACACAAGTCCACACAGGATTGCATCATCCGCAGCTATCGGTCCAAAGAACCGTTGGTGACATAATGTGCTGATAACTCCGTGCCGGGTCTTGCGGTAGAAGCTCACGTTATTGTTGACAATTAACCTGATACAAGAAACCCACATAAATCAATCACTACATCCAGGGGTAAAAAGTCCCTGATCTACAGTGGTAACTGCATAGACAAAGCCAGTGACTTGGGTTTACAACCTCGTAGCTGAGGTGTGAATGTGGGGAGGAAGTTGCCAGTATCAGAGATGTTTCAGAGAATATAATTTCCAGAGACCCATGGGATTGATCTGCCTTCCATTGGTCATTCTCTCCCTCACACTTGCTTCCTTAGCTCAGCAATTAATGTCTTCTTCAGGTTCTTTCTCAGCGCCCCCTTAGGGCACCCCGTCCCACAGACTTGAAATTCCCAGAGGCTCCCTCTGGCTGCCCATTGATGCAATGTCTTTGCCCAGGGCCCCTTCCTCTCTCCTCACCTCCCTCTTCGTCCCACTGGATGGCTCCTCTCTGCCATTTAGGTCTCTGCCTAGACCTTCCTTGGTGCAGGCACTTTCTTTGGCCCCTCATTCTGCTCAAGGGGACCCTCCATTAAATTTCCTAAGGCTGCATGGCTGGGTGGCTTAAACAACAGAAATTTACTGCCTCACCATTTGGAGGCCAGAAGTCTGAAATCTAGGGCTTGGCAGGGCCTTCTAAAGGCCCTGTAGATGGCCGTCTCCTCCCTGTGTCTTCACATTGTCTTCCCTCTGTGTTTGTGTGTCCAAATTTCCCCTTCTTATAAGGACACAGTCCTATTGCATTCACACCTGCCCTAAGGACCTTAATTGAACTTGACTACTTATGTAAAGACTCTCTCCAAATAAGGTCCAATTGAGGCACAGGGGTTAAGTCTTCAACATACAACTTGCTGGCCCTTATCACTTCACACCTTTTGTAAGGTGTTAGCTGGTCCACCTCCTTCCTTTCCCTCATGGAGGGCAAGGACAAGGTCCGATTCTCCCCTCTAGTCCCACTGCCTGCCATCAGTAGGCACTCCGTTTTGTCTCTGACTTCATGTGCCTGTCTTCACTCCTTGTCTTTATTTTGTAATGCCCTTGCTCTGACTGCACAAGCCCTGATAGCAACAGGGATTCCTGAACTGTGGAGGGGTGCTCAGAGACTGCCCCTGATGGCAGCACTGTCATAATGACCCAGGCACATCCTCCCCATCTGCTTTGGCCCCCAGGGAGCCACCGCCGCTGGGGACCTGAGTCCCTCATTGGCAACATGTGCATCAAGCTAATTCTCCAGCTCCATTTCTTAATCTCACCGGTGGTTCCAGGAATGCAGCCATGCACTCTAATGGGCTCCTGTCATTAGAGGCTTGGCAAACGCTCAGACTCCTGGCTCCCCAAAGCCCAAGAGAGCTGGCCAAGGGCTGAGAGGCACCAAGGCCATTTTCGAAAGCAAAGGGGCAGCAGGATCACAGTCCGACATTTTTTAAAACCTGCATTTATTTAGTAAATAATGTATGTTAATGCAACATATGCTCTATTGTGTAATAATTATGGAAACAGCTTGATCCTGCTATGCCAGACTTGTCTTCCACAGCTGCTCAGCAGAAATCCTGTGTCCCCTCTTTGTCCATGAAAGGGCTGCAGACACCAGAGTCAGCCCCCTGCCACCCTGTCACCTGCTAGGCTGCTGTCTTCCTCCCCTGCCATCTTCCACAGACTCTCCTCAGACCCACACACCTCCAGAGCATATTGGCAATAGTCATCTCCAGAGTTATAAAATCACCTCACCCTGTTGACATTCAGACCCTAATTGACACATGAGGGGCCACTGCAACTCAACTGTCTTCCAGGTCTGTCTCCTGAGCAGACCACAGAGGCCCCGTCTTTCCCGCCAGGGCCCAGGAGCAAGTGAGTCAGAATTATCCCCATGTCAGCTGACTTAAGCCTTAATGTCAAACCAAATGCCTATTTGCTGGAATGTGGGTATAGGGTGGTGATGGACTGCAAAGACACATGAGGCAACATTCTGGGGTGATGGGAATGTTCCAATTATTGACTGAGGTGGTGGTTACCTGGATGTATACCTTCTATACTCATCAAGTTGTTTAATTAAAAATCTGTATTTATTGTATCTAAATTACCTCCATATGGTTGATTTAAGAAAAAAATAAATGTCATAATAACAACACATAGAACCAGGTTTCCCTCGTATTTTGGCAACTTTGAGGTTCTAAACCCCTCCTCTGTAGATATCTGTCCTAATAACCCATTATTATGACATAGTTGGCCCATGATATTTATTAAAATATGGATCTGAAGATATAGTGCAGTCACATCAATTCAAGAGTATGCTCTGGGCCCTGTGTTATTGGGAAAATTTTGTCTTAACAGATTATTAAAATTCACATATGGGAAACCAGCCCAAGGCCAGCACCAGGAGCCTGGTTTCAGGTCTGACAACCCATGGAATCTTGGCAGCATGCTTACCCTCTCCAGTTTTCAGTTCCTTTAACTGTAATGTGAGGCTGCAGACTGTCTCATCTGGGGCATTTCTTTTAACTCTGCAAGCCAACACTCAGGCTGTACCATTCTTGTGAGTCTAAGAAATGATGGGTCAACATGGAACACTCTCCTTACTAGAATGCTCTTCAGAGCTTTTATGATGCCAACTGAATTAGGAATCTTTAAAAGTAGCTTGACATGTCTGTTTTCATTGTGGAAGGTTGTTGTTGGTAGTGGTGGTTGTATACTAGTATATGTGTGGTGGAGGATGAAGTTGGGGTAGGTAGTGGTTTTTGCCAAATGCCTAGTAACCATCTTGAGGAAAACCACAGAACAACATTGGAAAAATACTGCTACAGTGGGTAGAAGACAGGATGAAGATTCAGATAAATTAATATCTGAATACCTCCAAGATGAGCCCCAGAGATTCTCACTTCTTGATATTCACACTTGACTGCACTTGTGTAGTCAAGAAGATTTTGCAAAAATTATGAAGTATGACTTCTGAGATTAGGTCATAAAAAAACATTGTAGCTTCTGCCTTGCTTTCTCTTGGACCATTGACTCTGGGGAAAGCTAGCTGCCATGTCCTGGGAACAGCCGAAGTCCAAGTGGTGAAGAACTGAGGTGCCTCAACAATAGCTGTCTCTGGCTCTCTAGTTATAAGAATGTGCCATCTTGAAGGCAGATCCTCCAGCCCGAATCAAGCCTTCAGGAGACTGCAATCCCAACTGACATTTGACTTCATGAGAGACTACAAGCCAGAACCATCCAGCAAAGCTATCCCAGAATTTCTGACCTATAGTAACTGTGTGAGAGGATAAATGGCATTGTTGTTTTAAGCCACTGAGGATTATTTCTTATGCAGCAATAACTACTACAGTTAAGCAGAATTTCCATGATACTTTAATTCAATGAGCTTTTAGGACAGTGGTTCTCAACCTTTCTAATGCGCGACCCTTTAATACAGTTCCTCATGTTGTGGTGACCTCCAACCATAAAATTATTTTTGTTGCTACTTCATAACTGTAATTTTGCTACTGTTATGAATCATAATGTAAATATCTGTGTTTTACAATGGTCTTAGCAACCCTGCTAAGGTTGCGACCCACAGGTTGAGAACCGCTGCTGTAGAGCCTAAGACTATCGGAAAACACAAAGATTTATATTACGATTCATTAACAGTAGCAAAATTACAGTTATGAAGTAGCAACAAAAATAATTTTATGGTTGGAGGTCACCACAATATGAGGAACTGTATTAAAGGGTCACAGCATTAGAAAGGTTGAGAATCACTGCTTAGGAAATAGTTTACACCCTTTAGAAGTCAAGAGCAATGGCATTCTCACAGTTATGCTTCCCTCCCAATTATAGGTACAAAAGTCTGGAAGACCTAGAATCATCCCTTTCCCAACCCTTCAAACTCTGTTTTGTCATCCAGCAAAATAAAACAAACAACAAAAATGTTTCCTGCTACATGTTTTCCTCAACTACCTGGAAGACCAGTGGTGATTGGTATGATTTCCATGATTTCATTTTCACCCTCTGGATGTAGGTACACTTATCCTTTTACGTGGTGTAAAAAATTAGCTTGCATTACATTAAGTTAGCTATATAATGAGAACAGCATGATGTTACCTGACACTACTTTCTGTCTGTCTGTCTGTCAGTCTGTCTGCCTGTCTCTCTGTCCTGGACAGAAGCTCTTGTTTTACTGATGGGCTGTGCTTATGGAGAAGGTAGCTAATGCCCAGAACGTTATTTAGACCACCCATCAGCCTTCATCCAGTTTCCTGAGAGTAGGTGAAATGACTAAAAAACCTACAAAGATGGAAATCCCATAATCTCAGCAAGAAGTCCCATTGTATTAATATTTCAGTGTTTGCTTTGCTACAAAAAAGTTTGCTATACCATGAGAGAACTTTTGAGTGTACCACCTAGAGGAGAAGAATATATGGTCTAAAACAAAATATTTGAAGATTGAAGACTAATAACATGATGATGTTAGGTCTGAATTTTCTTGAATAATGAAGAAAAAAAAGGATAATCCAGTTATCGATGAAAATGAACACAAAAGACCAAGTTGAATAAGGGAGGCTCCATCTCCCTGCACCTTAGAACAAGGGTAATGAAATACTGTCTTTGCAAAGCCCCTTTCTTGGAAGAAGAGCTCATAAAACTTTATCATACACATATTTGCTTTACTAATGCAATCGTTTCATCTTGTTCTGCTTTTGCGAAGGCATCTTGACTATAGTGAGGCAGGGACTCCAGACTGATTGTTTATAGAGAACATCAAGCCATCTTCTGGAAGAGCCCAATTTTCTGAGGGAATTCAACAGTGAAAACACCACATGATTTTCCCTTATCAAAACACATTCTCAGGGTTTAATGAAATGGAACCATGTCCCTATGAAGCAACAGTCATGTCGTGTTGATTAACCTTATCTGTAGTCTCCTCATTCATTTTCCTGGTCACAGAGGCTGCCGTGGGAGAGTAAATACTGCCCAGACCTTACCTTTCACCTCTTCCTAATCTTCCTTCAGGGACTCCTAGCAACTGTCCTGCCCCAAGAACCAGGTAATAAGCAGAGGGGTGTGAACTCAGACAAAGCAATTAGTCTTTTGACCAATATCAACCAAGAAGAGGGAAGCTGGGAGGCTTCATTCTGGAATTTTCCCCAAAGAAGTTAAGCTGACTTGTATGGCATGGGACACACCCTACCGGGGATGACATAACGTCAAGAAAAAGTGTACCCCCACCCCACACGCTTGTGCCTTTTGTTCTTCCATTTTACCCGAGAAGTGAAAAGTCACATACCCCCGGCTTCAAGCAGAGGGCTGTGTTTGCATAAGGAAGGGGTAGTGTAGACAGGACCTCTTACAGGGGAGGGGGAGGGCTGCCCTGCCTGGACATTCAAATGCAGAGGCCAGTTTTGGCGTGGGCGCCCCTGATCATGACAGACTTTCTCACAACAGATGCTTCTGTCGGTATCAAGATTTTATCTTTTTAACAGTTAATGAAAAGAAAGAAAAGATATGACTGCCAACAGTTTAGGGGCCAAGAGAGCATTTCCAAAGCCAATGTGCAAATTTCTCTAGTCATTATTGTCTAGTTCTCTCTCCTGACAGAACTGGTTAGAGTCATTGACCTGATGGGAATGCATATCCACATCAGTGCTGCTCTGCTTTCGATGGAAGCCATAAGGGCTCAATATGTGGTTCTTTGGATGGATGGATGGTTGAATGAATGAATAAACAAATACTTTTTCACATTATTTCATCTTCAGGACAACCTAGTGAGATACGAAAGCCACATATTCATCCCCTCTTTAACAGGTGTGGAAACTGAGGTGCAAAGGCACCTAATTGCACACTAAAGTTACGTGGAAAATAGGTAACACTGATTAGAACTCCCCATGATCTTTCCACCGTGGAAGGAAATATGAGAAGCAAGGTAAGTGACCAATCCACAGTCACATCTTTATTGTGCACATTTCAGTTGAATAATTTAATTAATAAATAATTGGCCTGCTCCCTCATCCTGGTGACCTCCTTCCCCTCCTCCTCTGCTCCTTTCCCACATGCCCAGTGCTCCCAGGATGGCACAGCCCAGCAAAAACACTGTGCCTTCCATGGCTCCTTCCTGAGACACATCAATGGAAGTTAACCTCTCCCCCTGTCCTGAGCACCTCCCTAATGCTGCTCATGCTTTTCTCTCCTGCCTCATCTCAACTGGACTGCCAGATCATTCTTGGGTCCTCTTTGCAGTATTCGTTACCCCAGCTTTGTCTGTATGTCCTTTCCCATAGGCCCTGAGAAGAGTCGAGTAGGAAGAAGCATTTGCATCAATTATTTTGGAGCGAAAGCAAGACCACCCCAAGTAAAGGAAATCTGGCTTCAGTGATGTGGCAGAATGATGGAAGAGTAGTCAGTCACCTTGGGGCTTACTATTTCCAGACACTGTGTTGTTGCTTCCTTGGCCCTCTCCATCCTTCCCGCAATCCTTCAGGCACAGGATAACTACCATTATACAGCAATGAAATTGATTTGTTTTTCCATTCATTTAAATGAAAAGACTTTCCCTGAAAGTACTTTCTTATTCCAATGACATCCCCATTGTTCAAAATGTATTGATATCTCTTCTGGCATTTCTTTCACTGCTGCTGAATATTCTTCTGGATCATTCTCAAGGGTGGCAACTTTTTAACCCTGAGGGTAAGTTTGACCATGGCTATTTGGCCAGATGATAATAACAATGTAAATGCACAGAGCACTTTACAGATTCAGAGAACTATGATGTCCTTGGTGTTGATAGATTCAGAATGAAGATTTATAACTCAGGAAGGTGAGAAGTGTTGTTTGGGTAGAAGTGTTGACATAACAAAGGAAAGAGACAGGTTTTCTTGGGTGGTTCCAGGATGCCCCAAAGTAAGGCCCAGCACCGAATTCTGGACCAGCTTTAAGTGACAGCAGCCTAACTGTGAGCATCTGGATCCACCAGGAGTGAGCAAGGCAGCTGTGGGGACTGCGGCCTCCAGAAGTACAAGGGGCAGCCCCTCTCACTTGTTTCCATTCAGGAAAGGGATCTTGAGTTGCCAAAGCTTCCAATTTTTCAAGAAAATCTCTCAATTTTATTTTTATTTGAGATCTCCTGATTTGTCAATATTGACAACAAACTCAGCTTAAAGAAACAAAATCACAGAGCCAGTCAGAGAAAAGATGTGTCCACCAAGGGGACATGTCTGGCCACCAGTTTGCAATGTGATATTTGAAGCTCCCTATAGGTTGGAAATGGGCAAATAAGTGGAGGTTGCTTGTGTCTCTCTTGTGAAGTGAGAGTAGGAAAAATAAAACCCAATTGCCTCTGTGAGGCACCATGGGGAGGACAGGGCCTGGTTACAGGTGACAGGTGGCAGGTGTTCTCCAGGTGACAATATCCCTCTATGTTGGTGGCAAGCCCATGGCCCAGCTCTTCCTTTAGTGTTAGGGTGGCCACCCTCCCTCACACTCCCATCCCACTGAAGGCCACCCTGCCAGCTGATGACCTTTGTCATCCCCAGTGACTCCAGGTATGCAAATGAGGAGCTTTTCCTTCCAAACTGGACAGACGACATGGACTGTCACAAATACGTGTGGCAAAGTCTCAGTGATAGAGAAAGGTGAGGCTCTGGAAATATTTTGAAAAAAAGAATGTGTAAGTATGAGAAGGGTCATCAGATAACATCAGCTTTTACAGATGAGGCTGTTCAGAAGGGAGCCTATAAACACTCTTCACAGAGACTCAAAGGAGTATTGATTTTTTAGGAGCAGAGAGGGTCAAAATGACATCCCTTGCACATGGCAGCCCCCACTCATCCACTCGGGACCTTTCTAACAAAGAGCAAAGTCAGGAAAAGGTGAACAGATGGGGCTGGAAATAGGGACAAAGAGGAAGGCGTAGTCTGGTCCCGAAAAGCCTTACCCCCGCTGCAGGGCCGAGCAAAGCCAATCTCTTGCGAAAAACCAGAGCCTGGGTTTGTGTTGAGGCTGCTGTGGTTGACAGCCACCTCTTGGGATACCCTCTTTGTGTCTGCAGGAAAGCAGTGGAAAAGCCAGGGCAGGCAGTGGCCCGATGACCCTGGCAGTCAAAGACTTCTCGGGTTGATTTACCTGCTCCTGCAAGTGCATGGCGTACCTCGGAGGCACCAGACGCCATGCTCAGCAGGACGAGACTGCATGGCCCTCATGACCGGAGGGCCCAGGCTTGCTGGTGCTTTGTGGTCTGCAACAAAAGGTACGTGGAAGGGAGGAAAGGGTCACCCTTGTGTTACTGCGAAAGATGAGCAGTACTGATGTCCACTACCTAGGCCTGGGAGAGGTTCTGGCCTAAAGCGGGGCAGGAGGCTTCTCTGGGAAGGAGAGAGGATTTAGAAAACAGAAGGAAACAATTTTCCTGGTGGCTGAAGCCAGGAAGATGTCAGAATGAGGAGTTAAACAAGGAAAACTCTGAGGTCATCAGCGGAGCAGACAAGAGGGCCATGGCACCTTAACTTTGCTGCTCGCCAGGAGGGAGGAGATCCCATCCTTTAGCTCATCCTCCCTTCCAGGTCTGACCTGTTGGCAAGGAGACCAAATTTGCCTTAAGAGGATCAAAGTATTAGACCAAACGAAGGGCTTTGAGAGGGTTGGCTTGGAGAAGTGGAAGAGGGAGCATGCTGCAGTGGGCGGAGAGAAGGCAGGTTTAGGAAGGCCAACTGCTCCACCACAGAGAAACTGGGGAGTCAGGGGAGTAAAGGTTCCCCATCCTCCCACGCAGACTACAGAGCAGGCTGGGCCCTCTGGGAAGTCAGCCAATGTGAGAAGAACCAAGCTGTAAAGTTAGACACCAGCTAAACAGAGTGAGGTCCACAGACCACTCATTCATGCTGCCGACTGACCAGTGAAGTCGACTAAGAAGGAGACACTGCTGAGCCAAGGGAGCCATGGGGTTAGGGTCCCAGGAGCTAGAAAAGAACCAAGGAGAGGAAAACTACCAAGCACAGCAGAGGGGTGGCTGTGGTGCCAAGGAACCTGTAGCCCAACAGAGGCTTTCTTTGAGAGTCCACACTTTGACCCCTTGGGAGAGCCTTGGTGGTTCTTCTTCCAAAGGTTTAGACTGCAGGTCGGGCATCTGGACAAGGGCCAGTGGCCACGGAGTCCACGAGCGTAGAAAATCCAGGTCACAAAAAAGGAGGTGAGAAGATGTGTTGGGATCACAGACTGTGCAAAGAATGGGGAGAGCCAAGGAAGAAAGCTCTGGAAGAGAGAAGAGTTGAGCTCCACTTAGTGACTGTAGGGGAAATGTCTGACGTGAAGACCACTTTCCGTAAAGGAACTTCCAAGGGATTTCAAGTATGTGCTAAGAGACAGACTAGGCATCCAAGGGGGTTGTCCAGGGCAGGATGTGACTAAAGGGCTGCCATCCTTCCCAGCCCTAGGGAGGAGCACCAGGGAGCCTCTGCCACTGACAGCTGAGGGCCGGAGGCTTGTTTTGGGAGCCAGGGGCGGGTGAGGTGGGGTGGGGGATGGGGCAGAGGGGACTCCTTCCCCATGGTAGAATTATGTGAATGTGAAGAGTTCCCTTCATCTGAACATGAATGAAAACTGGGGCATGGCCATGAGGACAATCTCTGTTCAGGTGAAAGGTAGGAGTTTTTCTCAGTGAAGTAAGAAGCTCAGATACAAAAACTAATTCTACTCATTCATGTTTCTGAACTTTGCACCATCTCCACCAGTCAAATCTCCTTGCTAAGACCCTGTCTCTTTCTCTGTGTCCAGTGTCCCCTCCTCTCCCCTAATAATCCCCTACGGCTCAAGCCTGAACTCAAGTTAAAATATTTATAAAGAGAAACTATGAGCAAAGCTTAGTATTTAAGGTGATGTGTACATAACCAACCAGCAATAGTCTTTCATGAACCAAGTCCTTGTTTGGCCACTAGTCCCTGCTGATCATGAAGAGATTGAGGGCCTCGGTCCGTGGACTCCCTCCAGGTTGCTTGGATCTTACACTGGTGCCCACACTCAGTCAGTGTTTCCTGAATAACCAGACACTTGGAGAAGCTCAGGGCAATAAATAATTACCTGTCACAAGAGCACCACAGACTGACACTAAGAAGCAATTCACAGTGGCCATGCTGGCTTGTGGGGATTAGCCTAATCTTTCCCACAGGCAGTTCTCTCTCCTCTCTTCTCTCTCCCCGGGGCTCCAAGTCAGCCCACTCTCCTGAGCAAACATTGACCACAGGAAGGCAGGAAACCTGTTTGGAAATTGAACATAGCAAAGACATGTGTATCCTGCAAAGGGTGCCCTCTGGGATCCTGAAACCTCACTCTGGGTTCATCCAGGCAATGACGGAGTGAGGTCCTACAGGAGAAGAGGACGTCCCGCTGTCACACAGCTGGGACCAGGGTCCAGGTGGGCTGCTCGGCTCTTCAGGGCCATTTTCTTGGCACCACCTTTACCTGCAGGATGGAAGCTGGCAACGGAGTGTGCTGACCCCTTGGTAGGTCTCAGAACTAAAGCCAGCACCTCACACAGCTCAGCAGGGAGCAGCCCAGGAGTGGAGGGGAAGTGCCATATTGCATCGCAGGACAGCACCTGCTTTGGAGGTGCATAGATCCACGGCGGTTCCGCCACCTTGAATGACCCAATGATCCATTTTCAAATGAAGAAACTAAGTTTCAAAAAAGTTAAAAGACTTGCCCAAGGTCGGCTGGCGAATTATCTGACTGAAATAAAGCACCCTGGGCCAATGCTGTCTGACACAGTTTCCCCACTTCCCGTCAGTTCGTTTAATGGCATGTTGTCATCTTTAGGAAAGATGAAATGATTTTTTTAAATGGTTTCCCAATGATTCTACTTCTCATAGGACCTGACATATTCCCACATCTGTGAGACTTGTGGACAAATTTATACACTGCAGCATTTTTAATAATCGGAAAGAACCTAACTCCACACTATTAGGGTACTTTTCACATAAATTATGGTATGTCCATGTGGTGGAATATTATGCAGTTATTAAAAGAATGAGGCAGATATACTGATGTGAAATGAACTACAATATATGATGTTAAGTGAAAAATCCAGGTATACAACAGTGTGTGTGTATGTGTGTGTGCGCGCACGCACTTCCTTGCTTGTATAAATACTTTGAGAGAATGTCTAGGAAATTGGAAAAAGTGATTACCTTCTGGGTGCTGATGTCTGGCACATAGTAGGTGCTCAATGAGTACCTGATATTGGAGGGATAACATCCTCATTGGCCCCCAATCGCGTTCCACCAAGCATGAAATAGAAGTTCATGTATCCAATTATCCTTATTCCCTGAAGTTGACCCAGGGCCCACGCCAAGGCTTCCTGTCTCTAGAGAGTGGATGCCCATCTGTGGCAAATGTTTCCGCAGCCTGGCACAGGCGGCGGGTCCCAGGGATCCCAGGAAGTCTAGGCTGGGTGGCAGAGCACTTACTTTACTCTGTCAGGAGGAGAAACTCACCAGCTACTTAGCGTCCCTCAGAAATACTTAAAAATGTTTCCTAGGCAAGTCTGCCAGGAAGTAATATTGTCTTCAATATAAAATAAATGCAAAAGTAACCCAGACAAAAACTCTCATAAAAATCACGGAATAAAGCCAAATCAAAAATGCCTCCTTTTCTTTGTTAATGTTTAAATTTTTATCAAAGAAATATGGTCCCTCATGCTGGCAAGATCGCTCCCTTTGGGCCATGCGTGAGCAGACCATCCTCCCAGGACAGGTGTCCATCAAAGCTGATCTGCTCGGACTCCAGGTCTGGCGTCTCTTCTCCAAAATGACAGCGAGGTAAGAAATGAGTAAGCTAAACACACCGGGGGTGGGTCCATGGCGGAAACTCAATGGGGCATATTTTCTAAGAGTTGAATCTTTTATTAGGAGAAAGCCAACAATAAAGACTTCAAGCCAACATCAAAATAATGAGTACTCACAGGCCAGGTAAGAGTTTCAGAAGCATTCTAAGATTTTACCAGAACAAACTGTTCAACCTTCCTAACAGCCAAGGAGGTCAGTATTATGATTGTCCTCACTGTACAGCTGAGAAACAGGTTAGTTACCTTCCCCAGGTCCGCAGTTAATCAGCGGTGGACCCAGAATTTGAACCCACAGAGCCTGGCTCTCCCATGGTGCTCCTGGAGGTCAGTGGGAGAATTAAGGCGCTGAGACGGCCAGTCATGAAGAGAAGGTTTAAACTCCTGACAGCATAGCCATCGGGGCTGCCCTGGACCCCCTCCTGCTCCACACACACAGGAGTCCTGAATAAAATAGAATGGAAAATGGTTTTAAATTGATAGCCACGTTGAAAAGAAAGGAAACTCCCCGGAAGCCAGAGACATGAAAAGGCTATAAAATGGAGGCAACAAGCCCTGGAGAGCCAGGCGGACATGGCTCCTGCACAGCAGTGTCTGTGACACCCACGGTGTGGGGCCCAGACCCGAGACGCTGCCTCTAAACAGGGCCTGGGAAGAGAAAGCATCCTCATCAAGGGAAGACTGGAGAAATCTCTCCCGATGGCTCAGGGATGTGGCAAAGGTCGGCCTCCCCTGCCTGGGGCACCAGCGGAAGCAGTGTCTCACCTGAGAAACTGGGGTCCCAACACTGAGGGGAAGTCTGAGTGTAAATTCCCCACGTGCCAAGTCTGAGCTACAGAATTCTTGGGAAGACAGTCACAAGTGGCAAAGCAGATGTCCTCTCTATACACTCCCACCCAGGGCATTTAATCCATTTCTTATTGTTGTTTTAAATAAATTAATATGCATTTTAGTTTTTCTTAGTTTTAACTTCCAATGTGTTAAATATGTTAAATATACCATATATAAACAAAAGCTCTTTGGAGTCCTCAAACATTTTTAAGGCTGTGGAAGTGTTCTGAGACCAAAAGTTTGAGAATCGCTGCTCTGATGTGTGCCAGACTCTGTGACGAGCTCTAGGGAACCAAGACAAAGGAAGCTGTTCCTGAGTGAGGCAGCCGTCTGCGAGGGCCATCCCCCAATGGCTCTCTCCCCCTGCATGGCTTGCGGTGACTTTGTACCTAGGGCGAGGGGGAACTTGGGGAGGTGGGGGACACTCACATTTAGGTAACATGAATGAGGGTGCCCTGTCTCAAGAGCCCAATAATTAGGAGATCAAGTCATTTAGTGTCCAAACGGGATAATTTATTGAACATGCAATTCAACATGCTGTCAAAATCATTTGCTATGGCTGGTGTTTCAGTGGTTAGCGCCTCCACCTGCCCACCAAAAGGTCACAAGTTCTATTCCTGATCAAGGGCATGTACCTAGGTTGTGGGTTTCTTCCCCTGCCCGGTTGGGTGAGTATGGGAGGCGACCAATCTCTCTCTCCCTCTCTCCCTTACACTCTCTCCAAAAATCAATGGGAAAAAAATCAGATTGTGATAGTCATGGGCAAGCCAGGACAGAGGGTCACACTATAAAGAATTTGTGCCCTTGAAAATAACTGGAGATACAGTTGGAAAGTCTCCATGGGTGGGAGGAAGGCATGGATGCCGTTCCTATGTGGGTGATGATCCCGAGCATCTCTGCAGCAGGAGAGGGTCATCAGGGATAGATAGCTGGGATGCAGCCCAGAGAGGGGGTTCCCAGGAGAAGGAAGTCAGCATCCCCCCAGGTGGGCCTGTCATCCAGGGAAGGGCTGACCTAAGTCCTGGTGTCACAGGGCTCTATCCACCTAATTGCCCTTAACTAAAAATTAAAATAAGAACAAGCAAAACCCCCTGGGTTATGGAAGGATAAAGGGGGTTGATGCTAGAAGACTTTTTGTAGGTACCAGGCGAATGGAAAAGGATCCTGTTTATGTGGACTTGACCCCTCATCACCCTCCAAGAGGCAGAGTAGGCCCAGCCCATGTCATTTTTTCATTCCTTTGCAAGCATCTGAGTTAACTTCTAAGATCCGCAGATGAATCCTAGATGTGTCACATATTCTATTGTCCTGAAGTGAGCAGGAGCACCTGGCTGTGGGAAGGAGAAATAAGAACCAGTTCCAGAGTTGTCCTTAAGAGGGGCCAACCTTTGACAAAGTGTACAGCGACGTCGCATCCCACAAGCTGAGAGTCATCTGCCTCGGCTTCAACATCATCTGAGCCAGGCATGGAAATGAGCTGCAGCCCAGTGCCTGCAGCTGACCCTGTGCAATTACCCTGTCCCCAGAGGTGCCGACCTCGGGGGGCTCGGGATGATTAGAATCCCGTCCTCAGGCCCAGCCAGCTCTGAGCTGCCAGAGACCTGGGGTCCAGGCCCAGCTCGGTCACTGGTTAGCTATGGATCTTGCCTTTTCATTTCTATTTTTCCCATCAAGTAATTGGAGGTACTAACGTCTTCCCGGGGTGTGGTGATGATTACAGGTGAGTTTGTCAAGGTGCTTGGAAGCTCTCAATAGTGTAAGGCTGCACTGTGTGTGTTATATGCAAAATAAACCCTGCAGAAGAGTTCTCCTAAAAGCCAGCAAGTGGTTTGCGTTAGTAAAATAATGATTTGGTCACCATTTAGCAAATGACCTCCATTCTTTTAATGGCTACGTGGGATTTAAAAAAAAAAAAAAAAAAGCAGGATGAGAGGGAGGAAGGGAGAGCAGGAGGAAGAGAGAGTGAAGATAAAATTAGACAGACAAGATTGGTTCCCTCAACTCGGAATTCAATCCTGTCATCTCCTTGACAACTGGCCCTGCCGAGGGACAGAGGGCAGAGGGCAAGTCCCAGGGGTTCACCTGCCTCAGCAGAAATCCGGCCTGGGGCTGCCAGGGCGGTGAACTGGAAAACCTGAAGTGGGAAGCTCCTGGCCAGCCTGCGCGGCTGTCTCCCCTGGGTCTGACCCTGGGAGGGGCAGCAAGCACACAGGGTTGCGGGGGCCTCAGATGTGAGGGAACACCACCAGAGAGCCCTGGCTAAGATCACCAGGAAGCTCTGTCCTGTACTCGGATCTAGAGAACCTTCCTGAGCCTGTCTTCCGAGAGGCAGTCGATTCTGTGCCCTCCTCCTCCCCCGCAACAGAGTAGCAAGGCCCAGCCTCTGCAGTGCCTTATGACCAGGGGCAGCTTTTGTGATCGCCCCACACTGGGCCTGGTCTCCAAGGTCTCGCTTGGTTCTGATGCCGCAGGTCTAGGGGGCAGTGTCGGGAAGCACACCGGAGGGCGATCATTGCTCCTCTTCCTGTTGCATCCAATTTATATTTTTTCTAAGTAAATTATTTGGAGTATGCTGATGTTACAGAGCAGACTTCAAAGTCTGCATGGCCCTAGCTGGTTTGGCTCAGTGGGTAGAGTGTTGGCCTGCGGACTGAAGGGTCCCAAGTTCAATTCCGGTCAAGGGCACATGCTTGGTTGCGGACTTGATCCCCAGTAAGGGGTGTGCAAGAGGCAGCCGATCAATGATTCTTTTTCATCGTTGATATTTCTGTCTCTCTCCCTCTCCATTCCTCTCTGAAATCAATAAAAATATATTTTTAAAAATTCTGCATGAACTTCCACGGAAATAGATTCCAAGAAATCCCACACTTGCAACGCTGTATGGCTGGATCCACACAGCCAGCACCATAAACTGGCTGGCTCCCCCAACATCAGGTGCCTTGTGGGGAGATGTGAAAACAGCAGGTCTGACATGTTTTCTTTCTCGGGAATACTTGCCTTTTAAGAGGGCCTCGGCAAAGAGCAGGTACACCTCTCTGAAATCAAATTAGACATAAGTAAATGAAATGATGGTGGGACTGTGGACATTGTAAATCAGGCAATGCTTGGAAATAGCAGGGATTTGGGCCCCTGCACTCATGCCAGGCAGACATATAATGAAATAGCAGCTACCATCTGCTGGGCACCTGCCAGGTGGTACAGTACCTCTGCAGGTGGGAATGGCCACCGCACCTTATTAATGACGAAACTGACCCTCGGAGCCATTATGCCATGAACCACCCATCACCCAGCAGCTAAGATTTACATTCAGGGGTCCAGGTCTGTTCTCCCCCAACCACGATGAGGCCCCACTAGGAAGTGAGACCTGGCTGGAGCCAGAAGACTCATCCTGAAAAGGCAGTGACAAGATGAAGTAGCCTCTGTCCCCGAGAACCCGCAGGTAAGAAATGGCCCTTTTGAACCAGGAACTCCAGGGCAAACCAGGAGGTGGCATCAGAAGTCTCCCAGAAGCTGATCCCCAGCTAGGGCGGGGTCTGGACGGGCATCCTGGAGTGAATTCTCATTAACCTGCTTACTGTCATCACAATGGCTGCTCCTATTTGTTAAGGTCCCTAGATGGGCCATGATTAGGTTTCTGGCCAGTCATAACATTATACCTGGATCAGATTTGGGTTAATTGCCTACAGCCGGGTTAATATCCCTCCTCTGTGACAGGCCCCACACCCTCTGAAGGCCGAACCCCTCTTTCTGACAGGCTTGGCTTTGGGAATTGTGCGGTCAGTGGGGATGTTGTCAGACACCTGGTTCAGGGCACCAGAGGGAACAAAGGACAGTAATCCAGAGAGGATCCGAGCGATTGCACCTTGTGAATAAAACTGCCTGGACGACTAGACTTTTGGAAAAGTAACTGGAAGGGAAACAAAGAGGGTGAGGTCCTGGCACCAGCCCCTCAGTGGAAGCCCCCGGAGTTCGGTTGGACTGACCCTGGGCTGATGTGCTATCCCCCCACCTCTGCCAGGAACCACTTACAGGTTTGGGAGCAAACCTCTCTCGAGTCTCATTACTATGCAGACCCATTTTTCATTCATCGGGAATCCACTGTAGCATTTTAATGTGGAAAGCCTGCTAGTCCATTTCTCTCCCCTGAAGAAAAATGGCTTAATTTCTCCAGCTGATAGATTTTTTTCTGATCCTTCAGACAGTAGAAAAAGACCCTGGAAAATCAGCTGTTGGGCTGTCCACAGGCATTTTATGATGGTCATAAAGGGCTGTGGCGGGTGACACCCTGCATCCTGATCGGTGGCCTCCACACGGCTGTTACCAACTTCTGCAAAAATGATGGTGGATAGAAAAATGATAGATAGGTAGATAGATAGATAGAAAAATGGATGGATGGATAAACCATAATGAAGCTGTGGTTTCCCTGCCATATTTGAAGAGTATAAGCCCTCTGCATATTTTTCCCTGCAGACATGTGAGACCTACTGATACTAAATAATCCCAGAATCCCCTACCTACCCACTTAGCCCCAAATTGAGACAGATCTCATCAGCAGGGGGAAAAATCTATTTAGGAAGGAAATTAGAGGCAAAATTGGGGTTAATCATTTTAGCTGTGTTTTCTATTGTCCAGCCCACAGTACTTAGATGGATGGAATCTGCCCATCCTGTCTGGGGTTCTTCCTCTGAGGCTGAAGGTGGCCTGGCCTGGCCTGGCTGGGGCAGAAGGGGGCCAGGCGCAGAGGGAGGCCAGGCCCACCCCTGGATGAAAGGCCTGGAATTTCATCAGAAGGGTGTGGCTATTTCAGGCATAGACCTGGGAGACAAACCATTTGGGTTCAAATCCCAGATCTGCCATGTGCTAACTTTGTGACTTTAGCACAGTTTCCCCATTGACAAAATGGGGATAATAATGGTACATACCTTGTAAAGCTGTGTGTTGTGCGTTAATGCGCCTAAGGTGATTAAAACAGAGGCAGGCACATTGTCCGCACTATGGGAGATAAGTCAGATTTCCCCTCTAGACCTCCTCAATGAGCAAGTTCATTACAAAAAAGATGAGATTTTAACCCCAACAAGATCATAAAACTTAACTTACTTTTAAGGGTCAAGGCCACAGGTTGCACTTAAAAATCACTATCTTCCCTTATACTGTTTATGGATCTCCCTAGGATCCAAAGCAACATTCATTCAAAGCATAGCCCAGTCTGGGCTGGGCTCTGAATGCAGAAGAAGTGGGTCCTTTGGGCCAGGGCCCTCAGCTAAGCCCTCATCCCAAGGGCTTGTAGCTCCCAGACAGAATTCCCTACCTTCAGCTGCTGTGGCCTTGGAGGAACCACTGGGCAGCTAGGTGTCCCTCAGAAAGTCCCGAAGAGTTGCCAGCCTTTATCCTGCTACTGAATAATTAAAATGCCTATATTCTTAGGCCTGACTTAGAAGTTGCCCAATACCTACATTAACGTGAGCTGCCTCTTGGTTAAATGTCTGAGCCTTACAGGAGCTAGGGGTATAAAAGTGGAAAACACACACGAATTAACTTTACCATGAAAAAAATTGTACCATTGTCTTGAGTGCCCGACTCTGCATGTCACAGTGTCCAGTTAGAGATTTGATTACCGCACTGAAAGCACCCGTTACTGATAAACTCTGATTCCTGCCACGTACTCCCTGTTCCTCCCACGGTGGGAGCCGGTGCTCTCTCTGCTGGCCTGCGGCCTGACAACCAGTTTGCATGAAGCTGGGACATTTATCTTTGGAGAACAGGATGTAAAACTAGAGCGTGTCAACATGATGGAGTACTATGTTGCCATAAAAAATGATAAGCATGTGGAATGTGTCAATATATGGAAATGAGTATGTGAAATAATGTGAAATGGAAACAAGCAGAACACTCAGTAGTTTGCACACACTGATTACGACGCCATCAATATCCCCATCTGCACACTCGTAAGCAAGGACCAGAAGTAAAGTTAGTGTAGTGAAAGCAGAGGATTACTTGTTTTTCTTTACCCCCATAGAATCTTACATACTTTCCTTTTTTTTTTTAATGAGAAGAACAGGAAGTTTGGACTTAGACCAACAAGAGAAAGATTTAGCTGCTGGTACAATTGCTTGGACAGGAAGCAACATTTGCAGTGGTTGAAAATATGCCTCGTAGGGAGCTGTGAGCCTGGAACACACAGGCTGTGAGCTAAGCAGCCCTGCCCTGCCCTGCCAGGCAGGCTACAGCCCGGGCTGAGTGGGGATGTGAGCACTGTTCTTCCAGACGGGCAGAGCACCATGCCCGGCGATGGAGAGTAGAGAGGAGGCTTGGGTGGATGCTCTTTACTAAGTTCACACTTTGCTTGAAAGGAGAGTGATCACATTACCCTGCGTGCCTCCATTGTGCCCATTATCCTGGTAATTATTAGTAACTAGAGGCCCGGTGCACTAAATTTGTGCACGGGTAGGGTCCCTAGGCCTGGCTGGTGATCAAGGCCAATCGGCGCCTTCCAGCTGCCGGCCGGGGCCTTCCTTCATTCCACGCCACCCCCTGGTGGTCAGCGCATGTCATAGCAATGGATTGAACACCCAAGGGGACACTTCGCATATTAGCCTTTTATATACATAGATAATTGTAGCTATTAATAACATCCCTTTTGCCCTGGTCAGTGTGGGTCAATGGTTAGAGTGTTGGCCCCACACCAAAGGGTCTCAGGTTTGATTCCTGGTCAAGGTCATGTGCCTGGGTTGTGGGTCTGCTCCCTGCCCCCAGTCAGGGCTCAGGTGGAAGGCAACCAACAGATGTGTCTCTCTCCTTCCCTTTCCTCCCTTCGGCTCTCTGAAAAGCAGTGGAGGAAATATCCTCAGGTGAGGATTAACAACAACAAAAAGTAAATAAATAAAAATTTAAAAAATCACATCCTTTTATCTCAAAAGTGTCCCTGTCAAGACAATAAAGTATAAGGTCAGCCTACTTAAAGGGGCCACACTGGCCCCAACATATTGCCTAGTGATGTAAGACCTGTCTCTGAAGGCACCCAAAACACTTGTATACAGCTATGCTCTTTCTCACCACAGTGACCAGGGAATCAGCTGGTGCTCTGTCCTCCCTTTACCAGGACATCTAGCCCCAGGTGCGCATTGGGAGTCCTAGCTGTGCCAAGCTGGAGCCACTGGCACCAGCCCATGAGAGTCGCCTGTGCACAGCTTCCCAACTCCACGTTCAGTGGCATCATGTTAGTAGCTTGAAATCTGCACTGATGGGAGTCTTTACTCCATGGAAATCAGAAAACACTGCTATCTGGGTTTTTCTTTTGTCCCAGGGAGCCGGCTGTAAAATATTTAGCAGCACGCCTCAGATTGCTTAAGCCAGAATGGAAACCGACTCCTGGGGCTATCTGACCTCACAGGTTTTATCTTAGCCCCAGCCACAGGGCGCAGCTGCATTTCACATGAAGTGCTGGAGAGTAACCAGAAAACTGGAATGTAGTGGCCCTGCCTTGCAGAAGGAAGAAATGGGCAAGCATCTCTGTTTATTTTCCACCCACATTAGAAACCAAATGAGAACACAAACACAAGTCAGTTCACTTGTCCTGGAATATGACAGCTGGACTCACACCAACGCATCCACTACCTGGCCAGGTTGCTTGCAGCCTGTTAGAGTAGTGACAAGTGTGCTACTGGCCCAGCATTGAGTCTTCTCTCCGTGACAGCTTTTGACTCATGACTCTCTCTTTATCAGACAAGTCTCGAAAACCCCTGCCCCATTGACATGGTAACATGGTGTCACCATACGTAGTGGCTTATTCTTTGGCACCAACGATGTCTTGTTAACTTTTCCCTCCCCACATCCCCCTCCTCCTGCAGCTTCTGAGTAGAGCCCTTTGAGAAAGTCACATTTCATGGTCACGGACAATTCATTACTTCCCGTCACACGCTATTTATTGTCAGCTCCTTTTTGTAACCATGCCAAACAGATGAACTTTCCCAAAGTTTTAAGAAGTTTTTAAAGTAACTTACTGGCACCTGGACCTTGGTTAGCGAGTCAACTAAATCCAAAAGGGTTAATGGAAGAATTGCAGGTGAAGGAAATTCGGGTTTGATCAGGGAGCCCAAGATACTGAAGAAAAAAGAGTGGGAGGGCCAATCACCAGCACTGATTTCACAATAGCCGTGCGTGCTGGGCTGTGCCGGCTCTGAGGATGAAAGGCGCACTATGCTTGCATCGATCAAACATCTCCTGGGTACAAAGAACTCTGCTAAGTGGTGCAGGATAATTCAGAAAAATTAGGACATGTGTTCTTTGCCTTTATAAACTAGTGGAAGAGACAGGATGGAGGCTGAGGAAATAATGAGGTGCTAGTAAATGGGTGAAAGGAGACAAACAAAAATGGCAATCCTTGACTTACCACAGTGATGGAGGGAGGCTGAATCCATGCTGCGGCTGGACTAGATCAATCAGGATAGTCTCAGGAAGATGGCGTTGAGCAGGTCCCTTAAATGCATTCCACTAGCAGCTATGGGGAGTGATAGCTTCCTGGTCTGAAAATGAACCAAAAAATTATTAAATCCTGGAAACGAGGAAAGACCTTAGCATGTTTTTCTTCATTTCAACTCTGATAATTCAGAGTACTGTCTGACGACTTTGAAATATGTTTCTCAATGACAATTCCAGGACCCCCAAGTTTCCTCAAAGTTTGCGTGTGTCTGAGACCTATATGGAAGAATTAGAATAGGTGAAGGTATAGCCTCTGAAGCGACAGTGAGTTGTTTACTTTCCAGTGCCTCCACCAGCCTGTGAGGTCTCTAAGGGTGGGCACCATGCCAGGCTCTGTGACCACTACACTCTCGGTGCCTAGAACAGCGAGGTCACAGAACAACCTCAGCCCTTGCTGAGGATCTGGATGAATGGCCATACTCTGCAATCACTGATCACCAATTGGTTCATTATTTTTACCATGCAAATCCTTACACCTAGCTCAGATAAACTCATTTCTTCCAAAAGACATTTATCTACTCATGTCACCACCTTACCATCAACTGAAGCAAATACTGTCTCTAGGTTTCTTCAAGCTCTAAGAAAGTGAAGTTTTATAGTGATTTAAAGTTCAGATTATGTTGAGAAAAAAGAAATATTTGAAATAGTAACTTTTCTTTTAAAAATATTTTTATTGATTTCAGAAGGGAAGGGAGAGGGAGAAAGAGATAGAAACATCAGTGATGAGAGAGAATTGTTGATCGGCTACTTCCTGCCTCCTGCATGCCCCACACTGGGGAACAAGCCCACAACCAAGGCATGTGCCCTGCCTGGGAATCGAACCGTGACCTCCTGGTTCATAGGTCAATGTTCAACCACTGAGCAACACCAACCAGGCTGAAACAGTAACATTTCTTATTGGTGGTTTTGTAATAAGACTTAGGTCCAATATAACCTTATGATGTTGAGCTACTCCAGCCTTTAATGGGGGGAGGAGAGGGGAATGGAGAACAATGGTTCCAGCTATAGGCAATGACATTGATTTTTATGTTTCACTTGGACTTGTGTATGCCCAAGGCAGTCAAGTTTAAATTATACAAGCATTTCAAGAAAATCCTCTATGTTTTGTAAAAGATTGGGTTTCTATCAGCAGATAGTCAACATCAGTAACCTGGGGTAATATTCTCCAGACATGTGTCCCTTTCCTTTGTAACAGTTGGATTGAAACCATCCTTTCTGTAGACCTCTGTTCTGTGGATGGTGCCCTCACAGGAATTCCTTGAATGTCTGCTGTGTTTCAGAGCAGCAGTGAAACCATAAAACAATGCCTGATCTTCTCATGACAGAGCACCTGTCCCTGTATTCCAAACGTGACAAAATGTGGTGTTTGATTCTGACCTATCACTCACAGGTAGTGTGACAACTCTTAAAAGAATGAGATGAACTCTCTGTATAGGTTTGCATCTTACCTAAATGCTTTTTATGAACATCAATAACATAAACTCAGGTGGAGATGTCTAAAATTCAGCTTCATTTTTTCATTAATTCTGATAAATAATTGACCAATTTCTTGACTCATGATTCATTAATCTCTATTGTCAGCTCTGATTATATTTCTCTTTAGACATTTTCTGAATTTCTCACTAAGGTGTGTGTGTGCATTGTGGGGTGTGTGTGGTATTTAAGAATCCCCTTTATCCTCCTTGTATCTGGATTGACTTTAGAGTTTAAAATTGGCACTTAAGTGGTGCTCATCCCAAATAGTTGTAAAGAGAGAGCTGATTTATGGATGATGACAATGAATTAAGGAGTAGAAAGTAAAATCACATTGCATCTCAGCTTTAATTAATTAGATGAATAGCCATGAGTTGGAATTCTGAGTCTCTTTGGGATGACAGTGCTTTTGTCTTTTTCTCCCCAAAAGTTTATCCCAATTTATTATCTCTATGAAATGTAAAAGCCAAAATTTCAATTGACCTCTTTAATTTCTATTCCAGCAAAGGATTTCACTAATCAGATTCTATTCCAATTCCTAACAGAGCATGTAAAAAACTTCCTGGCTTGGAAAAAATTCTCCACAAAGTTATAGATCTAGTGGGAACTTCAGAGATCAAATACTTCAATGTCCTCACTTCACAGATAGGAAAACTAGAGCTTATAGAGGTCAGTTGATCTGACCAAGGTCACTCAGCACATTAGTGGGAGATCCAGGGAAAGACCCATCTCATGTTTTGCCCATCACAGCACAGTCCCTATATATAGACCCCCTGGCTGCTACCATCTCTTATTTATTATACTTTCTCATATTGGTCCTCCCACTTCCCATGATTCAGCTATTTCCTGACCACCTATTTTATATTTTGGCCATATATACCAAGATGAAACCTTCAATTTTCACCTTATTTCTTACTAATTGCCTTAATGAATTGTTGTATAAGGTTGATTATTTCATTTTTTGCTTATATCTGTGGTTTCTGGTCTCTGCTTTTACCCTGACAATTGAATCTTGCGCACATCACTTAGCAAAAGCCTTGAGTGGGTAGATATTCGTTTACTTCTTCCTTCACCCTAGATTCCTCACTGTCTTCTAATTTCCAACCCACTGCCAAGTCTAGCCCCTTAACTTTGAGATATTTTTGGTTCTCCTAATCTGACCACTTTATAGATTCACTGTCGCTGTCCGTGGTGCTGATATTTGCAACAGGAGCGATTGCACAGCCTGAGAGGGAAATGCAGTTATGGATTCTCCATAACACATCTGATTATTTTAGTGGACTATTTAGCCAAACAAAATTCAGTAAAATAATAATTGTAAAGTATAAATCTTTATATATACTCAACCAGACATCTAAAAAATGGTTCCCCTTTTTAATGACTCCTCAGAGAAGGGCTGTCAAGTCAAGTGGGTGGTAGTTAGTGATATGCTGGTAAATATTTAACAAATTGTAAACATTTTCTAGGGTAAAAACATGATTTATAGTGTTTTATAATTTCTGTGATGAAAACAGTGTTGTCATATGGCTGGGTTCAAATTACCCACAAGATGTCACTGAAAATGAAGGTGGGAGGAGCTATGAATCACCAACTCTGGTGAGCTTGTGCCAGCTGGCTCCAGGACACCATTTGCCTTAGCCCAATAGTGCATCTCAGATTACTCAAACCAGGTCTCACCCAAGGTGTGACATCCTCAAAGTAGTTCAGAGCAAGGAAGTGTTTCTGAGGTAAAGCTCTTTTTTGAGACCTGAGTATAAAACCAAGAGGATATCATACATCTAGAGCACAAGGCAGTCACAGTTCCTCAAAAAGACATATGATAGATGTTATGAGAAGTATTTTATTTAAAAAGAAGGAGTAGATTAGGATGAACATGAGCTTGGTACTGTAAAAAAAAAAAGTTGTAGTTCTGTCCTTGTGGCCTGTGGATGGGTGGAGTATGGATACATCACATTGGCTTAAAGTTGTGTGGCCAAGACAAGCACCCTCAATGTGTCCTGTGACAACATTTTCTCAGCTCTGGATCTGAAGAGTGATATCCAAGTTCCAGGAGGTCTGTTGAGGTACCTTTGCAAGCACAGATAAAATTCTATTTTTATAAATGCCAATTTTAGTCTCAGAGGTTGTTTTATTTAAAAGCTATTCTAATGTTGTGGCAATGATAATAGTCAAGACTACATTTTGGTTATAAATGACAGAGACCAAGTCCACACAAAAAAATGAGGCATTAATTGGGAAAGAATTTGGGTCACTTCACAGACCTACAAAGACCCTAAAATGGCAACGATTCACCTGAGATTTAAGAACAGTGGGTACCAGGAATATGATGATATCAAGATGCTGTCTTTGGTATCTGTCAGCTACACTCTTCCCTCTCCCTACACTGTAGGGCCTACAGTATCACTTCTCCATATAACAGAGAACAAGGCATATTTCAAACTTTGAACCTTATAGACACAGGGAGGAAATTACTGAACCTTTTAGACCTAAATCCAAGAATGTCAAAGAAGAGATTCAATGTCACAGATGAAATAACCTCTTCTCTCCCTCCCTCTCTCTCTCTCTCTCTCTCTCTCTCTCTCTCTCTCTCTGCCAACCAACTGGAGTCAAGATGGTAAGATATCATGAAAACCATGTCAGAGGAATGATCCGTAGCACTAGGGCTTGCTCTCCTGATACAACTCTTAACAAGTTATTTTCAATGATGAATAAAGGCTCTCATAAACCAATTACTTACAGCAACTCACTGATTTTTTAAGTACTGCTACTGGGTAGTAGATCAGTTCTTACTTGTTTGAGCATCAGATAGGTCCCAAATCCACCCAGAACAAATTTGGCCACAAGGTTGAGCATGTGTCCATCCTTGTCTCATGCTCTCTCACAAGGGACTTTAAAAATGTTCAAATTCTCAAGCCCACCCTACTCCTACTTAATTTAAAATCTTTGCATGTGGGTCCAAAAATGTGTTTTGCAAGCTCCTTAGTGGTTCTGGTGCAGCTTGTCCAATGAACTACACTTGGAAATCCACACTCAGCTCTAAAGGTGTGTGTGTGTGTGTGTGTGTGTGTGTGTGCGCGCGCGCGTGCACACACACAGTGGGATCTCAGGGGAAATGAAAGTTAAAACACGGAGAGGTAGGAGAAGAGTTGTAGGTTTGCTCTATATTGCATAGGGCTGACCAAATATTTTCTAACTGGTGTCAAAAATGTTGCTATTAGTGATTTAATCCCTTTGTGAAAATAACAGAGGAAGTCCCTAAAACTTCACATTATAAAAGGGAGGTAGCCACACGGGCTTTTGTGAGAGAGAGAACAGTGAAAGTAAAGATGGGGAGGTATCACTGAAAACTTGAAAAGTGGGGGAGACAATCATAAAAAGAGCCAGAGGACAAAGACCAGCTTCTCTATTTTACAGTTTAGCTTCTGGACCACACACAGATCTTGTCAGTTCCTGCAGAGAATTTCTCTGGCCACTTAACATATCAGGCACAAAGCTAGAAGCCCTTGCTAAGTACAAAACAAGGTGGGGAAAGAACCGATTCCCCCAGGGCGTAATTTATGAGTTTTTATTATGTTCCAAGCAGTTCATCCACTTGGCGTGCTTTCTCCATTGGAACAAGGGCTTTCCTTCAGAACAAACCAGGCCCCAAATCCACCCAGAAGGATTTGCCCAGAAGGTCGAGGCGTGTGTCCACCCTTGACTCACTATCTCACACGATCATTTTTCTTTGACTTTACAAGTCTGTGTGCCTGGTTTTGTTCTTTCTCTTATCACTGCTCCCAGGCTGTCTTCCCCCGTCATGAATCATTCTCTCTTGCTCCCACTGTCTGACTTCTTAGCTTCACTATTTCTGCCTTTTCCCTTTGCTCTCTGCAGGAAGCCAAAGTCTCAGATTTCCCCTCTCACTGAAGGCTGACATCTTTCCAGAGCATCAGGAATTATTCAAACTCTAGTACATGTGCTTGTCAGTAGCCACCCTGCAGGTACCCAGATCCAGGCAACCCTCAGAAATTATTCAGAGAGGCCCAGAGCAGAGCATGGGACAGGCAGCAAGAGGGTCTCCCACACAGGCCACATTGCCCCAGTAGCAGATTTGCTGGGTACAGTGCAGGGGTTATATCCACCCAAAAGCTTTGCCTTTGTCCAATTAAGTGGGAGTCACCACTCAGCTTTGCCATTTTGACCCAACGTGCCTTATCTATGGGCAAAATGTCACATTGCAATTTCTAAAAGAGATGTTCATCGTTGAGTGTCTCAACATTTAATGCTCCATAGTGCCAAAATCAAAGATAGGAGAAGAAATACAGAGAAGGGCTGATTGGTTTCCCCAGGGAATACTGCAGGTGAGCAAATACCAATCTTGGATCTCACTCAGCCGGCTTGGCTTGGGGGGCGCTGCTCTCTCCTGAGTTAGAGGTGTGGAGCTGGAAGGAGCGGGGAGTCCTGTCCCTCACCGCACAGGAAGGCTGCCCAAAGCCACCCAGCCAGCGGGTGGCAGAGCCTGGGTTAGAGCCCCTGGCTCCCATTTCGGGCCTGTACCTTTCCAACCACATAATTTTCTCATTTTGAGTATCAGGAAGAAAAGGTCCCCTTCCTGGAAGTCGTTCACCAGGCACGTAGAGAGCAGAGAGCGGCGGACCCACCCTGGAGAAGGACTTCTTGTGAGACTCGGAGGGGTGGAAACTCAGGACCCCTGGGAGGAGACGACCTGAGGCGCGGCCCTGAGGGGGTAGGGGTGGGGATGAGACCAAGCGCGGTACTGAAGGGCTGACCCTCAGAGCCGGGGAAGCCAGGGAAGTGTTGCGAGGTGTGGGGCATCCGGCTAGAGGATACCTGGGTGGCACGTGGAGGGTGGCTGGGGCAGGAGGTGGGAGATGCGCTGGGTCAGGGCGAAGGGCGGGCCTGTTGGACCTTCCGCAGGAATGTGGCTGAGGAGGGCGTGGGGTCCGCAGAAGCCCCCCCCCCCTTCCCCTTTCACCCCCATCTCCTCCTCTCCAGAGGCCTTAGAGACTCTGCTTAGGACAGGGCAGTAGGAGAACCCCCTACCCCGCCGGTTCTGTGGGGAGGCTCCGGTGGTCCCTTCCTCCACTGGGTGGAGCAGCCGGGACACACTCCTGCTGGAGCAAAGGGGAGCAAAGCCCAGGGCTCCCTGGGGGCCGGAGGCTGAGAAGAGCCGGAGGCTTTGCAAAGGCCAGAGCGATCGATAGAGCACAGCACTGTGTGGAGAAGAAAGGGCCGAATGGGAGAACGTGGCTCGGAGCAGCAAAAGCTCTGAAAACAGATGCCAGACTCCCATCTCTCCCCTAGACCTTTCCTAGGTCGTCTGAGAGCAAGACAGAGCCCCCCCCCCCCCCACCACCACCCCTGCACCGCCCCCCCCCCCGCATTGAACTTCTTCATTCCCTAGTCCTCACTCCCTCTCTCCCTCCCGCTGTATCTCCCAGTCTCTTTGCCCTCCTTCCTCTTCCCCACCGCCCCTCCCATCCATCTCTCTTTCCTCCACCCCCTCCCTCTTCTGCCCCACACACTGGAGCAGCTGTATTTTCTTTTGCACTCTCCACTTTCCTCATTATCAACATTTAGCTGCATCTCCTCCCCGTGTAAGCGGCTGTACTCCCTGACACAGGTATAAAAGGGGCACAAGAAGCCCCTCTTTCCTGGAGACAATCTCTGTGGCACTTTTGTGCAAAAGACTGTCAGCTTCTGCTAGGTAACAATTTGCAGTGTGCGTGCGCGCGCGGGTGTGCGTGTGCGTGTGTGTGTGTGTGTGTGTGTGTGTGTGTGTGTGTGTTGGTTTCAGTATTGCTGGTTTGCTCCCAGGGAAACCTACGTTTTCCTCCCCCTTCTCCCCAGCCCCTCTGTAGACAGGAATAATCTAAACTCCGCCCCTCCAGAGCACAGAGGGACTGTGAAGCATGAAGGAAAGCCTCATGGTGGGAGGTGAGCACTTGGATTGGTTTTTGTCCCAGTGTCTCTCCCAATATTTGTGTAGTCAACCATTCCACTCTCCTTGAACCGCCTTTGCAAAATGCAAAACGTGTGATCCAGGAATGTTATTAACAGCTTTTAGCACTTACCTGTATGACATTGTTAGCTTCAGCCCCTAACAAGGTCTAAAGAAATGGCACTTGGGCTTCAAAAGAGAGAAATGCACCCAAGGACACAGCAAAGCCTTGGAGCTGGCAAAGGACAGGGTGGCCCTACCAAGTCTCTGGGAGCCCCTGGGTATTCACAGAGGGGCTGGAGAGAAAATGTAAGAAGCTTTGTGCATACTTTATTCCTCAGCCTATTCCTCCGGACACCATGTCTCCTAAGACATGGCCATTGCTGCATCTATGTCCACTCTCCTTCAAATGAATCTCTACTTCCTTTGCTGGTAATGCCACTTAGCACTTTGCTTCTTCTTATTGTGGGTAAATGTTTGTAGCTCAGTTCCTGCTAAGCTCAAATGGCTCTACTACCCAGCGAGAAGCAATATGGTTGTGAAGTAGGATGAGCTTGGATTCGGGAATGAGATGGACTTGGCATCTAAGCTTTGCCCACTTGATCACTTACAGAAGGGGTCCTCAGAGAAATCTATTGAATTTACACTGTCCCATGTTCAGTGAGCGCTTTCTGCAAGCTTTCCGATCCCCTCCTCCCATGGTCAGAGCCCTGAGAGGTGCCTGGGCTTGGTCTTGCATTTCTTCAGTCACCACCACAGTGGCTTTCAAACTTGGTCATGAGGCAGAGCTCCTAGTGATGCAGTGAAATGAGTGCGGTTTTTAGTGTAAATAAAACTAATTTCATTAAGTACTTTTTATTGAACTAATTCAGATACCTTACCCACCTAATCTCAAATAGCCATCCTGGCATAATTTCATTGCCCTATTGAAATTCTGCTAGGAGCTTAACTAACAGCTATTTCTCTTGTTTGTGTGCATGTGTGTGCACGCGCATGCGTGTGTTTATGTCTCTCCAGCACACAGGTTTTAATGCTTTTGCATATCTCAGTCTTCTCTTCCTTGTCTTTGTTCCACATGATCCTGCCCCAGCTCTCCAGCATTTCCTCCAAGGCAAGACTAGCGGGATCACTAGTTGCTTTGCTTCTAATTAACCTTTACTGCATTTGCATGTGTCAGCTCCCATCAACCCCATATTTCTTCCTAAATGGACTGCCTTGCCTCATTTTACTTTTAATAATTCACCATATTTCCTTCCTCCAATACAATAGAACCCACTTCTGAGTAAGACTGCCCACGAACCAGTCAGAAAGCTCCACCAGAGGCTGCCACGCGTTGCCAGATATGTAGGGTAGGTAGCAAGTCAGAAAAGGATAAAACAGGCCCCAGGAAAAGCCGAACGAATTAGCCTTGGGGAGAGAGGAATCTCAGTGCATTGGGCACTGAAAATGGAGCTCAACACAGATGGAAGAGAACACAGGGAGGGGGTGAAATAGGTATTGAGGCTATGGATCATTTCCCTCTTCCCATTTTTGGACCATGATTTGTCTTAGTTAAGGCTCTTTTAGTTGTGACAAAAAACAACTCAAAACTGGTATAAGTATGGGGTGGGGTAGTAATTAAAAGAATACAAACCCTTTGGTGGAGAGGACCTCTGCCCCTTCCCCTGAGGGGCTGGAATCAGAACACTGAACCAGGGCCGGACCCGTCCACATGCACCCTCTCCTCTGGCCTTCTTGCCCTGCCCCTGCCCCGTTCCTCCCTCCCTCCCTCCCTTTCTCTCTCTCTTTCTTTCTTGTGCCTCTACTCCCTGGATTGGGTGGATAAGCAGCTCTATAGCTCTTAGCATCACATGTGTGTACAGTACTGAGGCTAACAGAGCCCAACATTTCTCCATTGTCCTGGCTCCCACCAGCCACAACCAGGCAAGACACCTCAAGGAGCTGAGTGAGGCTGACCAAATCACAGAAGGTCAATGCACCTCTTCTTCAGAGTTGAAGGCTCTCATGTGCTCTGTCTTCACTTTCCTCACATCTCTACGGCCACCCCTTCCTTCCCATCTTTCATTTTCTGTTTCTTGCATCATCTCTTATTTCTGTCTTCTTCTCAGAACATGGAGCCGAAGTTTACCAAGAAACAGCTGCTCTCCTTTGAGGCAGCCATCAGGACTTAGTGACATTCTGTGCAGATCCCGGATACTTACATTCCATTTGCAAAAGAACTTGCCTGGCCAGCTGGTTGTGGCAGGAAGCCAACTTTTCCTCTCCTACCTGCTCTGTTCCCCTCTGTCCTGCTCCAGCCTGTAATGAAGCAGTCACTGAGAGTTCTCCTGGTATAGAGACAACTGTCCTGCCACAATGTGAGGGCAGTCTGTGAGGAGCATGCAGCCGATGGAAATGTCAGGCAATCAATGTTTTCCATTTCCTAGTTCACACATTCATTCTCTCTCTCAGTCTTCCAGCTGAACAGTCCATTCACCAAAATTCTGTTGTTGTTTTTTGTTTTGTTTTGTTTTTTTTCTTGCTCTGTTGTTCACATTGTATAATGAAGGAATGAGAGACTGGGAGAGATAATGAGCACAGCAACCCCCTGGTGCATAAAACAGGAAGGACAAACAGAAAAAGGATACCTGGAGGGAACATGTGAGGAACTAGAATATTAGATGAGGTCTGAGAAAATCAGAAACCTAGGGATGAGGTGCATGAGGAAAGGTTAGTGTGGAAGTTATATTTACTAGGGAAAACAGGATGTAACCAGTGAATTTAAAAATGATTTTGTGAAGGTCCTATATCTGTTATCCATTGCCACCATATGCCAGTGACAAACAACCACAAAGCATACAACAAGAACACTTGCTCACATCCAGATGTCTAGAGTCAGCTAAGGGCCGCCTCTGGGACTCTGCTGAACTGCTCATTTCCTACATTTCAGGGTTGGCTGGTTGTCGGCTGATCTTGGCTGGGCTCATCCAGGTTAGCTTGCTCAGGTGTCTGCTGACATCTCATGGGCCAAGGCAAGTTACATGGCTGAAACCAGGGTTAGAGGGTGAGGCAGGGCAGTGGAGGGAGCTCAAATCAGCATGGCAATGGGTATGAAGAACTGAGGCTATGGTTGCAAACAAACACGAATACGATATTTAGGAAAAGTTCAAGGACAGCTGAACTTATCACTGCTCTGATTCTTTAGTCTCTGGGTTCTGAGCTTGAAAACATGGTCATCTGATGAGCACAGACATACTGTGTGGCTGGAAGATCCAGACGTCAGTGAGCAATATACCAACAATGTGCAGGTGGCAAGAGCATCTGCCTCTGTGTAGACTGTGGGTTTGCCCTCTCTATAGCTTCAGATTCCTGGTCTCAGAGCCCCAGAGACCTTTCTCTTTTACACAGGGGTCTGCTTCTCCTTGGCTGGTGGAATTATATTGTACCCAATCACATGGCCCTAAGAAAATTAATGATCAGCATTGAAACAGATGTATTTTACCAATTTTCCTCTCTAAATACTATATACTAAAAGCCTAATATGCTAAGTGTCTGGTTGACTGGTTGGCCATTCAACCAATCAAAGCATAATATGCTAATGACATGCTAAGGCCGCTCAACTGCTCACTATTATGCACACTGACCACCAGGGGGCAGACAGTTGACCAGTTGACCAGTCACTATGACATGCACTGACCACCAGGGGGCAGACACTCCAACCGGTAGGTTAGCTTACTGCTGGGGTCTGGCTGATCAGGACCGAGCGAGATAGGCCAGACATACCCTAGAGCCCTCCTGCAGTTCTTCCCCGGCTGGCCAACCTCCCACATCTCTCCCCCAGCCCCAGTTGTGCTGGTGGGGTCCCTCAGCCTGGCCTGTGCCCTCTCACAATCTGGGACCCCTCAGGGGATGTCGGAGAACTGGTTTCAGCCTGATCCCACAGGGGGAGTGCTGCTCAGCTAGAAGCCAGGCTCAAGGCTGGCGAGCACAGCAGCAATGGCAGGAACCTCTCCCACCTCTGCAGCAGCGCTAAGAATGTCTGATTGCTGGCTTCAGCCAGCTCCCCCCAGGGAGTGGGCCTACACCATCAGTTGGACATCCCTCAAGGGCTCCTGGACTGCAAGAGGGTGCAGGCTGAGCTGAGAAACACCCCCCCCCCCGGGTGCACAAATTTCATGAACTGGGACTCTAGTAAATAAATAAGATTAAACATATGCATAAAACATGGTATTGAAAAAGCTCTGTGGTTCTTTCTCACATAACTTTACATGATATCATGAACAATACTGATCTAAGTGCTTTTTAAAAAATGACCAGGCCCTGGCTGGTGTGGCTCACTTGGTTGGGCGTCATCCTGTGCACCAGAAGGTTGCTGGTTCATTTTGTGGTCAGGACACATGCCTGGGTTGTGGGCTTGATCCCCAGTAGGGGTCATGTAGGAGGCAGCCAACCCATGTTCCATTTTCACACCAATGTTTCTCTCTCTCCCTCTCCCTTCCTTTCTCTCTAAAAATTAATTTTAAAATCTTTAAAAAAGTTTTATTCACCATAATTCCTGTCTTAAGGCCATAATCCTTTCAGATCAGCCAATAACTGGAGGACTTGAGGTTAGCATTAACATGACTTTATTCTTTTATTCACTGGTTTATGATCCCTTTCCTCCTAGGTCACATACTTAGGTTTTTGAACTAATTTTTTAAAATGGCCTTTATCTATACAATGGAATATTATTCATTAATAAAAAGAATTACAGTGATGACCCATTCTACAGCACAGATGAGCCTTGAAAATATCATCCTATCTAATAAAGAGGTAATATGCAAATTGACCATCACTCCAACACACAAGATGGCCTCCCCCATGTGGTCAAAGATGGCTGCCCCCATATGGACACAAGATGGCTGCCACAAGATGGCCAGCAGGGGAGTGCAGTTGGGAAGGACCAGGCTGGCAGGGGAAGGAAGTTGGGGGTGATTGGGCCTGCAGGGAAGGGCAGTTGGGGGGGACCCAGGCCTGCAGGGATGGGCAGTTGGGGGGAACCAGGCCTGCAGGGAAGGGCAGTTAGGGGTGATCAGGCCTGCAAGGGAGGGCAGTTGAGGGGGACCAGGCCTGCAGGGGAGGAGAGTTGGGAGGGACCAGGCCTGCAGGGAGGGTAGTTGGGAGGGACCAAGCCTGCAGGGGAGGGCAGTTGGGGCAATCAGGCCTGCAGGGGAGGACAGTTAGGAGCAGCTAGGCCAGCTGGGGAGAGCAGTTGGGGGAGACCAGGCCTGCAATGGAAGGGCAGTTAGGGGCAACCAGGCCTGCAGGGGAGGGTAGTTGGGGGGCAACCAGGCCTGCAGGGGAGGGTAGTTGGGGGGGAACCAGGCCTGCAGGGGAGGGCAGTTGGGGGGGGAACCAGGCCTGCAGGGGAGGCCAGTTGGGGGCGACCAGGTCAGCAGGGGAGAGCAGTTAGGGGTGACGAGGCTGGCAGGGGAGGGCAGTTAGGGGCAATCGGGCCAGCAGGGGAGCAGTTAGGCATCTATCAGGCTGGCAGGGGAGTGGTTAGGGGGTGATCAGGCAGGCAGGCAGGCAGCAGAGCGGTTTGGAGCCAGCAGTCCTGGATTGTGAAAGGGATGTCCGACTGTCTGTTTAGGCCCAATCCCCTTGGGCAGTCGGATATCCCTTGAGGGGTCCCAGATTGGAGAGGGGTGTAGGCTGGGCTGAGGGTCAACCTCCTCCCATGCATGAATTTCATGCACCAGGCCTCTAGTCTACCTAATAAAAGAGTAACATGCTAATTGACTGTACTTTCACAATGCCCACCAGCCAATCAGGAGTGAGTATGCAAATTAACCCAACAAAGATGGTGGGTTAATTTGCATGCACAGGCGCCAAGTGGCTGGGGGTGGGATGCTTGTGTCATCGCCATGGCAATGATGCAGGCATTCCGCACCATGCCAGCTGCTCCAGGCCTCTGGGCAGCATGGGAAAGCAGAAAAATGGCTCTGGGCCAGAGGGGAAAGGCAGCTGTGGCCAAAGCGAAGGAGGTGCCAGCAGCCAGGGAAAGAAAGGCCCATTCTTGCATGAATCTTCATGCATCGGGCCTCTACACTAATAAAAGAGAAATATGTAAATTGACCATACCTCCACAACGCCCACCAGCCAATCAAGAGTGAGTATGCAAATTCACCCAAAGAAAAGAGATGGTGGGTTGATTTGCATATGCAGGCACGGAACGAAGACTGAGGGCTCATGCTCGAGCGAAGACTGAAGACTGAAGACTGAAGATAACTGAAGACTGAAGACTGAAGAGGCTTGGCTTCTCCACTGCGGCCAGAGCAAAGGCCTGGGTCCCGGGTGCTGGAGGAAAACTGGTGCCGGCAGCCAGCAGAAGGAAGGCCTATTGCACAAATCTTCATGCAATGGGCCTCTAGTGCTAAATGAAAGAAACCAGCCACAAAGCACCACATACTATATAATTCTGTTTAAATGGAGTATCCAGCTATAGAGACAAAAAGTAGATGAGTGGTTTCCTAGGGCTGGGGGAAATGGGGAGATTGGAGAGTGATGGCAAAGAAATATGGGCTGTGTTTTTCTGGGGGAGGGATAATGAAAATATTCTAAGATTGACATTTGTGATGGATGCTCAACTCTGCAAATATACTAAAAATCATTGAATTGTACACTTCAAATGAATACATTGTTCCCTATATGAATTATTTCTCAATGCAGCTGTTTGAATTTTTTTTCTTTAAGTTTTCTTTTCTAACATTCTGCTGTAGGCAGTTAGACAGACATGAGCAGAGCAAGGACAATGGGCCAGGTACAGAAGGTCACCAGGGTGAAAAGCCCCAGGTGCCTATAAATGGACAATCAATTTGTAGGTTGGGACCTAACCCCTAGGGTGACTTTTTCTCCATAGCATATCAAGGTGTGGACCCCCTGACCTTTCTTCTCTAGAAATAACATTTATGCCTCAGTTGTATTTCAGCTCCAGGCCCAGATAAGCAACAAAACCAGCCATGGCTGACATCAAGAACAGCTGCATGGAATAATGACCCCTGTGCCGGCCAATTAATCAGTGGAGACCACAACCCTGAATGGACACACCTAGAAAAATACTGAATATTCTATTAAGATCTTTCCCTGGGACCTCTCCTAAAACCTTGGCCCTTAAAACCATTAGGATGGAGGACCCAGTGCGCTCTCCCTTCAGGATTGTAGGCCTTTCCCTTCTCTTTCCCTTTCCCCAGGTACTTACCATTAGCTTCCTCACTCCCAAGCTCCAAGGGCCCTTCCTTTACCTCCATAACTTATGTCCTATGATCATTTCTTCTAGGAATTACTTCCTCTGCCTCTGTAATGTACCAAATAAATGTTCCCTTAAAATTTGAGTCTATACTTTGAATTCTTTCCTAGCCAGAACCCAAGTACTGAGGTTGCTGAACCCAGATTTGGTCTGACTCCACCAGTCACAGTCAGACATCTGGTGCTGTGCCACCTACAACAATTCCAGATCCAGACATCTAAACCCCTTCTGTGTGACCTCTTCATACCTTGTCTGCCATGAAACTGAAGAAAATAGGGAGAACAAGAGCCACATACAACATTTATACAACAAGAAAGCAAAATCCCCCATGAATATTTTTTCTTGGGACGAAGTAATGGTTAATTTTTAATTTTTAATCCACTTAGGTTTGCTGACATGTTGACATTCACACAGAAGTCCAGATCAGATGCCATCTATGGAGCGTCCTTCAGGCTGGGTTTTGAAATGCTTAGTAGCTCAAGGCCACGAGTAGTCCTATGAGGAAGCAGATTCCATAGGAGGCATTGTATCAGTAACAACTTAGAAAAAACTCCTGCCAAGAAGATGCCTTTGCCTTGATTACATCACACATTCCTCATTCACCTTCTCTATTCTTACTTCATTCATTGCAATGTTGGAATGAGAGAAACCAGACGTATTCACAGCCTTCTCTGGCCCACAGCCATTTCTTTTTCTTTTTTGTCTCTCTTTTGATTATTTTTTCTCTTTTTTATTCAAATCCCTCCCCCTACACTTTTTTTTTTTAAATTAAAAAAGCATTGACAGTTTTATCCTATATAATAAAAGGCTGATATGCAAATTGTCCCCTCTGGAGTTTGACTGACCAAGAGTTCAACCTCTTGTTATGATGTATGCTGACCACTAAAGGGTGGCATGAATGATGGCAGGCCCTGGCTGGCAGCCAGAAGGCCCTGATCAGCCCTGATTGCCGGCCAGGCCTAGGGACCCTAACCTTGCATGAAATTTTTGTGTACCGGGCCTCTAGTATGGTCATAATACCTACAACTTACTGATCATGCCAATGTACCATGAGCTTTAGGTTAAATACATTTTCATGCAGGAGTTTCTTGAGCCTGCAAATTATTTCTGTTTCCTTGAGAAACACTTGCAAGAGTGAGGGTGGGCGCGGGGGGGGGGGGGGGGGGAGAGGTTGACAGGTGGAAGGGAATAAATGGCAGAGTTCCCAACAAGTACTTTTGGAGAATGAAAAAGTGAAAGTTGGCTGGAGAAAGGTCACAGGAATGCTGGTGGCTTTGAGGGCTCATTTGGGATTGGTGTTTGTAAAATTGTAAGTGGTGCCAATCGGCCCTCTTGTGAGACTTCCCCCAGTTGTTCTCAGCTACATGACTGCCAGCAGATAATGGGGTTCATCCAAGGCTGGCATGCATTAAAAAGGTAGAGGAGCCCAGATATGAAACAACCCAGCATCCACTGACGAGTAAATGAATAAAGAAAATTATATATATATATATAATCTATATATATATATATATATATTAGATGGGGCAATAGTAGCTCTACAGTGGTGAGTATGCAAAACAGTTTATTCTTGTATTATTTTTTTATTAATTACTATATTATTTTCCATATGAACAACTGTAAACCTACTTTTGCTCCATCCTGTATTCAATGGAGTATTATTCAGCCATAAAAAAGGACACTCTGTAATTTACAACATGGATGAGCCTTGAAGGCATATACTAAATGAAATAAGACAGGGACAGACAAATATATGGTCTCACTTATATGTGGAATTTTTAAAAACCCAAACTCAATAGAAACAGAGATCAGATTAATGGTTTCCAGAGGCAGGGGGTGGCTAAGGTGGTCAAAAGGTACAGACTTACAATTATAAGATGAATAAGTTCTGGGATGTAATGCACAGAATGGTCACTATAGTTAATGAACTGTATTGTATATTTGAAAGTTGCTAAGAGTAGAGCTTAAAAGTTCTCATCCTGAGAAAAAAGATGTGCCTGTGTGAGGTGATGTATGTTAACTAAACTTGTGGTAATCATTTTACATATATACATATATCAAATCATTATTCCATATGCCTTAAACTAACACAATGTGTATGCCAATTATACTTCAATAAAACCGGGGAGGGGAGAGAGAGGGGAGAGATGGAGCCAGAGAGTTTGATCTATTGGAAAGGGTGTTAGTGAAATGACATACCGTGGCAGCCATTTCTTTTTTAACAAAAAGAAAAAGAGGCAAAGCCCAATGGCAAGTCGCTACTAGCAGGCACCCACTTCTCTGGTCCTGGGAAGCAGGCCGGGTGCTTGAGGAAGTGGGCACCAGGTCTGCAGCCCTGACCTCCCCTTTACTCTGCAGGTGCAGCAGCACTGACAGCTGGGCTCCCGGTTGAAGGTGAGGGGTGGGGGTGCCTGTGGGCAAGGGGTGAGGGGTCTGCTGAGCGGACTTCATCCCACATCAGTGATTCACAGCCACATCACAGCGTGGCTGCCTCTCAGGGCAGCAGTGGGCAGCGAAGAACATGGCTGCATCCAGAGCAGGCAGGTGTGGAGGCACCCAAGCAGAGCCTGAGAGGATTAGCTGGGTCTCCCCAGCAGGCCTGGCCTAAGAACAGAGACTGGGACTCCTAAGGTCTTCAAGCAGGAAAGTGTTGGCAGTGGTCCGGTGCACACGTTCCTTTGGAAGAAGGCCTCATCTGGGAGTCGTTAGTGTCATCCATCAAGTATTTCTGTCCCCTACTCCCCACATGTACATGGCTGGATTGCACTTCTTTCTCCACTGAAGTGTGTCCATGTTACTTGCTCAGGAAAATGAATAGCCAGGGGAAGTATTAGTGACACTTCCAGGTAGGAGATTTAAGAGAATGTCAATCCATGATGTTTTAAAGATGGTGACTCTTCTTTCTTTGGTCTGCATCAGAGAGTAGAGAGAAGTACAGCAAAGCCCCCAGCCAAGAGCCACATGGAGCACAAAGAAGACAAACTTCCTACTGCTTGTTACTGCAGCGTGGCCTAGCTCATCCTGACTGATACATCCTCTGATTAACAAATGGCCAGACTGTGCTGAGGAAAAGGAAGGGGAAGAAGATAGAATCTGACATTTACTGATCACCTCTTCAGTGGCCCTCCTACTGCTCAGGGCTATTTGTCTCCCCTAATCAATTAGGGATGGGTTTCATAGTTTAAACCTCAAAAGACTGACCTGGTTCCCTTGCTCCCATGTTCTTGGGGTGAGGGGTGGCTCTCGTGTGGCCTGAAGGAAAAATCCATACTGACTTAGGGAACTGCCAGCTTCGCCAGTGTTCTGAGTGGGGTGCTTAGGGACAGGGCGCCCAGTCTCTCTACTCAGTGGCCTTGGGCTCAGAGGAGCAGAGGGAAGGCAAAGGTGAGAGTGGAGAGTGAACTGTCAGCACCTGGAGCAGGAGGATGAAGGCAGGTCTGGGCCGGAGGAACAGGAAGCAGGCAGCTCAGCAGGAGGGTCCTGGCAAGCTCAAGTCAGCTGTCACAGGGAGCAACGGGAGGGAGAGAGAAGTGTTGGGGTAAACTGAGGAAGAGCCTCACACCTCCAGGATGTCCATTCATTAAACAAATATATATTATTCACCTACTCTAATCCAGCACTTTGTCAGGAAATCTGAAAAAAATACTGAACAAACAGAAAATAGCCCCTGCCCTCTGGAGCAGGTATTAAACCTACAAATAAGTAAAGTACACAGTATGTCCAATTGTGGAGAGTAGAGAGCGGGCAGGGGGTGGAGCGCAGGGTGGGGCAGGGGCCAGAGGAAAGGGAGTGGTTGGAAAAGGCGAGTGACTCCTGGGGGTGGCACAGGAGAGGGCAAGTCTGCAGACCCTCAGGGCAGTGTACCCTCTTGTGGATGATGGCTGGGGCTAGTCGTGATCCGAGTGAACCCCCTCTCCCCAGTAGCTCAGCTACTGAACCCAGTGCAGGTGTTGATGGTATGTCACCTCCCTTTCCATCAGGGAAGGCTTTTCCCTGCCTGGGTCAGGGTCTGGCCAGGGCTGGCAGTGGGAAGGGGCTCTCCCCGCTCCCAAGGACCCTCTGTGGTCAAAGTCGCAGTTCAGTCCGCGAGGCCTGAACCTTCCTCCAAACCCACTGGGGCTCCCTCCTGCCAGCACCTCCCTAGGCCTTAGGTGGGCACCAGGCCTCTGGCAGGGTTGATGGTGAGTGCTTTCCCTCTCCTGTGCCTGTGTGCGCCTGCTCCTGTTCTGTGTTGCTGCCTCTGAGAGGGGTGGTGGGATGGTGGGGGAGGAGAGCTCTCAGCCAGGAGCCTGCAGGATGGATGGGCTGGTCAAACCAATCGTCCATTAGTAACTCCAGTTCCATTTTCCAGGTTTACATTCTCAATTCATAAAGGTTTAAAAACTATGGATTTTCATTTTGCTTGTTGCACCTGTAACCTCCCCAAGCATCCTCGGGGGCGCGGGTGTCAAGCAGCCAGGCCTGCGAGGTAATGTAGCACCTCAGCCGCTGAGATGGGCGCTTGGGGACAAGAGACATTAAACAGACCAACAACTACAAATCAATCAAGCCTGGCCTGGGGACTGGCTCTCTGCCCTGTCACGTGGCAGGGTATGTGTGCACTAGGGCCTGAGGGAAGCAGGTGGAAAATTCTGGGAAGTGCCTGGCTAGGGCAGAGGAACCAGGCCCAAACTGTTACTGTGACAGAACCGAGTCCGTCCAAGGGCCAGTATTCCCACCCTCCCCTGCCCACCTCAGTCCATAGGCCGGGCTGACCCTCAGCACAACACTGCCCTCCCTAGACCCTTGCCTAGGGCTGTGAAGGTGCTGGGACAGCAGCAGAGACAAGTGACAAACACCCCTGCCCCTTTCCCCTCTCCCTCCTCGCACAGACACACATGCACACCACTAAGTATTCCAATGCATGAAGGATTGGGGAGGGCGGGGAGGGGGCCGGAATAATGGTTTTAGAATTTTAGCAAACTTGATTCTGGGAGTGCACTCACCGCAGGACCACCACAGCAAAGGCAGAGCTCAGGGAGTGCTCTGTGGGGCAGAAAGATGGGAGCCAAAAGCCCTTTACCTTCATCTCCAGGGCATCCAGAAGGCGCTCAGGATGCCTGGCCTGGCCCCTGCCCCTCCCCTGACCAAGGGCTGCTCCCTCCAGGGAGGTGCAGCATTGCCCCCAGGATCCCCACAGTTCGGTGTTGCCCAGTCTCTCAGGACTTTGCATCAGCACCCTGAGCTGCCACAGCTGGCCTTCACCTAAGGAGTCCTGCCAAGAAGGGTGGCTCTGGGCCCAGCTCCTCAGTGCCCAAGGCCAGCCAGAACTCTGCAGGGACCAGGCAGGGCCAGCCACTGGGAGAGGGGGCCTTGTCCCCACAATGACCACGCTGGCCTAGGCTCCATCCTGCAGGATGGAGGTGATGCCTGTTCAGATGCCTCTCCCTGCTCCTGCGGGGAGTAGACACTGCAGCCAGGAGCCTGGGCTTGAATCCCAGCTCTGTGGATGTGTTCATAAGGAGTCTCTGTCTTCTCATCTGTAAGATGGGATCATAACAACGGGCAGGACCTCTGTGAGTAACGAGTGGGTGTCTGTGTGGATGGTCCTGGTTTTGCTCATGCTCACCATACTTATCAAAGTGGAGGTGGGGAGCAGGGAGAGGAACTTTTCAAGACTTCAATGTACAAACTCTCAGTTTCCCACACTCATGCTGTGGGAGAAACAGTCCCCTGGCGCTCACCAATCACCCTGCGACCACAAGGCTCTTGGAGATGTTTCTGATTCTGAAGTGTGAACAAGTGACCCTCAGATTAACCCAGAGCATGTGAAGGGAGTGTCCCCTTGCCTGCTTCCTCCACACCTGGCTCCAAATAGACGGATGTCAGCCGGGGGCCATAGCTCCAGGGGTCCCCCAGGGCGGCAGTCTTGTCCCCACTTGCCCTGCCCTGGGCTGTGTGATCCCTCCAGAGACAGCCCCCCAATGGGAGGAGAACCTCCACTGGAACAGTGAAGAGAGGCCTGTGTGAGGACAGCCACTGGCAAAAGCCAATCTCAGGCCAAACCACCCAACCACATGGCCATTGGGTTGGTGTGGCTCTGGCGTGGTGCTGCCGAAAAGGATGAGGACACAGGGAATGAGAGGCAGGATCTGAAGGGCCCTTGCCCAGAACCATCATCCAAGGCTTTCGTGTTCAGGCACCAATTAATTATCCAGACCTCTGGATTTGAAAAGGAGGATGTTTAATCTCCCATTTTCCCCTGGGTCCTAACCCTTTGACCCTGCTTCTTGACCCCTACCCTTGCAGCTAGCCTCGCTCCCAGGAGGCCCTGACCGTGCAGCAGCTCATTTGGTAGACACAGCTCCTGAGTGGGGGGAGGCTACAGACTGGCCTCTGGCCTGGCATCTTCTGATGAAGCCACAGGCCTGTCACTGAGGTTCCTGACCAGCCCAAGAGGAAGGAATCAGGGCCTGGGAGTGGTCCTTGCCAAGCAGCACCCTGGACCTTAGGTGCTCCTGGCCATTCTTTGTCCTTTTTCTGATCATTGTTATGCAAAGAGGGTGGCCTGCAGCTCCCCTGGCCCTGAGCACAGCTGCAGCAGATGCAATAAAAGGACCCAGAGGGAGCCAGCAGGGCCCATGTGTGGGAACGGAGAGGTGAGTGGGCCTGATTTCTCCTGGCTCGTAACCAATCCAGTGTCAAGATAGGAGGGGCCAGGTTGGCTTGGGTTCAAATCTGTTTTGCTTCTAATTAGTTTTTTGGCGTTGGACACAATTTCTTCATCTGCTGAATAAGAAAAATGAGAGCCCCTAATTTGTAGACATTAAAGTAGATAGTATAAGAAATTGCTGGGCCCCTGTGAGGTTTATAGAAGGTTCGGCTAATTTTGTATTTTTCCGGGGAGAATTTTTTCTTCCTAGCAGATGACTCTGCCCAGTCTCTCCCTCTTCCCCAACTCCCACACAACTTCATGCCCCTGCAAACCCTAAATTCTAGGCACTACACCAACGCTTATAGCAAGTCAGCGTAAGTCAGGGTTTGTAGGAGTCTCTGGTTACCCCCAGGGTGACTGTGCCCTCAGGGGACATTTTGCAGTATCTGGAGACACTTTGAGGTATCTCAGTTGGACTAAGGGTTGCTACTGTCATCTAGTGGGTAGACACCAGGATGCTGCTAAACATCTTACAAGGCTCAGGACAGCCCCACGACAAAGGACTATCCGGCCCCAAGTGTCAATACTGTGTAGGTCAAGAAACCCTGTGCTGCGCATGGGCCTCGGCGAGAGTGAGGCCAGGACAGGGAAGTAAGCACGCCTGCCTCCTGCCTGTCCCTTGGCCCCAAGAATTGGGGTGTTGCCCTGTTCCAGGCTCATGTGGGGAGGGGAGACTGCCACCCTGTGATAGTTGAGTTCTCCCGCAGTCCCTAAAGGGTTCTGAGGAACAAAAGCAACCCCACCAGGCAAATCCTGCATCCTGAGAAGGCAGCCACACTATGCATTCATGTAAATCAATGAACAAAAAAACCAATTGCTGTGGCACCAATTGCTAAACAAAGCCTCAGAACTAATGCCTGTAATTTGAAGTACTCATCAATGTGACAAAAATCTATCCACAGTGCCGGGTGCTCCTCTGTCTCCTGGTGACACTTCGTCTCCAGCTGTCATTCAGACACAGAAGCTTGGAGAGGGGAGCCTCTGCACCCCAGTCACCAGGATCCCTCCCAGGTACACCCGTGCCAGGAGCCATTCTTCTTAGTGGAGACAAGTACCAAGAAGTGTTCTTTCTTCCAGGCCCTGGTCTCCTTGGCTACAGTCAGGGGCAAACTGGAAGGCAGGGGTGGGGGTAGGTAGAGGAGGTATAGGAGGTATAGGAGATATTTCCCTGGAAACTTCTAGCGCCTCCATTCCTCTTTCCTCTAATGGAGTCTGAGTCAAACTCCCAGCTTGCTAGGGGACCACCTAACTTCTCCCTTTTGCTCTCACAATGGGTCTTTCTTTTTATGCAGCCAGTGCCATTATTCCTGAAGACGTTGCCACAAACAGCCCTCCCAATATCAAACCAAATCTCAATGTTACGCCTCTTCAAATGCTACCATCAGGGGAACACTAACTACTCGAGTACAAGGCTTGGTACTGTGCATGTCTTTCCCACTGAGCATCATGATATCTGAGAGGTGGCCACCCCTGACCGAGAGCAGATTTCATCACTGGAGAAGAAAGGAATTTGGTCATTACCTTGAAATTGTGTGTATGGCATATGATAGGCAATTACCGTAGAATCTCAATTCATTTTTTTCTATTATTTTTAAAATGGGAACCAATAATTATTTCAAAAGCCATATTTCTTCCTTGAGGTTAGGGAGGGAGGATTTACTCCAAACCACAGCCTCTAATAATGAGCATCTGTTCTAGTCCGTCAGGGTGCAGTCCTAATTGCAGCTCCCCTTGCCATATGCCTATGAGGTCTGATAAGAGGCTGCCAGCCCTAATGAAACAGGGTTCGTCCCTCGAAATGTATCGGTCCAATCATCCAGTCGCGGCTTCAGAAAGGGGTGCTGAACAGACTTTGTCTCCATTCACATTGGCATAGCCAGCGCTTCTAGTGATAAATAATGCTATACCGTCAGCAGGAACCATGGAAACAAATGACTTAGGCTGCTGAAAGTTCACGCTTTGACCACGGGAGTTGGTATCTGCAGCGTGTCCTGGCACCACCCACTACTCATGTGTCCTTGGGCCAGTCACACCACACTCTGAGCTTTAGTGTTCTCACATGTAAACAACGAGGAATAATAGTATGTACTTCATGATGCTGTTCTGAAGATTGAAATGGGTGAATGTAAGGCATGGGGAAGTTAGTTCTTGCTGAATAAAAGTTAACTGTGTGTCATCATTGCAATGCAGTTGCCCCCCCCCCCCCCACCCCTCCTGCTGCCATGGAGTTAAGGAGGCTGTCCACCTTGGCTAAGCTTCCAGTACCTGTGAATGATCCCGCCCGGCCCATGTGCTGGAAAAGAAATCCAAATGGTGGGGAGGTGACTTCCGCTGGGCCTGTTAGCAGTTGGTCAAAGGTCACACACTGGAATTCAGGGCTCCAAGGGGACTGATGTGATTTCAACTCCCAGAGCCTCTGCTTCCTCACCCATGAGGCAAGGGGTGGGCCCTGTTGACCCCTGAAGTTCTGTGATTTCTATACCCGTAGTCTGACCACCTGAGGCAGGGAGGGTGTGGCTTGCTTCTGTAAGTCCCACAATGCCCAGCACAGTGCTGACCAGTGCTCAATGGATATCTGCCGATCGACCCATTGGTTAGATCCTCAGTCTCATGCTCCCAGCTTCTTGCTCTTTTAATTTGAAAAAGGTCAATCAATCAATCAATATATTTTCTGCAATGCTGTAGTACCACTGTGCAGTTCAGAAGAATGTCAACAGCAGCCAAATAGTGTCCCTGCCTCAATCTGACAGGCAAATAAAGACTTTCACGGGAGAGGAAAACCAAGATGGCAGTATAGGTAAACACCTAAACTGCTGCTTCGCACAACAATATCAAAACTACAACTAAAAGACAAAACCGACACCATCCAGAACACAGGAAAGCTGGCTGAGTGGAAATTCTACAACTAGAAAAGAAGAGGAAAGCACATTGAGACTCAGAGGAGCTGCAAAAGGCTGAGGTACAGAGACTCGCAGGTGGAGAGGATGGGCAGCTGTGTGCATGGGTGGCTGAGTGCATGGCTGGCTTTCTAAAGCAGGAGGGAGACGGAAGCATCCGACTGCACTGAACTCCAGTCCCAGGCGAGATGCTGGGAAACCAGACTCATTGGGGGGAATCTGGACTGTCAGGAAAAGAGAAAGCAAACTGAGACTCGGGAGCTGCAGAAGGCAGAGGTCCAGAGGCACTCGTGCAGAGAGGACTGACTGCTAAATGCATGGGCAGCTGAGTGCGCAGCTGGCTTTCTAAAGTGGGAGGGAGACAGAAGCTCCCAACTGTGCTGAACTCCAGTTCTGGGCAAGTTCCTGGGAACCCCGACTCATTCAGGGAAAAACTGGACTGTTTGGCAGCAGGCGAAACTCGAGGGCGGCTTTCTCTCAGAGGTGCTTGCAGCGATTACTGCGGGACACTGAGACCCAGGGGACTCATAGGGCAGGGCTGATGGGAAACCAAGGCTGTCTGCTCCGCCCTGAAACTCCGCCCCATCCAAGCTGAGCACAGAGGCTTTTGCAATTTTGCAAGTCTGGTCTCATAAGAGTGTCTCCAGCACAGAAGTTCTCTCAGCATAGACACAGCTGATCCTCACAGCCAAATGGCCTGGAGGTTAATTCCTCCCAGTGATACCAACAACAATCAAGACTTAATTACAACAAGGCTAAGCACACAGTCCACAAAGGGGTGCACCCAGAGTGTCCACCTCAGGTAATTGGAGAGGCTGAGCCACTGGGCCCTATAGGACACCTAGCACACAAAGCTACTCTACCAACTCAGGGAAGCAGCAAAAATGTGGAGACAAAGAAACAGATCACAAATGAAAGAAATGGAGGAAAACAAACAAGTGGATATAGAGTTCAAAACCACGGTTATAAGGTTTTCCAAGAATTTCCTAGAAAAGGCTGATAAATTTAGTGAGATCCTCGAGGATATGAAAAAGGACCAACTAGAAATTAAACATACACTGACTAAAATAAAAAATATTATACAGAGACCTAACAGCAGACTAGAGGACCACAAGAATCAAGTCAAAGATTTGAAATACAAAGAAGCAAAAAACACTCAGCCGGAAAAGCAAAAAGAAAAAAGAATCCAAAAATATGAAGATAGTGTAAGGAGCCTCTGGAACAACCTCAAGCATACCAACCTCAGAATTATGGGGGTGCCAGAAGAAGAGAGAGAGCAAAATACTGAAAACCTATTTGAAGAAATAATGGCTGAAAACTTCCCCCACCTGGTGAAAGAAATAGACTTACAAGTCCAGGAAGCACACAGAACTCCAAACAAAAGGAATCCAAAGAGGACCACACCAAGACACATCATAATTAAAATGCCAAGAGCGAAAGACAAAGAATATTAAAAGCAGCAAGAGAAAAACAGTTAGTTACCTACAAGGGAGCACCCATACGACTGTCAGTTGATTTCTCAACAGAAACTATACAGGCCAGACGGGAGTGGCAAGAAATATTCAAAGTGATGAATAGCAAGAACCTACAACCAAGATTACTCTACCCAGCAAAGCTATCATTCAGAATTGAAGGTCAGATAAAGAGCTTCATAGATAAGAAAAAGCTAAAGGTGTTCATCACCACCAAACTGGTATAATATGAAATGTTGAAAGGTATTCTTTAAGAAGAGGAGGAAGAAGAAAAAGGTAAAGATAAAAATTATGAACAACAAATACATGTCTATCAAAAATTGAATCTAAAAATCAAGTGAATAAAAAATCTGATGAACAGAATAAACTGGTGAATATAATAGAATCAGGGGCATAGAAAGTGAGTGGACTGACAATTCTCGGGGGGAAAGGGATGTGGGGAGGCGGGAAGAGACTGGACAAAAAGTGTACACCTATGGATGAGGACAGTGGGAGGAAGGTAAGGGCAGAGGGTGGGATGGGAACCGGGTGGAGGGGAGCTATGGGGGGGACAAAGAGGAACAATTGTAATAATCTGAACAATAAAGATTTATTAAATTAAAAAAAAAGACTTTCACAGGTGTGCACACATATACACACAAAGCATATATACATGCATGCATGCACTTGTGTGCACACATTTATATGCACATACACATACAAATATGCATGCACACATACATATATGTGCCCATATACATGTGCATGTATACTACTCACAGGAAGATATAGGGAGGCAGTCACCAGCAGGACTGTCATTTCTAGGAGGCCACCTTACAAGCACACACCCTTTGGTGGACCCACAGGAAGTCATCCCAAGAGGCTGTGCTGGGTCCAAAGATTTGGAGGAAAAGATTAGCAAGATGGCACCACTCACTTGCTGGTGGGGGCAGGCAGAACAGAAGTTCGGACCCTCCGCAGCTGTGACTGTGCCCTCAGTGTGCCAGCAAGCAGGCAGCCCCCATTGTTGGAAGGAGGAACCCTCTCAGAAAGATGAGCACTTGGGGTGTTCTGGCCTCCTTGTTGCAGCTTCTTCCCCAAAGAGCACATCCTCCTGACCCCAAACGTTCCCCATTTTCCAAGTCAGTGCCCTTCATTCCCATCGGGCTCCCTGATTCCATCCCCTATCATGGCTTCCCAGGGAACTTGTGTCTGTGGAGAGCAGCTTGAATTCGTTTCTTCATATCCACACTGATACTGCAAAGGGGCTGCCCTGGAGGGAGGAGCTGCGGGTTCTGTTCACCTGGGCCTCCCCTCCCTCTCCTGTGAGTCTCTTCCCTCTCCCAGGACCCCCAGAACTGCCAGGGGTCCCCTCCTCCCTGACGTTAATGGCTGTAAGAAGATTTCCTTTTATTATATCTCCAACAGCCCTGATATTTTAAATTTGCCTTTGACAAACTTGGAGCCCTGGAATGATCATTCAGGAAACAAAGCTTAACCTCGAGTTTTTCAGGAGGGTTTTCCCTTTCAATTTTAGCTGGCCAGTCAAAATCAATAGCGCCCAGCTCCCATCTGTAGCCCACCTGACATCTCACGCATGGTCAATGGAGCCGCTCCTGGCTCCAAGGGCGGGAGCCGCGGTGGCTGCCCGGCCAGGGTCGCATTTCTCTCCCACTCTCTCTCCCTCCAGAAGATGTCCCGTGTGACTTCCTTGGGGAGAAGGTTGGGTCTTTCCAGAAAGAGTTTAGAGAGACTGAACTGAAGACAGGAATGTTGTGGGTGGAGGGGCGTTATCTGAGCCCAGAGATGATCAAACTCCTTGTCCCTCAAAGGATTCATTAACCAGGACAAGCTTAGGGTGGGGATTTAGAGGGTATTATTCCAGTGCAATTAGCCTGAGCTCCAGGATTCAAGGAGCTGTAAATTGGTCCTGGCTGGTGCCCAAAGGTTGGGGACCCAAAGCCCCGTTCAGAGGCTCGGCAAGCTGACAATGGGTCGAAGTAGGAACAACAGCAAAGCACAGCCCTGGCCGCAGGCACGATGCCCTGCCTCGCTGGGTGCCCTGCGGCTGTGGGTTTGTCCATCTGCCCCCGGAGCATCTACATGTGCCCTCAAAGGATGGGCTGTGCGGCGTGGCTTTTCCAGCAGTGCTGGCAGCTCCCAGACAATGGAACAGGAACACAGGAGCCGCTGTGGCCGCGGGACCCACCAGGGAAGTACAGGATCCGTGAACAAGAGCCAAACTGAGGCCTCGGAACTTGAAACAGCCACCCCTCACCCCACCCCGAGGCCTTTTCAAAGCCACAGACTGAACCATATTGTCGCTCCCAAGCCAAGTTTAACTTCTAAGGAAATCTTTTCAAGATGTTCAAAGCACCCGAGTGCAGTTTAGCTCTAAGCGCTACCATCTGCCACGGAGGCCCGTCCTGTAATCCCTCGAGGGCAGGCCCGGGGGCAGGGCCCCCGCTGTGCCCACAGAGAATGCTCTTTGGATCTGGGACAAAGGCCTGCGTGTGCCCAGCTCCTGGGCTGTGGGCTCTGGGGCAGTGCAGGATGGCCACATCTGCACCAACACCCAGCTCACCTGGGCCTGAGCCAGCTCTCAGAGGCCTTGCACACCTGGGGCCCCCTCGACTGCACAACTGTGAGCAGGAAAGGAGGGCTCAGGGTCTGCCAACCAGGCCTGAATTCTGTGATTCCAGAGTGTCAGATGCAAATGAACAGGACCTATTTGATGCCAAATGGAAATCCACCTTATATTGGGTTTTGTTTATCTTCTTTTTTTTTTTTCCTTCCTAAACACTGTATGTTTAGTGTCCAGGGCCAGGGCAACAGGGGTGGAGTATTGTGAAGGCTCAGAGCCCAGAGGAGGAAGAGGAACAGGTGCCTGGGCCCTCCTAGTAGAGGGTGAGAGGCGCAGGGATGAGGTCAGGGATAAGGGAGATCAGGAGGCCCAATAGTCCAGAGCAGGGCACAGGAGGGGCGGCCTGGGAATGAGGTGATAGCAGCAATCAGACATGTACCCCCTCCTCGAATTCTCTGGAGTCCTGGGAGCCAGTCTGGCCTGAGCTGGAGAGAAAGCCGGGCACCCTGCGGCAGTGTCCGCCAGGCAGGCTGTGGAAGAGGCAACATGGAGACCACACCCCCAACAGGCAACTCAACTCGAAAAGGACTGTGATCATAGGTTCTGGGTCACCACTGTCCAACTGGGGGTCCCCTGCTCTGTGCCAGGCAGGAGAAGAGCCCTGGGCTTCAGGCTGCCCTGGACTGCCACTGAGGGGCAGGAGGTACCACGGTCAGAAACGTGCCCAGCAGCCACTGAAATTCACCATGACTTTTTTTTCCCATCTGTGAAATGGGGGTAGCTGATGATGATAATACATAGCTCATTGCATTGTTGTCAGGGTTAAGATCTTACCTAATAATAGATAAACATGTAAATTGACCGTACCTCCTACGTCCATAGCCAATCAGAGTGAATATGCAAATTAGAAGGCCAAAGATGGTGGCTGCCCAGCTGCTCCAGGCATGGAGTGGCCAGGCAGGGCAGGACGCCTGCTATGAGAGGGAGGGCGAGAGGGGCGAAGGGATCTACAGGAGCGGAGTGCCTCAGCGAAGACAAGACTGTAGACTCCGGAGTCCTCAGTGAAGACAAAGATGGTAGACTCCCGCTGGAGTCTGCAGCGAAGACAAAGATGGCAGACTCTGGCTGGAGCGAAGGACAGGGTTCCTGGTGCCAGAGGAAAACCAGTGCTGGAAGCCAAGGGAAGGAAGGCCTATTGCACGAATCTCTTTGTGCAACGGGCCTCTAGTATATAATAAAGTGCTTACAACAGTATCTAGGATGTAGCAAGGTGCCAGATGAGGGCTAGCCATTATCATTATTATTGTTTTATTTATCACAGGAATGAGAAGGCGACCGTCTCGGAGGTCATCTCAGCTGGTGGAGAAAACGAAAGGCAGCTTGGCCCCAGAACAAAGCTGGGCTCCTCTCCATCAGTGGCCAGAGAAGCTGGTGTTATTTCAGAGCTCACTGAAAGATGCCCCACCCCAAACCATCCCCATGGGCCTGGGCAGATCTGAGACCACCCGCTAGGAGGGTGGGAGCTGGATTTCCTGGTGCAGACGCCTGTCAGAAGCTCACAGGGAGAAACCAGCCCTCGGGCTCTGCACGCTACAGTCACCAGACGTTTCTGGCAATGGCGATATTTCAAAGCCACCATGAGAACCGAGGTTCAGATGCGATACAACTGGCACGCCAAGGGCTCTGGGCCTGGTGACACACCCAGGTGGCTTTGGCACAAAGAGCAACAACTGAGTTGTAAGAGCACAAACACAGAAGGTTGGTTTGCTCTGGGTTTGGGGCTCCTGTTTTTTATCTTTTCTGGCGCCCCACCAGAATCTGGGTGATGACAGTTAAAATTCCTTCACCCATCCCTTTGCTCCAGGACCACCCCTCCTGTCCCTGGCTCTGCCCCAGGTTATAGATCCAGCTCAGAGCAGGGACCTTAGGGCAGTGACATGTGGGAGAGGGCTCTGATTGTCATGGAATTGGTGGGTGACACCACCGCAGTTAGCAGTTAGCGCCGAGGGCTGGGGCTGCTGGAGCCGACTATAACCCCCACACCCAGACCCCGGGCTCATATCCCAGCTCTGCCCATTGCTGGCTGTGGGCACCTCTCTGGCCCCAGTTCTCTCATCTGTAACATAGGGACAACTGTACCTCCCTCCAAAGGTGGTCATGCACATTCAGTGAATTAATCTGTGCAAAGCCCTACAACAATGCCTGGAATTTACAAACAGCCGTTATCATTTTCCCATAAGCTGAGGGATGGTCCCACACACACACAGTTGTCCAGTGCCCTGCGTGACTTTGAAATGTTCCACTGAACATGTCAGCAGGTTGAAAGTGATTGATTCCATAACGACCTGAGCCGGAAATAGAACTCTTTTTAAAAATGCATAAACACACAAACATTTTTTAAAGGTTTTAATACGCACAGACTCTCCCAGGAATGCAGCGCTATGTTGTATCAGATGTAGCCTGTTCACCCCCCACGTTCTCAGGGCTGCACCTGCCCCCCAGACCCTCAGGTGGTGTCCTGTTCATAGGACCCTCTGAGGCACCCTGGGGCCACCACCTGAAGCCCCCCAGCCCTGATGGCCCCAGTCTCTCATAGTCCTGTGCTTTAGAGCCAGATCGAAGGTCACGCTCATGAGGGTGCCACTGCCTCAGGGGCCAGGTGACATAACCCAAAAGGGCAGGAGAGTTAACCTTTAGCCGCCCACTTCAGCCAGCGGGCACGAGGATTCCTGCTCCAGTCCTTCTCCTGCTGGAATGTTCTGCTCTGTGATTTCTACATCTGGCCTGTGCAAAGCTCCCTTCATAGCCGAGATGCTCACTCCCCTGGCAGTGTGCCTGAAGAGGTGGGTCACCCAGGGACACACACCTGGGCGGCTTTCCACCCCTCCCCGCCGTCCTTACCTTTGCCTTCACTCTGGCTGCCCTGAGACTGTGTCTCCCAGAGAAAGCACCAGGGCCTCATCTCTGCCTCATCCTGTTTTCCAGAGAGCTCGGGCTGAAGTTTTTCTAAAGAGGGGAGATTGTGCTTTGTCTTAGGTGCAACTTTACCAAGAAATGTTGACCATTTCAGAGAATCACATAATCAACTGGATGCCCGGTGCACGAAATTCGTGCATGGGGGGGAGGAAGATGTGTCCCTCAGCCCAGCATGCACCCTCTCCAATCTGGGATCCCAGTGGGATCGGGCCTAAACAGGCAGTCGGACATCCCTCTCACAATCCAGGACTGCTGGCTCCTAACTGCTCGCCTGCCTGCCTTCCTGATTGCCCTTAACTGCTTCTGCCTGTCAGCCTGATCACCACCTAACCACTCCCCTGCCAGCCTGATTGATGCCCAACTGCTCCCCTGCTAGCCTGATTGCCCCTAACTGCCCTCCCCTGCAGGCCTGTTCCCCCTCAACTGCTCTCCCCTGCAGGCCCGAGTCTCCCCCAACTGCCCTTTTCTGCAGACCTGTTCGCCCCCAACTTCCCTCCTCTGCTGGTCTGGTCACCCCTAACTGCCCTCCCCTGCAGGCTTGATTGCCCCCAACTGCCCTCCCTTTCAGGTCTGGTCCCTCCCAACTGCCCTCCCCTGCTGGCCATCTTGTGGCGGCTATCTTGTGTCCACATGGGGACAGCCATCTTTGACTGCATGGGGGCAGCTACCTTGTGTGTTGGAGTGATCATCAATTTGCATATTACTCTTTTATTAGGTAGGATAAAGGCCTGGTGCATGGCTGGTTTGCCCTGAAGGGTGTCCCGGATCAGGGTGGGGGTTCCCTTGGGGCATGGAGCAGCCTGGGCGAGGGGCCTGTGGTGGTTTGCAGGCAGGCCAAGCCCCCCAGTGACCCAAGCGGAGGCCCTGGTACCTGGGATTTATTTATCTTCTATAATTGAAACTTTGTAGCCTTGAGTGGAGGCCTAGGCTGGCCAGGGTGTGTGGAAAGCTTGGCTTCCTCCATCGCCGGGGAAACCCAAGCCTCCTGCTCGCTCTGTGGCCGTAGCCATCTTGGTTGGGTTAATTTGCATACCTGCTCCTGATTGGCTGGTGGGCATAGCTTGTGGGTGTAGCGGAGTAATGGTTAATTTGCATATCACTCTTTTATTAGATAGGATAGCAACAACACATAAAGTCTGTGAGCCACTGCTACAGCATATTCCTCATACTCCTATCCGTCACACCTGTAGCTGGGCATTCACGGTGATTGTCTTTGAATATAGTTGAGCCTAAGTATTTACTTATTGAACTACTTCATTAGAAATCACCTCTCTTTTCTCTCTCCCTTATATTGCATGTAGGGCATTATATTGATTTTGTTATTGTGGATCTAGAGAAGTCATAGTATCTATAATCTTAATATCACAAGTGTTAAGGGGTCATCAAAAGATATCTGTCATGTAAAGTGGGCATCTGGATTTATAGATCCGAGAACCCAGGGGGGAGAGAGCACTAGGCCACCCATCAGCTGTATCGTGGTGGTTAAGATCCCGGTCTCTGTGGCCTTGGTTTTGAGATTGGCTGAGACGGTCCCCGGAGTCCTGCACTGCTCTGCCTCCCTGAGGTTTAATTTAGATGTCACCTGCTTTCGCTTTTCTGGGCTTTCACTAGGGTGCTTCCTCTGTTGCCGGAGCCTCAATTTGCCTGCCTCTCACAGGCAGGAGCAGGGGCCATTCCCGTCTGAGACTGGCAGGGAGTGAGTGGATGCCCACCTACGTTAGTGCCCGCACCATAGGGTCACCTAGCTGCCATCCTGGCCCACGTGGGCCGCCTACCCCGACTGTCAGCCCACCTATACACATCCTGGGTCTCCACCTGCTTCCTGATGCTGGCCTGCTGGCTGCGTCCCACCTCCAGGTACCACCTCCTGATCTCACTCCAGCTGTAGGTGCCAAGTCCATGGCCTGGAGCGAGATATCCTGGAGGGCTGGAGGTCCGAGAGCCAGGCTGAGCCCTTCACATTGTTGTGGGTGAACTACAGAGAGACAGTTTGAGGTTCAGAAGCAGGAAAAACTTTCTCCCTGGAACCCACCCCTACCCCACTCCTCCAGGTGTGAGGACCATGGCCACACTGGTAACCCCTTCCATCTCGCCATGTCGATGACAGGAGTCAGACCGGGACCAGGGCAATTGCCCACCCTTTCCCAGAACCCTCTTTTCTACTCAATGTATTTTATAAAGCTTCAGGAATGCCTAGAAATGTTGTTTTAGTAAAGAACATGATAGAGTAGAAAGTTAGGATGAAAAGAAGTTAGGCCTGGTCGCTGTGGCTCAGTATTTGAGTGTCAGCCTATGATCCAGAAGGTCACGGTTTGATTATTGTCAGGGCACATGCCTGGAATGCAGTCTCAATCCCCAGCGGGGGCGTGCAGGAGGCAGCAGATCAATGATTCTCTCTCATCAATGATGTTTCTATCTCTCTCTCCCTCTCCCTTCCTCTCTGAAATCAATAAAAAAAATATTTTAAAAAGAAGTTTGTCTCTGTAAAGGGAGCAGTTAGATGCAGAAAAGGGTGTTGACAAAGGAGGCAAGGCCCAGGTAGGGACAGACAGGGTGCCTGGAAAGGGTGAGTCTGAAGCATGTACCTCCGTGCCTGAGCCCATTTGGGGTCTCACATCCCTCAGGGAGGGGCTTCTCTGACTTTAGGGGACATTTCCATCCACACACTCATCCCCCACAGGCCCCGATGCAGCATAGTGTCCTGGGGGGATGGGGGCTCACCCCAGCCGCTAAGCCACTACTGGGGGTCTCAGCCAGTTGTTTCAGTGTCCTAGGTAAGTCTCGGGGGGAAAAACAGTTGCAAGTGAAGCTGTTAAGAACCTCATTAGCTTATCTAGGTCTTTTGGAAAATGTTAGTAGGGTCTTAAATTGAGGTCGTCAGTGCTGTTTCCTGGAGCTGACGGTTCCTGCTTCAGAAGCAGAACTAAGGAGGCTAGGGAGGGGCGCTGGGTTCTTCCTGAGTCTCAGGCTTTAGGATCTGTCCCAGGCACCTTCTCAACAGGTTTAAAGCTGCAGCAAGGATATTCCATACACCAAGGGCTCCGGGGAGCTCCACACTGCCTACAAATGTCCAGGACTGAGCTTCATTTAAAACCAGACCTTACTGAGGACCTACTGCAGTCAAGGAAAGCCCGCTTTGCAGAGATGGTCAGGACGGTGACAACAGAGCCTGTGGGGCCACCAGAACCGGCTTGTATCAGAGGGTCTCACACTCCAAGCCCTCTCTTTCAGGCCTCCAAACACGGGGCCCATATTCCTGACCCCTCAGCTGTTTTCTCTAAACCAAGACAATGAAGTAAAGCAAGTCAGAAGGTGAATCCTGGACATGGGGAAGCCCCACGCAGCCGGGTGCTGGGCACTGGGCCTGGTGGCTGCGCACTCTGGAGAGGCTGCCATCTCCCCACGGGCTCCCATCAGCCCTGGGGGTCGGGCAGGTGGCTGAACCTGCCGGGAGGTCTGCTCCTCTAGCCGCAGCCAGAGGGCCCAGCTGGGAAGCTGCCAACTGTGCTACCGGGCTCCCAAGCCAAAGACCTCTGCTCCCTGACAGTGGTGACACGGTGGTGGCAGTGGTGCCGCGGAGCCAGCTTACAAGGGAACCCGTGCAAATGCGGGTTCCGGGCCCCCAGCCCACTACACGGCACCATCTGGTAGCATAGCCAGGAATCTGGGTGTCAGACCAGCCCCCAGCAAATTCATGCATGCTTCAGTTTGAGATCAACCTCCCAGTGACAGCCCTGCTGCAGGGGTCAAGGGGTCATGGATGAATCAATCTTATCAACTTTCACTGCTGAGGTTGCAGGGCCCAGCCAGCTCAGCAGACCCCGCGTCAGGGCATGGAATATTCACTCCCTCGTTCAGGGTCCATTTACAGAGCCGCCCCTGCACCTGGCTCTGACTCAGGGCTGGACAATGAGCCAGACAAAATCCTTGTCCTCGGGCCACCATCCCAGTGGTGACAATGCCTTGTATTCAAATAATGTGAATTATAAATACTGTCACATCGCGATCACTGCATAACTCCACAAACCTTTTGGTGGGTATATTATTCTCTCCTTTTTACAGGTGAGAGAACGGCCATAGAGAAGCCAAAAGGCTTATCTGAGGTCCCCCCTCCCAGCTTGCAGGGGAAGTGATCATAAAGGCAGCGTCCCCTGCCCCGGTTTCCCCCGGCCCATGGAGTCTGGCTGGGCATTATGTCTGCAGAGAACTGCTTCTCAACTGGGCCATTTTGTCCCCCTGGGGACACTTGGCAACGTCTGAAGACTTGTTTGGTTGTCACAACTAGGAAGGGCTCCTGGAGGCCAATGCGTAGAGGCCGAGGATGCTGCCACACATTTCACACCAGGCCAGACAGTCCGAGAGCAAAGAGTTATCCACCCAAATTGTCAGTTGTGCAGCGGTGGAGAAACCCTGCCATGGGCGGGGCGAGGCGGGCATTTAACACGTCAGCTTGGATATTTCTTACAGGTACATGTTATACTGTCTGTTTTACAGAAGGGTAATTGCAGGTAGCAGAGGTAAGTCATGCCTGAGATCATGCTCACTAGAAAGGGCAGAGCTGGGATGCGAACCAGTGTTCACCTTTGAATCAGCCCAGTTCCAAGCATCTTTGGTTTTGCTCCTGAGGCACACCCTCCCCCGGAGTCAGCCGACGAGGATCTGAGGGGAGTAAGGAGGTGATCTGTGCAGTTGCAGGGCTGTGCCCTGGGGTGGAGCAGCTCAGAGAAGTGCTGCACCCCAACAGCCCCAGCAGATGCTGGGGCCCTCTGCTTCCTGCTGTCCTCAAGGTCCCTGCCCAGGGTCAGGAGGTCCAGGGTCCCAACTGCCAATTTGCCTCATTTCCCATTAATGAAATGTCTCTGTTGTGTTTGCAGAGCTGATCCAAGGAGCCTGTCTTTAACCTGGAGTTAGAGCAAAGGCTTAAACCCAAAGCTCCCTCCCCAACCTGGGATAAAGCTCCTGCTATCTCCCATGTGGTCACCACAGGAGCTCACCTGGAGGCTCCCTTGGTCCCTGCCCCCAGGACGCAGGAGGCTCCCAACCACTCAACCCACTGGTTCAGGTAAGGGCTCCCCAGGCCCACCCCTCCCCCTGGCAGGTGGGGTGCACTCCTCCTCCTGCAAGGGGAGGACCCTGTTTCCCGAGTGGGGGTGGGCTGGGACAGGACCAAGGGAAGGGGAACCAAGGATATCTTCCTCCCAGTTCAGAAACACATGTTCCTACAGAAAAGCCACTTCCAGGGGCCACACACAGCGTCTGCTTGTTGGCATCGTGTTGAGGGTCTATTTCTGTGCAGACATTTGTTGGGCCTGCTGTGGGCTGCAAGGCTGGCCCGACACCCAGGGTGCATAGGGTGGGCAAAGCTATAACCGCCAACCCACCCCACCTGGTGAGAAAGTCCGAGACAGAGGAGGGAAGAGGGATGCTTCACAGGAGGCTGCAGATGGTCCGACTTCTCCTCAAAGGCTTGGGGATCCCTCCTCTCACCCCATTTGGGTCCCTTCCCTTTCTCACCCTTTCGCCCCATGTGGGCTCTGAGTCAGAGAAGAAGTGAGGCTCCCCAGATTCACAGATTCACTCCCTGCAGAGAGCCTTAGAAGGAGGGACATTTCAGAACTGAATTGTTCCCCCATGTGGGGCAGGGAAGGGGACATTGAAATTGGCCTGTGGGCAGGGGGTGGGGGTGAATGATCCGAGTATGGCCCGCCCACCTCTCCAGGTCAGGGCTGGGCTTGCTCACACCTGGCATAGGTGGGACTTTCCTGGGCCCCAGCCCAAATGCCAACAAGGTCAGACAAGGCTGTGTCTGAAATGTAAACTGTGACAGCGGATGCTCACCTCGCTGTGACAGAGTCCTGTGTATTTAAACCTCTTCCCTGTATGATACGTTGTTTGCTTGGGGTCCAGCAAAGAAGAGGAAGCACAGAAATAATGTGGAGAAAACAATCCGCTGCAGGGACTGGACCGCACGCCACAGTGGGAACCCGTCAGTCTCTTCTGCCTGAAGTCCCAGGACCAGGGAGCAGGATTGAGTCAGTCCATGTGAAGTAAGGGTGCAAAGAACCAGCGAAAAACCAGAGGACTGCACCGGCCTCTCCTCTGACTGCCATCCTGGAGGCCTGCCTGCAGGAGGAGAGACCTGCTCTGGGTGCCTGCATCCACCTCTCAGAATAAACACGGCTACTGCTTCTCTTCCACCCATGTATCTCAGACAGATTCCACCCTAAACACGCAGGAAAGGGGGTCATGGGAAACATTATTCAGCTTAGCTAAGCTGACATGTTGCAAAATCACCAGACATTCTTTTATTTCAGTTATATTTGTTTTTATCTTTCAAGCTCCTGTTGCAGATTTTTATAGACCTGTGTGTGTGCGCGCGCGCGCGCGTGCATGTGGACTCCTCTTGAATCGAATATATCTCAGCCTTTCTCAACTGAATTCCTTTGAGGATTCCTTCAACTTCTGACAGGAAATGAGCATGCGCCAGGAATCTGCCGGCAAAGAATATGGTGCGTGTGTATCTGTGTGCGTGTGTGTGTGTGCGCGCGCGCGCGCGCGCCTCTCTGTGTGTGCCCTCTGTATGTGTGTCTCTGTGTGCATGCCTCTGTGTGTGCCTCTGTGTGTCTGCCTGTGTGTGCATGTCTGTGTGTGAGCCTCTGTGTACGTGCCTGTGTGTGTGTGCCCTGTTTCCACACACACTGCAGTGCTGGGAGTGGGAAGAGGAGAGAAGAGGGCAGAAGACAATAACAGAAAACGAAGCTGCACATTCAGGCAGGAGGCCGTGTCCTTCCCTACAACCAGATGCAGATTTCAATCAATTCAATCAATGGGTAATGTTTACTGGCCATAAAAACAGCCCAGAGGTTGCTGGTCAGCGGCTCTAAGATGGATGGCCAGTGGCCCTAGAGGTCCCAAAGGTCAAAGATGACTATCACCTTAAAATGTAATCTGTGCAGGCCCCCAGCCCCGGGGCCTAGCGGGTGGTGTGGGCCCTGCAGGCCATCAGTAGTCCCTGCCAAACCAGGCCACGCTCAGCCACGCTGCCAGCTCAGGCATCACGGGTGGTGTATCTGTCTGTCCATTCTCCCAAGCCCTAGCCTGTGCAGCTGTCCTCCTAGGCAATGAACCCACACATGTGTCCCCCCAGTGCTGCCCCTCTGACATCCTTTGGGGGGCTGCAAAAGGACAGGACTGCAGTCTTGCTTCTAGCCCCCTTGTCATCAAGCAAACCCTTGCTTCCTTGGCTCGGAATGCTGCTCCGGCCTCTTAAGTGCAGAGTAAAGATCATTGTCTTGCATTGCAACTGTGGGAAAGGATGATGTCAGTGGCCCTGCTCCACCTGGAGTGACGAGGGAGCAACCCTCAGGCCTGAGGGCTCTCTTTCCTGTGTCCCCTCCCTCCTTCCTCAGCCCAGAATTACCTCCCGTTTCTGCCTCCAGACATTCCTTCCCCAGTCCCCTGCCCCCGGCAGACACCGGAGCAGCACGTGGTGCATCTCAGCCTCACCAGCTCATCTTCAGATACTTCCTCCTCCTCCCTGCTCACTGTCTGATGGATGCCAGACTTTCCTCCTGTCCTTGCTTTCCTTAATCATTACCATCCGCGCTGTTGCCTTGGGGGAGCGTACAGGGGTGGGAAATGCCTGAGGAACACTGCCCAGTTGCACCGTCTCCTGAAAGGGCCACCGCCATCCTCCCATTGCTGCTGGTTGGCTGTCGGGGCTCTGAATGCGAGGCAGGATCTGAGCTGCACATGAACCCCCTTTCACAAATCACCGCCGTTCGGCCCGTTTGGCTGTTTAATGGTCAGCGAGTCACCCGAAGATGCAGTATTTCCCAAAAGCCAGGAAGCAAATAAATTATTACAGTTTAAAAATGAATCTATTTATTGATCTCCTTCTTTTACACTGTGAATGCTAATTGTTTTCATGGTGCATGCATTTGGGATTTATCAAAATGAATTCTTAACGAATTTCCAAACACAAAAATTATAGCAGATAACCAAGAGAAGCGAATCATCCTCAGAGGCCTGCATTTCTCAGAGGCCTGCTCCTCTGAGGGCCCTTGTGGTAAGATCTGAGACATCGCTGTCCACAGTGATAGACAAGTGTGTGGACATTACAACAAGCTACTCTGTTTGAGCACCTACTGTGTGCCAGGCCTTGGGCTCGGACATTTACAAACGTTCCATTGAATCCTTACAGCAGTCACAAGGTCAGTTTTATTATCCCCACTGGCCTGTCTTGAATTTCCACAACATTTTTTTAGTGATGAAATTAAAGATATAATAATGATTGAATATACTTTTCTTTATAATACAGGTCTGCTAAGGAAAAAGCTGGAATCCTTTCTTGGGGGGATATATGTATATTTCACTGAACTAGGGTTCAAAGTTAGCACACCCTGTCATCAGGTTGATTGCAAACGTTGATCTAAGAAACCATTCCCAGCTGAGCACCATGACAACCCAGGAGGCAGCAGGATTCAGTCAGCAGGTGTCGTTCTCTGACCCTGCTCTAGCTCATTGGTCAACCCGAGATTTGTCACAACCACCTGGGAAAGCTTCCCCCTTATTCCCAGCCTGGACAGGAGACGGAGATCCAGGGGCCTGGCTGGATGGGGAGGTTTATTGCCATTTCAACAGCCCCCACTCCGTTTACCAGAGGAGGCTGTGGCCCAGGTCATACACCTGAAGCAAACACCCTGCCTTTGGCTTCTGAATGAATTTTTGCTTTGAAGTTTGCCAAATCGGTCCATGTGAACACACATCGCGCCCACACGTTGCCCTTGAATGGTGCACGCTCACAGAGCTGGAAACACGGGCTGCCTTTTTCCGTTTTGTACCTAATCAGCAGTGGACTTTCCGAGTTGAGCGGTCAAGGGTCGGCCTGGAAGCCTGGACAGGGAGGAGGGGTCGCTGTGGGTCAAGCTCCATTTCTTCAGAGGCCTCTCCCTTTCTGTGCCTTGTCAGTGGCACTTTCCTGGTCATTTCCAGCTTACTAAAGACCCCGAGAGTTCCTTTGTCCCTGCTCCTCTTCCTCATGTGATTAAGGCTGGGTAGAGGCTACCTGCTCTGGTCCAATTTATGCTGTAAACTGTGAGTTAGGGGCAATCCCAGCCTCCTGCCCCACCACCAACCAAACCGTCCAGGTGAGAACACCTGGGCCAGGTAGACTCCCTGCTCTGCCATTAACTAGCCACCCACTCCTTCCTTCATTCATGCTTTTCGTCATTCAGCAAGGCTCACGGAGAAGCTAGCAGGACACCAGGTGCTGGGGTAAGTGATTGACCAGCCGGAGTCCCTTTCCCCACCTACAAGCTGGGACAGTCCAGCTTAGTTCAAGATGTTGCCACAAATGAGATGACATTTCTGAAAGCTGCTACTGGAGCAGCAAAATCATTCTAAGCAGGTATTCAGCATGTGGACTGGAGATGCTACTATTATACCCAGCTTCCTTTGTTTTCTAACACCGTATTTTATAAAAAGCAGGAAATGTAAGTGCTGGCATTGTTTTAAGTGCATTTCTGAGCCATCAAGGAAGCTTAGCCTTTATCTCCACGAAATAGATCCAATGTGAGACTGTAGCTGTATATTGTATGGCCAAGATTTTAGTCAATATATTGGAAGCAATTCAGCCTATCACTCCCCCAGTTGGTTGCAGGGTGGGATGGCGGGGTTTGGAGGGTCACCCGAATGCAGTTTGTGTAGGTGGTTCTCACTCCTGGGGCTTATGTTCCTGATCAAGGTACTGCAAATCCAAACGGTGCAAATTAAACGTGAGAATCCCTATTGCAGCAAGGCCATTATGTGGGATTATATGAATGAGAGTAACCTTGGAAGGCTCCCACGGGGGAGAGAACGGTAGGAATAAAAGCATCAACACCTTCTAGAAATAATAATAAAATGCAAAGAAAGCAAAAAGAAAATAAAAAGCATTGAGGTGTGAATGTGAATTGTATTTTCTAAGAATGGTGAGTGGCCTGGGCTACCCACCTCTCCCACTGGGGAAACCCATAGCTCTCTGTCATTCCTGACATTTCAGCTAGTTCAACCCCCCAGCTTCTGCCTCCACAATGACCCAACCCTTCCTCTTGGTGTCCTCCGCACCCACCATAGTTCTGGTTCTCAGAGTCTCTTGATTAGGCTCACCACCATCTCCCACTTGCTCTTCCTGTCATAATTCTCTCCATTTTCTAGTCTCTTCCTCACTGTGCCACCACGACCAGCCAAGATACAGGACTGTCCCTGCCCTTAAATACATCGGGATCTCCTAGACCTCACAGGAAAAAGCCAAATTCCTTGGCACTGGCTGTGAAGATCATCAGCCTCCGTTCACAGGCGTGGCGGATATACAGTCTGTGTTCAAGCTTTGGCTACAAATGGCATAACCAGTGGGGAAGGTGATTCCATCAGACAAGGGGTGGGAGGTGGACAGCTGCAGGGCTGGCTGCTCTAGAAACCCAGTGGTGTCACCAAAGGCTCCAGTTTGCATCTTTCTGCCTGCAAACCCCATGGGTTGGCTTGGGTTTTAGGTGGGTTTCAATGTGGTTCACATGGCCCCAGGCATCACATACTTACCCAGCTATGTTCACACACAGGAATTTCTACTTGAATGTCCCTTTTTATTGGAGATGAAAACCTTACCCCAAAGCATCCCCTCATATCTCATTAACCAGAATGGCATTCAGACCTTTTCCTAGCCATAACTAGGACTGAATTTGCATTATTGATTTAAATGAATCAAGCTTCAATCCCCAATACCTGAGCACATGGTCATGTGGTGTGAAGAAGAGGGCCAGATCCAGGCTAATTATCAGGGAAGAAAGGGGAAATGGTTCTTGGGTAAGCAATTGGCTATATTAGCTGATCCTTGAAAACACCACCACTTTCACACTCCATGCCTTCACTCACGGTCTCCCCTTTACCTGAATGTTCTTCCACCCCACGCAACCCCTACTCATCCCTCAAGAGCCTTCCATAATGCCACCAGCTGTGTTATGTGACTGTGCTGGAGAATCCCACATGGCAAAGAACTGTGGGAAATGTGGGAAACCTGTGGGACCTGAGGGTGGGCTCCAGGGACAGCCAGCAAGAATGTGAGGCCTTCAGGCCTACCACCAGAAGGCACTGGATTCTGCCCATACAAGGCTCAGATGAGACCACAGCCCTAGCCAACACCTTGAAGTTAATACCCTGTTTTCATTTTGCCACTCCTCCTAACCCACCCAGCCCATTCTCCACATGGCAGCTGAGCATTTCCCTCTAGATCACATCACATTTCCCAGCTCACAACTTTCAAATGGCTTTTGAATCCTCTTAAACACCCCTGGCAGTGGCCTACATGACTCTGCACAGTCAGGACTCCTTGCTCCAGTGACAATGTGCCAGGCTCACCAGCTGCTCACTGACTGCCCCACACCTTCCCACCTCTGGGACTTCACATATGTTCTTTCCTTTGCCAGAGGTCTTCCCGGTCCTGACTGCTCTTCAGGTACCGGCTCCTTCTCCTCCTTCGGAGCCTTGTGGCTGACTTTGCCACCCCGTCCCTTGTTTACCAGGTCTTAGCCCTCTCCTTCTCTTCTTCACAGCCTGTATTATGATTTGTGGTTGGTTTATTCTCCCACCCCTGTGAGCCCTGTCCCTCCTCACTACAATGAGGGCCCTAGAAGGACAGAGATCACCATTGTTTCATTCACCACTGCAATCTCAACGCCTACTTCTCTGCCTGGGGCATGGTAGACATTCAACAAATATTGCTCAAGTGAATAAATGCATTTAATTTTCAGTTGAATCTACCAGAATGCGTGGTATATAATCAAACAAAGGCTTGTCCCCTTCTGTGTGTCACTGGAAACGAAGGCTTTGGAGACAAAGGCTGGAAGAAGAAAAGAAATGAAGGCAAGAATCAGTGGGGCTTGGGCAGCTAGAATCCAGGGAAGCACAGCTTGAAGCTCTTAGGCAAGCAGAGTCCTGGTTGACCAGGGGAGGGCACCCAGAACCCAGTGCCTGTGTCACCCTGGGGCACACTGGCCGAGCACAAGCATTGAGAATTGTTCTAAGTTAGATCACCAGAAGAAGGGGCTGTGTGTGTGTGTGTGTGTGGGTGGGTGGTGAGTGCACTCACAATATGTACAATGAGGTTCACAAAATACACTACATTAGCTGGATAGCTTTTGGGATGCATAAGCGATGTGAGTGCCTTGGCTGTATTAATTTAGTGTTCCCTAGAAATGCCTGAAAAATAATAGGCATTCAATGATTCATTGTGGAATAAATAAATGAAGATTGAATTTCAAGGTCCTTGGTTTTTATTGAGGTCAATATGAGAATGAAGCATTCTCAGCTACTGCAAAACTGGCCTTGGAGGTACCATCTATCGATGGAGGAAGGAGCTCTTTGGACTTGAATCTCACTCCCCTCTAACTAGCTGTGTGACCTTAGGCCAGGCACTGTACCTATCAGTGTGTCCATTCTCTAACCTACAGAATGTGGACTAACTCAGAGGATTTTTGAGAGGCTCAAACAAAATCGTGTCTATCAAATCCCTGACAGGGTCTTGATAAATGTTACTCCTCCCTTCAAATTCTTTTATTTAAGGATCTAGGCAATGCGTTCCACCAGAACATAAGGATAGGGTGTTGGGCCTCCTTGTATAGATACTTAGGACTATTTAATTCACTTCTGCTCCAGCTGTTATGACATGTGAAGCCAAGCTGGATGGTAAACTGAAGTTCTTGGTACTCTGAAAGCCTCATCCACTCTATTCCTCTAAAAGTTTTAGGAACAACAAGCAGAAAGTGGAGGGTGAGGGGCGGGGAGGAAATGAGATACAGGAGCAGATGTTTTGGCAATAAAGGGACAGGCAAGCACATCTGGACCCTCCAAGAGGACCCCTTGGCTCATTAGGAAAGAGACCTAAGGTTTGTGCACCATAAAGTCAGGACCTGTCACATGCTCTGTGGGTATGGTGGTGTGTTTTGGTTTGCTCTAGAAAATTCTGCTATATTCCAATGTTTTCTGGAATGAGGTCATCATGGACATGGGGGCTTAAGCAATGAACGCCCAATATGTCACAGCAGAAATTGGAGTTGCCTCTGTCTGGGTGTGGGTCCTCTTTGGTCAGTGCTGGTCAAGTGAAGTAAATAAGTTTTGTGCTTCTCCTGTCTAGATGAGAGTGCAGGTCACCTGGGAGGTGTGTCCCAAAAGTTTTATTTTTTATTTCATTTTTAAAATCTTAAGTTTATAGAGTATGTTTATTTATGTAGGTGACGCTCAACTTGTTAGAAAAATGCCTCTCTGGCCCAGCTGGTGTCACTCAGTGGTTGAGTGTTGACCTATGAATCATAAAGTCATGGTTCAATTCTGAGTCAGGGTACATGCCCGGGTTGTGGGCTTGATCCCCAGTAGGGGGAGTGCAGGAAGCAGCCAATTAATGATTCTCTCTCATCATTGATGTTTCTATCTCTCCCTTTCCCTTCCTCTCTGAAATCAATAAAAAAATATGTATATTTTAAAAAGAAAAGGAAGAAAATGCCCCTCTGGAGAAGAGTAACCTAAGGAAGAAGAAATCCCAGCAAAAGTAACCGGGGGAAGAGATCACAGAGATGTGGCCCCAGGAAGGCAGGGAGAGAGCAGGTCGGGAGGACTGGCCAGCAGCACCTAGTGCTACCAAGTAATCAACAAAAATGGGGGCCCATTTCTGTGGATCACATTCCATTTTCCCAGAGGTATCTATACTAAAAGGGTAATATGCTAATTAGAGTGGATGTCTTCCGGACATCCTTCCAGACAAAGCCGCAGTGGCTGCGAGGGCCAAAGGCAGGCAGCCATGGCAGTGGCTGCAAGGCCCCGGGGTCAGGCCTCACAGCTGTGGTGGCCAGCAGTGGCAGCAGCAGCGGGGTGATGGGGGCAGCACTTTCCCCTGATTGGCCAGTGGTCTCCTGCAGAGGAATGGGTCTAAGCAGTCAGTAGGATATCCCCTGAGGTCTCCCGGACTGTAAGAGGGGGCAGGCCAGGCTAAGGGACCCCTCCCCCCAATGCACAAATTTTCATGCACTGGGCCTCTAGTCCATTTCATAAGAGCAAACACTGGTCCCTAAGTTACAATGAAATCACTTCACGAAATGTTGTAATGTTAAAGCTCACACCTTTTAACACAACCATTTTATGGTAAAATAATCGTATTATTTGCAACTGAAAATCAACATAAAAATTTGGTGCAATGGTTATAAATCCCAAGAAAAAACAATGCCCTTAAAGACGTTAAATGAATCCCAACCCTTTTCTGTGCTGGCACATTTATTCAACTTCTAAAAGAGGTCGGCTGGCCCCTCACCTGCTGTTCTTTGAGGGGCCCTGGAGGAAGCAAGGAGGCGGGGCCTGCACGAGAGACTCTAGGATGCGACTACTAAGTGGGCCCTGTATTAGCTCTGTGATTCCAGCCATTTATCTTAAGTGATCTGCAATTTTTTCATCTGTTAAAGGGAGATAATAATTCATGGCTTTTGGGATTAAGAATAAAGCAGAATAATGACTGCAGCTAGTATAGCGTCTGGCACAAAATAAGTACACTCAGAAATGTCAGTCCTTTTCACCTGCCTCCTCACTTTGTAAAAGTGAGCCCTTTGTTCTGGCTGAAGAAAAAACTAAAGCACGGGGGCGGGGGGGGGGGGGAGAGGGAGCGGGGGGGGGGGGGAGAGGGAGCGGGGGGGGGGGGGAAATGAATGGAAAAGCATATTTCCCTGTGACACAGAAGCAGGAAATGAAGATGACCTGATTTTTCAGGTATTATTATCATGCTAAGGTATAAAGATGAGATTTTTTCTGAAAAATCTCATCTTTATACCTTAGCATGATAATAATACCATTTATTTAAAATGTACTTGATGCCAGTTCCGTCCTAAGTGCTCTACATTTGTTAACTCTTTTCTCTTTTAACCCTTATAACAAGACCAGGAGGCAGGTACATTATTCCCATTTGACAGATGAGGAAACCGGGCACGAAGAGACAGAAGGAGCTGGGGCTCCAGGAAAGTTGTCTAGCCAATAAGTGGCGGAGAGAGATCTGAAACTGGGAAGGTTCATTTTCTGGGAAAAAGCCACTGAGACTGAGATTTGCTGGAAGGAGGTGTGCTGAGAAGTGTTCTGGGATCTACGCAGGGAAGCGAAATGGGCAGAGTGAGAAGTTGGGCTGTGACTCGGTTGCAATAGAGGTGTCAGCAATGAAGCTGGGATGGCCCTGGGGTGATGTCCCAAACTGAGGTGGGGAGGGTATAGTCTTTGTAGCCCCAAGACCATCTGTGGGTGGAGCTGCCTTGGGGAAGGGGCTCTTTCCAGCCCAGGAAATTCCTAGAGAAGGACTCAACTGAGAGATGCCAACTGTCAACCACCCACATCTGGTCCCTTGGGGTCCATTACAGTCACCCTTTGCCCTACTCAGATCCACTTCCTTTAAATAAATTCTGGGAGCAGCTCTTCCAGGATTCTGGAGGGAAATGTTTGTGGGGTAAACCATATCCCTGATGTTGCAGTTACTCTCGAAGCCATGGCTGATACTCACAGTCCACTCTAAGTTCCCCTCCCCACTGGCGAGAACCTCTGCTCATCTATTCGGCTGACCCAGATCCTCAGCCATGAGGGGTATGAACCTGATAGCCATACCCTTTAGGTCTACAAGTGAGGCAAGGCATTTTGACTTTTTGGGGGCAGCTGCCTTCAGCTTCCTATTATTCATTCTTGACTTCTTTGGGTTAGATGGGTGCCGTGTTTTATTAATCATTTCAAAAAAATCTCTGCAGCTCACACCCCTCTGGCTACCACTCCAACTTTGCTGCCCATAATGAAAACGGCACCCATTGGTCTCTAGTGTTTCAGGACCCTATCGTCCCATTGTTATCAGGGCCCAGTGCGGTTATGGCACTGCTCCCCTCAGCCCTGGCGTATGGTGCTGCTGGGGCCCTCTCACCAGCACAGTCCTGGTTGCCTGGAACCAGAATGTCCTCTGGCCTTTTTCACAGAGTGGTCCTCTGGTGGGTTTCTGGCCTCACACAGCTTGTCTACTCCAGTAGTCCCACCATGCTGAGCTTTTCCTTTTTCCACCATCTGTAGGGTCAGCTCTGGCATATTTCTCCTTGACTTCACATTAGCCATTGTTTCCTCCAAGCTGAGCGGTACCCTGTCCCTGGGTCCTTGCCAGGGGGTTAAACCCCATATCAATAAACTCCCCTTCATCTTATTGACAGTCTGTCTCCCCTTGACCCAATACCCCCAGAATCCAGCCCCATAATTCTCCCAGTTCCTACAGGTGCATGCTAGCTGGGTCTTGCACCTCCCTTGGGATCTAGTTCTTAGCAGGCTCAAGGTTTGATTGTGACTAAACCCTGGCTAAGTAGACTAATGGCGGGGAGAGGAGGTCGGGGAGAGTGTGGTCATGCAAGGGAGAGGCCTCTGCAGGTCCTCAAACAAAGGAGTGGACCACTTAGGCAGGACGGGGAGAGTTCACAAGAACCCGGGGATTCAGGATTGCCCCAGTGCATCAGCTTCCACAGCCCCATCCATCTCAGTCAGGGCTCTGACCATGGGCGCTGGCCCTTGGGAGGCCAAGAGCTCAGCCTCTTCCAGAGCTCCCCTCACCAAGCGAGTCCAGGACCCGACCACAGCTTGTGCTCGCTGCAGGGATGGGGCTCTCCTTATGCTGCCAAGGACTCTCTGGCCTGCACATTCAGCCTTTAGTTGGTGATTAATCACCCTCAGCTTTTTATTGTCTTTTTTTTTTTCCAGCGTGTCCAACAGCAGCTATTTGAATCCACTGTCCTTGTAATTCCTGTTTTCCCTTACTTCCCAAACACCTTTCCCGCTGCAGACTCCAGAGCATCCCCTTCCCCGGGATGCCATCCTAAATCCACCGTCAAGGACCTACACCACTGAAAGCTCACCATGCATGGCCCCAGCATGCCAGAACGTACCCACAGTCACCCCCACCAGCGAGAGGATCCTCACTGCCGTGGCTCAGTGGGTGCCCAGACCCCAAGTCCCATTTTAGATCCTTTTCCTTGTTTCCTTGTACCACTCTTAGTACCAACTTCATAGGCTGGTTCTGGGGGATGCAGACTATGAGCTAGAGATCTGCACACAGGAAGTTTATGGAAAAGAGTTCTCAGGATCAACATTGTAGTGGAGTTAAGAGTGGAGCTGGGCTGACGATGACGCACACACTTCAATGGAGGGGGTGCTAAAGCTGGGAGGAGCCGTCAAAGTCGTTCTGACCCATCATTTAGTGTGGTCACCCCAGGAGAGGGAGAGTGAGCTTGGGGCAGACAGCTCTCTGGCTGTGAAGCAATCTCCTGGGAGGGACTCAGCAGAGCCATGGATGCCAACCCTCCCAGAAGCTGGGGGAATAAGTGCTTCAGTGCTGGGCTGGGAGTTGGGGTGGAAATCTGGGCAGTGCTCATGACAGGCACCCAACACGTCATGTTGTTCACACACAGAATATATAGGTAGGGCGCATATCTTATTTTTAAAGTAAAAATAACTTAAAAGAAATGTAATCTGGAAAATAAGAGTCATAAATCTTTTATTATGGTTTTTGCTGTAATCTTTTTTTAGGGTTTTTGCCTTCCAGATCTCAAGTGTCCTTCACCACAGGAGTCTTGTTTCCTGTGGTTCATAGTTGGAGCTTTAAGTGAGAGCTGCCTGGATTGTCAGCAGTGCCCACTGATGCCCCTCAGATTGGAGGTTCAAAGAATTTTATCTCCCTTCAGATTACACAATAATTTAGACTCCCCCAAATTCCTACCATATAACATCTTCATCCTCCTAATTAATTTATTAAGTTATGCTTCAAGGCCTGGCCAAAATGCTTCCTCTCTGGGACGTTTAACTTGACACGACCCTCTCAGTATGAATCACTGTAGGTGTTCTCTTCGCGCATCTCTGTTTGAACACTTGCTCCATAACATAGTGTATCCTTGGCCAGATTATCATGCGTTCAGAGATCATAATAATCTGGCCACTCAGTGTATTGTATGAATGTCTTCCAAATATACATCTACTAAGACTGAACAAGACTGGGAAAGTATTACAGAGTAGTGTATATATACACACATACATACACTGAGTGGCCAGATTATGCATTCAGAGATCATAATAATCTGGCCACTCAGTGCAAGTCAAAGATATCCCTGATGCTGATATGTGTCCTGAATTTAATGTGGCGAACTACTTTCTTTTTGAGCAACTACTCACAACTTCCACAGCCACAGCCACAGCCAACCAGTCCCATGCACTGGCATATCTCTTGGGATTTCCTCAGTGTCTACACATTTTGGTGAGAAGATAGCAACACCTACAATGTAGTGAAGAGCCTGGTGAATTCAAGTAGAACCAGCGACATCCCTTTGGGTCAGATGTCCAGACCTGTTATTAAAGTCCACATAAAAGCACAACAATGCAAAAATCCAACCATGTTTTCCAAACACAGGTATCTACAGCCTTGTTTTCATGAGAAAGAGGGTATGTAAATGAAGCTGGGCGTTCATTGTTATTTTAATCATCGCATAATTAGCATAGGTTCACAGCAAGCCTGCAGGAGAAAACAGAGGTTCCTTTAGATATTTGCCTCCTCAGGCCTCCTTTGCCCTTCTGCACTCTGCGGGATGGTGTGGTGTGGGCACCTGGACTGCTCTCTTATCTGTAGGAAAGGAAAGAATCTGTCTCCCTTTGGTGGAGGCAACTGTGGACAGAATGAATGGATCTAGCCTTACTGGGGAGAGTACGGTGAATTGCTTACCTGTTTCCTAGAGATGGTTCCTCCCTCACTTGAAAAGCATTAATGAGGATACTTTCATAACTAATTTGCTTAATGGAACTTGGGAAAGTAGAAACAATTTAAGTTTTAAAGACACATGAGCTCCTTTCTCATGCAAATGATTGAAACAGATATGAAGGAGGGTCTAAGATTTGCCAACAAGAATAAAAAAGCAAGAAGATTCTGAGATGTCAGCACAAAAGCGATGTAACCAAGAAAAAAAAAAGTACAGAAACCAGAAGTCGAGCTGCCTTCACTCTTCATGGCTCTGCCTCTATAAAACCTTAGGTTGTGAGCTCGGTTCCTTTAAACGACAATTACAAGCACAAGCCTCCCTGTGGCCTTTTTTTTTGTTTTTCACTTTGTAAACAGCAGAAAGAACTGAACATCTAATTTTTGAAATTCCTCCGGCTTTTCTTTTTGACCTTTGGTATTTGTATGTATTGACGATCTTGAAACCACTGGACAAAAACACCTTGAAGTGTCAAGCTTTAAAAATGAGTCTTCTTTCTCTTTCTCCTGTGCAGCGTGGATTATCTTGGCCTTGTCAAAACACATTCTCTAGTTAGAGGCTGGAAATATCTCCCTCCTGGCTCCAAAGTATTGATTTTCTTCAACACTCAGCTCTGTCAGTCAGCCAAGGGGTGAAAGGTGAAAGTTCACCCTGCGCGGCTTGGCTTTACCTTCCTATTAATGTCATGCCCTTTCCGCATTTGATCGGTTTATGTGATCACCAATCATATAGAACTGGTGCTGCCCCGTTTTCCCTAGAAGGACACATTTAAGTCATCAGGAGATGCTAACACAAGTCCTGGGATGGACACTGGGCGTTTGACTAGGGCCAGGATGCAGGCGTCCACTCCTTTAATGTTTATTTCTTTAGAAAAATTACTCGGCTACATGACAAGTGACTCATTTCAAGATGTTCTATGTTCTTGTCTGAAAGTTAAAAGAAGTGCACTCACCACTCACACATATAACCCTCTGTGAGCCATAGTGATCTCTTTTGTTACTCTTGCTCTTTTGAAAACCAATTCCACCCTTTACTTCAGGGATTCAAATCCAACTCCAAGCGGGTACTAAATTAATTGCATGATCTCAGTCCAGCCCCCTATCCTGGGGCTGCCAACCTACGTCATCGCATCTGACAAGACATAACTTGGTACAATTAACAAGCCATTTAGGAGCAACTTGGGGTGGAGATGAGATCAATGTGCACGCAATTCCCTTGCCCAAACAACAGAGGGTGCTGTTGAGTTTCTGGTAGGGTGTTTCTCAGTACTCACACTTGGGCACTGCAGGGGAGGGACTCCCGCGCTGCTGTGCTATTGTCCTTTGTGAAGAAGTTCACCTTTCCTGAAGCTAGCTCTCTGGGGAAATGAATAATTAGATGGAAAGAGAAGGCTTGATTTGATACCAAAGGGAGTGGGGGTGGGGAGAAAGTATATGGATTTCAATTGAGAATGTTTAAGAGTGAATAATGGTTTTAATGGGAAAAACAATCTTCAGTACCATCCAGCTTTATTTAACACACGTATGTACAGAGGAACACCCGGCACATGTAGAATCTACTAAGTGGAGTCACCAAGAGCTGTTGTGGGAGGCAGACATTTAATCCACTCGCTGGACACGGCGAGTCCAGGCAGTTCTTTCCCACACAGGTATCGCGTCATGTCATCTTCCGCTTGTAGATGATCAGTGAGGCCACATGCACCTCTGCGTTAACAAGGACAGGTCCAAATACAGTGCCTATGAAAGTAATAAAACACCGAAAGCATACACTGGCGTGACAATACAAAGTTTACCTCGGTGCTGAGAAACCTAAGCTGTGCTGAAGTGTGGACTGTGGTTGTCAAAATAGCCAAGGAAAGATGTGTGTTAACAAGAATGCAAATATTAGTTTAGCAGTGAGAGATATCTGTCTAACTATCACCCATCATCCACCCCAGATGGCCAGACAACACGGGACAGGCTGGCTGAGCCACTGCCCAGGTGCTTGGCTCCTGCAGGCTTCATGGCATTGTTCTAAATGTCCGTGGTGTGCACCATCCATCCGTGCTTGCAGCCTCACAACTGTCTCAGGATGCACTGAACATTTTGTTTTAAGAAATCTCTAAGGTATTCTTCCACGTCAGCATTCCAAAACAGCTGTGTAGTCCAGAATGAATATATCCCCACTGCAGTTCACACAGGAGACAGGTGCTGGGGCCCGAGAGGACTCGAGCCCTTGGGGCAACCATTTACCTCGGCTTCTCTACCTACATCGGACACAACAGCATGTCCAGCAAACAACGTCTACACTGCATTAGTTCTTGGTTACTTCCTGGGAACTACATTTCTAATCTTTATAAGTACAATGTACATGCATGTTTCATAAATTCACCTTTGAAAGAACACCCAAAGTCTACAAATACAACCAAGGAATAGTACAGGTTTGCCATCAGTGGAAATAACATACTTCACATCAATAGGGGAGAGATGTCTAGTGGTCTTAGTTTCTTAAGAGGGTCTTTAAAAATCTATTTCAAGAAAATTACATATACATTTGTTCCCAGGCTACGGTCTTACTCTTTTGTATATTACATAAACCCGGACATCTACACCTTTTAAATTAAATGCTCCCATTATGATTTTGGTTCCTCTGTAAACTTCACATATTTTCCCTGAATTTCATAAATCACTTTCTATTTCTGCATTAACACCCCATTTTACTCAACTAACCAACCAACCAACCAAATCCCCAACTATATACAGATCGAGGTTTGTCAGGAGCGATTCATACAGAATATTGTTTGATGGATTTCCCCCATCACTGTGAGCGAGAGCCACAGAATGTCACGTGCGAGGTGAGAGCAGCTGGGAAAGCTGCGGGCAGAGGGTGGTGAGCTCTCACCGCAATGTTGCTCAGGCTGACCGAGCCCCATTCTCATACAGACGCCTGGGTGCTTGTGCCACTGTTACTAATTTTTTAGGATACTTGTTTAAAGGAAACGCTTTTTTTTAAACGTCTTCATTTGTCTGTAGTAGTAGTGATAACTGACTTAAGCCAAACACCTGGGAACTGCAGGTCTGTGAAGTTTCTGGAAGGAAGGACAAGCTCTGACTTTAACATCTGCAGCCACAGACACAGCGTCTTCTTTTTAGGTATATGCTATGCTTCTAAACTTGTTCTTTTTTATAAAAGGCCATTTAAGAGATTAGTTATAGTGACTGGATAATTATATTAACTAGATCATCAAGAGAGATAATTTTGTTTTAAACTACTAAATATGCTATCACTTAAGCAGGATGTGAGCATTTAAGAAGGCTATATGTCTGGGAAACTGTATTCTCCACCATGGGAAAAATTTTTTTCGGGTATATTTTCTCATTAATCCCAAATCGGTTAGGTATTAATAAAGAAGATAGTGGTTAAACCCTAGGAAATCAGATTAGCAATTTCCTGGCAATCAGCTGAAGGAAAAAAACAACAACCATGTAAACACAGAATCTTTGTGGTAAACAATAATATGTTTTAGGAAATCCAAAGGAAAATAATTTTGACAATTAGGACTGACACGTTACCGCAAAACCCAGTGCCAGAATGACCGGCCCCGGCAGCACTTCAGAAAGGGGGTGCAGCTTGAGGGACTGCTGATGTGGGCTGGGCGGCGATCAGTGTTTGCTGACTTTTGGCTTCCAGTGCAGCCAGCCAAGGAGTGTGCCCAGGGACCCGCTTCCCCTCCCTCTCCAGCAGGGAGACGTTACCTGTGACGGAAGGCCACATCCTGCAGAGCGGCATGTGCATGCCTCTGAATGAATAGGTGCCCCGAGCAGGCGAATGTCCCAGACCATGCAGAAGTGACACAGACCAGGCTGTGCTCCGATGCCCCTGGGTGGGCAGCACGGAGGAGGGACCCGGCGTAAGGACAGAGGGATCTGGGCTTAGAGAACTGCACGCACAAGAGCAGGCGCGGGCAGCGCCGGCCTCAGACCATGAAGCGGTGTTCCTTCCCGTCGTGGGCCATCAGGATGATGTTGCGGTTGGATGTCCAGATGAGCCGGGCCAGTCGGAGGGCGTTGTGGGGACCGGGGGAGGCCGGCTGCACAGGGGGCACCTGGTAGGTTTTAATACAGCGCAGCTGGGGTGCCGAGTTCAGCATGCCGATGCTTCCCAGCAGTGAGGTGTTCATCTGGGGACACAGGGACATGAGAGCACACGTGTCACACAGAGACTCCTTCCCTTCCCTGCCGCACAGGCCAGGTGACATCCACTCCCGGTCACTTTCTCCCCACAGCCTTACTCATGCTCACCAGAGAGCTTATTCTGAACCCCTGAAGGGACCTTTCAGTGTATTTGAAGTTGTTCTGATATTATTACAGTAAAAACATAAATCCAGAGAAATTTTACTTTGTGAGTAGATTCTGAGCAGGAAAGTGCAATCTTTAAAGAAGGACGCTACACTGTGCATGTTAACAAAACGGTTCAAAGCCTGGCTGGTTTTGCTCGGTGGCTAGGGTGTTGGCTTGTGGGCCGAGGAGTCACGGGTTTGATTCCCAGTCAAGGGCTCGTACCTCAGCTGCAGGTACGTTTCTCTCTCTCTCTCTTTCCCTCCCTTCTACTATCTCTAGAACTCAATGGAAAAAATATCCTCGGATGAGGATTTGAAAAAAAAGTTTCAATCAGACAGTATTTGGAAATTATGGGTATTTTCTACTGCAGACCTCTTTGTTCTCAACAGTGCTGACAGATGGTCCACAAAGTTAAGTGTGGGGCTTATAATTAGTTCAAGAAAATGAAGCAAAGTTAAGCAGTAGACCTCCCCATCCCTATCTACCCACCTGCCCCCCTCACCTGCTGTTTAAAAATTCAGTCTCTGGAAAGCTCTACTTTGGTTTGAAGGGAAAATAAGAATCAGCTACATCTGAACACCAAGTCTGTGCCTCATTGTTTTGCTGCCATGCTAAAGATAGTATACTTCCACACCTTATTAGCAGTATCTCTTTATTAGTCATTGATTCCTGCTTTCTGGCAGATTTTCTGAATTTGACTTGAATTTTAAGTTCTTTTAATCCATTCACATAAGTGAAAACTAACGTGGAAATTATGGCTCCCAAACAGCTATGCATTCGGGTCCAAGTGCTGAATATCAGGCAGGAGTTATCTTAGTAAACTGCTGTCTGAGTGACTGCATCTGATGAGCCCTTTAGATTCCAAATATCAGTTAACATTTCCCAATGCATGCCTTTTGTGCTATTGCAAATCACAGGGGAACCATACCGAAAATCAGGAATGAGGTCTCGGAAATAATGTTTTTCTTTGCACTACTTTTCCCACCAATTCTTCTCCATCTAGACGTGCGACATTCTGGGGGTCTGCGTGAGGCATGCAGATTGTGACCCAATGCATGCAGATGGCTGACACCCAGAGCCCGGGCCAGCCCTTGGACACTGAAAAGTGCAGGCACGGTTGCTCTGCAGGTGTGTCAGAGCAGCACGCAGCCGCTCCTTCCCCGGGCCTGCTCAGAGCAGGACGGTGTCAGGGGGTGTAAATCACGGCGTCTCTAGCAGGATGCATGCAGGCTCCACTGACATTTTCACAATTTAAATCATCTTGAGTAATAACCCTTTTAAGATGACTAATGTTACTGATTTTACTGCATTAATAATAGTGCCGAACACTGCACAGAGGTGAAAAAAAATCACTAGTGTCCGAGGTCACATTTTAAAACCAAATGTATGGTTATCATTAACTCTTTCTGTTAAAGTTCGGTCACCATTTAGAGCCGGGCAGTCTCTACCTGTCATCCTGCAAAGCCTTGCCCCTTGCTTCCTTCTTCCCCGAAATTCCAAAAAAGAACAAAAATGAATGCCTTATCGCTTCCTGGAGGTTCCCAAAGCGTTTCAACATAAATAATGATGGTGAGCTTGATTTTATAGTTCTCACGTGTACAAAGAGTAACAGTGCACAGTAATTTAGTCCTCTTACAGATCATACCTAAACGATCCAGAAAATTCTGGTTAAAATGAACTGGCATCAACAGGCATACCGTGCTTTTAAAAAATCTAATTTCTCAGTTGATAAATAACCACAAAGTACTTTTCATTCTTTATGGATTTTCTATGAAAATGTGTATGAAGCCTGATTTCTGCTGGTGCCTTAAAATGCTCAGGGTATTCAATATGCTCACATGTCCTTATTTTTAATTCTTCTCTTCAAGTTTAGCCAAGTACGAGAAATGGCTCGAGGGCTAACAGGGGGCAGGGAAAGAATACCTTACTGGAATTTTAGGATGGAAAGATATATATATATATATATCTGGGTTCCCTTTACAAGCTGATCCATCCCTCAGACGATTGACAACTGCCTTCGGGAGGGTCAACAGCCTTCCTGCCTCTGGACAGGACTATGCCAAGTTCTATAGGGTGTATAACTATTACAGTTGCACAAGTTGGAATGGGGAAGACCCTCATGTTAAACCATCCTTTCCCTATGACCTCTTCCAATTACAGATGAATCTGAAGTTGTAAGGGTGAGAATTAATTTTTCACATAAACTGAGTCAATGAATTATCACCAAAACAACTACCTATTTTGTTATTCAGTATTAATATTATTTTTTGCCATTGACTGGCTATAAACTCTGCTAAAGTGAGGGCGATTTGAGCCTTAAATGAAGGAAAATGACCTGGAGTTGTAATATGTGATAACATTAAATTTTTTCTTGGTCATAAAGATAAATACTCATATGGAAAATTGAAATACAAAAGAGAAGTATAAAAAAGAAAGCCAAAATTCCCTGAAATCCCACTGCCCAGAGATGATCACAATTTAGTAAATACCTTCCGGACCTTACATATACATAAGGAGAAGTTAAAATTTAAAGGATTTTACATAAACAGGCTCACATTAAAAGGCAGTTTCACAATCTGCTTTTTTCATTTAACAAAATGTTGATGGCAATCTTTTCATGTTAATGACTATAGATTTGCATCATCCTTTTTAAATGGCTGAATAGTATTCTACGGTGTGATGGAATAAATTAAAATAAATGAAAGCAATATCCACCTAATTTATTATTAGCATTTAAGAAAGAAGATAGTTATTTGTTAGAGGGTGGTGGTAAAATTTACATGAGAGAATTATGGTTGTATTTCATTACTAAACTCCCCTTGATCAAATATCAATGAATACGATAAACTGAAATATTCAAATCATAGAAATACCTTGTTGGAGAGTCAAAGGAACTGAAAGATTAGCAAATCACATTGCTCAATGGCTGGGTTTGTAAACTAACGAAAATGTAACTGTGGCATTTTCCCTTCCCTTTAAAAATAATGCTTCACAAACCAGTTCTATGAAGCTGATTTTCTGAACACATAGAAACACATACAGATGTAATTCATCAAAACAGAAAGTGTTTTATTGCTACTCTCAGAGTAACTAATGCTGCACACAGCCTTTTACTAAGTCTCGCTTGAGTAATTATCCACCCAATACTTCTCATTAACACTCATTTCTCAGCAAAGATTTTAATAGCTGATGGCTTTTGTAAGGTTCTCTATTAATAAGACTTCGTTAAGTTTTCAAAATATATTACAGTACATTTACTGGAATAATAGAAGAGTGTGATATCATACACCATTCGAACTAAACAACTGCATCTAAATAAATCAGCAAGTCCATGTGGGGACAGCACTGGCAGATCCAACACTACTCTCTGGACTCTCTCTAATTCAAGTAAAAACTCTCTATACGTCTGAGGAGGCTTTACTATGTTGTCTTGATAGGCCGAAATAATATTTCTGTGACTTCCAGTGTGGGTATATTGTAAGCATGTGAGACATGGGCTGCATTTTAAATTCTAATGTTGGGTTTAGAGACTTGGGTGTTGCCTGACTTGCTCTGGTGCTCATTAAACATACTTGCATCCTAGGAAAGTAAAGGCAACAACAAAACTTTAAAGTAACCTATTTTTTTGCGGGGGGGGGGGGGGGCGCGAGTTGGTAATATTTAATTTTTTGTAATTATCAGTAGTAACATAATTAAAAAGAAGATTGGATAGAGATTAATCATTGGTGGTGAAACAAGTTCTACTTGTAAAAATTAGTTGTTTGAAATTAATACACATTTTAATCAGAATAAAACAGGCATTCTTGTGCCAGTCAATGCTGCTTGGGTTTTTTAAAAGGTTTTGATAATTTGGGGATGAAGAGACCAATGTGGGAAATCCTGGATGCACACAGAATGAGATACTATAAACGGACATGATGTTAACACGAGGCTGCCTCTCTCCCTATGCCCCAGGCCTTGTCAGAGTTGCCTGGATGCCTCATATTCATCAGTAGCCTGCGTGTGGCCTCCTACCTAGTTCTTCTAGGCCAGGGCTTCTCACCAGGCCCTGCGCACCTCTCTCTCTCAGCACTCATTCCCCCCTGCCCTGCCTCAGCACCAGCATGTCTCATCTCAGACGTCGCATCCTCGTGAAGCCATCCCGCAACATGGCCTCAGGTTCCCCTCCATGCTGGTCTTACTTCCTTATTTACCTGTGCCTCCGAGACTAAGTTCTGGGAGAGCAGACCACCCCCTTTCCAGGTTACTACATGCATCCTCGGTGTACCCTGCATGCAAGCACTGGGCACATAACCAGCAAGCCATGAATGCTTGTCATCGGTTGACGATGGGAGAGAGGGCTGGCAGCTGCAGGCAGCCTTTCCCAGCAGATCATGCCGTACACTTCAGGGCCTGCAGCATCCTCGCTTACCTGCCAGAAGGAAATGTGGCTGTCAGTGTTTGAGTAGGTGGCAAGATAGCGTCCATCAGGAGCGAAGGCCACTGCAGTGATCGGGCCCTTGTGTCCATGGATTGTCTAAAATAAAAGTCAGAGTCATTAACTGGACTGTTCCACAGAACTATGACACACACGCATGCAGATGCGTTCAGTTTTGAACAGTATGTCATGAATATTAGATGCTGCTGTGTACTTTATTTTATTTATAAAACCAGGTTAGAGAAATCAGAAAGCAGCCAGAGTTCTCTCCCTGGTCTCTCCAATGTCCAGTCTTGTTTTGAACAGTCCACCTGTCTCCGAGTTGGCAGACAGCATGAGTCTAAGGAAAAGCACATACTGACGGGAAAACTAGTATGTTAATTCACTTATGTCCATTAGGGGGAAGAATTTTACAGTTAATTAGGAAGGTAAGAAACTGATCACCAAATCTACCCATGAACCTCACTCATCTGTAATGAAAGACAATCAAAGCTGTATCATAACATACCTGTCCTGGAAGGAGTTAAAAACTGTAATTTCAATCCCTTAATAATTATACATTTTTCATGTTTTATGCTTCATTTCCTACCAATAACACTGTGTTCAAATCAATGGCTCCAATTAGTAAACACAAATATATGCATGCGTTGTAGCTCTGACCACACATATAAATCAAATACTATTAAAAACAAGTTAACAGGAATAATTCTGAGCTTTTGCCAAATAGCTCTCATTGATTTAACCATGAATTAAAAAAAGGAAGTTTTAAAATGTCTTTGATAAAGTCTTTACTCATAAAGATCAAGATGGCGACCGGCAGGAAGGTAGGGAGGGAGAGAGTGTGAGAGAGTGAGGAACCCACAGAAGAGAGTGTAGACGTGTATGGTGTGTGTGTGTGTGTGTGTGTGTGTGTGTGTGTGTGTGTGTGTGTGTGTGTGTGTGTATGAGCTAGGGACAGTTAGATTCTGCAGGTCCTCCAAGGGGCTGCCAAACCAGGCAGTCTTAGATGGCGGAGACCCATGCACAAAGCAAATACTTCTGGGCATCTGGTGTGGGCACGGAGACCATGCCATCTTGAGAAACAGAGCTGCTTGAGACTAGGATCCTGGTCTCAGACACAAACCAGGACCCTGCAGCCACTGGGGACAGAGAACTGTGACCACAGCTTCAGACCAACAGAAAACAAGAATCCAGACTTCCCAGCAGCGAATTTCTGTGAGTCAAAGAGCCTATCCCCCTCCCCGCAGGCTCACGGATAGCGCCATAGTAACTGATAGGCCCGCCCCTCACTCAAGCTGCAGCACCCTTACGGGGAATTTGAGCTTGAGAGTGTTCGCAGGACACAGCTCCCCTACGGGGAATTTGAGCTTGAGAAAGTACACTCGGACAGCAGCACTGCTACTAGAATTTGAGAGACTGGAATCTGTTCCCCACAACACAATCGGGCGACCAAACCCAAAGCCCACGCAGGGCAGCAGTGCCACCTGACTTTGATTCTGGGCAAGCGCACACGGAAGTCAGTTTCCTGCAGCGCAGGCAGGCCACAGAGCTATTGTGTAACCCAGTCCCCCATGGTGACCGGGACCCTAATTTTCCCCGCAAGAGGCAGCATTGAGCACCACTGACTTGACTCTGTTTCTTACTGTGTGTGCCTGGGATCCCTGACTCACAGCGCATTCACACTAAGAGCCAGTGACTCCAATTCTTGGTGCATGTGCACACGGGGACCCTGATTCTCAGCAAGAAGCTGCACGAGGCAACAGAGACTCTGATACTCGATTCTTGGTGCAGACACAAGGAAACTCTGACTCCTGGCACACGCTAGGGGACTCATTTTCGGCACACGCCAACAGTGCGGTGCAGGCAGGGTCCCTGACTCTAAGTGCACACACGAGACCACACTGAACGCTGGGAACACTGACCCTGAGCAAGCCTGGTTCCCACCAACCCACGGCAGCCACATGTCCTAGTGTCGGAGCACTTTAGTGAAACTCGGCCCACGGCACGCGGCCCAGGTCCACGCAACTTGAAGCTTGAACCTCTGGTAATAGTCAGAATGGGGAGACGACACAATCCCCAGAGGAAAGAAAATGAGGAGTCGCCAAGAAAGGAAATTAGTGAAATTGAAGCATGTAACATTACCGAAAAAGAGTTCAGAGTAATGGTCGTGGAATTTATACATCGGATAGATAAGAAAATCAACAACCTATGCAAGAATCAGAAAGAAATGAAAAGTGATATAGCTACAATCAAAAACACCATGGAAAGTTTCAACAGTAGACTAGAAGAAGCAGAGGACCCAATTAGTGAGTTAGAAGATCAGGCACAGAAACTAGCTCAATCTGAACAGCAATTGGAGAAAAAAATTAAAAAGCAGGAGGAAAGCCTAAGGGAGCTTTGGGACAACATGAAACGAAGTAACATACATATAATAGGGCTGCCAGAAGGACAAGAAGAGCAGTAAGGATTAGAAAATCTATTTGAAGAAATAATGACAGAAAACTTCCCAGATATGGGGAAGAAAAAAGTTACACAAGTAAAGAGAGTCCCAAGCAGGATCAACCCCAAAAGACCCACACCAAGACATGTCATAATTTCAATGGCAAATATCAACGACAAAGGGAGAATCTTAAAGGAGGCAAGAGAGAGACAGAGAGTTACCTACAAAGGAACCCCCATCAGATTATCAAATGATTTCTCAACAGAAACACATCAAGCTAGAAGGGAATGGAAAAAGAGATACAAAGTGTCGCAAAGCAAAGGACTGAATCCAAGAATACTCAGCAAAACTATCAATCAAAATTGAAGGGGAAATCAGGAGCTTTGCAGACAAAAAAAGGCCAAGGGAGTTTATCATCACCAAACCAGCAATGCAAGAAATGCTAAAGGGAATACTGTAAAAAGAAGAAATAAACAGGTAAGAAGGAACACAGACACAAAAATAGATATGACTACAAACAAATACCTTTCAGTAATAACTTTAAACATAAATGGACTAAATGCTCCAATCAAAAGACATCGAGTGGCTGAATGGATCAAAAAACATGACCCATATATATGCTGTCTATAAGAGACCTACCTCAGAACAAGAGACTCACACAGATTGAAAGTGAAGGGATGGAAAAATATTTTTCAGGCAAATGGAAATGAAAAAACAGCTGGGGTAGCAATACTTATATCTGACAAAATAGACCTCAAACTAAATGCCATAACAAGAGATAAGGAAGGCCATTTCATAATACTAAAGGGATTGATACAACAAGAGGATATAACCCTGATAAACATATATGCACCCAATGCAGGAGCACCCAAATACATAAAAAAAAACTCCTGGAAGATATGAAGGAAGAGATCGACAATAATACAATCATAGTAGGGGACTTTAATACACCACTGACATCACTGGATAAATCCTCTAGACAAAAAAATCAGCAAAGACACAGCAATCCTAAATGACCCACTAGATCAGATGGACTTAACTGACATCTTCAGAACATTTCACCCCAAAGCCACGAAATATATGTTATTCTCAAGTGCACATGGGACATTTTAAAAAATAGACCACATATTGGGTCACAAGCAAAGTCTCCCCAAATTCAGGAAGACTGAAATCATACCAAGCATCTTCTCAGACCACAATGCCATAAAATTAGAAATAAACTACAATAAAAACAATCCAAAACTCTCAAACACTTGGAAGCTGAATAGCATGATATTAAATAATGACTGGGTTACCAAAGAGATCAAAGAAGAAATTAAAAGCATCCTGGAAACTAATGACAACAAAAACACAGCAATCCAAAATATATGGGACACAATGAAAGCAGTCCTGAGAGGGAAGTTTATAGCTCTACAAGCTTACCTCAAAAAAACAAGAAAAAATGGTAGTAAATTGTCTAACTCTACAACTCAAAGAATTAGAAAGAGAGCAACAAGAAAAGCCCAGAGTGAGCAGAAGGAAGGAGATAATAAAGATCAGAGCAGAAATAAATAACATGGAGACCAAAAAAGCAATACAAAGATCAATGAAACCAAGAGCTGGTTCTTTGAAAGGATAAACAAGATTGATGAACCTCTAGCCAGGCTCACCAAAAAGCAAAGAGAGAGGACACAAATAAACAAAATCAGAAATGCGAGAGGCGAAATAATAACAGACCCCACAGAAATACAAAGGACTGTTAAAAAATACTATGAACAACTCTACTCCAACAAACTAGACAACCTAGAGGAAATGGACATATTCCTAGAAAAATACAACCTTCCAAAACTCAGTTAGGAAGATTCTAAAAATCTCAATAGGTCGATAACTATGGAAGAAATTGAAGCAGTCATCAAACAGCTCCCCAAAAACAAAAGCCCGGGGCCAGATGGCTTCACAGGGGAGTTTTACCAAACATTCAAGGAAGAACTAAAACCTATCTTCCTAAGACTATTTTAAAAAATTCAAGAGGAAGGAACACTTCCAAGCTCATTCTATGAAGCCAGCATCACCCTAATAACAAAACCAGATAAAGACAACACAATGAAAGAGAATTATAGACCAATATCCCTCATGAACATAGATGCAAAATCTTCAACAAAATTCTAGCAAATCGAATATAGTAGTAAATCAGAAAGATCATACACCATGACCAAGTAGGATTTATCCCAGGGATGCAAGAAGGGTACAATAAACGTGATACACCACATAAACAAATTGAGAGATAAAAATCACATAATCATATCAGACGCAGAAAAAGCATTTGACAAAATCCAACACCCCTTCTTGATCAAAACACTCAGCAAGATGGAAATAGAAGGATCATATCTCAACATAATAAAAGCCATATATGAAAAACCCACAGCCAACATCATACTCAATGGACAAAAACTAAAACTATTTCCCCTAAGAACAGGAACAAGACAGGGATGCCCACTGTCACCACTCCTGTTCAACATAGTTCTGGAAGTACTAGCCATTGCGATCAGACAAGAAGAAATAAAAGGCATCTAAATTGGAAAAGAAGAAGTAAAACTGTCCTTGTTTGCAGATGACATGATATTGTACATAGAAAACCCTAAAGACTCCATCAAAAAATTATTAGTCTTAATAAATAAATTTGGCAATGTAGCAGGATCCAAATTTAATTCCAAGAAATCTATGGCATTTCTTTACACCAATAGTGAACTTATAGAAAGAGAGACTATAAAAGCAATCCCATTTACCATCGCACCAAAAGAATTAAGATACCTAGGAATAAACTTAACTTAGGAGGTAAAAGACCTATATGCGAAAAACTACAGGACACTGAAAAAAGAGATAGAAGAAGATATAAATAGATGGAAGAACATACCGTGTTCATGGATTGGGAGAATCAACATCATCAAAATGTCCATACCACCCAAAGTAATCTACAGATTCAATGCAATCCCCATTAAAATACCAATGGCATATTTCACAGACCTAGAAAGAACTTTCCAAAAATTCATCTGTAATAAAAAAAGACCCCAAATAGCTGCAGCAATCCTGAGAAAGAAGAACAAAGTAGGTGGGATCTCAATACCAGATATCAAGCTGTATTACAAAGCCACTGTTCTTAAAACAGCCTGGTACTGGCACAAGAACACACATATAGATCAATGGAATAGAATAGAGAACTCAGAAATCGACCCAAACCACTATGCCCAATTAATATTTGACAAAGGAGGCATGAACATAAAATGAAGTCAAGATAGTTTCTTCAACAAATGGTGTTGGGAAAACTGGACAGATACATGCAAAAAAATGAAACTAGACCACCAACTTACACCATACACAAAAATAAACTCAAAATGGATAAAGGACTTAAACATAAGATGGGAAACCATGAAAATACTAGAGGAATCCACAGGCAGAAAAATTTCAGACATAAGCTGAAGGAACTTCTTCACTGATACTGCTCCTAGGGCAATGGAAACTAAAAAGAAAATAAACAAATGGGACTACATCAAAATAAAAAGCTTTTGCACAGCAAAAGAAACCATCAACAAAACAAGAAAGCCCACTGTATGGGAGAACATATTTGCCAATAACATCACTGATAAGGCTTTAATCTCCAACCTTAACAGGGAACTCATACAACTTAACAAAAGGAAGATAAACAATCCAATAAAAAAATGGGCAATGGACCTAAACAGACACTTTTTGAAGGAGGACAGAATGAAGGCTAAGAGACATATGAAAACATGCTCAAAGTCACTAATTATCCGAGAGATGCAAATCAAAACAACAATGCGGTATCATCTCACACCCATGAGAATGGCTATCATCAACAAACGACAAGTGTTGGCAGGGATGCGGAGAAAAAGGAACTCTTGCACTGCTGGTGGGAATGCAGACTGGTACAGCACTGTGGAGAACAGTATGGAGTTTCCTCTAAAAACTAAAAATGGAACTCCCATTTGACCCAGTGATCCCACTTCTAGGAATATATCCCAAAAAACTAGAAACACGAATCAGAAAGGACATATGCACCCCTATGTTCATAGCAGCACAATTCACCATAGCTAAGATTTGGAAACAGCCTTAGTGCCCATCAGCCGATGAGTGGATTAAAATACTGTGGTACATCTACACAATGGAATACTACACTGCAGTAAAAAAGAAGGAGTTCTTACCATTTGCAACAGCATTGATGGAACTGGAGAGCATTATGCTAAGTGAAATAAGCCAGTCAGAGAAAGATAAATATCACATGATCTCACGCATTTGTGGAATATAATGAACAACATAAACTGATGAACAGGGACTGATCCAGAGGCAGAGAAGCATCTATCAAACTGCCAGACCTCAGAGGGAAGGTAGGGGAGGGTGGGCGAAAGGAGCAGAGATCAACCGAAGGACTTGTATGCATGAATATAAGCCTAACCAATGGACATGAACACCAGGGGGGTGAGGGCATGAGTAGGGGTGGGTGGTGGGGGGTTAATGGAGGGATGAGGACACATATGTAATACCTTAATCAATAAAGAAATTTTAAAAAGTTACACTAAAATTTAATGATATTCATAGTTATCAAAAACACTGGGATATTAAGAAAATTAGTGTATTATATTATTATATTAATGTCCCTACACTCAACTTTTAAAGAGCATACATCTCCCAGATTAAGCAATATTCAGTCTGCTTACAAGCTCTAGGTTGGTCTCCTTCCTGTGTCTGGAAAGAAATGGGGAAATGTATTTCCTTAAACCAAGACAATACCAGAAAGGTTTGTGTCCATTGGTTGAAGAATTGTGAACCTTGAATCTTGGTGGAAGCAGCAAATTCATCATGATTAAGCCCCATACATATTGTAAATTTCTGTAAGACTCTTCTCATAATTCATTTCTGAGTGATTACAAGGTGGAAGGAGGGGGGGAATACAAGGACGTTCCTCGGTGCTCTCTAGATTGTGTTTTTTACTGTCATTGGGTTTTCAGGGCACTGTGCGACCCAAAATAATGCCTGTTTTTCAATGGAGGAAAACTATTTTACTGGTCTAGCTCTGGGCTTGAGGCTAAGTCAGTCTGCCTGGCTGCATTTGGGCTCCACACTTACTGACTGTAGGACCTTAGGCAACTTATTTAAGTTACCCAACCCCAGAGTACCCAAGTCTATAACGTAGAAATTATGATGATATGATATTGGTAATACCTGCTTTAAAGAGCTTTGTGAAAACCACACAAGTTACTATAGCTACAACACTCTGAACAACGCATGGCGCAGAATAAAACTCAATAAATATGATTAATTTTTGTTACTCCCCCCTTATTGAAAGGTGACCAGACATATATACTTGCAAGGTGCTAAGAAAGTAGATCTTAAATGTTCTCAATGCAAAAAAGAAATAGTGATTTTGTGAGGGGATGGAGGTGTTAGCTAAATGCTTTAGTGGTAATCATTTTGCAACACGTAAGTGTATCAAGTCATCACCTTAAAACTACACAACGTTATATGTCAATTATATCTCAATAAAACTGAAAAAAATGATTAGACAAATGTAAACAATCACATAACTGAATTACTTGAGTACACCATTTAATGAAAACCACACATCAAAAAAATCCCTAATAATATATCCCAGAGTTGGCACCTACTAACATACTAGGTGGTCCAGAAACAGATTTCAGACTGTGGAGCTTAAGCAACTGTGGTAACTGTCCATGGTACTACTAACCCACAAATGTGGTGCTAAATTAAGCAACAGGGTGAGCATGCTGAATAACTATTGCAAGAAACCAGCTCATCATCATCTACATTAGAATGAAAATCATTGTAGGTATGGGGGGAAATGACCATTCCCACTTACTAGGTCAGTTTAATGAGCTCATGGGGGTAGGGAAAGGGACAGCTTTGTTTTTTTGTTTTGTTTGTTTTTTAAATCAAGATTCAGTTATATTAAAAATCTGAAATTCTGTTGGGCCAATGTGAGGCTATTTTATGGTTAAGATAGTTGATTAAGCAGATATCTTGCAAAATCAGGATTTCTATCCTCTTCTGAAACTGGAAGCTCAGGCAATCCTGGGCCATAGCTCACACGTGGGTGCCCGAGGCCAGTTCCAGCATGTCAGCAGGGCTGAATCATCTGGGATGGCTGAAGGGCACTCCCCCAAACCTGAATAGGATCATTTGCTGCCAGACAGCTCAGGGCATCTTAAATCTACATGTTATTGCCTCCTGTTGGCCAAACACCTGAACAGCTGTAGGCTATTCCCCAAACTGACAATGCTTCTGTAAGCCCTACCCTTTGAAGTATATTATCTCCACCTTGCCTTAGGACAAATTGTATTAATAAATAGCACAGGGTCCTGAGTCAAGGGGTAGTCTTTTAGCTCCTTTAGCTGAAGCTCCTCTGACCCCCAATGCCTTTCAAAATTATCTTTCGTCCTTGGACTCCTTATTGAATCTATGCATTAGCCTCTTTCTCCAGATTGTGAAACCCTTTGTAATGCTGGGACAAGAACTCCGGCACGTGGGGACATCCATCAGTCAGTCAGAGCTCAGCCACTTCGCCAGTCCCAGCCCTGACACAAAATAGGGCCTGTGTACCCAACACCGGCTGCCTGGCTTCCTCACTTCCTGCCTGGCCCCTCGTGGCATTTAATGCAACCATTCCATTAAACACATTTGAGTGAAATAGTTCCTCCACGCTCTGGGGGCCCAGTGTGCATCTAAAAGTGAGAGCAGGTTGAAAGCTACTCTAGGAAAAGTTGGCCCTTCTTGCAAGCTCCCCAAAGCCCAGCTCTGTGCTTTGGATCCCAAAATCTCAAAACAGAATGTTAAGCCTGCCTCCTTCACATTAGCATCTCCCCATGATCAGCAATTGGAATGTACTTCAGACAAGAGAATGCACCAGTGAGTTGGCTAAAAACCAGCAAATCCAGAGGGTGTACCAACCCACTGGTCACATTTAGGGTTTGCTCTGTGAGACTAGCTAAGCTAGCCTTCTTGGAAAGGCAGAAAACCAGACATACAGGCTCCTCATGAACTATTTCATATACATCTTCATCTTTTATAGAGGGCTGGTATTTACAACATCTATGTGAATATTTCTGTATCACTTGAAGATGCTCTTCATTACGTGTCTAATAGATGATCCTGTGAAATAAGTTCATCTTAGAATTTTCTGCTAGGAAAATGTTTATCTTCCCAGATCAATTTTGTTGCTTTCTTTTTATTATGAAACAATAATTACATAATCTAAAACATGCTCACTGTACTGTCAGGAAACTCAGAACTAAATGTATGCTCATTCTGTGTGTCAAATACTCCTGAGAAGGCTAAAAAGAGCTAATTTCAATGTAACCCTAATATTTTTTTTTGGGGGGGGGGGCTAGCAATCTGAGACTGTGACAGCAAGTCCAGTGTACATTCTTGATAACCTATAATTAAGTCACTACCTCTTTCCCAGAAACTGGTCTTGCAGAACCTGTTATCTAAATACAGAGGCCATAAAACTGTGAACAGTGCACTGCCCTGGAGGGAGGGGTTATTAATGCTGGCATCAGGCCAGACCATCAGATATGGCCTGGAGACCCCCAACACCTGGGGGCCTTCTTGCAAAGAATTCGAAAAAGACCAGAAGCATAATCCATATTTGCGGGACAAAGACCCCAGAAAGATATAAATGAGAAGCCCCCTGCATGTTACTTTACTCAGATTTGGGAAGTTATTCCGCTGAGTCCACCAGCGTATTAAACAGTGTAACTCCTTTTCTCTAAAAGCGTTGCTTGGTTTTTCTTTGGTCTTCTGAAACACTCCTACTTATTTCACTAAACACTGTCCTGTTTTCCTTTGTTGTGGTTGAGGTCCTGTTAGATACTGAGTTTATTAATCTGTTAGTTTCTTTAAAGTCTATTTTAGACACTAGATCAACTCATTAACATACGCGTATGCACACACAGATGCACACACCATACCACACGCCAGGTGCCCCACAGGGCCCTATGGAAGCAACACAGACACCACTGAGTACTGACTGCACTGGCAGCTGAAAGACAGACCTGTTGTCTCATAAGACAGCAAGTAGCACTTGCGGTAGCTCAGAGAAGCTCGCTGTTTTAGATGGTTTGGTGCATCTGGCGAGTTCATTCCAATCGCAGCCTAAGAGGTGCTCCAGCCCTGGGTGTAATGGAAATGCTGCCATTGGCTGGTGCGGAATCCCTGAACTGGCAGCTCTGTACAGGCACCACCTGGACTGACTGGCACCTCTGCTCTGGTGGCAGAGATGCAGCTGTGGGCACAGCGAACCCGTAAGTGCTCTGTGATGGAGAAAACCCAATGGTGGGATCTTAAATGCTCAGCTGGAAAGAACATTTTCCAAAATAACAGGTTTCGAAATAAAAGGTTTGATCCACTTTTTATATGTGAATGAGTATCATGTCTTATTATATTTTTAGCCAAAGAAATTGCTGTCTTGAATAGACAGAGATGGATTATAAAGAAATTAATCTAATTCGAGAAGTGCCTGAACAATAAAAGAAAATCAAGCAATTATCCCTAGCGGGAGACAGAGTGTTGAACTGCTAAACACCCACTCCCCCTTTCTCTCATGAAAGAAAGGAACTGCGAGGCAGGGTTAATAATGAGCAATACTTGCACTTACCCAACAGTTTTCAACAGACACTTCCAATGTGCTCTGTGAATATAATTAACCCTGCTGTAAGGAGGAGAGTCACGACTTACTACAGCGATTTGGTCAGCGTCAATACGAGCTCTAACCACCTAGAATATTCTCTTTAAAATTGCTCTTTATATGCTTTGTCTCTTCCTGGAGTTCTTGACATTGTTTCCCAATGGCAAATTTGACAAATTCAAAAAAGTAGAACTCTATTCCACCAACTTTAAAAAGTGAACAAGATCAAGGAGAACACTGTATATTTATTTGCAGGTCTCATCACTTTTTTAAAGGGGAGGGGAAAAACCCAACCAGATAAGACACCTTCCTACTTTCAACATAAATTGTAAAAATTTCCAAACGTAGGTAAAATCTTGCCATCGTAAGTACCAGCACAACCGAGCCAGGAGTTTTGTACAACATTTGCTAAAATAAGGTGAACAATGAAAGAACCTGGACTGAAGCTTCAGAGCCCTAAGGTCCAGGGGCTGAAGGAAGAGACTGCCTTGTTCACAGGCCTGCTTGGGAGCAGTTTGGGATTAAGACAGGCAGTTGCAATTGGGGGGGGGGGGGGGACGGGGACAGGGGAGGGTAAGAGGATATTTGAAATGCCTTGCTGAGCTGAAAATATGTCCCCAGTTGGCTGTACATAGTGCCTAAAATTTCTAAAAGTATAATTGTGCAGCCATTTTCCTAGACTGGGCTCTGGCGGAGGAGGATACATGAGGGACAAGCATGGCAGAAGCCTGGAGGTTAGGGTGAGCCTCATGAAGTGCCACCTGTGTGTGGAGGCAGAAAATAGGTTGGAGTGGGGCCAGACACTCAGAGAAGTGAGTACCTAGGAAGCGAGGACAAGCCCTGCAAAGAAGAGCAGCGGAAACACCAAAGGCCTTCCAATACCTCTCACTTCCTTGTGGTGGCCCCTCTCCAGGGAACAGACACCACCAAGTGCAGCGCCATACGTCAGTACTTCTTGAGGAAAGAATAATTACAAAATTAGCGACCTGGATCTTTCTGACTTGGGACACAACATACCGAGACTGAAAGCATCAACCAAGATGGAAGTAGATGGCAAACGTCCTCCTAAAACTCTAGATTGAAGAGCCGGCTTTCCTACTCGCTGTCCCATCCCAGTGTCCACATATGAACCGCACGCTGGCCTGGGGCGAGTCTACAATGATTGTGAGCAGAGATTTGACAGCTGAAAATGGGCTGTTTATCTCTATGATTTCTTTCCTTGCTGGAGGGTCGAGGTATGTTTCGTATTCACATTATGCCAACTCTATGTGATAGCCTGTTGTGGCTTTTTATAATCCAAGGGGCATTGGCACTATTGGATGAATTGAGTTATTTTCTATCACTATCTAATTGAAAAGAATATACATTCTGGGTGAAAGACAAGTAGATTTGGTATCACTTTAATATCTTAATGGAAAATAGATTTAAGGATAAGTATAATAAAGTGAGCTATCTTAAGTTATACTACAACACAAAGGCCTCAAGTAAACAGAATTTCCTCCTTACAAAGAGTTGCAGCATTTCCCATTTTCAGTTATTGAAAGTTACTGAAATGTCACTTGGGGATAAACTGACAGTGACAAATTAAAGGAGCTTGTCGATATCTACATATTGGCAATCTTTGGAACAAGCAATAGTCTTTGAAATCTTTTGGCGGCGGATTATATGCTAAACATGTGTAACACCCTCATCCTGGAATGATAAGAATCTATATAAATGTGCAAGATTTGTTTTACTACTGTAATTTAGGCATTAGTAATAATTTCAGATTTTTATTACATTGAGGCTTTTATATGGTCAAAACTTTCTGAAACATAATTTGCTTATCTGTAAAAGAAGACAGATATTATTTGCCCTGCCCTGTATGTCAGAAAGTGAGAAAGAAGAATTTGGAGCTCAGGAGAAGGTTTATGGAAGGACAGACAGATTTGGGAGGTATAAGCACATGGGCAGATATACTGGGGCATAAGTCCTGCACTCAGCACTGTTCCTGGCGCACAGCAGTCTCTCCAGGAATATCTGGGAATGACTGGGTGGTTGAGGTAACCCATGCAGAGCGAGAGAGAAAGACCAAAGGGGAGAGGATGAAACAGCAGAGGAGACCACCCGTGGAAAGAGTGGACAGAAAGGAAAGAGGTGGGTCTATTCTACAAATTATAGATTTGAAATCCTTGGTTTTAGCTAATACTTTTAAGTGAAAGATTTTAATGTTGTCCCCAATGTACAAATCACTTTTTGGGGAATTTTTTAACTGTAATTAATACTTAACAAAACTGCTTTGAAGTTTGATAACACTTTATTTTTTAAATAATAACCCTTTATCAAGTAGTAATTATTTAATTAAGGATCAGGAGATAAATGATGAAAAAGTCAAATTTCTAGTTTCATAAACATATATCTGAATTAGAATAAATTTATAATTCCAAACTATCGATACTACTCAATGCCCAAAACTGACACTCAAATGTCTGTAATTTTAACTTTGCTTAAATTTCATCAGTTATGCATTAATTTTTCACAAAGGTCATTACGTAATATACTTAAGATTTCCCTGAATGTAATTATAACAAGACAATAAAGACATGCCATTAAAAGTTAGAAAAGATGATATATTATAGAATTATACACCTGAAACCTATATAATTTTATTACCAATGTCACTCAAATAAATTCAATAAAAAAGAAAAAAAACACTGGGAAAGACAACAAATAAAAATTAAAATGAAACTTATGTGTATTTGTGTATGTGTTGCCATATATACACACATATATGTATTTGATAGCTCATTTTGACATACAGATCCTTTCCAAAAATAAGAGGAGAAATATTTTAACCAAATTAATAATTTATAAAAACTCATAATTATGATCATAATTACCAATGTTGTTCCGATAGCAAATTCAATGATTCACTAGATTCATAAACTTGAATAAATGCAGGATATACTGGATACTTTACTATAAGTTACAATGTATATTTAAATAAGCATTCCCTACAGTTTTGTCAAAGAGAATTCACTTAAATCTGAAGGAACATGAATTAAATTGCCTATCATTGAGATTAAACTCTGCAGGAACATCTATTTGATAACCTTAGAGTGGAAGATATGCTGGATTAAACCTCTATATCTTTAATGCAATCATACTGCCTAATGATAAACAAAACTAAAAGGCCGATTCACTATGCAATTCAATATTTGGACCATCAAACTCTTTTGCACTTAATAAGCAATTAATATTTGTCAATGGAAAATGCTTGGGTAACATGTGGAAGTCAATAACACTGGCCCATTCACACTCCAGCACTGACAAGCTACCCAAATATCTACGATTCTCGAGGGAAACACACAGCTTTGATGTTTTAATTTATATTCTTCCCAAGAAAACAGGAATCCTTTGAAACTTTGGTTTGTTTATAACTCAGGATGCACTTTCTTAGTAATGTGGTTATAATTGTTACCATGTATGTAGCTCACAGATGTGTGAATAAATAACATTCTGTGCCTTATTATAGAAAATACTAAAAGCATATTTAATACTATGTATACTAATTTTATTCACTTTTGAGCAAAGCATGTTAAACTCAAGCAAAAGCCTTCCATTTAAAATAATATCTTCCTTGTAGAAGTGAGTGTATAAAGAAGGCAGTTTGGACATATTTCTGAAGGCCTAATCTTCACTAATAAAAGAGAAAGATGCAAATTGACCATACCTTTGCAATGCCCACCAGCCAATCAGGAGTGAGTATACAAATTAACCCAACAAAGCTGGTGGGTTAATTTGCATACACAGGCACCTAGCGGCCGGGAGCGGGACACAGGTGTTCAGCACCACCCCAACCGCTCCGGGCCTCTGGGCAGTGTGGTAAGGTGGAAAGGCAGCTCTGGGCCCGAGTGAAGGCAGAAAAGCAGCTCCCAGCCAGAGCAAAGGCGGTGCCGGCAGCCAGGGGAAGGAAGGCCCATTCTTGCACAAATCTTCGTGCATTGGGCTTCTAGTAGAGAATATATTTATTTTGCATTAGCAAAAATGAATTTTAACAGAAGCATGATTTTTATGTTGGAGAGGTTTTTTTGGTGCGGTGACTCAGCCAGCCCCAGCCCCCCCTTAGCCCCCCTGCCTATGTCTGCTCCAGGCCACTGGAGCCGCCACACTGGCTTGGGCAGGCCCCAGTCTCTGTCTCTGCTCCGGGCCTCACCTGCACACGCAACCTCCTCTTGTCTGGTCATGACCTGTTATGGTGTCCTGGCCTAATTTGCATATTACCTCTTTATATGGCCAGTTATATGGTAAATGTTTCCACTTAACAGTCAATTGAGATCATGTTTAGATACAGCATTGTGCATTAAGATTGCCTGCTTCAGCACTATAAATTAGTTGCACTTACAGATTTTAAATTTACGATTATTCAGGTGTCAGCATTTACAGCTGCCTTAACAAGGGACTTACACTACAAAGTGAACAACCAGTAAACTGAAGGGCACTCCTTAAAACCACTGCAAATCTTCACACTCAGAATGGAGTATGAGTTAAGACAGAACAGAGAATACCCTCTCTGGATCTTTGGAAAGTTAAAATTGAGTGGGAATTCTGGTTGATGCTTCCCGTTCTACCTGTGAAAAAGTCAGAGCCCCCAATCAGACACAGAAAGGCAAGTGATGCATGAGGTTTAAAAAGATCCAACTTGTAAGGATATTTTTGTTTTTTAAAATCTTGATGATTAATTTTCTATTAACTATAAGAAGTAGGAAGTCATTCCATTTGTGGTATCACTCCATGCCACCTGCAGTCTGGTCACTCTTCTCAGGATCACAAGCAGCGATACTTCCATGCAGGATGTTTCCATACAGGAACTCATCCAGCATATCCTCAAGCTGGTTTGGAGTTCAGTTGTTTGTAACTCTGAACACAGCTATCCACAGAAACAGTGCCATAAATAGCAGCCAGATTTCCAGATTAGCTTTCAAAGCCTATAGAATTCCTAATGTTTCCAAATGTACAGCACCAGTTCAATCGCCTAAGCACTGTTTATAACAGTTTCTATGGGGACAAGCATTTCAAGGCCCACGTCAGACCCTCAGAACCCAATTACCTCCTGTAAACGCCAGAAAGATACAAGTTCTAACATCTTTAGATCTATGGGGGCTGTATGTATGTTACTAGGCCAGCAGGAGTATTTGTGGGATGCCAGAGAAAAGTATGAGATTACCTGTCTTGAACCCCTAGACACTGGATTCACCCAAAGCTCTAAACTAAAGTCAGAGTGATGGCAAGACTAAAAGAGTGTATTCCATGCAGAAGTTATCATAGAATCAAAGGCCTAGAGGAAAAAAGGTAGATCTCATCAGGAAAACTAGAAGACCTTCTGAATGATTAGGATTTATGGTGCAAGGGAGGAAGGGGAGAGATAAAGGTGGATGGAGAATTAGGCTGAAGACAGACCTTGAAGGACCTTGTGATTTTCCGTGAATATTCACGAACTGTGAACACACACTGAGAGAAGAATTTGAAACCCAGCAATACGTTAAAAAGTATTTACTGAAAGACATTGTGTGACCTGAATTATCACATTTTTGATACAATTTAACATTAAAAATATTAGATTCATATCTATACCTTTTTGCTACAAATAGAGATTAAAAATTGGATAACAAGATGGTTTGGATCATTTTATATTTAGGTAAATGTGGTTTCATTTTCAATTAAAAATGGTGAATAATTTGATCATTTTTCTCTCCAAATAATTATAGAGTACTTACTAAAGTGTAACTGATAAGTTCAAAAAGTTAGTGAGAACATTTTCTTTGGATTTGGGCAGATTTTAAAGCAAAATTTCTTCTGAGTATTTTTAATAAAAATTATATTTCAAAGATATGGTAGAAGTCTTAAAATGAAAATAGTTTGTCTCAGAATTCTCACACTATAATAAATCTGCATGAATATATCTCACAACTGTCTCCGAAAGTTATGTTCTTTTTGATTTCTGGTCAATTTTCAACAACAGCCAGATAAAACCACAATAAAAATTTGAAGATGTTTCATTTATCTATAAAATTAATGACTGATTTTTAAATTTTTTTTTTTTTTAGTTAAGTATCTTGGCACGGATTATCAGAACTGCTTTGAATGTGAACTGAATGATTTCTGATGGCTGCACACTCAAGGACAACAGTGAATGACCTTGATAAGCAGTGTATAAAAATACATCTATCACAGGAATGGCATGCTGGCTGCCAGTCAATATATGTCTCTCATTGGTTAGGAGTTTCTCCTGCTGTGATTCCCTCATTACAATTTGCTTTTACTTCCTGGGCAAATGACAACAAGAAAATGAGGCAGCTTCTTTCTTGACCAAACTTAATCGGGGAAAAAATGAGGTGACAGCTGCAGCCACTCGAGTGTCACAGACATTTTACATGTCTGTAAAGGGCATGATTACATGCGTTCTAAATGTTGCATCACCGAATGTGTTAGCTCACTTTCTTAGTCCACTTCATTTGTGGGAGAAAATGTCTCAGAAACACAGAATACTGTTTGCTTATAAAAAAAAACTTCTTCCATCCTATTCAACATATCTTTTATAATTAAACAAGTTGAGGTGTGACATGCAGGTAAACACTCAGATATGCAACTTAGAAAACAGTCTTGGCTACTTTGAAAAGAAGGATCCAACAAGTCCGAGTACAGATAACTCTTGTTCTTTGTTTTTATGATAACTAGTCTCCTTGCCGGTTACATTTTTCTGGATAATGTCCTTGTACTAGAGATATTCATATCTGTAAAGTGAATCATAGTGAAGTCCCATATAGATTTAAGTGACATTTGTTTTTTCATATAAGAATTTTCTGACCCATTGATTCCTAATCATCATTTAAGACACCTCAGGGCACAGCACATTATTATGAGATGTGAAATTATTACAAAATGTTAAAAACAAAAACAACTTTCCTTTTTAATTAAAAAAAAAAACAGATACCAGGAAGCACCTTAGAAAGTGCACCTTAGAAATGGCAAAGAAAATAGAAATCCCAATGAAAAAAATAAGGTAGAGAAAATGAACTCCAAAAATCATGACTGCTCCAATAAGTGTTGTTTGGTTTTTCTTTATTTAATGTGGCTAAACAATTTCTGGCCCAGTGTAAATGGGCCCAGTTTTCTAGTTTGGGTTTGAATTTGGGATTCTGTTTCCAGAAGTTCAGTATCATTGATCAGCAAGGAAACAGACTGAAAATATGTTTAGGTGGATGAACATAAACATGATGCTAAATGAAATAAGCCAGACACAAAAAATCACATACTGTATGAGTCCACTTATATGATGTTTTCAGTAAGTCACTGTGACAGAAAGATCCGTATTGCCAGAGAGAGGGGAAGGGGGTGGGGGAAGGGGATGATGGAGATGCCCTTATTTTGACTATAATGGTGGTAACAAGACTGCATACATTTGCTATCACTCATCAGACTGTGCACTTCCAATGAGTGCATTTATTATATGTAAATTATGCCTCATTAAAAGTTATAAATACGTAAATAGAGAAAATAGATGTTAGGAAAGGCTGAGTTATGTAATAACTGATGTTTTGTTGCTACTGCCCGGAAACACTGAGAAATGGCCACGCAAAGGGCTAATCACTTAGAGCGGGAGGTGAAGGCTGTTCCCCGGAATGCATTTTCCAGTTTCCATCAGATCACAATGGAGAGTGCTCCCCGACTTTCCCCTGGGGAACCTTAATCACAACCTAACCATTTCTCAGTAAGGATACCTTTCCTGTAAATCCGCTAGAAGTGTTCTTTTCCTTGAATTCCTAGTTCATCATTCTGTAGTAGAGTGTGTGCCACAAGCGACATCTGTTCCTTTTTAATATAAGCTCTACATTTTTGTTCAATTTATAACACTGGCTATTGATTTGGGATTGCTGGTCCAAACCAGTCTTAACTTCTTTGTTTTAGTCCTAAACCTAAATTTACACCTGTTATTATCCACAAATATTTAAATTCAATTCAAAAGGTAAAGATTTAGAAAAGTATTTTTAGAAATTATAGAGTATGTGAATACACACTTCCACACATTAAAGACTCTCTCTCAGAAATGTATTAAGATTTATGTTTAATAAATGGCACAGTACTGAAATGAACAATCTAGGAAAAATTTTGAATATTTTCCGGAACTACCAAGCTATAAGAAAATAGCAATCCACACACTTTATTTGTGCCACTGCATACAGTTCCAAAAGGACTTCTCCTTCCCTGTAGGCATGTGTGCGGCACAGCTAAGGAGCTGTTGTTCCACTTTACCGGTTTTCAACAAGGAAGTTTATGAAACCACTAAAAAAACAGAGTGATCAGGGCCTATTAGAAAAAAATAAATCTGTCTACAGAATATGGTACATATAATTAAAACAACACCCAAAAAAGAGCATAAAAAACAAAAACAATATTCAATAAATAAAGAAAAAAATCAATACTTTGTTTCATCCTTAATTCGCACTATATTTATTAAGGAAAATGAGAAATTAAATAACAGGATCAGTGAAAGCAGATATGAAAAGGAGCTAGAGTACTTCCTGAAGCCTTTCTTCGTGGCCACTGAGTCAATTCTGGGTTATGATAGGCTTTTAAAAATATGAATGTAATTCTAGTTGATTAAATACAAACACTAATAAAGCTCTCTAAAAGGATTTTATAACTAAAGGACTATGCCGTGAGGATTTTAACTGACTGACATTCTCCCTAGACGTTTCCATACGTATCCACTAATATACGATGCTGTAAATACTTTGATACTCACAGTTCTCCCTGTCTGAAACGTTCCCAACACAGGACACTCGGTCTGCTAGTCAGCTGCAGTGCTACTCCAGGGACCTACACAGGGAACCTGCCCCAGTGCCACTGCAGGAGAGGGGATGGTGCCAAGGGAAGAGAGAGCTCACAGTGGCCAGAGGGCAGTGGTCCCTTCTGGGCCTGGAACTGTCTGGCGAGCCAGAAGGGTTTCTGGAGTTCTACTTCTGTCCTTGCTGGGTAGTCACTGCAGCTTTCTATTTTTCTTGCCATCTTAACTTCTATCCCTCTGTATTGTTGAGTCTATTGTGTAAGACCATAGTGCAAAAGCATTAAATTCTCCATTAGTCTCGGCTATTTTTCCTTGATTGTTTCCTCTACCATAATGTATCTCTATCTTTTCTTGGCTGTCAACACAAAGAAAACCTTTATCAAGTTGTTTTTTGTTTTTCCTGGCTTACATTTTTCTGACCAGGTTTTCTTTTACTGAATCCTTCCCCCCCCTCCCCCCCAGATATTTTTCACAGACTTACAGGGCCCATGGAGACCTCATGGAAAAAAAGTTTAAAAAGAATTCTTCCTTTCCTTTCTCATTATGTTAGTTATTTCCAAACAGGTGGTTACTGTCCAACTGAGGTTTAATATAAAATCCATTATCACCATTCCATATATATTATTACCTAATATTTACTTATTCCTATAATATTATCTCCACCTATCAAATGAATTTAACATTTCTATATTTCTGTATCAAAAACATCCTGCCAATCCCACATCCTTTACTGATTTCTTCTATCACAGACAATACAAAGATGGGTGCTGAAGACTATGGAGAGACTCAGAACTCCACTATCATCTGTACCATCAGGGCTGTACCATCAGGATCTTATCTCACTGGCGTGCTCTGTAAACATTTTCATGCTGTATTTTATAAGACTTTCTAATATTCTCATAACTCTGACCTCTTCGTGCAGAGGCCTTCCCCAGATACTTGAAACCAGGGGATAAATCATTGTCTTCTTGAAGACTCATTATTCATACTGGTACTAGGCTGGGATACTGGTGCTAAAGCCTATTTTCCTCAGTGAGTAAGTGCTATAATGTACTGTCAAGAACTTGGAACAATAAAAAATAAGGCCTGCAATTTCTCAAATATTCATCGTTTCTTAATTTTTAAAATATATTTTCTTATTTTGTGTAAGCAGACATTTAAAAATCACATTCAAATCCCCCAAAATACTATTCTTTGGATAAAAAGATAATTTTTTATGTGCACAACTTAGTAAATTTTATTGTTCAGTGACTTGCTTTGAATAACATTTTACGAATATCTTTCACAGTTGTATTATTTGATGATTAACTCATTGAAATGGACCTCCCAGCTTCAAATAATCATTCCTTAATAGAATTCTATGCAGGTGGGATTAGAAAAGCAAACAGCATAGGAACCAAGTGTGGAAATTAAAGGATTAATTCAAAGCCACTAAAGGTCACGTGGGCTTCAAGTACACTGACAGAATTAAACTCTTTCCCTGTAGCCCAACCTCTTGGACCCACAAAAAGTATGCTCTTACCTCCACGTGTTTAAGAGACTTGATTTCATTACACAGAACCATAAACACCCACATTCTGCCCACATCCAGCGATGGCAGCACTTGACCTCTGCCTCCCTGAGGCCCACTGAGGGGTTCCAAGAACTCACACAGTTGCCCAGATCTGCTGTTTCACCCTACCTCTCGTGGGTCCATGGGCAGGGAGGTGCACACAAGCCTGGGAAACGTGGGTCTTCCTCCCTTCAACATTGGGCTTTGGGTACTGACCTATTCCTTTCAGAACCACCTGTGACCTTGGCACCCTCCTGCCCAGGTTCCAGAAGCCTCACCATGCACTCCTGTTTCTGTTTCCCAGAGGATGTAAAGAAAACAACACGACAGGAAGGTGACGCTCTCTCCTGCTCTTCATCCTGCTTATAAAGATGATCAGAAAAACAAAATGGCTTCTCTAAACTAGAACCAGGAGGAAAACACAGACACATACACACATTTGTTATTTTATTAGAGGGCCTATGACCAAATGAAAAAAACGAAATGAAGATGAGGAAGGTTGATCACCTTCCCCAACTTGGCTTTTGGTGTAAACACTACACATCACCTGTTGCCAGCAGCTCATGGCTCATCTGCGTATAATCTAAGAAATTTATTCCTCTTCCTTCCAAAAAAAGCTGGAATCTACAGATCAGTCCATGTGCCAGAAATATCCCAAGGTAAGTTAAGTAAGAAATATTATTTTTCTAAGGGGTTGATTATGCTTCTTTTTAAGAAACCACAAATAAGCAAGTTTTTCCTAAGCTCCCTTTGGTGGTAAGATTTGGGTTATCTGTTCACATAGAAATGAAACACCCTTTGGACAATTCAGCACAACTCCTTATTTCACTGGGCAGGGGAGACACAGATATTTATAATAAAAACGCATTGTTAGTTTAACTTCCGTCATGAATACCCTCCTTACAGCTCTAACTGAAATGCCCTTTCCCCACCCCCGATCTGACCCTTCGGGAAATTCAAGAATGGATGTTGTCTTTCCAGCAAATACTCACCTTTGCCTTAGATGTTTACAAGTGTGATAAACATTTATTCTTTTCTATATCTGCCACAACTGTGAGGTTATTGATCAAATCATACTTGAAAACACTCAGCCAGAGACCATGGAGAAGGATATATGTTGTTTCTGAAAAGTAATTGCTTCTACTCCTCTGAACAGTTCATTGTTTAATCCAGATCTGTTTTTAATCTGATTTTTTTAACGTCTCATGAAAGTCACATTCCTTATACAATGCTCAGGCAATTAAAAATTTACATACCACAACTTTCATTAGTATTACACTCTTATGAAACTGTTTCTGGTTAAGAAGTGTGATTCTTTTTTTAGGCTATTTGCAAGTAATTTTTTCACATGTTCTTTTCTATGTTTCCAGTAAAATATTAAAAAAGCTTTAGCCCTAGTCAGCATGGCTCAGTGGTTGAGCATTGACCTATGAACCAGGAGGTCACGGTTTGATTCCCAGTCAAGACATATGCTGGGTTGCAGGCTCAATCCCCAGTGTGGGGCATGCAGGAGGGAACTGATCAATGATTCTCTCTCATCATTGATGTTTCTATTTCTTTCTCCCTCTCCCTTCCTTTCTGAAATGAATAAAAATATTTTTTTAAAAAAAAGCTTTAAAAAATATTTAAATGCTTACGTGACCAGTGCAGGCTAAAAAGAATAAAGAATACCGCCTCTGCAGAGCACCCTGCTGCCGGCTGAAGCCCCGGATTTGAAGCCCGGTTCGGAACAGGTTGATAAGGCAGAGGGAAGCAATGGGGCAGGTTACCATGTTCCCTTCTGAATAGTTCTGGGCATTTTTAACTCCCTTGGGGGTTACCCACCCTAGGGGACCAACAGCCCCAGAGTTGGAGGGGAAAAAACCTTCTCACCAGGCATCATTGGGTCCTGCCTGCTTTACCAATCTACCAAGTGGCCTCATTTCATTTAGATCCTAGTTTATGTTTCCTTGGTTGCTTCTATTTGTCAAAACTGTTACAAATTTCCAAATTAAATAATTTAATCTCTCTGGGAAATTTGGTAATTATAGTATTTTAAATTTTCTTTCTAAAAATTTAATTTTTAAATGCTTTCAGTAATTTGTAAGTTATTTTTTTAAAGTCTGTTTAAAAGCCCCAGAATCTAAGAGAAGGAAGCCCTATTTCTTCTCTAAGTATATGCACATAAGATATCTAGAGTAGCGGTTAGCCTCATGCAGTATAGATGCTTGGCTACTGGCTCCTACGAGCAGAAACAGATTCTCTATCAATTCGTGTTACAAAAACATACAGGTTTCCCCACTTTTCCAAAGTTTGTGAAATTTCCACCACTTTGCTTTTAAAAAAGACCTACTTTAGTACTGAATTTTGCAAACTGAGAGAAATCAAAAGAGGATTTTGCAGGGGGCCCTGATTGAGGCAGCACCCACCAAGCAGTGAGAGTGGCCCCACCAAGCTCCTTCCCACGAACCGCACTCGCCTCTCAGCTTCAAGCTGATAGCTTTGAACTGTGTCTGAGAGCATCTGTGCTTTATCTCCATTGGTTCTGCGCATCCGTTAGCAAGATGTGTCCTAAGGTATCAGAAAAGACTGAGAGTTTGTAAGGGTGTTATGCTCAGTGCAAAACTGTATTGAATTTTTTACTCTGGGAACCCTCAAAACGTTTTCCATATAAATTAACGGTAACTGCTTCATCCCTTTACACCATTCTGGCTTGCAAAGGTTTCGCAGGAACACTCTAATGTTGGACAGCAAGCAGGAGTGGGAGGGTCGGGGGAGGACAAGGATGAATGAATGCAAGTTATTAAACACTCTGGACCCACTTTAAATAGCAGGACATGCTGACGCGCCAACCCCTCCCTCTTCACAGCCCTCTCAGTTTATTGCTCTAGCCTTTGACTGGAAATCAGTAAGCCTCAAAGCAGCAAGTGGCCCAGCCTCCACATGTATCTGCCCTGCAGACCTGAGTTTCTCCCGTGGGCTTATTGCACAGAATATCGCCTCACTGCAGACCAGGTTCTTATCTCCATGGCAATGACCCGGGAAAGAAACCCACAGATGTGCGCACATCACACAGCTCACACAGAGGACGCTGTGACCAGACCTGTGGATTGAGTGCAGACAGGAGGTGGGGGTGGGGGGCCGTCAGAAATTGGAAGCCTCCAAGTGGGTTCTAGTAGTTCCCATGCTCTGGGGTAAAACAACTCTGTAACAATTTCTGGCATAAAAGACCGCATTTGAAGAGTTTGAGGTGGACAACTGGAGGTGGGGGTTGAAAGAAGAGAAAAATCTATGAGAACAGGAACAACGGCATGGTTCAGAAACAGACATGGACATGACTTAGAAAAAAGCGGGAATTTCATACATTCCCAGTAGTGTTCACTGTAGACAGAATGAGTTAGGCTTGGAACACACCTTTAGCGTACGGCAGATCTAGTCCCAATGCTGGCCATCAGTCAGATTCCTCCTCCCCCAAAAAGAAATAAAGCTAGACATTCTACAATCATTTATACCATGCTTAAAACACACACACACACACACACACACACACACATTTTATGCTCTTAAACTTGTTTTTGCCAGAGAATAACCACTTTAAAGAGGAAACATCCTCTGAAATGTGTGTTGCTGAGAAAACTGGCAGGATTTTTATCAAAGGAAGCTCTCTCAAGGTCCTTCATTACCTTCATTTATCCTGTAATTGCAGGCATATACTAAGCACAGTCATCACCTTCAGAATTTAGTCTCCTTAGCCTTAGTCCAGGCTCAGAAAATCTGGAAGTCTGAATTGCAAAAAGCAGTTTCTTTTGTCTCTCATACTCAAGCTTATATTATTTCAACAGACCAAATATTCGATGTGCAGCTAAAAAAACTAAATTGTTTTAGCAACTTAAATTCTAGTACTTTGAGAATTTAATTCATCAGAGTAATGTACCATTGCTTCCTGAGATAGTTGTTGAGTAAGTTAATAAATCGCTAGCAACCGCCTAGAAACTTAATACTGTCTACCATGTGGGTAGTCTGGTAAAAGCCCCCTTACAACGTGGAGGCCTAGAACTCTGTGGATGGATGCAGAATGAAGCAAGGCCACACTATGCTGAGAGTTTCTGTGTGCTGGAGTAGCATGCAGCTGAATTTTTCTACAGAGGTCACTGTAAGGTCTGGCTCATGGATCGTCTGCTAACACAGGATGCTGAGAAACTGAACTAGTCCTTAGTTTAAAATCGCAGAGTCCATTAAATAATGTTCTTGCAAATGTGAACATACTCAGCCAGTGTCATGAGCACTTACAACTAAATTTTTAAGGGAAAACTTGAGGAAAGAAAACACAAAATAGGAAAATATTCGCAGGACACACTGAATAAATTCCTGTTCTTAAGAAGATGAGAAACCTCTGTTAGTGGTCAAAAATTAACAGGTAGCTGAAAAAGAAGGAACTCAGAAATGCTATAAGCATAGCCAAAGTCATGAGTTTCCAGGGACTTCCACTTACTTCAACGGAGCCTGCGGAATATATGTAGAGTGCAGAGAAAATGCCCCTTTTGTAATAAAGGATGGGGCAATCACACGGGATTCATTTTAATAACCAAAAGTGTAACATAAATGGCATATAGCAAGGAAAAGTCTGTTTCCCGAGGCGACTGCCATACAAGAGGCTGGCAGCAATTCATCTGCCTGATCACTGCCAAGTATGTATCCAGTAATCTCAAGATTATCCTGGGAGATGACTGATCACTTTCCAGGAACACACCAGTCCTGTGAAAGGGTTTCCTATAAATTAGGGTGAAGAGAAGAAACACACGGCCCCCACATCCCACCGTCTTCCCTAGACAGGAGCTCGGTTTGACAGGCTGAACAAAGTGCTTTGCTAACACACTGACCATGAGCATTCCAGAGTTAAAAGCTGCAAAAGCCTATCCTGGGAGACAGAGGCGAATCAGATACATTTCTGCATTTCTTCTGATACAAATTCAATTTTTTAAGAGCCTTTCCCCTAGACACGACGTCACACTTTTTACCATAATAAAAATTTAAAATCACAGCATGTGGCTTCACAGAGTGGTCAGCAAGTTTTCTATTTTTCCAGGCAGCCCCATCTCATTATAGCAGATGGCAGCATTCCAAAAGAAAATAACAGAAAAAATTAAATTGATTACTATGTCAACCTTGGCATCCAAATGCCAAATTATTCTTTGAGAGGAGATAAGTTACTTAGAAACTTGAGAAAAAGTTTTATTTTCTGAATTCCAAATTCTTGCTATCAGATATAATTTCTTAAGCTAACAGATACATATTTAAAGAATTTGAATATTTCCAAAATCACTCAAGAGGCTTTTCTAATTTCCTTCTTTGGCAATCAGTTGATTAGCCTACTAAGTGCCTCCATTGTTCTCCCCAAAGTACTCTATTACATTTAACCTATTTGTCACATATGTAAAAATAGACTTAACATGTAGTCAATTACCCACAATATCACTACAACATAGATCTGAGTTGGGGAAGTATATACGTTTAGGAAACACTAGGTCATTATCCCTGCTCTCATTCAAGCTTCAAATGAAGGGCAAATAACTACTCAGAGTTGGGATATGCCTCTTAATAAAAAATTTACACAAGTGCATGCTACCAGTTCTCTTTACCATCCTATCCCTGAACTCCCAGTGCAGTGACATGTTTGGGGGTAAGTTAGATTGGCCCTGAGAAGTCACAGAGCAGGATTGGGGAGACAGTGCAGCCAGGAAAAGTCTGGTCCACACGCTTCATGCGACTACGTTTACATTAATGACATTGCTTTTCATAATTACTGCCTGTCACTTGGAATGGTTCTCCATTGTCATCACATGTTCCACCTGGCTAACCATAGAAAGTTTTGTTTATATCCCTAATTAAGTAAGATCTTTTCAGAGCTAACTGTTAGTATACTCTATTGTTTTGATATATACTATTTTCTACTTTTGGACAAACTAAAGCTTTAACTTTAAAATTAGCATAAGAAAATTCACTCTTTGGGGCATAATCTGTGTGTAAAGGCCCCACACAATCCCATATTTGTCTTGATACTGGCTCTGTCATTTCTGGGGTACCATAGTTTAAGAGACATTCCACATGGAAAACTACAGTTTCCCCCATACACAGACTTTAATTTACAGAATGCTCAATTGCTGTGTAGTGCTGTTAGGTCCTCGGAGAAGGCAGGCACCCCATCTTCCAGCTCTAAAGCATTCATGCTAATGCATTTTCCCAGGGACTTATGCCTAGCCTTGGAATGGATTCTTATGCAGAAGGGGTGATTTCAGAAGACCAGCTGCCTTAATCAAGATAGGTAAGGACAAAGGAAGTTGCTATTTGATTAGCTGAATTATTCTCTTTCATTATGAGTGCTTTATAAAATTAAACAGCACGGGCTGAGGTTACTTTACACTGAGCAGACCTCATGTCCTCAATTTTAATTGGTTAATGCGACTGATTGATTATAAGAAGAAATGGAGGATGCTAAAGTTCTGGCAAAATAAATTTATAATATAAATAATAATACATCTGAAAGGCATGACTATGACTAATCAAACATTTTATAGATTACACACGAGCTCACAATGAGAAACTGAATGGGAAGAGGTGGGTCCTCTCTCTCCACTAATACTCTGTTCCTCTTACAGATTTCTGGGATCACATTTTAAGGCAGGGTATTGGGATTCCCATTTTATATATTTTGGGCTGTTGCTAATAAACCAAATTTTAAATAAAAGTATAAGATGCTAAGAATTCAACAGAAATAAATAGATTTCTTTTTCTTTGTCACCCCAAAATCACTGTTTCTATCCCACACGGCCACTATAGTCCACAAACTTGTTTTGTTTGGTGTATATGATGTCTAAAATTTTTAGAGTTCTTACCCTCCTTTGCCAGTGGAGCAGGCACTATCTGCTATACCATCATCCCTCACTTCCCTCAAGATTAATCCAAGTCTCACTGGATCAGTTTCTCCCCCACAATTTATAAAACGAAGAGGAGGACTACGGTAGCAAGTGAGAAGTGGTATGATCTTCCTGTGTTGTATCTAGCTAAGAAAGGCCTGTGCCCTGATTGTAATCTCAAGAGAACAGGAGATGAAAAACCAGGCCTCTGGATGGATTCTGAACGGAATGAGAATCAGTCTAGTCCCCCAAAATAAACATGGGGTACTAGTGAGATAGTAAATGATAGTTGGGTTTAGAAACAAGTAAGTATAGTAATTAATTTAAGTGAAGGAGAGAAATAGAATATGTGGGATGGAAAAAGAGGTCCTACCTAAATGAGGAAATGACATGTGCAAAGGTTCTGCGGTACGTGAGGGAGAAAAGGCAATAGTGGAGTTTGAGGATGATGATATGAAGAAGAAAAAGATGATGGTGATGATGAAGAAGAGTTAGCATGGTCTATGCACAGAGACTGCAGGGGAGCCTGGTGAGTGATAAGGCTGGAGCAATAGGTAGGAGTCCAAGTAAAATAACTATAAGCAAATATTACCTCATAAGCATTATTGGTAGTGATATTAATATTTATACTGGCTCAGTGTTTACATTTACTTGCATTTAAAAATTATTATAGAAAATTGCAATATATACAAAAGTAGATAGTAGTATGATAAATTCACTGTACACTTCACCCAGCTTCAATAATTCCCAATTCATGGTTAATCTGCCTTCGTCCGGGCCCATTTGCTTTTTTACTTCTTACATAATTTTGAAGAAAATCTTAGAGATCAAATGATCTCATCTGTAGGAGCTTTTATTTTAAAACTAGGGGCCCAGTGCACAAATTTGTGCACCATGAAAGGAACTGTAGGCTGTGAGGTTGCAGTAGGCACAGGGGCAAGTATCGGCTCATCATCTGTGCCCCCGCCAGCCACTGCCCTCAGTTCTGTCCGCTGGCAGCCCTGCTCCCACCGCTGCTCCTACATGCTGATGGCGCTGTCCTGCTTGCACCCACTGATGGCATGGAGCAATTGGGGCTGGCGCCCACAGTGGGTGCAAGTGGTGGCTGCTGCCCTAATTGCCCCTCAGGAGCAGGGGAAAGTGGAGAAGCCCTCAGGGGCAATCAGGGCCAGCAGCTGCCGCTTGCACTTGCTGATGTCGCCAAGTGATCAGGACTGGCACCGGGCACCAGCAGTGGGTGCGAGAGATGGCTCTAGCGCAAGCTGCAAGTGGGGCCAGCGCTGGCAGTGGGTGCTAGCAGTAGCTCCAATGCTGGCAGCGGGTGTAAGTGGGCCCGGCACCAGCAGCAGGTGCGAGTACCAGGTGGGGCCGCAGTGTGTGGGAGCAAAGAATTTTCAGTAACCACCAGAGGCTTGCCCCAATGACAGTGACCGGTGCCCCGCCTTGGTCTGGCACCCCCGCCACCTGTTCCACCATCCCGCCATGGCCAAGGTCCGCTACTTTCCACATGCCCCCTGGTGGTCATAGCACATCAGAGCAACCAGTTTTTCAGTTGTTCTGCCAGTTGGTCTATTTGCATATTAGCCTTTTATTATATTTTAAAATAACACCCTAGCACTGTGTGTGTTTTCTAATAATCTGTTTAAAATTAAATGTAGAGGTGTTGGCGTGAGTGTGGTGGTTCTCACTGGGAGCTAGAAAAGCAAAAGGATTTCTCAAGGCTCTTTGGTCCACAGATCAGCCCCTCAGATCCTCTGACTGACACATGTAAAAAACAAGAGAAGGCTCCTGTCTCACTAGAACAGAGATTTTCAACCTTTTTCATCTCATGGCACAAATAAAACTAAGATTCTGTGGCACACCAAAAAATATATTTTTGCAGATCTGACCAAGCAAAAAAGGTATAATTTTTAAATATATAGATATATTGTTGATTTTTTACAGAGAGGAAGGGAGAGGGACAGAGAGCCAGAAACATCGATGAGAGAGAAACATCGATCAGCTACCTCCTGCACACTCCCCACTGGGTATGTGCCTGCAACCAAGGTACATGTCCTGGACCGGAATCGAACCTGGGACCCTTCAGTCCACAGGCCGACTCTCTACCCACTGAGCCAAACCGGTTAGGGCAAAAGTATAATTATTGATTCATTCATACCAGACGGCTATTGTTGTGTTGGCTGTTGTCATTTTTTTTAATTTGACAATCTAAGGGAAAAGAGGTCAGTGACCCTAACTACATAGTCAGTGTTTAAAAATTTTTGCAGCACCCCGGTTGAATATCACTGAGCTAGACTATAATGGTTGCAGCTTCTACTGCTGCTCCCCTGGGAACTCGATGAGAACTTTGTTTCCAGTAGTTTTACTTGTCATGAACGGCAATGTAGGTTCATGTAATAAAAGTGATTCCCTGTGTCTTCAGCACATGTGCCGTTTAGTTTTATGAACTGAATACAAAATTCTATGCTTTTATGTACTGGCAATTTTATTCACAGTTTTCTGCCTGGGATGTTGTCATCTTAATTAATAAAAAAATTAATATAAATATAAAATAGCAACAGAAACAGTAATTATCAGTCTATCCCTTAAGAAATGTTTATTTTCCACTTAACGAAAGACATTAATTTCCCATGTTCCTCTTTGCTAATTTAGAGGACTCGCTGGCGTTTGGTAAACCTCTCAGCTTAAAATTCAAAGTTTAAGAATGAATGAGGCCATGAAAGTGATGAAGGACAGGCTCACCCACAGAGCACTCAAAATTTGAGTAAGGATTCTGGACCTTTTTTAATTGAAACCTTTATCTATAAGAATAAAGGCAAGGTTGGACCCTATAATTCTTATTCAAGAAGAAAATATTTTTTCTCTATGAGAAAAATAAATGTACATGCTATGATCAAGGATTATAAGTCATTTAATAAAGAGGCACAAAAAGTCTCAGCATTTTTGGTTGAGAGAAATTCTCCCTTAAAAAGAAAAAGTGTTGCCCTTGCTAGTTTGGCTCAGTGGATAGAGTCTGCCTGTGGACTGAAGGGTCCTGAGTTTGATTCAGGTCAAAGGCACATGCCTGGGTTGCAGGCTCAATCCCTAGTGGAAGGCATGCAGGAGGCAGCCGATCAATGATTCTCTCTCATCATTGATGTTTCTATCTCTCTCTCCCTCTCCCTTCCTCTCCAAATCAATAAAAATATTTTTTTTTTTGAAAAGAAAAAGTGTTTCACTTTGCCAGAAAAGTTATACTTTAATTCAAAGCTAGATTAATAGTTTTAACATGCATCAAATACCTAACTAGTGGACAGAAACTCACAGAAAACTGAATACAAATTAAACAGAAGTTCCACTAAGGAGAATTTTAGATCTTTATAAAATTTTCAGTTGTTACTTAAACATTAAAATAAAAAATGACCAAAGCATAGACTAATTTCTTGGAAAATATTCTATTAAGCTATAAAGCCATTAATTTCTCAGTAATTGTATAAGAGGAGCTCAAGAAAGATGAAAATTTAGAGATTTCCTTTTTTCCCCTTTTAGAACTACGCTATCACCAACCTGTTGGCCATTAGCCAAATGCAGCCATTTAAATTGAAATTAATTAAGATGAAATAAAATTTAAAACTCAGTCTCATTACCCATATGTGGCTAATGGTTATCATATTGGAAAACATAGATACAGGACATTTTCTTCATCCCAGAAAATTCTAGTGAATATTTTTGTTTTAGAAGACACAAATAAGTTAAATTCATACTGAAAATATTCAAAAGTTATTCTTATGACAACAACACACACATACCAAATTACAGCCTGTACAAGAAAATTAAATATATTCTTCCCTGAATTATTAATCACAAGAAATCTGAACTAAAATATAGTTACAAAAGTAATATTTTCTTCTCTTCTTCCATTGGTCTATTTTTAACTGTAATAGTAACAAGTGATAAACTAAAAAGGATTTTCCAAATAGAAATATCCTAATACTTCCTATAGAACTTTCAACTGTTTAATAACTTCATCTGGATGAACACACAAGCATGCTTCTTTCAGATTTACAAGAATGCCTCATCTTTTACTGTTCACTGAAGTGAGGTCCGCTGCTGCAAAATTATGACAACAAAAAACATTATTTGCTTTCCAGGAGACCAGTCTTCTGAAGAAAGTTACCTTAAAAAAAAGTAAATCTGTATTTTGTACTTGGCAAGTCAACTGATACTATTTAAACAATAAAATAAAAGCTTTTGGGTTCAAATTTTGGCTTATAAATCTGAAATCTGAATCAATAGTTTTATGAAATCAACAATTTGTTTGGGTGAGAAGGTGGGCGAGGAATGTCAATTTCACCCTAACTCCAGGAGTGTGTGTATGCAACAATGATATCAATGAGCGGCAACGTGGCCTGTTTATCATGAGATAATCACACCCCTAGAGGTTTAGAAGCACTCAGCTGAACCTTGTGCCTCACAACACACTTGGGGTGTCATTATCTCATGATAACCATACTTCCTGTCAAGTCTTATTGCTTAATTAGGGGTTACGAAGGTGATAAGACTAAAAGAAATCGGATGAACCGTACCTAAGATGAATGATACCTTAATCAACTTAAACCCAGTGGCTGAAGGAATTGTGAACAAACATACACAGTGAGTTACGTATTGTTTTTAGAGAAATCTGTTAATAATAAATGAGGAAAAACCCAACCTGCATTCACAGATTATTTGAATTGCATTTGCCATGAGATATGATGCTTATGATCAATAATTTAAATTGTGTTTTCATACGGTACGTAAAATTTTCCAGAGATTAATGATAACATGAAATTTAACTCTGACCTAAGATAGCCAGTTTATGCATGACAGTGATTCATCATAATCCAAACACAGAATTTAGGGAATAAGTCTGCAAGGGAGCTGATCAATAACACCTTCGCTTTTAACTAACGTGAAACCAAAAAGGAAAAATAATGTGCTAGGCCCTTTCCTATGTTTTTCCACTAGACCTTAACATAATCAAACATGAAAATAAAAAAAATCATAGCACCAAATGCTCTTAAAAGCCATGTCCGAATATTTACCTTTAGTTCTTTTGTTCTATTTTTATAAACAACTGCCATATTTGTGGGTGGAATACAGCTCCAAGTACGGTGCTCTTGACGCTGCTTTCCAATTCACTGTGAAACATCAATTATCTTTATCAAATAACAGTATCTCATCTCAGTCCATTATCAAGATGGAGTCTTATTTTAGCTGGACTACAGCCCTATCTGTATATCAGGGCTGGCCGCAGTGGCAGAGTGTGAGTGAAAGGCTGGGAAATAATCAATAATAATCATCAAATTGTGGTCGAAAGGTTGTGAGGATGGAAGTTTTGATGAAACCTCACCATTTTTTTTTATTTTTTTTTGGTGCAGATCATAAGGCTTAACCTTTGCAATACCTGATAACTAAGACTCTGTTAGAGGAAGCCTTATATATACTTGAAAGTGGTTCTGAATGTGCAAAGACACTGAAATACCTCGGCGTAAGTGGAAGACAAACCGCATGCTATCAAAAACCATCAGGTGGGAGGGCTCAACACCACTGAGTACCAGGTTTATGGTAAACCTGGCACTTGACTCCTATACAGAGAATTCAAACCTGACCCACTGTGGGTGTGAAATTCATATAAGTAAACGTTGGCTGTGAAAAAGCACTGCTTGCATAACAACAAGTCGAGTGTACCCTGGCTTCTTCCCAGAGGTGGATGGAGGCAGCCTTAGCCTGTGCATCGGGGCTTGAGAAAGGCCTCCACCTGAGAGTTACAGAGGTTCTGCATCTAGTCTCATCACACCTGTCCTAACACTTCATGAGGTGTGGCACATAGAAGCATGGAGGAGAATTCATCGCTTAATTTGAAAGAACAACACTAACTTGAAGGGATGAGAAGTGGATCCTTTCCTGATTTATCATTTGGGTTCTAATAACTTCAAGTGGACAAAAACCCAAAGTAAATTAGCTGAAAAACAACTAGACACAAATTAAAGAGATAATTTTGTTGCATGGGGTTTTGTGCAGATCTATGAGACTATGTTGTATCTCCCCACTTCCCATCTCCCTGCCCTGCACCAGCCACAAGCAGTACTTGCTAAAACTTTAATTAAAAATTCTTATTTTATGATGGTTTAATATTTTTTCTTTATTTTACTTTTTTCCATCACCATTTATCATCCCTATAACCCTCTTCCACCTCCACCCACCTTTGTCCCTCCCACAATCACCACACTGCTGTCCATGCCCATGAGTTCTTCCTCTTTTTTTTTACAGTTTAATATTTTTAAAAATGTACATTTAGAAAACCATGTATCCTTGAAACATAAAACATACCTACTTAACTGTAAAAAAAGAAGATGCAAAAACTAAATCCACCAACCAATACAAGTAAATTGTGATTTCAAAGTGTTAAAAAAATTAAATGGCAAAGCTCACTGACATAAACTGTCAAACTTAACATCTTCCAGCAGTGAGCTACTGATAATTTGAAATAATGTCATAGCAAACATTTTTGAAAAGACCCTAGTCCAGGGAATTCATGAAGTTGGACATCCTATCTAATAAAGAGGGAATATGCTAATTGACCATCATGCCCTCACAAAGATGGCGGCGCCCACAGCCAATAAGGAGGGAATATGCTAATTGACTGCCACACTCTCAAAGATGGCGGTGCCCAGTCCCCTCAGGGCCGGCCTGAGGCACAGGCTAACCTCGAATGGCGGCTGCCCAGCCAGTGCCTGAGGTGCAGTCAAGCCTCGGATGGCAGCTGCCCAGCAGCCCAGAGCCGCCCGAGTCTTGCGCTTCCAGCAGTGGCAGCAGTAGAGGTGTGATGAGGGCGTCGCCTTATCCTGATTGCCCGATCACCTCCCATCCTTGAGGGCTCCTGGACTGTGAGAAGGGGCAGGCTGGGCTGAGGAACCCCTGCCCTCTAGTGCATGAATTTTCATGCACCGGGCCTCTAATATACTAATAAAAATAAATTAGCTTTATTTATATTTCCCCAAATCTGAATTTATTGAAAAGAGGTTTGTTAAAGAAACTTTTGTTTGCTCTGAATAAAAAATACTTTTAGACAACTTCAAGGAAAAGTAACTAACAATACTAACCTAACCTGCAAGTCTTGCTTGGCTTATCTTTTCTCTAAAAATGTCCAGATATTTCTCGCAAGAATAGAGTGGTTGTTCTCTTTTGACCTATTACCATTTACACTAGTAATGGTACTGACAGTGGGTTAAAATACTTACAGTATCTCTAAGAAACGTGCATTTTATTCTCTCTATACCAACAAAAGTCAAAGCCTATTTCTGAAACAATACACTATAAATCAACACTTAGGACACAAATAAATTATTAATGCTACTTTTGGACTGGGAACTACATGGAAAATAAACATTAAAATAATATGATATTAAAACATATAAAACCTCCAAAATTAAACATAAAGACAGATGCTCAAAGAAATCCATTTTCCAATTACAGCTTACATAGAAAAAAATCTTCCAAAATAATTAAGAAGAAAGTTTTTACGTAATTTGATACCCTATCAGAAATTAAAATGTATAACAGAGGACATTTTGACAATAGCAAAGTAGAAACATGTTAATCACATACGATCAGAAACTTCAAAAATCCATCATTCACTGTAGTAACAAATCATAGCACAATCCTTGTGACATTTCAAAATTTAGTTTTAAAAATGAGTTTTATAGCAACATGTCAAGCTTAATGATAATACAGAATATTCTTTTTATTAGTCCAATGTTCTAAAATTAGTTTTATACTCATAATGTAAAATTTCATGTTAGCAATATAGGCAGAGGTAGGATTGATTGGCTTTTTAAAGAGAATAAAAAACGTAATAGCCTGTGTGGAATCCACCTATAGAGGAAGCTATTAAAACTACACAAGACAGACTCTTGAAATTGCTACAACACTATCCCCCATACAATGAATGTTCTCCAGAAACATTGCGGTGTTCTAAGGCTGAATCAGTTGGCTCTCAGAGCTGAGGAGCAATAAGATAGTGTGTTTTATTATGAGTGTCATGGAGACGGTGTGAAAAATCAAGAGCCACAGGCAGTCAGCGGCAATGGGTCAATAATGCTCCCAGAGACACTGTGTAGATAATCAACAACAAGGCCTGAGGTCCTCTCCGCACTGCACATTGCTGAAGGGCAAATCAATACAGCCGGGGAAGGACACTGCCCTGATCCACTTCCCACAATATGGCCACGCAGGAGAAACACCCCAAATGGGAAAAAAGCAAACTTGCTGTTGCAGCTAACAATCAACGGACCTTTAAAGTAATCACAAACTCACCCTTCAAGGCTTCCAAAAATATCCAAACAGAAGTCATTACAACATCCAGCTAAAAATAAAAGCAGAGCAAGGAAAAGTATGCTACCTGAATAAGGGCCAGGATAGAATTACTTAAATAGAACCACAATTTTTGTGAGTAAAATATTTCTGTATCAGGAATTAGGTTCTGTTTTCTTAAATTTGGGGTCTGATATTGATAATGGACAAGCAGATATTACTTATGCCCATGCTTAGTTATCATTAGAGGAATAAGCAAGAAGTAAAACCTTATTACATTTAGGAAACTGTAAATTATACTTGAATTGTTTCCAAAAAGGAACACAACATTTTAATGGATTCTACTGGTTAGAAGGGCAACATTTTGTCAACAGTTTTTGTCTCTGACACCTTGTTAAATATATGATACTCATATATCACATTTTTCAGTAAAAATTTATGGGTCGGAATATGTTGATTTATTATTTCTCAAGAAAAAGGTGATTCATCACATCCATCATTCCGTTAATCATTAGGCGTTATTTTGAAGTTACTATGTAAAGCCATCTTTCTTGCAACATGAAGAAAATGTGCTGCCAGAAAAACAGAAAGTGAAGAGACATTTTAAGGTTTATTTCTTATTTTTCCAAACAGATAAAATAACATCTAAAAGCATCAAAATGTGCCCTAGCTCAAGTGGAAATACTGTAAATGTTCTTCCAACATCATGTTAGAGGAAGGGTTGTAATATATTCCTATTGTTACAATATTACAAGAATATTTAAGAAAGAGAAAACATTACAATTATGTGAAATGCTTTGTGAGTGAATTTAGGAAACAAAGCACTCGTCTCTTATAGGGTTTTAATTGCACTTTAAAAGAATATTTTTTATTTTCAGCCTACTGACAAGGACTTTCTTGTTTCTTTTTTCTTTTATTCCCTGACAATTATTTACAAGGTTTGAGGAAAACAGTACTACATTGTTTAGTGACACACTACCATAAGAACCCTCCCAAATCATTGTTATTCTGGGGACATATGTTTTTTTAACTAGAAAGAATATGAATTCAAAAGACAATTCCTTTGTTGGTGCTTACTATGTTTTACTATTAGTAGACTGACAGGGAGTTTACTGGTGTGTTGTGTGTGTGTGTGTGTGTGTGTGTGTGTGTGTGTGTGTGTGCGTGTGCACGCATGTGTGTGTAATTATTGAAATCTGATATAAGTAAACTTAGTCTCTAGCTAGGAGAGAAACAGTACAGACTGTCTATTCTATACGCTACATTTATAAATATCAGGTTCGTACAATAAGGTTAAAAGCAGGTTTCCATTTTTGAAAAGTTATATTAGCTTATCTAGTCACCATAACAAAATCGAAGCAGTAGTGCCAGCCTTAGAAAAATACCTGCCTTTAAGAAAGAAAAGTTGGCTCTTTAAAGTAGTTTGAGTTATTATTTGTAAACATGAAGTTCATTAGAACACCAATCTTATAGAAACCATCTAAAGCATAGTGAAAAATATGTGGTGCTTCATATTAAAGAAGATTACTCAGACTCAGAAGCCAATGATGATGCGAAATCTGAAATAAAAAGCAATAATATCAGCAATCTTTACAAAACAGTTTTCCTAGGGGGTCCCTCACTGTCCCTTCACTTCTTTCTATCATTAAAGAATTTGTGTTGACCTATTTAATTTTAGACCTTCCACCTCTTTGTCAAATCTGGTTGAGATCAGCTTACCTAAGTCCTGCTGCTGTCCTGTGACTGAGGAGTGTGTGACATGACAGCTGGCTCATTTGCATACTTTTCTCTTATTGGCTGAAGAAACTGCCCAGGCAGTGAAATACTTAAAGAAGATACAGATTTTAGATGCTTCCTCGTTTTGCAAAGTGCTTAGAGAGAGCATCTACAAAACCCCAGTCTCTATACATTAATTACGATAGCGCTTTTCCCCACCAAACACGAACAGAAATTAAGGGTAATTTAAAATGTACTCCTACAGACATAATGCCAGCTGATTAAAAAACCCTCAATTCTAATAGTGTTTAGAGGCTCTGGTGTTTGGTGGGATTTTAAAAGCCCCATAACCACATGATCAATCCAGGTGATTTAAAATCAATGCCGAAGCCAGACAAAGGCTGTTGTAAACAGCTCTCTATTTGCTTTATGGAAACGGTGAAAAATCAGAGTATAGCTCTTTCTTCAGTGAGATGGCTAACGGGTAAGAAAATAGCTCAAGCCTATGAGGCCACTTGCATTTCCCTGGTGGAAATTCAGAAACGCAAACTGAACAAACCACTTTCTTGTCTGGAGAAAATAAAGAGAAAGGCTCTAAAAACTGTGCTCGCTGAAATTGATAACTCTTTCTTGCTAACATGAAAAGAATGCTATGGCCATCATATATTTATATCAAATGTGAATATATTTGATAAATCATATACATATCCAAATAATACTCCATCTTTGGAGATATATATATATATACCCATGGTTTAGGAAATGAACACAGATAGCAGTAGGAAAAGATTTAAAACAGTTATGAAAGATACCGTTTTGGATTGGCCATGAAGAAAATACTTCTGCATGTAGTCTATCTACTGTCATTCTGAACCATTTTAATATTTCCTTTAAGTAATATTTCCTGAGTAATTTCCTTTAAGAACACTCAGAAATTGAGTGATTTTTCAAACCACCCTGGACAAAGGACCCTTGTTAAAGTCGGGTGTGATAGTATAGCTGTCATTTCAAAGGTCTGTCTCAAAGGGCTTGTCGTTACTCTCATTAGCATAGACCTTAATGCCACTTGAATTTTTGGGGTTTGCATTAAATTAATATTAAAATGGTTCAGAATGACAGTAGATAGACTACATGCAGAAGTATTTTCTTCATGGCCAATCCAAAACGGTATCTTTCATAACTGTTTTAAATCTTTTCCTACTGCTATCTGTGTTCATTTCCTAAACCATGGGTCAAGTGCTCTCCTTCCATGGTCAAATACACATATCTTGCAAAGCAAAACTCTCTTGGTGCCACAGTTACTGCTTGCTATTTCTCTTTTCTCTTTCTGTTTCCAGTCACGCTCCTTGGGAGGACGGTCCTCGCAACCTTCCTGTTGCCACACTTCTACCCACCACTGCACCGAGACTGCTTTTTAGAGTAACCAATGACCTGCTGTTGCCAAATCTGATGGACTGCTCTTCCTTTTTATCTTACTTGATCTTTCAGCAGCGTTTCCTCCATGCAACATGCTGCTCTTTGGTGGCTAAGGCAGCGCAGTCTTCTGATTTTCTTCCTGCCCTCAAACCATCCCTTCTATGGTTTTGTCAGATGCGTCTCTTCCATGTCATCTCTAAGTGTTGAACTTTTTAGGCTTTGTCCCAGACTCCTTCCCTCTCGTCACTTCATACGCATCCGCTCTGAATACACCAACATGTCAATCGTATCTAAATGTTTGCCTCTAGAGCCATGTGTGTAGCTACATATATGACAGTTCCACATGATTGTTCTCTAGACATCTCAAAGTTAATACCAAAAACTGGGTGATTGATTTTTTACCATCCCCTGAACCCACAAATCTGCTCCTCGTCCACTATGTCCCATCTATTTTGTGGCTCACACCGAAAACCCGGGAGTCATCCTCAACATCTCACTCTCAGTTACCACACCAACTGCAGCATGTGTGTCCATGTCATCTTCAAACTCATCTCATTCCTATCTTCACTGTCCCCATACCAGTCTAGAATGCTGTCATCTCCAGTGTGGAATATTTCTAGAACAGCCTTGTCACTGGTCTTCCCATTTCCACTTCTGTCTTCCTTCAGTCCATTCCCCACACAGCAGTTGGATCAGATTAAGTCACTTGCTAGAAACCTTCATAGTCCCCACTGCATTTAGGATAATATCAAAATTCTTCAGCAGGACTCCAGGGCCTCTGACCTAGCTCTAGCCCATCTCCCGGTCTTGTCTCCGGTTGCTCTCCTAAAAAATCACCTTGGTGTATAACATTTTAAAGTATATTATTAAGGCTGTATTGACATACTACATGCTTAGCTTCCCCAAATAGGGAAGTGGCTTATATCCTGGGAATTTCACTAGATTCGCAACTTGGAAAAGCAAAGCAGCTAAAAATGTTCTTGCAGTTAAGTCTCTGGAGGAAGCATTGGTTTCCTCATGGTCGTTAAGGAGAAATACATTATTTCACTAGTGTGTTGCAATAACGTAGTAGCTGGCATAGAGTAAAATACTTAATATTTGTTCAACTGATAAATTTGAATGGATGCTGCAGCAAGAAAAGATCCTACCATACTGTGAGAGATATCCAGAAACAGAGAAATCTTGAATTTTGTGTTGCACCTGAGCAGCTGGAGAAAACTTCTGATGAAGGACAAAGCTATAAGGGGTTAACAAGATATTGGTGACTTCTGTAAGCACAGTTTCTGCTAGTGATTTTATCTGGTCGAGGCTCCCTCCTGTTGTAATTTGAAGATGAGAAAAGTCATCAGAAAGTGGACTGTGGAGAGAAAGGGAGGCTATATGTGTACCCAACAGTAGTTGCTTAAAGTTCTGTCGGGAGTTTGGTATAACATAACAGGAAAACTCTCAGATGCATTATGAAAATCTAGGGATTCTGGCCTCAGCTCAGCTCAGGGCAGTGAAGAAAATTTCTGCATAGAAAAAAAAATAACTAAAATCTCATAAACTAGATTTTTATAATTTTATATGTTTTAAAGCAAATATAGACATATGTAGGCTATGCTGGCAAATAACTATACATAGTTATACATGTAAGTAAGTAACATATAAATAAAAATTTTGGGGGGGGGGTGTTGTGATGATTTTCCCCCTCTAAACCTTCTTTAATGTTGCTACACTGCCTTTCCAATGGTAATACCTCCTACCCAAAGCAAATTCCACTCATCCTAAGGCTCTGTTTCAGTCTTTCTGGTTCTAAATCTAATGCAAGCTATTTCTCCTTATTATTAATTTGACTTTAGAGACCATTGAGGACTTAAAATGTTAATTCACACATCATTTGTTCCTTATATAATCTGTGATTTTATTTGGTAAACCCAGTGTTTCCAAACTCTAGTTTGCATTAGCATTGCCTGGGAGTAGACATCTGGGCCCCTGCTTCAGAGATTCTGATTCAGAAGGTCTGAGGTAGGAGATCTATTTTGAAATATCCAACATGATTCTGATGTCAGCTGGTTTGAAAAGAACAATGCTAAATGACAATGCCCCGTGAATTTATGGAAAAGGAACTCCTAGACAGAAACATCTATGGAGAACTAAACACACAGACATATAAGAACTATTGCCTTTGTATTACAATTAATAATGATTTTTCCCCTTGTATTCATTTTGTGTTTTCAAAAGTCCTCCCACATCTTTTTGTAAAGCATCTCATCTTTCTGGCCTCACTGCTTTCTTTCTTTCTTTTTTTTTTTTTAATAAAAATAGAATGTTGGCTTACATTATTTCTTTCAGCCTAAAAAAAAATGTGTGATATACAGTAGGCACTCAATAAATATTGAATGAATAAATGAACATGTGGCTTCCTCCCAAAAAACATGGTGGTGTATTGGGGTGGTGTCAACACGTTTGTGATACATAGTTTCATACCTAGTAAATTTTGGCTCAGAGAAGTTAAGTAACAAAGTAACTCGCTCTAAGACTAAATATTCTGACTATTTACTTGACGGTCTTTCCTTCAGCATCCTTGCTGAAACTTGCCGATTAGACTGCTGGGTGAAGGACAGTCACCTGCTGTATTCTGTATTCATACCACCACCAATAAATGACAAACTGCTGTGTATGTATAATGGCATGTAAGTTGTTACCTTTTTCTTTAACCTCTGTCTACAGTAGAAGCAGTAATTCCAGAGGCTTGATGTACATGTCTACAAGTAATAAATCTATGTGAGTTATAGCTGTGTCCTTGTAGATTTACAACTATAAGTTTTCATTCATCTCTGACAACACATTTACATAAATTACAGCAACACAATAACAATGCCATACGCTGGGATGTGCATCCAGAGAAATTCAAGGGGCGTTGGGAGCTGGCTTTCTCAGTACTACAAAGGGCCACTCTCAGAAAATATGAAAAACAAGAATTTAATCGGGTGTGGTGGCCATTCTATAGGTGCTTAACTGCTCTTGTCATTCCTTTGAAAGTAAACTATGTTTTTAAATAACTTTCTGCATTAATGAATATTCTAGATTAAGATGTAACTTGGGGGAAGAGCAGACTTGCTTAGCAGTTAAACATTCAAAGCAATAGTTATTTCTAGCACCTACTCTGTCTTCAAGTGTGGCTGCCACAGCTCTGAAGCAGGAGAGCAATCAGCTGAATTGGGAGGAGGAGGGACAGTGTCCGGTAATCAAGAGCAACCTCTCCCTTCAGAGCAAAGGAGAGGGTCTCCTGGATGGTGCCAGGAAGGTATCGGAGCCAGGTCTCTGGGGGCGGCTCTGCCAACCCAGCTCACTGTCTCTGTGGGAGTAAAGGGGAAAGTTCGTACCTTTAAACTAACCTTACTGTTAGCCTACTGGGTGTTTAAATGTTTCCTATTGGTAAGAGATTCACTCATAGCCCAAGACAAAAAGTTATCTTTCAAATTCAGAAAGTCCAAACTGGACTGACCTTTGAAGATGACTTTTAACCCACCAGCACCATTTACTGAGCACTTCAACTGCAAAAGCACACAACTAAGTATCTCACAAACGCTAGCTCAATTGATCGGGAAGACCCAAACGCATCCATCCCCATGCTGCAGGCGAGGAACCTGGTTCAAAGAGGGCTAGAAACTTGTTCAAGTTCCCAAAGACAGTGAGTGGAAGAACAGTCCGCTGTCAGCCTCTTTTCCTGGCCATTATACCTAAGAACCCTCCAGGGGAGACGTTACCAAATTCCCTTGGGGAGGCAAAAGGTGGCTATCTTCCTCAGGCCAATCCCCTGGCCCCCAGGAGGGTGACAGCCTTCTACTATCTCAGGAGTAAATCTTAATTTGTCATGATAATTCCATTCTCTGACAGCAACAGGTCTAATACACATGGATATGTGATGCAACTTTGGACAATTGAGACACAGAACAGGCTTTCTCAGAGGGTGCATTTGCTTTTAAAACTTCTTTCTCACTCTGGATGGTACCCTCTGCAGAGGCTGCTGGCTCTGTGACAGCCATCCTGTGCCCTGAGGTGGTCCAGCCTACGAGAGCCCAACACGGTCTGCAGTGGAGCAGAGAGACGGAAGACGGGCGGCCCTGAGGGTACCACTTGCCCCTATGTGTTATAGGAAATAATAAATTCTTTCACGTAAAGCCTCTTTGTAACTCTCACTACTTTGCACATAAAATATCCTAACTTTGAAATCTTCCCAACAATTCCCAAATTATTCTTAAAATTCCTCTCAATGTCTAAATCTTTCCTTTTATACGTCTGTCTTCCCTACCAGTTCATACACAGCCCATCTGTTTTTTTCTTTCAGAAAATGTTGCTTTTACTTTTACAGTATGGTATCAATCTATATTTTAGTGTATATATCTAAAATACTGTATTTTAAGACTTAGCATCATCCACTTGCTCTATATGCTTCTTACTCCTTGTCTTCACCCAGTCCCACAGATACCAGCCAAGTCCCGAGCACCTGCTACATGGGGTGTTGGCAAAGCCTCAAGGAGCAAATCATCGCCAATTCTGCAGTCCTGTCCTTCCAAACGGAATATCCAATCCTGTTGCTCCCCTGCTCGAAACTCTTAAATGGTTTCTCTACATGTACTGAATGCATTCAGCATATTGATTTATGCACTTTAAAAACATTTAAAATCAGTCACTAGCAATTACAAATTTGGATGTTCTTAAAAACTCAGATTTTCATCTTATCTTGAAAAACCCAGAGATCAGGCAACACTAGGTCCAGGATTCCACATGGCATCCACCTTCAGGTCTGAGACATGGCTGATGCCTTTACCAGAGCAGGTGCCCTTCAGTCCGCCATGGTCCCCAGCCCTCCCAGTTCTGTCCCTAACACTCAAGCGCAATAGCAGCTGGCATTTTATTAAAGGCTTATGCTGTTGTTTTACAGAAAGTAGTGTTAAAAAGAAAAGTGAATATTTCTTGGATGGTGCTATCAAAAATGGAAAAGTGAAAGATAAATCTTAAATTTATTAATTTAAGCTACCTGCTTGGTATCTGTTTGGTCTCTTAGACATCTGAGTTTGTAGCTCACTGCTGACAAACTATGAAGCAATCTAGCCAAGAAGGGCTTCCCATGCCTCAGACCCCCTCTCTACCAGCTTTGTCTTGCTTCCCCTCCACCACACTCCCATGCTCCTTTGCAACTTTTGCTCCCAGTACATGAACCTTCTCTTGTTCTTGTCTCCCACATTCTGCTGTAGCATTAGACACTTTACTGTGCTTGTGTCTGTCTTTCCGCTTTGCTATTCCTACTAGACTGTAAATACCTTGCCCACACAAGCAGTCATTCCCTTCTGCATTTCATGGTGTCACGTGAATATGTCTAAGCACTATACACTGTATGTATTATACTACAGAATCTCTCTTAACCACTTCTACTTTATTGACTCAAGGGTGAACCAATATTCTCTATTAGAGGCCTGGTGCACGCATTTGTACACAAGGTGGGGTCTGGCCAGCCTGCCCCAATGGAGGCCATTGGGACCGGGCCAGCGAGGAGGAGGGGACGTGGAAGGTTGGCCAGCCGGCCGGCCCTTCCCCTGATCGAGGTGAGGGGGGCCAATCAGGAGCAGGGTGGCTGGGGGGAGGGGCCGTGGGCAGTTGGCCAGCTGGCCCTGCCCCCAATCAGTGTTGTGGGGGGGCAGCTGGGGTCCAGGCCGGCCGGGGAGGGGCTGTGGGAGGTTGGGGGGGGGGACCGATCAGGGCCCCAACTGGGTCAGTTGGCTGCCACAGTGAGCGTCATAGCAACTAGTTATTCCACCGTTCCAGTTGCTTGGCTTTTATATATAAAGATTCTCTCTGTAAAACATCCTGAGTGATGTCCACCAAACAAGGAATACCAGTGCTTTCGAGGTCCAACCGCTACTGCTCCCACTAGCTGAGCTCTGTGATCTGGAGTTAGTCAAAGCTACGCTAATGGTGATATAAAATTTTAAATTAAGAATGGGAAGACAGCTTTACAAAGACACATACATATACACATTCCTGATAGCAGGTGTTAGATAACTGCAAAAAAGTGGGAAAAGCATAAATATCTAGGATTATATTCCTACATTGCTTTATAAGTATCTTTAATTTCCCAATCTACTTAAAAAAAAACACAGAAGCTGGTGTGGTTTAGAAAGAAAAATGTGGACTAATTATAGAAAGAAAAGGCCTTGGTCTCACATCAAGAGATAGAAAACAAGGTAATTTTAAAATACAATATTTAACATGTTAATCACCCAGCCTGTTTTGTCTTCCGGATGGAAAGTATAGTGTCAGTCACCGGTGACTGACATGGGGCTTTATGTGTTAAGATATACAGTAGGTCCTCAGGTTAGGTCGGAGATCCGTTCCTACAGCGCAATTCGCTGTAAGTCGGAACGCACCTACTTAAGCATCTAAGTCACTCACATGGAGCACATACACAGCAGTAATGAAGTGAAACAGTAAAAGAAAAAATAAAAGAAAGATGAACAATTCCTGACCTTTACTTGTGGTCAATAAATAATAAAAAACATAAAGCACATATGTATATATGTTGAAACGACAGAACTTTCTTTTTAATAAATACTGTAAATGGGAGATGGCAACATAACCATGAAATGACGTACGTTGAGTCCGACGTAACCTGAGGACTGCCTGTATATCATTTTCTATGATTCCATACTTGAGCAACATTTTTTATTAACTGAGCAACTTTTGGGGCTGGTTGTGCCAGATCTGAGGGCTTTTATGATATCTCCCTCGCCCCTAAACATGAGCTCCATCCTGAGTTTTATTGGAGATAGGAGCTACCAAATTTTGACAATATTCTCTTTAAATCACCATCAACATCTCTTTAGCTTCTATCATGAACTACATACTTGTGTCCTCAATATATGGGTTAGAGTACTTATGATTCATTTTTATCGAATGACTACTATATGCCAGGCCTTGTTCTAAGTACCTTATATATCAAGAGTGAATATAAAGAATACAAGGCAGTGAATCCAGAATAAATTCGATGCACCATGACTCTCTTATGTAATATTTTCTAAGTGTATGGACTAAATATATATGAAATATATGTATTTAGACATTTATACTTCCATTTTTTTATGTGTAGGGAAGAAAAAGAGAATGGCTACAAAGGAAACTGAATGGCATTAAGAAATGTAGATAAAATGTGAATTTTAAGAATCATAATAACTTTTAGTCCACCCAACGCTTTTGCAAGAATGTTGAAATGCCTGGAATAACTGTTGTGTTGGTAAACGGTAGAATTCTCTGACTTGTGTGATTCCAATTATAGAACTAATTTTCTTTCTTGGTGTAAATACTACCATTCAAAGTATAACATGGATATAAGAAATACTCACTGAATGATGGGGTAAACAAACAGAAAAATCTTCCTCTATACTGTCAGTTAAAAATATTCTTTAAAAGTATTTTTAAACTTTCAGAATAAATGATGGTCGAATTTCAAGCATTGTTCCAGATAAGTTTCCCTTCCTACAGGTTCTTCTCTAAATAGCATTTCACTCTTAAAACGGGATGCTTGTTAGGTAATTCTTCAACATGATGTCAGGAAACCATTGTCTTCTCCAACCATTCATCTTATTACCCTCCCTGATGCCGTATTTCTGGTTGCTGCTTCAGAATGTCACAGGCAGCACCTGCCAGAAAACCAGCTGCTGAAAAGAGCAGGAAGAAAATGCCTAAAATGTCACTGCCTGACTAAGTACTCTAGTCAATTCTCACTGCAATTTTTGCAATCACCGCCTAAGTGCCCTTGATGCCTGCCCGTTATAGAATTCTGCGTGTTGAAAACTGTGCCCAAAGCTTTAAAACTCTGCCTTAAAATAACATCAATCTTACTGTCCACCAGCTCCCGAAGGTCCAGTGCTCCTCCTAACTAGAGGTAAAAGCTTTGGTATTTTTAGAGAGAAGAACACATTGCTTTCCAAACTTCTATGATTATAGGTGTGTTTGCTAACATTTTTGTTGAGTCTTGAAAATTAGTTCCTCTGATATGTAGCAGCCTTAGAGTGCTTGCCAGAATTAAATGTATTACAGAAAATCACACTGGCAATATTGTCATCAGAATGCTTTAAATCCCATGCTGAAAACATTTTCATATCTTGCTAAGCCCCCCTTTTCCTAAAAATTATTATTTATGAAAAATGCCAGCATTCAGTAATTTCTTCAATGCTTTGCTAACACTATGTAACTGTATTCACAAAATCTATGTTACTGGCTTAGTATTTCCTAAGTCACAGACAAGAGGTGTTTCTACTTATCTATCGGAATCACTGCTTTTCACATAAGATTTGTGCAATTCTTATGTGAAATGCTAGTAAGTCTAATTCTCAAAATTTGCAGTTGAGGACAAACTTCTATGTATGGGATTGAGGGAAGAGGAGCTTGACAGGAAAACAATGAGGCCATCCTCCTCATAGTCCATATTCACTTTAATGGAGTTGTGCTTTTGCTTCTCATTAGTCTAGCTAGATGCTTGTCAAGGGCCTGAATATAACAATATGACTGGACCAGGCAGGGAAGTCTTGTTGGCTGAAAAATGAAGGTGAGCCAGGCTGGACAATGACGATAAATCGAGGTTTAAACAGTGGTAAAAAGGATTTGGAGAGAGTTTGGGCTTGCTCTCACATTAATACCCCTGAATCAGGGAAAAAGCAGAGCAGAGGCTACTCAGGAGGAGGGGGAAAAGTAAGTGGACGCAGTGTCCAGTGGCTTCCTTCTTTCCCCGTGAATGAAGGTGATCTGAAGTTCAACGCATCCATCCGGCAGGGAGTACGGAATCCCTGAGGCCACAGAAGCAACAACCTCAGGCCCATCGCTTTTTCTAGCATTCCAGAATACACCTCCTGCTCTTTAAGGGATTATAGCTAGACCTTAGTGGCCATAGTTCTATACATACAATCAATAAATCTTGGCTTCTCTTCTTTCCTTCATTATCAGGCCTGGCCACGGTCCACTACAGAAATTATCTTTCATGACTCATAAGAAAGAGACCCTCTATGCTGTTTCTGAAAATATATCCCATCATCCCTTACAGAAAAACAATATTTTGATGAGGTGTTTCAGACCTACAAAAATATAACTATACCCAAATTACAAATATATCCTATATAATAAAAGCCTAATATGCAAACCGACCAAACGGCGGAACGACTGGTCGCTATGATGTACACTGTCCACCAGGGGGCAGACGATCAATGTAAGAGCTGCCAATGGTGGTCAGTGTGCTCCCACAGGGGGAGCGCCGCTCAGCCAGAAGCCAGGCTCACGGCTGGCAAGCGCAGTGGCGGTGGCGAGAGTCTCTCCTGCCTCTACGGCAGTGGCAGCACTAAGGAGCAGCTAGCTGAGCAGTAAGGAGCAGCGAGCAGGCAGGAGGTAAGGGGTCCCGGACTGCGAGAGGGCGCAGGCCAGGCTGAGGGACACCCCGCTCCAGTGCACAAATTTTGTGCACTGGGTCTCTAGTTTTGACATCATTATGTATAGGTTTTACTCCAAAGACTCAGGGTGTTTTATTTGATCAACATGTATTTCACTGTGCACCAGGAACTAGAAAATATGAGGCTTTAAAAATGAGCTTAATCTTTAAGAAACTTACTTAAAAATTTTAATCATAAAGTTCTTTTAATAATTTAACAATTAGATAAGACATCAGCCACACTCTTTTCTTGTGCCTAGATTTACTGAAGTGAATCAGATGCCTCTGAGTAACACAGTGCAAACTTCATAAGGAAAATGAGTTAACATGAACTTGAGAGAAACTTACACAGAGCCAGCAGTTGTTTACTACATATAATGCATTCAGAAAGGACTAGAAAATTAGTGAGATAGAAATCAAGTCTGCCAACCAGAGGCAAATGTTGCTGGAGGGAGAATTTCCATTGCTGGTTTAACCAAAGTCACACCTGTAGCTCTAAGGCAGTGGTTCTCAACCTTTTCAATGCCGTGACCCTTTAATACAGTTCCCTCATGTTGTGATGACCCCCAACCATAAAATTATTTTCGTTGCTACTTCATAACTGTAATTTTGCTACTGTTATGAATCGTAATGTAAATATCTTTGTTTTCTGATGGTCTTAGGCTCTACAGCAGCGGTTTTCAACCCGTGGCTTGCGACCCAGAGGTTGAGAACCGCTAGCAGGGTCGCCTAAGACCATCAGAAAACACAGATACTTACATTACAATTAATAACAGTAGCAAAATTAGTTATGAAGTGCCAACGTAAATAATTTTATGGTTGGGGGTCACCACAACATGAGGAACTGTATTAAAGGGTCGAGGCATTAGAAAGGTTGAGAACCACTGCTCTAAGGGTTCCTGGAGCTTAACTAGTCTGCTTATCAAGAACACTGCCTACCAACAAAACTTAAGCACTACATAGGGAGTTACTATTTTTTTTTAAATGAAGCAAAATTCGAGTCAGGTATAGTCTGAAATTGCTAGCAGTTGCCAAGTGAAAATGCAGTCAGCAGCACAGCAGAATTTTAACTATTGAAGTGCATCAAAGTTTCTGATTTCCATAATCAGTAGAGATTCAACTTAGCACCACAGGCAAGAGTTGCCTTTAAGCAGGAAATCTACGCATGGCCCGAGGCAGTGTGGCCTCCCTTCCCCACAGTGCCCCTAACTAGGAGTGAGAACTCAAAGCCTTGAGAGTCCATAAACACCTGAGGCTTCAAGTTTTAGCTTTAAAATTCTCTAAAGTTACTGTCATTTAATTGCAATGTAATGTATTTCCAAGATCATGTAAATATAGTAATAGCCATAATTTACTGAATATTAGCTCCTGGGCAGGCCCTGTGCTAAGAATTTTACATAAATTATCTTATGTACTTCTCACAAGAGCATACACTGTTTCTATCCCTGTTTTAAGGGAGGGAGCTTCAGCTCAGAGCTAAGAAACTTCCCCAAGGTTATAAAATTAACAAATGGTAAAGATGGAATGTGAACCACATAAGTTTCTAGTTACTGTTCTCCAATATATTACACTATACTGTTGTAAATCACTTTTCGGTTAAATTAGTTAATCTACCTCCTCAATCATCTATGTCCAGGATCAGCAAACTTTTTCTGTGAAGGGCCATAGAAACTACGTTAGGCTGTGGGGACCACATGAGGTCTCTGTTGGTCACGACAACAACTCAGTTCTGCCACTGTAGCGTGCCAGCAGCTCAGACGATCCTTAAGGGACTCAGCGGGGATGTATTCCAGTAAAACTTTAACTACATCAACAGGCGGCAGGAAGATTTGGGCAGCAGTTTAAGAACCCTTGATATAAGTAAAACTCAAGTTCAGATAGATCTGCATATCTGTCCTATGGTTTGCATAATCTCCTATTCTTGTTTAGGAAGAACAGGTTAAAAGAAAATTATTTTAAAAAATGGGAGAAGCCAATGCCAAAAGGCAAGGGAAAGGAATTTAATTTTTCTCTTCTCTCCTCCACCAACCTATCGATAACAACAAGGACCTCATAGGACCCTCCCTCCAGTCCCTCAGCCATGGGTTCTCTGCTTCCACTGGGCCCTGGGTATCCTCAGCCTCTGGCATCCTGAGCAGGCCACAGCCGATTTCCCCGTCAGTGGTGACTCCCCATTTAGGTGGTTCTGCCTTACCTTCCCACCTAACTGGACACCTACCCCTAAAGTCCAGCGACGTTTCCTTCTACATTGTTTATGGCATATCTCGATGCTTTTGCTCATGCTAGGAAAAATGTCCCACTCTCTCTGTTAACTGAGTCCAACTGTCTAATTGCAGAATGCCCTACTGTTTCCTAGATCAAAACCCCTAGTCCCTTGAGTCAATTCTAAAACATCCTCTCTAGACATGCCAACATATACTTGTATATTTTGGTTCAAGTGTTGCTTCACTTATTTCAAATACTATAACACTAATACCATAAAAGAATGAGAATCATTCTTACTTAAGAGTTATTGTCATTGGATATAATTGGCCAAAGTAGTTTGATTTATAAGACTGATTTTAGAGCTTTATCTTTGTTTCCAGTTCTGAATAATGAGAGAAAAGGGTAATGCTCCGTTTCCCATAGAACTGGAAGGTAAAGGTTATTGAGACTTGTAACACTAGTGATAGCTTTGGATATCAAAATCAAGAAGCTGAGGTAGAAGAAAAATCATGGGGACACTAAAATGTCCAAATGCACTCAAATGTAGACAGAAAATAAAATGGAATATCAATAGCATTATGAATTCCTGTTAAGAAAGAATGTCTGATTAATAAGTGCATCTCAAGTAACTCAAAAAAAATAAGACATTCAAATTACTCATGCTTTTTGCATTTTACTAAGATCTTCACTGAGACCACTTAGGAGGAAGAAAACCATAAAGTGTCTAGTTGAGGACAGTTTGGTTCTTTCTTATTAATTCTTAGCTCACTCCTCTCACTCCTCTTGGCTCACAGGGCCTCACTTCTCCCTCTGCCGGTGGCAACCATGTCTTGTCCGATAATGAAGAGTCCTCTATGATTTCCACACTTTAATTTTAAAGAAGCTTGAAAAGGTCCCCTTGTTCTATTTTTTTTTTTTCTGCACCTTGTAGATGTTTGTGGTTTATTTCTCTCAAGCTTCCTAGTAATGATAAACTCCAATTTTAAAGAACTATCTCTCTTAGGAGCAAATAATATAAACAACATGTAACTTAATTTTTAAGCAGGTATTCAGAGAGGTTTCATTACTCAAAGTGAGAGCTCAAAGTAAAGAAATATGGTCACCAATGAGAACTTAATGTCTTAAAACACACAAACAAACTTGAATTATTACATAAGTAGAGCCAATTGGTACATAGTCTGTGCGCTCCCAGGAATGCACAATGCACCCACACGGTAGAGACCCTGAGGAGGCCTGCAAAGAGAACATTCAAATGGTCTCCTCCAAATGTGCCTGACCCCCAAAACTTTTACCCCCAACACCTGTTACCATATGTGAGAACTACTGCATGGAAAGCAGCGAGGGGAGCTTTTGGAGAATTAATTAATAGCACATTAAATGTAAGAGATAGTTTAAAATTTTAGCCACATTTTTATGAACTTCATATTTCTTCTGGAAATTCCTAGTACAGTTGGCTATATCAATCTGATACAGTTCAATATAATTCCCAATATGGTGAATACATCCACATTGCTAAATGTTATAGTGAAACATAACAAGTTATGACTTGGAACTATTGATCAATGAGCACTATAAATTCACCATGGTCACAGCAGAGCCTAGCCCTGATTTTGCCATTAACTAAGAGTGTGACACTGGGCTAGAGATTTAGTCTCAGAGCTTTGATTCACTTATATCTAAATTGGGGCTAGACTTGCCTTGTCTACCCAACTGGTTCATTTTGAGAACCAAGTGATCAAGATCAAAATCGAAACCAAGACTTTTTCATCAGGTATTATAAAACCATTAAAAGAGTTATAAAAATATATAAAGCTATATCTTATTTCAATAGAATATCAGTTTCTTTTTATAGAGTCACATTAAATGCTATTGTGATTTCTTTTTCCAAAATTTGCTAAATATCTCATTTTACCTAGTCAGAAAATTTTTCTTTAGCCTTTTACTATCATGATGTATCCTCAAACGTTTTTCAGAAAGCACATGGCAAAAACAAACAATAAAATCAGAAAGCTTTGTTTAAAGAAGAAAAGATGTATCGCCCAGTGGTTTGTGAGCAGTGCCACCTACTCTGGGCTCTGTTACAAACTCACCTGTGGCATAACAAAGGCAGCCAGCCCCTCATCCCACCGAGTGGAGACAGTAGGGGTCTATACGCTTTGAGTCCTTCATTAAACTATTGATTACTTTATCATTATCCATAATGGTGAAGTGCTAGCCTCTCACTCCCTTCAATAGCTTCCTCACTTTATGGAGAGGAAGTCACGGTGATTTATTTACCTGACATTTTCCAGTCCGGATGTCGTACAGGGCCACTGAACCATTGCGAGCTCCCACTGCTATCCTGTGGCTCCGCTCATAGTAGCTGACCATGTAGAACCTAAATTGAACATTTTCCAAACAACAAAACCAGGTTAGATGACCTGCATGTGGAAGTGGAGAGCAACACCTTTCAAAGGTTAAAGCCAGCTCTGGTACATATTTTAAAATGTATATATCTATAGTTAGTATATTGAGACTTTTCAAAAATGGTTCATTTCAGTAATTCTTAAAGCAATTGAAAGAAAAATGATGGGAAATGCCAGTAAGGTCTGTTAATAATTATTTTCAATGGAAAACAACTTCATAATAAGAAACACCGTTAAATTTTAAAATAAGTGACATACAAAAAAACAAATATGAAAACTCAGTTTTACTACTGTGACTATTATGCAAATATGTCTATTTGAACAGAAATGGGGGGATAAAAGGATTATATATTCAATCTAATTATGTTCTCATGGCTTATTATAGTATTAAGGAGTGAAATACACCTTTTAGCAGCAGAAAACCATATAAAAGCTCCATAGATGTTATGCTTACGTTCACATCAATAATTTAGAATGAAATTAGAAAGTTATCCACCAGAAAAAAAGCTACTGGCGAATTCCCTAGATTTTCCACATTTATCAGTTTATCTAAATGACAGTTGTGGCTACAGGTAGTATGAATAACCATATTGGGTGTGATTTGGCATTGTGTAAAAATGGGATTTAGGGAGGATGGTTGGAAGGTTAAAAGAGGTTGATTTATTTTTATTTTTTCTAGATTAATTTTCATGACCCAATTAAGTATTTCAATTTTAGGTCTATGCTTTGTCCAAATGATTCCATGGCCATATGGCAAGAGCCTGGGAAGGTAAGAATAAAAACTATTAGAGTAGTAAATAAGGTGTGATTTTATATCCCTAAGGAGTTTTGAATATACCTTGCCATTATCTAGTCCTACTGTCTCGGTGTGAGAGTTGCCGGATGAACAAGTGGCCTACCCTAAATATTTATGAGGCTATTGCATCAATTCTATTACACACTCCTTGCCTTTTTTATCTTTGGTTTCATATTACCAGAGAACATTGGTAACTTTTCTGTTATTATTTTTAAAAACATGGGGTGGGGAGGTAAAACAAATGACGGAAAAGAAATACCATCCTCCGTCTAATGCTTTCTAGAGACTGATGTAGAGTAGAAAAGTGCTGGGGCATGGACTGCGTTTCGGAAATGTCAGTGAGGGAGGCTGAGAGACGGAGATAAGATGTTTGCAGGGGAACATTTTGAAACCAGGACATTCTGACAAAGCCATTTTGGCATTATTAGACATTATAACATTTTTACATATTTCATAAGCCTGGAAAACTATTACGTTTTTAAACTTTTTTGTTTGTTACTTATTACTAAGAAGTGGGTTCAACAATAATTTTGTCCGAACCCTAAGCCTCCTCAGCTGATGTGCCTCCTTCCTCTTCAGTGGAGGACTAATGCTGCATTTTCAGTCACGCAGAGATACCACATTAGCATGCTCTGTGGGTGTCGCCGGGCGCAGGTCTGGCACATCCTCTTGTGTATGGTTTGAAGGAAGCAAGGGTACTGAGGCTCCTGACACATAAAGCCCCCCCACCTCCTTAAATGGCTATTAAAATGTTAGTTTCTCAAAGAAAGCATCATTTCTCCCTCAATGGAGAAGATAGGAATCAGTAGTCAAAATCTAATGCTCTTATACTAAAAAATAAAAAAAATGATTGTTTAAAAACAGTTGGTCTAGATGTTGGACTTCACTATATGCCTATATCTATACATATATCCTTTATCTACATCTGCATCTATACACACATAAGCACACACCATTTATGTCCTTAGGGTAACATGGAATATAACCTCTAACAATTGTTTGAACAAATATTATTCTGTACAACTTAAAAGCCACAAGAAAATAAAATTTCCAGAGGTAATTTTTTAAAAATGTTATTAAGCTTTGCACAGATGTAACAGCTATATTGCCAAAATCCTTTCACAAAACATGAATACAATCACCCCTCCAAATAATCCTCTTCAAAACAACCGCTGGTAAAATACACTTATATTGACAAAATTTTACTTAGTTAACTAGTATCTAAGAAGTTTTGTTACACTGACCATTTTCTGTGCTCTGACATCTACCTCTCACCCTTCTATATCACTTGTAACACCGTTATTTATGGGAGAAAAGAAATCAAATCTACTCTTGGTATCAAATCTTGGGTCTGCCTGAAAGGACCATATGCTACAGGTCTGCATTTCTCATTCTTTGCAATTTGCCACGAGGCTAATACTTCTAAACAGTACCTTAAAGAATTCTGAACAGGGAAGGTCTCTGGCACGTTTCTATCATTGGATTTCTTGTTAAATTACTTCATTTCTTTAACAGTGTCTCTTAACAAAACAGAGTAAGTCTGTTTTATTTATGTAGTCACTTCACAAGTACCCACTCGGCGGACTGGCTGCAGTGCGCCTGTCTCTGCCGAGGGTTCCAGAGCCCACCACACCCCTCGACTACTCTTCCCACTGGGGTGCTGTGAGGACCAAGGATGGTGAGATATGCATCACTTGTCTAACCCCCCAAATTCTCAATGGATTGAAGAAAAGGATCCATTACAGTTTTTAAGACTATTCTAGTCTTGACCTGATTCTACAGGAGAGACCTAAATTCCTCCAAAATGGGGAAGGGGTGTGCAGAGTAAGATTCATGTGTGCTGAGTCCTCTGGAAAAGGTATCTGTCTCCAGGTTGCTGCACTGATAACATGTCACTTGGGCAGCGTTTCTTAGGCAACAGTCTGTGTAACAACAGCCTTTTAGTATATTCAAGTTAGAACAAAGCTTCTTCCGGACTCAGTCTACCACAAGGAAACTAAGTCAGAGAGAACATTACCACTCATGCATGTGAAAGAACAATAAAGTGGAATTGAGTAATGCTGCAAAGATATATTTCTTGTTGGGGCCGGGGTGGTCTTCATCCAGAAATTTTAAAGTTCTTGATCCCCACATTTTCATTATTGCCTGCGTGCACCCCTCAGAGATGCCTCAGCCACAACCAAGGAGGAACTCTGAAAAGGAGGAGGCTCTTTATTGAACACGTTCGTGCACCCGCACCAGAACTCGGGCATCTATGCTGTGCGTGTGTTTAACAGACCTAGAGAAATGCAGGTGGCTTTGGCGAAGGCATCAGCTCAAGGAGAGTTGTGCTAGTTTTGGGGGTGTGAGCAGTAGAGGGTTTGGAAATGTTTTCTAAAAGTGCTCTATTTCAGTGGAAGGCACCAAGTCAAGAGGACAAAATGGAAAGATCTCTCATTCTGGGCTGGTGAGGGACACTGGTGAATGCCATTTGTGAGTCAGGACTTCGCACCCAGTATTTTGCACACTATAAATAGTCAATGAGTAGTTCCTGAATAACACTTGATTATCTAACAGGTGAATTACTTTCCTTCTAAAAACAAACAAACAAACAAAACTTGCTTGAGGCCCCTGTGTGTTTGTAGGAGAATTGGAAACACTTCTTAGGCTAGACAGGGAGCAGCATTTCTGCAAGGAAAAACACCGTGCATGCTGCGAGTGTATTGTATGAGAGCCGAAAAAACAGGTTTCTTGTTGCCTGGCTCTGCCACTTACTGTGTGATCTTGGACGAGTTACTGAACTTGCATATGCCTCAGTTTTCTCATCTGAAAATGAGAGCAACAGTAGCTATTTATGTTGTTGGGAGGGTTAAATGAGCTAATATATGTAGAGTATTTAGAACAGTGCCTGGCACATAATAAGCACTTACTATGGTAAGTACATGCAAACTTTAGTAACTATCATAGTATCCTCATCACCATCATTATCATTTGTACCTCTGGATATACACTATAGAAGGAATAAATAAAATGTAGTTAATTGGCTATCTTCCTAGGGCAAATAAGTGCTAGCTGATAACATGCTAATAAATGAAGAAAATGAATGTTCCTAAATATTTTAAATTTGCTTCTTTCTCTTTTTTTTTTTAGTTTTTCAAAGATTTATTGAAGCAGAAACAAATTTGCTTATTTCTTAAATATTTGTGATTTGCAAATATAACCTGGTAGCAATTGCAAATTATTTTAGTTTTAGCTTGAAGTTGCTAATGCAAACAAAATGGATTTTGGTTTGGAACTCTTTATCATTTCAAAGAGTCTAAAAAACAAATATTCTTTCTGTTATACAGTGAAATGAAATACTCCTGGAAGCTTTGGAGTTTATTTATTTATTTTTAATATGAAGAAGTTTAATACTGAAAGACAGCTATCTTTGGGGAGTTTTAGGAGTAGGAAAATGGTTTTAGTGGGGTTTCTACTCACATGAGTACAAGAATAAGAACTACATTTATTTATTATAAAAAAGTATGCTACAAAATGGTAACTAATTTAAGAAATTTACTGGAAGTTAGGACAGAAGCTGTTTCACATCCCGTTACCGTTATCACCACCTGGGATAAGAACAAACCGCAGGTTAGGAAAATTTTTTTAAGAAGTGAGCTCATGCACTGTTCTAATGTAGACAGTGCTCATTTCCTTACTGGATTCTAAGTGCCCATTTAGGGTGAACTGAGCTGATTCAGCTTTTCACCTGAAAAGCAGAATCAATCAGTCTGTCTACAGAATAACAAAGTTTAAGAAAAGATAAACTATCTCTGGCCCTGCCCAGTGTGGCTCAGTTGGTTGAGCACCCTCCCAGGCACCAAAGGTCGCCGGTTCCATTCCAAGTCAGGGCACATGCCCAGATTGTGGGTTCGATTCCTGGTTGGGGTGCATAAGGGAGGCAATGGATCAATGTTTCTCTCTTTGTGTCTTCCTTCCTCTCTTTCTAAAGTTAATAAAAAATATTTTTAAAAAACTATCTCTGAAAATATAGATTTTAACTCTCCTGTCTAGACTAATTTTTTTCCATTCAGTTCAAAAGTTTAAATATTTATTTTATCTTGAATTTTTTGTATCTTGTTATTTGAAGCTTTACTGTTTCCACAATGATTATTTTTTATTATTTTTTCATTTGAATTATTCTACTGTATATTTATTATTAAAGGAATACATACTCATTGTTAAAGAGAAACCCAGACAATATAGAAAAATGAACACTTAAGAAAGTAATTCTTTACTACTAATCCCCTCTACTACCCCGATAATCATGAGAAACACTTTGAGATATTTCTTATCAGATTTTTTCCTTTTCGTACATATATATGTACATGCATGAATAAATGATTTAACTTTCTCTTCTAAAACTTTGCTAGTTTCTCTTTAGATTTCTCTGTTACAGTCAGTAGAAATGGATTGACCTCAATCTTTTTTACAGTTCTACTATCTCTTAATGTAACCAACTATGGGTAAGCAATAATTATATTTACTCATACAGGTGAATAAAAGTGTTTTAATGGGAAGTACATTTTTTTGTAAAATCATATTAAGAAGTTCCCAACAAAGGTCAATGGAGAAATAATCCAGTAAATCCAGCAAGCCATATAAAACACTTTACAATTCAAGGTCACTACCATTCAAATTCAGTAGATTTCCCATTTTCCCACCCAAAATCCACTGATTTATCCATTTATAGCACATTAGAGAAATTTATATCCTAAGTCCTTTAAGTTCCTCCTTACTACTACTACTACTATTATTACTACTGTACTGTTTTATTTATTTCTACTAAGAAGCCCAAGTACTTGAGCCATTAAATATATGGCTTAGGTTTATGCATAGATTATTTGAGAATTTCTTCATTCTTGGTAGTGAAATATGCAGTGTAACACACTATAATTTTTGCAAAGCCATCCCTGATTCAACTGTCAGATTCACAATTGCATTTAATATAGTATTCATTCAATGACAGCCAATTGTGCATATGGAAATAGCTCAGATTTTGGGGTCAGAAGGATTTGTCTGCCTGATAAATATCTACTCACTTTTTAAAATTCAGCTAACACATCACCAAGTCTCCTTTTTCTTCCTGGGCACAACTGCCAAGCCCCACCTCTGTATCTGTTCAGTCACATCACCTAGGATTCTGCTATGTCTTGGAAACCCTTTTATCATAGCGTCATGGCATTTCTCTGATTTATCCCCCTATCTCTGCCATGCCTACTTTAAGACCTTTAGGGGCAGAAAATGCTACAAAATCACACATGGGCGAAAGACCCACTTAAAGTGCAGGATACACCAGTGGACTGAACACAACAGTATAAAAAGTTCATTATGATTGAAGATTCCACACTGCGTTGAGTTTTGGTGAATTACCAAGTAAGATGAAAAATTATCTAAAAGGCAATTGAAAGATTCCTCCTTTTTCAATTATATATCTATGTGAGACCAGATTTTCACCATACAATTAAACTTTCAAACAACACATGGCAACAGATTAAAGACAGATGCAGATATGAAAATCCACCTGTCTTCTATTAAGCCAGACATTAAAGAAATCTGCAAAAATGTTAAACAATGCTATTTTTCTTAGTATTTTCTTTTGTTTTGGCAAGTAGTTATTTTTCATAAAAATGTGTTTTTATAGCAATATGAACTGAGTTTATTGTTATTTGAAATGAATCAATAAATATTTTTTAAACTTCTTAACTTTAATTTCTAATACATTAAAAGTCTCTAGATACAACCTTTATAAACAAAAACTCTTTAGTATTTTAAATTTTTAATGGGTTCTGAGACCCACAACACTGAAGACTGAAAAGTACTTGGCAATCAAAAAATTGTAACTAGAGGTAGAGAGAGATACTAGCAAAATAGCAGGGACCAACATCAGATTACAGATTAAGAGGGCGCAGAGGTGACAAAATGGCCAGAGTGCAGACTCCTTTTCCTGAAGGAGGGGAAATGAGAGACTGGACAGCAAAGACAGGCGATTCAAGGAAAGTAAGGGTTTTAAACGAGAGATAACAGCATGCTTTCAGGCTGAGGAAGAGACGCCATTGAGAGCAGTTCAGTATAAAAGGGAGAGGAGGATTTTCTGAAGAGCAAAGTCCAAGAGGAGGTGAGAGAAAATGGAGTGAAGGATGCAGCCAGGAACAGGACTGGGCCTGGGCCAAACCCTGTCCTCTCATGAAATGGCACACCTCGTGTGTCCCCCTGACGTGTACCTGCCAGTGCAGCGGGTGCACACCCACCCTGCGGAACTCAGAGACGGGTGGGATCTGTTCAGCAAAGCCGGCCTTCACTTTTGACTGTCAGCACAAAAATGTTCTAAATTTACCTGTTTACAAAATGAAGGACAGGAGTAGGTAATTCATAACATAAGGTCCTTTTCAGATTTGAAATTCTACAACTTATAATTCTATAAAAACCATGCAGCAAGGTCACAGCTTAAGTGAAATAACTGGTGCCATTTATTACGAAGAAATTAAGGACTAAACACGTGAAGCGGCATGGATGGTCTCATTACTCACCACCGTTATTGAGTGCCTCTATTGAGTGTTCATATTTTCTAAACTAAAAATTGGGACAGAGCCCAACAAAGGATTTCTTTGGAAACGGTGGATTTATTTGACAAGTCTTTAGAAGGCATAAAAGTTAAATTACTCTTGTTTATATATCAAATAAATTGCCTTAACCTAAAAGAATAAAATGCATGAAATAAGGATCTATCTGGGAATTCTCAGGATAGAGGAAGCTCTCTTCTAGTTGCTACAGGCACTGCAAGAGAAATGAATGCAAAACCCCCCTTCTTCAATCTGCATAATGGAGGAGTTCTAAGTGACTAAAAATTACATTTAGAGGTATATCTAACATGTGCTATGAAAAAATCCTGAAATGTCTTTATCTCCAGATACAGTCAAATTTTCCCATCAACTTACAATTTCATTAAAGAATCCCTAATCCTTTATTTGTTATGCATTATTTTACTTCTAGTCCCTCAGAACATAATAGCCTTAAAATTTTAAATTACATTATAATCACATTATATTTCTAGAGGTACTTTATCTTCCTTTCTAATTGAGCTTTGACAGTCAGTAGCTTATAAGAGCTTAACTTTTTCTCTTCCGAGATTAGTTAAGAGTAGTTTTGTAAAATATATAATAAACCCTTAAAGCATTCATCTTCGAACAAGTGTCTATCACACGTATGTGTTCTATACTGCTTTTCTCTGAGTTCAGCAACATCTGTGCATTTTTGCATTTTCATATCTTATGCTTCAATTACCACAGTGTAACGTGAGTCAGAGTTTACGTGGTGACCAGAAGAGAAATAATTCATCAAACTGCGTCAAGCATGATGGGCTCAGTGTTGGCTGGGCTACTATGAGGGGCTTCACAAGACTATTCAAGTACAGTAACAGAGCAACTAGGAACAAAATCTTAACAATGAATTCTGAGGAAACTTCAGTGATGTTGATCTTCCCGAGACTTGAAAGAGGGTTAATTCTATGTTCTTAGTGTCCAGGGTATTTTTAACTGAGGTTGCTGCATTATTTATTCCCCAGGCAATTAAATGTAAATTACTCAGAACCCCCTAAGAATGATATATGTCCAGTGCTGGATGGTGCCTTTTTAAAGATCATATGAGAGACAGACAAAGGCAAAGCAAAGTCCAATGAGATGGGAGAAAATCTAAGAAATTCATTTATTAAATGTTACTTTATTGTACTTCTTACTCTGCTTATTGATAAACATAAATTAATTCAATGCTGCAATGATCTTGTTGCTAATAGATCGTGTTCTAAAAAGAATGCTATTTAATTCTTATATAATCATATAGCCTTATTTGGTATAGTGTTGAAAAATCTGGCAGAACTGTTTTGGTATAACTGTGTTTTGAAGGATGTGGGTGCCATGTTTTCTCAAGGGCATTAAAATCTAAGTAATTTTCTTGTATTATTAATAGATGCCACTATATATATATAAATAAAGAGCCAGGGTCCATAATGTCCAAAACGACTGAAGGGACAACAGAATGCCAGGCTGCACACGCAGCAGGCTCAGGTGGGTGGGCACTGGTGAGCAGGCTGAACTGCTGACCTCTCTGTCCTTCCCCCCCACTTCCCACGGACTGTCGAGGGGGCTGTGGGCCCCAGGACACCACGGCACTGTGGCAGGAGGGGCTGTGGGCCTTGGTTGGGGCGTGGTGGAACTCTGGGTCTCGCACCATCGGGGGTGTGGCCGGCCTTCAAACCGGACCCTGACAGGAGGGAGGAGGGAGCCCCATTCCTCGCAGAATTGGCTATTGGATAGCTTGTTGTCAGCAGCCTGCCAGCCAGGAATCCCATTCACCTGCACCCTGAACCCCAGCGATCAGGCAGGCAGAGGCAGTTAGGGGCGATCAGGCCAGCAAAGGAGAGCAGTTAGGAGCGAGATCAGGCTGGCAGGGGAGGGCAGTTAGGCGCAATCAGGCAGGCAGACAGAGGCAGTTAGGCGCAATCAGGCAGGCAGACAGAGAAGTTAGGGGCAATCAGGCAGGCAGGCAGGTTAGGAGCCAGCAGTCCCAGATTGCGAGAGGGATGTCCGACTGCTGGTTTAAGCCTGATCCCACAGGGCACATGCAGGAGGCAACCAATCAATGTGTTTCTCTTACACAGATATTTCTCTTTGTTTTTCCCTCTCTCTTCCACTCTCTCTAAAAATCAATGGAAAAATATCCTTGGGTGAAGATTAAAAAATAAACAAATAAATAAAAAAAACAAATAAAAAAATGATTTATTTATTTATTTTTTAATCTTCACCCAAGGGTATTTTAAGTTTCTATGACTATAAAACTTACACAACAGTTAAAATTATCTGATTTTTATATCTTTTTCTAACTATATTATAGAAAAATTCTACAGGTACATCAACTACTCCAGGAAGATCAAGGATATTTTAGTTAATAAGAAGAACCTTTTTCTTTTACTTTTAGGAAATAATAGTATTTCATATTATGTGTATAATTATTATTTATGTTTCCATGGCTTATGAAATAAAATTTAAAATGTGTGTATATTTCACATAAATAATATATGTACACACAAACATATACGTAAAGGACTTAGGGACACTTATAGACATAAAAGAGGAAAAAGAAAAGATAGGCCTAAGGTATGAAGATGAGGTAAAGAGAATTTGGCGGGGGGGGGTATAAGCCATAATTTACTAAAATTAGGCAGGAACTTGGCCTTGAGCTGCCTAGGGCCAAAGTGAATTTCTTTAAAAATACTGATAATGTGGAAAACAAAACCAAACTCACATACTAGTTCCTTAGACAAAACAAACAAAAAATCCCCAAGACTGATTTAAAAGAAATGTCTTCATTGCGTCTTCATCAAAGGGACTCTAAACAATGTACAGCAGAAACATGACCCACAATAAACACACTCACCATCTCCTTCTGACACTCTTGGAAGGCTCCTCAAACTGCTGGCATGATGCTCAAGAGGGACGTGGGAACGCCACTCTAAAGGATACCAGAAATGGGGCCCAAACACGCAGCTCTCTTATGGTTGTTTAATCTCGGGATATACACTAGAACATGGAGAGGAATAAATGGACCGTGTGTCCACTTAACTAGCTCTAAGTGTTCTCTTTGTTTTTGGTTTGTTTGTTTTTTACTGAGTTTTAGGTAAGAGCCAATTGATGAACAGTTTGAAGGTATAATCCTTGGCCGGCTTTCCATGATGCTAAGGGCAAGTCTTTTAAAAACTAATGGTACATCATGGGAGAGAAGGAGCTCAATGAGTATCTTTGCGTGTTTCCTTGGAACCTGAGTTTATTCAATATATAAGTAAATAAGAATTCAAGGGTTGAAGGTGTTTCATAACAGAACATGGTCACAAAGAACAGAGACTCGGGTTTTGTTTTTCTTAATTTTGGATAAGAGCACTTTTTTGAAACTTCAGTGTACATAAACCACTATGGGAGGCTGTTGAGTGAGGCCTTCCAGGCATCAGGGCAGGCGGATGTAGTGGCTCTTGGGTGGAGCCTGGAGATCGGGTAATTCGGTTGAAGACAGTCTAGGAACTGTACTGAGAAGCAATTGTTCCCCACAGGCCCTCGGAGGGACTGAGCTCTCAATACCTATATTTAAATTTCACCCTCTTATCTGTGTCCTCAGTTCTGGCAACTAAAAAGCACAGAATGTACTTTAACATTTAATTATGTGAGCTCCCTCCCAACACATCGAGAGTTGCAAAATCTCCAAATACTGGATGGCCAATAAATTACACACATTTTCTGTCTACTATCTGTTGATCTCAGTTTTAAAGTTCTGTAAACAACTATTCTATTTCTAGCATATGAACAATGTCTGCCCCCCTTCGCACACTGGCCACTACGAAGTTTAGAGAAATTTATGGGTCTCTGGGAAATACATAGAACTTTTAAATTTACCGTGGCCTTGTCTTTCTTTCCTACTCTTACTTTGCCCTTGCCTCAATTCCCTCACTATTTTTACATTTTACATTAACTTTGAAAGCTTCTTAAGATCTTTTATGGAACAAGGTCAGTGTGTGTGTGTGGATACAGGGGTTAGCAAAAGTGGGCTTACAGTTGTTCGTATGGAAAAATCCAAAGCAACCGAACGACTGAAGGACCGAACGACCAGCTGACCAGTCGCTATGACACGAATGCCAGGACACAGATGCTCAATGCACAGCAACAGGCTCCCTCCTGTCTGGATTAGGCCTGCAGGGATTGGGCCGTAACTGGCTATCCGACATCCCCCAAAGGGTCCTGGATTGTAAGAGGGCGCAGGCCAGGCCAAGGGACCCCACTGGTGCACAGATCCACGCACCGGGCCTCTAGTTAATAAATAATAATACAAGAATAAACTGTGCTTCGCATAATCACATGGTAAACCTACTTTTTCCCCACCCTGTACGTATAAATAGATAAATTAATACAGATTAGAAATTGGATAGCAAAAGCAATGAACTATGAATAAGAATTTTTGGCTTTTACCTTGAAGATACAACTTTATTGCTGCGTACTAATATACATCACAATCTAATTCTTCAAAAATTTTAATTTATATAATGCCTTTCTTAAAGATTTTTTTTAAAGAATAGGCTTGAAAGCATTTGGAGTTTGTAAAGTCTTACATAAATTTTAAAAAGATAGTTACATTAGTTTATTAATTGTGTATTGCTATCATCTCATGTTTTAATATGCATCAGCAAGTGAGTTTTGGGGTCAGTGATAAGAAAGAATGTCTCTCAAATTTTACTGGCATGTGTTCTAAACCATTTCTATTTTCAAGTATAAGATATTAAAAAAAGTTTTAACAATTGGCCGAAAAGCTATTATCTAAACAAAATTAGAAAAACCAAACTTTTTATATCAATCCTTCTTTCAATTAATTTATAATTTGTAGGATAAACTTTAAATATGATTTGAACAAAGATGCCAGAGAACAAAGAAATTCAGTTAACTATATAATTGGGTGAATAAATTCATCCCTCATTAAATTATATGTTAAGCCATTCTATAAGTAATAAAACTGACTACTTGGTCTATAGCAACACACAGAGGTAAACCTAAGCTAAAACTGAAAATTTTCATAATAATAATAAAATGGAAAAATTTTTTAATATGCAATCTGAGAAATAAGTGATAAAACAGTAAAGAAAATCTTACAGAAATTACCACCTTAAAAGTTTTAAACTGAAAGCTCAAAACACAGATGCACATCAGAATCACAAGCCCATTGGTCAAGGTAAAAGCAAAAGAAATAAAACAAAACCCAAGAAAGTTCAGGATCAATCAGCATCCCAAGATGCTACTTCATTTTGGAACTCAAGAAAATAGTGAATTTGATGTGTAACCCAAGCAAGGCAGAATACTTTCAATTTTTAAATATTCAATGACTTCAGTATACTATATTTGCTCTTAATTGAATTAATACAACTTGAGATGTGATGATTCCCTTTATAACTTGACTAGAAATTATTTAGTATTTTGAAAAGTAAACCAAAATTTTTACATAAATGAAAATGACATCATCCTGTGCTTTTTAAACATATACTATCCATTCAAATATATATTAAATAATTTCTTATATATATTTTTTTTATTTTTACATTACTATTAAGATGAAGAGACCCATAGAAAACTAACATCCTCTGAATACCCAAATCATAAGCATTTTGCTGTGTGCATTGACAAATATCACCTCATTTAAAAAGAATACTAAATGAAGTTTTACCCCTTTTTATGATCTACCAGCCATAGCAACTTAATATTGGTATAAAGCAACATTACAGAAATTACTTAAGTGAAAATCATAGCATCTTTTAAGAAAAGGTAAAGGAAGGGGAAGAAAAGGAAAAAAGCAAAAATGAATACAGAGTTATATAAATATTTTTAAAAATAAATGTCATATGACTGGGCCACAGATATTCACCATCATCAAATTTGGAGTTTCATATTTAGTGAAATGCATTTATCTATATGTTGAGGGTTCATAACTGCTGGAAGGCACCTAGTACAATGAAGTACACATAGTAGATTTTCAAGGAAATAATATTAACTTCTGCTGATATTTTTGCTGTTGTTCACTTATCAACCTAGTACAAATCAGCCAATAGGTAGGGTGGCATTGACCTGTAAAACTCTTGAGGTCCCATCTAACAGTCCATAATATATTGTCTGTTCCTACTCACATTTGGCATAAGCTACAACCTTACATTGTTAATAATCTTTCTATGTTTATGGGTTGACTCTTAAATAAGTAGGCCTATGTGGCTTATACACTCACAGCACAAATAATATTTGACATAATTCAATAAGAGATAGTCAACAACTGTTTTTTTATAAATCTGGTATCCCATAAAGTTATGTCTTATAAACTGGGAAAGAATTACGCATTTTTGCTTAAACTTTGCTGACTTCCCTTTGCTTATAGAATAATGGCCTAATTCCTTCATTTGAAATTCCAAGTACTATACTAGACTCCCATCCTCAGCCTACATTCTAGCCAAGACAACACAGTGCCTACCAAACTCACTGTATACTTTTGTGCCCTCAACATCTGCTAGTCTGGTTCTCTGTGCAATTCAAGATGCACGTGCCCATTCATTCTGCAAAGCCCATCATCCCAACAACCCCTCAGTGAAGTGTTCCCCAAACTCACCACCTCATCTATCACCACCACCCAACCCTCTGAGAACAAATCCTTATCTTCAACTGGTAGCCCCTTATAGCAAAGCATTGTCACAAATATCATTATTGGTCTGCCTTCTCCTTTGTGAATCGTCCTAAGATTCCCATATCCAGAGTTCAGCACTCCATTTATTGTCCAACCCTGTCCCTGGTATGTAATTCTACTCCAGCACATGACACAGCACCCTGGCATTATTTATCTTTATAATTACATTAGATCCTGTGCTTCTTCAGGATATCATCTCATTCATCACTGCATCCCCAGGGCCTAGCTAGTACTTGATACACAGTAGGTGTTCAATAAATGCTATTAAATGAATAAACAAAAAAAATTGCTTTCTGTCGATCAGAAAAAAAAAACTGGTGCTAAGCATTCAGTTTAGACACCTGCTTCCTTAGCATTGAAGCAGGATCCTTACTCTCTGGTGATTAAACAATAGGAATCAAACGTGGATGTGCAGCAAACTAAGGTGACCTAAGGAACTGAAGACGCTGCTTGGGGAGGAGGCCATCCTCTGGCATAGGGAAGACGGGCCCTGTAAGCACCACAGATTCCTCACTTTAACTCCCAGAGGCTTGTTCACACAGCAGTGACTGGTGCTGTAAGGAACGCTTTGCTAGCATTCAGTAAGATCAGTCCTAGGAAAAATGCTTCCTCACCTCCACTAGGTGACAAGTGACCATTTTCAGTTAGACATTTCCTTAAAGAACAATAGACTGGGACTATAACAGCTACATTAATTCTTAATATCAATTATCTGCATGAAAAATCCAGTATGTACAATTTTTAACAAAAAGAACATAAACCAGAATTAATGTGGCATGTTGTTAAAAAATTATGGTATTCTATTATGCCTAATATATATCACAAGAAAATATGCATCTGTACACATGTATAATGTAACAGTCTTTTCTTATGTGTCTTCATATTTTAACTTCTGGATGGTGTAAATCAGAAAGAGACTAAAATATAAAACCTATTGTAAAAATGTAAAATACATAAGCATGCTTATAGAGTATAGTAATTAATTCATCAAATGCTTGCCATAATACCCTGGAATACAGAAAACATAAAGATGCATAGTATAATATCACTGCTCTCAGGAAACGTAGAGTCTAAAACAAAGCATTCCACCACAAGGTACTCATAGAACTAAGCAAAAATAACTAAAATCACTGAACTTGTCTTAAAAAGAAAAATGTTATATAACTATAACCAACTGGTTGCTCTTTTAAAAGGAAAATAAACATAATGTTACTACATTTTGAAATTTTAAAAAATCTTCATTTCATAACAATTATATGCTAGACACATAAAATTCTTATGGTTATAATTAATATACTCAACGCTGTTTATAAAAGTTTTAACTGCTGTTAGCTTCTTTTCTTGCTTTCTCATAGGCAAAACACATACAATATGTATAGATGCAGGCCTTTAAATTAAAAATAAAATTTACCAACAAAAATGTGACATAAAGGGTTCTGTGGACTGCCAAATATATTTGCTCTCTCATGTCAGAAGCTTCCTCACTCTCCTTTTTTTCCATGTAAATGTTAATTTGAGTATCATTGTAAGAATACAGGCATATTCAATAGATGTTATCTTACTCATTTCTTAAGTTTTGAGAAAACTTCATGTTGTGTTTTTATTATAGGCCACCTAAATTGTTTTAGAAAGCAAGCAGATATTAATTAATGATTGGATTTCCAACTGAGCAAAACTACTAACAATGTTCAAGGTTTCTTAACAATTCTTTGTTACTGACATTATTCTGCGTGCTATCAAAGGCTTCTTTACCTGCAGACGGCTGGGAAACACTCCTGGAGACCTTTCTTTTTCACTTGAGATCCTTCGAGGCAGTACATAATGATGTCCATAACCTTTACAGGAAGGATACAAACCTAAAATTAATCTCAAATACTTAATTTTCCAAATTTAAATTATTAACTTAGGCCTCACTTCCCCATGAAAATTCTAGGCAGTTTAATTATAATATTTACTTAAAAACTAAAGAATATTTACTTTATACTGCAGGCTACCTTTTACCTGCGAAAAACATTTATAAGACAATGCAATACAATAAACCACTTATTTCCTTCAAAGGCTGTTCACATTTATATCCAGTGTAGTAACTTTTATTCAAGCATACTGTCTGTGTTTTGTTTTATTTATAATGGAAGATGCCAAAGAGAACATGACGTTTAAAAATTACTCTACTGTAGATAATTCCAGGTGAATGATAGATGGACATACCAATCGCTTTGATTTTTGAGGAAATTTAAATGAGGTCTCTTTTAGAGATGTATATGACTCCACTGGAATATCTCATTCAGGCTGTTGATGTGTCATTGAAAACAGCATATTCTTACCTCCACAAGAAGATCCACAACATCTGTGGGCATCTTTTCAATGAGAATTTCAATGACTCTCAGAATTTCCCCTTTAGCGCGTGCGAGTGCGGTCGTGTGTATATTCTGCTGTGACTGGGTATTCGCGGCCAGAGCAGTGTGTCTGTGGACCTGCGGAGACATTCCGTGCTATAGATGTGGTGGACCCTGGATAGAGTTTCCACCTCTATCCACTGGAAATTATTATTACAGTAGATACATAAAAAATCAACAAGAACAAACCTCCTGGGGTGAGTCAGGAAATACTTCTGATTGCAAAAGAAGGTATTTAGTAGAATAAAAACCCAGTTAAGTCTTCTCTAATTAAATGATCTAAGTTCCCAGGTACATAAGACTTTAATATAATGTTACCATGATATTTCTCAAGGAAAGACAGACTGAAGGTCTGTGAGGTTAGTATATATGCCACTGAGGTGGAGAGCAGTTAAGGGCTTCAGCAAATGTAAGACATGATACTTGCTCTCAAGTAATCACAGTAAGTGATGTTTATATGGCAATTACTAGGTCTCAGGTACCATGCTAGATGCTTTACAATCAAGTTGGTAAATTAAAATAAACATGCCTCCAAAGATAATGAGCACTGTAAGTAACGTAAGTTTAGTGTGACTTTCCCCATACAAATTGTAAGTCTTACATGGTTCAGAGGAGAGAGGGCATCAGTGGGCCTTGGATAGGCCCTGAATTGGCCAGCAGAGGGTGGGTACGGGGATGGCATAGAGAACTCAATCACCGAGAGAAATACTTCAGTATTTTACTCAAAAACTTGAAGTGAAGTGGAAAACTTGTTTTTAAAAGGCAATAAATGTGGACTATTACATTAAAATTTTTAAAAATTACCTTCTAACCAAGTGCTGAAATAGAATAAATTCAAAGCATGGCTATTCTAAAAGTTCATTTAAAAATACTCATACATGTTCATGGATTGGTAGAATCAACATCATTAAAATGTCCATACTACCCAAAACAATCTATAGATTCAATGCACTCCCCGTTAAAATACCAATGGCATATTTTACAGACCTAGAAAGAACTCTTCAAAAATTCATCTGGAATAAAAAAAAAAAGCCCCGAATAGCCACAGCAATCCTGAGAAAGAAGAACAAAGTAGGCGGGATCTCAATACCAGATTTCAAGCTGTACTACAAAGCCACTGTTCTCAAAACTGCCTGGTACTGGCACAAGAACAGACATATAGATCAATGGAATAGAACAGAGAATCCAGATATCGACCCAAACCACTATGCTCAATTAATATTTGACAAAGGAGGCATGAACATACAATGGAGTCAAGACAGTCTCTTCAACAAATTGTGTTGGGAAAATTGGACAGATACATGCAAAAAAATGAAACTAGATCACCAACTTACACCATACACAAAAATAAACTCAAAATGGATACAGGACTTAAACATAAGACGGGAAACCATAAAAATATTAGAGGAATCCACAGGCAGCAAAATCTCAGACATATGCCAAAAGAACTTCTTCACTGATACTACCTCTAGGGCAATGGAAGCTAAAGAAAAAATAAACAAATGGGACTACATCAAAATAAAAAGCTTTTTCACAGCAAAAGAAACCATCAACAAAACAACAAGGAACCCCACTGTATGGGAGAACATATTTGCAAATGTCATCACTGATAAAAGTTTAATCTCCAACATCTATAGGCAATTTATACAACTTAATAAAAGGAAGACAAATGATCCAATAAAAAAATGGGCTACGGACCTAAATAGAATCTTTTTGAAAGAAGACAGAAGGAAGGCCAAGAGACACATGAAAACATGCTCAAAGTCACTAATTATCAGAGAGATGCAAATCAAAACGACAATGCGGTATCATCTCACACCTGTCAGAATGGCTATCATCAACAAATCAACAAACGACAAGTGCTGGTGAGGATGTGGAGAAAAAGGAACCCTCGTGCACTGCTGGTGGGAATGCAGCCTGGTGCAGCCACTGTGGAGAACAGTATGGAGTTTCCTCAAAAAACTGAAAATGGAAATCCCATTTGACCCAGTGATCCCACTTCTAGGAATATATCCCAAGAAACTAGAAACACCAATCAGAAAGGATATATGCACCCCTATGTTCATAGCAGCACAATTTACAATAGCTAAGATTTGGAAACAGCCTAGGTGCCCGTCAGCTGATGACTGGATCAGAAAACTATGGTACATCTACACAATGGAATACTATGCTGCCATAAGAAAGGAATTCTTACTATTTGTAGCAACCTAGATGGAATTGGAGAACATTATGCTACGTGAAATAAGCCAGTCAATGAAAGAAAAATACCACATGATCTCACTCATTTGTGGATAATAAAAAACACATTATGAACTGATGAACAAAAAGATAGATACAGAGGCAGTAGTAAAGCATCAAACAGACTGACAAATTACAGCGGGAAGGTTAGGGAGAGGTGGGGGAAATAAGAGATCAATCAAAGGACTTATATGCATGCATATAAGAATAACCAACAGATGCAAAACATTGGGGGGTGAGGGTATGTATGGGAGTGGGGGGGGGGCAATGGTAAGATATGTACACATATAATACCTTAATAAAAATAAATAAATAAATAAAGTGGAAAAAAATACTCATATGTATATGGTGCAAATTAATTGAAAAACACAATTAATATAAATACTTGTTTACTTCCTTTGAAGAGATTAATGCCTGGTGTTTATCGCACCTGTACATGTGTTCAGACTGAGGTAAGGCTTATTCAGCATATTCAATATTACTATCTGTGCATATCCCACTGATGAGAAAAACTCGTAAAAAAAATTCCCTAAGTCTGTTCATTTATATATACATACAATTTATACAAATATACCACATCCATAAAGATAAACGCATACATACATATATGTATGTATATTTTAAAGACAGTGGAATTTCACTTTAACACTGAGCTCTATTAGAAAAACACACACCCTTAAGTCTACAAATTTATTTTAGCTATGAATTCAAAGTCCCACTCCACTGCCTCTTATAAACCTATACAGCCTGCTTAGGACCTCCCTTCCTCCCTTCTAGCTGCCTTCATGTCACAAATATTTGCTGCATGCCTCTTCTGTTCCGGGGCAGACACAGGCCCAATCAATTTCAGGTTATCAGAGCAGACTCAGAAATGTTTATTTAGTATTTTAAAAATTCATCACAGCTGAAGGAAAAACAACTCAGACAGGGCCGGGACCCCACAAACACGGAGTCTACAGGTCCCTCAGGCTGAAAGGGAACAGACCTTTAAAACACTTAGGAGCCATCATCCTTTCCTGTCCTTCCCACTGCTGTGGCCTATAGAAAGATCCTGTAATTGGCCCATTGTTCCTCACTAGTTGCTCAGTTAGATGTGGGCAATTAGTTGGAACACTAAGAATGTGGGAATCAATTGGTATTCATGTCTTTATTTGTGACATGTAATAGGGAAAACAATTAGCAAGTTTATGGCTTACATTTTTTTTACAGTTGGAGAGCCAATGTGAAATAAGAAGTTTGGTTTTGATTACAGGTAAACATACTTGAAAAATGTAAATACCTTTAATATACAGGGTGGGCAAAAGTAAGTTTACAGTTGTTCATATGGAAAATACTACAATAATTAATAAATAATAATTTAAGAATAAACGTGTTCCATGCACTCCCAACTGTAAAACTTTTGTCCCGCCTTGTATTTTATTTTGAAAAAGCCTGCTCTATCAGATTGAAAAATTATTGTTAAATATTTCCAAGTGATTAACTTCTAGAACAGAAATGAATAGAAAAGCACAGAGTAATGACTGGGCCAGTGTGGAATTTGGTGTGTCCACAGGTACAGATGCATTCACTGCAGGACAAAATTATCAACTTGCATTGCTCTAGAACGAAATGGCAGAATGATTTGTGGATACGGACCCTCAGCTCACAATGCCCAATAATTCCTCTAAAGGCGAGTACAGAGCCCCGAAGCTCCACTTACCTCTTTGGCTATGGTGGTGATGAAGGCGGGTGGTCTGGCAGTGGCAATGAGGGAGAGGGCATGCCTGGCCGAGCGGGCGGAGTCAGCTGCTGGGCTCAGAGGCAGCCCCATTGTGATGCTAAACAGGGAGCAGAAAAAAAGGAAAAAAGAAAAGGAGCATTAGAAATATAGACTGAAAAGATTAGACACAGCTTATAATGTCAGTTCAAGGTCAATGGGAGCACTCAAACAGTTAGAACATAATGGACTTGCAACAATGAGCAGTGATTAGGAGTCAGGGTGTTCTGGCATCAAATACAAAATCGAATAATTAACCGTGAAGATTGAAAACAGTATGTGCATCTGTCCAAAGTGTTACAAACCCCTTGTTAACAAATTATCAAGAACTAGTACTGAATACATATCACAAAGCTCAGAATAAGGCAAGAACAAACATTTTGTGGAAATTTTCCATTTCTTTCCTTAAAATAGTTAAAGGTAATTTTGTTTATGAGGCCACATTAAAAGGCTATATTTAAGGTCACAGCAAAATTCATTCCTGTCCATGAAATTATCACAAGAACTGAAAATGACAAGATTATTTTTAGCTTGTATATTATTTGTAGTTTAAAATATCCTTAGTACTGCTAGTTTAATCCCATACTTAATACTTTTAAAACCAACCTACCACTAATCAGTATGCTTTGCCAATATTTAATTCATATTAATAAAAAAATTATAGTAACTGATACTTGGTCTGGCATTATGCAGCCTAAAATAAGAATATGTACATGATAAAATAAACCTTTCGGAACTGTGAGAATGTCCCGATAGGAGAGTGATGTTATTTCTATTCTTTTGCCATCCCTAAAACATACAAATGATATTACTGTTTCAAAGCTTCTTTTATATAGAGTACTGTGAAAAGTATAGACTATTAATTAAAATGCAGCATGTGATCTACACATTAACTGTATACAAGGTATATTTTGTTATTCAGTAAGAGACCCAATGATAGTTTGTCTCTCTAGTTAAATACTTTTTATATTAAACTAGAAGCCTGCTGCACAAAATCGTGAACAGGGCAGGGGTGCAGGGATGGGGCTTAGCCCAGCCTGCACCCTCTCGCAATCCGGGACTGCTGACTCCTAACCACTCACCAGCCTGCCAGCCTGATCACCCCTAACCACTCTGCCTGCCTACCTGATCGACCCTAACCACTCCCCTGCCTGCCTGATTGCCCCTAACCTCTCTGCCTGCCTGAACGCCCCTAACTGCTTGCCTGCCTGCCTGATCACCCATAACCACCTCTGCCTCAGCCCCTGCCACAGGGGCTTCATCCGGGAAGGACATCTAGAATGACATCTGGAAGGTCGTTTGGCTGTCCGGTCTAATTAGCATATTACACTTTTATTATTTTAGATATACACGTGAAGTAATAAGAAGATCTGACCTGCTCTAATTAAAGAAATGTGTGTGCTGCATGTGTAAACTGGATCAGATTTACTAAAAATTCTCAAAAAGTCTATTACTATTTCTGTAATTGCTCTAAGAATCATTTTGAGTTTTAGTTGAAAATAAACATGCATTATGTAGGCATTCTCATCTTTTTTAAAAGAAAGTAAATTGATTATAGAAAATTCTGCTTATAATTTTTTTGTGACTGTTATGCTGCTTAAATCTTTGAGTAAAACGGTCAAAGCAGGAACTCACAGGAGAGAGGATGGAGAGCCTTCCTTTGATGTTTATCAGTAAAAAGAAAGATGTGAGCTGAAAGGAAAACACACATATTGAACAATCAACAGAAGGAATGCATTGGGGGGCACGTCCCCCCATGGAAGATCCTGATGCCAGCAGTCCCCATAGGGGCTGGAAAGATGCTCAGAAGGAGAGCAAGGTGGGGTAGCTTAGCGAGTTTCTTCTCTGAATTAAACTTTAATATTGAGAATTCAGCAAAAGAAATGTTTACTTTATGAGTAGTGCTGGGGCTAAATTGTTTAATAATTATAAAGTTTAGATCATATTTTAAGTCATGTTTTAAGACATTCAAATGCTCATTAAACTGTTCAAATTCTCTATGTTTCCTTTTTTCATCAATGTGAATGAATAGGTGTTGATAATATTGACAGGCTGAGACAAACAAAAATGGTATGTTAATTGAATAATCTGAACAAACCTAAATCATGTTTCATAAGATCAATAAAAATCATAGAATATTGGAGTTGGAAACGATCCCTTAGCAGCATCCCTGCCGAGCAGTGAGCCAGGGAAAAGGAGTGTCTGTCTCCCGGGCAGCCCATCCCACATCTGGAAGATGGATACAGAGGAAAGAAACTGGGCCTGGAACCCAAGGTCTAGGTTTGAAGTCAGGCTTCTGATGCCATTATTACACGTCGTCTTGTATCTGCCCCCAAACAGCCCTACAAAGTGAGGGATATCAGTATGTCATGGAGAAATCAGGTCCAGAGAAGTTCTGTGAAGAGCCAAGGCGGTAGTGAATGTCTTTGAGAAGAGCTGACCTTTGGAGAAGTAAAGGGGGGAGGGGCTTATTACATTACAGTTCACTGAATTGATGACTGGTAACATGACTCACTCAGTGGCTTTGGGTGAATGGCTACACTGCACCCTAGAGAGAGGTTTCTGGTGGTGTGCGGCAACACTGGCACTGCAGCTGTTTATTCTGTATCAATGGTGGTTTGAATAAAGATTCAGGGTGCCAGGTTATCAACTGGTGTGCTTATAAAGTTGTCAATGGGAGCAACTGTATTAAATACCAGGATTGGGATTCAAAAAGTCCTCAGGAAGATCAAATTCGACTACATGAAGAAATCCTAAATGTGGGTGCACATGACCAGCTTTACGGGTGGGGCAGAGGTGCCACTGCCCACCGAGCTTAGGCAACAGACCTCGGGCTGAATTTGAACCTGGGTATCTATGTTAGTGAGGTGGCTGCCTACAGAGCCAGGCTGTATCAAGGAAAATACAGTGATAGAGAAGGTGGTACTCCTGCTGAACTTCGTGGCTCTGGGGGCCTGTCTGCCCTCCTCATGGCTGTACTGCTCCCTTAGGTGCTAAGAGATGGGGTCCGGCTCTGCAGAACAAGGGTCATAACAGGTGACCTCTCGGAGGTGGAAACCAGAGTTCTAGTCACATAAACAGGATCCCAGCAAACTCACCACCCACATCTAAGTCCTCTCTTCTACACCTTCTCCTCCTTGTATGGAGAAGGAACATTTAGTGGAAGCAGAGAAGGGGCTGGGGTGGAGGGGAAAGAGAAAGAATGAGAATGAATGAATACGCATATGTGTGTGTACACCTAAGGGAGGGAGTGATCAGCTGATAGACCTTCAAGGCTCATGATACAGTGACAAGTGGATATTTCCCTGCCTTAGTGCTGGGCCCTGTGACCGCCTTAGTCTGAATAAGCACACTGTCTTTAAAATGGGGATACAAGGTTGATGAGAAGATTTAATGAGCTCCAAGATGCAAAAACACCGAGCCCTCATCTGACTGATATTACACATACAGCAGATGTTTCTTCTGACCAAGGTGCCTCCACAACCAAAAACAAAGCAGAAAGAAAATGAGGTCAGTGAACAGCAAGCCATGGGCTTCAAATTACAGGCCTAGTCACACAGCACAGCTTCCTCCATCTCAGCAAATGGTCTCCCGAATCTGAGGGACTGACCAACTTCTTCTCGGAAGAGAAGTGGTCAAGTTTGGTGATGAGTGGTGGGGTCCAGAAGAGAAGCTATACAAAAATGGGGGTCCTAGCCAGTTTGGCTCAGTGGATAGAGCATTGGCCTGAGGACTGAAAGGTCCTGGGTTTGATTCCATTGAAGGGCACATGTCCGGGTTGCGGGCTTGATCCCCAGTAGAAGGGTGCAGGAGGCAGCCAATCAATGATTCTCTCTCATCATTAATGTTTCTATCACTCTCTCTCCCTCTCCCTTCCTTGCTGAAACCAATAAAAATCCTATATAATAAAAGGCTAATATACAAATCGAGCGAACAGAATGACCTGTCATTATGATGTGCATTGACCACCAGGGGGCAGGTGCTCAAGGCAGGAGCTGCCCCCTGGTGGTCAGTGCGCTCCCTCAGTGGGAGTGCTGCTTAGCCAAAAGCTGGGCTCATAGCTGGTGAGAGAAGCGGTGATGGTGGGAGCATCTCCCACCTCCGCAGCAGCACTAAGGATGTCTGACTGATAGCTTAGGCCCACTCCCCCTGGGGACTGGGCCTAAGCACACAGTCAGTCATCCCTGGACTGCGAGAGGGTGCAGGCTGGGCTGAGGGAACCCCCCCCCCCCACCACCATCACCGCCTGAGTGCATGAATCTCGTGCACCAGGCCTCTAGTACATTAAAAAAAAAAGGGAAGGAGGCTAACCAGAGACCTAAAATTATAAGCATTGCCCACTGAGTTCAGTGGAAGCTGGAATAGTTGACACATCGAGGCATCAATGTGTGCACCTGAGCAATTCCCACCATCAGCGTCTGGCAGTTGGGGCACAGGCCTGTATGTACAGTGTGGACAGATCTGTGTTCTAGGTCAGAGCTCTGCAGTGACTTTTTGAGCATCCACAGTGTAAAAGCAGGAGGGTTGTGAGTATGATAACAGAGAGGAGTTGCCCAGGCATCGGGGAAGAAGACAACCCTCGTCTCTGTCCTCTGTGGTCCTCATCAATGTGTCACTATCAGGGCAACCTTCCAAAATCACCAACTTTATTCCACAGATAACCTGCTTAAAAACTTCCAGTGGCTCCTACAGCCCCTAAGATAAATATTAAACTCCTTGGCCTGAGACCCCAGGCCCTCCATAATCTAGTTTCACTAATTCATAACTCAGTCTTTTCAGCACCAGTGCTCCTAAGGCAGGCTAATTCCAAGGTCGGTCCCTAAAATTCTATTCCTGTTTCTATTGTAGTATTTTGCTAGTGCTTTTCCCCTTCTCCCTTCCCTCCCCTTTGTTCAATTCTCCTGGAGGCCCACACGGTATTCTGCAATTGCTATAGTACTCAATTACCTTCTGTTGAAATATAAACAACCACCAACAACACCCGTTTATTCTGGGCCCTTAGCCCTGACTCCCATCCTGCCAGGCATTATAAATCAGTTTTGTACTGTGAACTCTGTACCCATTGGGACCATACCCTCTAATCCTATGTCTTCTCCCAACGTGCCTAGTACAGGCCCTGGACGACGTGGCAGCTCAATAGTTCCACACTAAATGAAGTTACCTGGCAGATTCAGCAGAAAAAAATCACTTAAGCCAGTTATTTGACTGAATTGACCAGGCAATGAAGTCAAAGTAATTGATCTGGTAGTCCCAACAGGCACAGTCTAATTCTGCATGTAGTTCTCTTTAAAGTCAAGAGTGCATGGCATGTGATAAATTCTAACTAACTGAAGAAGGATCATATTATTACGGGTTTGAAAGTAAAGGGGTGTCTGCCTCATTCTGGAAGCTGCACATACACAGAGAACTCACTCTTTTCATGGGATTCTGCTTATCTGGCTGTGATGCATATCATTTGTTATACAGGGTTTATGGGTTGGGACTTCGCTTTCAGTCTTTATTCTAAAAGAATATGATATGACACACTCTCTATTTTCTCAGCATTTCAGTATACACATCCAAAATGAAATACCAAAGATGATAGATATTATAAATAAAAACATGAATAGAAAAATGGCCCACTGTCTGCGTTCATTCCTTACATGACTGCTCATTAATCCTGCCCTGATCCTTATTTCATTGTGGTAAAGCATTTTAAAAGTTACATAGAAGACCACTTCAGTTAAATGTCACCGACTACAATTGTCAGACTTGCCCATCTGTCAAATAAAGGAATGCTGTAAGGGAATATTCAGGGGGAAAAATACTTAATTGAATAGTCCACAAGTAACATTCAACAGTGCTATGGACTAAATACTTGTGTCCCCCTTAAATTCCATATTATGAAACCCTAAACCCCACTATGATGGTATTTAGAGATGGGTCTTTGGGAGGTAATTAAGGGCAAATGAGGCCATGAGGGTGGGGCCCCCATGATGAGATTTGTGCCCTTATAAGACACTGGAGAGCTTGCTGGGTCTCTCTCCCCTGGTCACGAGCACAAAGAAGTCACATGAGGACACAGCACAGGGCAGTCACCCAGAAGCTGAGTAGAGGCCTCAGCATGAAACCTGCTTTGCCAGCATCTTAATCTTAGACTTCTAAGCTTCCAGAACTGTGAGAAATATATTTCTTTTGTTCAGGTCACCAAGTCATTGACATTTTGTTATGGCAACCCACGCTGACTAGGACAAACAATAACAGGGCATTGAAAACACTCCCCATCAAAAACAAACACTAACATTATCTGGAAAATGCCTACTTAATTACATAACATCTGGGAATTCAGCTTACCCCTTCCTGGTATAGAAGGTGTGTTAACAATTGTCTTTAATGTAATAAGGAATCTTCGTCTTCTCTCTGTCATATTGGACCTTAATTTGATGATTCATAGGTGACATTAATTTCCTAAACTCAAAGATGGCAATTCCTCCAACACGTGCTTATTTTTCAGACCTAATAGTATGTACTATATGCTGTATACATTTACCATAAATAAAACTATGCTGACATGATTTGGTTTAATGGTTCCCTCAGATTATAAATTTTCTATTAAAAATAAATGTAATCTGAATAGGAAAAATAGTTTAAACATAGAATGTTAAAGCACCTTAGTGTTTATATGATGGGTTCTGTTCTCTACTCCCAGTTGGCATTTGATAAAGAATTCAGATGCTGCCTCTTTTTCTCCAACTCCATTTTGTTTAAAGAGAATCTTTCCAACATATGGTGCTTGTCTGTGTGTTAGCAAAGCACGAGTAGCTTTCAAAGAGTACATGTTTCTACCTTAATGTTTGGCAAACAGAGTACTCCAGAAAAGCAATGGGCTTGTGCACTTACTAAGACCCCTCAGGCGAGGGCGTGTTAGGGGAAGAGACTGGCCCCCTTCAGCAGCCAGGCCAGCCCTGCTCTGCTGCCCCCTTTCAGGCTAAGGCCCTGCAACATGAACTAGGAAAATGGAATAAAAACCACACACCACACCACGGAACAATGTAAGTCTAGCCAAAAGCACAAGGACTTTTCTATTCCTTTATAAAGTAGGATTTTATACTGTTTCTAAACACTTTATCAATACTATATTTGTAAGAAATATAATAGTGCATTTTTCTATTTTCCCCACAGCTAGTTAGGGGTGACTCAACCTATGCTTTCGATGAAGTGCAGCCTCCATTTTGAATTAAACAGTGCACCATGAATGAGCTGCCCCATGATCATTCACTTAAAAAAATCCCTCCCATCTGTTTCTGCCAATGGATCGGTTGCCATAGAAAGGGTGGCATAATTATGGACACAGCACAGTGGGAGTCGGGAGACCTAGGTCATTGTCATAGCTCTTAGAGTACCATTGTGGCCACAGACACGTTGCTTAATCTCTCTAAACCTTATTTTTAATTAAGAGCATATTGAGGGTACTGGATAACATGTTGTTGAAGATTTTCATCTCTAAAATTCTATGACATTATTAAAATGTTTATTGCATGTAAACCACTTGATAGTTATGAATAAATGAGAATATTTATTCTTATACATTAGCTATGCAATATTTGGCATAACACATAGCCAAAGCAGTCAAGAGGCTTATCTCATATTTAAATAGGCTTTTAAGTTATAGAAGGCACAAAATTCTCAATGAAAATAATTTCATTAACTATACCTTAAAAATCTGAAAAGTACACTGAGCTGACCATTCTACATCCTGTTATTAGGTTGCTTTTAATTTACTGCTTGATTGGTTTGTAATTCTGTGGGTGTTAGATATTTTGTTGTTTAAGAACAATTTATTGATTTTTAGAGAGAGAGGAAGGGAGAACAGAGAAACCATTGTGAGAGCACAACATTGATTGGCTGCCTCCTGTATGTCCCCACAAGGGATCGAACCAACAACTTGAGCATGTGCCCTACTGGGAATCGAATTAGCAACCTTTTGGTGCACGGGACAATGCCCAACCAACTGAGCCACACCAGCCATGGTGTGGGTATTAGATTTTGAATGCTAGGTGGCACCCTGGTAAGAGCATGGTTTTTAGAGTCGGTGAGACCTGGGTTTGAAGCATTTTACCGTGGGCAAGAGAGAAGATTCATATTGTTCTCATCTGCAAAATGGGGATGATAATGCCTATTTCTTGAGCTTCCCCTTCAGATGGGAACACTTGTGGAGTGTGTAGCACGAAACTCTCGGGGAGCAAGCATTCAGTAAGAGGGCTGCATTCCACACCTGTTTCCCTGCACGCTGCTAGGTCTGTGGCAGGTGCTAAATTAAGGAAGAAACTCACTAACACTCTTTTTATAAAGTAAAAGATAAAACCAATGTTCCCTTTCACCCTAATTCTAGTCCCCAGAAGTAACTAGGAAGGAAATTATGCTAGAGTTTAGGTAGAAGCATGCCACAGTTTAAGTTCTGCCAGAAATTAGTGGATAAAATTTGTTAAAAGCAACATTTACTTTCACTACTCAGCATCTTCCAGGCACACCTGTGCTGTCCCATCTCTGTCCATTTGGGTGTCCTTGTCCTCCCCCCTCTCCTCATAAGCAACCACATGAAGCTCTTTTGTGCACACTTTCTGATCACCCCACTGTCTGTCTCTCCTCATGCTCTGACCGTCAGACCCCTTTCTCTCATTCTCCCTTCGTATCGTGCTGTGTCCAGGCGGGTCTTACCTTTCCTGTAAGACTGCCAGTGCCTTAGAGACAGGGTCTTCTGTTGTCTGAAACTTCACAACAATGTATACCATCTAACATTGTTCCTCCCACACATTAGCTGCTAGTTAATAAACATAGTTTAAAATTATCCAAAATATTTGAAAACATCATAAAATAACTGGTGAGATTTTGATTTCAAAGGTGGAAAATTCCAAGTCACATTTCTAAAATAAAGGCATTGTTAATTCTGGAAAACCCCTGTTCATCTTGAGCCATCTACAGTTTTTGCAGACCTCCCGGGCGTCATCTGATAGAGGAGTCCATATGCAGGAGAGGAAGGAAGAAGGAAACTGCTGTAAGATGCAATCCCCAGACTAGGTAGCAGGGCCCTCCCCAAAACCTCATCCCTCATCGACTCATAAGAATGGGAAGAAAGAGGAAACCTCTGTCCGTGCTTTCTTTGTCAATAAACACCAACTCAAATTTTACAAAGCAAAAGCTTCTTAATGAAGCAAACTTGACATCGCTGACGCGAGCAGGCGGGCAGCTGAGCACCGTAATCATGTCCTTATTGAGGCAGATACATAGGGGCGGCGGAGGAGGCTGTGAGCATGAGGTGCATGCATAACCCCCGCACACACCACCACTCCCTTTCTCCCCTCTCAGTCCTCCTGCAGCCTGTGCCAAGTGTGTCATGGGTGGAAAAGGCCATTTTCAATCTAAATCTTGTTACAGATTAATAAGCAAACATTTTCTTGCTTATTATGCAATTTATCACGATGAAAATTACATTGAACTCCTCAAGGCAAAATGCTGATGCATTCGTTTATTCGGAGCGGTGTATAGAGTCATACTAATCTTCGTGACAGAAAAGGATATAATAGCAATGTGTAAATTACTTACCGGAAAACTACAGTATTTGTGTCTGTAGACATACTACATGTAGATTAAAACATAAGTGCGTCTTTATGTTTGCTGAAAAAAGTTTCATGTAAATTTATTAAAAAATAAAATATTAAATACAAAAACCTAAAATAAAGGCCTACTACTTCTCTTCTTAGGCAACAAAACAAGAGTGGATACTGTTGAAAGTGTATTTAGTTCAGATTTGAAAACAATCGAAAACATTAAGTCAAAGTAAAAGTTTAGAGACTCAGACAGTGCTAAAGGCTTCCTAGGTCACCCAGGAAGCTGTGGTCACAGCAGCCAGCACGGGCTCTTTGGAGGGTGTGCATGGCACCCATAGCTGGTGTGTGTGTGTGTGGGGGGGGGACGCGCAAAGGCTGGAAACACGTTCTGGGGCTTTGCTCAAAGGCCAGCTGCCTCTCACTATGGCCACAAACTCAAGGGCTCATATTTCCTCCTAATCCTTAAAGTCAGTTGAGAACCTTCCAACCTTCAGTATCCATAAACCATTCTGGCTCCCACTATGTCGAACTGTTCATTCTAGAAATGGGCAGGACCTGATTTGCTGAACACTAGGACAATGACACTGCACTGCCACCATGTAGGTAGCAATCATTTCATCTTTTAGCTAATACTCTTCTAAGCACTTTGCAAATATAAACTCATTTCATGGCAACCCTCTGAAGTGTGTACTTTAATTAGCCCCAAATATAGTTGGAACTGAGATAAGAGATGAAGTAATTTGCTGAAGGGCATACAGCCAGGGAGGCACCCAGGTGAAGTTGGGGTGCATAAAGATATGAGGTGATAGGGAGGACAGCTGCCTATGTTTGAAATAAATACTTGCCTCCTACCAGTCAATCTTGGGATTTGGGGCTGGACATGTCCAGTCTGCAGAAAAAGTCAAGCCTTCAAGTCTAGGCTTCACTTGTTTGTCTGGTCCCCACACTCTGAGCCCAGAGCAGGCGTCAGAAAGACTACAGTCCAAAGCATGCTGGAACACAAGAGAACTTGGGGTATTTTAAAGGCAACCAAGAATAAAAGGGCAGAGAACTCGAGGTTTTTGTTAAAGATTAACCATGATAAGAATGAAATTCCAATCATTGAGAAAATCAAAGAGGTGATCACATTTATATTAAGAGGGACATCATGGGACAGTTCCAGAATTCCTACCACTAGGCATTCACACTCACAAGCAGAAAGAGGTTTTGGTGAGGATGCAGGGAAAATGGAACTCTTGTGCATAACTGGTAGGAATGTAAAACGGTGCAGCCACTGGGGGAAATAGTGGCTCCTGGATAATAATTTAAACATAGAATTACCATATGACTCAACAATTCCATTGAAAATAGGTATTCACACCCATACTTGTGCATGAATGTTCATAGCATCATTGTTCACAATAGCCAAAAGGTAGAAACAACCCAAATGTCCATCTACAGATAAGTGGACAGAAAATGTGGTACATCCATTAAATGGAATATTATCCAACTATAGAAAGGAAGTGATTAATACATACAACATGAATGAACCTTGGAAAGATGCTACGTGAAAGAAGCCAGACATAAAAGGTCACATATTGCATAATTCCATGTAAATGAAATTTTTCAGAATAGTCACGTTCATAGACAGAAAACATCAGGGACTGGGTGGGGGTGGGAGTGGGGAGAATAGGGAGTGGTTGCTTAATGGATACAGAGTTTCTATTTGGAGCAACTACTACAGGAACTTGACAGCAGTGATGGCTTCATAACCTTGTGAATGCACTTAATGTCACAGAATTATTGCTTTAAGATGACCATAGTGGCAAATTTAATGTTATGAGTGTTATATCACCAAAAAAAGGGGGGGGCCTTCCTCCAGGAATCAGGAGGCTGAATTCTCAAGTCACCACTAACCTCTCCCACCTGCCCCCCCACCCACACTCCTAGCAATTCCTGACCAAGTGTTTCCATTTAGTTCATTTTCGCAAGTCCCTCAGCTCATCTTCCTACTCCATTACTGTCCTCATTGCTGCTAGATCACTGCAACCTCCAATGACTGGTCTTTTACTGTGTGCAAGTAAACCTCAATAAAGGTGATTTAAAAACCAAAATGAGTACAAAGAAATAATGCCCCAAACTATTTGGTCACACATTCTATTAGTAGAGCAATTTGGGAAATGTAATTTTCCTTATCAATGATGTTTATACTATTATTAGCTAACAATCACAATAAACAATTTTAAAACTGTTACTGACTGATCATTCATGGGCTCAATGCTAAATCCCAATGGTGTTAAAATTACAGGAACAAACTTCCCTTTCACTGTCCACATCCAAAATTTCATATATTGAGACATTTGTTAATTTTTCTATTAAAAACACACGATTTATAAAGGGTAATCGCTGACAACAAAAACAAATCCCATTAACTGGAACTGAGCACGTACTTGGCGAGCTGCTTCTCAGCGTCAGCGCAGAGTTCCAGCAGCCCCATGAGGACAGCAGACACGTCCATGTAAGGCTCCCACACGGTGAACCCGCGTCCAATCAGATCAATGGCTGTTCTCCGGATGGTACTGTGCGGAGGAAGCTTGGGGCTCGGCGGCTGGAGCAGAAGAAACGTCAGTGCTTTGCCTAAAATTACAAAATAAAAGGCAAAGCAATAAAGTAATTTTACTTTTGTGAGGTTTTCTTTCAAGCATATTTCAAAATGTAAACCACTTTGGATTTCTTTTTTTTTTTTTAACTGTAAAAGGGTTTTGAACAGAGAGACAGATTATGAGAGATCTTGAGTTTACAGTATGTGACTGAGCATTATTTAGGTGACAATATCTTATATCATATTCCGAAGTGTTTTAATTCCATAAAAATTACATAAGTATATAAAACTTCAAAACTTATCAGTGATCCTAAATTTCCAATGTTTCTCCCTACAAAGCATCCTGCAAGATGCAGAAGGCTTCAAATGATGGAATATGAAGTTTCTTCACCTTTCTTCTGCATCTAACAGAGTTCATGTGTCAAACACTTCCCACCGTGACACATCTCATTACGCACAATGTTTACCCACAGGGGTGAGGGATGGAGAAGGCAGAGCGTGTAGCATGAAAAAGTGCCCACCCCCCGCCCCAAGTGTGTATCTCCTCCACTTCCTGGTGTTATTGAGTACAAGGGTGACAGGTGTGCAGGAAATTCTTCACGCAGTTGGTTAAATTGAAGGCAGCTTGCCCAACCAGTGTGGCTGAGTGGATGAGCACTGACCTATGAACCAGGAGGTCACAGTTCGATTCCTGGCAAGGGCACATGCCCGGGTTTTGGGATCGATCCCCAGGAGAAGGTGTATAGGAGGCAGCTGATCAATGATTCTCTCTCATCATTGATATTTCTAGCTCTCTCCCTCTCCATTCCTTTCTGAAATCGATAAAAACATTTTTAAAAAAACTAAATACAGCTCATACGATGTTTAAATCTGTTAAAATGATCTAGATTTTAATTAACATGTCCTGCTTTCTGGTGAAGACAACGCTGACAGTTTGTACACATGCGCCCAGTGGCGATTAAGCTGCAGAAGCCCATCTCCTTTAAAAGGCATTCTGACATTTAAAAAAGAAAAGCATGAGAGACTGTGAAGAGCAAACTGAAATTTAGAAGCGTTTTTTTGGTGTGTTTGTTCTTTGAGAGAAAGAGACAAAAACAGTTTATAAATCATAGAAGAGTAGACTGGATAGGGGAGCACCAGCTTCAGGTTTAAGACAGAGGATTAACCACAGTTTCCTAACTTATTAGGGGGCAGGCTTAGGAAGGGACTCGGTGAGCCTCCGTTTCCCTGCCTGTAAAATGGGGATAACAATAGTTAACTCTCATGCAGCATCTGAGCGTGAAACGAATGTCACAATAAGTGGCAATCAGGGCTTAGTAGGGAAAACATGCTGAACTGGTTTGTCTTCAAAAGTAGGAACGTGGCATATAAACTTCAATGCACTCAACAACGACAAACACTTACGTGATGGCTGACTGTTGAGTGAGAATGGCTGAAAAGGAAGCGAAGAGAGGGAAAGGGCATTGCAGAGCCAGGACAAGCATCTGTGGCTGCAGTCTGTAAATTAGCGGATCTGAGCTTCTTCTCAGGCACAGACCCTTCAAGAATCTATTGAAAGCCATTGGTCCTCTCCCCAGGCAACTACATACATATACTTATCTACCAAATTCTGCAGAAAATATTTCAGGAGGCCACGGCCCTTGGGTTAACACTGCCTGCAGTAAACAAAAGAGGTACCTATATAGGGAAAGCCTCCCTGAGAAACCATCCCCCGGCTCATACTCCATTCATGCGTGCATTTGTAAATTTTACTCTCACACTTAGCCATGTAAATGTATGGAAAGCTTCAAGTGTTGTGGATCACAACAATATACACTCCTTTAAAAGAGTGATCCACTGTTCTCCATGGTCTGCCAGCACGTGTGTGCCCTATACCACAGGATGTTTTTAAATGTAAGCATTTCTGTGCACTTCCCTTTTCCTCAGCAGCTGCCTTGAGGGTAGGAGCATGTTTCATATAACTTTGTGAATCCCAAAACACCAAGCACAGAGCTTCACACACATTATGGGCCTAAACGGGAAAATAGGTCTGCCTTTGTGGCATGTACATTTCTAATGCAGCTCCCTGCCCCAGCTTGTCAGAATAATACTTCAAAATATCCACAAGTCTACCACTTTCTGTGTCTTCTTTACTACTCGGGGCTGCAGAGAAACCTCCCCTGCTGTTCCCTGTAGACGCCCCGAAACACTGCGGCAATGGCTTCCAATCTAAGGGCTAGGGCTCCCTGGAGGTGTATCCTGGGTAAGCGATATTGCAAAGGGGAAGTGAAGTTCCCTGAGTACCATGTTTTATAGCATTTCAATCATCATTTTCCTTAACTGCCCTCTCCCCGTTCTGTATTCGTGACAGGGGAGAGCACTCTGGCAATAGAGGGACCCGGCTGGTTTTTCTGTGGTGGGAACTCTAGAGGCAGCTTCCTCACCACTTTGACAATTTTTTTTCTGGTGAGCAATAATAAACAATAAGTGGCCGATTTCTTGCTATTTTCCATCATTTTCCTGACAAAGTGGGAAGCCCAGCTTAGGGGACATGATTACTTGCCCTACGATGAAATGATAGAGAAGGGAAAACAGTAAGGGTTCTCTGACAGACCCCTGGCCCTGTATGGCCACAGCAAAGTGTGAACAGCCCCTCCCCCCTTGGCCCATCACCCCTGCCCCTAAATCACTTCCCACAAACAAACGTCTCCTCCAGCATCTCTCCCTCTTTAGTTCTCCTCCAAGTCTCTGGTAACACAGAGCACAGATTCCCCTCAGCTCTAGCAGGCCAGGGTGGGGCATCGAAAGAAGCAGAGAGAAAAATGGCCTGTTCAACACATATTTTAAATCTTCTAGTCCAGCCCTGGCCGGTTTTGCTCAGTGGATAGAGCGTCGGCCTGGGGACTGAAGGGCCCCAGGTTCGATTCCGGTCAAGGGCAGGTACCTTGGTTGCGGGCGCATCGCCGGTGGGGAGTGTGCAGGAGGCAACTGATTGATGTTTCTCTCTCATCGATGTCTCTAACTCTCTATTCCTCTCCCTTCCTCTCTGTAAAAAAAATCAATAAAATATATATTTTTAAAAAATCTTCTAGACCAGTGGTTGGCAAACTCATTAGTCAACAGAGCCAAATATCAACAGTACAACGATTGAAATTTCTTTTGAGGGCCAAATTTTTTAAACTTAAACTTTTTCTAACGCCACTTCTTCAAAATAGACTCGCCCAGGTGGAAGAGCCACATTCAAGGGGCCAAAGAGCTGCATGTGGCTCGCGAGCCGCGGTTTGCTGACCACTGTTCTAGTCCATGTATGTTTTTCTCCAATGATCTGCTCTGGAATTATAAAGACATATAAATGTTAAAATTCCACATCTGCCTCTGACCCAACTTATTCCAAACAAGACATGTAAATAATAGATGAAGGGGATTTTCAAGTTAAAACTTTGGTGTCCAGCCTTGTTGATGAATAGGAAGGATCCTTACAACTTTAATGCTACCGGCATTAATGACACTTACGTTCTGAAGGAAGAATCTAGGACGCCTAAGACTTCAAACTTCCTAATCACATATTCTTCTTGCTGACACTAAGGAGCCAACCTTTAAAAAATAGTATAATAATAAAAAGGAATAGATAAATGTATGCTTTCCTCAACTTATATTCTCAAACTTAGGGTTGATTTAAATTATAATTCCTTGTAATGTAGGTGTTCTGCAAAATGGACCAAGGTGATGAAAAAGCTAAAATTAAGATGACAGTACCTTTCCTATTGATAGAAAAAGTCTCATGACTAGAATTTTGTTAATTTGAACTTTACCTGTCAGAATTTTCTTAAGTGTTTGGTACCCAATAAAGTTTGTATTTTAACTTGTAGAGGATAGACTCTAATTTTGCACAGAAATACAAATTGACTTATTTTACGTAAATGCCCCAGTATTCCATAGTGCCTCACTGAGTAAGGATGTGGGCAACGATCCGCCCTCATAACTAACTCCTTCATAAAAACTCTCCAGTGGCAGTATTAAAAAGTTCAACAAACCGGCCTGACATTCACTCAAGGCTTTCCACAATTTGGTCCAAATCTATCCATCCAAAGATTCATGTAATACCTCTTCATAGAGTATTGCTATGTTGTACTAAGTACTGGGGAAACAAACGGGAATAACACTCAGCTCTTCCCCTCAAGGAAATACATTCTAGCTCAGGAGACAGGTGAGCAACCAGGTAAATTGAATATACATGAACAGTGTTATATTTATAAGCACATCTGGTCATGACGGAACTTAACAGAGGCACTGAACCCCATCTCAGGGGTTTGAAAAGGCTTCCGGGGAAGGGTGACCCCTATACCAAAACATAATGCATATGTAGGAATTAGCCACTCAGAGAGGAGGAGGAGGGAAAGAAAACACTCCAGACAGAGAGAATAGCACGCCTAAAGACCAGGCAATGAGCAAGAATACAGCAGGATCACGGGATTGCACAAAGTTCAACATGGCTGAAAATGTTGTTGGGGGAGTGAAGGGGTTGCAGCAATGGCAAGGGGGAAGGTGGGCAAGGTGGATGGAATGGAGCGGTGAGACATGAGGCAGGACAGGGTCTTAGAGCCTGGTCACAAAGGCCGCATATGCCATGCAAAGAGTCTGTTTATTCTGGTGACAATGAGGAACAACTGAAAAGTTTTAATCAAAAAAGGAGTATGATCAGATTTTCACTTTACAAATCAATGTTTACGCTGTCTTGTGACTAGAAAGGGGCAAGCCCTATTGCCTTTTAATTGTGATCTACTCATTCCCCAGCCAAATGGATTCATTAGAATCACAGAATTTTTTAGTTAAAAGGGCTTTGGGAAAACCTGATCTATCCCTATGCTTTGGATGAAATAACAGAGAACCATAGTAGGTAAAAGGAAATATTTTATTTATGACACTCTACCCAACTATGGATTCAAAACTATATACTTTATGATCAATCTCTTCCTCCCTCTGAATTACAAAATATATGAAGCTGCTGTTATCAGTGTCTCTGCAAAACAGATTAAATAGATTATAGGTTTTATCTTTTCTCATACAATGTGAAGGTTGCTGTACCTTGTTCAGCAGCTAAATATACCCATACTAGGTTCCTCTGATTGTCTTGGTTGTAACTTAGTTGAATCACGGTCACAAAATTGTTTACTGTATACCCAGCACTGCATCTTCCTTACAGGCAGGAAGAAGTAGAAGAATGAAGGGCAAAAAACATGTGCCAGTTAAGTCAAGCCCCCTTTTAAAGTCTGATTACATTTCACTGGCCAGAATTATATTACACAATAATTATCCTGGTTTCAAGGAAGGATGGGAAATGTAGTTTGTGAGCTGGGCACACAGCTATCTTTAACAAAACTGAGTTGGGGTTTTTGTTTTTAAGAATCATTGTTCATTTTCTTCCTCCCCCCCCCCCCCAAATATATTATTATTGATTTCAGAGAGGAAGGGGGAGAGAGAGAGAGACAGACAGAAACATCAATGATGAGAGAAAATCACTGACTGGCTGCCTCCTACATGTGCCCCAACTAGGGACCAAGCTTACAACCTAGGCACATGCCCTGACAGCGAATTGAACTGTGACCTCCTGGTTCATAGGTGGATGCTCAATCACTGAGCCACACCAGCTGGGCCAAAACTGAGGTTTTGTTCATAGGGAAGGCGAGAATGGTATTGCATAGGTAGTTAGAAATTTCTGCCACATTTTCCCGCTCACCTTAGAATGAAATTCTTATTAATATAGCAATTATTATCCAGACATTTAACAAACCACAAAAAAGCTTCTCTTGCACTTTGTTCTATTGTCTAAAGCTAATTTTATTCACTTATTTTCATTTTATTTTATTAACTTTTCCTGTCTGCTAATTGAGTAAGTTCCCTGGGACATATGAAAAAAACAACAACAAAAAAACTTTAATGTTTGTCATAGGCTGAGCACAGTGCCTTATTTTTCAGTAAGTACTTAGTACATACTGTTGCTTTGGCAAATACTAAAAATTACTTTGTACTGTATCTAGCACAGTCAACAAAATTATACACAGATCAGAAATTTCCAAGAGTCTGCCATATACTTTGCCCATGGATCTATGGTGAAATGGTAAAATATAAACAATGTGTTAATAAATCCTTTTCATAAAGCTAAACGTTTTCAAATTAAAAGAATGCTTATTCTAAAGTTATATTCTTACTACGTTGTGGTGAATAAAATACATTTTAAATAAAATGTATTTTTAATGTTTGTACTTAGCAGAATAAAAATTTAAAACATTGCTAAATACCCTCACACTTTATTTTTGGAAATTTTATTGGCCCATGATATCAAAAATCTTGGAAACAGTGCTATTTATAATACACTTACTGTCCCAAGGAACTGTAAGGGTACCTTCTCCCACTATAATTATTACAACTAGTAAGTCCTCTTCTTGGTCACTGGCTCTTAACTGAGACTGCCAAGAGACTCCTAACTCAGCTTGTTGCAGGGTGAAGTTCAGCATTATTCAAGTCAACCTGGGACCATACTCAAGGTCAAGTTCCCAAACTGGTCTTTCTGAACTGTAAGGTAGCTGAGTGGCACAGATACTGCGGCAGCTTTGTAGTAGGAATTCAGCAAGCAGCAGGCACTCCATCACCACCTCCCCCATAATCTAGTCAAGTGTCCAAATGAGCTACCAAAATGCAGACAGCCTCCAAACACTAGAAAACAAATCACAACAAAACCTTTTAAAAAGCAGAAAGCACAAACATCCAGGCTTGGATAAATCACAATTAACTGTGACCCTCTGGCAGTTGAGAGACTAATTCTGTTGTCATGCAGTCAAGAGTGATAACAATAGCTCATATTTTAGTGCTATTTTACTTCAAGCTTTGTGTGTGTGTGTTCTGACTTCAGTCTTACTGTTTTTTAAAAAGTGCAAGAAAATATTTACTTTTTGCTGTGACAGCAAAATGCAAAAGATGAGAAGAGGGTTGAGACAGAGACGACAAAATAAAGCCTATATAAATAGTGGTCAAAAAACTGAAAGTATTACACTGTGACTAACTTGTTGCTTTGCTCTGTTAAGATGAATATTGTCCAATCATAAACTAATAAAAAACATTAATTTTAAATTTTTTTGTAGTATCTGGCTGGTTATAATGACCAGCTCTTTTAAAACATTAATATACAAGCCTTTACAGTAACACCCCCCCTCACACACACACACACACAACTGCTATTACTTACACATAATTTGTTTTCTGGAGTATTTCTTTATCCTTACCACAAGCTACTTGATTAACACAGCTACATTTATTGAATGCCTATGATATGAAAACACTGTTAACTATAAAGAACTACAGTTATATATTTCTAGTCTGAGTATCAGCATCATTCATTTGATTAAAAAAAAATAACACTTTTAGACTTCTTTCACTCACTGAAAACACACTCAGAGTCAACTGCAATTATCTACACTAAACAGAACTAATTCCAACTTTTATTTCCATAGAATCACAGATACTACTAACATGATAGGTTCGTGATATGAACATGAATCGGGTATTTTTTTTTTTTACCCAATTGTGTAGAAATAGCACTAAATAAGAAAAGTTCAAAAAAAAAATCCATGACATTTTAACATTTTTCTTGAGCTCTCCATTTGTAATTTTTATTTCCTTTTCTCTTTTGGGAGGTGGGCGGGGGGTAAGTTTTCCCTCCCATGATGCTTTCCTAGAAGCATGAAGACCTCACAGGAATCCTTGGTTACCTCACTCACAGGCAATTTCTCTAACCAGCTGTGAGGAAGGAAGCAGCACTGGCCACTGAAGAGGCTGAAGGAGGAAACTATGGAACAAACAGTGCATTCAAAGGGGACGGGGACCTGGACCACAGAGGGCATTTTCTTGGGCTTTTGTCCAGCCTAGGCCAGTCTACAGGTATAGTTAAGACAAACTTGTTTCTCATACTTAAAAGAAAATTATGAATGAAGAAATGGCCACTAACCATCCTTGGCTGTGAATAGTAGAGAAGGGAACAGGTCATATTAAAAAATACATTAATTAATAGCTCAATTACAAGGAAATTCCTGTGGGAGAATATATTATATGCTCTTTAGACCAGACAAATTTATGATGATTTATGCCATTACAATGAGTGCAAATGAATTAATAATGATTGGCCACTTATTTCAAAGTGTAACCAAGAGAATGAAGCCCTTTTCCATTTGCTAATGTCCATCAAAGAACAAGCCTGGCAGAGTGCTGTCTAGAATTCCATTCCTTTGCTTTATACAGTTACCTATTTGATTAAAAATAATTCCAATGTAGTGTGCATTGTTCATGGATATAAAATAATTAACAAACATTTCTACAACTAGATGCTTTGCACTAATGCAGTTATTAAAACTGCTTTTAAACATTTAACATCCTGCATGGCATAAAAAGCAAGTCATCATTTCTTTTAATAAAAAGCATAAGATAACTTTGTTAAATTAGGAAATTCATTTGATAAAGATATTTTAAAACTCATTAATCTAATATTAGGTTAATCAAAACAGTCCTAATTCAAAGTAATTAGCTGTTTCTTGTCCTACAATCAGAAGCGTATAGAATTCAAAAGCTCCCTGATTCCAAGTATTTTTTTCTGCTCTATTTTGAGTTATAAATTAACCAGGTTTTGATATAGGGCGACATTTAATCTCATCTTGCTTTGAGTAATTAATGTATTTCGGATGGCAGACTAAAATAGACTGTGATAGATAACAAGTGCTGATTGTTAGACAATCTGGGGGGCAACAATAAAGAAGTAAAATAACAGAAGTTCATGATATCAAAGAAGTAAAAAAGAAAAAAAACCCAACACCTTAAAGTCTACCAAATCTTTAGTGAGTGATCAAACACTTCTATTTCCTGTTCACAAAAGGTGTGGGGTTATTGAACTATATAAGCAGAAGGGGGAAGGGAAGAAGACAAGAGAACAAGGGTTTAAATTCCAGCTCTAGCACCTATTGGCTAAGTGACCCTTTAATTCATTTGATATTTACTAGTAATAGGCTCAGTAATAGGCACTGTTTTAAGTGCAGGATAACAAAGCCTGCTCTCATGAAGCTTATATTCTAGTTGGGACATAAAAACCAAATGAACACATATGTATGTCAAGTAGTTCTAAGTCCTGAGAACAAAAATGAAGCAGAATAAGTGTCGCAAGTGATAAGCAGGGAAGGACTCTATAGGAGGTGACATTTAAAAGGAGACCTGAGCGAAATGAAAGGGGCGTGTGCAGTCACCGGAGTACAGATGGTTTTGAAGCCCTGGGACTGAGCGGTGCCTCGGGAATCAGTGTAGGTGCAGCAGAACCTCTACAGGCTGGAAAGTAGAGAGAGGACCGCCAACAGTGAGGACAAGTGGCTAATGAGGCGAGAGAACCAGGAGAGGGCAATGTCATGGAAAGCAAGGGAAGGAAAGTGTCAAGTTTCCACATAGCTGGAATATGCGCTGTCAGGAGACAGAGACAAGGGCTGAGGCTAGCTTATTGGATCTGGTAATGCCTAAGTCACTGGTCACCTACCTGCAAGGTTTCCATGGAATGAAAGCTGGGAGAGCCTGTGAAACAGATTCAAGGAAGAATGGTAGCCAAGGAAAGAAGGGAAGGTAAAGGTAGTCAGAATATTGATTCTAGAGTGGACACAATTATACTTTGATTTCTTATGACTACTGACAAGTTAGCATCCATGTGACCTATAGCTATAGGATGAGAAATGAGAGAAATGAGTATCTGATATATCATGTATTCCTCACTGAACATGAATATAGTAGTATTCCATGTCCTGTGCATGGCCTCCATCAGCCTTCTCTGGGCTGATCACCTCCAGGAACCAACCAATCAGAGGCAGCCCCTGGCCTTCAAAGCAGAGACTGGCTCCAGGGATGAACTCCCCTAAGCCTGCAGCTTCACTCTGTCTGACCAGGAATGCATCTGCACCCTTTCTGTACACCAGGCAGCACGCTGCGAGAGGACCTGCCAAACAGATCCCAGGGTTCTGAGGATGCCAATAGAGCTCTCCAAAGTAACCGACTCACCACTGAATCAAAAGGCTCACAATCAGTTATTTCATGCTTTGCACTACTCCAGCACTTTTAGAATTTAATTATTACTTAAAAATACATGAAATCAAAACAATGCCATTCTCTAAGAAATATAATTAATGTTATGGCAAAAAACACAAACGTTTCATGATAACTTCATTATTGGCCCTTGTTTTTAAACAATACACATAGACTAAGTTAGTAATCATTATAAGATAAATCACAAGGTAATCTTCTAGGTAGTCTAGTGGAGATTAAAATTACTTGGTCTCTTTTCTAATGACCATACTAAAACATCCCACTGGAACAAGGACCTGCTGAATGTTAACCCTTTACAGATGTGTAGTCCAAACTAGAAGTATGTGCTACTAGTAGACACTAAATAGGAAGTTGTGATATGGAGACTGGAGTAATCACAGGAAAAATAAACTCAGAATTGTGTTACATGCAGGCAGATGGACAAATACAACATTCCCAATACGAGCACTCTAAATGTTTCCTTTCTACACATTTATTTTATTGAAGTTGAGTAAGGAGAGAGGAAAAAAGATGAACAAACAAGAGTCACTCTGCTGCCCGTTTCTCAGTCTGGACATCTTTGTTTAAGCTTTGACTTGGCTTAAATGAACGAATTAATATTGACAAAAACATCAACTAAGCTAATGAGTTGTTAGTTAAGGCAATAAACATGTCACATTAGAGTCAGTGCAGTAAAGAGGTAATTAGCCCTGCAAAAGCCCCACTGATTGGAGCTGTTGAGATCCTCTGCTCTTAACCTTTGAGTCCATTATCTAACCCAGGAGTGGTGGCTATGTTAATGGGGACTCGCCAGGAAACAGCGTCCTTGCTGGAGCAGCTAAGCCTGCCCTGAGAATTCTGGGACGAAAGGGTGGTGGTGGGTTTACAAGAGAGCCATCAGCAAAGCTCCCTGAAAAGCTGAAAGAGAGCTCTTTGGGGAATAAATGTTAACGTCAAACAAGGAGAGAGGGCAAACATATTTTCAAAGAATTATTTAGGGGCTATATGTATTTTTTAACAAATGCATACCTAGCAATATGATAAGTAATATACAATGTGACAAAGGAAAGTCACTCCAACTATTAAAGTCTCTCTCTTCTACAAATAAGGATGCTCTGATCCCTTCAAGATAAATGGCCACAATACAGTGCATTCCTGACTATCTGAGTTACAGAAGCAACCAAGATCACAATTAAAATCACAGATCATAATTCCTATTCATTTAAAACAAAAAAGAAATATACATGGTATTACACTTCTGAAATGTATATGTTGACACAAATACCTACAAATTATCCTTCAGAGCAACTTGCTCTAGATCTGTTTTAGTGTTGTTTTTTAAAACTTGCTAAATTGACTGATTTGGCTTTAGGACAACCAAAACTAGCACTGCAAAGTCTATGTTGAGAAAAGCATCAGATGCTTATAGGAAAGTCAAAAGTAGCAGGACAGAATCTATGAATTAAAATACAGCATGCATGGCCCTTGCTGGTTTGGTTCAGTGGAAAGAGCATCAGCCTGCACTTTGAAGGACTCTAGGTTCAATTCCAGTCAAGAACATGCAACTTGGCTGCAGGCTTCACCTCAGCCCTGGTAAGGGCACAGGGCCATGTGCAAGAGGCAACCAATCCTGCAGAAGGCAACCAATCAATTACTCTCTCACATCAATGTTTCTCTCCCCCTCCCTTCCACTTTCTCTAAAAATCAATGGGAAAATATCCTGGGCTGAGGATTAACAACAATAAAACATGTATGAATAAAACACCTATCCTCTAGATTAGTGGATCATTCCTGAAATAAAGGAAAAGACCACACTGAAGAACACAATTTGACTTTGCATAATGTTTATAATAACTCCCTCCAAAACTATCACACATAAGCTAAGTTTTGACATTGCTTCTAATATTACATATGCAGATAGATGTTAATTGACACTAATCTATGCATATAGATTGATACTACACTATCAGGAAATATTTACTTTTCCTTTGAAAAACTTGTTTTACTTTAGAGCTTAAAAACAAACACATCATGAATTCAAGATAACACTAGGCTGACATTCATTTTGCACATTTTAATAATTTTATGTTATTTTCTTTTACAGAGGAAGAAAAGATTCTGTCCCACTTTTGTTCTTAATGAAAGTTTGATGAAAGAAATGGTTAGAGACACAGTTCCTCACCACCACTGCTGTGTATGTACAGTGTGTGTGTCTGGGTGTTAGAGGAGGAGAGATGTGGAACATTTACTATACAGTAAATCAATATGTGCTATCTTTTTCCAGGCTGAGTAATTTCGAAAGGGACAGGAAGCAATTAGCTGCCTCACACCTTATTAGCTCGTGTATGGTTCTAATATATATATATATATATTTTTTTTTTTCTAATATATATACATATTTTTTCTAATATACATATTTTTTAATTTTCCCTCAATATAGTTTATTTTTACTAAATTTGAAAACTAGTTATGTTCCTTAATTTTCATTAATTCTTTTATAAAATCAAATTTAGATTGAAAAAAGCACTATAGACCAGTCTCATTTTCAATAAAAGAAGTAATGCTGCAAACCAAAATAAGAAATAATATTTTTTCTATTATTCTACTGTCATTGACAGCTAAGTATAACCTGAAAAATATACATATTACAGTATTATTTACTTCTTATATTATAACACAGGACATAAAACAATGTCCAAATACGTCTAAACTGTCTAGGAGCAATAAAAAAAAATAAGACTATCAAAATATTTTTAAGACTTCACATCCATGGTATGGATTTGATATAATTATTTATATAATAACTTCATATCTAAGCAGTATATCATAGAACAATGTATTCAATCTTTTTTTCTATCCCAACATACTTGAGGAATATAACATATTACCAAACCCTGTCTTATTATGGCAGGTCAGGAGCAGAATGTCATGAGTATAATTTGAGAAACTCCTCTGCAGGATTCATATATGTTCCACACTCCACACCTTGGCCCTGTCCCTTCTAGTCAGGAGGCAAAAGCTACCCTCCTCTCTCCAGTGACTGAAAATCGTGGGTAGTAGTAGAGAGCTCTGAAGTAAGACCTGCATTCTAACCTCAAGCCCACAATTTAAAAAAAAAAGTTTATTTCAGAGAAAGGAAGGGAGAGGGAGAGAGAGAAACATCAATGATAAGAATTATGGATTGGCTATTTCCTGTACGCCCCTACTGGGGATGGAGCCCACAACCTGAGCATGTTGCCTGACCAGAAATCGAACCATGACTTCCTGATTCATAAGTGGATGCTCAACCAGTGAGCACACTGGTTGGGCTCAAACTTACAATTTGATTTTAGGCATTCATTTCCTCATCTAATGACATACAATAAGATGGGAAAGAGACCTATTTCTTGAGTTGATAGGAGGATTAAATGATCTAACACCCACTTTGCCTTGACATATTCCTCCCCCTCCATCTCCCAGTATATAATTACACAGAAATTGTTCCTTATTTTCTTCAATCATAGGTATTAATTTGTATATTATACTAAGACTCCACAAATGGACTTTTGTAAAAGTGGAAAACTACTAGGACCCTAGTCCTTTTAAAAATATATAATATAAAGCATTTTACCAAAGAGTATGAAAAAGTAAAATGAATAAATGAAGGGAAGGGATAGAAAGAGGGAAGAAAGGAAAATTATATTTGTTGACTGGCTGATAGGTGGGAGGTAGTGCACTGGGCCTTTACATGCGGTATTTTATTTAATTCTGAAACTAATTCTGTGGGAATATGATATTAGTTTCAAATTGGAAGATGAGGAAAACTGCTTCTCAGACACTTAAATAACTTATTCTAGATTATACTGCTAGTAATGCCAGAATAAGGTTTGCCTGACTTGAAATCCTCTGTTTTGTCCATTATGTTATATACAGTATTTATTTAAAAGTAATAGGCTATGTCATAGTCCAGACTTAAGATGAGATCTGCAAAGAAATTTTATATTTAATGTTGCAATTTAAATATATCAACTCGCTTTTCTCCTGGTAACCCCAGAAACTGTAAAATCATTTCATGACAATCAAATAATCGCTGAATCATTTTAACCTGTGTGAAGAATGAAAAGTCTATCAGGCATCACTCTTCAAGGATGGTTGAAACTGTTATCAGAATGATCTACATACATCAACACATAAAATGAAGACAAAGAAAAGCAAACAAATACAACACTGGTTTCCCAACCTCCTCCTGTTATCTCTGGCCTAGTTACACACAGCTCACAATGCGATTTTTCTTCCTCTCAAAAGCTGCAGTGGGTGAATCAAATGTGAAAGCAAGATCAATTCTGTTCCAAGACAGTCAATGAGCTTAAGATCAGACCTGTTTGGGTTTATGGAGAGAATCTAATTATGCCAGCATAAATATTTGTTTATACAACTATATTACAGAGGCAGAAAAAAAGAGAAAATACCTTCACCCACTCCCCGTGATGAGCAAATTTCACAGCTATTGATAGGGTAAAAAAAAAGAAAAAGAAAAATTTAGTTTCACATACCATACCATCCATATTTATAGCAAAAGCTGTAGAGCAAAATATCTTCATGCATCATATTTTATAAAAAAAAAAGACAAGAGCTGGAATGGTCCAACTTTCTCATTATGATAGATCAGAAAACAGGCTGAGTCAGGTTATGCACCTTCCTCTAAATCAAAGGTCTAGAAGCCAAAGCTCCAATCTCAAAAACCAGCATTCTCTCTATGATAACACAAAGTTTCCATAATAAATGGGTTCAACATTATCATCATTATAGCTATGACTACAACCATATACCCCAGTGCATGGCACACTTCTGGCACTGAGGAAGCATTAAAAATATTTGAGGAATGAACGAAGGGATTTGATTCATATTCCACTGTCCATATTTTAAGTTATCATTCAAGATCTTGGTTAAATTTCACTTTATTTATCAAGCTTTGTTGGTCACTAAACCATGTGTCCCTGAATGTCTGGAGTGCATCTTGTTCACGCCACTCAAAGAAACACAGACTTAGAAAGCTCAGAATAAGAATGGACTTGAGAGATGATCTGGCCCACAGGTCGCTAATTCTTAGTCCACAGATTTGTGGACTCACTGCAGGCCTATAAATTTAGAACACTGAGTCCGGTGGCATGGAGTTCACTATCCTGTGGGACAGCCAGTTCCATTGTTAGACATCTTTTTTTATTACATAAAACTTCAAAAAAGTAGAAAGAAAAGTATAATAACCAGCTTCAACAGCGTGACCTCCTGGCCAATCTTGTTTCATCTAACCCCTCACTCATTCTCCCCAACACCTTGAATTACTTTGTAGCAAATCTCATCTATAACTACTTCAGTATAGGTGTCCAAAAGATTGGGACTTTAAAAAAATAACCACAATACTATTACCACAGTAAACAGAATTATCAATAATTCCTAATATCATCAAATAGCCAATTGCTGTTCACATTTTAGTGATTCTGTTCCCCTTGCTACCTCTCCCTCTTTTTATTTTCTTCACTTTTTTACATTTGTCTTTTCCAATCCTAATCCAAATATGTCTCTTTATTAAATCTCTTAATCTACAATTTGCCCCTGCCCCTTCTGGGAAGATATCATTTCTTTTGTCGCACTGAGATTCCTAAAATCCAATTCTGCTGAAATAGCCTTTTCATGGTATTTAAAGAGTGTTCTTCTGACCTCTGTTACGGTATTTCTATAAATTGCCTGAAGAGATTCAGGTTTAAATTAAAAAAAATATATTTCTTAGATGTATTTCCATCAAGAAGTATATAATGCTCAGCTGTCCCTTTTTTGGTCATCTTAAAGAGCCATTAATTGATTAAGATGGCAAAATGGTGATGTCCTCTCATCTCTTCTTCATTTATTGGCTAGAATACTGTTATCAAGAAGAATTTTCTCACATCAACCATTTTGTTACAATGAGATGATTTGTATAAAATACACAGAGTAAATGTTTATTTCTCTTTATTTATGAGTTTTCACTATAACAAGTTTATTTCTGGCATCATTCAAAAGCGATACTGAGGTTTGTGTGATTTTCCCCCTCAGTATCAGATCAAACTCTTGAATCAAAATAAGTGGATGTTTTTCTGTTTCGATCCACTGTGCTTATTTTTATTGCCTTTTTACTTGTCTTTAAATATAAATAATTTAACTTGCTTCTGAATTGTAAGTCATATGGAAAACCATTTCTACAACAAATTAGTTTACTTTTAGCACTCATATGATTTCATATAATATATAAATAAAATTTCAAGAAGGTATCAAATATAAAACAGATTGCCTGTCTTAAACTGTAAGTTTTTAGAGCAAAAACACTTGTATCTCTAAACCCATTAGAATAAATCTAGTTAAAAATGAAATTGAAATTCTTAACAATATCTTTAAAAAATGATTTGTAACAAGAGAATCAATACCATGTAGGAGTTTTTTAAATGGTTTTGGATAACGTATTTCTTAGATTTCAAGTTTAATTTAAAACTTTAGTCTTTTCTTATTTCATCAAACTTCTGTTTCCTATATACTCTAAGTTGTACGCATCCTTTAATATCTGTGAGACTATCTATATGCTTTCTTGTTCTACTTGTCATAACTTCATGCCAATTTCTTGCATTAGAATATTTGCCCTAATATTTACTTCCACCTGCTTCATCCCTTCCAATCCTCTCAATATTCCATAAAAAAAAATAATAATAATAAATAAATTTAAGTTTTGTAGTTCATCTGAAGATGACCATACCACAAAGATTCTGGAATTTTGAGAGAAAAAAACTAAAGAAAAGGGTATCGGAAAGTGACATTTCCTCGGTAATACATTCAAACATGAATTTTCACATAGTGACTTACTAATCATAATTGAGAGCAAAGACTCTGCTTACTGGATTATTCCTGTCTGTCAGGAATGAACTACATTACTTTTCTTGGTTTCCACATGTAGAAGGCAGGAGTAACTGCCAATCTCTACTTTCCACACAGTCATGCAGTTTAAATATGTTAATGTCCCACGTTAAATCATCTGAGTATCTTAGATTCAAAAGGCCACAAAACACATCATTGCCCCCAGAGTTAGGTTAATGTTGTCACTAAGTCTGGAAGTGATTAAATTTAAGAGCAAAAAGATTTCTAATGAATAGCTTCATCAACAGCTAAGATTTTAAAACATACACTGTATTAAAATTCAGTCCTTGCATTTTCATATTTGAGCTATAATAGTCCTACAAATTTATCAACCCATTAACTTTATAAACATTATAATACTGTACTTTAAATGGAAAACCCTGAATTATTACTAAGGATAGTCCATTGTAATTGAAATATATTGTGAACCATGACAAGGTGAAATCAGTCTAGGTCCCAATCTAAATATTTAAATAAATTCATGTCTGGATAACATGGGAAAAACTGACTGCTTATCACCAGTGAGATGGCACCGAGTCTATCAGCTTATCTGTTGCCCTTTTCTTGAGGTTGACAGAATAACTCAGAATCCAACTTGTATTAAAAATGGAAAAACAAATTTAAAAAATGGAAAAACAAATGTCAACAAGCTGCTGTTTTATTAATGGATACTCACTATCCATAGCTCAGTTCTCAAAAGAACAAATATATCTTACCACAAGAATGAAGATTATTAAAAATAATATCAAACTAATTATAATTTCATTCATAGAATTCAAAGACCTTGGTAGCCCTCATCTTTAGGAAATATCAGGATATAAAAGTAAACCAATAAAAAATGCACAATCTCAAAGGTGTGCTTTCTAATATCATCTTTGCAGTCAAGACTATTCATTAAATACTAGAGGCCCAGTGCACGAAATTTGTGCATGGGGCGGGGGGGGGGGAGGTGTCCCTCAGCAAAGTCTGCACTCTCTCCAATCTGGGACACCTTGAGGGATGTCCAACCGCCCGTTTAGGCCCAATCCTATGGCCTCCCCCCCCCAACTGACCTCCCCTGCAGGCCTGGTTCCCCCAACTGCCCTCCCCTACAGGCCTATGTGATCGGGCCTAAATGGGCAGTCGGACAACCCTCTCACAATCCAGGACTGCTGGCTCCCAACTGCTCACCTGCCTCTGCCTGACTGCCCCTAACCACTTCTGCCTGCCAGCCTGATCACCCCCTAACCACTCCCCTGCCAGCTTGACCAATGCCTAACTGCTCCCCAGCCAGCCCAAATGGCCCTAACTGCCCTCCCCTACCAGCCTGGTTACCCTTAACTGCCCTCCCCTGCCAGTCTGGTCGCCCCTAACTGTCATCCCCTGCTGGCCTAGTCACCCCTAACTGCCCTCCCCATTACCCCCCCCCCCCAACTGACCTCCACTGCAGGCCTGGTCCCCCCAACTGCCTTCCCCTGCAGGCCTGGGTCCCCCCCAACTGTCCTCCCCTGCAGGCCTGGTACCCCCCAAACTGCCCTCCCCTGCAGGCCTGGGTTCCCCCCAACTGACTTCCCCTGCTGTCCTGGTCCCCCCCCCCCCAACTGCCCTCCCTTGCAGGCCTGGTCCCCCTCAAATGCCCTCCTCTGCTGGCCCGGTCACCCCAACTGCCCTCCCCTGCAGGCCTGGTTCCCCCCAACTGCCCTCCCCTGCAGGCCTGGTCATCCCCAACTGCCCACAACTGCCCTCCCCTGCCAGCCATCTTGTGTCCACATGGGGGTAGCCATCTTTGGCCACATGGGGGCGGCCATCTTGTGTCTTGGATGTGACAGTCAGTTTGCATATGACTCTTTTATTATATAGGATAACACAAAAGTGCCACCCTAGTTGCAAATATACAATACCACCAAGGGGCAATCACCTTGATGTTCAAAAGTTAGAAGGCAGCAAAGAGTTTAGAAAGAAAAATCTGCTGTGTTAGGTATGTCAGAAGGCAACCAGATAAGCAAATGTCAAAGGAGTTATCTGCAAGGATTTATATAATCCTAGACATAAAACACATGATTCAGAGAGCGAAAAATCTGTTGACCAAAATCTTTTCTGCCAATGCAGTGATGAGGGGCTCACCTCACATTTGCTGCCTCAGTATAGGATTGAGTCATAAGTCACCCATTAGCTTTACTTTCCTTAACATCATTTCTGTCTCTCATCCAATTGTGGTTAATTTGTTTTCTGGCTTATATAATCTGCTTTAATGACTTGGTGCTCTTCCAAATCACAGCACAGCCTCTGCTTTAATATTAAGTTGAACCATGTGAAATGGCCAATAAGGCAAACCTCATTTGATTGCGCTTAGCTTTATTGTGCTTCATAGATGCTGTGTTTTTACAAATTGAAGGCAAGCCCCTCCATCAACAAAAATATTATGCCTTGCTCTATTGCAGTGGTCTGGCGCTGAACACACAATATCTCTGAGGCCTGCCTATATTTGACCACTTTGACATTAAAGAATGGCATTGTCATGGGGTACAAGCTAACACTTGATACATCATAGTCCTTACTACCACCACACCTGCAGCATATGCATTTAGGGACAAGAGTCACATGGGCCTTCTACCTTTGTGCACTCAGGTGACTACATATATGTGATATAAGGGAGGCACTAAATATAAAGACTAACTTTTTAATATTTTACATCCATTGAATAAGCATATTATATAATTATATATACACATCCACAAAGGCACGATCTACTGTGCAGTTACCAAAATTAACTTGATTGACAACTTATAGGTTCAGCATAACGATTTCTGGGCAATGAAAATAGCTTGAATGACATACTACCTATAACTATAGAATATTACTATACTTTCAGAGTGGCCACATCAATATTTTAGGGCTTGTGCTACTGCCCAGAACTCTCCCCTTCCCAGAAGCAGAACGACCTGCTCCAGTCAAACCAATGCCATAGGAAGCTCTGGGAGGGCAGAGGACCGGCCCTGGAGACATTCTGAGCAGACTGCTCTGTAATGCGATGGTCAGTCAGACAAAGTAGAATTTTAAATGAGCTCGGGCTTAATACATTGCCTTTTCTTGGCCTAAACTTCTCTAGTGCTTAAAAATCCAAAGAATCCTCCACCTACCAATAGTGATCCCCTATAAACCATTCAACAGGAAAACACTAGTAAGCCCTGCCTGTCACTCTCATCCTTTCCTAACGCCAGATGCTGTCCCCGTGACTGACAACTGCAGCTGAAATGGACACCACTGCAACATTCTACAACATCTAATGGAAGTGGGCTGCCTTCTCTGTTCTGGAGAAAGTACATGGTAATGCCTACTGGGACTGCGGATAAGAGATTATAGGAATCATTTCTTCAGTCTGATAAAGTAGCAAATAGCAGGCCCAGAAATCCATAGCAATTAAAAGGCAAATAAAAGTTAAATATAGAATTTGTACATCTATTGTACATTATAATCAAAGATCTGATCTTGTTAACAAATCATTAATTATTCCTTATCACTAACATCCCTGAGAAGTAGTAGTAAGTGATGGGACATTATAGGCCGCTGAAATGCAAATTTGGAACAATAGTCGCCAACCATCATTTATTTATCCGTAAATGCAGAACAGTTTGTTGTGCTGACCACACATGGGCAGAGTGCAGTTTTGTGAGGCCTGGTGCAGTTCTGTAGTAAGCCCACTCCTTTCAGTAGGTACATGACTACATTGTCTAGGGATCTATTCAGCTATGATAAAGGTACTTCTCAGAAAGAAACACAGAGAACAATTTCTTGGTTAGTCTTTCAAACCATAAAATAATACTATCATAACTCAATTCAAAAAAATACGGAGAAAATAACTGGTTCATTATAAAGGACCAAGCAGAGAATAAAATTTTAGTGATCTGACTTATTAGATTGGTTTTTAGAACTATAATGATCAATTATTTCTTCTAGGACAGTTATCAATTGGTAGTCTCTCAGCTCCAAATCTACCACCTCCCCCTGGCTTTGTAACAGTAGCGCTGGACTCTGTAAACACCTCTTTGCCAGCTGGAGAATGTTAAACTTAGTCAACAGAGTGATCCTGCAAGAGGAAAGACACTTCCACACAAGCAGCTCTGGCCTGCCTACCCTGGGAAATAGCAGGCTGCTCTGACTCATGTGGACCATCACTTGCCCCCAGTAACATGTGCTGCATCAGAGCACCTTCAGTCCCATCCCTCCACACTGCTCACAGACAACAGGCCCTGCCCTTGGGCAGGCTTTCTCATGCCCCACAGGCTTGGGGTTTCCTCAGTAGCTCCACCTCCTTAGAAAGAGGGTCTCTCCCAGTCCCTAGTTCCCTTATTATCCATTTTATTTCATCCTAGACAAGTCGCTGATCTTCTGTTACTTCTGAACCCCTAGGAGTTTCTTTTACCTCTTTTGGTAGTCGGCCACACAAATCTACATTTCTTTATCTATCTGTATGCATACTTAAGACCACCTATCTCAAGATTCCTTCTAATGTAGTCCCTTTTCTTATTTGTAACTGGGAGAACCACTTTTAGTACTTTGGTCACTTATTTTAGACCCTTGAGTAGATACTATTTACGCTAAAATTGAATAAAAATGTACACATTTATGTCCCTATTTTGTTCACTAGTTTATAGAAAAGCTACTGATTTTTTGTTATTTGTCTTGCTGATTAATCATCTGGCTACCCCTGAGTGATATGATCTACCTTAGGTTTTTTTGTTTTTTAAATCTTTATTGTTAAAAGTATTACCTATGTCCCTCTTTTCCCCCCATTGACAACCAGTACAGCATAGGGAATATAGTCAATATTGTAATAATTACATACGGTGCCAGGTGAGTTCTCTAGACTTACCAGGAGGATCACCTTGGAAATTATATAAATGTCTAACCACTATGGCTTACATCTGAAACTATTATAAAATAATATTGAATCCAAACTATAATTGAAAAAAAGTCATATAAATTGGAAGGAACCATTCTGCAGAGCTGTCAGAAAACCTCAGACCAAGATTATTTTAAAAACCAGAACTAGGGCTCTAACTGGTTTGGCTCAGTGGATAGAGTATTGGCCTGCGGACTGAAGGGTCCCAGGTTTGATCCCAGTCAAGGGCATGTACCTTGGTTGCAGGCACATCCCCAGTAGGGAGTGTGCAGGAGGCAGCTGATTGATGTTTCTCTCTCATCAATGTTTCTAACTCTCTATCCCTCTCCCTTCCTCTCTGTAAAAAAATCAATAAAATACATTAAAAAACAAACAAACAAAAAACAGAACTAGGAATGTCCTATGGGAAAAAAGGAGGGCGGGAGTTGCCATTTGCAATACAATGCTAACACTTGTCACTGACTCAACTACACTCAGACAGTCTGGGGAACAAGAAATCAAGGACATTTAAAATTGAACTAAAATTGAAAACTGAATCAAGGTAACTAATACATACATACATTAGATGGTTGTCAGAGTCTTATACCAATGCTTCATCACAATCTAAACCAAAATATTGTTATAATGACTTCATACTCTATTCCTATAAGGTACAAATCTCAAACTACCACAGATATTATATTTGGCTCCTGAACTAAATTCAATATTATGCAAGTCCATGAAGCTGGATATGTGTAGAGAATATGTGATGTAGAAATAACTGTAGCCTGGTAAGCTGATATAAGAATCCCATAAGGAGGGATGGCAGAAAATACATTAAAGATGCTCAGTCAAACATATGGCAGAGCCGTGGAACCTACAAAAACAGACAGAACAATTGGTACAAACAAAATAAGATAAGCAAGTTCAAGTGGCAGCAATAAACACAAGCAATCTATAGTTAGAGTAAGAATAATCACATTAATAATTTCACAGAACCCTGCAATTTTAGATGAAGTGGCTTTAGAAATAATCTTGTCCAACTTGCTTGTTTTATGGAAGAGGAACCTAAAGCCCATCAGTGCAGTGAATTAACAAAAAATGATTGCAAATTAAAGTTATTTTTGGAGAACACGGATGGGATTACATCACCAAACAAGGCCTATAATGCAAGTGTCAGATCTCTGTTAAAAATGATAAAGCTGTTACACAACATAAATTATTTACAAGGAAAAACAGAATAGTGAAAATTTCCATTGGATCTGAGCTTCTTATTGTTGATGTGGTTAAAATAAAAAACAAGATAAAACACATGGTTTTACTGAAAAACTTGGTGTTTTAGTATATTTTTACATAAATCCTCTAGGAGCAATGTGCTTTACCACAAACAGTGGAAATATGTATGTATTGTAGGAAAAGTATTCTGGGCTTGGGGGGGAAATGCATCTGAATTCAAATCCCTTACAAGACAGGCAACCTTAAGGACATTATTTAATTTTTGTGAGTATCAGTTAACTCATATATGAAATATTGACAACAATACCTACCTCCTAAGGTTCTTGAAAAAGATTTTAAAAGGTAGCATATATACATACAAATCTCCTATTAGATAACAATGCTTTAAAAAGAGCTATTTCCTTTCCTTATCCTCCTATAAACATTTCTAGTAAAAATAATAACTACTAACATTTGACTTAACACTTGAATGTCAGGCACTTTCTAAATGCTTTGCATACACTAATTTACTTAATTCTCACAATAATTCTGTGAGGTAGGTGCTATCATTATTCCCATGTTTAGTTAAAGAAACTAAGTTATGAGTTACTTTGTGGTGATATCAAGACTGAAACCCAAGTAATCCAGAATAATAAAATGCCAATAAAAAAGCTGAACTACCTCAAGAATTAGCTCTGAGAGCCTGGCCAGTGTGGCTCAGTGATTGAGTGTCCACCTATAAACCAGGAGGTCATGGTTGGATGGCCTATCAGGGCACTTGCCTTGTTTGTGGGCTTGATCCCCAATAGGGGCCATGCAGAAGGCAGCTGACGATTCTCTTTCATCATTGATGTCTCTAACTCTCTCTCCCTTTGCCTTACCCTCTGAAATCAATAAAAATATATATTTTTAAAAAGAATTAGCTCTGAGGGTAATAAAATGCCACCTGTTCACTCTGATTAATTCCCATTTTCTCTGCCATCTTAAAATACAAAGAAAATTATAATTTGTACATTAAGGTAGTTCAATGAGCAGAACAACCATATAACAATTAAAACAACTAAAGATTTCTACATTATACTAGGATTCTCTACTCTGGCTACAAAAGAAAATTACATACGAAGCTTTAAAAATAATATAGATGCCCAAATTCCACCCCCTGCGTCCTCAATACGAACTCTAGGGTAATGCTTATGTATTCTTAAGGCACTCTACATATGATTTTAGTGCACAGCCAGAGTGAAGAATTACAGCTCTAAACACAGAAGGTGTAATGGTGATGCAAATAAAGTGGTGTCTGGACCAGGTGATTTTCAAAGGTAAAATTACAAATGAGAAGTGGTGGGAAAGACCATGGAAAGCTGAGTTGGTGCAATGAGAATGAATGAATGAAGTGGACGGTGGAGTAAGAAGAGTGATCCTGCAAGAGGAAAGACACTTCCCCACAAGTTTAACATTCTCCAGCTGGCAACAAGCCAGGTAAGAAGGCAGGATTCCATCCCAGTGCGGGAAAGGCCAGGTTAGGAAAATGAGGCTAAGTAATGAGAAATGCAATCTCTATGGCCACAGCAACAACTCAGCAACACAATCTGATGACTTGTTTGTAAACTTTGAAAATATACACTCTTTTGTCATTGCTTATCCTTACAAGTGGCATGCTGCTTTCCTCATCATTGTTGGTACTTTTTCTCTATCTGGTGACTACCACTGGTTTTGCTACCACTAGTTGTCCTAATCTTGCTGCTAAAACATTTGAGATTTGGTTTAACTTTCTTACCTTAAAATTTAGGAAGTAAATTCATTATAAAATCATCCTTAACCAATATTAACATATTCATTAAACAAAACATGCATTGTTAGGAAGCACAGGAAGTATTTGCAGAACCATTTTCACGATAGCAGACTACAACAAAATGAAGTCAAACATAGCACCACAGGAAACTAAACACAGTATTTTCCATGTAACATCAGTGAAGTTATGCACCTTGGCTAGCTGATGAACGCTAATATTTCTAAAGCCCCACTGCAGGGAAAAAGTGATTTTTTTTCTAATCTAAATATTTTACACCACAGAGACAAGCCAGTTCACAATTACAGAGGTGTGGATTTTGCACACATTTGTATCTCCATGGCACCAGCACATCCCTAAAGAACGATTCAATAAATGTTCAGATTTAAAGGTGGCCTAGTACCTGCTGCCTTGATCCTCCTCTTTTTCAGCACCACTTTCTGAATCTTTCTTGTAACACAAGAAAACTATTGGAAATGGTGAAAATACACTGATTTAGAGTTGGAAGATAGGTGCTCAAGTCCAGGCTTGATACTTTTTAGCAGTATGACCTTAAAACATTTAACCTGTGCCCTCAATTTATTGTCTGCAGGAAGAAAGTTTAATCCAAAGCCTCAGTTTCTTCATCTGAAAAATGGGAGTAATATTAGGACTTATTTGATAGGATTAGAAGATCACATAATACAAGCAAAATGCCTGCCACAGTGTAAATGCTCAGTTACTATTATTAATGTGTCTTGTATTGTGGTAGGTGCTAGATGAAATATCTGTCTTGCAGGGTAATAGGAGCTCAGTATAAAGTTGGAATAAAAAGTGTGTTAAATAAATAGCAGTCCTGCTCTCCATTTCTGTTGATAGAAAGGGAACTGGGACACACATAAATTAATTACATCAGGGGTGGGGAACATCTGCCCCGTATAAGGCCCTCGAAATCATTTGGTCTGGCTCTGCTACGGTATTAGGGGTGAGTTAAATGTTTAACCAAATACAGCAGGCTAATTTTTAAGTTGATAATTTTGTACGGCCCACGAATGATGTTATCAATATCCAAACGGCCCTTGACAGAAGGAAGGTTCCCCACCCCTGACTTACCTGCTGAGTGGGAGCTGGAGAGGTTTCCCATCTCCTCCACTCCACAACTGAAGCACTCACTTCCCAAGCTCATGATGCAATGGCTAATACACCTCAGCCCAGTCCCTCTGTGGGGTTTGCCTTAAATGGAAGAAAGCTGCCTCACTCAAGATCACACCCCCTGCTCAGGGCACCAATGACTTGATTCCAGTGACTGACTGACACAAGAATAAAAGGCCAAGCCCTCAGTCCTAGTTCAAGACAAGTCTGAAGGGCCATCCCAGCTCCAGAGTTCCTTGAGATGGGCTGAGGCTTTCTAGGCAATTGAAATGCAATTCAACTTCTCCCCTGCCCAATCCTGCTTCTTTCACTCTCCTAAAGGTGTTAATCCCAGAACAGGTCTGCATACAAATCTACCTCAGAGTCTGCTGCCTAGGGAAGTGACTTATGACACTTGCCCAAAGTAAGAAAGCTAATGAGATCAAAAAGGGATTTACTACAGACGTGCCAGCATAATTCCACAATTATAAACTGAGCAGAAGAGACCAAATGAAAGAACCAAAAGTCCTACAAGGTAATATTATAAATAATACCCTAAAATAGTCTAAAATGCTTTATTTTATGGAACCAAATACAAATGAAGAATCTCGACTAGAGTTGGGCTGATGTGAAGCATCCGTTGGTATGTGGAGAAGAAAATGGGAAGGTTACGAAGAAGGTGAATTTCCTGAGATGCTTTCTATTTCTCTTCAGAAGCAGAGACTAATTGGACAAGAAGGGCTATAAGAAGAGAATAGTTCCGGTATTTTATTTTATGTAAGAGGAAACTGTGACCCAGAGGGACACTTCACTTACCAAGGGTACATACAGGTAATAGGGTGGTCTAGTGTAGGCCTCTTGATCACAGAGTCCTTTAGCTTTGTCTTCAATATGTGATTCTGATGTTTGAGGTGAAGTGTAACACCCACAAAAGATTCATATATATTCAAATCTAAGTATAAAATGTGTTATAAAACTAAACTAAATATGACTTTTTTTTAAAGGTTTTCTTATTTTCAAAATGTTTGTATTAACTTTAAAGAGAGGAAGAGAGAGAGGCTAAAAATCACTTTTGAATTCAGTATCACTCTTCCCTCCCATCAATGTGGATAATTGGAACATAAAGAGTTTTCACAGAATGGCTTTATGAGGAAGTTTAGACTTCACCTCTATACCTCTAACTACATTAGCAATTAAAGTTCATCAAATATTGTATCTTAATGGCCTTATCTCAAAATGAGCATAATTATTATCTCATTCAATGAAATGCCATAAAGTCTAAATTTGTAATGGCACCAATACATCCTACTAGTAAATACCACATAAACAAATAACATGGCAATACATACAGCAACTTCAAGCAGGTTAACATTATAACTGGTTAATTAACACACAACTGATTGAAAAGAGCCTACGTAAGACACAGCATATTTAGATAGCTAACTGTTTCTAACAAGGAGAGCAAGATTTAAGCTGATAATTATAAACTGGTAGGCAAATTTAATGCCAAGAAACCTAAGATCTTTGATGAAAAAGTAGGGTAATGGAATGAAATTTAAAGGCAAACCCCTCCCCCCCCCCAAAAAAAAGTACTTTTCAAGTTATAAAGTGATAGCACAGGTTAGTCATTAAGCCCTTTCAACTAGCAGCCACTGAACAGCAGCCGTTTATATACTGGTCAAAAGCATGAGCTTTGGAACCAACAGATGGTGCTGAACCTCAAAGGGCCATTTCCTAGAGGTATGAACTCAGCCAGGCTGACTAAACCCTTCTGTGCCCCCTAGCCTAATGTGTTAAATGCAGATACCACTTTAAAAGGTGACTATGGACCATTTGGTGTGGCTTGGTGGTTGAGCGTGGACTGATGAACCAGGAGGTCACAGTTGGATTCCTGGTCAGGTTACATGCCCAAGTTATGGGCTCGATCCCCTTTGGGGGGGTGTGTAAGAGGCAGCCAATCAATGATTATCTCTCATCATTGATGTTTCTATGTTTCTATATATCTCTCTCTCTCTTCCTCTTTGAAATCAATAAAAATATTTTTTTAAAAAAGAAAAGAAAAGGTGACTATGAGGCCTGAGTTAATGAATATAAAAAGCTTAAAACTGTAGCTTTTTTGTTATTGGTGGTGGTCTTATTATTATTACTCTCTGATTCTCAATATCAAGTAGAGATGAAAATATTACAAACACTAATAAATATTTGCTGCATTCTGAACCAAAGGGGGGAAGGGGCGTGACAGCTAAGTTATAATAGGGCTTCAGGAATAAAAGCCTCCAACACCGTCCCTTGATTTCACAGCAAAAGTACAGGATAATGATCCAATGAAGTTCTCAGCCATCGTAACTCCCAAATTAACATATATCTTTTTTCTGTGCTAAAAGTTAAAAAAAAAAACACCAAAAGAACATATTGCAATTTGTTCTACAAAAAAAGCTTGTGATGCATTCAGTAGGATATTTGGTCCTTAACATGACAACATTAGAAATGATTTTGCAATGTGGCAGGAACATTTTGACCCATGTAAAGAAGTTCCAACATTAAGGTAACAACAGACATCAGTATAAAATACCCTTACCTGTTACTAACACACCAACTACAGAACTAGAACAATGTGACACGGGCCCTTTGAGCTCTGCTTGTAATTATTTCACTATTTTAAAACTGGTATTGGAATATTTTTAAATTAGAGGAAATTCCCAATTCCTCATTCATGCACTCTAAAATATTATTTTTAAATGGAAATAATTGGTGTTCCACCTCCACTCCTAACTTTTCAAATCATGTTCAGGACATGTCAGGTAGTTTTTGAGAAATGATTTTATAAGTTAAAAGTTTTAACTTAAAGCCAGCTTTCATAAATTCCGGCTAACATTTTGACCAAATTGTGAAAACTCAAATCTCAGAAATGTGTTAAGAAAAGCATTTAAAAACCACATTTGAACTTTTAAAAAGAAGTTTGGGCAACTATGACAGAAGGTAATGTACCAAACAGATTGTCCTCCTTCCTAACTTCATCTGAGCTTTCTATGTGAGTTGAAACTGGGGATATATTCAATATTCTTAGATTTTGTTAACAAATAATATGTATTGAGAAGCAATACATCAGCATTAGGAATTTCAAAACTTACAAGTATGTCTGGCCAGTGAGTAGTTGGATCCACCACTAGTCAAACCAAATCCCTCAGGAATCTGACTAGAGCTTCGAGGTCTGGTCAACAGTTTAGGAGGTTCAATTTCAGCACCAAATTCAGCTCCTATGACTCCTAGTAAAACAATAGCAGTAGCTTGTTTCCGTCTTTCCTCGTAAGATGTGGAAATTTTTTTCACTTGTGGGACACTTGATAAGCAACCTGAAAATCAAAACATAAGAATATAAATTAAAAGAATATCAATACAAAAAGTCATATGATTATAAAAACATTCAAGATTGCTCATTCAGGAAAGAAGTCTTTTTAAAAAATGGTACTAGGACAACTGGTTATCCACATACAAAGGAATGAATTTGGACTTCTACCTCTCACCTTGCAAAAAGTCAACTCAGAATGGATTATAGCCCTATATATTAGAGCTAAAACTAAAGAACTTGCAGAAAAAAATATAGATGCATATCTTCATGATCTTTAGTCAATGATTTCTTAGATATGATCCCAAAAGCAAAAGTAATTTTGAAATATTTTTAATTGGATTTCATCAACATTAAACATGTTTGCACTTTAAATACAGTATCAAGAAAGTAAAAACAACACATAGACTGTGAGAAAATATTGTCAATCATAACCTAATAAGGGATTGTATCCAGAATAGATGTTACAACTCAATAATAAAAAAATTCTACTCTTAAAATCGGCAGAAATTTGAATAGCTAATTCTTCAAAGACATATGAATGGACAATACACACGTTAAAAGATGCTCAATATTGCTGGTCATTAGAAAAATGTAAATAAAGACTCAGTGAGATACCATTTCATATCCACTGGGATGGCTCTAATAAAAAGAACAGGCAGTAAACAACCTGTGTTGTTGAGGATGTACAGAAATTGAAACCCTCATGCAATGGTGATGGGAATGTAAATGGTACCACTACTTTGGAAAATAGTCTGGCAGTTCCATATGGACCAACAATTCCACTCCTGGGTATCTATCTACCCAAGAGAAATGAAAACAAATGTGTACACAAAAACTTGTACATGAATATTCACAGCAGTATTATTCATAACAGCCAAGAACTGGAAAAAACTCGAATGTCCATCAATTGATAAATGGATAAACAAAATGTGGTATATCCATCCAATAAAATATTATTCAGTAATAAAAAGTAATCAAGTACTGATATACTCTGCAATGTGGATGACCTTGAAAACATTATGCTAAGGAAAAGGTCCTTATAAATAATCACAAATTGTATGATTCCATTTGCATAAAATGTCCAGACTAGGCAAATCTATAAGGGACAGTAAGTAGATGAGTGATTGCCTAGAGGTAGGACAGGAGTGAAATGGTTAAGGATAGCTAATGAGTGCTAGGTTTTTGAGATGATAAAAAGTTATCCTATCTAATAAAGGGGGAATATGCTAATTGACCCTCACACCATCACAAAGATGGCGGTGCCCACAGCCAATAATAAGGGAACATGCTAATTGACTGCCCTGCCCTCGAAGATGGTGGCGCCCACAGCCACAAGATAGCGGCGCCCAGTCCCCTCAGCCCCTCTGGGGTGGCAGGCTCGCAGCAAGGCCAGGTCCACCCCCAGGTGGGCCCAGCCTTGCTGCACGCCTGCCTCCGGAGTCCCCAGTCCCCTCAGCCCCCTAGCTGCCCAGGGTGGACCCAACACACAGGCAAGCCTCGGATGGCAGCTGCCCAGCCGCCCAGGGCCGCCCAAGGCTCAGGTAACCAGGGCCTGCCGAGGCTTGTGCTGCCGGCAGTGGCAGCAGCAGAGGTGTGATGGGGGCATTGCCTTCCCCTAATCACCAGATCGCCTCCCACCCCTGAGGGCTCCTGGACTGTGAGAGGGGGCAGGCCAGGCTGAGGGACACCGCCCCCCACCCCCCCGCTGTTCAGTGCATGAATTTTCATGCACCAGGCCTCTAGTAAAATTATATTATGCTTATATCTGCACAACTCCAAATATACTAAGAATCACTGAATTTTATGTTTTAAAAGGATAGATTTTTATGAAATATAAATTTCATCTCAATGAATCCGTTTTTACAAAAGACTGCTCATTAATTCATTTATAAATTTGCCCAGTAATTTAACAAATATTTATTGAGCATCTACTTTGGGCCAGGAAATTGGAGATATAAAAAGAAATTGTCCAGGTCCTCAAGAGCTCACTAGTGCATATAAACAAGGAGAGCCTATTCACAAAGGAAGAAATGATGAATTTAAAACTCAAATGATAGCCTGGCCAGTGTGGCTCATTGGTTGAACCAATTCCACCCATGAACCAGGTCACGGTTAGATTCCTGGTCAGGGTACATGTCTGGGTTGCAGGCTCGATCCCCAGTAGAGGGCCTTTGCTTAGTCCTTTGCTCAGTCCTACACTAGCCTCAACCATTTATTTTTTGTTTGGTATTTATTATGCAATATTACCAGCCATTAAATTACATAGAGAATGAAGGATATCATGATATACATGTACACAAACAACTTAGTATAATCTGCATGCAATCTTATTTTACTAAAAAGTAATGAACTAATGTGGATATAACTAAAGTCTACTATGGATTGTGTCTTGACTTCACTATTCCTTCCCCATGTCCCAAATATCACCATGATCCTGACCTTATCAAATGTTTTTTAATCTATTGTATAACCATATCAATGTCACCTGAAATGTTGTATATTTTCTGGCCTCGAACGCTTGCATTCTCGGGGTAAACTCTAGGTAGACTGAAGAATGGAAGGATGGATAGATGTCTCTTGATCGATAGGTAGGTAGATAAATAGGCCAGCCAATAGACAGACCCTGAACTAAATTTGCTAATCAAGTTTTTTTTTCACATTTGTGTCCACAGGTGAGATTGGACTATAGTTTTCTTTTCATACACTATTCTTGTTGGGCCTCAGTGGCAATACAATACAAGGCTCAAAAACTGGGTTAAGTAACTTTCTCTCCCCAATTCTTTGAAAACAGTTAAATGATTCTGGCAGCTTATCTCAGGACATTCTCCTTCTGGAGTCAGAAGGCAGGGGATGAGGTTGAGGTGTGAGGAGGAGCCAGGCGAAGGTATATTTTTTAATATAAATTCATTATTTATAATAGTTACTTACTATTTAATTTTCTATTTCTTTTTTTAATATATATATTTTTTATTGATTTCAGAGAGGAAGGGAGAAGAAGAGAGGGAAACATCAATGATGAGAGAGAATCATCGATTGGCTGCCTCCTGCACACCCCCCAACCCAGGCATGTGCCCTTGGCTGGAATCGAACCTGGGACCCTCCAGTCTGCAGGCCGACGCTCTATCCACTGAGCCAAGCCGGCCAGGGCTTTCTATTTCTTCTTGAGTCACTTCTGACAACTTATAATTTTAAAATATCTATTTCCTCCAAGTTTTTGTATTTATTGATGTGAAATTATTTACCCTATTGCCTCTGATTTAAAAAACTTAATTGTATAAGTTCCTATAATCACTTTAAATAATTTATTTGTGCCTTATCTAATATTATTTTTCATGCCTTTCTTGATCAGTTTGCTAGAAATATATACTTTATCAGATTTTTAAAAAAACACATGTTGGTTTTGACATTATTTCATTGCTTTCTATTTCACTAATTTTTGCTGTTATTTTTTTCCATTTTCTTTAGGTTTCATCTCTAATCTCTCTTTTTCTTTGTTTTAGTTTTAGGTTATTAAGTTGAAGACAACTCATTTCTTTATTTTTTATTTTCACTCAAGGATATGCTTTTTTGTGTTTTTCTGGTTTTCTTTTTTTTTTTATTGATTTGAGAGAGAGAGAAGGGGGAGGGGGAGGGAATCATCCCTTGAGAGAGAGAAACATTGACCATTTGTCTCCTGTATGTACCCCAAGTTTCCTGTATGGGATCAAACCCAGAATCTAGGTTGAGTCCTGACCGGGACTAGAACCCACAACCTTTTTGGTGTACAGGAAAATACTTCAACCCACCAAGCCACCGGGCAAGGGCCACAACTCACTTATTTTCTGTTATGGTAAACACTGCCAGTCACATAGGTAACATTCATTTTCCTTTTCTCCTTTAATAACACAACCTCAATTTTAACCAAGTAACAATGTACTCATATCCTTTCAATGTCCTTCCAGGAGCTAAGGAAGCCATAGCCTAGATCCTGGCTTTAAGCTTTATTCATGATATATTTTAAGTCCTCTCTGCTCATAGGAGCCCAAAGCCTGCTTCTGGAAAGCAGCTAAGCAGCTAATGGTTTCAGCCCAAATTATTGCATTTCTATTCCATTACCTGTCCACAGAGATATCTATCTTTACTGGGTCTGGTTATGCATGCCTCTTTGGTTTTCTATTTGTGTATTTTATCCATAATAGCTATATATTTGGTACAGAGGGATTTAAAAAGTGAACTTCTAGAGCCAACTTGATTGGAGTTCACCTTTCTGCTCCTTCAAATATTAATCCATCCAGTTTTTCTGGCCTTTTTCAGTACATTGCTCTATACATTAATTAAATCAAAACAAAAAAAGGGGGAGCCTTCAGAGTTCAGTATACCAACCAAGAAATTAGCAGCACGGGCCTCTGAATACTTTTAGATGTTTTGTTTTATTTTATTTTTTCTCATGTCCTTTTGCTTTGTCATTCTATACTACTGAAGGTAAGGCAGCTGAATAACAATGGGGGGAAGGGGGCTACAGAGGCATCAAACCATGAGAGGCCTTTGTACAGCAAGCTAAAGACTTTTAACCTTTGATTAATGGAAGGCCACTGAACAATTCTGTATAGGGTGGTGACATCAGGTTCATTCATTGTTGGAGAGGTCATGATAATAGCAGTATGGAAGGTAGACTGTGAGGGAAAACAAGACAAGTTGAACCAAGAAACAACTCTTGCAATGATCAAGTAGAAAATAGGAAGTGCCAGTGGTGGTAGAAAGTCATTCATTCCATCAGTTAGTCATTTATTCAGCACATAAAATTGAACATCTAGAGTACATGGCATTATGCTAATAGGAATTAATTAGCTAATATGAATTAATTGGGATGAGAAAAGCAAGGTCTCTGTCCTTATTAACCTTAAAGGCTACTAAACAGAAATTAGAAATGTAAAGGTTACAAAGTCAATAAGAACTTTACAAACTGAGAGAATAATATTGTTTAAGAACCTAAAGCAAAAAGAAATCTGAACATTCTATTTCAAGGATAGGTAACTGGTCTAGAACTCTATGAGTGAAGAGGAGAATGGTAGAAAATGAGGTGAGAGTCAGGAAAGGGCCAGGTCATAGGTGGCTCTATTGGTCATATTCACATTTAAATTTTTATCCTTTGAACAATGGTGTTAGCAGAGGTAGCCAGTTTTTCTCAAATTTGTCACCTTTAGAATACAACAAGGATGCCAACTTGTCCAGAAGTGCCATCCTGCAGACATAGCATATGACTCCTCTCAAGGACAGCACCAGACTGACCTGGATTTTGCAAAGCCCCTGCCCTCGTGGGAAGATTCCCCTTCCTTTTGCTCCTCTCTTTGTCTGGCAGTAGGAAGAATCTTTGTGCCTGAGGATAGGCAGGACTACATCCTTGACAGCAAGGAGAAAGTACAAAAGATGAGGCTTTCATCCATTTATCCTTGTAAGATTACAAGGCCCAAGAGTCTTGGGGAGATATGTGTTTGTATAGGTAGCCAGATAGTAATAAAGGAAGAGGGCAAAGGAAATCAGACATTATTAAGCATAATCAACTAGGAAGCATACGCCTGTTCACTTCACCAGGAACTTACAACTTCACACACTCCCAGGGGAATCACTGGGCTGCTTCCTGCAGATCACTGGGGAAAAGGCTAGAACAATAACAGGGAAGATAAGCACACATGCAGCAGGAGCCAACATGCCAACCATAGAGGCCTGTCAGTCTAGCCTGGGAAATGAATACTTAGGGGTAGGCCCATCAGAAGTCCATGAAAGCTTGGGAAGTTGATTGGTTAGTTTGAAAAAGGGTGCTTGATCTTTCCCAAGCCCGAGATAATATAACCTGAGCCTAACAAAGACAAAGCCCTTCTCTCTCTTGCACAGCAACACCTACTAGCCCAGTTTATTCCCATGGTCTCTCTCCATAGTAACCATGTGGCCCTAAGAGCTGCAGGCAGGCAGCTGCCTGGACTCTAAACACAGGCTCCAAGCGGAAATCTGGGTACAGCAGCAGAGCAATGCATTTCAGCCAGGAACAGCACTACCTAGTAGGGACCGAGACTGCTGAGCCAGACCAATGGCACAGACCCTTTGGACAGTGGCCTTGATGAAGGTGAAGCTGGACTTTTTCCATGATGGTATGGATGGAAATGAGACATTGCGCACCCAGGGGCAGCCTTCTAACCTTACCACACCACAACCCCTTCCCGCCCCACCTCCCCCGCAACACGTGGGTCTGACTCTGAGGAAGAGCATGATTTCCACCAGCAGCAATGGAGAGATAATCAAGATAGGGTTTAAGCCACACAGTAACCTAATTAGATTTAGGGTTTTAAAAAACCATCTGAGAGCATATGAAGAATGCTAGAACTGAGGTGGTCAATTAGGAAGGTACTGTACAAATTAAGGTTGTTGAGGAGGAAACAAAGATGGCGGCATAGGTAAGCATCTAAACTGCTGCCTCGCACAACAATTTCAAAACTACAACTAAAAGACAGAACAGACACCATCCAGAACCACAGGAAAGCTGGCTGAGTGGAAATTCTACAACTAGAAGGAAAGAGAAAAGTTCACGGACAACTGGAGGAACGGCAAAGGGTTGAGGTATGGCAAAGGGTCTTTGTGCACGCAGAGAGAAGGAAAGCTGAGAGCCTGGCTGACTTTCTCTGGTGGGAGGGGGAAGGAAGCCGCCGACTGCACTGAACCCCAGTTCTGGGTGAAACCCCGTGGACCCAGGCTCATACAAGGGGAGCCTGGACTGTCAGGTAGAGAGAAAGGCACTGGGAGACTCAGAGACCTGGGGGAGGGGGTCTGGAGGCATGCGCACCAGTGTGCACAAAGACTGAGGAGGTTGCCACTCGCTCTCCCTAGCAGAAGGGAGTCGGAAGCTCCTGACTGCACTGAACCCCAGTTCCAGGCGAGCCCCTGGGGACCCACGCTATTGCGGGGGGAATCTGGACTCTCCGGCGGAGGCTAGGGAGCTGGGGAAGGCAGAGATCTGGAGGCGCGCATGCACAAGGGAAGGGCTGATGGGAAGCCAAGACTGTCTGCTCCGCCCTGAGACTCCACCCCATCCAAGCTGAACACAGAGGCTTTTGCAATTTGGCAAGTCTAATCCTATAAGGCTGTCTCCAGCACCGAACTTCTCCCAGCGTAGACACAGCTGATCCTCACGGCCAATTGGCCTGGAGGTCAATTCCTCCCAGTGATACCAACAACAATCAAGACTTAACTACAACAAGGCTGTACACACAGTCCACAAAGGGGTGCACCAAGAGTGTCCACCTCAGGTAACTGGGAGGCCGACCCACTGGGCCATATAGGAAACCTAGCACACAAAGCTACCCTACCAACTCAGGGAAGCAGTGAAAATGCAGAGACAAAGAAACAGATTACAAATGAAAGAAATGGAGGAAAACAAACAACTGGATATAGAATTCAAAACCACGGTTATAAGGCTTTTCAAGAATATCCTAGAAAAGGCCAATAAATATAACGAGACTCTCAAAGATATGAAAAAGGACCAACTAGAAATTAAACATACACTGACTGAAATAAAAAATATTATACAGAGACCCAACAACAGACTAGAGGAACGCAAGAATCAAGTCAAAGAATTGAAATACAAAGAAGCAAAAAACACTCAACCGAAAAAGCAAAAAGAAAAAAAATCCAAAAAGTTGAAGATAGTGTAAGAAGCCTCTGGGACAACTTCAAGCGTACCAACATCAGAATTATGGGGGTGCCAGAAGAAGCGAGAGAGCAAGATACTGAAAACCTATGTGAAGAAATAATGACAGAAAACTTCCCCCACCTGGTGAAAGAAATAGACTTACAACTCCAGGAAGCACACAGAACCCCAAACAAAAGGAATCCAAAGAAGACCACACCAAGACACATAATAATTAAAATGCCAAGAGCAAAAGGCAAAGAGAGAATATTAAAAGCAGCAAGAGAAAAACAGTTAATTACCTACAAGGGAGCACCCATACGACTGTCAGCTGATTTCTCAACAGAAACTATGCAGGCCAGGCGGGAGTGGCAAGAAATATTCAAAGTGATGAACAGCAAGAACCTACAACCAAGATTACTCTACCCAGCAAAAGCTATCATTCAGAATTGAAGATCAGATAAAGAGCTTCACAGATAAGAAAAAGCTAAAGGAGTTCATCACCACCAAACCAGTATTATATGAAATGCTGAAAGGTATTCTTTAAGAAGAGGAAGAAGAAAAAAGTAAAGATGAAAATTATGAACAACAAATACATATCTATCAACAAGTGAACCTAAAAATCAAGTGAATTAAAAACCTGAGGAACAGAATAAACTGGTGAATATAATAGAATCAGGGGCATAGAAAGGGAGTGGACTGATAAATCTCAGGGGGAAAGGGGTATCAGGGAGTGCAGGAAGAGACTGGACAAAAATCGTACACCTATGGATGAGGACAATAGGAGGGAGGTAAGGGCAGAGGTGGGGTGGGAATTGGGTGGAGGGGAGATATGGGGGGGGGAGGAGAAACAATTGTAATAATCTGAATAAAGATTTATTAAAAAAATAAAAATAAAAAATAATAAAAATAATTTAAAAAACAAATTAAGGTTGTTTGGTGTTGGGATGTAAAACAGGAGATAGAGAGAAATGAACAGCTTCAAGATTCACTGTGAGGTCTGAGCAGTTAATGGTAACACTGCCAAACGATTTCAGATAACCTACCTGAATCCTTTAAAAAAAATCCCAATTTACTAAAACAAAAGTAACACAAAACAAAATCCTTGCCAGAAAGTTAGATATGCGTTCTCCAAAAGCTGAATTAAAAAAAAAAAAAAAAAAACACACACCTTAAGCACAAAGCTTTTAAGAATACACTTGAAATTTCATGAATTTACCTGTGCTGAAAGGCTGAGTAAAATGTGGGCAAGATGAGCTACACGAGTCTAAGAAGTGGAAATAGTAGGATATTATAAAGAATTTAGGCAGTGGGCCCTAGCTGCTTTGGCACAGTGTCATCCTGCAAACTGATGGGTCTCAAGTTCGATTCCAGTCAAGGGCACATGACCAGGTTGTGGGCTCAATCCCCAGTACAGGGTGTGCATTAGGCAGTTGATGAATGATTCTCTCTCATCATTGATATTTCTATCTTCCTCTTCCTCTCTGAAATCAATAAAAATATTTTTTAAAAAGAATTTAGGAGGTGGAAAGAATAAGAAAGAAAAATTGAATAAGAAAGCAGTACTAAAGTATTTAAGGGAAAAATGGGGGGTGGATTATCTATAAAACTAAGATGGTAACATCAAAGAATGGATTCCAAACTTTTCTTGGAATCCAAAAACTGTTTATTTGGATTCCAAGAAAAGTTGGGTGCAATTGAGTACAGAAAAGATTTGTTGTTGTTGCAGCTATAGTTTCTTAGCTTCTGCATGTCACACTTTATTGTTTAAAAAAAGTTAGTCTTGGACATTTGACATTTGTTTTTAAGCAGTGTATAGAAAGACAAAAATCTAAAATGAGCTCAGAAAGAAGAGATTCATCTTTTAAAATATTTCCTTTAAGATGTTAGTTATTACTGATTTTTCTAATTTAATTTCGTATAGTATATTTCAAATCACATGCAGGCTGCTTCATAATGATTTCTCCCATTTTATAAAATTACAACTTCCAAGGTTTAAGTCATATTTTGTAACATTTCTTATAAAAAGCTTCAATTAAACATTTTAGTAACCAAAGTTTTATTAACCAATGTCACACCAATAAATTCAATAAAATAAAATAAGACAAAATAAGATATTTAAGTAACATAATAGCTTTTAATCCGGTATCATACTATGCATTTCTGTTTCTTCGTGTATTTTTTTTTCTAGTTTTAAAGATAAGAAATGTTAAAGCGAAAGTACAAGTATGTACATGTGATTATAGATTCAAAGTATAACACTGATTTGTGATAGTTACTAAAGAGGGGGAATATCCTAAAAACTTAACGATACCAAAGAAGAAAAAAAAAATCAATAATCACTGCCTGTGTGTTTAGAAGGATGAAAATGGCCCCTAATTCTAGGCAAAGTGATACTTAACAGTTTGATAATCTGTACCTCAGTACATGCATTTAAAACCAACTTTATTTATGTACAAGAACAGACACCAGGGGTAAGAGCTCCGTGCAGCTGCATCTAGATTCGTGTAGTATATATTTTACGCTTTACATAGTATTTTTGAAACAGGAAGCAAGCAAGGCTCCCCTCCCCCAGGCCTCAGCAAGAGCATGCTCCATAACAATAGTTCAAAGGAAAGCTCTATTCTGCAGTTGCACTGATTGTTCTGTCAGCTGACCTCTGCAGAAGGGAATTGCTAACCGCTGCCTTGCTCCTTAGCTGACAAATGAATGATCGCAGCTCCATCTATTTTCACTATGGCTGCCTCTAGCCCAGGTGCTCAGACAGAGAGCCCGGTGTGACATCTTAGATCAAGATGAATTGGCACAAACTCCTGATCCAAGATTGTTTTATACCATTTAATTTAGTTTCTTCCCCTGCTTGGATGAGCACAGCTCTGGTTATGGATTTCTATTCTAATGTACTGAAGCAGGCCCTGAAAGAAGCCAATGAAGCAGCTGCTGGAGCAGGGACTGCAGGGATACTGATCAATAGGCAAGGCATTGACCCCAGCCGGTCAGCCTCCGCCAGGGCCACTGCTGGAAGGCGGAGGGGGCACAGAAGCACACAGGGGCTGCTTCCAGTAGGAAATTAAACAACAGGGGCATTTGGAGAGCTCCGCCTCCACTCTGGCCCTCCACCTTCTCTAGGCTCCTTTTGTTTAATTACCTTAATCTTGTCTTAACTCCCACTCCTCAGGAAAGAATTAAGACTTTAGGGAAGTTTTAATAACATACTTTAAGACAGCCATTTGTAAATTGTATCCTTAAGCTAATAGAAAGAGCCATAACAGGTGCCCTCTGCTAAGTGGCCAAAATATGAAATCTTAATTAGCTGTCAAGTACATCACTTGGTGTAATTTAAAGTTTGGCATGTGCACAGGCTCCTAAGAACACTGTCGAACTAGCTATGAACACTACGGAGGTTGCAACTCCATGGGATGTAATTTTTATCAGAACTTAGATCTGAAAAGATGATAGTTCTTTGTTAACAAGTAGAGGAAGTAAGAGCAAGGAGAGGTCCCCGTAAAAGAGACACAGACCGATAAGTGTGTATAAGGTACAGATGCCCATCCCTACTTTTTTCTGAGAATACACAGCTGTTTCTGATTCTTTTGAGTTTTCAGATTTGGAAATATTTTAAATCATAGGCTTGTGCCTGTGTTTTCTCTGAAATAATATAAGACATATGCAACTAGCTACAATGTTTTCCTATAAATAAACTGACAACCAAATGGGACATTTTGAGATATTAAAAACAAAACCATTCTGGAAAAGCAGAGCTTTCTACAGTTCCATTTGTTTCATGAAATTTTGGTATTTTTTCACAGAGACATGCCTCCATTTAATCATGCTAAAGGGTGACATGGAGATCCATTTTCTTGACAGGACGGTTGATCACCCCATCATAGTAGGAAAATTAATGCCTTCAACTAGCCCTGTGCAGAAGCTCCATGCAACGGAAAGGACATAAATGCTCTACATTTTAAGTTGCAAAGAGAATACTTGTTCTGTGTAGGAAATAGGTTTACTCATTACTGAGTTACTTTATATATGATTTGAGCCTTTGATTTTATTAAAATAACCATTTAATTCATGATGTGTTCCTCAAAAGTACATAATTGTCTTTAGATTTAGCATAATTGACTCTAGATTTACATGACCAGGAGTAAACACTTCACTTACAGCTTAACTAGAACACAGGTAAAATATTTGGGAAGTTTAAGCTATTTAAAGGGCTGTGAGATATTGATTACTTCATTTAAAAAGCAGTCAGAGAGTGCAACCAAGAGGTCAAGATAAATTTAACAATTTGAAGCACTTTACTAAATAACTCTAAAGATCATGTTAATTGGCTTTGTGCAGTTCCAGGGTAAAATTAATTTTATCCTAGCTTACAATAAAGGGATTAAAAGACATATTAAGTTCTTCAGTTTTAACTGGAGTAGAAATCAATGGATTTGAATTAAAGCTAAAGGCAGTTTTATGAGAGATGGACTACCAGCACATACTTTACATCTGCTATTAGCCATATATTGATGAAGCTCTGTTATCGTATTAGGTATTAAAACCTTAGATAAGAAGAAACCACCAAATTTTCTATTCTGAGAATATACTTTAACAACTGTGTGATTTGACCCAGAAAATTTGTTCTTAAAAATTTAAATCTTTGTTTAGGATTGAGTATCATAATGCTTTTTATAGTTGACATATGTTATAATATTTAAAGTTTTAGTAAAAATTAATAAAATGATGTGGTAATTAAATCACATTCACATCAAGATTATAACTATGTTTAAATTACTTAAAACTAAATAATAAATATATCACTAGGATTTTCTTAAACAAAAATATTACATTCAGATTGGTTTTAGCATACCAATTTTATGCCAGAAATTTCTGGCATGTGATACTCCAAGTAACATTTTCAAATATATAAATATTTTCTGAATTTGATATAAACTTCAATATTCACTAAAACATCACTTTGGACATTCAGAAATGTTTTTCTGAATTTTATTTATTCACAGTAAATAAAAATGTAAATGTTTTTCTTTATTCTTTCATTATTTAATAATGTGTTTTTGGAATTATATGTATAGAAAAATAAACTGCTTTTACTATGCACTGACTAGCAGAACAAAAATTACAATTTGTACTTAATAAGGCATATGTTTTATATATGAATAAATAACTGTGAGACTATGAATGATCAGAAAAAGTAAGTTGCAAGATCTCACAGCAGAAAACTAAAGGGCAGCAGGTAGAGACCATTTAAAATAATAATTTGGATTAGGCTAGAAAATAGTTTCTATTGTGGTTCTTTACAACTGCTTTATTCGTGATAAAGTATATTTGGTAATATTAGGTTTGATTAATTATTAAAGAACAAAAGTAAATTTAGCAAAGTGAACATTGTTAATATTGGTAATCTGAGAACAAGGGAATTTTTGGAATTAAATATGATTTCCTATTTATAATGCCTGCATACAATTAGAATAATCTTGAGTATATATATCATTCAAAGTTCTTGAGTATATATATCATTCAAAGTTCTTGAGTATATATATCATTCAAATATTAGTCAATAAAACTACAAAAGATTTCTATTTTCAAAAACTAGTAAAACAGTCTTCCAAATTTTCATTTTTATCTATTTTGCTTTCTCAGCCCCCAAGACATTTTAAATGTGATGTGCCATTATAGGCAAATACTAATTATAAAAACATTTATGATTGTGTATTAAGTAAAGGTGAATTTAAAGTAGTACATGGCAATGAAATATGTCAATTAAAATATATTTCTCAACATAAACAGAAGTATCTAAAAGAAACTAGGTCTTCAAAATGAGTTGCAGTTCTAATTGTTCTTAGATGTTTATTTTAATCAGAATAACTAAGTGAGCTAGAACTATATCTTTGAGATTTTAAAACGTGTTATCTATGTTTTAAAATCACAATGAAAACAATGCTGGCCTTCTGTGGAGTTTTCACAACATAAATTGTTTCCACATATGTTTGGCCGGAACATTTTCCATATCTACTTGCTATTTATTATTAGGGTTGTTTAGGAGTGATAAAGTACAATATTATAAAAATGTCAAATTTTACCAGATATGTAGTAGTAATTTTCTAAATAAGCTTTGTTATACTTAAAAATAAGCAAAAATATTCAAATATTAATTTTCAAAACAATTTGGTTTTAAAAGAGTATAGTAGTTTACTAATTAAATTTCAGTTATCCAATTTATCCCAGTTCTCAGTCAAATACTTCAAAGATAAATTTGTTAAATAGGACACAAAAAAGCATAACTTTAAATAGGTGCATAAAAAAGGCTCAAGGACCTCACTTTCCTTGGTGGTAAATCTGGGTTTCGTAAGTTCATCAGAGGACTCCATGGGTCTCTGCCATTGTAAATGTATATAATTAAGTTCCTGCTCTTCAGCCAAGTGTTTTTATAAGAATACTAGTGGCTCGGTGCATGGATTTGTGCACATTGAAAGGAAATTAAGTAGAAGAAATATTTTAATATCGCTATTCGAACTTTATAATAGAAGTATCAACGAAATTCACAATCGACAATGACAGATCGAAACACATGCATGCAATTGGCACCATGTAGGTCATGCAGGGAGAAAAAAGGGTAAAATATTTAACTGCAGCAGTGTTTGACTATATTCTGCGCAGTGAGAAAACCTGAAGTCATTTTCAAGGTCCACCATTTCTTACTTCTTTTCAGTCGGGTCAAGTTTCTAAACTTTCTAAATCTTTGTTTTCCGGCTAATGAAAAGAAAATAGGATTCTATCGAGTCTCCCATTTACCTACTCCAGGACTTCTGTGAGGATCAAATGAGATGAGACACAGGAAAACACTTCACAGACATTTGGTTAAAATGTGAAATGTTTGCACCTGATTATAAAGCAAGTCATGTTTCTGGGCTGAAGAAACTGCAAGGAGGTTAGTTCTCGCTAGGGAGAGGAAGGCGGGCATTGCTATGTGATGTCATTACCCCGTGCCCACAGCGACTATTTCTGGGCTGGGCTGGGCTGGGCTGTGGGCCGTATTTTGTGCCATGGGGTCTCTGCAGCATCAGCTGCGATTTGGTGGGCTGTGCTCCAGCGTGGTGGTGGGGCCTGTGTCCTACTTAGGGAAAGCCGAGTGTTGCTTTGTGGGTGCCAGGTCCACGGTGCCAGTGCACATCACGGCAGCTCCTGCATTGAGTGTCTGCCCTTTGGTGGTCAGTGTATGGCATAGCGTCCAGTTGCACTTAGCATGTTAGCCTTTTATATATATAGATTACATATTATTTTCACCATTGTCACAATTTAGAGCACTGCAAATCCTGCAATTTCTATAAAATATGGCAAATTTTGATTACATGGAAAAAAATTAAAATTGCAGATAGTTATATGGCCACTGTGTAAATTTCTACCTGTCCACCCCAAAGAAATAAAACATGCACGTTTTCTGAATGTTCCTCTGTCCTCCTTAGGAGAAAAGAAAAGATGAATTGCCTAAATATGACAATAATCGGGTACTTCAACATTTCCTTCCAAACTTTCACAACATACAAAGCTAGTGTGTGTGTACTTTCAGTATTCTCTGTCACCAGCATAGGCACTTCTTCCATTGCACAGTTGCCTTGTGACACATCTGCAGTGTTTTCCTCACACCTAGTGATGTGCATATATAGAAGTTGTTCCCCAAATTTCTGAGGTTTTGCTATTTTGTTGTTGCTGCACCATTACCCCTCACTGGGAAACGGAAGTAAACAAACATTCCATTAATTTGTATGTACGCTCTATAGCCCCCTGCTGGAACACAATAGGTTCTGCAAATGCATATATCTTTCTACTGATGCTGATTAAGCCATTTAAAAAATAATGCTTCTTGAACATGTATGTCTTACGTGTGTGTGCATTTGACAAAACATATCAAATCCCTTTTCTACACAATTGAATAAGAGGAAAATAAATAAACATTACAAAATAATTTTCTTTTTTAAAGGAAATTTAATATCACTATTTTGATTATGTCAACAATTTGATAATAAGAAATCTTAAACTTTTGAGAGCAACTTGCAGATTTATCAAGTAATTCTTGTAACTATTTCTTATTCTTCACACAGACAAGTTCTATGCCTGTTTTTCTACAATCTGTATTATCTTATTCTTCCCCTTATTCTCTACCTGAACATCAAAAAGTTCATTTTTTCCTCTTACTTTATTTTTAGTGCAAACATTCTCAGTTCAGGAGAAATTTGAGATTTAAAAATTCCAGATATCGGGGCTTGGAGGAATCCAAGATGGCGGCGTAGGTAAACACCTAAACTGCTGCCTCCCACAACAATTTAAACTGCAACTAAAAGACAAAACGTCTATCACCCAGAACCACGGGAAAGCTGGCTGAGTGGAAGTTCTACAACTAGAAGGAAAGAGAAAAGAGCATTGAGACGTGAACGAGCGCTGAAAAGCTGACGTACGGAGGCGCGTGATCCGGGCTGGCGGCGGGCATTGCTTTTTTCAACCCAAAGGGAGACAAGCCCCTGACTACTCTGAAATCCAGTTTCTGGGGAAATGCGGGGGACCCAAACTCCTACGCGGAGAAGCTGGACTGTCTGCCAGTGAGGGTGGCTTGCTTGCAGAGCTGCACGCAGGAACAATTGTTTACGGCACTGGGGCACGGGACTGCCGACAGGGACTCAGAGCCGGCTAACTAGCAGCCATTGCTGTTTGCCACGCCCTAGCCTAGTGATGCCCTGAGACCCCACCCTGCCCAACCTACAAACCCACCCAAGCTCTAAGCAGCGGCTTTTGCATAAGAAAGCCCTGCCCTATCACAGCTTAACCTAGCAAACTTGCAGCCTGGGTCAGACAGCTCCAAAACCTCCAAACCACAAGCAAAGAGGAGAAAACTGTAGCTCCTGCTGGGTGGACTCAGACAGTAGCTGACCTGCACCCCATTGGAGATCCAGAAGCCAGTGTACCTAGTGGTCAGTGTGAGACACCAGATTTCAACTCCTCACATCCATAAGTGACACATTCAAGAGGCAGACTCACTGAGCACCAAAGCCCCACTGAAACAAGTCCTGCCCCATAAGCGTGTCTTCAGCGCAGCAGTTCTTCCATTATAGACACAGCGAGTGCTCACAGCTAATTGGCCTGGAGGTCAATTCCTCCCAGTGTACCAATGGCAATTAAGGCTTAACTACACCAAGACTTTGCACTCAGCCCACAAAGGGGTGTACCAAGAGCATCCATCTCATGTAATTGAGGAGGCTGAGCTACTGCCCCCTATAGGTCACCTACCACACAAAGCCACTCCATCAACACAGGGAAGCAGCCAAAATGCGGAGACAAAGAAACATGTCACAAATGAAAGAAACAGAGGAAAGCAAACTACTGGACGACATAGAGTTCAGAACCACATTTATAAGGTTACTCAAGAATCTTCTAAAAACCGCCGAGAAACTTGATGAGACCTTCAAGGAGCTTAATGAGAATGCCAAAAAAATGGAAAAGGATCAGTCAGAAATGAAGCATACACTGTCTGAAATAAAGAATATACAGAAAACTCAACTGTAGATCAACGTACCCCAAGAATCAAACCAAAGATCTGAAATATGTGGAAACAAAAAACATCCAACCAGAAAAACAAAGAGAAAAAAGAATCCAAAACTATGAAGATAGTGTAAGGAGCCTCTGGGACAACTTCAAGCGAACCAACATCCGAATTTTTGGGGTGCCAGAAGAAGGGAGAGAGCAAAATATTGAAAACCTATTAGAAGAAATAATGACAGAAAACTTTCCCTACCTGGTGAAAGAAATAGACTTACAAGTTCAGGAAGCGCACAGAACCCCATACAAGAGGAATCCAAAGAGGACTACACCAAGACACATCATAATTAAAATGCCAAGGGCAAAAGACAAAGAGAGAATATTAAAAGCAGCAAGAGAAAAACAGTTAATTACCTACAAGGGAGTACCCATACGACTGTCAGCTGATTTCTCAACAGAAGCTATGCAGGCCAGAAGGGAGTGGCAAGAAATATTCAAAGTGATGAACAGCAAGAACCTACAACCAAGATTACTCTACCCCGCAAAGCTATCATTCAGAGTTGAAGGTCAGATAAAGAGCTTCACAGACAAGAAAAAGCTAAAGGAGTTCATCACCACCAAACCAGGATTACACAAAATGCTGAAGGGTATCCTTTAAGAAGAGGAAGAAAAAGAAAAAGGTAAAGATAAAAATTATGAACAACAAAATGACATCAAATACATACCTACCAACAAGTGAATCTAAAAATCAAGTGAATGAAAAATCTGAAGAACAGAATGGACTGGTGAATATAATAGAATCAGAGACATAGAAAGGGAGTGGACTGACAATTCTCGGGGAAGCAGGTGGGAGGGGTGCGGGAAGAGATTGGACAAAAATCTTACTCCTATGGATGAAGACAGTGGCAGGGGGTAAGGGCATGGGGTGGGGTGGGGAATCAGGTGGAGGGGAGCTATGGGGAAAAATAAAAGAGGAACACCTGTAATAATCTGAACAATAAAGATTTATTTAAAAAAAAATTCCAGATATCTAAGACCTCTCTTAATTAGAAATCTTGTAGTTAATAATTATCAAGACTAATGTCCAAATCTGAGATACATGTCAAGTTTTAAAAACCACAAACTGTAACATTAGGAAGAGCATTATAAGCTTTTTCAGAAGAAAAGAAATATTTCAAAAATAGTGCTTAGTGGCTTGTAACATTATATAAATTTGAAAACATAGCAAATCATCCTTATAATCTTTTTTTCATAGAGTTAATGTTCAGGAAAAGACAACTTGTACATTGAGATTTACTTAAAATAAAAATACTAAAGAAGTCATGAGGACATGTTTTGTTAAAAGATCAAATGGAACACATGAGACAACATTTGGTAGACTGTTAGAACACCTTCTATGAGTATTTTACACCTGTGCATTACAACACAGTACCATCTGAAGTCATTTTTATTCACAAAATGACAAATCATTTCTTGTAGTCGCCTAAAAAATGTTTTCACCTACGTAATTATCTCTATCACCCCAGTGGCATAAAACAAGATGAAAAGTGATTACTGCCTTTTTCTATCTATGAGAAGTTAACAAGTACATCTGTTCATTCAGAAGAGTATTTGTACTATTAATTTTTCTGAATTACATTTGGTTACAATAATAAAAAATGACATGCAACTAAAATTTATCTTTTAAAGATTTGTTTGCAGTAAATTAGAACTTCTAAGGGATTTCTTGCTTGAATTTTTCTCTCATTTTGAAAAAATGATCACCTTGAAGGAATTAGGAAGTACAGATTGGTAGTTACAAAATAGTCACGGTGATGTAAAGTACAGCATAGGAGATATAGTCAATAATACTGTAATAACTATGTATGGTGCCAGCAGAGTACTAGAAATATAGGTGGAGAATGAACACTTTGTAAAGTATACAGTTTACTAGCCACTATGGTGTAGAAACAACAACAAAGCAGCATATAATTTTACTGAAATATAAAATAAAATGCATGTTTATAGTAGGGAAAAAAAAGAAAAATGATCACCTTACTGCATTTCTGCTTTCCTCACTATAAGTGAAGTGTTAAGTGAAATAATGAAGCATATAGTTAGGGCAACAAATATCTTGGAAATTAATGGCAAGGCTTTTGAAGTGATAACACATCTAGGAAAAGTTGTGGTGGGTAAGCCCTAAGCAAAGTTTTATAGTATAAGGATTGTAATAAGCCAGTACACAATTGGCAGAAATACATAAGATTTTATCTTTTTTTAAAACACTTTCTTAAGTTATTAAAACTTGATGTAGGTTAACATATGGTACAGTTCCTATGAACTGAATAAGTAAAGAAATTTAAAAGAAAAATATTTTTAAATTTAGAGAAGAAATAAAATTAGAAAGAAATAAAAAGTAAAGAAATTTAAAGGAGAACTAAAAAGGTCAAAGACAACTTTTTTACTAATCATGTTAATAGATGATCAAGAAAGCAAAACTTGGAAAAAGAAAAGAGCCAATAAGCAAAAGTAGGCTACCCATTTCTGCTAAAAGCCATTGAAAAGACAAACCATAACTTCAAACTCTTAAGGAAATACTCATTATTAACCCGCCCCTATAGAAAAAGTAACCTATCTATAGCCTAAGGAATATGCACATGTGTAAATGACATACTAGGTTGCTTTCCAAAGATTGCTAAGCAGCTTCAGAGAGCTTAAAGAAAAAGAATGTTTGAATTGCTATTAGACAGCTGATCTCTTTACATGTTTACTACATGTACACTTTCATTATTTTAAGCTACATGTATAGAGAATAATTATGTGCCTTTAAAAATATTATAGATCTTGAGATTAATTTACATTTTCTCATTTTATGAAGGACATAACTAGTCTATCAAGTTGATCCTATTTATTACTTGGTAAATATTTTTTATATACTTTTTTCTGTTTATGTGATTTCTTTCACTATATGCTTTCTCAAATAAGCACATACAGATATTGGCATTTATTAATCTTATCTTTCATGTAAATAGGTTATATAATTTCCTGTTAATTAGTTAATTCCATTTATAATTTGGATCTGAGTAGCCTATCTTGCATATGTCAAACTAAAACGGCCTTTGTTCCTTGAATTGTTGCACAGTCCCTCCAATGTTTAACCAAAGAGCTAATGAGTGCACATGCCCTGAGATCTGGGTTATCTAGGTCATTGGTTTATTAGGGTTATGGGTTTGGAAAAGCTACAACGCCTGAAGTGAACAGAACGAGACAAATTTAATGTTTTACCCTATATGTGTATGTAGTCAGAGTCTCAGGTTTGTAAGATGTTGTGCTATAAGACTATTTTTTAAAAAAAAATCTATTTCTGCTACATGATAACATCATTTTTCAAAATTCTGCCTCACTAGCTTAAGTCATTAGGTTACTCAAGAGTTGTGAAGAGGTAGTTTTATAATCTCTTAACTCATCTTTTACCAAGACAGGTCCTTCCTATGTAAACATATGTTCTGATGCTGGGTAAACACATACATTCAGAATGGCTCTTCTTAACTGCTCCAAGACTCTGGCATGGAAAAGAAGGAACATCGACTCAAGAGAAGATAAAATTGGCTAGAACTCCCTCCACCACCACTGGGCAGACCACCAGTGTCAGTAGCATAAATCACCATACAAGCTTCAACACAGGCAGATGAAGACTATCCAGAGCAAGAAGTTACCAGGGCTTACAATTTTTCCTCTTATTAGCAAATGAAAAAATGTTGAATTTCTATAATATTTTATCCAATGTTTTTTATTTCTACATTATACTCAAATAAACCACAGTGTTTACTTATGGTTCAAGAAACCTTAAAATATGTCAAAGGTAAAAAGCCCCCAATTTAAAAAACAACAGGAAAACCTGAAGTCCATCTTTTAAATAGTCAAAAATATTAGACCCATACAAATTCCATCTGCTTACTTAGGGTGCTTCCCATAGCTACTAATACTGTATTTGTTATAATGGCAATTACAGGCCTACTACAACCACTTGCCCAATTCTTTTACAGAAACAGATATACCATTAAGAATTTAAAAGGAAAATGTATGAAAAACACCTCTTAATCCAAGTTTAGATGACTGTTAGTGGGGGCCTTTTAGAATTTTAGAGGGAAAAGAAATCGGAGCTCTACTCACCAAACCAATACCCCTATTTTATAGATAAGGAAGGTTAAGTGGGTTAAGTGCTCATGTGACAAGGTGAAGAGCACAAAGAGAGTAGACACTCAGGGCAACATCATTCCAAACTGATTTCTAGAATCTTCATTGGCCTATAAATCAGTGTTTATTGCACAGAAACTAGTTAATATCTATCTGACACCTGCTGCAAGATAAAGCTATATTAGATACCTTCAAATCATGCATAATTAAAAATGTTTCTTAAAAATTACATATGAATGGAATTTATAATTAGAAAAACGTCTGAAAATAAGTTTGGGTCTATAGTATATAATAATGCTAGTGTATTTTATACTTGGACTATCTATAGCAAATTTTAAAAATGGAGGGAAGGTATTCTATCAAGTATATGAAGAAACCAGGGTAAACTGTAATTTATATGGAATGTCATGAAATATTGAAACACACTTAAACAATATAGAGTACTGAGCATAAACATTAATACCATTCAGACACCCAATATTTAAATAATGTATCATTCAACAGGATAATAAAAATCAGCACATCACTTACAGAAACATCAACAATTCTCACAGATGAAAAATTTCTTCAAATAGAATATATGAAGGAAAACACGAATTAAAAGTATAACTTTAAGTTTTAGTTACCTCTACATAAGCCCCCCCTACGTAAGTAAATAGCTACTATAAGCTCATGAGCATAAATATTTTCCAAATTCATGTACTAAACTCCAAATATTGCCAATAAATTCATGATCATTTCCGAAGTTCACATCATAATATCAGAGAGTAGCTTAGAGTCACCATAAGGGTTAAGAGAATCATTTTCTGCCGCATACTAGTGCTATTCTAAGCCGATAGTGTGTTTAAATCCACACCAATGAAATCAATACAGCACTGTTCTATTCAAGGTGAGACCAAATAAACCTGTCTGAAGCTTTGAGAAATAGGCTTTGCAGTATACTTTGAGTGCTAAATGCCTTTCAGTCCAGAGATCTGTCATTAAATAATCATTAGCCATCATTCATTCTTCCTAAAAAGCTTAACATCTAAACTTGTTCAGCATCCACTAAAGCATTAGTATAGACTACCAAGTAAGTACTCATTAACATTTAGGGATGTTTCAACCACTCTGTTTAACCATGAATTGTCTTATTAAAAATACCCCAAAATAGTAACATTTATTTACCACTAAATTAGGGGACAATTTATACAAATGCTGAGTAAAAAGGACATCAACAGAATGATCAGCCTCTTTTGGACAACATGGTATAACTCACAGAATTACAAACAACTTTTGCCTGTCTGATCTCTCCAAACAAAACCTGATGTCTTTCCTATCACTCAGCATCATATATAATTCAGCATCATATATAAGCCAAATAAAATTAAGCTACTCACAATAGAAAATTCATCAGTAAGTAATCTTGGCTTTGATCCTGTATGTATTTTAAAATAAAGCTTATTTTATCAATGCTATTCATATCTCACTATCAATATATGATTATCTCAGTGCTAAGTATCAACTACAATGAGCCCTATTTTATTTTACATATCATGAGATAGACTGAAAATTAAGACATATGTATCTTCTTTCTATTTACCTGAAAGATTAAGTAAATAATATAGAATGATCTGTATTTAATAATGTTACTGACCATATGCATGAATTTGATGGTAAAGGGTAATTTTCTCTGTACTTATCAGAAGTTAATTCTTATGTTATTATATGAATCCTCTCAATTTCAAGCTAATATTAATGAAAATGTCATTTCTGAAACACATTAATTTGTACTTCATTTTTAAAAGCTCAAATAAAAATATACGGCCAGATACTTATGACCTCATATATAGTTTTATAATTTATTGCTTTGGATTTTAATATAGAGTTCAACCTAAATGAGAGTCATGATATTATGTGAACATTTTATTTAACTGGGTGGCACATCATATTTTCCCAGAAGTATTTAGATAATTAAATGCAAAATAAAAGTACTACTTTAGTTATTAGGTACTTTAAAATGCCAAATACATATTGTATAAATATAAACTATAATAGTTAGAAACTTACAAGTATTCTAATTATCAGCCAATTCCATTGAACTTTCCACTTTTCTATTAATACTCTAACATAAAGTTTCAATTGCTAAGATATGAACTAGTGCAATATTACATGGATAGGTAAATGTCGTTCAGAAATTATAGAAGGTAATATAAAACTAAATCTCATCACAGTTGCTTTTTAATGAACAAATTTTCCAATAGATGCTGCCTTGAGATACATTTTCCATATATGATGGAATAAAAAATAGCCATTCTTTTCACTTGTTAAGGTACATCAATAGTTATACTGAACAATTAAATAGTGTACAAAAAAACAAAATAACAGTCTAGTTAGTATAAAAAGGAGAAATGACTAGAAAAATGCAAGATACTAAACTGAAAACATCTACTTATTGTAAAAGTACAATCTGCAGATAAGAGGAAGGGGAAATATCCAAAAGTAGCATGAATATTGTGAATATGAATGTCACAGTTTCCTAGAAGAGCCTTTTCTCCAAAAATTTTGAAAACAGGTATAATAAATAAAAATATATAGTTTCACAATTATAATAATTTGCCAGAAAAATGAAATATTTCTCAAAAATGTATAAATAACAAAATGTATACCACTGAACTTGACTTTGACCTCATTCTCCTTGGAACATGTAAAGTCTTTCGGAACCTCAAGTAAATTCTCATTTCTTAAATCTATAAAACAGTGCTGGCAAAGTCAGCAAAGCCCGACCAAGTGCTTCCACCCCTTTAAGAACCTGTACAAGAATATAACTGCTCATCTTTCACTGACTGTGAAATCAATATTTATAGCATCTTTCCTAAATATTAGGTCAAAAGTTTTGCATTTTTATCATAATTATGTAATTACTTTAAAACAAAATTGACTTATCTCTTCAATTAAGTTTAGCCTTTTTAAAAGATAAAAAAAATAAAAGGGATTTTCTTTGCCCTCCCTAGCAATACAACTATCTTGTACATATTAAACAACTACATTATGAAAAATAAACAAAATTTTGTTTTCAAGTAATTCATGCCTCTAAATATATGTTAGATTAACTGTTAATGCACAAACATGATCAATACAAGCAATTCCTTCTTGCCTCTCCAATCTCACTGGGTGCAGGTGAACCTTCAATAAAAGCAGTACTCTTCTGGATTTTACATTTTGAAGCATGATTACTATTTTATTGAAAAGTATATAGGACTAACACACTATTTTAAATCATAGTCATTTTGAAACTAAGTTGCAACTTATCCTGACTCTGTATGAATAGACGAGGTTCTTATTGGAAATCAATTGGAAGGCAGGAAAATTAGATAGCCATGGTTACCAGAATACCAATAAGAGACAGCATTATCCAATACTAAGTCTTATGCTAAAATAAAAAAAGATACTAAAATAAAAGGCATTTTTGCAACAAACATTCAGAATGAAGAATATATTTTCAATGCCATTATGTATTCTAAAATATACAATGAAAAAAACATTTTCATTAAAATTATCAAAACTGAATTTTATTTTACATTTTGAATGTCCCAAACACTAAAACAATTACAATAAAATATAAGAACAAAGTATTGGCAATTTAAGGTTTATTACTTTTTAAATCTGTAAGTAAGAAGAGATATGAAGGAAATTTAAAAATTTTCCAAAAAAAAAAACAACGTAGCAAATCGGCTCTCCTGAATCTAAGAGTTGACTGTATAAAATTAAGATAAGAAATAAAAATAGAAGAGAGTGTTCATACATATTTAAGTGTCATTAAGATAGAATTAATCCAAAAAGCCAAACTTAGAACATAGCCATTATTATGAAATATCTTCAAAATACATTACATAGTGAATTTACATTTTTATGTTATTAAATCAATATCAGATCAAAAAATAAAGAACATAGACATCCGAAATATATAAACATAATAGCTGGCAATAATAAAGAGGGTTCCTGAAAATTGTTTTAGCTTTATTATGAAAGTTTCATTATTAATAAATACTTATGTGCAAATTATCTTCTACTTTCTATAAAATTGGGTTTAGTTAGGCTTACTAAGGAAAAGGCATACTATGACATTTTGTAAAATATACTAATATACATTAATAATCCACCTCAGTTATTCCTCAAGTATCAATTTTTAAAAAGAAATACACATATCTATATGATACAATAATCATGAAATATATTTGTGTGTAAAAGTACTGAAATAATGCAACAGAGTGTAATTGTTAGAGTAATGTGATAGTTATATTACACTCCAAGCTATTAAACATGAGTTCCTTAATCTGATTAAATATTAAAAATGGCTAGATTTCATTTTCATAAGGGAGACAAATTACTATCATGAGGCTTATTTTTCTTAAAATATTCTTCAAAACTTTCAGACCGAAACACCCCGCTTTTTCCTAAAGAGACAAATACAGAAAATCAGTAGGTTCTTGAAATATGCTACCAACAACAATCCTGTTCAGAAATGAAAGGCCAATACTATATTAAAGAAAAAAAAATGAAACCACAAATAAGTAAGAGAATTACAGCAGGCCCCACTGTACTGCAGGAGCTCAATACTGTCCTCCCTGCTGCTGGAGGAGCTCCAGAGTTAAGCTCCTGTGATAAAAGACTTGACAAAGCAATTCTGACTGCACGGCAATGCTAAGTTGTGGGCTAATACAAGAACAGGAGGCCCAATCGCTGTCTTTCACCATGCGCGATTTACACATGGCTTTATCAATAGTCTTAGTGCTGAATACAGAACACACTCTATTTGGCTTTCAGTCAATTAAGCTTTAAGCTGTCAGCAAACAAGACTTTTAAGTTAATTTTGAATCACCACGAATCAAGTTGAAGGTTGTGAAAGGGCGGCTCACATGCCGGCATGAAAAAAGACAGTTTAATTGCCTCTGAATAGCTATTATATGCTGCAATTGGCCTATTGAATCTTAGATGATCTATTTATTTATCAAAGTGCAAGCATCAAAGATTAGTAAAAGAGTGAATAATAGGAACTGTACATTCCCTATACTGCATAAGAAGAGGTGTTTGCAAAAAGGTATAAAGAATTCATATTTTTAAGCATATTTTATTTTTTAATGTAAACATTTTGTGATATGGAAAATTAGCAGTACAAAGTGGTCAGTGCAAAAATAAAGCAATTTTTTTCTAGGACAATAAAAATATGATGCAAAATTGACAATTTATAATGCAAATACTCCTTTATAAATGTTCACATTATAATTGTTCATCAAATAGAGCCAGAAAAAGAATTTTTAAAGTTGAATTAAGTCAGATATTTTTTAAAAATTTAATTTAGAATTCCTTAACTGTATCCTTAACTGTGTGAAGGGAAAGAACACCAAACATATTCTAATAAAAGTTATTTTAAATAAGATTAAGATTTGTTAAGAAAGTGGCATAAGCAAATTAGAAGGATTATTATATTCCTAATACTGCATAACACCTATTTTTTTTTTAAACATTCTGTGGTTGACCACAATCCTAATCAGTTTTTTCCTGAAATTATTTTTTCAGTTGTATGTACTGTGCATTATTATAGGGTTACTCATGAGTGCTGGATGCGTATATTGATTTTTTTATTAGAAGAAAGCATTGAAGCACTGGGTTGAGGCGGGGTGGAGGATGCTCTGATTTTATAAACAGATGTAAACATAGGTCAAATGTAGGGATGGTAAAATTGAACCATTTTGCTCTGGCTGGAATGAGCTATGGCTCTTTTTACATGTTAGTCCCTCCATAGGAAATGTATTAAACCATGCACTCACAGTTAATTTACATAGGGAAATCACATGGAAATGGATGGTTATAAAGTAGAACAGTTTATCAGAATTCAGATAGAACATGGGTTAATTTGAGTATTCCCTCCAGGCCAGTCACATATTCTTGGAAGCCTGGACTCGTCACTGCACTTCCAGTCAGCAGAGGGGTGGGCTGGGGAAGCAGTACTGACCACCATGTTCCAGGAACTATCGCACATAGAGGGGCTGAGATTCAATGCAGGAGTGTGGAAACCCTTTTTCCTCTCTCTTTCCCATCCATTATTATAAAACCCTTTTTATTTTTTGCATTTATACTCATAAAATATCTTAAATAATCATTTACTGGTTACTCTTTACAAAAATGGATGATAATGAATCCATAAATATAAAGACATTAAAGTAGAAAATACCTATATGAGCTCTAAGGGAAACAGATTGGACGCAAGAGCCAGATTTCCCAAATAAAACAAAATAGAAACCATGAAAAGACAGGATATTCTTTTTCTTCACCATTATTAAGAAATATTAGCAAAAGACCTCTCTGTTCAATGGTCCCAAGTGTTCACTGTGCATTTCCTACTATCTTATGTAGTTCCCATATTTATATAGGACACACAGTGTTCAAACACGTCTACGTTACACAAACAACCACTCACTTGAGTGGGACGGGGATACCCGGGAACAAGACAGATAACCTTGTCCACCTTCCTGCCGCTATCATTCAGGGAAGGAGGGCAAACACAATTACAAGTTATAAAATAGAGGAGACTGGCATGGCAAATAAGGCAGAAACCTAACAATTTTAGACAGAGGGATGGCAGCTAAGGAAGCTGAGGCACAGAACAGGGATGGGCTACAGGAGTTTCATGGCAGGTAAGTAATGAGGCCAGAATGTGAGGCCAGGATGGGAACCCGGTCAGACTTAGGTACAATAAACCCTTTCTTCATGGGTCCCAGCTCTTACTAGGAAAGCAAAGATAAATTAACAAATCCTTGAAACCCAAGGAAGAAAGCAATTCCTGTTATTTAGCAAGGCCCACAACAATATTCAGAGGAAGTTGACCTCAGCTGGGAGAAGGCAGGCCTCACAGAGGAGGTGCCATTGCAGACAGGTCCCCAAATCCATTTGGATTTGACAAGAAGAAATGGGGCTGCATCTAAAGAATGAGAATTACAGCAGAAGTAGAAGCCTGTTTCAATCATCACCCATTCCCTCCCCTTTGCCCCCAACCCCATCCCCTTGCTCCCTCTCATTCCCGCTTTACTTTCCTCTGTTTTCTCCCATGATGCCTACCACCTCCTAACGTACTATTAAAATACATTAATTTCGTATGTTTATCTCCCCCTCCTCCTCTCCTTACTAGAATGTAAGCTGCATGAGGATAGGAATTGAGATTTCTGTCATTTCGTTCACAAATACTATTCAAGGGCCTAGGACAATGCCTGGCACATAGATGCTTACAAATATTTGCTGTAATAATGAATACAGCTCCAGTCATACATAGGAAACAGGACCAGTTTGCTCTGGCCCAAAATAGAGATCATGAAAGCAATAAACAGAAGCTGAGCCCAGAATGTGAAGTTGTTTTAGAATACTAAGGTCTTTAAAACCAGGCTAAGGGGATTAAATTATATTCTAAAGCAACTGAAAAGCCAGTGAAATGTTTTGAATTACATAGTGATTATTGGGAAGGCCAATCTGGCAACTGTACACTTAACCTGAGATGCTGAAAGCTATAAACTAGGGTGGCGGCCGTGAAATTGAAAAATAAGAAATATATTAGCAGCACTAAAAACTCTGTGTTGTGTCTCTGTTTAACAGCACTAAGAAGTATAGAGTCAAACAGAATACTAAGGTTTCAAATCTGGGCAAATGATATTAATAAAAATAGTTCAGTTTATACATAACTGGGTATAATGTATCTTAATGCTACCCTGGTAAATTCTAGGGAGCAGCTGAAAATAAAAGCCTGGAGCTGAACAGAGAGAGGAAGTTTGGATAGAGAAAGCCAGAAATTATTCCTGGTCCGGTGAGAAGTGATGTTGGCTGAGGTGACTGAGGAAGAGGAGAGAGAGGTCTGTGCAGAGAACTCTGGGAAAAGCATGAAACTTTAGGAGACAGAAAGGGAGCCATGGAGAATTTAGGAGAGAGAGTTCCCTTTCCTACTTTCTCCTTCCGACAAATCTCAACAAATCTCTACACAGCCTCTCATGTAGCCACTGAAATGTCAAGTCCCTCAACTGGATTGTCCTCTATGCAGAACTGCTTGGTGTGAAACTTCACAATAACATTAGAGACTCTTGTGATTTGCCACTTTGTATGTCTTATATCCCCAGACAGTATCTAGGGTGCCCCAGGGTGCACACTCACATGCACACATATATATGTATGTACATATGAGTACACATATGCATATGTGTGTGTCTAAGGGTATACGTAAGATTTTGGCTGCCAATATGTACTTATGTATATATGTGAGTCAGAATGTGTGCATAAAGTGTCCTGCTGCCAACATGCTCCTGGTCCACTAAGAGCTCAGGCTCTGAGGGAAAATACCAAATCAAAAATAATTTTGCAGTGCTCTCCTTTCCCTCTCGTATAAAAGACAGAAAATTACTCTGGAATGTTTGGTAATGAGCCAGTAAAGGATTTTAGCAGCATAGGGCTGACACTGCCTACAGAAGTTAAGCCTCATGCTTAGGGGAGGTAACTGACATATGCTGATAGGGTCCTCAGCACCAGTTATTAGAAAGGGATGAAAGCAGACATATCCCTCAGACTACATAACTTCCTCCTTTCAGGTTATAAAAAGGATTACATAAGGGGGAAAGGCGGCCATAAGCAAAAATTACAGAATAGCTATGGTCTCAGCTAATAATCTCTAGTTCTCAAAAATGCACCAGGGGACTCACTTAAAGCTACAATAGGCAAAAGGAAACTATAACTATATGTGGTGATGGTGCTAAGTAGACTTGTGGGATCATTTTGAAATATGTACAAATATTGAATCATTGTGTTATATACACAAAACTAACATACTATTGTACGTCAATTATATCTTAATTTGAAAGATCACATAAAAAGCAGAAAATGAGTTGAAGACTAAAATATGAACGAAGAACAAGGGCAACAAATAGGAAAATATGGAAGATATTAGTTCAACTGTATCAATATCATTTTTAATGCAAATGGTCAAAAATTCTGGTGAAAAGACAGACAAAATCCATGTTTGTATCAGATAAAGTTTAGCAATACAGAGTGTTCAAATTTTAAATTATCTGAAAGTGAATGAAAACCCATTGCACCAATTTATGCCTACTTAGTAAAAAATACCAATTTTTGTGATCCTCATTAAAAGTGCTTTCCAAATGGAAAAAAATAATGCACCAGGGGAAGAAGAAGGGAAGACAATAAAATGGCATTCAAAGTACTTGCTCCAAAGTACTGTTGTTTTTGTCTTTAAGAAATTTTAGGAAGAACAGAAAGCTATTCAATATTTTGTTGTATATCATAGGCATCAATATAGGAAAGTCTTGGTAATTGTAGGTTAATAGCCTAGGAATATAAACTAACAATAAATCTTCTACTTAAGTAAAATGTGGATTATTTTTATTTTAAAAAAAGATTTTAGAAGTTACAGGATCTTCACAAAAATGGAAGTTGATTTCTTCGGTAGAATAAATACACACAAAGGACCATCTGCTATGACTTGATGCTTGGAGTGTGTTGGGGCACACTGATTTATCTCCATGGAGTTGGTCTTAGAAATTTTAGAAAATTGTTGCAAGTCAGGGAGGTCTTGTTCACTAGTTCCTGGTTTCCTTGAAGAGATTTTCCCTAAGCTTCCTGTCCTGGCCCATCCTTCATTCAGCATCTCCCAGGAGCACTGGAATGACTTTTCTGATGGATGAGTCCTGGATACAGAATTTGTTACGAGTAGTAGCTCAGCGCCTTTCCCTCTCTTTGGAATATGTTCACTTGCAAAGGGCAGATATTCTGCTCTGCTCTCAGTCATGAGTTTTACAGAAGCAGGTGCACAGAGGGGAAAGGCAGAAATTTTCCAGCACAGCCTGTGATGAATAATTAATCTGACTATAAAATGTATTATAGCAGAACAAAGGGCCAAGAATAACCAAGAGACTTCTGAAGAAGAGCGAAGCTATGCCCTGAATATAAAGATTAATTATAAAGCTAAAGTAATTAAAACAGCATGTTTTGGTGAAGGGATAAATAAATTTACTAATACAATAAAATAAGAAGCCAAAAAACAGAGTCAAGACACCTACATTGGTGTCAGGTACTGAAAATATCAGGGGCGGGGCACTTTCTGAAGAATATGATTCTCTAACCACTGTGCTCTTCACCTGAAACAAACACAAAATAATATTGAATGTAAACCATAATTGAAAAATAAAATTTTTTAAAAAGAAAAGATACATATATGTACATATATTATAAAAAAGTTTATTTATATGAATAAAAATTAAACTGGAACTCTACTTTATACCGTACACAAAAAAGCAACTACAAGTATATGAAGAACTTATATGTCATTAATAATCGTTTAAAACTTTTGGGCAAAAGCAGATGATAGAAGAATTAATTGTTAGCTTCCTAAAAGCACTAGTCAAAAGGAAAGAATAGAGAGAATCCAAGATGGCGGCGTAGGTAAACACCTAAACTGCTGCCTGCCGCAACAATTTCAAAAATACAACTAAAAGAAAAAACGTCTATCACCCAGAACCACGGGAAAGCTGGCTGAGTGGAAGTTCTACAACTAGAAGGAAAGAGAAAAGAGCATGAGACGTGCACGGGCGCTGAAAAGCTGAGGTACGGAGGCGCGTGATCCGGGCTGGCGGCGGGCGTTGCTTTTTTCAACCTGAAGGGAGACAAGCCCCCAATTACTCTGAAATACACTTTCTGGGGAGACACGGGGGACCCAAACTCCTACGGGGAGAAGCTGGACTGTCTGCCAGTGAGGGTGGCTTGCTTGCAGAGCTGCACGCAGGAACAATTGTTTACGGCACTGGGGCACGGGACTGCCGACAGGGACTCAGAGCCGGCTAACTAGCAGCCATTGCTGTTTGCCACGCCCTAGCCTAGTGATGCCCTGAGACCCCACCCTGCCCAACCTACAAACCCACCCAAGCTCTAAGCAGCGGCTTTTGCATAAGAAAGCCCTGCCCTATCACAGCTTAACCTAGCAAACTTGCAGCCTGGGTCAGACAGCTCCAAAACCTCCAAACCACAAGCAAAGAGGAGAAAACTGTAGCTCCTGCTGGGTGGACTCAGACAGTAGCTGACCTGCACCCCATTGGAGATCCAGAAGCCAGTGTACCTAGTGGTCAGTGTGAGACACCAGATTTCAACTCCTCACATCCATAAGTGACACATTCAAGAGGCAGACTCACTGAGCACCAAAGCCCCACTGAAACAAGTCCTGCCCCATAAGCGTGTCTTCAGCGCAGCAGTTCTTCCATTATAGACACAGCAAGTGCTCACAGCTAATTGGCCTGGAGGTCAATTCCTCCCAGTGTACCAATGGCAATTAAGGCTTAACTACACCAAGACTTTGCACTCAGCCCACAAAGGGGTGTACCAAGAGCATCCATCTCATGTAATTGAGGAGGCTGAGCTACTGCCCCCTATAGGTCACCTACCACACAAAGCCACTCCATCAACACAGGGAAGCAGCCAAAATGCGGAGACAAAGAAACATGTCACAAATGAAAGAAACAGAGGAAAGCAAACTACTGGACGACAAAGAGTTCAGAACCACATTTATAAGGTTACTCAAGAATCTTCTAAAAACCGCCGAGAAACTTGATGAGACCTTCAAGGAGCTTAATGAGAATGCCAAAAAAATGGAAAAGGATCAGTCAGAAATGAAGCATACACTGTCTGAAATAAAGAATATACAGAAAACTCAACTGTAGATCAACGTACCCCAAGAATCAAACCAAAGATCTGAAATATGTGGAAACAAAAAACATCCAACCAGAAAAACAAAAAGAAAAAAGAATCCAAAAATATGAAGATAGTGTAAGGAGCCTCTGGGACAACTTCAAGCGAACCAACATCCGAATTTTTGGGGTGCCAGAAGAAGGGAGAGAGCAAAATATTGAAAACCTATTAGAAGAAATAATGACAGAAAACTTTCCCTACATGGTGAAAGAAATAGACTTACAAGTTCAGGAAGCGCACAGAACCCCATACAAGAGGAATCCAAAGAGGACCACACCAAGACACATCATAATTAAAATGCCAAGGGCAAAAGACAAAGAGAGAATATTAAAAGCAGCAAGAGAAAAACAGTTAATTACCTACAAGGGAGTACCCATACGACTGTCAGCTGATTTCTCAACAGAAACTATGCAGGCCAGAAGGGAGTGGCAAGAAATATTCAAAGTGATGAACAGCAAGAACCTATAACCAAGATTACTCTACCCAGCAAAGCTATCATTCAGAGTTGAAGGTCAGATAAAGAGCTTCACAGACAAGAAAAAGCTAAAGGAGTTCATCACCACCAAACCAGGATTACATGAAATGCTGAAGGGTATTCTTTAAGAAGAAGAAGAAGAAGAAAAATGTAAAGATAAAAATTATGAACAACAAAATGACATCAAATACATACCTACCAACAAGTGAATCTAAAAATCAAGTGAATAAAAAATCTGAAGAACAGAATGGACTGGTGAATATAATAGAATCAGGGACATAGAAAGGGAGTGGACTGATGATTCCCAGGGGAAGCAAGTGTGAGGGGTGCGGGAAGAGATTGGACAAAAATCTTACTCCTATGGATGAAGACAGTGGCTGGGGGTAAGGGCATGGGGTGGGGTGGGGAATCAGGTGGAGGGGAGCTATGGGGGAAAAAAAGAGGAACACCTGTAATAATCTGAACAATAAAGATTTATTAAAAAAAAAAGGAAAGAATAAATTAAATTACATACAAATAAAAGAAAACTTTTTATCAGAGCTACCTTACAGAAATGTAAATATAAGGTACAAACCAAGAGAAGATGTTTAATATGAATATAACTAACTATTAGTATTCTAAGCGCAACTAGAAAGATAAAAGATCCAATTTAAAAAAATGGGCGAACAGACATTTCACAGAAGAGGAAACATATACACTCAATTCATTAGTAAGCAAGTCAATGCCAATCAGGGCCACAATAAGGTACAATTTTCATTTCTTTCAAATGGCAAAATTGTACATGTCAACTGCTGGAGAAGATGTAGATCAATAGAATCTGTCATATACTTTGTTTTTGTTTTTGTTTTGTTTTTCTATTTCAGAAAACTTTTGCAAGTTGTTTTATTTACAATGCCAACTTTTGAAAAGTCACTAAAGTTAACTAGACAATAAACTAGGCAGAAATCGCTTTTCAAAAAGAGGGAAAGCCCAAAATGCCACTTTCTATAGAGAATCCACAATCCAGTTTTATTCAGAGCAAAGAAAAAAGATACTTTTGATCATACTGGAAGAAACTCAGCCATAGGTTTGGAATCTGTACCCAACCTACACATGCAATGAAGACAATATTCTGCTAATACAATTGATTTGCTGCTGCATTTGTCTACCGTTTGCCTAATATTAACAATTATAAACAGAGCAGTGCGACTAGTGTTTGGAACAATCCTTACAGTGTTAGAGTGTCAGGCACAACTTTTCATTTCTCTTCACACCACTGGTTCTCTTTGCATACCTGGGCTTCCTCTTCTTCAGTAAAGTCATTTTTTATATTGAAGGTCTTGTGAATCTCTTCAGGGGTTTTCCCCTTGATCATATTGGCAACAGGCTTGCATGTAACATCAAGCAAACCTTTGATGTCTAAATAGTTTGCAGCCAGAATTAGTTCAAATAGTGTTCTTTGGTCAACTTTGAGGAATTCTTGGTCCCAAACAGGAATATCATCTGTTCGCTCTTCTTTGTTCTCATCATCCTCAGGAGGAGGAGGGTCATCCTTGTGGTGGGTGCACCACTGAATGACCTCTTGTAATATTGCTGCATTAACATTTGGTAGAGGAACTGGGTCATCATCGCCTTCATCATCCATTCCCAAATCTTCTAACATGGTCTTGATAATCACAGATTGTTTGGCAATTTCAACATCAACTTCAAATATCTCTCCATCAGAACTCTGCAATTTAATTGAAGGCATGGTGCTCGGTCTCAAGGAGAGAGCAGGCTGGAGGCTGACGAGAACTGGGTAGCGTCAGCAGGACCAAACGAAAAAGGTGGAGAAGGCCACTTATAGCAACTGTCATATACTTTGGATAAGAATCTTATTCTATGCAATCAAGTTGATCATTTGCATATCCTAAAACACAGTAAATGACAGTCATAGGTATACTAGAGGACCGGTGCACGAAATTCGTGCACAGGGAGGGGGGATGTCCCTCAGCCCAGCCTGCAACCTCTCCAATCTAGGACCCCTCGGACATCCCTTTCACAATCTGGTACTGCTGGCTTCTAACCGATTGCCTGCCTGCCTGATCACCCCTAACCACCTCTGCCTGCCTGCCTGATCACCCCCTAACCGCTCCTCTGCCGGCCTGATTGCACCCCTTATTACTTGCTCCCCAGCACTGGCCTGATCATACCCCTAACTGCTTCCTCCCCTGCTGGCCTGATGGCCCCTAACCGCCTCTGCCTTGACCCCCACCACCATGCCTAACCACCTCTGCCTCAGCCCCCACCACCATGGCTTTGTGTGGGAGGAAGTGGGATGTCCTGAAGATGTCCAGTCAACCCGGTCTAATGAGCATATTACCCTTTTATTAGTATAGATATTCAAGGGAAAATCATATGCAGTTGTGTAGAAGGCATGGATAAGAGTGTGCAAAGCAGTATTGTTTGTAATCACAAAAACCCTAATAACTCAATGCTTCCCCCCATTTACTATTAGTAAGTAGTAAAAATAACTGAACTATAGCCACATACAACATAAATGGATCTTTCTAATACAAAATATTACAAAAATACTAGTGAAAAATGCAAGTACAAAATGATTGTATACACTGTGACAGCTTTTTATAAAGTTTAAAACAGTGAAACTAAGCAATATATTCTTGAGACAAAACAAATAAGCACAAAGCAAAAAAACAATAGACAAAATTCCAAAGAGTGGTTGTCTCTAAGAGCAGGCAGGAGGATGGAACAGGGAAGAACACATATATAGATATAAATGATTGGCAATATTATAGTTCTTGGTTTAGATGGTGTGGTACGTTCAAGTGTGATATAGTAACTAAAGTCAGTTAATTGATTATATAAAATATATTGTAAATTGATTACATCAAATAAAACAGATCCTTTAATTTAATGGATCAACGATGATTGTTTTTGTGTATGTTTGATTTTCTGCCTATGTTAAAGAGGGGAAGCAGGCCGAACGAAAACAGAAATGAAAGGCACATTATTTGTATATACCTTATGCAACCTTTTAAACTATTAAAACTGAGGTTAAGAATAATGCTTCTCAAGTGTGAGGGGTGCGGGAAGAGATTGGACAAAAATCTTACTCCTATGGATGAAGACAGTGGCGGGGGGTAAGGGCATGGGGTGGGGTGGGGAATCAGGTGGAGGGGAGCTATGGGGGAAAAAAAAGTGGAACACCTGTAATAATCTGAACAATAAAGATTTAATTAAGAAAAAAAATTAAAAAATAAAAAATAAAAAAAAACAAACAAACCAAAAAAAAAAAAAAAAAGAATAATGCTTCTGATATAAGGCTAAGCAAGGGAGAAAACATTAGGATATAAAATTGTGTGTTCCCTATCATAACTTTAAAAATTCATAGAAATGAAGACAAAAAAATTCATCACTATGTTAACAGTTACTGTGGTGGGGTGGCAGTAGTCCATATTTCTTTACCTTTTCTTTTTTCTAACATTTCTGCAAGGGAATTTATATTACTCTTATAATGTTAAAAAGTATTTAGAACTTCATACATACAAAGGAAAATAATATTTTAGGAAATTTTCATATTTTGCCTGAGCTCTTCATTTCCCTATAAACCAATAACTAATATTTACAAGTTTACCAATAATTCAATGAATTTATGCCTATTTGTATATTTATGTAGGATAAACATGTTAACTTAATGTTAGAACCTGCCAACCTGTCAACTCTCAGTATAATTCAAAGTGTAAGAAATGTTTTTAAAAATCATGCTGAAGTACTTATTTAGTTGAAACCATCAATTTCATCAGCAAAAGTATCTGCATTTTTTAATTGTGAATGAATAAATATAAATATCCACAGATACTCAGGAATCTAAATAATGTAGTCCATATACCCTATGTGTGTATGTGTGAACATTTATATTTGTAATATACTTGTGTAAGGCTTTACAATTTTACATCAATGTGTCCTCAGAATGGCTTAAAAAAGTTCTTCTGCAAAATTAAAATTAATGTTAACCTCTTCATACTTGGGTAAATATGAAAATACAGTAAATTTCTAAGATGGCCATTAAAACAGATAGAATTGTTATTTACTAGAAAGGATGTAACCTAGATGCATTCTTACAGGACACAATCAATGAATTGATTAATTATAAGTAACTTCTAGTTCCGGCTCTCTTGCCAGCTGAAGGCTCAACTGCCCAGAAAGTAGTTCTGGGCCATCCCACAGTTACCTACAGGTACAGGACTGTATATTTGTTTGAGAATCTATCCCCGTTTCCCCACCATTGCTGGTTAGAAAGACAACTCTTTTTGAATAGGTATCACATCTCAGGCATTACACTAGGTATCTTGCACATATGAGGCAGTGTGCCATACTAGAAAGAGTCTATAAGCTTTGGCATTATCACACAAAGTTTAGATTCCAGCCTTTCTGCACCCAACAGAGGCAACCGATCGATGTTTCTCTCCCACCAATGTTCTCTCTCTCTCTCTCTCTCTCTCTCTCTCTCTCTCTCTCTCTCTCTCTCTCTCTGAAGTCAATAAATATATCCTAAGGTGAGAGGATAAAAAAAATGATGAATTAAACTGTGTCTCTTTGTGTGTTTAGATTTGTTAAATAAGCATAGAGTATGAACAAAGTGGGGAATGGTCAATGAGTTTAGGTTTTTATGTGAACAATTACAGAGAAACTTTATAACCTTTAAAATAAGCATATGTATAATCTTTGCTTGAAAGTAATGAAAGTCTTGCTTTAAAATATTTCATATTTTATATATTTCTAACCTTTTCACTTAACCTAATATATCAGTATAAAATGGCAAAAATTTAAGCTAATAAAGTATCAAATCATTACAGTGATGCTTTGGTTAACATGTTCTACACACTAAATATGCAAAACATTTCACATCACATGTGGCTTAAATTTCTTAAAATGGAGACTATGTAAACATCACATTCCAATTTCAATTTGTGAGAATCTGTGCACCTAACTTTAAAACACAGCCTGTGTCTCACCTTTTTCTAGTTTTAAATACATGCACCAAAATTAAAATTAGTGCCAAATAACTGAATCAGTGAAACTTTTTTTAAAAGCTTTTTCTATGGAGACAATTCCAATGTCCACAATGTTGGGTGTGCCCTAAGAAAAAAATTATTAAATTAATAAGCTAGTTAAGATGCAAATTCTTAAATAACTCTTAGAATTTTGCCTGAATAGAAATGTTCTAATTTCTTCATTTTACATCGATATATAGCCATCTCTGTCATACAATAAAAGTATGTCAGCTCTTAATGTCTGTTTTATAAAACAAATCAAAGTGCTCACTTTAAAGTGGTTAAATGTATATTACATAAATTTCACCTCAATAAGAAATCAAAATCTTTCAATATATAAACCTAATTCTAAAGCCATTTTTTCACTTATTTTTCCCCCATATATTTTTTTTCTTAAGTCCACTAGTAATGATTTCATAAAGTGGCATTTTTTAATATACTAATCAAAATGAGAGGTTATAAAACTTGTTTAAAATTTCACAATAGCAAATTGTTAAACGGATTCAGCTTGTGACATTTTTACTTAAATTTGTTGGTGATTACAGTTGATGAGAAACATTAATAAATCCAATAACATTTTTCCACACAGCCATTTTGAAATGTCAGCCATCGCTAATCGATAGCCCTCTTCTCTGACTGGTCACAATGGCTCACAAAGTGGTCACAATGACTGATTCTGAGATCCCTTTGCAGGTCATACCCCTAAACAGCTTAATCCAGACAGTTATTGGCATGTGTGTTCATGCTTTCTCGTCAGGGAAGGAGCCAATCATCTCAATGGCAATGGCCACGTTCACTTTTAAAATGCAAATGACTAAAAAGTGAGCCTCTTTTAAAGTAACATCCCCAAATTAAATTACACTTAGCTGCAATGACATCTGTCATTCAACAGATGTCAACTCATGAATCTGACAAAGGACAAGTTGTTTATGCAATTTTTTTGTGTGACAGATGTTTATTGGTCATAGCTGAGTAGTCACCTTTGACTACAAGATACCTAGTGATTTATTTATTTATTTATTTATTTGGTTAAACTCTAAAAATTCACAAGAGAATAAATATACAAATAAAAAGTATAATCCTATTAAGTTTAATAAAATAGCCTCAGGAAAATAAGTGTCAATTTACTCTCATTTGAAGTTATATGTTGGTATAAAATTTCCCATTGACCAATGGGCTAAACTATCTTTTAGAAGTTTTATTTGAAAGGCTACTTTCAAAGAAATGAAAATTATTAAAAAGCATAAATCACTAAAACAAAATAATTCTTTCTGTTCATATTATCTTCTTTTACTAATACTTTATGAGAAAGATTAAAAGAGATGCAAGAAAGAATTAATATATTTATATTTAGCATTCAAAGAGAGTAAGTCCATTTCAGATTTCAAAAAAAGAGACATACTTAAGTGGTTGTTTTCTATTCAATAGCTATTGCTGAAGCCGGTGGATGGCTTCTCAAAGAGTAATTAAACGCAAATTAAAAGCTTCTTTGATCTCCGTAAGGCTGTCTGGTGAGGGAACTGCATCCCAAAATGTGTGCTGACAGGATGGGCCCTAACCTCCGAAATGAGGCCCAGCAGGGGCACTGTCCAGGGGCTGACGCCTGTGGCACCAGCATTGTCCCCAGCAGTGGCTGAGGGGCTAGCTGGCCAGGAGTGGCAGATGGTTTCATTTGTTCTACATTTTCACCCTTCACCAAAATTTAGGTGACTCTTGGCCAAAGATGAGAGGAAAGTACTGTTACTGCACCTGTTGCTTTTACTTCAAAAAGAACCGACTCCAGTTGGAAGAGAATAAGGAAAAATCTGTTAAATTTGGCATTAGCTGGTCAATAAAACATTACGAGTAGGCTGGCTATTTGACTACCTTTATATGACTACACAAATCTATTAGTCTTCACATTTTCTTCTTTTCTTTAAAATTAAATTCATGAAACTTTAAAAAATACACCTCATATTTAAGGAAATTATTCTAAAAATATACAGCATATTTATAAATAGGTAAGGTCCTTTACATAGTCCATGAATCATACGGTCAACTGGAAATATCTAAATATCAAATATAATCAAAATATTAATGCCAGAAGGGCTTGGATTCTTATTTTTCTATCCCAAACTAAGTTTTCTAAAAGTGATATTTTAAAGTAATATGATGTATAAATAATTTTATACATCCTTGATCTACTATCCTTTTGCTAAACCATAGTAACACAATACCTAAGTTTTAAATCAAGCATTTGCACATTCTTATAAATACTCCATCAATAAATATTTGTCACAAAAATCACAATATAGGCAGTCATAAATAAAAATTTTTATATATTGTTGAGATATATATGTGCAAATATAACTATCTGATGCCCATGGGCAAATGGTTATATCTGCTCTATCACCTGACAACCATCCAGTTGATAATGCTTCAGATGACCCCTGAAAACCCGGAAGATGATTACTGCTGTTGTTTGCTAATTAAAAAGTTACATATTTCTAACACCACTGCAACTCAATGCATTTCAAGAATGACTTAAGACTCTTTTCAATGCTTGTAGGTTAGACTCAGTATCACAAATTTAAAACTCCTTATCTTAAACCTATACTGTCCATACATGCAATGTATTCTGATTTCAGCAAGGCATCTGAAGAAATCTCTGGGGAGTATTTGTATGAACAGGATGGGGAAATCTGAGCCGGAGGACACTGCAGAAGGGCTGGTTTGCACTGAGTTGGAAAACTAAACCTACATGGTAATGTCAGTGCTGGTGATGAGGTGGAGCAGCTCTCAGCCGTGTGCCGCAGGAGTCTCGTTGGAGCTGGTCCACAATGAGCCAGTTAGCATGTAATACATAGAAGGCTGTTTATCACCTTCAGGAAGGACCCAAGGCTGTAGGAATAACTAACCCACCGAAGAGTAGAGAGAAGATCCCTAGTCTCAATGATGGGCTGAAGCTAACAAAACAAAACAAAACAAAAGATAAATATCAAGTCCTGTTTCTTTTTGTGTTCTTTTTTTTGTTAATCCTCACTGAGGATATATTTTCCATTGATTTTTCAGAGATTGGAATGTGGGGGGTGGAGAGAGAAAGAGAAAGAGAAGGGGGTAGTCCGGAAGGATCTAATCAGCATATTACGTTTTTATTATTATAGATTAGGTAATAATTACCTTATTTTGACGTAAGCCTAGAGAACTTCAAATAATTAGAATGTTTTAAATACAATTAAGCAAATACCACTCTCAGAAAATTTAGAGTATTACTACTTAGCTCTTAGCTATCTGTGTATCCATCTATTGAGCTCTACTCGCACTGCCTTAGTTCAGGCCCTCCTCAGCTGCACTGCAGCATCCTCCTAACTGCTTTCCCTGCCCTCGTTAACTGTGGACCCCCACCCACATTGAGCCCCAATATACTCAGCACTATATATAACCAGTGTGTTTTCACTAATGGAAAATCAAATTTACCTGGCTTAAAAGTCTTCAGTGGTTTCTGAGTATCCCCTGAATAAGGATAAAGCAGCTCAGACTGCCCAACAAGGCCTTTCATCATCTGGCCTCCTTCACTATCATCTCTTGCCCAACCCATCCCTCCCCTGCTCTGTACACATTCATAGTGAACCACTTACACTTCCCCCAAATACCACACCACTTCTTGCTCTATTCCTCCCAAATCTTGACACCGGCTTGGACAGCATTACCCTCTGTCCTTTCTGCCTGGCTAATTCCCTCCAGTTCAGTGATGCTCAGCTAGTGTGTTGGGAGCCCCCACAGGACCTCCCAGGCCTGTCTGGCTGCGCTAAGGACATGCTTCTTCAGGGGCAGACATCTGCCAGATGCACCGCGGTGCTAGCAGGAGTGAATACCACTTTCTGTACATTAAACAGTAAAAAGTGTGCTGTGACATCAGCAGGACCCTACAGTGGTTCTCAACCTTTTTAATGCCGCGACCCTTTAATACAGTTCCTCATGTTGTGGTGACCCCCAACCATAAAATTATTTTCGTTGCTACTTCATAACTGTAATTTTGCTAGTTAATGAATCATAATGTAAATATCTGTGTTTTCCGATGGCCTTAGGTGACTCTGCTAGAGGTTCTCAACCTGTGGGTAGCTACTTGTGATGCTAAGGTCTGTTTCTGACTCAATTACATATTTTCGCAATAAAGTTTAAAAGAAAAAATATATTATATCTGAGTCCCCTTCACTCTTCTACCCATGTCAACTAAGCGCATTTAATGCCTTAGTCGTGACCCACAGGTTGAGAACCCCTAGCAGAGTCGCCTAAGACCATTGGAAAACACAGATATTTACATTACGATTCATAACAGTAGCAAAATTACAGTTATGAAGTAGTAACGAAAATAATTTTATGGTTGGGGGTCACCACAACATGAGGAACTGTATTAAAGGGTCGCGGCATTAGAAAGGTTGAGAACCACTGCTCTAAAAGATCATCTATTTACTGGAATGGGCAAAAACTTCCACGTGAAAATATATAATTGAGTCAGAAACACACCTTAGCATCACAAGTAGCAAAAGCACCAGGTGCTGTGCCCAGAGATGACCTGGAGGTGGCACTGTAGCAGTGATTACTACTATTGATGGCTTGGTTTGCTGTCTTGATGATTCTTGAGCTGTATTGCTAGAATTTTCTTTATATGCTGCTTCCTGTTCTTCAATTCTCTTCCCTAAGCTCTAAGTTGGTGGATAAATTCATCATGGGAAAATAATGAGTAAGGCATTAGCAATACTTGTGCAGGTATTGGCTATAAAGTGATGTCAAACCAAATTATAAAAAATACAAATTTATCATGAGAAATAGCTTTCCATGATCAGGAGAATGGCCCATTCCATAGTGTATTGTATGCAGTGAAAACCACAGAAGAGTATAAATGTCATTTTATGATAAATCTTACACATCTTGCACCAAAACATCAAAATTATTTTAGGTGATAGATGGTAACTGAAACACTGTGATAAAATTCAGGTGTGGGAAGGCTCAGGGCACCTGTACGGATTCTTACTGTTTCTTCTAGGTGCTCCCAAATCGTATTTTAAAATCTACTTCAGATTTCCAGTATATCTGAACAGTACACTAAACCAGTTTAGGGTGTCTTAGATCCATTTATCTCTGTTTTTTAAAAATAAAGACTTTCATCCATCTGCAGATTTTTATTTTCACTCTTCACATTTTCTTTTTCACAATTAACTAAGAGTGATTCTGTAATCACTGCAGCAAGTTTTTATAACCCTTCTATGCCGTTCACTAGATCATGAAAAAAATAACTGTAAAATATCTGAGTCCCTGAGGGTGCGGGGGGGGGGGGGGACACGCCACAGGAACAGGCTGGAAGAGGTTAATGGGGGGAAAAGGAAAACCTATGTAATACTTCCAACAATAAAGTTTAAAAGAAAAAATATATTATATCTGAGTCCCCTTCACTCTTCCACCCACGTCAACTAAGCGCGTTTAACGCCTCTCCCCCTCTTTCTATCCTATGCTTCTCGTACCGCACTGGAACTCTCTCTTCTTGGTTTTCTTTGGAGCACAGCCAGGAAAAAAGATGGGAAGAGGGTGGGCAGGAACACACCACTGGCTTCTAGTTCATTCTGGCTTGGACTTGGTGACATTATTTTATGTCACCTTTCACTATCACCTTTAGTAGGTGCTCACTTGTTCTACTTTAACATTTTTTTACAATTATATTTAGTTTTGATTTATAAAACTGTACACTGTTTAAAGGCTGAAACAGTTCTATAAGTTAGTATAAAAAAGCAGCAGTCCCTCAAACCCATCCCACTGTTCCCTCTGCAAAAACCTCCTTTGGCTCTTTCAGAAAATCCTGTGTTGCTACTTTCTAATTTTTCAGTTTAGGCTTACCTTATCTTTAGGCTTATAATTCCCCACTATGAAAACTGGGTTCTCCGTCACATATGCACAACTTACACATCTCACACCAACACATACATACCACATTCACACACTCTGTCTTCGGTCTTCTTCCTCTGCCTCCCAATTTATTGTATCATAGTTATTAAAACTATATCATAATCAATGTTTATATTTTCATGATGATTTGTGTGCTAATCACAGCCAACCACGTGGTTTATCAATCATGACAACTTTTTCGGTATTGCTTTTTTTCCCTCCCTGTTGTTAATAACTATCTTTAGTTGTTGTTGTTTCTTGGTTTTCTATAGGTTTCAATAATTAACCTCCAAATTCTCACCCCGTTGTGTTAATCTGGCTAGGGAGCAGAAATCAAGCCCAGCCTGGGAAGTAAAAGAGATCTTACCAAATATCTGGAACATAGTTCTATGCATTTGAAGAAACCTCAGTAAAATTACTCTTATCATTATGAGATTCTTCCTATGAGGAGGTGCGGCTAGACCTTGAAATACAAACGCTTTTCTCCCCGCAAGTCTCTTCTCCCTGGGACCCTCAGGGGGACTAGGTTCCTGAGGTTACACTCCTAAGCAGTGACAGCTCTGGAAATAGTGGGATAGGATTTGCAAACCTAAAACAAACAGGGAGCCAGACTCTGTACACCAGGTGGCCTGGATCACTGGATCCCAGGTTTCCTTTCCTCCTGCTCCCTTTTTTTGGATGGAGCACCATCTCCACTAGTTTCTGATAAAAGAGCATGAGTGGTACATTTTTTTTTTTTTTTGAGATTTTGCATTCGCAAAATGCTTTCATTCTACTCTCATACTTAATTGATATTCTGGTGTGGTATACCTTATTCTACTTTTGAACGTACGCTTTTAAAGACTGAGCTAATAAGTAAGCATCTATCTATGCAAGGATGAGAGCTCCATTCAAGATTTCTCACTCTTCTTCCTTGGTAAGGCTGTTAATAATAGTGTGGTGAAGATTTGCTTTTATCCTTTTGACTTTATCATCTTCTAAAAATGCTTTCCTAAGTCTAGCAGTGACTCAACTACATAGTCCTATCAGGACCTGCAGAAATCTTACCTGCATCATTCTCTCCCTGCCATTCCTCACTGGTCACCACTGACCAAACCCGGGTCTCAAATGCAAATGAACTCTCCCTTGACTGCCATAAGTGTAAGGAAATATCTTCTCTTAAGGCTGTCTTACTTCCATTTCACCAAACGATTCACTCTTCTTGGTCAGATTCAACTCAGACAAGTGATGTGGTAAAGAGAAGCCAACATAACAGTATTTAAGAAGATATAACTCACCTACATTTCATGAGCCAGCTTTTACAAATTTCTGAAAATTTGCATGGAACTTTGGATGTAGCTTATTTCTCTATCAGTAAAGTATAAATATGTCTCATAAGTTTATATTCCTAGCAGTGATGATCAAACTACTTAGAATAAACATCAACTGACCTTTAAGTTAGTTACAAATCACTTATTCTATTTATTAAAGCAAATCACTTACCGATGGCAATGAGGGAAGGAAGAAAGGCAGATAGCATTACTTGAGCACTTATTATGTGCCAGTTCCTCTGCTAAGACGGCATGCGCCATCTCATTTAATCCTCCATGCAAACTTCCTACCCACGTATTGCAGGTGAGAAAACTGAGGCTTGGCGTGGGCAAGTAACCTGCACATAAGCAGGGAAGCTGAGATTTGAGCACAAGAGACACTGGAGCCTCTGCTGCAACCATATATATCTGAAATATTCTAATTATATATTTCCTACTACAGACCAGCTTTTCATCCAGCTGACTTTACTGTTTCATTTTGTTTTCCCATTTCTATGAAATCTCTGGATTCACTTTTAGACATACATATGAAATTTAAGTTTTCCATCACAGTAGCATGACATATTAAACCTTCAGAAATAACAGTTATTAAGGTAAAAATTTCCCACAAATAATAAACAGGACCAGTCATCAGTCTGCCCTTTGGAGCAAAAACTCCACCCTCTACTCAGAGTCTGTAAGTGCACAGTACCTAGTAGATGCTCACAAATACCTATTGAATAAAAAAAGAAAAAGAAAAAAAAAGGCCATGAAGGTAGAATTAAGCACATTGGGCATGAAGCCAATACCTTTCATCAACATTTTAAATCCTTTCCATATCTGTTTAATAATAAACCCTGTTTTCAAGTAACATATGCCACACAATGTAAAATCTGGTATGTTCCCAAGGAACATGTCTGACCTAATAGCAGAGCCTCATGCCTGGATGGCACTTCAGTCCCTCAGCCACAGGCAGCCATTCTTCTTCTCAACTCTCCACAGCCTTCACTTCAAAGTCTCTAAACTAACAGTTCAACTCGAAAGCTTTTCTCAGTCTGTCCACCTCTGCACCAAATGCAGGCTTCCCTCATTCATAAAATTCCTACCCTTAACTCATCCTCATCTAAAGCCTATCATATGTACATTATGTTGTGTATGTGTGTGCACACAGCTATGTGCCAACACACAGCCTCTAAAATCAGACCTCACCTTCTCAACTAATTGATTGATATATTAAATCCTCCCTGGCATGCGCTGATAAAAAAAAAAAAATACAAGGTGCATGTTAATATTCTTGTTGAATTAAATGAAACAATCCTTACACTTCTTTTACTGGTACCAAAGACATTGAAAAATATATACAAAAAGGACAAAGGGAGAGTAGCTGATTCAGTTTCCCTGGATCCTTTGAAATTAGGTTTACTTCATTTAAGTCACCCATCTATATTTAGGACATCCTATCTAATAAAAGACAAACATGCAAATTGACTGTACCTCTGCTAAAACCACAAGCCACGCCCAACAGCCAATCAGGAGCAAGTATGCAAATTAACCCAACATATATGGTGGCAGCTACGGAGCTGGAGCAAGCAGGAGGCTTGGGTTGCACCCAGTGATGGAGGAAGCGAAGCTTCCCGCCTGCCCTGGCCGGCACTGGCCTCCACTGAAGGCCACAAAGTTTCAATTATAAAAGATAAATAAATCCCAACAAAGATGGCGGCACCGGCCACGGAGCTGGAGCTAGCCAGAGGCTTGGGGTGCCCTGGTCATGGAGGAAGCCAAGCTTCCCACCCGCCCTAGCCGGCCCTGGCCTCTGCTCAAGGCTACAAAGTTTCAATTATAGAAGATACATAAATCCCAACAAAAATGGCGGCAGCCACAGAGCTGGAGAGAACAGGAGGCTTGGGTTGCCCCCAGCGATGGAGGAAACCAAGCTTCCCACCCACCTTGGCTGGCCCTGGCCTCTGCTCAAAGGTACAAAGTTTCAATTATAGAAGATAAATAAATCCCAGATACCAGGGCCTCTGCTTGGGTCGCCAGGGGGCATGGCTGGCCTGCAAACCACCACAGGCCCCTTGCCCAGGTCGCCCAATGCCCCAAGGGAACCCCCATCCTGATCCGGGACACCCTTCAGGGCACACCAGCCGGCCCCCACACATGCACCAGGCCTCTATCCTATCTAATAAAAGAGTAATATGCAAATTGACCGTCACTCCAACACACAAGATGGCTGCTTCCATGTGTACACAAGATGGTCGCCACAAGATGGCCAGTAGGGGAGGGCAGTTGGGAGGGGCCAGGCCTGCAAGAGAGGGCAGTTGTGACTGATCAGGCCAAAAGGGAAGGGCAGTTGGGAGGGACCAGGCCTGTAAGGGAGGGCAGTTGGGGGCAATCAAGCCTGCAGGGGAGGGCAGTTAGGGGCAATCAGGCTGGCAAGGGAGCAGTTAGGGATCAATCAGGCTGGCAGGGGAGTGGTTAGGGGGTGATCAGACTGGCAGGCAGAAGCAATTAGGGGCAATCAGGAATGCAGGCAGGCAAGCAGCTGGGAGCCAGCAGTCCTGGATTGTGAGAGGGATGTCCGACTGCCCCTTTAGGCCTGATCCCGGTAGGATCAGGCCTAAAGGGGCAGTCGGACATCCCTCTAGGGGTCCCAGATTGGAGAGGGTACAGGCTGGGCTGAGGGACACACCCCCCCATGCATGAATTTCGTGCACCGGGCCTCTAGTATAGTTATAAAAATGAAGAGACGGGTATGTATTCTTACTTGATTTTTATCCTCTTTATGAGGGAGAACCCCTCTTTCTGGTATATCACATGAGGAGAAAATACATTCAGGTTCACGAATGTCTTCACCTCAAGTAAATGTTAACTTTCATTTGTGCTTAAAAATTTCAAATTGCACTGGCCGGTGTGGCTCATTGGTGGAGCGTCATCCCATGCACTAATCGCTGGTTTGATTCTTGGTCAGGGCACAGGCCTGGGTTGCGGGCTTGATCTCTGTCTCCCTCATCTTTCCTCTCTCTCTAAAATCACTAAAAACACATTAAAAATTTCAAATTAAAAATAGAAAAGCCTTTATGTTTGACAATTAATTTTAACCCAAGCGATATGAGGAAATAATTCAAGCATGCTAGTCAATTTGATTATCTTTTTGTGTATTAAAAGTGACTATAACATAACAGAAGGAACTCTGCAAGATGCCACATCCGTTTTAAAACCTGTTCTTCCTTTTTAACATGGCTTGCACAGTAGGAGTAATCACTCACAGGTGTGACATCAAGTCTGTGAATTATGAGACACTGTTGTCATTACTTCTGTGAATTACAACTTTTGGGCATATGGGTTTGTTATCAATTATAACGACAATTCATGTAATATACAGATATACAATGGTGTGCCACAATCTAATGCAATTCATTCTTATCCATGGGGTGTTATTACATAGCTCACAAAAGGCCAAACTTTAAGTTCATCCTGAAGGTTATCCACTCATAAAAAAGGCTTTTTTTTTTTAAAACAGCCCCTACATTATTATCTAAGTATTCCTGCTTTTTCCTATTTTTGTCTAAATTTATCAAAAAGAATATATAAAAGAGGACCTATGTAATACTTTCAACAACAAAGATTTTTTTTTTTTAAATCTGAAAACCAAACCTTAAGCTTCTGTGATTGAATATTACATATGTGCCGGTATATTTATGTGTGTAATTTTATATGAACATAAAATAATTCTAATTTTATCTAGAAAATATTACTTGTAGTAAAATTACTTCCTGTACTAATTATCTATGTTTCTTTTTAAAGGAAACAGAAAGTCTTTTTCCCACATTATAAATATTTCCGGGTACTACATAAAAAATTATAACTACAAAGGAAAATCGTTTGAACAAAAATAAAAAGGATCCCAAATCAATTATATAGAAAAGATTCCTTTATTAACTTGTGGTCGAGAATATATTTGTATATTTTCAGAAAACAACCCCAAGACCAGATGGATTCCTGCAATAGAGAGGAATTGACAGGAGTGCTCCAACCACGAAGACAAGAGGCAAAAACAGTCCAGAGATGGAAGACGCTGACAACGCCTTGCCATGGGAGCAGTCAGCAGCTGTGCACCGCTGCAGGTTACCTAGGACCAAACCAGAGAGGGTCGGACCTGCATTGCCACCATGTGCCCACCATCCAGATATCACTGCTGACATGTACACATAAGGAACTGTTGGACATTGAAATTGGGACTCAAACATTTTTTTGTTTTGTCTTGTTTTGTTATTATATGTTTATTTCCAGTCTGCAAAGGCAAAACTTTTTAAAGGAAAGAAATGGTGGGAAAAAGATACAGAGGCAAAGAAGCATTGAACAGACTGTCAAACTACATTGGGAAGACAGGGGTGGTTGGGCGAGGAGGGCTGTAAGAGACCAACCGAAGGACTTGTACGCATGCATATAAGCACAACCAATGGATATAAGACACTGGGGTGGGGGGGGAGGGTGGGCAGGTGAAGGCATGTCCTGGGGGGTAGGGGAGGTCGGGGGGAGATCAAAGGGGAAAAAAAAGGAGACATATGTACTACTATTTGTAATACTTAAAACAATAAAAATAAAATAAAATTAAAAAAAAAAATTATAACTAGCCTTAGTTGATTTGGCTCAGTGGATAGAGCATCGGCCCATGATGCGATTCCAGTCAAGGGTACACACCTTGTGCCTCGGTTGAAGGCTTGATCCCCAGCCCTAGTCCAGGCTCATGCAGGAAGCAACCAATCAATCTGTCTCTCTCACATGGACGATTCTCTCTCTCGGTCTCTCTCCCTCCTTTCCACTCTCTCTAAAAAATCAAAGGAAAAATATCCTTGGGTGAGGATTAACAACAACAACAATTTATAACTATATTAAAAATTAAAATAGGAGTTTCTATAACACACAAAGAGAAAACGGCATGTCAAAATGAATATATTTGTTTCTCTGTTTTCTTATAGGTTTTTAAAATTACATGGACTTGAACAAATGGCTTCCATTTAAGAGCACAAGATCTAAAGATAGATGACCTGGATTCAAATCCTGCCTCTGCCATTCCAGACTGTCCGTGGCCTTGACTTGGAAGGTGACCTAACCATTCTGTGCCTCATTTTCCTCTCTTGTAAAATGTAAGTGAGAATGAGGCTCTATTACTATGAGTTGCTATGAGGAATAAAAAGAGCCCAGAGCACAACCTGACACATATTAAGTACTCAATTAGATGCTGATGAGTTATTGTGATGGTTATTATTTTAAGCCCCTGATTTTTAGATGAGTTTGCTAAGATAATGTCAATGGTTATTTATTTGGCTAACCTTTTGCAGAAGTGTTATATGCAAACAGACTATATATACACACATTAAAAAATAAAAATGCTATTATTGGAAAATATCATTATGAAAGACTCAGTGCCAAGGCAACAGTTGATTAATTTATGTTATGGGCAATATTTAACTCATTTAAATACACAAACACTTTCTTGGTCAAAATACATTGATGTTAAGTATATTTCCCATTCATAAAAGTCTAAAAAACTTTTAAACAGAAACTGAACTTTCAAATGGTGTTTATTAGCCATGCTTTGTCCTTGCTCTCTTGCCTCTTTTTCTTTTGTGCTTTTTCTTAGGCAAGTCACCCCAGGCCAAGCCTTTAACCATCAGCCTGAACACATTAAATTGGAGTGTGTAACTTGCAATTTTCAATAGACGGTAAAAAGCAAGTCTTCTTGGTGCAAAATAACTGATTGCAGGCACCTAGAGGAATTCCACAGACACACCACGTACACCACTACACAGCAGGACTACACTCTCACTCTTCAGTGGAGTGTGTTTAAATGTCAAGCCTCCTGGAAAAACTCTGCCTTTCTCTCCTTCTCCTCTTTCCACCTCCCACACCAGCCCCCTTGCTGCTCCTGCAGTGGACCACCAAGCCCCAGAGCGATTTTGTGAACAGCTACCCTGGTATCTCTAACTCCTGGAAAACCACACGATTTGGGGTTTTCATCGACAGAGGTAGGTGGGCCTAGACATGAGGTGGCACAATCCCCAGGGCAATGAGAGAGTCATGCAAAGAAGGAAGAAAAGCATGGATAAAAAGAGAGCAACCAAAATAGGGGTTCACAGACTTACATCAGCACATCTCCACTGCCTGGTCAACATGGACCACAGACTGGGGACTCTACAGGAGTTCTGAGAGCCGTTCCTCTGATTGCACATCCCACAGAAGCACTTCCCACCTTCTACCCTCTAACTAAGAGTGAAGCCCTAGCCAGTTTGGCTCAGTGAACAGAGTGGGGCCTGCAGACTGGAGGGCCCTGGGTTCGATTCTGGTCAAGGACACATGCCCGGGTTGCAGGCTTGATCCCCAGTAGATGGCGTGCAGAAGGCAGCCAATCAATGATTCTCTCTCATCATTGATGTTTCTATCTCTCTCTCCCTCTCCCTTCCTCTCTGAAACCAAAAAAAAAAAGATATCACTTACCAAACATGTTTGTCCCAGGTATTTTTTCATATCTTTCTCACCCAAATCCTATGGGTCACCTCTTTCCCTAATTTTGGAGATATATTATTTTTCAAAAGAAAAAGACTTTTAAATGGGACTCAACAGTGACTAATCAGTAGACCTAATCATGCTCTTAGATCTGTTCCAAGTCTCATTTTCACAATATCAAGACCACAGTTTATCTGGAAATAAGTCTATTTCTTCACTAATCTGTTGATATATATATATCTCCTATTCATATATATATAGTAAGTATGTATGAGTATATATATATTCATATATATATATAGCAAGTATATATGAATAAACATATAGTCTATAGTACATAAGAAATACGATTTGAGATACGAGTTATGTTATGGTTCCACTAACTCAATCGTTTATTCAATCAGCATTAATTGAGAAGATGCAATGTGCTGGTACTATTTTAAAGCTAGAAATATAAAGAGGCAAAAGTCACATGCCCACACATGACAAAGACAGGGGAAGTAGAGTACACCCAACAGTATCACAGCAGAAGTGCACACAGCCAATGAGAAGATCCTACATAAGAGGGTTAGAGGAATTCAGGAAGACAGTGTCACCCAAGCTGGGTTTGAAGGGAACCCAGAGAACTTAACCACAAAGGTAAAAGAGATGAGAATATCCCAGCTAGACGGAGGGGCACATGCAAACTATGAGTCATGAAATAGGAGACTCTGGGGAAAAGTTCAGTATTGCTTAACAGCTGGTGAAGCTAGGGGTCAGTCTTCAAAGGGCTCTCTATATCTGGCTAAGGTGTTTGGATTTTGTGCTATAATCAATGGGAAGCCATTAAGCAGCAATTAAAGAGGGTAAAGAGAGATGAACTGGCTTCTGAAACTCTCAGAGTGACAGAAAATATGAGCTGGAGAAGGATAAGGGAATGAAGAAAGGGAGATGGATACAGAAGAATATAATAATAATCCAAAGTATAAAAAACTGAACGTATAGACCTAGGGTGTTCTCTGTGGACATGGTGAACAAAAAGCTCATTGGGAGCTATTAACATGCGCCTTTACAACTGGCACCAACTTCGTGTCGACACAGCAGAGAAGAGGGGAAGACAGGTTATTTCTGGTGTCTCATTGGGATATTGGGTGGCTAATGGTACTCACCCCTTATTGATGGCTTTAAATGAGATCTATCTACACTAATAAAAGAGAAATCTGCAAATTGACCATACCTCCACAACGCCCACCAGCCAATCATGCATGAGTATGCAAATTAACCCACCAAAGATGGTGGGTTAATTTGCATACCCAGGCATGGAGCGAGGACTGAAGGCACTGGCCTGAGCGAAGACTGAAGACTGAAGAGGCTTGGCTTCTCCACTCTGGCCACAGTGGAGAAACCAAGCCTCGCTGCGGCTGGAGCAGAGAAGCTTAGCCTCGAGGCTTGGCTTCTCTGCTGTGGCTGTAGCAAAGGCCTGGGTGCCGGTGCTGGAGGAAGACCGATGCAGGCAGCCAGGGGAAGGAAGGCCTATTGCACGAATCTTCATGCAATGGGCCTCTAGTATATATATATATATATATATATATATATATATATATATAAATATATATATATATATATATATATAAGCCTAAGTGACCCTTAGGACCGAACAACCAGAATGACCAGAACGATTGGTTGACCAGTAGCTATGACACACACTGACCACCAGGGGGCTGATGCTCAACACAAGAGCTGCCCCCTGGTGATCAGTGTGCTCCCACAGCCAACCTCCCATAGCCAGCCAACCTCCCACAGTCCCTCCCCGTCTCTCCCCCTAGCCAGCAGGCCCCGATCGGCCTGTCCCTGATTGGGACTGGGCAAGACGGCCCCAGTCATCCCTGTTCACCACCCAGGCCTACAGACCCCACCCATGCACAAATTCGTGCACCAGGCCTCTAGTATAAATATCAAAGGAAATGAATTCTAGGAAGAAAGATGAGCTTATTCTGGACTTGGAATTCAGGCATCTATGGGACACTGAGGCAGGAGGACATATGAACCTGATTCTTAGAAGAAAAGCCTAGGTTACAGACACATAATTGGTCATCATTAACATGCAAGTGGTAGTCAAACCAAAGAAAAGGGAAGGTCAGTCACCCAGAGGGACAATGTGAGAAAAAAAAAAATGACTAAAACCCATAACTTGGCTGTATTCCTTTCAGGAAATCTCAAATACCCTATGCAGAAATATTCTACTTAACAGCTTGTCAACATACAACTAGAACCACGAGTCAAGCACTAAACAAAAAATATTTTAATTCACATTGTCTTACCCTAGATTAAAAAAGTATAGAAAGGTAAATTATTTGGAGTGATATGTTTCACCCAGAAAATTATAAAATCCACACTTTTATTTTTCTTAATATCTTTGTTCATGAAAATAACATGGGAAGTAAACCAGTGTTCGTGATTTGTAATTATCCAAAAACCTTAATATAGCAAATTTATATTTTGTAGTAGATAATATTCTGAAGGCAAAAGTAAGGGGAGTGATCACAATTCAAAAATCACATGGGTCTAATTGTGAGTTATTTAGATTAATTTTTAGACTTAATTATAAATTAAGGAGTGAGAAAGGGAAAGGGTGCAATGTAGAAGTTTTACTCCAGTTTACTAATTATAAGGCCCCTGGCTCTCTGCTTAGAAAGTACTTCTGATTTCTGAATACATAATGCCATAAATTTTGCTCTTTGGAACTTATATGTACTTTAACAGCATGAATTTCCTATCTTTCAGCCAAAACAAATGTATAAACATTTTATGAATAAAGCTTTTAGTAAATGATAAAATGTACAAATCAATACTCAGTCTCAGACTAGTTGTCCTTGTCAGCTCAATCTTAACGTACAAAAGATGTTGACTTTTAGTTATGAATATATGTTAAGATGTCTTTTATACTGATGACTTCAAAAGCTAGACAGAACAATAAATATTTCACTTTGTATATATGCAATAAAATAACTGTTTAGTAATAAACACTACTTATACTACAGTTTTATATCACAGTAATCTGAAATAATGGCTAAAAATTTAAGGAACAAATATGTGAGATTTTTTTTTTCTCTAGAGACGATAATCTGTAGTCTACATTTAAATAACAAGTTTGCATTTTAAATATTAAGATAGGATAGCCAGCAAATTCCAGTGCTTATGCCTGATGTCATAACAATAAAGGTAGACTCTGGCATCACCTCTCATTTAAAAAGAAAATGGAAATCTGCCAAAGTTTAATGAGTTTAAGAATGTGAGCAAGGTGGGGTGGTACGTAAGACCACACATAAACTTTGGAATCAGGCAGGACTCATTTGAAGTCCCAGATCTATCACTTGTTAAGTATGGGACCTTATAAAAGTGACCGCTCTGGGCTGGTTTCCTCATCTACATAGCTGGGAAAATACTGGTATCCACTTCCGAGAAATGCTGTAAGAGTCGAGTGTAAAGTGCTTGGATATTGTAAATTATCAATAGATGTAACTTTCCATTTCTCTTAACCTTTCCTATTTTTTTTCTTTTATCCATAGCACTTTTCACCTTTTAAAATAATAAATTTAAATTTTACAAAAAACACAACAGATCCATCTAGATCCACATCTGCTTTTGTTGTAAGCAGTTGAATCTATCAACTGTGCTGGTTATTTGCTATCAAGTTGTCTCTATTTGACAATGTCAGTGACTCCTGACCCTTTATCACTGTTATATGGTCAGTTTGTGTCCTTGCAACATTGAACGTGAAAAAGGCAGGACACTGCAGTGTGACCCACAGAAAAATATAGTGACTTTCTTAAATGGATCCACGCAGGTTTGTGAATGAAAACCTTCCAAAATTATTTTTAACCTGCCCTTAGGGGGAGGTTGTTTTAAAATGCAACATTTAGGGATATACAGCTTCATCCTTACACAGAATGCCATCCTTTACAATGATGAAAAATACATAAGGATAATTAACAAAGTTGCCTAAAAGGTCTACCTTAAAGAAATAGATTATGATTTATCTAAATTTTTTTCTATGCAAGTCAGTTTTTAGTGAGATTTATTCCATTAACCTATTAATATCATAATGAAAATAAGAACATGTTATTTATACATATTGATGATAGGATATTCTATAGAAACATTTAAATTACAATTCTAAAAACGAAACTATTCATATGAAAAAAAAACATAGGTTTAGAGCAATATTCTTGTGACTGAAATAATCTAGAAACAACCTTAATGCCATTCATTTAACTTTAAAGAAAATACTATTATTGTTAAAACTGATTTTACATAAAGTAGTGCAAAACCTGAACCAATTTCATTGAAAAAGAAAGTACATTGCCATGCATACTATACAATATAAAGAATGGAAGAAGCTTTAATATTTTTCTACATTAAAAACAATATTAATCTGCAAAAATAGCTAATATAGCTTTGATGAGTTACTTAAGACATGTGGTTAAAGGAAGGAATTTGATGATCCTCAGGTAGAATGCTAAGAAAAACCGAGTGTATGTGTTGACCAAGGCGCACTGTGGCATTACTTTGTAGAGCCGATCAATAGATATTAGCTTTAAAAAAAGATATAGAAAGAAGCTGCAGCATATTCCTTAAATGACAGCGAGGTTTAAATTGTCTCAATCAAGACTCAATTTTTTCTTCCCAGTTTTTCCAGCTGTTCTCTTCCAGTTAAGACTCTTCATTTCAAATAAATTTAATTAGTTCCAATTGACCACAGCTAACACATAGTTTTATCCATGGATCGTTATTTTTATAAGGCAGCACAAACAAAGACTGCTAGGCTCAGATTCCAATGTCACAAGACCACATTTATACTTCCTTCAATTCCTCACCCAAAAGAAAAATTTCAAAAATGACTATTCTTCCTATAGCAAAAGCTTTCAATTGTACTTCATATTTTAATTGATATACTGGTCAGTTGTTTAATTGAAAAATTAAGTTCCAGATTACTACAAATATATAATTAATACAATGATACATATTAGCTTAACTATAGTCTCCAAATAAGAATCCATTCAAAATACAGGCAAAGAGCTCTGTCATGATAATTTCTATTTATTTTACAAGATGATATTATTAGAGCAATTTCTTTTAAATAACTGAAAAAGCAATCAGATTTTTCAATGTGAATGACTAAGCTGACCAGTTTTCCCTTTTGTATTTGTGCTCTACAATGCTGGTTATCCCCAAATAAGATTATTATGCTTGGAACTGTTTTCTCTTGATGCTTCTACTATATTTTTCATAATGCAATTTATATAGGATTCTAGTCAATAAAAAGAAATATGGTTTTCTTCTAAACCTTCATAAAAATCTATACCACATCTTAATCAAGTCACACAATCTAACCTGCACGATCTGCAGACTGCAGCAAACTAGTTGCTTTGACAACACGGTTAAGGGAGCCTTCTTTTAGTTATTTAAATTCTCTGGGTTTTGAACATTCTTGGTTCTAGTACCCATGGCATGAAATGAAGAACTCAACTGATAGAAGCCACACATCACATATGTGTAACTGAACTTCAGACAGATTCAAATACAGTTTGTATAGCAGTAATTGGCTCTCCAACACTAAATTTTCATTTTTAAGCTTCTTGATTTGTTTCAGCAACCAAACAAAAACAGTCATATGTTATAATGCAGTCTTATGACTTTGGTAATGCATAATTCAAAATCTCAATGTATTGATATAGTATTGTTTAAGTGCTCAAAAATTTACCTTTTATTCAGAATGCAAATTGAATTATTCTACTATTGCAAAGGTAACCTCTTTTTTCCTGTGAATTAAACTACTACTTTTTATAGAAGAAGGCCTTTAATATTTATAGGAATTAATATATAACAAAACATTTATAACAGCATTTTAAAAAAAATGAAAATAGAATAAAATAAACAATGGTTTTAAAACTTGCAAATGACACCATTTCCTTTAGTAACTACTGAAACAAATTCCATAATTGTGAAGTGAAAATGACTTTCAAAAAAGGTGAAAGTTTCAAAATAATTTATGTTTAAGATAGATGATTTTTAAAATATCAATGAACTAGTAACATTAAAAAGAAGTAAGAACTACCATCATCTCATTTTTACTGAAAACCAGATCCTCCCCAACTTAGTCAACTCCTTATTTGCAGCAGTGACACAAACATGGGTTTTAAGGTAATACAAGCTTTGTAAATTTTCAAGGGAGATCATTAGGCTCCCTCACCTTCTTCCCAGTGAAGCAATTTTAAAGGCATTCAGGTGCTAACAGTAAGGAACCTGCCACTCAGAGCTTTAAAAGAAAAACAAAATAAACCTCCCCTTTGTTCCTTTCTCCCTTTAATTTCTGTTGGAAAGTTTACTGATATTTTCTGGGCATGCTTCTTCTCAAACTATTGATTACTATTGAGTTAATATTTGTTGCTTCACGATAATTATAGACATTTGTCGTCAGATTTTACATTTTAACCATCCACACCAAAAACGAAAGTTTATCATTTTTAATACCAATAAAAATATCTATACTGGATTGTTTTTTATCCTCTGTGCATTAAAAAGAAATTGAGTTGAATGTATTTGAAGATCCAGTAATTGGAACTGTTTAAATCCATAAAACGATAGGCTGAAAATATGTGCTACATGGCTTTTCTAAATTTTACTTTATGCCTGGTAAGGTGATAAATAATACAGATAAGAATGTAAATAACTTTTAAAAGCAGTATTTATTTCTGTAGTATACATAAAAAAAGAGTATCTGTAAGTTTCCTTATGCAGTCTATATTGCATATATTGCTATTACAACTTCAATATCTTCAGTTTACCCTATAATTGCAAAACCTTTCATAACATAATAGGTGTATTTCTCTACATGTTCCAAGGCTTTAGAAATGAGCCTAGCCTCTGAATTAGAAGGTCCCCAGAAAATCAAATGCACAGCTAGCAGGTTCATTGTTAGAGCAACAATGAGCAAACCCAGACCAAATAAACGGTTCCACTTCTTTCCACTTCAAGATCAAAAAGGACACTAAAGAGTCTTGTAAAGCCAAACACTCCATCAATACTCTCCATCATCCTCTCCATCAACATACTTAGTCCCACTATAAATGACAGACAAGCATTTTCCAATACTGGACAATGCTCATCCAGATTATGTTAAAGACGTCTCCCTACCAGTTGTGATGTCATCATCTGCAAGGTCATGCTCTTCCTCTTGGACTTTGGCTTCGGGCCCCGAGGCGGTGTCAGGAGCAGTGGTGATGTTCTGCATGGCTTCTGCTGAGACCCCAGCTAGAACGAATGGGAATCACAAGGTTCAGTTTTTAAGAAGTAAAAGAAAGGTAGATCCAGACTCTTATGGGATGCAAACATAATATATTTAAAAATATACAATACAGGGGTGAGCAAAAATAAGTTTACAGTTGTTTTCATGAAAAATAATACAATTAATAAATAATAATACAAGAATAAACTGTTTTGCATACTCACAACTGTAAAACTACTTTTACTCACCACTGTACATTCACCAAAATTAGGAAGGGACACAAAGTACCAAAACAAACATTAAAATGGGCTCTATTTCTTTATGTGTGTGTGTGTACACACATGGATACAAACTATATTGACTTTTTCACTAAGATCTGGGAGAAACAAAAAAATAAAGCTGAAGTAAATTACATTTTACTGGATCCTTTTCAACGTTCTTGCTTTAGCTGATTTAGACATACTTATGCTAAAAGAGAAAAAATACATAGAAAGTGAGGACTATTTAAAAAATTTATTTCTCTTTAATATTAGTTTGCTTATAATTTGGCGGTGGGAAGAAGAATGAGGACAAAAGAGGGATTTGTCTCTGGTTAAATGTAAAAGACTTGAAATGCATTGCCCCAAAAGCGTATAACATGTCTGTCTATGAAGGAATTAGACATGAGGTCAGATAATTATCACATTGAAAGGAACCTAATTGAAAGCAGACAGGTGAACTAGATCAAGCTGCTGTGTTAAATACAAGTGGCCAGTGTAGACATGTTTGCTTCATTCCTGATGATAGGAGAGAAGCATTCAGTCTTTTACCATTAACTATACTGCTGGCTAGATGTTTTGTTTCGTTTCCTTCCGCTACAGAAAAGGTACCAAGGGAATATACAGAAGTGGTATGAATTCCTTGGTTAATATGGAATTGTTAGAAAAACAACTTTGAAAAACAGATTCATTACAATATAATTTGCACACCATAAAATTTGTCTTTAAAATGTGTAATTCAGTGGTTTTTAGCATATTCACAGAGTTGTATAGCTGTCACCACAATCAATTTTAGAGCATTTTCATCACCCAGAAAGAAATCCTACCCATATCACTCCTCTCTTCTCCCAGGCTATGCAGCCTTAAGCAACCACAAATGTCCTTCTGTCTCTCTGGACTTGCCTATTCTGGACATTTCAACAGGTGGTGTTTTGTAACTGGCTGCTTTTACTTAGTACTTCATTCCCTTGTATTATATTCCCTTGATTAATATTCCATTGTATGAATGTATCACCATTATTTTTTCATCAATAAATTGTGACAGATTCATGTATGCATTCATCAGTCAGTGAACATTCATATTTTAAAAACTCATTGGCTTTTATGAATAATGCTGCTGTGAACACTCACATACAAGTCCTTATGAGGACATGCTTCATTCCCTGGGAGTGGAATTGCTAGGTCATATGATAACTCTATGTTTAACCTTTAGAGCAGTGGTTCTCAACTTTTCTAATGCCGCGACCCTTTAATACAGTTCTCCTCATGTTGTGGTGACCCCCAACCATAAAATTATTTTTGTTGCTACTTCATAACTGTAATTTTGCTACTGATAATGAATCGTAATGTAAGTATCTGTGTTTTAAGACCATCGGAAAACACAGATATTTACATTACGATCCATTAACAGTAGCAAAAGAGGAACTGCCTGATTATTTACTGTTGAGTTTTGAGAGTGCCTTAAATAGTCTAGGTCAGTGGTCGGCAAACTCATTAGTCAACAAAGCCAAATATCAACAGTACAACAATTGAAATTTCTTTTGAGAGCCAAATTTTTTAAACTTAAACTTCTTCTAACACCACTTCTTCAAAACAGATTCACCCAGGCCGTGGCATTTTGTGGAAGAGCCACACTCAAGGGGTCAAAGAGCCACATGTGGCTCACGAGCCGCAGTCTGCTGACCACGGGTCTAGGTATTAGTCCCTTGTTGGATGTGTGATTTGTGAATCTTTCTCCCTGTCTGTATCTTGCCTTTTTAAGCCTCTTAATAGGGTTTTTAATTTTGATGAAGTCTACTTTACCAAGTTTTTCATGTATGGATTGTGGTTTTTTTTATCTCAGATCTCAGAGATTTTTTTTATATAAAGTAAAAGTTTTATACTTGTTTGATCTACATTTAAGTCCATGATTCATTTTGAATTAATCTTTTTATAAGGTGTGAACCTTAGGACAAGGTTTGGGTTTTTGTCTACAAATGTTTAGTTACAGTAAGCCATTTGTTAAGGAGACTGTCTTTCCTCCATTGAATTGTTTTTGCACCTATCAGATAGCAATTGGGCATATTTGTATGAATCTTTTATGGGTTCTCTATTCTATTAGCCTAAAGCCACATCTATATATATATAAAAAGCCAGCGACCTTAACGGCCATAACCACCCTAACAACGGGTCGTTATGACACCCACTGTGGCCAGCAAACATCCAAATCAGAGGGTGGGTCCGGCCAGCCAACCTCGCAGTCCCTCCCCCCTGCCGCCCGCCCCTAATCAGACTCTCCCACACCAATCAAGAGCAGGCCTCTGGCCAAACGCCCCCTTCTTTCCCCCAGGGCCAGCCCTGCCCCTGATCAGCCCACCCCACCACTATAGGCCTGCAGCCCCTCCCCCTGACTGGCCCGCCCCTGATTGCACTCCTCCACCTCAACAGGGGGCAGGGCTGGCCAGCCAACCTCCCACAGCCCCTCCCCCGCAGCTGGCCACACCCCTGATGGGCCCCCACCCCCCTGATCAGCCACAGCCCCTTCCCCCGGCCAGCCCCGCCCCTGGTCACCCCCCTACCTCAAACAGGGTGCGAGGCCAGCTGGCCACCTCCCCAGCCCCTCCCCCCAGCCAGCCCAGCCCCTGATTGCCCCCCAACCCCAATAGGGGACAGGCCAGCCAGCCAACCTCCTCAGCCACTCCCCCGCCCAGCCCCACCCCAGATCGGCCCCCCGACCCTGATCAGGGGCAGGATCAGCCAGCCACTGGGCCATCATCGGCACTCCCACCCCATTCAGGGGTGGGGTCGGCTGGCCCACCACCCACAGTCCCTCCCCATGGCTGGCCATGCCCTCAATTGGCCCCCCAACCCCAATCGGGGGTAAGGCCCACTGGTCAATCACCCGTGGCTCCTTCCCCCAGTCCCCCGGCCCTGATTGAGCCCAATTGGGATTGGCCAGCTGGCCAACCTCTCGCCATCTCCTCCTGACAGGCCCAGCCCAATCCGGCCAGACCCCACCCATGCATGAATTCATGCACTGGGCCTCTAATCTATCTATATATATAAAAGCCTAAGCAATCAAACAACTGGACGACTGAACAACTGGTCACTATGATGCACACTGACCACCAGGGGGCAGACACCTAACACAGCAGCTGCCCCCTGGTGGTCAGTGTGCTCCCACAACCAACCTCCCGCAGCTGGCCAGCCAACCTCCTGCAGTCCCTCCCCCTGGCTGGCCAGCCACCCCACTGGCCCTGATTGAGGGGCCAGCCAGCCAACCTCCCACAGTCCTTCCCCCCAGCCAGCCGGACAACCTTACACAGTCCCTCCCCTAGCCAGTCAACCTTCCACAGTCCCTCCCCTTGGCCAGTCAACCTTCCACAGTCCCTCCCCCTGGCCAGCCAACCTCACTCGGTCCCTCCCCCCAGCCAGCCAAACTCCCGCAGTCCCTCCCCCTGGCTGGCCAGCCACCCCATTGGCCCCGATTGAGGGGCCAGCCAGCCAACCTCCCACAGTCCTTCCCCCCAGCCAGCCGGACAACCTTACACAGTCCCTCCCCTAGCCAGTCAACCTTCCACAGTCCCTCCCCCTGGCCAGCCAACCGGACAACCTTCCACAGTCCCTCCCCCTGGCCAGCCAACCTCACTCGGTCCCTCCCCCCAGCCAGCCAACCTCCCGCAGTCCCTCCCCCTGGCTGGCCAGGCCTCCTGATTGACCCTGATCGCTGGCCAGGCCGAGGGACCTCACTCGTGCACAGATTCATGCACTGGACCTCTAGTAGTTTTAATAACATTATATGATGTCTTGAAATGAGGCAGACGAATTTTTCCTACCTTACTTTTTTTCCTCCAAAAGTCTCTTAGCTAATTCCTTTGTCTTTACATAATTTTAGAATAATTTTTTCTATACCAACAAAAAATTATGCTGGGATTATGCTAAACCTGTTATCAATTTATAGAGAATTGACATCTTTACTATGTTGAATCTTCTACATGAACCCACAAACCCATGAACACTACAGGGAAGGGCAAAAGTACGTGTACAGTTGTTCATATGGAAAGTAATATAATAATTAATAAATAATAAGACAAGAATAAACTCTTTTATATACTCACAACCGTAAATCTACTTCACCTCACCCTGCATAATATCTGTTTCATTATTTAGATCTTCTTTGATTTCTTTCATCTGTGTCTTATAGGTGTCAGCACACAAGTATATGTTTTTTTAGACTTACTTCTAAGTATATCAATTTTTAAACCATTACTAATATTAATCGTATTTTTTAAATTTAGGCTTCCACATGTTCATTGCTAGCATATAGAAATGTGATTGATTTTTAAAATAAAATTTCTTGTATTCTGTAGCCTTGCTGTACTCATTTATTAGCTTATTTTATTTATTTATTTTTTAATAATCCTTTGGTTTTTCCATGTGGGCAGTTATTTAATCCTTTGATAAGGACATTGACCTCAACCTTCTCAAACTGTATGGTTGTATGGTTGTTGCTGTTTTTTCTTGCTTTATTATACTGGCTAGAACTTCTAATGCTGTGTTAAATACAAGTGCCAATACAAGTAGCAATACAAGTGTAGATATATTTGCTTCATTTATGATGATAGGAGAGAAGCATTCAGTCTTTTACCATTAACTATACTGTTGGCTATAGATTTTTAGTAGATATTCTTTTTTATTAAGTTAAGGAAGTTCCTCTTTATTCTTATTTTTCTGAGTTTTAAAAAAATCATTACTTGATGTTGAATGTTGTTAAATGATTGCTAAGACCATATGATTTTTTTCTTTAGCTTGTTGATATTTTTAATTATATTGATTGCTTTTTTAATATATATTTTTATTGATTTCAGAGAGGAAGGGAGAGATAGAAACATCAATAACGAGAGAGAATCACTGATTGGCTGCCTCCTGCACACCCTTTACTGGGGATCCAGCCCACAACATAGACATGTGCCCTTGACAAGAATCAAACCAGGGACCTGTCAGTCCCCTGGCCAATGCTCTATCCACTGAGCCATACTGGTTAGGGCTTGATTTTTTTTTTTTAATATAACTAGACTTACATTCTTAGACTAAACCTCACTTGGTAATGCTATATAATTCTTTTTTTTTAAATATATTTTATTGATTTTTGCAGAGAGGAAGGGAGAGGGATAGAGTTAAAAACATCGATGAGAGAGAAACATCTATCATCTGCCTCCTGCACACCCCCTACTGGGGATGTGCCTGCAACCAAGGTACATGCCCTTGACCGGAATCGAACCTGGGACCCTTCAGTCCGCAGGCCAACACTCTATCCACTGAGCCAAACCGGTTAGGGCTATCATATAATTCTTTTTATATGCTGCTAAATTCTATTTGCTTATATTTTGTTAAGGGTTTTTGAGACTATAATTATTAGAGACATTGGTTTGTAGTTTTATTCTATTCTTTGCATTTTCTTTTATCTGCTAAGAGATAAGGGATTTTATATCTCTTACCAGTTTCAGCATACCTGCTTGGTCTTTCAGCCTTGACTACTCTGAGATATACATGTTTGTCCCTTAAGCATTCTCCCAAAACATTGAATGGTCTCATTTGAACAGTTACCTGGTATAGCCCAAGAACACCATGAAGGGCTGGGGAGTATTTACACTCAGTATCATATTATTCCATGATTTCTCATGGTTGTGACGTGGTGTTCTGTCATACCTCCTATCCTGGAACTCAGCCCCTGGAAGGTCTTGGTAGTAAAGGATATTGGGGTTTGAAATCAAAATACCTACATGTTAATACTGTTCCTGAATTTAGTAGCTGTGTTTTGTTGAGCAAAATTAATTAATCTCACTGATTAAATTAGATCACTTTAAATGGATTAGTAAACTTCTTACATATAAATGCTAGCTTTATTTTTATGAAAACTTTTAATTTGACAGAAAAGAAAAATACTACTAAGAAATGATTGTTATTATCTAAACTGTTCCTTAATGTCTTTTCCTTGTCTCGCTAATCATTTTAAAAATTATCAAGGATTAAGCAAGAAATGAGACTAAGAAATCTCTTAGTCTCTTAAATTATATTTTAATTTAATAATCTGAAACAATCTTTGATTTCTGTATTTAAGCAATAAGCCTTTATATAGGAATGTGGCATTTACCTTCTTATCTCCTCTTTGTGATTATTTTAGACTAGAGGCCTGGTACACGAAATTCACGCACTTGGGGGAAGGGGTTCCTCAGCCTGGCCTTCGGGATCGGGCTGAAACCAGCTCTCTGATATCCCCCGAGGGGTCCCGGATTGCAAGAGGGCACAGGCCAGGCCGAGGAACCTCACCAATGCACAACTGGGGCCAGGGAGGGAAGCAGGAGGTTAGCCAGCAGAAAAGGGAGCACAGGAGGGCTCCAGGGTGTGTCTAGCCTGTCTCGCTCAGTCCCGATCGGCCGGACCCCAGCAGCAAGCTAACCTACCAGTTGAAGCGTCTGCTCACTGGTGGTCAGTGCCTGTCATAGTGAATGGTCGACTGGTCGACTGTCTGCCCCCTGGTGGTCAGTGCACATTATAGCGAGCAGTTGAGCAGCCTTAGCATATCATTAGCATATTATGCTTTGATTGGTTGAACAAACAACCTGATACTTAACATATTCTGCTTTTATTATATAGGATGGCTATTTTTAATGAACTTACTACTAATTTTCTAGTAATTCCCCTCCTTTATTTTAAAATTTTATCTGAAAAATCAATCACAAAGTGATTCTGCAAAGGAATGGCTTTGTCATTTTGAATTCATCAGGGACCACTGATACAGCACTGTTAGTTTTCCATTGCAGCAGTTCTGTACAAAGTGGTGGCACTAACATGGTATGTTCTGTTCCCAAATTTAAGTAGTTAGACCTTGGAGCTGCCACTGCTACGTCTAGTCCTGGACTGTTCTTGATGGCAAATGACTCAGGTTCCTTCTCCAGGTGCCTGTCATAAGCCCGAGGCAGCAAGGATGAATATCACACAGACATGTTTAAGTTAATATATGTTAGAAGAAAAGAAATCCTTGAATATTTGTAGCTTTTGGTTTTTTAAATATTTTGAAGGATACTACATATGCCGTTGCTGAAAGGTGCAACTCCTAAAGTAACTTCCATGGAGATATCATCATGCCATCTAGACTTCTAAATACTTAGGTCACAAAATGTACAACTTCCCCATCTGTGTGCAACATTTTTAATCACTTAAAAAATTTTTAAAGGAAATAGTTTTCAACATCAATGTTATAAAACTGTATTTGTCTCTCCCCACCAGTAAAATATTATTCTAAAATTCATCTTTCAAAAGCTTATAAATTGCCTTTATAATCATTTTTCTCCTGCTGGCTAATAATAACTAAGTAATGATAAATTATTTGAACTCAAAAGACTTCAGTGTCATGTGATTAACTTAATAATCAAAGATTAAATACTAAAGTTTAATAGAGTAACATTTAAAATATAGCACTGTAACCAATATTGGAATATAAAATCAGCTGAGTTCATTATAATTTTATTATTTCATTAAAGATTAGATGGAAGCGATAAACCATATTGTTAGAACTCAGAAAGAAAAATACATACCAGAATATTTATAAATGTTAACCACAATTATATTTCTTATTCCATAATATAGATTTTTACTGAGTTAAAAAAAATGGATCTAAAAGAAAAGCAGGTATTTTTATTTCATCAGTTTCTCACAACTACGGTTTTCTAGTGGTCCAATAAAAATAAACAAGAGGCAATAATTTGACATGAACGTTTACTTTGAATAAAGTAAAATTTAACAATAAGGAAGGGAGTTTATTCTCAGGCAGAAGGCTTGAATTTATTGGAAGCAGATCTCTGCAGTCACTGACCACACTGCCCCACATTCCCCGCAATCCTTATGACAGACAGACGGCCTGCCTCGCATTAATTCACTTCACACCACTCCTATCGATCCGCAGCCAGTTCCCCGGTCTCTCTGCACACATTGCCTGTCTGGCTGCCTACACCACATCAGCACACAAAGGCCAGAGAAAGATAACCTTTTGCTTTCCATTAAAGACACAGTATTCACTTTTCCTTCGGCAACACCATCAAAAATATAAAATAAAACAGTACAGATGTCTCAGAGAAAAATCTTTCAGTATGAAATGCTTTATTTAACCCTTATTCTAAATAGAGATAATTTCAACTGATCAAAAAGAAGTTACTTTACTAAAGGCTACAAACCAAGTAGAAAAATAAAAAATACAGTTAAAAATAAGCAAAATGTCTTCAAGCCTGAACAAAAATATAATAATCCCTTAGTAATATGCTTTGATACTTATTTTTAAGGAAACAAAATACATTTTTTCCTAAATAGCATTTAGATTTTTCAAAGAAAACTGCTCTCACATAAAACGTAGTTATCAACAATTTTGAAAACAACAAAAGAAACATATTTACTGAAAAATTCAAGAGGAATAGAAAAGACAGGAAGTGTTCTGCATCAACAGAATGTTAAGGTAAAACTGTAAGGCTTTCTTATTATTCCTCTTTCCCAACAAGACCTGGAAATGTTCCATGGTAAAAATCGCACCTAATACATTTAATTCACTATATGTACTTTTTCAAATATATCTTTTTGATTTGCTGGCTACGAGCTAACTCAACACCAATGTTGGTTACAGAAAACACAATACGACAAAGATTTACTGTTCAGACTACAATGTCTTGAGAAACAAAGGCAAATCTGTCTTGACACACAACTGTACTAAAGCATGAACTTAAGATGACTGAATTTTGGAAAAGGCAAAACTATAAGGATGTAAAACAGGTCAGTGGTTGCTAAGGACTGGTGAGGCAGGGGTGGGATTGAGATACAGAGGCTACAGAGGAACTTTCCAAGATGTTGGGAATGTTCTGTAGGGTACCATGATGGTAGATATCTCACTCCAGTCACTTGTCAAAACCCAAAGGCCTATATGCCCAAAGAATAAATTTGACGACACACAAATCTTTTTTAAAAAGAATTCACCAGGATGCCAGGGAACCCAGGATGAACTGCAGCCTGTGACAAATGAATTTAACTATACTATAAATGTATGGCGTAACCACACTGTAAAGAAAAAAGGAACTGACCTACATAACTGGGGAAAAAAGGCTCAACACTGCTTATTGCAAAGCTAAAGACAGAAAGAACTGTACACAAATACTGTATTCTAGTTGGTAAACTGATTTCTCACAGAGATACGAGTTAGCAATTCTAAATTACTGTTTATGTCTAGGAAAGTTGAAAAAACAAGTAAATCTATTATAGATAATGAGAGTCGGGTTTCCTACACTCAGAGGGGGAAAAAATCACAAATAAGCAAAAGAGGAGTCTGTGCTGGTGAGTTAAAGTGGGAGATATGGTATGAATGTGTATCTATGTTACCATATATGGAGAGCTAGATGTAGAAATAATTATAGATATGTAGAGATAGATGAGTTAGTGTGTACCTACATATTTCCCAGTCTGTCCAGTGAGAGGGCCCAAAAGTGGTGAAATCCCAGTAAAAACAAGCCCACCCAGCACCCAAATCTTACTGCCTAATATCTCCATTAGAAGGAACCAGGGGACCTTGGGAAATAAATGATTCTAGGAAGTAGGCAGAGGGAATGCAAGGTGATGGAGAGCATCTTCTGTGTCAGAAAACAAGGAAGTGCTTTCAAGAAAGACAGATCACCCAGCATGGTTCAGTGGTTGGGCATCAACCTATGAACTAGGAGTCACGGTTCGATTTCCAGTCAGGGCACATGCCCAGATGGTGGGCTCAATCCACAGTGTGGGGCATGCAGGAGGCAGCCAATCAATGATTTCCTCTCATCATTGATGTTTCTATCTCTCTCCTTCTCCCTTCCTCTCTGAAATCAATAAAATATACATTAAAAAAAAAAAAAAAAGAACGACTGGATCATATCAAAATGCTACTGGAACCAATTTAAGAGTTCCCTATGGCCAATGCTGAAATAATTTGAGCAATTGGCATTACAAAAGGTCTAGTCCTCAGTCAGTTCTGCTAAGGACTTGGTACTGGGTCATTTGAAGAGCAAACATAAGGTCCTGGACCTTGGCCCCAAGAAGATCTCAATGCAGTGCTCACTACATATATTAGTTTTTATGAACAGTGTATGGCTCCATTATCATAAGGAACTACAAATGATGTCTCAATAAATATGAAGGAAGAAGTAAAATGGTAAACCTCAAATAAAACTAAGTAAGCAGGTGTATGAAATATGTTTACTTCAGCCTGGAAACATGACAAAATGGCATCAAACTGCTGAACATCTAAACATTTGTACACTGTAATGAGCATACAGCATCCATAGAAGCATATCATTATTCCACATTACACTGATTAAATCTCACAATCCATTGTAAAGGCTATTCATATCTAACCAGTGATTTAGAGGGGGAGGGAAAGTCGAATTAACTAAGGGAACACCAATCACTGCTTCTGGCAGAGCTTTTAAAGAATTAACTTGCAATCAAAGTTATAAAAAGAATGAAAAATGAGTCAGATGAGTACTAAGATAGTGGGTACTACAATGTGCAGAGAATATAAATTTCTTTTTTTAATCCAATGCCACAAATAAAAAAGAACTGAAAATAAGTTTTAAAATTAGGTGGCCATGCTTAGATTAGAACTCATTTTTCCACTAGTCTGGTGGCAGGGAGTGGGTGGGGGGTGGGAAGTACCAGGAAAGGAAATATAGAATCACTAAAAGTAAACTATCATTAAAGAAACTTAAAAAGACTTAGTCTTACAGAGAAGCCAACAATAAAGAACTATACTTTAAAGAAGTTAACCGAATGCATTTGGTTACTTGATGTCATGGGAATCCAAGATATCTGATTGCAAACACTCCACCCCCACCATTAATTTCTATTGGAGTGTCTCACAGCACATCTTAAAACTACACTAATTCTTTCCACATAAGTAGTACATATCCACATTTTATCAGGCTGGCTTACACATTGTTTTCAAATACTCTTTACTTATGATGATAATGATGAAGAAAATGAAATAATAGAGGCCAATATATAAAAATATAAAATGTTGGTATGTCCGAAGCACTGTTCTAAGAAGCGCTTTACATACTATTAATGCTTCATTAAATGTATGAAACACATGTACAGCTACATTATATCTCAGTGTTCCCAGCTCTTTTATGACCTCCACAGCACCTGAAATATTGCCAACAATACTATTATAATTTCTTTTATTTTATTGATAAAAGTATTACAGATGTCTCCCATTGGCCCCCCTCTTTATTTCTCCCCCTCCCAACCCCTACCCACCCACCCTAGGTCTTCACCACCCTACTACCTGTGTCCCTGGTCTACGCATATCTATAATAATAAAAGCGTAATATGTTAATTAGACTGGACGTCCTTCCAGATGACCTTCCGGACGAAGCTGGGGCTTCAAGGAAAGCCCAGGTCCCAGGTGCCTGCCAGTGGCCAGAGGGAAGCCCAGGTCCTGGGTGCCAAAGGGAAGCTGGTGCCGGCAGCTAGGGGAAGGAAGGCCTACTCTTACACAAATTTCTTGCACTGTGCCTCTAATAAGTATATAAGTTCTTTGGTTGATCTCTCCTTGTTCCCCCACCCCCATATCAAGATATGTCAGTCTGTTCCATCTCTCTATGCTTCGGGTCTTATTTTGTCAGTCAACTCATTTTGTTCATTAGATTCCAAAAATAAGTGAGATCATGTGAAATTTGTCTTTCTCTGGCTTATTTCACTTAGCATAATAGTCCTTCCATGCTGTCCCAAAGGATAGATCCCTCTTTTTTACAGCTGCATAGTATTCCACTGTATATGTCCCACCGCTTTCTTAATTATATATTTGTAACAAGTATTCAGTAATCACAATTCTGATGAATAAAAAAGCAGAACCAAAATTTTACATAAAGAACACAAATATGTGATCGCAATATTTAACTGAAGTAATGTCATCCTGTTCCATTTACTCTTAATTACATTGCAAAAATAGTCTAAATCCACATAAAGTTAAATATATTTATATAGTTAAAATTGTTTTAACCTTTAAAAAAGTTTTATTAGTATTTCCCCCAAATACATTTTTTACATTAAGCCCCTGGCACTTCCAAATACATGACTAATTTCCATGTTTACATCTTTGTCTTCAGCTCTGCTGACACTCCCACTGTTCGGTAAGCTCTTACCACACTATCTTATTGCTCATTCAATCACCTGCCTTCCTAATAGAAAACAAGCTCCATGAAGACAGGGACATGACTGGCCCGTGCATCGTTATGTTCCCCAGTGTCCACAGCTATGTTTAGCACTTAATAAACAGCTGCTGGAATAGGGAGGGAAAGATCAAGGATATGTTCTGATGTATGGATTGACAAGGACATTTACTTAAAGTTGTTTTTAGTCTTTTATTATTTATGAAAGCAATTTTATAAGTAAATATGCAGATCATTCACAAATGAGTTTCAGCATATATCCCAGTGTATATCTCTTTCATATATTCTTATTAACAATCAAAAAGTCTATGAATGAAGCTATAAAATGCAGTATTAAGAAAACTGTTTTTCTTAAAAGAAACAGAAAATTCTAAATTGAAAGAAAATAAACTAGGTAATTAATTTTATATACATACCATTGAAAAAGACCATCTACTCAACTGCTGTATCATCCTCTACCAGTTAAGCATATGCATGCTATCCCTTAGAAAATTAATTTAATTACTCTAGCCCAGGGTTTCTTAACCTCATCACTACTAATACTTTTCTCTAAATAATTCTTGGGGAGAGGGGAATTAGAAGGGGCTTCTGTTTAGCAGCATCTCTGGTCTCTAGCCACTAGATGATAATATCACACCCTCCCCTGGTTGTGATAAAGATGTCCCCAAGTGTTGCCAAATGTGGGGATGGGGAGTGTGCAAAATTGCTCTGGGTTAAGAAGCATTGCTCTAGAGCAGTAGTTCTCAATATTTCTAATGCCGCAACCCTTTAATACAGTTCCTCATGTTGTGGTGACCCCCAACGATAAAATTGTTTTCATTGCTACTTCATAACTGTAATTTTGCTACTGATAATGAATCGTAATGTAAATATCTGTGTCACCACCCACAGGTTGAGAACCGCTGCTATAGAGCCTAAGACCATTGGAAAACATGGTATTTACATTACGACTCATTAACAGTAGCAAAATTACAGTTATGAAGTAGCAACGAAAATAATTTTATGGTTGGGGTCACCACAACATGAGGAACTGTATTAAAGGGTCGCGGCATTAGAAAGGTTTAGAACCACTGCTCTAGACTAATGATTCTCTAAGCTCCATGTCAAAACCTCCAAGTCAGGTGAAGTGGGATATATTTTATTCAAAAGGCTCTTATCAATGTCAACTCTCCATGTCCCCACCCTATAATCACTATTATTAACAGAAATGCATTGTCCCACCAAGGCTGATTGAGATTTTTTTCTCCAGTGACTGTTATCTAATTATGATTAAATTTTCTATAGCAGTAAAGTAAAATTGTGACAACATAATACTTTTAAGCAGGGAAATATTATAATCTTTGATCCATTAATAAATCATCAACCATATAGATCATAGAAACACTTTCAAAATTAGTGTATATTTCTTTAGGACATATAAATAAAAAGTAACGATAGTGCCAAAAAGTAGTAGAAAAGATAGAAAAGGAAAAATTTATAAAGATGATAGGTTTCAAGTGGCTATAAACATCCCAGTGGAGATGGAAAATTTATATTAAATGGGATCTCCTTTTTAAAAAACTATCCAGCAACTACTACAATATCATGCTCTGAGTATGTGCAAACACAATTTTGTCAAATGACTTAATGCCACTTCATGATTTAGCAGGCATATTTTTAGACAGACATAAAATTTTATTCTGATGAATCCACCAGATGGGATTGTTGCCTTGGGAATGGGGGAAATCTACAATGAAGAGATATAGTACTCTGAGAATGAACACCAACCAGGTAAAGAAATATGAAGCTGGAATACATTAATGAATTTAGTCTTCAAAGAAGAATTAATTGCTTCTTTGCTTTTTCCTGTGTATCTTCTTTTTTATTGACTTCAGAGAAGGGAGAGAGAGAGATAGAAACATCAATGATGAGAGAGAATCATTGATCAGCTGCCTCTTGCACACCCCACACTGAAGATTGAGCCCACAACCTGGGTATGTGTCTTTAATGGGGAATTAATGGTGTCCCTGGTTCACAGGTTGATGCTCAACCACTGAGCCATGCAAGCTGGGCTGTGTATCTTATTTATATCTGTTTTATGGCAATTATATATATACTAGTGGTCTGGTGCATGAAATTCATGCACGGGGGTGGGGCGGGGGTGTCCCTCAGCCCAGCCTGCACTCTCTCCAATCTAGGACCCCTTGGGGGATGTCTGACTGCTGGACATCCCTCTCACAATCCAGGACTGCTGGTTCCTAACCGCTCACCTGCCTGCCTGATCATCCCTAACCACTCTGCCTGCCAGTCTGCTCACCCCCAACCAGCCTTCTCACCCCCAACTGTCCCCCCTGCCAGCCTGCTTGCCCGCAACTGCCCCCCTGCCAGCCTGATCACCCCCAACTGCCCTCCCCTCCTGCCTTGATCACCCCTAACCACCTCTGCCTTGGCCCCGCCACCATGGCTTTGTCCAGAAGGACGTCCGGAAGGTCTCCTGGAAGATCTCCCAGTCCAATTAGCACATTACCCTTTTATTAGTATAGATACTAGAGGCCTGGTGCACGGAAATTTGTGCACTCGGGGATGGGGGTTCCTCAGCCCGGCCTGTGCCCTCTCAGTCTGGGACCCCTCAGAGGATGTCCACCTACTGGCTTAGGCCCACTCCCCAGGGGATCAGGCCTAAGCTGGCAGTCAGACATCCCTCTGGCAGCCCAAGAGCCCTCAGGGATGTCCGACTGACGGCTGAGGCCTGTTCCCTGTGGGGAGCGGGCCTAAGCCGTCAGTCAGACATCCTTAGCGCTGCCGAGGAGGCGGGAGAGGCTCTTGCCACCACCACTGCACTCGCAGCCCTCAGCCTGGCTTACGGCTGAGCAGAGCTCCCCCTGCAGGAGCGCACTGACCACCAGGGAGCAGCTTCTGCATTGAGCGTCTGCCCCCTAGTGGTCAGTGTGTATCATAGCAACCGGTCGTTCCCGGCCCTTAGGTACAATTTGCATATTACCCTTTTATTATATATGATTTTTTTGTGTGAGTTTATTTGAACCAAACTATCAACAATTGCCAGGAAGCAAAACCTCGATATATTGGGATAATGCTACCTGGCAATTATATTTTTAAAACTGTATGGAACTAATTAATGACCAATCAGAGAATGAGTCCTTAAAATTTCCATTTATTTTCAATAATCTGTTAGAGGGAGATTTCTTCTTTTGCACTTAAGATTCCACTACTAAGGTTCAAGCAAAGGAAAATATCTTCAATCCTTAGGACTATAGTTACAGTTTAATTTGTTTCCTCTTTCTATAAGTTAAAATACACACACACACACACACACACAACACATTTCAAACTTCTTTAAGTACTATAGTAGGAAATTTGGAGATGATCTTAATTTTTTTACCTTTCCTTTTAATTTCTTTCTGTTCCATGTGTTTCCTTCTAGATCACTCATTAGAACATTTCTAATCTAAAGAGACTTTACTTTGGGCAATGAGCACAAGATGCAGTATGCAGATGATGTTTTATTGTACGTGTGAAATTTGTATGGTTTTATTAACCAACTAGAGGCCCAGTGCACGAAATCCATGCACTAGGGGTGAAGAGGGGTCCCTAGGCCAGGCCTGTGCCCTCTCACAGTCCGGGACCCCTTGGGGGATGTCTGACTGCCAGCTTAGGCCTGCTCCCCTCCCTGATGGGGAGCAGGCCTAAGCCATCAGTCAGACAACCTTAGCACTGCCAGGGAGGCGGGAGAGGCTCCTGCCACCACCACTGTGCTAGCCAGCCCTGAGCCCAGCTTCTGGCTGAGCGGTTCTCTCCCTGTGGAAGGCACTGACCAACAGGGGCAGCTCCTGCGTTGAGCATATGCCCCCTGGTGGTCAGTGCGCATCATAGCAACTGGTCATTCTGCCGTTTGGTCAATTTGCATATTAGCCTTTTATTATATAGGATGTCATCCCACTAAATGCAATTAAAGAAAGAAAGAAAGAAATACAAAAGTACCTACCACATTGCATGAATCACCACAGTACAAGCTGCCTAATTTATTCCACAAAGAAAAAGGATGAAGAAAAGGAAAGGGGAGAGGAGGCTAGAGACAAGTAGATAGATAATTGATTACTTGATTGATTGAAATTCAATATATTAAAAGAAATGTAAGAGACATATAAAACAACTGCAATACATGAATTTTTGAAACCTATATTGAATAAACAAATTAAAAAAATTATGAGACTAATGGGGAAATATAAACAGAGTTATTAAGTAATATTTAAAAGTTAGAGGTTTTGGTATTCAAATGGTATTAGCATTTTATATTAAAAATGAGTTATTACCTTTTCAAATAAAAACTGAGATATTCATAGAAAAAGTGATGTGGTGTCTGAGAATTGTTTTCAAATAAGGTAGGGAGAGGTGTTTAGATAGGACTCCATAAAGTAAGACTGCCTACAAGTTAGTAGCTGTTATAGTTAGGCAACAGGTACATGGAGATTCATTATATTACTTCTCCATATGTTCAAAATGCTCCAAAATAAAAAGTTTAAAAAACTGAATAGGAGGACACATTTATCTTTTATCCAAAACTAGTCTATAAAGTTATATTTGACATTCAAATAGATCATTTCACAAACCATCCGATATCTCTATGCAGCAATTCCAAGAGGAATAGGGAAATCAAGATTTACTGATTAGTAGTAAAGGTTAATACAATTCCTTTGAAATAGTCCCTATTTGATGTATTTTCCCCCCAAACCCCTACTCACCTAACAATCATTACTGAGACTGTTTGGCACATAATTAATAGAAAGGAAAGAGCTAAGCATATTTTTATAAAAAGCATTTAAATACTTTGGTCAAACGCAAAACAAACAAACAAAAACCCTCATCTATGTTACCCTGCTCATGTATCATGTAGCCTGGTCCACTGCAAGAACAGATATCTCTGTTGTGCATCATGATAATCTCATGCATACCACAATTCCAAGGCCAAGAAGAAGCAAGTATGTTCAGAATTACATAAGAATTCCTAAAAAAAAATTTCTTTGTCTAAAACAAAAAATTAATCTAAAACAAAATCTCTTGCCAAATGAGCCTTTAAATATTCAGTGCAAAAAAAATATCAAAACTCAAGTAACAAGCTTCTTTGAGAAGGTATACAAATAAATTTACAGAATCCACATAGAATACATCACAGAAACATTACTGAACTTACTAAGCCTTGTGTAGGGGGGAGGGGGAAAATATCTAAATTAACTGACTGAACTTCATCCAATGATGATTTATTAAGTCACATAGACAAAAAGTGATTATTACAGTGGTCTATCAAGTAGATCATGGCTATTAAAAGATGACTGAATATATATGGCTCTATATTCACATTATACAACTATAGTTAACACTAAGAGGCCCAGTGCACGAAATTCATGCATGGGGGAGGGAGGGGTGTGTCCCTCAGCCCAGTCTGCACCCTCTCCAATCTGGGACCCCTAGATGGATGTCTGACTGCCCGTTTAGGCCCGATCCCACTGGGACATCCCTCTTACAATCCAGGAGTCAGACATCCCTCTTACAATCCAGGACTGCTGGCTCCCAACCACTTGTCTGCCTACCTGCTTGATTGCCCCTAACCACTTCTGCCTGCCAGCCTGATCACCCCCTAACCAATCCCCTGCCAGCCTGATTGACGCCTAAGTGCTCCCCTGCTGGCCCAATTGCCCCTAACTGCCCTCCCCTGCTGGCCTGGTCACCCCAACTGCCCTCGCCTGTAGGCCTGGTTACCCTTAATTGTCCTCCCCTGCAGGCCTGGTCACCCCTAACTGCCCTCCCCTGCAGGCCTGATTACCCCCAACTGCCCTTCCATGCAGGCCTGGTCTCCCCCAACTGCCCTCCTCTGCTGGCCTGATTGCCCACAATTGCCCTCCCCTGCAGGCCTCTTGTGGTGGCCATCTTGTTTCCACATGGGGGGTAGCCATCTTGTGTGTTGGAGTGATGGTCAATTTGCATATTACTCTTTTATTAGATAGGATAAGAACAAATAAGTTCTAAAACCAGTTGGCCAGTCGTATCTAAAGGGTTATCACATTTTAAATCAAAATAATAAATTATGTATCAACCATTATATAGTGTATTCAAAAGTGTTTCTGTGCTTCCAGGAGACAACTATTTCAAAGGGTATTTTAAAGCACACACAGGGCCACACCTGGCTAGGTGCAAGCTACTGAGGCTCCATTAAAAACACAGCATCTGCTGGAGAAGTGGCAAGAATGTTATCTGTCGGCTGCTATCCAAAACCATAGAGTTATACAGACACTGAAAGTTCTCCTGCAGGACAAATTTTTAGAAATGGCTGAATATAAGGAAAAGTTTGGAACTCTGCCCTGTATCACTGCTTGTTTTGGGAGGGTGGGGGGGGCGAGAATCATGGATCATTTGTTAGAGCAAGAGTCATTTAGGGAGCAGATACTGAACTAGGTTTTTTTTGTTTGTTTTTTTAAATATATTTTTATTTATTTTTTACAGAGAGGAAGGAAGAGGGATAGAGAGTTAGAAACATCGATGAGAGAGAAACATCAATTAGCTGCCTCCTGCACACCCGCTACTGGGGATGTGCCCGCAACCAAGGTACATCCCCTTGACCAGAATTGAACCCAGGACCCTTCAGCCCACAGGCCGATGCTCCATCCACTGGGCCAAACCGGTTTCGGCACTGAACTAGTTTTTAACTATGCTATATTGAACTTCAGAAGACAAAAGAAGAGCATGAGGTTTTAAAATGTACAAGAAATAAAGTTTTTTTCACTAAAAACAAAACACAAAAGGTTCAAACTGCTTTAAAAAGTCTTCAATTTTTAAAAAATCTGTTTTATATATTGGAATTCTGGTTAAGATTTTACATAGAAATTTACTACTAAAATTTTTGAAAAACGTGAGTTTGATTATTCCCCTCCTTTTACCCAGAAAGAAACTGTGAAACAGATAAGGAAATGCACCTTTGTGACCTCTCTGGGGTTGCAGCTACCACATGGTGAAGCAGGACAAGCTGCCAGATCTTATGATACCCTCTTTCCACTGGACTTCCAACCAGTAATCTGGTTCAGTAAACTTCCAACCAGTAATCTGGTTCAGTAAACTTCCAACCGGTAATCTGGTTCAGTAGTTTATCCATCATTAGAAAAATCCTTAAGGGAAAAAACTATTTTTCTCCCTGTTTATCAGATTTAATTGGGAAGTTATGAAATGAATGAATACAGATCCTTGATCAAAGAGAGAGTAATGTTTAGGACAATTACCTTTTGAACTCATCCCTCCTGCCTCTCACCCTTTGAGAACCATTATGCTCAAATCTCTTCTCCGTAAGTGTGAGCAGTGCGGAAACAGAATGGGAAAGGCTTCTGGCCCAAGTACCCACCTTCTATAGAGGACAAGCTTGGGCTGCCTCAGATTCCTGATGACATCTTAAAATAATAGATCACATCCAGGGTGATACAGTCACTTTAAATCCCATGAGAATATTTTATATGTAAAGCATATGACACTATAAAGACTACAGATGTCCCATCCTCAACCCTCATCCAAATCTCAGAAATTCACTTCAAGTTTAGTCCTTCTGACTTTCAAAGGATGTTTTCAAGTCTGACCCTTGTTTTTTGGGGTAGGGAGTAAGCAAAGAGCAAAACCAAATCAAACCTGAGTCCAAGATCTACTAGGCCTGCCCCCCGCCCCCCCGCCCCAAGCAGACAGTAAAGAAAAAGCCTTCTTCACTTCATGCTTGAGACGCAAAAGTATCTCAAAATACATAATTTATGTCTTTGTATCCACAAGCTATGCCAGACTTGTTTAATAATGTTTAATTATCAGAGGGATGTAATTTCATTATATGTCTTCAAAATCAGTGGGAATGTTATGTATTAAAAACTACCCCCCTTTTCCAGTTCCTTTCCCAAAGTTGAATGTTCCTTAGTCTAAGTACACATTTCAAATGTAAGACTCATTATCTTTTCCTAGTCAAATGTAAGGTCCTTTTGTAAGAATTACAAAAAAGAACTATGATTATAGCACTGACATTAACTGCAGACACAATTTTTTCAAATGACAGCCTTAAAATGGGTGGTTGTGGTTGTTTTCTTTCATCTCTAAATCAAGTAAGGAATGTCTTTTCAAGTGATGGGTAAGATTTATAGAACAAACACAGAAAGTATGTACAGAAAAATTACAAAAATACTAAGTACCGTTACAGATGACTGGATTGGCATTTAACAGGCTGAAAGAAACCAGATCAATCTCAATCTTGCTGGGGTCAATTCGGGTGCTCAAACCAATAAAACAAATTTTTTTCTTCATGTTTGTGGACCAGAAGTGTTAAAATATTAACCAAGTCTGAAAATGTCATGCACAATGAAACCATTTATAAATATTAAGACATGTTTAAAATAGTTATTTGTATCAAAATCTGCTTAATAAAAATAGATAGCAGATGTAATAAATCATGATGACAACTTTACTAAGGAAAAATTAAATATAACATATCATACTTCCTCAAAAAATCATAAAGAGGAAGGGAGAATGAATTAAGCAAAGATATGTTAGTATAATTTCATCACTTTAATCCCAGAACGTATAAATAACACTACAACAAAATCTAACATTAGCTATTATAATCAAAATACCACAGATAATATATAGGTTCATATAATTTTCTTGCTATAGCTTTAAATTACTGTTTTCCTTCAAAACTCTAAGATCTACTGTCACATGCAGATCATGAGACTTCAAACTAAAATATTAAAACAATGCAATTACATATAATATCCAGTCAATAGAAAGAGATAATAAAATTATAAATATGGTATAAAATTATAAATGTCTCAATTTTAATGAAAACTGGATTCATTTATGCATATGCAGTGTCTAAGATTTAAAACATCGTAAGGTAAGCAATCAGCTTTCTGCTCTATAACAGCAAGTTGAGCAGGACTCTGAGTTCCTGAACTGGAATAACTGTACTAGAATAAGAAAAATTTATATTTAAAAGCTTCCTAGACACTGGTCCTATTACAGACATGTTCCGGTATTCGTGAGCAGTGTTTTGTAAAGTACTTTATTTCCATTAGCATTATACATTTTTGTTCTTCAGCAAATCAGCAAGAGACTAATGGCACAAATCAATACCCTACTCTTCATAGCAACTAATATTAGGACATTTATTATTGCAAAGGCCACTAGAACCTCAGCTAAAGGTAGACCAGGCATTTCTATTTGAACACCAGTTTAAAAAAACACACCATGTGTCACAAGTGGAATGAGTTTTTCTTTTATAAAATAGTCTTCAGTGGCTCAAGTGCCTTCAACTTCTTAAAGCAGGTGATAAGGGCACAAACACTCAAAGAAAGCCAGCCATGCCGCCTAGGGGCCTTGCCACCAACTACAACTCTAGAAGAGGGAACCGATTTCTGCCCTGAAGGGAGACGTGTGAAAGAGAAAAGGAAAGGGGGATGAGAAAGTCACCAATTACTCCACATCCTTTCTGTGCCAGAAGTTTTTCCACGGTGACAATTGACAGCCAGTGTTCCTTAAGTGGAATGAGAGGGAAGAAGCGGGCAAGGAGCCCACACTTGCTGGAATCCCAAGTCCACACAGTTATTCAAGGAACAAGTTACTGAATTTCCTTGGACTCCACTCCTTGCCTGGCTCCATGGGGGGAGCACTGTCATGGGGCTCCTACTGACAACCTGAAGCCATGCTGCTGGCTACTGTTACAGCACCTCTTCTATGGAAGCCTTTCCTAGCAGCGTGAAGTTACCTAATCCTGCAGGGCCCTAACCTGCAGCTTTCCTCGATAACAGACTTCTCTGTTTATTACTTAGAAAGTCTGACCGGTTGACCCAATAATGCTTTCCATTTTTAATTTACTACTTCTCATTTCTAAGATGTGTAAAAGGATATTAAAAAATTATAAGAATATTAAATATCACCTCCAAGAACTCAAGCCATGTGGAACTAAAAGATTTTCCTTTAGATAGCTGTGACCAAGGAAAGAGAAATTTCATTGTTATTCCATTGGGTTAGTAGCCAAATGTAGATAAGAACAGTTTAATGCTGTTAAATACATGATCAGTCTAGAGTGCTTAAAATTAAGCTCAACAGCTCTGACATTCTGGAAGAAAAAAGAGGAACAAATCCCTCAGGTCCCGATGAAACACTGCAAACAGATACCATACAGATACAGTGTGCTTTGCATAATACAGTTTATCTCCAGACAAACCCTTGCTGCCTCCCAATATAAAAATTCCACAGAACATGAAGTACTTTTTAGATAGATCATTTAGTCATAATTTCCTTTTCCCTTTCTAATCACAATGCATACTCCTCTCCAGGGGCTTCGTGAGCATTGTAAGACACTACCAGATATTTCTGAGGAAACCTCGTCTTTTAATTCCAGCTAATTCACAAAACAGGCATTCATTCCACAAGGGGTATTTTAGAATTATTGGTTTTTCATGAGCAACCAAATGATTTCCCCTTTCTTTTCTCAATTTTAATTTAGTATATTTTTCACCCAAAAGAAAGCTACACCCAGAATGCAACAAAAGAACTGAAAAAAAAAAAAAAAAAAACAGTCAAGTAAGCAGAATGTGAGGAGCCAACAGGGAGGCCACAAAGCACTTACACTGAAGCTTGGGGTTCTTTTCATCAGAGAGGCCTATTCTTAGCAAGTTTACTGCGTATTTTATATTTATCTCACATACGTTTGTTTATCTGGCTTCCACACTCCCAGAACCCTGGAAACAGGGCAGAAGCTCCTAGAAGTGAGATGAAACAGCCCAAGAGCAGAAATTGGTAGCAATTACAAGACAATACAAAGAGTTTCGAGAAAGAAAAATTATTTTTTAAAAACAGAAGATGAAATGCCAGAGGTTTTCCAATCCAGGTACTTTTGTTCAGATTACAAAGGTCCACTCTCTTCAATAAGCAAGTGGTGGTAATTTTACATCAAGGGTCAAAACGACTCTTGCAACTGAGACGTTTTGAAATATTACAACAAAAAGAATTTTTTTTTTTTTTTAGCATCTAGTGATGTTTAAACCCTCAGTTATCTAGAAAATCATTCTTAAGAAGACTGTTAGAGACTTCCAAGTGACTGAGGTATATATACAAAGAAAGGAAGGAATGCTATGTAGTTTAAGGCCTTTTAAAGGGGGTACAGGAGGACTCTCTTAAATGATATTTATCAAACCCCCTCCCTATCCTTTCCCCATCCTCTCTCTCCCAGCAAACCTTAAAAAAGATGCCTACCAAAGAATGCACTAATATTTACATTATTTTTACTAGCTACAATATACTTTTCTACTAAAATATATAGTTCCATCTTACCTTCTTGTATATTGTTGGTCCATCCATATTTGTGCTCAGAATGATCACTACTTTATAATCATCAGAAAAGTGACTTCAATTCCAGGTACTACAGTGTGGCTTGCTGAAAGTCAAACCCAAAACACTGACTAGGAGTGCCTTTCATTGAACAAAGAAATCCTATTCTGTTTCCAAAGGGGCTAAAAAGACGAGCCTAACCCTGGTAACCTTAACACAAAAGGAAGCTAAAAAGGCAGGGACTCGATAAGAACAAAGGATTGTTCTTTCTGATGACATCAATACGTATTAAACACAATGTGGTACACATCCTTCTATCAATATCTGAGATGATAAATTTGCAAATTAATACTACATTGGCCATAACTGCATAACATTACCATAGCACCCTCTTTAGAAGAGATTTTGATTTATATAATGGTAGTATCTTTTATGTGTTTAATGTCTCTGAAATTAAAGAAGATGAGCCACTGTGAGCAAGCAGAATACAACATGCAAGAAATAATTACGCTTGTGACCTCATGCCCTGTAAGGTCACTCTGCATCTCAGGCCAAAGGAAATCAGGAACCATCAACATTTACCTCACAGTAGTCACTGTCGGGAATGAAGGGGACAAGTGTGGGTATATTTCATAAACTAGCAGGTGCTTGACCTCATAAAAAAAGTCAATTATCAAAATGCTACATGTAGCATGTCACAAATAAGAAATACATAAAATTGGATTATGCAAAATAGCTTCACTTCAAAATAAATCTGAGACAACTTATAATATTTTATCTTCATCTGAATTATAATGACAGCAGAAAACAGCATTAATCCTTCCTTATTAAGAATAATCAATAAAATTTTAAGTGTTTTGTAGCATAAAAGTGATTGTAAATACATGCTAAAGAGTGATAACTCAGAAGATATTTACAACACTTATGTCACTTTAAAATGTATCTACTACGTCCTTTTACTGTGATAGTAAGAATCACAATGCATTTAACCTCTAATTTTCTACCAGAAATTAGGCATTAAAAGCACACATACTGACTGTATATGTAAGGAACAGAATGTTTCCTAACAGGTTCAGGGACAGAGCTCCATTACCTGAGACAAAATTCTTATATCACTCCATTAAGACTTGGTTTTAGTGAAAAATCTGTTAACTGGCTATTCAGTTAAGGTGGACTATTGCTGCTTTGCCTCCCCAGTGACTTCTGGTCCACTGCCAGAATCCCTGGGCAATATAAAGAAAGGTCAATTCTGAGACAGTGACAATTAGGAGGACAAAACTATAGAATCCAGCACAGGAAAGGAAAGGGAACAGCCAGCAACATTCCCTGCCTGTGTTATGTATATACTGAGCTGGGTGCTGTCCAAAGCTTCTCGTTCAGTGCTCTCAATAGTCCTAAGAAAAGCAACTGGCTTCTGGCCCACTGCTTTCCTTACGTTCTCAGACAAACCTACAAAAGGCTAAAATTGCATAATCACCTAAAATTCCAGAAGACCCCAGTCAATATGGTCAGTTGACTTGTCATCCCAGTTCACTCACTTATTGACTGTGAAGTCAGAGAAAGTTGTTAGACACCTGCAACTTCACTCCGCATCTCTAAGACAGATGGCCACCACAGTCCACCAGCCCAGTATGACATCCTGCTCTTCAGGTAAAAGCATTTCTGAGTTTCAAATAACTAACCAAGGGACTCTTAGATCAAGCTCAGTTATAAGTTAGGAGCTGCCAATATTGCTTAGGCAATTATTGCATATTTTTAAGTGCTTAGGATGATTAAAGTATAAGAAAATATCATATGAGTGTATTTACCAGATATATTGCTTAATATTTTACCTACTTTAGTGATTAAGAAGATACCTATGCTAGAAGAAGTTTTAAGTTTCTAAAAGATTGCTTCATGCTGCAAATTGCTACAATCATCATCTCCTCAAATATGAATGACAATGGCAGAAGCGACTTCACTACAAGCATGTTGATGGCAGTGTGGGCTGCCCACCAGCTGGCTCCATAACCTTTGATCCCTTCGGGCAGCAAATCTGTTCAGCAGCCCTATGTGGTCCTTCCTCATTTGCTGTATGCTTTCTTCTCCTTTCACACATTCAGATTCCCTGCTCCTTAGCTTGACATCCTTTTATTAAACTAAGAAGCTCCCGGCAAAGCAAATTAAAACTAATTTTACACCTAGTCGATATAAAAGTTCCAGAATAGATAAATATATTATAGCAAGAGCTGTTTGAGTAAGATGTTTTAGTTATATGTACAATGCCTGTTTTACTAAAAAATACAATTGCAGTAAGTGATAAGATTAAAATTTTACATAAGCCAGAATTCAGTTCATTTATAAAGTACTTCTGGTTATAACAACTAAATACCAAGGACATTAATTTACATTCATGGAAAGGTTTAAATATGACCAAGAACAATCTAGTATATCCTTCTTTAAATAATGATGCAAACCACTATGAGTAATTTTTTACAGTTATTTTTGTGCTCCATTTTGTGGTTGTTAAATTTAATAAGGCTAAAAATGACATTGTCTAAAAGCAAGATTAGTTAAGCCAAATATCTACTCATTCTTCCACTCCCAATTTTATTTAAAATTTAAGGATGCTGGAGGGAGAAGACAATAAACAGTGGTTAAGATCCTGAGTTTCGTAGTGTGACAACTACTTAGTCACAGAGGGACCTTTAGAAAATGCTTTAATCTCTCTTGGCCTCAATTAACTCACTGGGGAGGGGGGAAGTAGGGGTGACAGTGACAACAGTGCCTACTTAACAGGGTTACTGCAATAGTTTGGTGAAATAATACAGACCAGGTAGGCAGCAAAAGCCTGACAGAGAAAGTGGTAGGTGTTATCATTATTTTACTTGTATTGTACCTTCTCTGGTCTCTAACAGACATCTCACCTAGCAATATATACATGTTTATCTTTGCTTCAGGGAGTAGTCTGTGATCATGTAATGCATTTATGTTGTACCTAACTTATTCTTTTCTTAACAAGAAAAATATAAAATGGAATCTACCACCATTGCTAATGGTATCTCTCTTCCCAAACTGTCAAGAATACAAGGCTGTACTAATCTTTGGTGTTTTTCTTAGACCTTTATATGCATTCTGTAATCAAAACTCAGAATTATCTCCTATTCTACCCCTTCTATATTTAGGTCTGGGTCCCCTATTCCCTTCTGTAACAGCCTCCCAGCTATTTATTCTACTTTAATCAATTTTCTCACTCTACACTAGTCCATTCTAAATAAAATGACTTTAAAATTATTCTCATTATTTTCATAATAGTTTTCTCCTTTGTCTTATTTTTTTAATATACGTTTTTATACATTTCAGAGAGGAAGAGAGAGGAAAAGAGAAAAAGAAATATCAATGATGAGAGAGACTCATTGATCAGCTGTCTCCTGCAAGGCTCCACACTGGGGTTGAGCATAAGCCCTGACCAGGGATCGAACTGTGACCTCCAGGTTCATAGGAAGACGCTCAACCACTGAGTCATATGGACCAAGTTGTTCTCGGTTTAAAAGAATCCCTAGTGATTTGCTATTTAGTTTCACCTTCAATCTGCTCCATAGTACTATACTCATAGTTGGCCCTTAAGTTGGGTGATCTTTTATTCAATAAGGTTTTTGATGAGCTGATAAGATCATTCCATTGTCTGGAAGATTATAAACTTAATGCCACAAGCTACTGAACAAAGAGCACTATTCCAAACTTGCAAACATGCAAAAGCAAAGCTTTGTTCATCCTATATTATGTTTTTAAACTTCTATATTCAACAAAAATTACAAACCTATAAATATTTATGTAAGAGCTTTAAGCCTTATAACTTACACTAGAGGCCCGGTGCACAAAATTCATGCACCGGGTGTGTGTCCCTCAGCCCAGTCTGCACCCTCTCCAATCTGGGACCCCTCAATCCAGGACTGCTGGCTCCCAACTGCTCACCTGCCTGCCTTCCTGATTGCCCCTAACCGCTTCTGCCTGTCAGCCTGATCACCCCCTAACCATTTCCCTGCCAGCCTGATGCCTAACTGCTCCCCTGCCAGCCTGCTTGCTCCTAACTGCCCTCCCCTGCAGGCCTGGTCACCCCTAATTGCCCTCCCCTGCAGGCCTGTTCCCCTCCCCCGAACAACTGCTCTCCCCTGCAGGCCTGGGACCCCCCTCCCCAACTGCCCTTCCCTACAGGCCCACTTCCCCCCATCTTCCCTCCTCTGCCAGCCTGGTCAACCTTAACTGCCCTCCCCTGTAGGCTTGATCGCCCACAACTGCCCTCCCTTACAGGCCTGGTCCCTCCCAACTGCCCTCCCCTGCTGGCCTGATCACTTACAACTGCCCTCCCCTGCAGGCCTGATCCCTCCCAACTGCCCTCCCCTGCTGACCATCTTGTGGTGGCCATCTTGTGTCCACATGGGGGCAGCCATCTTGTGTGCTGGAGTGATGGTCAGTTTGCATATTACTCTTTTATTAGATAGGATAGAGGCCTGGTGCACGGGTAGGAGCCAGCTGGTTTGCCCTGAAGGGTGTCCTGGATCAGGGTGGGGTTCCCTTGGGTCACTGGGTGGCCTGGGCGAGGGGCCTATGGTAGTGTGCAGGCTGGCCATGCCCCTCAGCAACCCAAGCAGAGGCCTTGGTATCTGGGATTTATTTATCTTCTATAATTAAAACTTTGTAGCCTTCAGCGGAGGCCAGGGCAAGCCAGGAACTTGGCTTCCTCCATTACTGGGGAAACCCAAGCCTCCTGCTTGCTCCATGGCCACAGCCATTTTTGTTGGGATTTATTTATCTTCTATAATTGAAACTTTGTAGTCTTGAGAGGAGGCCTGGGTTGGCCAGGGTGTGCAGGAAGCTTGGCTTCCTCCATCGCCAGGGAAACCCAAGCCTCCTGTTCGCTCTGTGGCCGCAGCCATCTTGGTTGGGTTAATTTGCATACTCGCTCCTGATTGGCTGGTGGGTATGGCTCTGAGTGTAGCAGAGGTATGGTCAATTTGCATATTACTCTTTTATGAGATAGGATAGTCTTTTTAATGTCCAAAATCCCTGTTTTTTAACTTAACCTCCTTCAATTAAAATGAAAAATTCCCAGTAAGCAAATAAAAAATAATATTCTCTCAGTAAATAGTCTTCCCTAAACAGATTAAAGAATTTTAATTGGAATAGTTAATTTGTTATGTTTTAATTATACGTGCAAAATATATCTGCATTTACAGATTATGAATGTCCTTATTTAACAAATATATAGTGCTTAATAAAGATTAACTCGTTCCATCCTCAGAATACAAACTGCACTGAGAAAGGTTAAGTGTCCAAGGTCACTGGCAAACATCCGATAGAGTTATACCAGTTATAACAATTGTAATCCTATTTGAATCTGGTTTTCTTTTCCTTCTTATATAATCATGCATTGTCTCTCTTGACATTAGTGTAATGAGTATCTCATTAACAGGAATAACTGGTATTGGCAAAAGGTCACTTAAATTGAATCCACCTAAAACTCAGGCCAAATTTCCAGAGTAAAATGTTTTTATAAAGTTTCATTAAGACTTTATCTTTAAAAAGAAAAACACACAACTAAAATGGATTTATTTATCTTATACTCATAACAGATTAAAATTTTAATTCTGAATTCTTCTTTAGGAAAATAAAGAATGAATCAAATGCTGAACTGGGATGAAGCATACCTTTTCCAAAATAAAAAAAACTATGAATGTCCAAATACAACTTTTCCTCAGTGCACATTTGACCTAGCAGCATGACTACAAAGGTTTCATTATGTAAAAAATATTTTGCCCTGGCCAGTATTTCTCAGTGCCCCACCCCATACCGCACTAAAGGGGGTCATGGGTTCTTTACCCAGTCAAGAGCATTACTTGGGGTGTGGATTCATACCCTACCCCCTGATCAGGACACATGTGGGAGGCAACCAATCGATGTTTCTCTCTCACATCGATGTTTCTTTGTCTCTCCCTCCCTTCCTCCCTCCCTCCCATTCTCCCTTCCACTTTCTATGAAAAGCATTGGAAAAATATCCTCTGGGGAGGATTAACTATATATATAATTTCAACAATTTTCCCAAGGTCTTTCCCAATCCCTTCAAATTGTACTCATTTGAAAAATTCATTAGTCAAACCCTTGTTAATTTCCCCTTTTTCAATATTACACTAGTTTAACTGCCAGATCTTTATTTTTGAAGGATTCACAATCCTAACTTCAATTTAGAAAGCATCTGCCTGTGTTTGTACTTGCATATCATAAGATGAATATCTAACAAGTTGCCACTTGTTAAACATAATGCAATGGGCAGACACAGAGACTAGTGTTAAATAGGGTAGGATTTTGGAGGGGTTAATTTTATAAGGGGTCAATCCATTAGTGAATATCTTGATATTTATATAACTTCTGCTTTTTTTTTTTGGTTTCTAACCAAACTCCAATCCATAGGGATTTCAGAAAATGAATGAACAGAATTTGAGGCCCTTGTTTTCACTGGAAGATAAATGACTCACTTTTGTTTTGGTACTTCCTAATGAGCATACAAAGCTTTGTGGAAACGTGTAAGAACTCTTACGTGACATGACATGGTCCATGTACTGAGGTAAATACGGAGCCCAGGCATCGATGGCTTCCTTCCGGCCCGCCTGCTCAATCCTTCGCAGCTCCGCCAGAAGCAGGGCCTGCGCAGCTTCTCTGACCTGAGACCACAGAGCCCAATGTGAGAAAAGCAGGTCAGCGGGTGAGATGTTTAAAACTAGGAAGTCAGAATGAGACCATATAAATCACATTTATCCACATGACAAAAACTAATAACCAAACAAGAAATTAAGGACTTTTAAGTGGAATAAATTGGATGCCTGCAAATCAAAGACATTTTAATTACTGTTCTCACTGGAAAATATTTTAGCACTAGTAGACTGAATTATGTTTGTACATTTAATCAGTTCTGAGTTTAAATTTTCTTTTTTCCAAAAGCTTTTAAAACAGTCTTACATGTTAATTTTGCACATTCAACCTCAAAATTTCTATATAAATATTGTCAAAAGTTGTTAGAACTATTAAATTTGCCTTCTCTTTCAGCATGAAGAAATTTAACCTTAGCTAGTGAATTTTTATAATATACTAGTACATATATGTATATATATTAAGTAGGTATTGTTTACACACCATGCATGTATCAATCCACACATTCATATATACCTAAGACATGTTTAAACAACCTGTTTTCAACAGATAGATCCCCATGTAATGAGTTCTATAGAAGAACACTAGTTTTCAAAATTGTATTATTTTCATTTTTTTCCTTTTCTTCCAACAACTTTTATTTTGCAGTTTTAGTTTATTTTTTATTTTGGCAAAATGCCACAGGCAGAGGAGAAACCAAGATGGCGGCATAGGTAAGCACCTAAACTGCTGCCTCACACAACAATTTCAAAACTGCAACTAAAAGACAGAACAGACACCATCCAGAACCACAGGAAAGCTGGCTGAGTGGAAACTCTACAACTAGAAGGAAAGAGAAAAGCTCACGGAGAATTGGAAGAACAGCAAAGGATTTAGGTACGGTAAAGGGTCTTTGTGTGCGCAGAGAGGAAGGGTGGCTGAGAGCCTGGCTGACTTTCTCTGGTGGGAGGGGGAAGGAAGCCCCCGACTGCACTGAACCCCAGTTCCGAACGAAACCCCGTGGACCCAGGCCCATACAGGGGGAGTCTGGACTGTCAAGTAGAGAGAAAGGCACATGGAGACTCGGAGTCTCGGGGAGCCGTGGCAGGCAGGAGTCTGGAGGCGCGCCCGTGAGTGCACACAAAGACTGCAGAGTTTGCCACAGGCTTTTCCTAGCAGAAGGGAGATGGAAGCTCCTGACTGCACTGAACCTCAGTTCTGACTGCACTGAACCCCAGTTCCAGGCGAGCCCCTGGGGACCCATGCTCCTACAAGGGGAATCTGGACTGCCAGGTGGAAACTCAGGAGCTGCAACGGGCAGGGGTCTGGAGGCGTGCGCGCGAGTGTGCACAAAGACTGCCGAGGTAGCCACAGGCTTTCCCTAGCAGAAGGGAGTCAAAGCTCCTGACTGCACTGAACCTCAGTTCAGACTGCACTGAACCCCAGTTCCAGGTGAGTCCCTGGGGACCCATGCTCTTGCGGGGGTAATCTGGACTGTTGGGTGGAGGCTCAGGAGCCCGGGAAGGCAGAGGTCTGGAGGCGCACGCAAGGGCAGGGCTGATGGGAAGCCAAGACTATCTGCTCCGCCCTGAGACTCCACCCCATCCAAGCTGAGCACAGAGGCTTTTGCAATTTGGCAAGTCTAATCCTATAAGGCTGTCTCCAGCACCGAACTTCTCCCAGCATAGACACAGCTGATCCTCACAGCCAACTGGCCTGGAGGTCAATTCCTCCCAGTGATACCAACAACAATCAAGACTTAATTACAACAGGCTGTACACACAGTCCACAAAGGGGTGCACCAAGAGTGTCCACCTCAGGTTAACTGGGGAGGCCGACCCACTGGGCCATATAGGAAACCTAGCACACAAAGCTACCCTACCAACTCAGGGAAGCAGTGAAAATGCGGCCACAAAGAAACAGATCACAAATGAAAGAAATGGAGGAAAACAAACGACTGGATATAGTGTTCAAAACCACAATTATAAGGCTTTTCAAGAATATCCTAGAAAAGGCCGATAAATATAACGAGACCCTCGAAGATATGAAAAAGGACCAACTAGAAATTAAACATACACTGACTGAAATAAAAAATATTATACAGAGACCCAACAACAGACTAGAGGAACGCAAGAATCAAGTCAAAGAATTGAAATACAAAGAAGCAAAAAACACTCAACCGAAAAAGCAAAAAGCAAAAAAAAAATCCAAAAAGTTGAAGATAGTGTAAGAAGCCTCTGGGACAACTTCAAGCATACCAACATCAGAATCATGGGGGTTCCAGAAGAAGAGAGAGAGCAAGATACTGAAAACCTATGTGAAGAAATAATGACTGAAAATTTCCCCCACCTGGTGAAAGAAATAGACTTACAAGTCCAGGAAGTGCACAGAACCCCAAACAAAAGGAATCTAAAGAGGATCACACCAAGACACATCATAATTAAAATGCCAAGAGCAAAAGACAAGGAGAGAATATTAAAAGCAGCAAGAGAAAAACAGTTAATTACCTACAAGGGAGCACCCATACGAATGTCAGCTGATTTCTCAACAGAAACTATGCAGGCCAGACAGGAGTGGCAAGAAATTTTCAAAGTGATGAATAGCAAGAACCTACAACCAAGATTACTCTACCCAGCACAGCTATCATTCAGAATTGAAGGGCAGATAAAGAGCTTCACAGATAAGAAAAAGCTAAAGGAGTTCATCACCACCAAACCAGTATTATATGAAATGCTGAAAGGTATTCTTTAAGAAGAGGAAGAAGAAGAAAAAGGTAAAGATAAAAATTATGAACAACAAATACATACCTATCAACAAGTGAACCTAAAAATCAAGTGAATTAAAAACCTGAGGAACAGAACAATCTGGTGAATATAATAGAATCAGGGGCATAGAAAGGGAGTGGACTGATAATTCTCAGGGGGAAAAGGGTATGGGGGGGGGGGGGCGTGCAGGAAGAGACTGGACAAAAATCGTACACCTATGGATGAGGACAGCTGGGGGCCGGGGGGGGGAGGTAAGGGCAGAAGGTGGGGTGGGAACCGGGTGGAGGGGAGCTATGGGGGGAAAAAGGAGAAACAATTGTAATAATCTGAATAAAGATTTATAAAAAAAAACAAATGCCACAGGCATGGGGTTAAAGAAGCTAGTCAATTGTCCAGTGATGTACCAATCAATTAACATTTATAATGGAAAAGATAACAGCAGTATCTGATATGAATTTGAATAAAAATGTTTTTAATTATAATTGACTTTGAAGTGAATTAAAATATGATTTAAGGCAAAACCATGAAAATTTTAGTATGCTGCAGTTCCACTTGGAATAGAGGGAGACAAGAAAAGGAGCAAATATGTTAATTCTATTTGGTAAGTTAAAAATTTTGAATGATACAAACTGTTACAGCTATGTAGGTCAAATACCATAATAAGGAAAATCTCTTTAAAATGTTTCTAAGTCCCTGTGATATTGTATGCCAAGCAATATCTAATACAGCATAGTCCATTAGCACAAAATAATAGCTATCATTTATTGAACTCCTACAGCATGTCAGATGCTGCACTAACTATTTTACTTGCATTACCTTATTTGACCCTGACAGCAATCCCATGAGTAATATATTATTATCCCCACTTTACAAATGAGCTTCAAATAGGTTAAGTAAATTGCCCAGGGTCACAAAGTTAACAATTGGCAGAACTAATATTTAAATCCAGGTCTCTTCTAGTCCAAAGACCCTCTCCTTTTATCATAACACAGTCCCTTCTATTGGACAAAGGCTATTCTCTTAGAATTTGACTGGTGAGATTATACCTGATGATCATTTGGTTTTGGGGGAGGTGGGTGTATTGCATGTGTGTGTGAACACATGTGCACAATCTGTATAGAAAGCAATACTTAGGAACCAGTTCCATAAAGTATATGAAACTTTTTATCAAATACTTAACTAGTTAAAAAAGTAAACAAATATGCAAGCAAAACAACTACTGTTTAGTACATAAACTGAAAAAAAAATCATGAATCCATATTTCCTACCACATAATAAATAGATGATAAAAATTAGACAAACATTAACCATTCTTGCTTAAAATTTACACTTGTCCAATGCCTTTTGATGATTTTGTTTTCTGTCCATGTCACCTCGACATTACCTCCAAGCATCGATCCTGCCATCTCCGAGCGAGCATCTCTAGAAGTGGAGGCCGAAACTTGTCCAGTCCCAGCAGGTCTGGCAGCATCACACAATGCATCGCAGCCAGCTGACTCCAGCCTATTAAAATGTAACATATTAACAATACTTTGAACATTCTGGCCTTCCCTAATTCAAAGGTTTTTCTTTATGTACGTATACCAGAAACACAAAAAAAGGCCAGATCTGCTAAACTGTTATAAATTATTTCAATTTATTACTAGATTTTTTTTTGTACAGAATTGTACTACCAAATGTATTTCATTGCTAACTTATATAACTGGTACTCGTAAGAACTCTCAAAGTCTTAAAACAAATAAAAATTTCCATGTGAAGTATGTGCAAATTCCACATGGAAAACACATTTCTAAATAGTCCCTCTAAAGTCAAGCGCATATTCAAGGATGGGAAAGCACAGAAATAAACAGGTTCCAGAGCCACAGACTTGAAATCACTTTCAGTTACGAGGCATTCACACAGATATCAAAAACAGGTCATGTCCATCATGAGGCCAGGCCCTCTCTCTATTGCCATCGTGTCAGTCAACAGAGACGCCCCCTCTGTCACAGGGCCTTGAATTAAGGTGCTTATTGATCCCTTTTCTCAGAAAGTGAGTCAGATATTTAATCACAATCAGAGCTGAAATAAGTAACAAACACTAATTTTGAGAGGAAAGTGAATTCAGACATTCCACAATATAATAAACATCATCTAAAATTTACATAATCTTAAGCATCAATAACAAATAAACATCATTATTTGGAATAAACGTTACTTTTTCCAAAATTCTAATCCACAACATGGAACCTGATTATATGAAGAAGACAAACACCGTAAACCACCCCAGTATTTTAAAGTACCAGTATCCAGACATTCTCAAGTAATCATGTGAACCCTATTTTAAAGGTGACTGAAAAATATATATACAATAAATGCCTCATTCTTTTCAAATTATATATAAAGCTACTATGAATGCATAATAACTACCATTACCTCCTAGGGTAATATTTAAAGACAAATAATCAAGAATAAGTGCAAAAACACTTGTTTACTACCATCATTACAAGGTAAGTTATCCGTGATCATAGAATTTCAGCAAATCAACTTTTAAAAATAATCTAAACTAACAATAACAAAAACCCTACCTCAGAATGATTATTGGGATTGTTAAAAGAGAATGTGTGAGGGACAAGCCATTTATCTGAAGATCCATCCTATCAGTAGGGAAATTCTCTTCAACTGAGAATATACAGTTACAGTAATTAAGGTGATGAGTATGTACTTTTTAGATTATAAATTATTTTCAATAGAGGGATATATATTAAAGTTCTTACTGATACCTTTTCTTCAAAAGTGAAAATCAGATATTTATATCTTCACCAAACTGGTGAAGATTGAACCCACAATGAAGAGAGTGAATCATATATATATATATATATATATATATATATATATATATATATACACACACACACACACACACACACACACACACATATATATATATAACAACCTAGTAATTTCTTAAAGTGTTTTAATGTCTCATAAAAGTATGGAATATATTTATGAGCTAAATTTTAATGTGATGATTCTCACCATTCTCCAAAGTCAACATCTTGCTTTTGAATTAAAATATTGTTACCTTTCACAATAGCTTAACAAAGATGACTCTAATTATTTTTGTTAAAATCTAGTCTTAGCGTACTAACCTTCGTACAGGTTTATACCAGGGAAACCAAAGAGAAAAATGCATCATATTTTTAAGTGCCCATGTTTTCTTTTCAAAAGAGTGGCTCTTAAAACATGGGCTCTGTACTTTACACATATTGCACTTCTCTTTCTATTTGAATGGCTGGAAATATTGCTTTTTAGTGAAGAGTCAGAATCATTCTGGGTTACATTTGAGATTTTATAAGTTTCTCCCTTTTTATATTATACAAACTTGTGAAGATTGAGCCCACATTAAAGAGGGTGAATATAGCCAAGAGCTCACAAGTTCCATTAAGCTTCCAGGCAGTATAAATAATCCCAGTGGGGTATAAAGATTTGTGGGTTCCATTCACATTTTCAGAAATCCAAAAAGACTTCCCAATAGTGTAACTCCACAGGGATAATATGATAGCCTAACTACATCTTCAAAACTAAAAGGACCCATTTTTGACTCGGCCAGAAAGAGAAATAATAAGTAAGATAAAATAGGTTACTTCCCATCAGTTTATAATCACTGCTGCTAATCGTCATTGTGAAGACTTTTCAAATGAGAATGTAAATTAAGGGACCTGTGACATCCCCCTCTAAGCAGGGCACATGGTGTGTAAAGACAGGTAAGCTACAGGTAAAAATAAACTGGCAACTCTAACACCAGGGTTGCCATCCATGGCAAGCATTATCATGAAAACCAGTGCACCTTTCAACACCCACTTCACATCACATCCAAGATTAGCACTTGGCCACTCTTTAACAGCATTCTAGATACAGGAAACATGGCTTATTCCAAACTGCCATAACATTATACTTTTATAACTGGCCCTTATCATTGACATTAACAAATAAAGTTAGAACATGGAAACTTTACCATCTCATACATACCAAAGCAGATAAGTGTACAGATTAGATAAAAAAAAGAACATGTCAAATTAGAATAAAGCACAGATTGAGAGAAACTTGGTAGGAAGTTGAGAGAGAATACCTTCATTTACTAAGAAACAGGAATGGAAAGCAGGAGTAGAAGTGGGGTCAGAGCCAGAGTGATCAGCATCAGACCGAGTGGAAATGACAGGTGCAGGAACTTGCAGAGAAAAAGAGGAGAAATAAAAAAGAGAGAATTGAGGTACAGCAGTTTCTGAAAAAAAGCTCAGTGTTAGTGAAGAATGAAAACAAAGTTGGCAAAATATAGTAAATGTAGAACTAAAAAATGATGTTTTAATCAGACGGGCACGCTCATTAAAGATCACAGCAGGGAAATTATATATTTTATTGAATAGCAATCACAGTGTAGTCCAAATTCCTCTTAAAACCAAAATATATTTAATATTAGATTGAATGATGTATCAACTAATATAGAAACAGTTCTAAAACAAAATAAGGCTACAATGAAAAAATGTCAACACATTAAAAATTAGCAAAGTGTAACTCAATTTTGAAAATGTATCACATAATGTAAAGTTCTTGTTGGGGTTACATTTTTTCTAATGATTTTCTAACATTATGTATAAATTATTTTCTAATCTCTCAAACCAATATCCACTGAAATAATTTCAATTTCCCACCCTCGTTTGGTCAAAACTCCATTGAAAATATGCCAACTTATAAAGAATATATATATATACTATATTTAACTCTTATTAGGAGAATCCTGTCATAGGTTCATTCTTTGGAGTTCAAAAAATATTTTTACGATACAAAAGCTTTATATTCTAAGAGTAATTGTCGTGAATGTTATAGTCTTTATAAAATGCTCTTCCAAAAGTTATGCTACCAGGAAAATGTTTCAGCTTAAATTATCATATGAAAAGGCAAAAGGACCGTATGGCACACACATTCTACAACTGGAGGTCAATGTTGAGATTTAGAGGTCACCATTTGACACTTCCTTCCTATGGAGAAATTACCATATGTCATGCACAAGCATCTTCAAATTAATCCCTCTCCTTTCTTCTGCCACTGAACAGCAATAGGTTTGGGCTCTTGCACAGATTAAGCATTGTCTGCTGAGCGATATGTTTGCTTTTCATGCAGTGAAGTTCTTTTGTAAGCATGGGCCAGCTGCAGGAAAACAAGTTTTCATAATTCCCACACCAATGCATCATAATGTCAATCAGGCACGTGTGAGGGAAACAACAGAACTAAAAGAAGTATATGAACAGGAGTAAGAAACCAAAAATCCAACTCCATGAACCCTAAGAAGCAGATCTTGCCCAGAAAAAAGTTTCATCTGGGAAGTTATTTTTTAGTATAACAGACTGTTTTTGGTCCTTATGAAATTTTACTTAGTGTATGATGCTATGCTTATAAAAGGAATAGGGCTGCTCTTCATTGTATATTTCATAAGATATAATAATAACATTACAAAGTAATCTTGCAAAGAAATCCCCAAAATTTCTATATTCCACTGAATAATTTTATTGTCCACTTTTTAGATCATCTTTAATTATAAGTCCAGTTATTAGAGCCTATAAAGTATTCACTGCCTCATGCAAAAAGTTGGTAAACTTTAGTGGCAAAGAGTAAAGTTTCAGGTTTTAGCTTTCATGTTAACAAAATTGTTGAGAAAGTTCCTCTGGTGGTTTCCAACAGCAGGGACACTTCTGCAATTTCACTTTTTTTTTTAAAGGGAGAAATTATTATGATCCCAGAAGAGATTATTAATGCTATCTAATTTTACCCTTAATTCTGAAAGGACACTAGAAGGAGAGGGTAAGGAAATTCAATATCTATCTATCTATATAAAAGCCTAAGCGACCAACCAAACGGCTGGTAGCTATAATGCGCCATGACCACCAGGGGGCAGATGCTCCGACCAGTAGCTATGATGCACACTGACCACCAGGGGAAAGATGCTCAATGCAGAAGCTGTGGTGACTTGGCAGCTGCGGTTCTCGGGTGGCGTGCCCAGAACCAGAGAGGAGGGAGCCCGATTCCTGGGTGTGTCACCTGAGAACCGCCCTCTCACAATCCAGGACCCTTCGGGGGGGATGTCAGGGAGCCAGTTTTGGCCCGATCCCTGAAGGCCAGGCTGAGGGACCCCACCGGTGCACGAATCTGTGCACTGGGCCTCTGGTAAGTAAATAAAAGTTTAGGGCTAAAAACGATCATTACCTTACGTGGGTCAAATAGTGGGATTAAACTAGAATGTTTTCTCTAAGTCACAAGTCTAAAGGAAACTAGAAATGCTACTGACAAAGCTGATAGAATAATGTGTCTTAATAAAACAGTGTTCAATATAAGTATCTTTATTTTTAATGATAAAAATAAACAGACTCCAGGTATTATATTTCTGGAGTCCTGTTTAAATAGACATTACATAGAGAAAAAGCTATTTACACTACTTTAATCCGTCTATGTATATGTCATAAGTGAAACTACTTTCATAATTAGTTGAGAATATTAGAGTTAAATGCTGCTAGAGCTTTTAAACCTACAGCTCTTAAAATATTTTTCACATACAGAAAAATATCAGCAATAGAAATAAGAAAAAGTACCACTTCCAAAATAAAAAGCTCAAGATTTAGTGAAAAACAATACAGCTGAAAAAGTTATGTCTGGAACTGAACGATAGCCCTGGTGTCAGTCTATCCCTGTGTGAGGCTGTGCTGAAACAATTTTGCCTGGTGTTTCACTAATCCTTAGGAAGAGAAGCACGTTGGCAGTTGGCACGGCGGCTCTTCTGTTTTAAGAAATCAAGTGCTTGCATCCACTATCAGACAGAGGAACAAAAATGCAATCCAAGAAGAAACAGCAACAGTAAAGAATGATAACGAAGCTAATGATGATGAAAGTAATATCTCTAACAAGAACAGATTTTAAACGAAGCTTTAAACTAACTAAATGTAGGGGAGCCCTGCCACTGATTTGTACTGTATAACCTGAAAGATGTTGTCAATGAATTTAGGCCCAGATCCACAAGGGGCTGGTTGTGTCCTAATCACAATACCGTACTTATATCATACCTGTGTGGTCTGTTTCCATTTCTCTCTGAAATAATGCTCTAGAAATGTGAAAACTATACAAAATAAAGAATTTTTACTTTATAAGGTAATAGTATAGTCAGAACATTTTACATGCGAAAAGAAGAACTTCTATTTCCAGCCAGGATGCAACCATAAAAAAACAAAGCAAAATACATAAAGCAATGGTTCCAAGCCACAGGACATCAAGAGGGACTGAGAGTCAGGAAGACAAAGTGACTCTATGAACGCCTCAGCTGACTGCCTTGGGGGAGTTTCTAGGACTCCATGCAAGAAGAAAGGGAGGGGAACTGCAGAAGAGCTCAGCAGTTTCCCTGAGTTGGAAAGACACCTGAGTCTCAGGAAACTGGGCAGCTAGAATTCACAGGACAGAGACGAGAAAGCTGCGAAGATCAGGGTTCTTCAGATACTCAGCAGAGTACTGAGGAGTACATGTGCATTAGGAAACAACTCGAGGCTGGGAAAGAACCGCCCAAAGGGCCAGAGACAGTGCCTGCTCCTAGCAGCCTGACTGGAAAATTCCTAATCCACAGAGCACTAGATAAAGTACTCTTCAGGAAGGGCTTGTGTTGGTGATGGGAAACAGCTAGCTTTAGACATATAGCACCACTCCAATCGCATCCAACAAGTCATAAAAGCACAAGAACATTTTCCATCTTTTTCATGTTAGCCACTTTGATGGATGTATATTCATCTCTCACTTAGGAAAACATGTTAACATTAGCTGCTAAAGCTGAAGATAAATACATGCAGAAATTCCACTTTGAGTTACACACACAACAGAAATGCTTATAATGTACCCTAAGTTTCAAATACAAGAATGTCCATAGCAGAATTATTTATGAAAACCAAACACTGGAAATAATGCAGATGTCTATTGACAGGATGAATGGATGAATAAACTGTGGTCTATTCATTCAACAGAACACTATACAGCAATAAAAATGAACAATGAAAGTTAACAAGCCACAGTTTAATGCAACAATATTGATAAATCTCACAAAAGAAGCCAAATACAAAAGAATATATCCTCATGACTGACTGAATTCATATAAAATTCTAAACTACATGTTTAGGGATTTAAACTTAGGGGGTGCAACTACAAAAGAAAGAAAGAGAGTGATTTCTTAAAAGTCAGGATGGTTGCCTCTGGCAGGGGAAGGTCTGGTTGGGAGGGAACCTGCAGGCGGCTCCCGAAACACTGGCACTGTTGTTTCCTGCCTAAGGCCGTGGTTACAAAGGTGGTTAGCATGTACAAGTCACTGAACTACAGATCTGTTTTGTGCACTTTTCTAGATATATATTACATTTCATATATAGTATAAAAGGTTATATAACCAAAACTATCAACTTTTATATAATCTAATATAAACTATAAAAAACATATAAGCTTAATGCGAAAACTGATAAACAAGAGGGGTGACCGACCATGTGGAGTTGGAATGAAGGATGGGAGTGGTGTAGAGACTGTGAGAGCTGGTCTTCCACAATGAGAAGCCAACAGACAGTACCCAAAACTAAAATCAAGCATCCCACTTAGGGCATTAAAATACATGCCAAATCATCAGCTAAGAGAGAGAAAAGTCCTTGTCCTAGGGAAGGGCAAAATTGTAGATATGAAGTTGGAGACCTGCTGTTTACCTAGCAAATCACTGACTCTTTAAAAGCTAAGTTGGTTTAAAACTGTATCATTTTAAATCTAAAAGGAAAAAAAGAACACTCTAAAATGTCATCATTTACAAACAGAACTTCATCATCCTCTCTTACTTCTACCACATCCTGTGAGTCACGACTCTCAGCTGGAAGGAACGCTCTCACAAAATGGAAGTGACCCTGCCCCACCTCCAATCCTCTGCTGAGCTCACCTGTCAGCCTTAAAACGAGTATAAAAGATAATAAAGAGAAACTCAACCTTTCTTCTTCTATCACCTAATGAAAAAGCTACAAACAAAAGTTAAAATCTAATGACTTAAATAAAAAGAAAGGATTTCCACTTGTGGATTGCAATGCATGAACTACTGGCAAATGGCAGAATAGCTAGAGTATAGAAATATAAACTTCAACATTTTAAAATGTAGTTAAACAACAGGTATAACTTTTAAACTCAAGATACACATAATTAAGGCACCAATGTGTCAAGTTAAGGTGCCCTTAATGCATAAAAATAAGGCCAAAGGCAGTACAATAAAATTATGTGAAATATGCTCATTTATCAATTTCTAAATAAATCTGATTTATTTTTAACTGACATCTTAATTATCTATATTGACATCTGGGATATAACAACTTTCCTCTCTCTTAACAATCTGAGACAAACAAAATGTTATGATTATACATTAGCTGTGCCTCCTCAGTTTCTATAGCTGAGATGCTATGTCAATTACTTAATAAGATTTCATTTTACCTTGTTTAATTTGTCCTTGCACAATATTTCTGGAAGTTGGAGGGGAACCCCGTGCCTTAGAAAGGTCTGGGGTGCTTGGTCTAGGTGGCCTTTAAAAAAAAGAAGAAAGAGTAAAAAAAAAAAAATTATTTTTAAAAAAGAAGAAAAGACGAATATATATGTATTCTTATTTTTCTATTTCAATAACGATTTAAAATATTACACTTTCTAATTACAAATTAATTACAAAAGAAACACATACAGACATTTTCAATTTACTGTTCCAAGAAGATGGGGATTTTTTGCTTGTTTTGTACCTATTAATATTTTCTATTCCAAATTTTAATACAGTAAATTAAATAATTAACATATAGCAAGTAAGAATTTCACATCTACAACTTACACTTTAGTCTAGCTTAAAAATATTTATGAACACTTCAAGATATTATCAGTGACTCTAGTTTACGAAATATTTATGAACACTTCAACATACTGTTAGTGACATAAATATCACAAGTAGCTCTTCACTGTTCACTATTAGCATGCTGAGATTACAGTCCTTCCCATATCATTGGTCTAATGAGTTCACGGAATAATACATTGAGTTTAAAAGAATTCAGCCTTAAAATCTGAAAAAAGTAATAAGGCATTAAGAAATCTTGGACACTAGAGGCAAACTATCTCATGTTGAATTCTGGCTCCACCACTTAATGCCTGTGTGACCTAGGACAAGTTACTTAACCTCTCTGTGTCTCAGTTTTCTTATCTGTAGTAAAATATAATAAAAGTACCTACCTTACAGGGTTAAGAGCCTTATTGAGAAAGTATCTGTAAAGTGCTTACAACAGAGCCAGATACAAGGTAACTGCTACTTAAGTGTTTGTTAGATTAAAAAAAAGAAAAATCTGAACATGGTCAACTTGCCCTAAAGTATAATAAAACCACAGTTTACAAAGTAGCCTTCATAACTTCTGGAAAACAGTAAATAGTAATTCAGGTTAAGTATTCTGACTATACTTGTCAGATATTCTTAAAATAATCACTCAATACATATTATTCCTTACCTATGGGTCACAATGTAGAGAAGCATTTAACTAAACATCCATTTTGAATTAAGTGTTGGTGTAAATGTTAGTTGGATATAATTCTAAGATTATATTTGCTGAAATGCTACTCTATAATTCGTTTATTAAAGCTGAACTGTAACATATTCCTTCACTGCAGATTTTTCAAAAATAGCTAGATAGTATATCTGAGTATAGATGAAACTATATAATTCTATCATGTTTTAAATCATACATATGAATTAAAAGGGAAGAAACACCGAGATGCCCCAAAAATGCTACAGTGGGTAGAACCAAAAAAAAAAGGTTATAAACAGTGTCAAACATAAAACAGGTTTCTTTTTCTTGAAACAAAAGAATGAAATTAAACTATCATGGTCACACCTGGTAGGGCCCTTCTTCATATGATCACCAATAAAAGTTGCATTGGTCATACTCATTAAGGTATTTGCCAAAGAGATGACCGACAGGAGATGCTGTGTGGTGACGGCTCGAGACACGCCGTACGTGCCCTTCCCTACTCCCTCCGTTGCTGGAAGCTTTCTTTCTTCTTCTGCTTTCCCGTGTGACAGTGTACAGGCAGCCCGATTATAACCAGGAAGCATCAGTGACATATGACCTCCTCTCGATAAGAGACCGAACGACACTGGGCAGTGGGGTTTCAGCATTCCAAGGCGATCGAGACAAACTTCATCCAGAACTTCATTCAAGCCCCAGGCATGAAGGCAGGACATGAACAACTTTGCAGTGTCCATAGTCAAATTATATTCTAACAGGGTGAGTGGCTTCGATTTGCTGGCCCGATATTCAGGATCGCTCTCCTCCCTTCTCTGCCTCATGGTCTCCTCGTCCTCCTCTTCCTCGTCAAGGAGATGCTCCTTTATGTTCTCTTTGATCGTTTCTTTCACTTGTTGGAAGAGAACCGCTGCTCGTTTTCCGGTTAAAAAAGAGCCCCCTTTGTCTGCCCTGCCAGATGCTTTCTGCAAATTCTCAGGGGAAATAAGCGCAGTGTTCGGCCTAGAGGCTTCTTCGGTCAGGAGTTGAATAATCAACGCTTCCACATCAAAGAAAAGCACATGTATGTCCGGGTCTGTTAGGTTTGTCTTTATTGCTTGGACCATCAGGGAGTTATGAGAATATTTAGGTAAATTTCCCTGCAATAAATATTTTTAAGAGATGGTTATAATTAAAAGTGTTTAATTTTATATATTCATTAATGAAACACTAAATAGTCAAAGGCATTTAAACACTTATTAAGCTATCTTTTTAAGTATCTGTACCATTAAGAGTAATTCGTTAACTTTGCCAATCAGAAGCATGTACAGAATATGAACTTATACGATCAGAACTTTATGCTGAAATAATTATAAAATTGTCAACTCATTTTTAAGAAAAAAAAAAGGAAATAAAAGCTTATTATTGAAGCCAGGAGTCTTTTTACTCGTAGAACAAATTAAACTTTGTTTCAATAACTCATATGTAAATTCTGTCCCTGAGCATGAACTATGGTTCCAGCTGAGAGAATAATGCATTTATCACAGCTTCTCATGCTTTTAAGTTGCTGCATCATCAAATCCCTCTTTTTTCTACTTCACCGTCCATCTCTCCCTGTTCACAGGTTCCTTTCCCTCAACAGAGAACATGTTCAAGTCTACTTAGATTCTATAAAACAGTGTTATCCTCTGACTATGCCGCCTCTTCTAAATGGCTCTTTGCAGTGTCTGACATTGTTTTTGGTAAAAGAAAGACCAGCTTCCCAGAAAACACCGTCCTGGTGAGCCTTCTAATTCTGACCACCCTTCTCAGTCAGCTGCCCTGAAACAAAATCTTCCCACATTAGAATCACCTCCTACATGAAGGCAGCTCCCTAAATCCATCAGCAGCCAGACCAGCCTCCTGAAGAAGGTTCAATCCTGTATTTCCAACACTTGGACTTTGATGTCTCACAGTACCTCATGTTCCATATGTCCTGATCTCCACTCCCACAAAACCTGCCCATATTCCATTTTATCCCCTCTGCCACTATCAACACATTCAGACTCTCATTTTCCCCTAAACAGGTTCCACTACCCCTACCCTAGTCTCTCCCTACTCCAACCCATTGTCCACAGAGCCACAGACTTCTTTCTGAAGCATATATCTAAGTTTGTCAGTCTTCTGCCAAAGAACTGCCTTTATCATGGGTTATGGAAAGAAAAAGAAAGTACAAAAGTATTAAAAACTAAATCAAAATATAGGTGGCTGTATCTGTGAGAACAAACTTTCCAAACATAGTTAAATTTAAAATTCACCACTATAAAAGCACTGAAAGGCAAGTAAGAAATTGGAATAAAATGTGACAGAAATAGGACTGATAAAAATTATAATCTATATAACAATTAAAATCAAAAGAAAAATAAAAGGGAAAAATACCATAAAGATCAAAGACAATTCACAATAAAAGAAACATAGTCTATAAATGTAAGGAAAAACCTGCTCAATCTAGTTGTCAAGGAATAACAATTAAAATAACCACAAGATACCATTTACAAAATTAGCAAACAGTATACACTAAAAAATACTGAGCCAGGAATACAATGAAAGTCAAAGTCACACACTGTAGGTTTGACTTTAAATTGCAATTTTTTGGCAAAGTAATTTGACAAAATACATTCTGAACCCTTAAGATTATTTGATTGATCCAGAATATTTATTTCTAAAACCCCATCCTAAGTAATCAGAAATACAGACAGAACAAAGATGTTCAGTAAAACAGCATTCATTACTTTAAGTTGAAAACAACTTATATAATCTAACAATAAGAAAACAGGTAAATAATTTAAGAATAGCCATATAATAGAGTAAATATTGCAATCACTACAAATCATGCTTTCTGGGCACATTTAACTACCTGGAAAAATGACAACATTCCAATTTTAAGTGAGGTAAAAATTACAGATATGTGTGCATACACACACAGTGATTCTGATTTCATATGTAAGTACATATATGAAACACAGTGAAAAACACTGGAAATAGATGAAAATGTTAATATTAATTACATTTTGTATTGAAATTTTAAAAGATTTTTATTTTCTTCATATTTATTACACATAATCAATATATACTACTAGAGGCCCAGTGCATGAAAATTCATGCACTGGAGCTGGGGGTGTCCCTCAGCCCGGCCTGCCCCCTCTCACAGTCCAGGAGCCCTCAGGGGCGGGAGGCAACCTGGCCATCAGGGGAAGGCGATGCCCCATCACACCTCTGCTGCTGCCACTGTGGGCAGTGCAAGCCTCAGCCGGCCCTGGTTACCTGAGCCTCGGGCAGCCCTGAGCCGCTGGGCAGCCACCATCCAAGGCTTGCCTGCGCCTCAGGCCGGTCCTGGACGGCTGGGGGGCTGAGGATACTGGGAGACTCTGGAGGCAGGGGTGTGGAGTGGCCTGAGGGCAGGCCCAGCCTTGCTGTGCACCTGCCGCCCCAGTGGGGCTGAGAGGACTGGGCGCCACCATCTTGTGGCTGTGGATGCCGTCATCTTTGAGGGCGTGGCAGTCAATTGGCATATTCCCTCCTTATTGGCTGTGGGCGCTGCCATCTTTATGACAGTGTGAGGGTCAATTAGCATATCCCCTCTTTATTAGATAGTATTTTCATAATTAGAAAGGAAAGCTCTAAGATAAAATGCAAAATCCTGCAGCACAACATTCAAGGCCCAAATACTTTCCAGCTTTAACAAACAGGTTCTAGCACCAAACTATGGTTCCTCTCCCATTAACTCTTTTTTTAAAAAAAAATATATGTTTTTACTGATTTGAGAAAGAGAAAGGGAGAGGGAGAGAGAAAGAAACATCGAGGAGAGAGAAGCATGGATCAGCTGCCTCCTGCATTCCTCTTACTGGGGATCAGGCCTGCAACCTGGGAATGTGCCCTGATGAGGAATCATACTGGCAACCTCCTGGTGCATGGAACCATGCTCAACCAACTGACCCACACCAGCATGGCCCAGTAACTCTTTTATTTATTCCTGTGCCAAATATGTTTTTCTTTGCTCTACTCCAGTCCCTTCTCTTCCATCAAGACCCTAGTCCTCCCAGGAAAGTTAGTCCACAATGAATCCAGCCTCCATAACATTTTATATTTACTATACAACACAGATTTGTATGTCTTGGCTATATTTACATGATTAGTTAATTTATGTTATTTATATTTTTGTGTACTGTATGGGTACTATGCCTTACTCACCTTATGTACATCTAAACCTATCAGAGTACTTGGCAGAATGAACAAAGTACATTATAAAAATCTTTATGAAATTATTTTAAATTGCTAATCAATTCTTCTATCGTAAAATTACAAAATTTCCTTAATTTGTGTCTTTTCTTTCTCAAATTTTCCTCCCATCTGTGTTTCTTTCTAGTTTAAGAGATTTCAATTACATTTTATAAACCAAGGATAAAAATCTTTGCAAAGCACAAAACACCCTCCAAAATATACTGCTGCCTACTCCTCCAAATTCATCTCTAACCACAACCCTTACATCTTCTACTGCAACCAAATTCCATAGTTTACAAGACCAGACCTTTGTACCTTTGCATCATTTATGCCAGCAGGAAGCTCCTTTCTCAATCTCCCTACTGCCACTCAAGTCATACTTCTACCCATTCTTCAAGAAGGATCTCAAGTGGCTGCTCTTCCAAAAATTATTTCCAGAATTGTCACTAATTCTGCTCCCTTTGTATAAATCTCTGCTCTGAGTTCGATGAATGATGTTTAAAGGAAGGTAGAAAATAAATACTATTTCCAGTCAATAGCTAAAGAACCTTAGGTACGTAATAGGTAAATTTATACTACATAAAACACTAAGTAAAAAAAAAAGGCAAGACTTTAAAATTCATTCCTGTATTGAATTCACTCAAAATGCATTCACTTATGTTTCTGCAAGGCACTGGAGATACAAAGATAAATAAGAAGGTTTTTCTAGTCGTGGAGCTCAGAACTGACAGTTAAATAGTGACATGCGAAGACGTAATTACAATGTGGTGTGAATAGTAGTGTAAATAAAGGGGACTGCAAGATAAGGGACACAACCGGAAAGTGCCAACTCCAATTTGGGTGACCAGAGATATCCTCAGAGAGGGGGAACTTGAGCAATGAAAGGGCAGTCCTGGCAGAAAGTTAGCAAGACGTGAAAAGGGATAAAGGCAGGAAACATCACAGGGTGGATGGTAATGAAACCACAGGAGGCCGGGTGTGATGAAGAATGCAACGGATGCTCATGTGCTCCTGGAGAGCATGAAGGTCTGTCCACACAGAGTCAGGACTGTGTGCTGCGGGCTCGGGCCACTAACGCAGTGCTTCTCAGAATCATTAGAGGTGTTTCTTTTCTTCTCTTTTCTTTTTAATCCTCACCTGAGGATATTTTCCCACTGATTTTTAGGGAGAGTGGAAGAGAGGAAAGACAGAGAAACATCGATGTGAGAGAAACACATTGATTGGTTGCCTCCTGCATGAGCCCCAACCAGGGCCAAGGCCAGGAAGGAGCTTGCAACCAAGGTACACGCTCTGACTGGAAATGGAATCAAACCCAGCACCCTTTGGTCCACAGGCCAACCCCCTCTATCCATTGAGCCAAACGAGCTAGGACCAGAGGTGCTTCTTAAACACCGATTCCCAGGCCTGACGGCTGGCCTGAATCAGTCCCAGGGGATGGGTCAGAATCTGTCTAATGCTTACTCCAGATAACTTTATGCTGTAAAGTTTAGAGTTTCTGTGTAAAGACTTGAATGAGGTGACTGACATGATCAAATTTAATTTTATAAATTTTTGTCCACCAGCAATGTTGGCTGAAAAGAAATTATATCAGAGTCATGAATATAAATTGGGAAGAAACAGAAGCCATCCAGGTGAGGAAAATAAAAGTATGCAATAGTCCTGAAAATGTAGACGACAGGATAGAATGAAGAATGTGTACATTACCCTTTTATTTCTGCATATCACCCTTTTATTTCTGTACAATATCCTTTTATTTCTCACAGCATTGTGCTTTATAATTGCTTTTTCAAACACTGAATATGTAATGTCACAACTATACTTAATGCTTTGTACCTACTGACACTAATTTTACTGAATGATACATAAAATTATATATTAATAATTATAACTAATATAACATTATTGATGTGAAAAGTGTCATTAATAATGATAGCCACCACATACTAAGTTGCTGCTATGGTGCATGCATTCAACTAGGCATCAGGGTTGGTTATGTCACAGCAAAAGGTAAAATATCATCTAATATCAATATTAGGTAGATGTGACACTAGGTATGAGGGAATAGGTAATAGCAATATTAGATAAAAAATAGAGCCTTGAGTACTTTAGCAGTTATTGTCTTTCCAGTAAAGATCTACAAAGTTTTCTTAAGAGAAAGAGAGGCCATTTCCACCAAGGAACATAAAATCCAACATGTTTGGTAAATAAATTACTGAAGCAGCAAGAGTGGCTTGAAGAAAAAAGAAGGCAAGAGTGAGGACACAAGGTCTACTTTCAAGCTCTCTCTTCTGATGTAAGCCACATATGTGCCCCTTTTAGCACCCTCAGATCTGCCCAGATTTCTGTCTCTGTTGGGAGGTGTGCCAAAAGATTGGCCATGTGCTTGGACACAGAAAGGTTATCTCATGTCTGGTACCACGATATCTGGATGTGATTGTGTGTGACTCCTCTTATCACGACCGCTCACACCCTGCTGCTGATTGTGTCACTATGCCAAGACTGCGCTAATAGCAATCCAGTCAGAAAAAGAGGGCAAAACAGAAGGGAAAAAAACAAAACAATAAAAGCAAGTGAGAAGAGAATGGAGGGAGACCGCAGGAAAGAAGAGAAAATGACTCATCCCCAAGTCCTATAGATGAACTCTAGTTGCTGACATCACCAAGTCTTGCATATAACTTGTAATGCCTGACAATGGATTTCATAGACTTAACAAATAGTGTCTTATTACAACAAAACATAGATAACCAGCAAAGTTGAGAGGGTAAGGTTTAAGCTAAATGCATGGAAATGGCAGAATTGATCACCAACATGTTTGATAATCTAATATGTCACACTAAGATTAACTAAAGGAAAAATGAATAAAAAGATTTATCAAACTCCAAGGGACTATTGGCTTAATCATCAGATATACATGTCTAGAGCAAACTAACTCATTCAAATCACCGTATATTCTTAACAATGTCAAATGCAGGCTCTCTGACCTGGGAATTCTTCCACAGGAAGGTTAGTACGCTTGCTCGGCCACCTTTATTAAGAGAAGCTGGAATGTGTGCTCACAAACTCACTTTTTCATTACCATGGAGGAAGATTAAATTCAACTTGACAAATATTTGTGGAGTGCCTATTATGTGCAAGATGCGTGAAGAAAATAAAACCTCTGTACTTAACGGCAATAATTTAAAAACTTACTGGGAGAAAAGGCCAACAATTTCATTCATATATAAATGAAATGATCTCAAATTTATTGGTAAAACCCAATGGTAAGTGCGAAATACAAATGTGGTAGACAGTCAGACAGGCATGAGCAGAGCCAGGACAATGGTCCAGGTACAGAAGGTCACCAGGACAGAATGCCCTGGATGCCCAGCAATGGGCAAAACTATGAATACAAGGACCTCGCCCTCAGGGTAACCCTTCCTCCCCTCATATGTCACAGGTCATGGGGTTCAGACCCTCCCCAGCCCTTTCCTCTCCTGACACGCTGCTAGTCATGTTGGTTAGACCCCCTTAGCACCAGGACAATAGATTCTGACCCATCAAATACATCTAAGCCTCAGTTGTGTTTCAGCTCCAGACCCAGGAAAGCAGTAAAACTGGACAAGCAATACCTTGGCTAACCTCAGGAACAGCTGCATAGACTAAAGACCCCCTGCCCTGGTGCTGACCAATCGGTAGAGACCACGACCCTGAAAGGGCAGGCCTGGAAAGCTGATGAATATTCAATTGAGTCCCTCTCCTGAGACCTCCAGATAAGCAACCTCTGGACACGGACCCAAAGGCTCTCTCTGTGGAGCACGCCCTCACCTTTCCCTTTTCTCACCCCCAACCCCCAGGCACATTTTCCTTATCATGCTCTTTCTCCTGAGCTCTAAGGGCCCTTTGTTTCTTTCCTCTGTAGCTTGCTTCCTGAGCACATTTCTTCTCCTGCTCACTTCTTCTACCTCTGTTACTTTCTCAATTAACTTTCTCTTGTAGTCTTGGCTCAGATTCTTTCTTAGCCAGAACTCAAGTACCAAGGTTGCTAAAGCAAGGTCCAATCTGACTCTAATGGTCTAACACCTGGTGCCACTTCAACGCCAACACACACACACACATATACACTTACTTTAAAAGCTAGTAAGGCATGTGTTTGACATTTTCATTATAAATACTAAGCTATAATATCTTTATGTTATCTGTATAGGGGAAAATACAGATTTGTTCTACATAAGGAACCTGACTTAAATATAACTGAAATGCAATAATAGGAAAACATTATTGAACTGCTTGTTCACCACTAAAAGTGAACCTGTGGCAATCACAGAGTAGCAGGTAATGCCTAAGCTGGTTTGGCTCAGTGGATAGAGCGTCAGCCCACGGACTGAAGGGTCCTGGGTTCGATTCTAGTCAAAGGCACATATCTCAGATGCATGCGGGAGGGATCCAATTGATGTGTTTCTTTCACATCAATGTTTCTCTCTCTGTGTCTCTCCACCTCCCTCCCACTCTCTAAAAATCAATGGAAAAATATCCTCAGGTGAGGATTAACAACAATAAAAAAGAGTCGCAGGTAAAATTCTCTCAAGTGAAAACCCAAGGAAAATGACAGAATGACAATCATGAGATTATTCCTTACTCAAGCATGGGTAGTTTTTCAGCACAGACATACATATCATAAGCAGCAGCCCCCATTAACAACAAAAACTTACAATCTACAGAGAAGAAAATATTAATGCATCCTTGTTATAACATTCATCGTTACTATAAAATTTTAATATGCTAGGTTAAATCACATCTGCTGAAACACCAATAGCTCTGTCCCCTAAAACCAATGTTATATTTTAAGTTTATTTCATTTTATCCACTGACGTAGAGAAATCTAAAACATTGGCAGTAATTTACTCTTGCACCCCTCACATCAATGGTCCTCACTTAAAAGTTTACTTATTTCTGAATCGTTTTTTAACACCATAGTTTTTTGAGGCTCTTTTAAAGTTAACTAGTAAAATAATTTATTATTTCTCCTGAAAGAGCACTAAGTCCAATCTATAAGAATAACATCAAATGGTTCAGATTTTTACCTAAACACAGAGTTGGTTCGTGCCAATGAGCATTAAACATAAGCAGATTTTTATGCTAAAGTGCAAAGCAGAAGAGTAGATCATTTTTTTTTTAATCTGAATCTGCTTTGGAACCAGAGATCAACAATACTAAGAATAAGACTAGGAAATGTTATATATCTAGCACACACTCACACACAGACACACACACACACACACACACACACACACACACTTCTATAAATATCAATACTGAAACAATAAAATAGAATACAAGAAAATATATGTATTTAAAGTATTAATATAATATTTTATGAAATAATTATGTATGTATATTCATAATGCATGGTTTAAAGAATTTTTAACTTGCTAAACATGGTATAAAAACTGGCTTATTAAGAATATTTTTGTAGGAAAAATAAATAAAAAAGAAATTTACTCTTGCTTGCTCATGGATATTTTACTGAATAAAGAGCTTTAAAAGAACTGAAATTCTGTGGATAATGTTAAATGCAAAAGGTTCAATAAATAAATCACACTGATGTCTTAATATACTTTTAAATTTTTCTAAAAAATTAGCTAAGGGAAAATTCCACCACCACTATTTTTAAAATATGGTGTTAATATGATTTTAAGTACTAGGAAAAAGGAAGAAAGGGAAGGGAGGGAGGAAGAGAAAAAGAGGTGGGAGGTGCAGGGGGAAACAAAAACCGAGATGAGAACATGTTCCTGGAATGGCTATTTGGTGCCCTCTGCTGTTGTATTGCTGTTACTTAATACAAATGGTTAGGCAGGATGACGAGTTCTTTTTTAGAGAATCCTTTAAACTGAAATTGGACAATTTACTTACCTTAAATATTTGGTTTTGGATGGGACAAGATTTTATGATTAGGTATTAATTACAATGTTATTTCACTTCCTTTTGTGTGTTTTCATTAACTAGTATACTAATAGGCATTAAAAATATTTCAAGTTTTGACATTTGATACTGTATTATAAATTATTTCATATAACAAATAAAATGTAAATTAACCAAAAGTAAATTATAAGTATTCAATATAAATGCTTACATCATGCCTTTGATAAAGAAAATGTCTTCTAAAGATATTTCTGCAGGCCATGTCTTACTCGATAATAATATCCAAATGGCATTATTAAAAGACCAGGACATTAATATATCAGGCTTTCACACTGAAATACCAAAGAGATTGACTTGCAACTCCTCCCAAAGGGCCAAGTTATCAAAGTAACAAGACCAAGAGCCCTGGAGGCCCGGGCATCCCCACTCCTCCATAGACAGACTTTCCTATGGATCATCTCACTTCCCTGGCATCACCTCATCTCTCTTCCAAATAAAGAGACTGCCTAGTCCAGAGAGATGCTATAAACAGCTAACAGATTAACACAAGCAGTATTCCTTTCTCTGGTAAAACAGAGCTAATAAAACCTAGCTTATTTTATCTGAATAAAATAATACTAAAACACATCTGAAATATTTACACTCAATCGGTTCTAACCTATTTTTAACCCTCTCTCTCATCACTGCTGGCCTCAGCCCACTTCTCACTGTTCTCACTTTGTCCAGTCACCATCCCCTCCACATCTGCACCGTTACCTTTGTTGGAATATTCTTCTCCACTGTTCTTTCTGATGTTAAGCCTCTACACAAATGAGTCTCTTTAGAAAAGCCTTCCCAACCACGCTTCAGGTCGGCTCATCCCCTGTGGGCTCTCTCCCACTTAGTTCATACCTTACACAGTATAAACTCGCTGCAATGAGCTGCACACTGTTTCCCACATCAGAGCAGGAGCTCCCAGTGCCAGAGTGCGCTGCTGTAGATGTGATGAATGCACTCTCCAACCGCTCCAGCTCGGGGCCTAGCTATGTGCTGAGTGAGTGAATGCATGAATGAATGAATGAATCAACCAATCAAGACTAGTAAACTACTGTGCTGACTACCCATTGTGATCGATATTTTCAAACATGCTACCCATTTTACTTCATTACAACCTTATTACCTCCACTTTAAAGCTAAAAACAAATGGAGCTAAGAGGTAAGTCAGTCTGTCGCACATATCACATATCATTAATCAATAGCTAGGGTCAATAGTTAGGATATAAGAGGAAGTCAGGGTTCTCCTGTATCTGCCTGACATTTTAATTCGAGAGGCTCTCAGCAGTAGTGCTGCAGAGATTCTAGAGATGAGGTGAAGAGAAGAGTGCGTCCACTCCACACTAATCAACCCTCACATTCTGGGCCATTCACAGAGATTCATTGATCACTTGGTGCTGGGCACTGGACATACAAGGATGAATACCAAAGGCCTTTGAGGAGCCCTTAGTCTGGTATACAGCAGTAGTTCTCAGCCAGGCGTGAGGTTTCCCCCCACCCCAGCCCCAAGGGGCACCTGGCAATGTCTGGAGATATCTTTGCTGGGAGAGGGCGCTGATGACATCTAGCGGGTAGAGACCAGGGATGCCACTGCACATGCTGCAATGCGCAGGACAGCCCCCAGAACAAAAATTGCCCAGCCCAAAATGGCAGTAGTGCTGAAGTTTAAAAACCCTAATACAGAGAAATAGACATGTAAACAAAGATATCTCCTTGCTTCACATAGAGAATAAGCACTGAGCTGGAAACATAAACCAAATAGCAGGGGATCAAAGAAGATATCACTGACTCTACTAGACTCGGCAGCATTACCTGGAACATTCAGGAGCCTTTGCAGAGATGGTGGTCATAGAACTGAGGCTCATGAGATGAGTGGAAGTTAGCCAGGGGGAGTGGGGAGACAGGGGCACTGCAGGTTCAGCAAATACGAGTGCTCTGTTTACTGAACGCAGGTGAAGGAGACTGGGAAACCAAGTTACAGGTGCACTGTGAAAAACTAAAATCCTGATTGACACCGACAGATCCCCTCCTTTTGTCTCTGCCTTTCTTTCATCTACCTCTTCCTTTACACCCATCTACACCTAGACTGCCACTAAGGCGGATTGCTGCCAGGTGTGACTGTGATTGATCTGTGACTGTAATGAAGGAAAAGATGTATCTTTATACAAACTCAGGAGAGGGAGATGTGTGGAAGACATTACTGGAAGGATCTTTGGATATACTTTGCTTCTTCCAGTTTACTGAAAGCACTGCACAGAATTCCAACTTCAACCACTACAAACCATATACTAGTACTTCTTGGACACTGCAATAAGCTGCCTCTCTCAGAAGACTGACTAATGAATATGTGTCCACCTGAAGTTAATTTTAGGGCCTGCAATACCACGTCACATAAATCATCTTATGAATTTCACATCTGAAAATTTGTAAAACCTTAAAATCATTGTCACTGGCTTGCAGCCTGGTTTGCCATCCACCATTCTGGGAGATTTCACCACCTATCTAGGTCAGTGATTTCCAACGTATGGTCTGCAGCCATGGGTGGCCAAGGGACCCCCTTATGGATATAAAACCATTCAAAGTTGGAAGGCAAATGACAATGTTAAACACAGGGTAATTTAGCGAGCTATTAAGGTCACATGTGCTAATTATGCTACAGGTTGCTATTTCTATACTTTGCTATTTATAAAATTTATAATTTTAACTTAGCATATGACCACAGTTTTTAGACTTTTATTGCAACCCATCTCCAGCCATCACCTGATTATATTCTCCTTTCTTTAACGTCCCCTCCTCCAAGAAGCCAGCCCTGATCACCTCAGGCTAGGGCAAATTTCTGCAATATTTTCTGCATTCCTCAGCCATCTCACTTACTACACTGTATCGTATTTATCTGTTTATATTTCCTGGGTGTAAATATCATGTCTTATTCATTTTAGTTCTCCAGGGCCTAACAAAGTACCTAGTAATCAACAAATGTTTACCGAAATAGATTGATTCAACTCTCTAACAGAGCTTATAAAAGTCCAGAAGTTTGAAAATCTCTTTATAGTCTAACACAAAAGCAATAATTTCAAGCACATTAAATAAAAGAAATTACTTCTTACCTAAAGTACTAACATATTCATATTTAGCCACAAATCTTTATACTTCTACCAGATTTACTCCACAATGCCTTCAAGTTTCCAATTAAGAGGTAAATAGAAAGTGTTATACACAAGGGTTGGAAAGATCTGACTGCTGAGGAGGGCATAGGGCTTAGTTTATCTAGTATTCCTATTCTCTCAGCAACCTGCCATTTGATTTATTATGTGAGATGATAAAAGAAATTTCTCCTTTGCTATATATCACATAAATTGCACAAAAATCTAAATTTCTCGTCAGGTAGCATCATGCATTAATCTATTTCCAAGGAAAAACAAAACTGTCCTGAATTTAAAACCATCTTAGAACAAGACCGCCTTTTCTTGGTTGAGAATTATATTTAAAGGAATATAGCCTAAGAAACTCAAAACACCAATCTGAAGGAATATACACAACCCTGTACTCACAGTGGTGCAATCTACAATAGCTAAGATCTAGAAAGAGCCCAAGTACCCATTAGTAGATGAGTGGATAAAAAAGCTGTGGTACATTTACACCATGGAATATTATGTAACTGTAAAAAAGAAGGATCTCTTACCATTTGAGACAGCATAGAGGGACCTGGAGAGTATTATGCTAGTCAGATAAGCCAGTCAGAAAAGATAAGTATAATATGATCTTACTCATGTGGACTCTAATGAACAAAATAAACTGATGAATAAAATAGACCTAGATATATGGAAGCATGGAACAGACTGTGGAATTTCAGAGGGAAGGCTTGGGTGGGGAGGTGGGTGGGAAGAGATTAACCTGGGAATTTATTTGCATATATGCATAGCCCATGGACACAACAAAAATAAATATTAAAAGAAATTATATTTAATGTGAACTATAAATTCCACTCATAAATCCATTAAACACCTATTATATACCAGGCACAGGGCCAATAAGGTTAGTTAAGTTTTAGGAAGAGGACTTCCCTTGCATACATCATTATAGATGGTGTTATGCAACGACTATGAAAAATCCTTGGTGTCTAATTCAAGTATCCTAAAAAATGGAAGAAAATAAAAAACCCTGTAATCTCCAAATAATTTGGTAAGTGTCAATTAAATATGATTAAATATGTAGTTAGTTTTGAGAGTTTAGTTGCAGGAGGCAGCTGATCAATGATTCTCTCTCATCATTAGTGTTTCTATCTCCCTCTCCATCTCCCTTCCTCTCTGAAATCAATAAAAATATATTTCTCCTTAACTAATTCATTTCACTGAATTTACACTTAACATCAAGAATATAGAAACTTAAAGGAATTCTGGGAAGATCATGGCAGCATAGTTATTATACTTCTCTAAATCCCACATAAAAAGGCAATTTTCATTTTTAACACTCAAAGGCAACCAAGTTAATACTTTTCATGTGTTTTTGTATTTACTCCCAGTCTCCCCAACCCCATGTGGTAATATATTATCTATGCTCATAATTATGGTGTACACATGATTATTTCTTATTAAGTGACATAAGAAAGGTAGAAAGGTCCAACTCTCCAAATGCTTACAAGTTACAATTTTCTGGTAGAAAAATTCCTGAAAGGTCTGTAAGTTGGTTTTTGCTTTTTTAATGTTTTCTTAACATTCAGCACAGAGCTAGGTCCACTCTTGCAACAGAATCGATATTTGCTGAACGGAGCTGACTAATTGGCTATGATGAATGCTAGCCTAAACCAGCATCACATATGACTGGGGAAGAGAAGAAAGATGGCCCTACAATGACTGCTTCTCCGAGTTATGAACAGAGCCTCTGCTGAAGATGAAAGGGTTAAAGCTGGCAGTCCAGTGCAAGACAGGAGATCAGCCACGGGAAGGTCAGGCTTTCAAGGACTTCCTTGTGGTTAAAAACAATAAAAATAACCTTTGTCCTTATTGGTGCTTTGAAGAAAGTTACTGTAGGTCCCTCCAGTGGCAACACATCTTGGAGAGATATGCTTTTCCTCTGCGTTTGATGTAAATTATGAAGTCCTTTGGATCCCTTTGTTGTGGTTAATTCCACCACCAAAACAACTCTAAGTTGGTTAAAAGTTCATTAGTGTGCAACAACAGGAGCTTGATAAAATAAATGATGGTACATCCATACCATGAAAACTAGGTAGCCAATAAAAATCTAGCCTTCTCAGACTATCTAAGCTTGAAAAAAGCTTACAATATAGAGTAAAGAGGAGAAAAGAAAGCAGTTTCTCAATCAGTTGTCACAGAATAATCATGTTAGACAAGGATTATAAGTGATTTTATTATTTTTTTGTTTGTTTTAGAAAAAAATATTTTTACTTATTTCAGAGAGGAAAGGAGATGGAGAGAAAGATAGAAACATCAATGATGAGAGAGAATCATTGATCAGCTGCCTCCTGTATACCCCACACTGAGGCCTGGGCATGTGCCCTGACCAGGAATGGAACTGTGACCTCTTGGTTCATAGGTCGATGCTCAACCACTGTATCATGCCAGCTGGGCTAAGTGATTTTTATTATTACTCTTCTCCAAGTTTTCTATTACAAACATAAAGTCTTTAAATTGTCAAAAGAATGAAAGAAAAGGGGCCTATCTGCTTGTTGTCAAGGACTATAACATTCTCATGAGGGCTGAGGATCCCCTGGTTGCTGAGCAGTCGATGGCTTCTTTGCAGAGGAGGAGGCACAAGCCAGACCTTGGGCCAAGGAGACAGCAGAGCATAGGGGCCCAGTGGTGGGAGCATCTGGCTGTGCTGCGGAGGGGACTGAAGGCTTCTCACAGAAAGTGCGATGTTTTAGAATGGCTCAGGAGGACAAGAGGGGACCGGAGTCTAGACCAGAGGGACAGAGTGATCCAAGACTTGAATACTAGTACTTAATACCCTGAAATTCCATTTCTAAAGATTCATCTCATGGAAACATTCACAGCTTTGTGCAAAGATGTATCTTGACTAGCTTGAATGACTTAAGTAGCAAAAAATTAAAAACAACTTAAATGACCAACATTTAGAGGATTCAGTAAACAATAACAACACCTTCACCCCCCAAGAAAACCCAAACCTCATTGAGAATACTTAGTCTAAACAGATATGGAATGGAGCCTATTGAATTCAAGAGGGGCCCTGGTTGTGTCTGGGACTGGGACCATTTCCACCTGAGCCCATCTTATGCTCTGGGGTATGAAACAGACATCCTTAAATACAGTTCTCTGGAGATTTCAAGACCTGAACAAACTGGGTTTGGCTACAGGTTCAGCAAGTAGGCCAGCTTTACATTGATGCAACCAAGAACTCCTGTAACATCATCCTAGAAGCAACGAGTGCACAAAGCATCCAGTTGTGTTTTCTAATTATTACCCCCCATTACAGGGAATCACCCATCACAAAGACACTCAATAAAAGTTAATTCTCCTTGGAGACATTTCTTCAACTAATCAGCCCTTACTTTTTTGGCTGCAAAAAACAAACAAACAAAACAACATCCAGACCCATTCATTTTCCTCCTATAGTCACAATTTATTCCTTTTTTAAATTTTTCTTAAGATTTGCCAGCTTAGCTAAGGCTTTCTAACTTTATTTACTCAAGACTAGACAAGTAGTGTGCTATAAAATTTTTATCCTAATAACCATTTATAAGAAGCAAAAAGTGAACTTATATATACACTTATCTATATATATAAAAGTCCAGCGACCATTACAGTGGAGCCACCAGAACTACTGATCACTATAATGTTCACTGACCACTATGGGGCAGACACTCAATGCAGGAGCTGCCCCCTGGTGGTCACTGTGCTCCCAAGGCAGGAGCACTGCTCAGAAGCTGGGCTCATGGCTAGCGAGCACAGTGGCGATGGCCTCTGCAGCAGCACTAAGGAGCGACAAGCCAAGCGGTAAGCAACAAGCAGGCGAGTGGTGAGGAGTGAGCAGGCGAGCAGTTAGGAGAAAGGGGTCCCGAATTGAAAGAGAGCGCAGGCCGGGCTAAGGGACACCGCTCCCCACCCCCCGTCCCCCCATGTACAAATTTCATGCATTGGGCCTCTAGTAAATATAATAAATATATAATCAGCATATTCATATTTTGTATTAAAATTCATTCTAGTTTTGGAGTAGAATGTTAAGCGAGTTTAATTGATTCTTCAAAGGTCATACATATCATAGGAATTTTTCTACAGCCAAAAAAGATCTCACCAGACAAGGCCCAGTATTCTGTATATAACATCATTTGACTTGTTCCTGTCTGTTCTTCACAGTGCCCTTTTTACAATGAATCATAAAGTCAATCCAATCAATCCAATTTTTTTTTCAGAGCAACTTTTGTAAGCAAAAAACACAGAGTAGCTTATATTTGACTTCTAAATTCCATTCTCTTACCTAGTTACACAGAATACAAAGCTACTGACCTTTGCAAATATAGCTCGTTCATGTTTTCAGGCTTTTGACTAATTAGACAGAGAGGTAAGGTGAAAGATAAATCATCCTGGTCATTTTTCAATTTCTTCAACCTGGTGATTTTTCAATATATAACAGGGTGATTCTGATTCCTACAACAATGCCTAAGATATAAAGATACTGAAGAGAAAAGCACACACACCAGGCCTAAGAAATGTCTTCCCAGCTTCACTAATATAATCCCATTGGTGTCCCCCAAGATCTCCTCACCAAGAACCAGTGTTTGTGGCAAGTATTTTATAAAAAACGGGTCACAAAGATCCCCTGATATGCTCAGACCATCTTAACACGTTCATTTATGCCTTCATCAAACACCACAACGTGCTATCTATGATTTACTAATCCTATCTAATAAAGAGGGAATATGCTAATTGATCCTCACACCATCACAAAGATGGCGGCGCCCACAGCCAATAAGAAAGAAATATGCTAATTGATTGCCCCACTCTCAAAGATGGCGGCACCCACAGCCACAAGATGGTGGCGCCCAGTCCCCTCAGCCCCACCGCGTGCCTACATCCAGAGTCCCCCAGTCCCCTCATCCCCCCAGTCACCCAGGGCAGCTCGAGGTGCAGGCAAGCCTCATATGGCAGCTGCCCAGCCGCCCAGGGCCACCCAAGGCTCAGATAACCAGGGCCGGCCAAGGCTTGTGCTGTTGGCAGTAGCAGCAGCAGAGGTGTGATGGGGCGTCACCTTCCCCTGATCGCCGGGTCACCTCCCGCCCCTGAGGGCTCCCAGACTGTGAGAGGGGGCAGGCCGGGCTGAGGGACAATCCCCCCCACCTCCAGTGCATGAATTTTCATGCACTGGGCCTGTGGTTACTTATATATTACAAATCTTCTAACTCCTTATCAGTACACTACTTACACTGGGTGTTATAGAGGATTAAAAAAAAGATGACTCTATCTTCAAGTGATTAAAACAACTTCTTCTCTTTTAACAGATAATATAGCCTACTTTTCTCCTCTCCCCATGGCAAATAAATTGGTTATATTCACCTCCCTCTCTTTCAGAATTACGGATTATAAAGAGACAATGGCTGGTAAGGATGAATTTTCCAACTCTATTCTCAATACCACGTCCTCTCACGTGACTCCAGTTACCCCCTCCACCAATAAAAATATCAGTGAGCTCCTACACGCAGTATAAAAGCTGCTCTTCACCCTACAGCCACGGAAGCTACTACTCTTCTTTTCTCCAAGGGAAACTTCCTCCACACTCTCTACCTCCACTTCATCTCCTACTCATTTCTAGCTCATCATACCCTGAGTTCCAACCCAACATGCAAAGCAGCTCTCTTAATGATGGCCACTGACTTCCCCAATGGCTAACTTCAAACAGTCTTTTTATTTCCCCAAGTCTTAATGTTACTTCATTTCTCTGATCAACTCTGGACTTTTGCTTCCTTTACTATTTATTTTCAATTATAAATGTGACCCAGGCCATTGGAGGTTACTTGCCCAAGGTCACCCACAGGAAGCCAGTTACAGAGATGTATACAAATATACCTGTCACTAGAACCCAGGCTCTTAACCACTCCTTTGAACTGCTTTTCAAGAATGAAACAAAGGCTATTCCATGAAGGAACTGTATCCACAAACTTCACATTGTGTACCCACAACCTTCACATTACCCCTGCCATCTTCTGTTGCAGGGGTAAACCATGACCAGGGGCCAAATGCAACCCGTTGCCTATTTTTGTAAATAAAGTTTCACTGGGAGCCAGTCAGACTCATTCACTGACATGTCGTCTGGGGCTCCTGTCACACTCTAATGGCACAGTTGAATCAGGAAGAGATAGACTGTACCGTCTACAAAGCCTGAATTTTTACTATCAAGCACTTTCCAGAAAATGTTTGCCAATCTCTATGCTCACCAACTGGTTTTTAGGTTCTTCATTTGCAAATTTGAGGACACTAATAACTAACTCATGTATTTTCAGGGAGAAATGAGGAAGGCAGCATATCTGGAATAATCTAATGATAGCAGGCACCGCAAAATGTGAACTGCAGTCTAATCAGGCTCTGTACCCCAGCATTTGTGTAGGGGAAAAATCCCATCCCTACTCTCTCTCACCATCATGTTACTTCTTTCTTGGAGGTTTTTTCCTCCCCCTGCACACACCCCATCTCCCAATATGACATAAAAAAGGCAAATGTCTCCTATTATAGTCAGCCTCAAAGCCTATTCCAGGAGTTGCTCATTTCTGTTAACAGCTCCACCATTCTCCCTCCAACTAGGCTTTGATCTCTGAAATCATCTTATATGTCTCCTCCCTTCTCTCGCTCATTTGGTTTTTTGTTTTGTTTTGTTTTTTAAATATATTTTCATTGATTTCAGAGAGGAAGGGAGAGGGAGAGAGAGATAGAAACATCAATGATGAAAGAGAATCACTGATTGGCTGCATCCTGCATACCCCCCACTGGGGACCAAGCCTGCAACCTGGGCATGTGCCCTTGACCAGAATCGAACCCGGGACCCTTCAGTCCGCAGGCCTACGCTCTATCCACTGAGCAAAACCAGCGAGGGCCTCTTGCTCATTTGTGAAGTCCTGTTCATTCAACCTACACAATAGCTTACAAGAAATCCCCTCTTCTACATTTCCACTGCCTAATCCCAGTCCAGTCCTCAATACCCCTCACTGTATCATCCCAGTAGTTTCACAATTCATTTCCTACATCAATGTTTATGTGTCCTGCATACAAATGTCAGATATGGCAAAATACTTCTTAATCAAAAATATCCTTTTAAGTGGCAAGAAGTATTCAAAGTGATGAACAGCAAGAACCTACAACCAAGATTACTCTACCCAGCAAAGCTATCATTCAGAGTTGAAGGTCAGATAAAGAGCTTCACAGACAAGAAAAAGCTAAAGGAGTTCATCACCACCAAACCAGGATTACATGACATGCTGAAGGGTATTCTTTAAGAAGAGGAAGAAGAAGAAAAAGGTAAAGATAAAAATTATGAACAACAAAATGACATCAAATACATACCTACCAACAAGTGAATCTAAAAATCAAGTGAATAAAAAATCTGAAGAACAGAATGGACTGGTGAATATAATAGAATCAGGGACATAGAAAGGGAGTGGACTGACGATTCTCAGGGGAAGCAGGTGTGAGGGGTGTGGGAAGAGATTGGACAAAAATCTTACTCCTATGGATGAAGACAATGGTGGGGGGTAAGGGCATAGGGTGGGGTGGGGAATCAGGTGGAGGGGAGCTATGGGGGGAAAAAAAAGAGGAACACCTGTAATAATCTGAACAATAAAGATTTATTTTAAAAAATATATCCTTTTAAGGCTATTCAATAGTTATTCTACTAGTCTTGAAATGACATCTCATTATGGTTTTAATGTGCATTTCCCTGATGTCTAATGATATTGAATGTTTTCTCATGTGCTTATTGGCCATTTGATCATTTTTTCTGAAGTGGAAATTTATGGTTTTTGAAAACCTGAATTATTAGGTTGTTTATCTTTTAATTATTGGTTTACATATTAATACTTAATATTCATCAGACATATGCATTACTATTTTTTAACCAGTCTGTGGCTCGCTTTTATATTTTACTAATGGTGTCTTTGATGAAGAAATAAAGAGTATTCAATATTGCATCACTATTGACCAAGTTAAGTCCTCAGCTTTGCATTCAAGCTGATCAGACAATGAATCCAATGTATACCTCCAAACTAACTTTGCACTAAATTTCTTGGGTACTTATTATGCTTCACATACTAAATTGAGCACCAGAAATAAAAAGGTGAGGAATTCACCTCCTACCCTCAAGAAGCTCAGAATCTAATAGGGAAGACAGACATCAAGAAAAAAAGAAATACCCCATACAAAATGAGATGTTTTCGAAAAGGTCTAACAGGAAGGTGTGAGCACAAAGAGAATGCAAAAGAACTGATTCTGCCACAGGGGACTGAGGGATTAAGAGTTGGAATGGCTTCACTATTGTCAAAGAGGAAAGGGATTAAAGAAGCAAGAGTGGGAGGGAAAAGAAAGATAAAAGATACAGAATCCCTACCATTTCTGAACCTTTTTTTTCCTCCCAAAGCAGTGGTTTTAAACTAGAGACAATTTTGCCACCCAGGAAAACATAAGAAAAAATTTCTGATTGTCACACTGGGGAGAAGGGATATTACTGTCAAACAGTGGATAAAAGACATTCTTACACAGGACAGCGCCCCCTCCCCCTCTGCCCCCCACCAAAAAAAAAAAAAAAAAAAGAAGAAGGATCCCATCAAAAATGCAAAATGCCAATGCAGTTCTAAGGCTGAATGACCCTGGTCTAGAGCCACAAGGAACAGGAGTTAAAGAGGGGACATAGTTGAGATAACTCAGGTTGGAACACTGACGATATAGTGATGGCAAGGAAGGAGAATGAGGTACACCTGGACAACCTTGCTCAAAAAAAACAAAGAGGAGAAAGCAAAACCAAACAGAGGGCAAAGTCATTAACAAATGATCCACATCTGCTCATGAACAGAGATAGATTTGATTGTCAAGTCAAGACAATCAACTGTGAGGGAATGGAGAAGATGGGGCAAAGAGGCTGAAGCAGAAGCTAGCAACACTTCCTGTTACACATCATCCCGATTCAACACATGTTCACTACATAGCTTGCTACCAGATGTCCTGGGGAAAACACAGAGATAAATAAGTCACAATCCATGCCTGCAAAGAGGCTGTATTTCAGGGGAAGAATTAGGTAATTACATAAGTTATTATAATAAAAGGGAAAATAAGACACATGTCCTAAGAGAAACACACTGGAATTCAAATACACACACCTTGCAAAGAGTCAATGTAGGAAGAAAGGAGAATTCTAATTATTATCTTCTTGATCTTCCAGTGATTTGCAAAGCCATAATAAACATAATTAGCAATATAAAATATCTTTACTTCCAAATAGTCCAATTGCTAACAACAACCTACCAAGGACAGAGGAGGATCCTTCTATAGAGTATTCCTGCAGAGATTTGACTTTCTGTTGAGGGGCCCATGAAAAAGTTAGTTCCCATATCCTAGAGAAAGTCCTGCATTAAGAACTTAGTTGTTTGTTTTTATAAGTGGATTTTATTTCTCCTAAGATTAGAAATAACCTCTGAAGGGGCCCCAAATTCAACATGAGAAAATAGTTAAAGAAATCCCTAATGGTCCAGCCAACATACATTTTTCATAAAGTGATTATCTTCCTGCAACCTCAGCTTCCTAAGCCTTTCCCCATCTTATAATTGTTTTCCTTGTAGGCCAGGCAACAATTACCACTGCTACAAGACTGAGGAGGTTCACAAGCAATATATTTTACAATACATAAGTGTAGTGTCTCTGATATCTGGTGCTTTTATCACTAATTGCACTATAAAATGCGCTATTAAAATAGGGACAAACAAGATTGTAAAAATCACATAATGGACCATGACCACTTACAAAAGCCATTCATAAATGTTACCATATCATTTCTATTTCTTTAATTTTCCAGATAGTTATTTTTCCAAATTTTTACTTCTAAGGGATACCAACAAGAAAAATAATATATTTGGAAATTATGTATATATAAGCTTGCCCTTGAATATACTGTTTTGTAAATTTGCTCAAAATTAAAATGATATAGAACATTAATGTGCTACGAAAACTGAATTCCTAGGGACATTTACATGATCCATTGAAAAAAATTATGGGCATGGCAAATGCACTTAGGCTGTGATTTCTATTCAAACTTAGAACATGGGACTGAAGACATGAAAATAAGCACAGAAGGGTTTCATAATTCTAATCTATGAAATATATAATATAATAAAGCCAATAAAGCATTTATATCTGTAAAAAGCCAGAATGATCAAATATTACTGTCAATTACTGGTGGACATGGGTCACTGGATCTGCCTATAGTATTTCATATGTCATTAGCACTAATTCATGGGCAAATTTTCAAGTTTGCAGGTCAGCATTTCAATGTCTTCACTATTTATTCAAAGTCAATCCATTAAAAAAAAAAAGGAAAATCAGGAATAAGAGAAAATAAAAATAGAAGTATTTGTGTTACCCATTAATAATTCTAATGAATACTTAGATGGAATTAGAAATTTTATGCAGTAGCGCGGCTGGCATGGCTCAGTGGTTGAGCGTCAACCTATGAACCAGGAGGTCACAGTTCAATTCCCGGTCAGGGCATATGCCTGCAGTACAGGCTCGATCCCCAGTGTGGGGTGTGTGGGAGGCAGCCGATCGATGATTCTCTCTCATCATTGATGTTCCTATCTCTCTCTCCCTTTCCTTTCTTCTCTGAAACCCATTAAAGATATATTTTTTTAAAACAAAGATGAAATTTTAAGTTGTGACTCAGATGAAATATTGGGATTGTCTCTAAGTTTCATTTATCCATTACCAGAGACAAACTAGTTCTAATAATACCACAGAACACAAATAACACACACCAAATAGTGGCTAGCCCTTACAAAATTAAAGCTAAGTAACCAATTAATGAACTGGGATTGTTTCTTCTTTTAGTAGGATAATTTTCTTTTAACTGAAAAAGAAATAGATGCTTTGATCTTAAGTGTCAGCAAGGAACATGTGACTGAGCTGAGGTCTGACATTAAAATGCCATTACTTGTGCAAGTCCACTGTACCTAGTCTCAAGTATTTTCTTTAGTCCCTTTTTCTTGTTGGTGTCCCTTAGAAGTAATGGCCCAACTTTTTCTTGTTGGTATCCCTTAGAAATAATGGCCTAAAATCAAAACCTACTTTTAAAACACATTGATAAGATGCAATTACAGACATCTTAATTGTGTGCCTAAATTATTGTTTTCTTCTAGAGATATTAGCTAATGCTCAATCCTTCAAAAGGAAGACTGTCAGAAAGTCAAGAAGATAGATTATATATAAAACATTTCCTCTAGCCCTGGCCAGTATGGCTCAGTGAATAGAGCATCGACCTGCAAACTGAAGGGTCCCAGGTTCGATTCTGGACAGGGGCATATGCCCGGTTTGTGGGCTCAATCCCCAGTGGGGGACTTGCAGGAGGCAGCCAATCCATGATTCTCTCTCATCATGGATGTTTCTATCTCTCTCTCCCTCTTCCTTCCTCTCTAAAATTAATTAAAATATTTTTTTAAAAAAATTTCCTCTAACTTCAGGAATTGAAATCACTGAATTCAGTAGCAACCATGTTAAAATATTTTTAATGGTAAGAATAATTTATTTACAAAATGCTAAATACTCATAATAATCTAAAACTATGTTGGCTAAGCCTAAATTACAATCAGAAGACTTTTTTTCACCAGTTCGTCTCCCAAAATTATTCCCTAAGTCATGCCAAAGCTGTGTTACTAAATGAAGTTAAAGGGGACAAACACATGAGCGCACATACAAAACTTACTTTGTCAGATGCCTCAGAAGCCAAGAGGTTAGTTGCAAGGGTCTGTAGCTTATGATGGGCCATATTTTTCAGAGCAGCAAGGCTCCGTCTTGTCACGGCTTGTTTCAGGTTGACTGCTGGATGACTAAGTGAATCAACTGCGGCAGGAACCGCTTCATCACAAGCATTCAGTATTTCTACAGCTGTTATCCCCATCACACAACGATCCAATGCACCTGCAAGACATGCATGCACACTTATACACACCATACAACTTTAAATAGTTTAAGACAAAAAAAAAAAAAAGAAGGGCAGGGACTTTTTTATGTAGAAATAGGTTTTAACAGTACCTCCCAGAAACATTTTCTTATATTTCCTTCCTCTAAGGATCTCCCATGTAGCATTACCTTTATTGTGTCCCTGCCCATGAGGCCCTTACCACAACTTCCCAACAAAGCTAAGTTCAGAGCCAAGATTTTAATGACCTCCCCCAGGCTTTTCCACTTTCTCTACACTTCTAAGATGGTCTCCTGGATCATCCACACCATTACTCTACTACAAACATCAAAGTCCATGACTTCACCTTCCTCTAAGTTGTATACCAATCTTAAACAAAACAACGAAGTTTGCTATTTTTCCAGTTTATTCTACTTGAACAATTCCTGAAGCTTTTATTTCTCTAGGAAATCTCCATAAAACCGGGGCTGGGGGGTGGGGGGGGGAGCGGAGGGGAATTATAACTTTTCTTTCTAGCTGCAAATTTCTTAACACCCAATGGAATGTCTTCTGGTACTACTTCAGCTTAAAGCCACTTCAACGCTTCTTCATTGGGCCATACTTTCCATTTAACTCCCTCTAGACATTTCATGTCTAAGTTAGGGTGCAAACTCCTTCCTATATTCAATAGCAAACAGAAAATTATATAATATGCATGTGTAGTTTTAGTGTAATATGGCTTCATTTGTAAAAATACATTCCTAGAACACTAAGAGGGATAAAGTATCTCCTCAGAGTTTAAATACATTTCATACATCAAACTTTGACTGAAACTGACTTATTTAGTTTCATTATTTATTTACTTAATAAATAAATAAATTTAATAAATAAATAATGTCAATACCTTCAGGATGTGCTTAACTAACTCCCCAGAGACCTTTACATCACTAGTTAAAGCCTGAACAGCAAGGAGGGGAAAATAATGTATATTCCCTATTATGGTTGATATCCAAAATAAATTCTGCTTCTTCATATTATCTCAATTAAAGATTGCCATGTTGACTAATAGTTTACCAAAAATCCTCCTGAAGGTCAGAATTGTGAATTCAGTATTATATATGGTTTACACTAAAATGGGCTTAATAATACTAAACTGGTTATAAGAATAACATCCTCCAACATACCTATAGTTAGGGGCCATTTGTCATTTCCTTCTATGGAAGTTACTGGAAAAGTAACTTGGTCTTTCAGTAAGGTTGCATTTGTCAAAAATATAAAATTTAAAGTATCTGAAATATTCAAGTATCATTTAAGTATATATCTGAAAAATTCAGAAAAATTATACTACCTTCCATTATCATATTTATTTCATTTTTTAAAGTCCTATACAAGTTTACCATAGTTTTGTATTTAAAAAGTAACAACTGTTAATTTAATATTTATAGTATTTTAAAAGAGCTTTTTATGAATGTCATTATTGCTATAAAAAACACTTCAATTCCCAAAAAACATGTTTCTAAATATGAATAAGGTCATATTCCCAAGTTCAACAAAGCAACTTGTTAAGCACCATGTTTAATAACACATGCATGTACACACACAGAGAAACTTACTTGTACACTAACACACATATATACACACTTAACATTATGTCTGATACTCACCAAGTAACTATGTCATTTTATTCTCCCAGTAACATTATAAAATAGGAACTATTATTATCTTCATTTTACAGAGGAAATTGAGGAACAAAAGCCCAGTGACTTGCTGTAGGTCACAGTGCTAGCAAGTGGTCGATTCTAAATTCAAACCAAGCAGTCTGACTCCAGAGCCCAAGACAAACTCTGTATAATTAGTTGGTGGAGCGGACCAAATCAGCAAACACAAAACTGTGCTGCACAACAGATACAATGTGACCAAAAGACACAAAAGTAAGATTTTTATGCGTACAAAATTGCATATGTAGTATGACAGCAATTCTGCTTTTAAAAATGGACAGATGCCCAGCTGGTGTGGCTCAGTGGTTGAGTGTCGACCTATGAACCAGGAGGTCGGAGTTTGATTCCCAGTCAGGGCACATGCCCGGGGTTGTGGGATCCATCCCTAGTGTGGGGTATGCAGGAGGCAGCCAATCAATTAATTATTCAATGATTCTCTCTCATCATTGATGTGTCTATCTCTCTCTCCCTCTCCCTTCCACTCTGAAATCAATAAAAATATATATTTTTAAAAATGGACAGAAATAAGACTATAAAAAAGCATGTTAAAATGTTAACATTTAGCACTCAGTAAAGCAACCTGGGTTCATCTTTTCTAATACTTTTTGCTTTTAAAATTTGACAAAAGTTATGAACCTCTTACACGATTAGACAAAAAAAGAAAAAGATAAATGCAAAAACAGTCTCTGAGAATGCTTCCTCTTGACAAGACTATCTTCATACTACCTGTTAAAATGAGAACTCTAAAAAAAAGGAATGTTGGCAGTATGGCTATCTGTTCCAAAAATATATATATGAGACTCCTACTGCACCACAGTGCAGGCAGAAATATAATAAATAAATAAAAAGATAGATAGATAGATATTCTGATTTCAAAAAAGAACTATTTAAAACAAACAAAGATGAAATAAAGGGAAAAAATTTTAGTAGAAATCCTATATAGTACAATACAACTAGGGATGTAAATAAAAAGTTTTAATCACTGGTACATGATTACTTAAATGAGTAAAAGTAGAATAAAATGTGTTTTTAAAGCCTAAACTAATAAATACATTCAATTACATATTTAAAGATTTCCCAGGGAAAACTAAAAGATTCTATGTTAACTATGATAGATCACTGCTTTTACTTTTAAGCTAAGCATTACTTGCTCTATATTACGCGATAAACATAAAATCTTTGGAATTGGAACTTTAAATGTTCTCTCCAGAACTTGAAACTTTTATTTCAATCATCTCCTACAATTAACTGCCCTGCATTGCTCTTCTGCTATTCAAATAAAAGAGGGTTTTCTCTATTCCCACTGTTTCTGAATCTGGAGAAAAGTGATTTCTTCATCTTGCTCACATTTTGCCTCATGAATTGTATAGATGACTGAATTTTTGGTCTGTTATTTATATGTCTGTCTTAATGTGTATATTGTCTTCAATTACATTCCTTTAAAAATTGGCCAACAAGTATTTGGCAAAGACCAACACTTAGAAAAAGCAGCGATCAAAAATAAAAGTAGCAATCTTGTTACATTTCAAGGCTTTTTTTCTCTTATAAAAGATTTTTAATTTCTAGAAAATCAAATGTACCCATTTAATTTTCGTGTCTAGCTCTCTTTTTTAAAAATATTATTTTTATTGATTTCAGAGAGGAAGGGAGAGGGAGATTGAAACATCAATGATAAGAGAGAATCACTGATCGCCTGCCTCCTGCACGCCCCCTACTGGGGATCGAGCCCACAACCTGGGGATCAAGCCCAGCCCCTGACCAGAATTGAACCCTCAGGCTGACAGTCTATCCACTGAATCAAACCGGCTAGGGCTAGAGTCTATCTCTTAACACTTGTTCTTACCAGTATCCATCTGCCAGACGTACACAGAGCCATCTGAACATCCCACTACTAGGTAATCATCGGAAGGCCTCCACTTAATCACTTGGATGGGGAAAAGATGACGAGATGCCAACATAATGCATTTTTTCTCTCGCAAACTTAGGAGTCCTACTGAGTGGTCACTGGCTACAGAGCAGACGCAGTGCTGCACTCTTGCCTGAAAAGAAGAATAAACCTTAATTACATTTAGATTAAATTCAGAGTAAAGTGAATCCTATCCTCCATAAGGTATACCACAACTAATTATGCCATCATGACTCCTGAAAAACCATCCATAATATTTGGTTGTACTGAAAATATGGTCCTTTACATTATACATAAAACATCCACATCAGTCATCACTACACACACACACACACACACACACACACACACTTAAGCCTTGATTAAGGGTGGGAAAGATGCATTGGAAAATCTGCTGTTGACATGTGAAGGTGGCCTTACTAAAATGACTGCTCTATATGAGCAGGCAGAGCTGGGGGAACATTGATCTGTTATTATGTGTTCCCTTTCCACAGTGTGAACTTCCCTTTGTTAGCTGCCAGGGCTGCTCTCCGTGGTGCTGCTTTCTGTTTGTGACTCTCATTTAGACCCATGCTCTTCCCAGCTCCTCTGCTCAAAAATAATGCCCTCATGGTCCTTCTGCCACAATCATTTCTGAGGAGCCACGGAGCGTCTGTATTATCTGTGGATGTGCTTCACAGCTTCTGTCTATAATGTCAGGGGGTGCACCACCTCACCCACACACAATAGCCAATTAAACATTGTGCTGCGCATTTTCTGTTCGTCTCCAGTTTTTGCCCTTCAATTCCTTTTTAGCACAAGATGCAATATAAATAATCGAACAAAGATGGTAAAGATTTTTCACTAGCAACAGAGAACACAATGACCTGGAAAATTAAAAATGAGTCTTTATACTTTTTGAGATAATTTCTAAGCAATTTAAAAACTTAACTTTTTTAGTGACTTAGGTTATGCTTTTAGCACATACTGAGAAGAAACCGTATGAAAACAGCCGTGTGAAACTCATGATTGTATATACTGAGGCTACTTATTCCGGATGAGGCGCACTGCACTACATACTAGTATACACTATGCCTTCAATGCACCCAAAGGGGAAAGCTCTCACTTCTCACCCTGCTGGCCTTCACTTAAGTAAAATAGCCTGTTCTTAGCTAAAGAACAATAGCTCACTGATTCGTCTATCTCATTGAGTGAGAAATGCTGACATGTATTCAATTTCTTATAAAAAGGAGGATGTGGGTGGCCAAATGTACATGGGGAATCCACAGAACTTCCAAGAACCTTTAACAACCTTTAACTCAATATCACTCAGTTCCAAGTTTATGTGACTATGGCAACCTAGTTTTTGAGGAACACAGTTTGGGGGGAACTGCTCTAACTGGTTCCTTTTATGTTTTGACTACTAAGAAACTCAGGTCTCAATTTTCTGTCCATAACAGTACAAGACCTTGGGCACACATTTCTGAATGTGCAGTCTCACTGGTCTCATCTACTTTCTGCTCTCATTTTTTCTTCACCATGATTAGCTTTATTTTTAATCCTACTGAATAATGTTTATCTTATTTTTTTTTTTAATCCTTACCCAAGGATATTTTTCCATTGATATTTAAAGAGAGTGGAAGAGAGAGGGAAAGACAGAGAGAAATATCAATGTGAGAGAAACACACTGACTGGTTGCCTCCTGCCCATGCCCCAACCAGGGCCTAGGTCAGGTATAGGAGCCTGCAACCAAGGTGCATGCCCTTGACCAGAATCGAACCTGGGACCCTACTGTCTGCAGGCTGATCCTCTATCCACTGAGCAAAACAGTCTAGGACAATGTTTATTTTTTTAATCTAAAATCTATTTTTGAATGAAACAGAAGATTAATAAAACATAGATACTAAGATTGAACTACTTTTTTCTTAGATTCGGGTGTTTTATTATTTTATTCTGTGTTAGCTTTATTTGTACTTTTTGTTTTATGAATGTTTTAAATACTATAATAAATGCAGCCCAGGCTTACTAATTTTAAAACTAAGTTCAGAAAGATCATGTTAAAAAACTTTATTAAAACACTAGAGGCCGATGCACAAAATTCATGCAAGGGGCTCGGTCCTCGCAGCACCGGCTTCATCCGGAAGGTCGTCCAGAAGGACGTCCAAAAGGTCATTTGGCTGTCCAGTCTAATTAGCATATTATGCTTTTATTATTATAGATCATATAGAAGTTTCTCAAACAAGCATTTGTTAAGCTTACTTATTTCATGTTTCTTGATAAGCATTCAATTGAGACATACAATATGATTTCTTTCTTTAAAAAAATGTATTGAGGAATGGGATAGTTGACTTATGGCTCATAAAAATTAGCTTTATAATTAAGCAGTAAATAAAAATAAAGTGGCAAACTACAAAAAATTTCATTTAAATATAGGCAATGTTGAAATAAAACAGGGTAAAAAACATTAACATATATGGCTTTATTTTTAGTTATTTCACACTACATAAAATATTTGTGAGTTTCACTAGACATATATTGGTAACTGAAGATAATACAATGGAGGCTTTACATTTCTACAGATTGCCATTAGTGCTGACTTCGTATTTATCAAATATATCCAACTTACAAAAAGAGATGTTTGCTACAGAAATGGTAAACTTCTATTTCCTATTTTGCAACATCAGTCAGCCAAAAAGTGGTTATTTATGTATTTCTCTCATTAGAGAAAATATATCTAACTGATTTTTTTTTAAATTCCTATAGTCAGTAATATTATAACTACATATGGTGTCAGATGGGTTCTAAACCTATCAGGGCAATCACTGCAAAAGTTATATAAATGTCTAATCACTATGTTGTACACCGGCAACTAATATAATAATGTATGTCATTATAATTGGAAAATTTGAAAAATTTTAAAATAATAATTCCTAAACAACAATGCTTTTCATCTATTCACGTCTTTTAATCAAGCACAGATCTGCCACAGTATGCAAAACACCTGTCACAACTTTTAACTCTGCTATTTCGACTCACAAACTCTCCAAAATCATCTTTAGAATGAGCTTATTCTTAATTAAAGCATGCTCCTAAACTAGCCTACTTGTTAGCCCCAAGTTCACTCCCATCCTATCTAATAAAAATGTAATATGCAAATTGACCATACCTCCGCTACACCTATAAGCCATGCCCAATAGCCAATCAGGAGCGAGTATGCAAATTAACCCAACCAATACAACTGCGGCCACGGAGAGAGCAGGAGGCTTGGGTTTCCCGGGTAATGGAAGAAGCCAAGCTTTCCACACACCCTGGCCAGCCTAGGCCTCCACTCAAGGCTACAAAGCTTCAATTATAGAAGATAAATAAATCCCAACAAAAATGGCTGCAGCTACAGAGCAAGCAGGAGGCTTGGCTCCACTCAAGGCTACAAAGTTTCAATTATAGAAGATAAACAAATTCCAGATACCAGGGCCTCCGCTTGGGTTGCTGGGGGGCGTGCCCAGCCTGCAAACCACCACAGGACCCCTGCCCAGGCCGCCCCACACCCCAAGGGAACCCCCTACCCTGATCAGGGACATCCTTCAGGGCAAACCAGCCGGCCCCCACTTGTGCACCAGGCCTCTATCCTATCTAATAAAAGAGTAATATGCACACTGACCATCACTCCAACACACAAGATGGCTGCCCCCATGTGGTCAAAGATCCTTCCCCCATGTGGACACAAGATGGCCGCCACAAGATGGCCAGCAGGGGAGGGCAGTGGGGAGGGACCAGGCCTGCAAGAGGGGGCAGTTGTGGGTGATCAGGCCAGCAGGGGAGGGCATTTGGGAGAGACCAGGCCTGCAAGGGAGGGCAGTTGGGGGCGATCAAGCCTGCAGGGGAGGGCAGTTAGGGGTGACCAGGCTGGCAGAGGAGGTAAGTTGGGGGTGACCAGGCCTTCAGGGAAGGACAGTTGGGTGTGACCCAGGCCTGCAGGGGAGAGGAGTTGGGGGGGACCAGACCTGCAGGGGAGAGCAGTTAGTGGTGACCAGGCCTTCAGGGGAGGGAATTAGGGGCAAACAGGCTGGCAGGGGAGTGGTTAGGGAGTGATCAGGCTGGCAGGCAGAAGCGGTTAGGGGCAATCAGGAAGGCAGGCAGGTGAGCAGTTGGGAGCCAGCAGTCCTGGATTGTGAGAGGGATGTCCCAGATTGGAGAGGATGCAGGCTGGGCTGAGGAACACACCCACCCCACCCCGTGCACGAATTTCGTGCACTGGGACTCTAGTTTCAATAATATTCACAAATCTCTTGTCATTCTTTTCAAAGAGTAGAAAAAAATGAGGCATGAGTCCGGGTGACATTTATTTTACCTTAAAAAAAATAGGTGAATTTTTACCAATATTCTTTACTGTGTTCGATGTTCCTCAAATTATGGTCTGTTAGTAGATTGCAACATCTGAGATCACAGAAAACTGACAACCACTTAACTACACATTCTCTCTCTCTCTCTCTCTCTGCCAAATACCTCTTACTGTAGTTTATAATTGCAGGCATTAGGCAAAAAAAAAAAAAAAAAAGGCCTCTCCTTCCTTTGAGGAACTTGACTTTCAGCATCAACCCCTCGTGAGAAATTCACTGTCAGAACTCTCACCCTCCCATTTATATGCAGGTGGACAATTTCAAAACTTCAAGAAAATGCAATCCATCCTCATAAAAAGATTTAAAACTCTAGTTCATGTTATCACTCTTATTAGTGAAAATAAAGGAAATACAGACCAAATATTAAATAATTCCATTGGATCTGCTTTAAGTAAAAAGATTATAGGATGTAATTTTCTGAAGGGAATCAAAGAACTACAATTCCAAAAATTCTAACTTTTTGTATCCACATAATGGATTCTCTCTAACACATACATTTACATCAATATGTTTTAAAGATAGATCTGTTCTTTCATATAGTAAAAAAATGATGAAAATTGGCAAATGATGTGCTCCACCCACACACAAAAATATGATCCAAAATAAAAGTGACACATTGTTCCTATAAGGGAAAATAAGCAGCTTAAGAGTTAATTCTAGCTTTACTGTAATAAGCAACAGTCTAGAAATATCCAAAATAATCAGGACTAAAAACAAAAACAAAAATCAATATTACTAAGCCTAAGAAAGCATAGTTATTAGAGGTACTTAACTCACCAGAAAAGATAGTTCTTTGCTTTTTAAATATGGATTAAAATAAATCTAATTTTTCTTCTTTCAAGAAAATGCTAGTCCAACTCATGTGAAGAAAACTGGCCTACAGTGGAAATGGCCCAGTACAGTAAAACCTCATTAATTTTGATTCCACTAATTAATTCTGAGGTGGTTACCTTTGCAGGCTGTGTGAAAACAAATTAATGGTATAAACAAAGCAAATGTCTAGCCTATTTAAATGGAAAATGGAAAAAGACCACTCTCAAGCACCACTTTGGTATTAATTTTAATTCAACAATGGACAGAGTAACGATAAATAATTCTCAGTTATCTGCTAAATGAAAGCCCTTAAAAGATTTGCTAAAACATAATTAACTTGGTTTATTCTTATCTGTCCTCAAAATTATTAAAGAAGCACTTCTTAAAGAATATTTTATAACTACTATCTCTCTTTGATTTAGACCTGGCTTCCCCAAAAATGAGCTGAATTATTATTATTATTATTAAATTCTGGAGATCTTGGTTATTGAACATTTTCTTCACCAACAGTGATTTATTCTATAGTTTGATTAATTTCTTTTTTTTTTTTTTCATTTCAACTGGAAAAGTCACCTAAAACATTACTTAACATCAGGGCATTATAGTGAGAATGTGTCTTAAGACATTTAAATTATGTAATTAAAATAATAACACAACTACTAAAAAATGAAAATCTTATATCTTTAAATTAATTCAAAAGCATTTATGCTCAAACTTTTTTATCACACACGCATTCTAAAAAACTCTGCAATGTATTCCCATTATACATATATTTATAAATTACATACGTACTGTGCCAATACATCATGTATGCTGTAAACCATGAACAAAAATATATATTTCAAAAGGATGACTCAAAGTTTAAATAAACAAATTTAAGATGAAGTGAAAATTGTCATAAATGTCTTGCTAACAACTTTAAGTTTATATTAGCACTAGAGGCCCAGTGCACAAAATTCATGCACTCAGACGGGGGGGGGGGGGGTCCTTCAGCCCGGCCTGCACCTTCTCGTAGTCCGGGAGCCCTAGGGGGATGTCTAACTGATGGCTTTAGTCGGACAGCCTTAGCGCTGCTGTGGAGGTGGGAGACGCTCCTGCCACTGCCGCTGCGCTCGCCAGCCATGAGCCTGGCTTCTGGCTGAGCGGCACTCCCCCGTGGGAGCGCACTGATCAGCAGGGGGCAGCTCCTGCATTGAACGTCTGCCCCTGGTGGTCAGTGCACATTATAGCGACCAGTCTATTTGCATATTAGCCTTTTATTATATAGGATAGAAAGGTTTTATTGTTGTAGTAGATGCAAATATATATTTTATATAATTATGATTTTTTTTAATACCTTCCTGCCAGATTGATCAAATGATCATTTCTTGATGGAACAGAGTGCAGAAGACAGGGGAGACAGTGGTCTGGTGGGAAGTAATCAACCAAGGACCTTATATGCATATATGCATGGCCCATGGACACAGACAGTGAGTCCTTGGAAGAGGGGTGGTAGGAGGGTGGACAGGAAGGGGGCTAATGCAGGGGGAGGGAAGCATATGTAATATTTTCAACAATAAAGAATTATAAATAAATAAATAAATAAAAATAAAATAAAAAATAAAATAAAATGCTCACTGCTTGAACATCATAATGTGGCTGCTGAAAAGATTTTTTTCATTGGCAATACCTTTCATCTTTATTTTCTCTGTCCATTTTGTGATGGCTAGGTTGAAATTCCCTTGAGTAAATAAATACATTTTAACTGGAAGCACACCTACTCAGAGCAATGCTGTCACTCTTCCTGCGGTGGCACGTGCCCACCTGATGTATGAAACAAGTGAGGCACCAATGTCCTTCCATCTAGCAAATGTTCAGAAGCTAAATCTTTAATGTTAATAAATGACATAAATAGAAGCTCTATCCCTAGCCGGTTTGGCTCAGTGGATAGAGCATCAGCCTGCGGACCAAAGGGTCCCGGGTTCGATTCTAGTCAAGGGCACATACCTTGGTTGAGGCTCCTCCCCGGTCTGGGCCCTGGTCCAGGCTTGTGCAAGAGGCAACCAATCGATGTGTTTCTCTCACACATCGATGTCTCTCTCTGTCTTTCCCTTTCTCTTCCACTCCCTAAAAATCAGTGGAAAAATATCCTCGGGTGAGGATTAACAGCACACAGACAAAAAAACAACAACCCAAACCCCAACTATGTCACTAATATTCCACTTTACCAACCATTGGTATCAACTGGCGCATCAATACCACTTAACTATTTTTACTGTTATGGTACAGCACAGACTAAGAATCCTATCAAGTTGGCTTGGTATTTTATAGGTGAAAATCACCCAAATCCATGTTCCAAATACTACTCACTCTGCCCTGGAAGCAATATGTACCAATCACATCATAAGCTAATTAAAAGCAAGGTTGGTAATAAGCAACAGAACATTTAACCAAGTAAAAACTCTATTTTTTGTTGGAAAAAGTGAGATCACTGGGGCAAGGATGGGGGGAAGATACTAGGCCAAAGTAAGTTTATTTCAAGGTTAATTATTATTGTTCAAAGAATTCTGATTCTAAACCAAACCAAATCTCATCGAATCTGCCAGTATATAATCTCCATGGTACATTAGTGCTGAGCAGCAGAATGCCACAAGCTATCATCACAGAATCTGAGAGAGTCAGAATACACCCCCTAGGTCATCAGGCCTGACCTTAGCATTTTACTAGACTTCATTTAAACCATTCCCAGAAACCTCTTATGTAACCTGTTCCTCAGCACCTGCCATGAGTTACAAAAATCAGAGACAGCAGTTTATCCCATCCACTAGCTCCCTGGGGAGGTGACTTGCTTCCCAACGGTTCCCAATGTCAATTACATTTTTTCTGGTTTTGCTAATTTGTTTGCTAAACTATTCTTTTTCTTCCTATCATTTCAGAAGCAATCTCCTAGCTGCCCCAAACAACTGTTCTCTTTGTCTGAATATTCTTTAAATACATGAACACTAACTCCTGTCTCTCCTTTATAAATATGTCCATCCTGAGACAAGTTATAAAAGACCAGTTTCTTTCACTCATAAATTAATCCCACTGTTCTCTTAATCATTATTTCTTGTACTTCCCAGAACTCTTTCTCTGGAACATAAATGTGCATTTAAAATGCATCATTTATCACCTTTAAATATTCTATCTAAAGGGAAAATAAGAGCCTATGAATATTAATTTCATTTCCACACTCTCATAAAACTAAATTTTTCTTCAGAAATCCATAGCCCATCCTTCTATTTAAAAAAGGAGAAAGCTGTTTGTTATTTTTTAATAAATCTTTATTGTTCAGATTATTACAGGTGTTCCTCTCCCCCCCCCCATAGCTCCCCTCCACCTGATTCCCCAACCCACCCCATGCCCTTACCCCCTGCCACTGTCTTCATCCATAGGATTAAGATTTTTTTTTAAATAAATCTTTATTGTTCAGATTATTACAGGTGTTCCTCTTTTTTTTCCCCCCATAGCTCCCCTCCACCTGATTCCCCACCCCACCCCATGCCCTTACCCCCGCCACTGTCTTCATCCATAGGAGTAAGATTTTTGTCCAATCTCTTCCCGCACCACTCACACCTGCTTCCCCTGAGAATCATCAGTCCGCTCCCTTTCTATGTCCCTGATTCTGTTATATTCACCAGACCATTCTGTTCTTCAGATTTTTTACTCACTTGATTTTTAGATTCACTTGCTGGTAGGTATGTATTTGATGTCATTTTGTTGTTCATAATTTTTATCTTTACCTTTTTCTTCTTCTTCCTCTTCTTAAAGAATACCCTTCAGCATTTCATGTAATTCTGGTTTGGTGGTGATGAACTCCTTTAGCTTTTTCTTGTCTGTGAAGCTCTTTATCTGACCTTCAACTCTGAATGATAGCTTTGCTGGGTAATCTTGGTTGTAGGTTCTTGCTGTTCATCACTTTGAATATTTCTTGCCATTCCCTTCTGGCCTGCATAGTTTCTGTTGAGAAATCAGCTGACAGTCGTATGGGTACTCCCTTGTAGGTAACTAACCGTTTTTCTCTTGCTGCTTTCAAGATTCTCTCTTTGTCTTTTGCCCTTGGCATTTTAATTATGATGTGTCTTGGTGAGGTCCTCTTTGGATTCCTCTTGTATGGGGTTCTGTGCGCTTCCTGAACTTGTAAGTCTATTTCTTTCACCAGGTAGGGAAAGTTTTCTGTCATTATTTCTTCTAATAGGTTTTCAGTATTTTGCTCTCTCCCTTCTGGCACCCCAAAAATTCGGATGTTGGTTCGCTTAAAGTTGTCCCAGAGGCTCCTTACACTATCTTCATATTTTTGGATTCTTTTTTCTTTTTGTTTTTCTGCTTGGATGTTTTTTGTTTCCACATATTTCAGATCTTTGGTTTGATTTTTGGGGTATGTTGATCTACAGTTGAGTTTCTGTATATTCTTTATTTCAGACAGTGTATGCTTCATTTCTGACTGATCCTTTTCCATTTTTTTGGCATTCTCATTAAGGTCCTTGAAGGTCTCACTAAGCTCCTCAGAAGTGTCATCAAGTTTCTCGGCGGATTTTAGAAGATTCTTGAGTAACCTTATAAATGTGGTTCTGAACTCTATGTCGTCCAGTAGTTTGCTTTCCTCCGTTTCTTTCATTCGTGACATGTTTCTTTGTCTCCACATTTTGGCTGCTTCCCTGTGTTGATGGAGTAGCTTTGTGTGGTAGGTGATCTATAGGGGGCAGTAACTCAGCCTCCTCAATCACTTGAGGTGGATGCTCTTGGTACACCCCTTTGTGGGCTGAGTGCAAAATCTTGGTGTAGTTAAGCCTTAATTGCTGTTGGTACACTGGGAGGAATTGACCTCCAGGCCAATTAGCTGTGAGCACTCACTGTGTCTATAATGGAAGAACTGCTGCGCTGAAGACACGCTTATGGGGCAGGACTTGTTTCAGTGGGGCTTTGGTGCTCACTGAGTCTGCCTCTTGAATGTGTCACTTATGGATGTGAGGAGTTGAAATCTGGTGGCTCACACTGACCACTAGGTACACTGGCTTCTGGATCTCCAATGGGGTTCAGGTCAGCTACTGTCTGAGGCCACCCAGCAGGAGCTACAGTGAGAGCTACAGTTTTCTCCTCTTTGCTTGGGGTTTGGAGGTTTTGGAGCTGTCTGACCTGGGCTGCAAGTTTGCTAGGTTAAGCTGCGATAGGGCAGGACTTTCTTATGCTAAATCCACTGCTTGGAGCTTGGGTGGATTTGTAGGTTGTGCAGGGCGGGGCCTCAGGGTGTCACTAGGCTAGGGCGTGGCAAACAGCAATGGCTGCTAGTTAGCCGGCTCTGCGATCCGACGGAGTCCCCGAGTCCCGTGCCCCAGTGCAGTAAACAATTATTCCTACGCACAGCTCTGCAAGCAAGCCACCCTCAATGGCAGACAGTCCAGCTTCTCCCCGTAGGAGTTTGGGTCCCCCGTGTCTCCCCAGAGACTGGATTTCAGAGTAATCAGGGGGCTTGTCTCCCTTCGGGTTGAAAAAAGCAATGCCTGCCACCAGCCCGGATTACGCACCTCCGTACCTCAGCTTTTCAGGGCTCGTGCATGTCTCAATGCTCTTTTTTCTTTCCTTCTAGTTGTAGAACTTCCACTCAGCCAGCTTTCCCGTGGTTCTGGGTGATAGACGTTTTGTCTTTTAGTTGTGGTTTTGAAATAGTTGTGCGAGGCAGCAGTTTAGGTGTTTACCTATGCCGCCATCTTGGATTCCTCTGGGGGTTTTTTTTAACAGCTATTTTAGAAAATAAGACCAACAAAAATACTAACAAACTATCTAACTAGATATTTATGTTCTAAATGAAAATTAAGGCTTCTGGGGGCTATTTTAAACACCATGCATTCACTACATACAGAAGATAACTACGAAGAAAGAGTTAGGTCTGTTTGGTTCTAAAGGCCCTGTGCTCACTGACGTGACCAACAGGCAGTTCTTTAGTGTAGGATCCACTCCTTACAGCAGAAAGTGGTCTACAACTCCTTCAGAGAGTTTTCACCAACGTCTAAGGAAGACCGCTGATTATGACTCCAAAACAAAATCATCATAGAATAACGGCCATTTTTGTTGTTTTTAATACATATTTCACTTTACTCTCTTGCCAAATCTTTGTTTGGAAGAATAGCTTGCATATTTTACTTTTGAGCAGGGTTTCAGATTTTTATCATCTTCAGTTTTCTTTCAAATACTCGCCCTACACAGGATGAAACCATGTGCCCTAATGGTCTCACCTACAACTAGCCCGCAGCACAAACAAAACCATTACTCTGATTTCTTGATCATTCTTTTCAAAGTAAAGTACAAATATGTTAATTCCTATCAGTGTTTGTGATATTAGATCCATCAGGTACTAGTCACAGCAACTTTTCACGTGCTCCAGACTACTCCCCATCACATACTAAGTACCTCTGCAAACAGAGGTTGTTCATGTATGTACGATTTCATACCCCTCCACAAAACTAAGACATTCATATACTTTCAAAACACATTCAATACACCTGACAACACTCAAAAAAAAAATGCATTTAAAAAAAACTAATAAATTCAAGTAGATATTATCCTTCTTGGAAATCTTCCCAAACGACCAAAGTTTACTAGATACCCCATCTGGAATCTTCCTGAGGGCCTTGCACTCAGGGAGGTCACAGGAGAGTGCTTCAAACTGTTTATCATGCTGCATAATAATTGCTTGTTTGCTATTCTGGCTCCCTCGTTAGATGAAATTCTATCAAACAGGCACTATGCCTTATCTATATATAAAACCCTAAAATGCGAATAGACTGAACAGCGGAACAACCAAACAACCGGTCACTATGACGTGCACTGACCACAAGGGGGTGCGCACGAAACATGGTGGGTGTGGGCAGCAGGCGGCAGAGCGTGGAACATGGCGGGCATCATCCATGGCGGGTAGGTGGAGCAGGTGAGCGGGGACACCGGACCAAGGGAGGGCACCAGTTGCTACCTTCGGGGAGACCTCTGGTGGTTATTGAAAATTCTTTACTCCCACGTGCTGCAGTCCCACTGGGTGCTTGCACCCACTGCTGGCGACCGGCACCAGCCCTGATTGCTTGGTGCCGTCAGTGGGTGCGAGCAGCTGCTGCTGGCCCCAATCACCCCTCAGGGCTTCTCCACCTCCCCTGATCCTGAGGGGAAGTCAGGATGGCAGCCACCTCTCGCACCCGCTGCCGGCAACGGCCCTGCTCGCACCTGCTGCCGGAGCCAGAGCTGCTGCTTACACCCACTGCCAGCACTGGCCCTGCTCATACCCACAGCCAGCGCCGGAGCCACCGTTCGCACCCACTGGCGGCGCCCATCAGCGGGTGGGTGCAAGTGGCGGTGCTGGCCCCAATCACCCCTGAGGGTTTCTCCAACTCCCCCTGCTCCTAAGAGGTGACCAGGGCAGCAGCCACTGTTCGCACCTGCTGATGGCGCTGGCCCCACTCGCACCCACTGCTGGTGCTGGCCCTAATTGCTCCACAACATCAGCGGGTGCGAGCGGTGGTGGTGGGAGCGGGGCTGCAGGCAGACAGGGGACCGGAGCCGTGGCAGGAGGGACCAGGTGGGGACATGGAGGATGGGCCCAGACCCGCCCCCATGCTCATCACAGCCTCACGGCCCAGTTTCTTTCAAGGTGTATGAGTTCATGCACTGGGCCCATAGTCCTATATAATAAAACCCTAATATGCAAATTGACCAGTCGCTATGATGTGCACTGACCACCAGGGGGCAGATGCTCAATGCAGGACCTGTCCCCTGGTGGTCAGTGTGCTCTGACAGGGGGAGTGCCACTTAGCCAGAAGCCAGGCTCAAGGTTGGCGAGCACAGCGGCAGTGGCAGTAAGCAGTAAGGGCTCCCAGACAGCGAGCGCCCCAGACTGAGAGAGAGGTGTCTGGCTGTCGTCTTAGGCCCAATTCCCCACAGGCAGACATCCCCCGAGGGGTTCCGGACTGCGAGAGGGCACAGGCTGGGCTGAGGGACCCCCCTCACGAATATTAGGGCCTCTAGTCCACTATAATATGTCTGGTCCTCAAAGGTACATGGAATATGACAGGCACTCAAATATTTGCCAAATAAATTACTATCAAAAATATGTTATACATAATCATAGACACCTAAAAGGTCATTTGTTTTTTTCTAATAATTTCTGCCATTTTAAGAGAAATTTTAACTCATTTTGAAATAGTTTTATGATCAAGTTACTCAACAAAAAGTAACCTTTGCCCTGTGTCCTACTATCTTTTCAGCCCCAAATAAAAAATCAAAATAATCAACCACTTCATTCACAAAGTTCAGCACGTAATCACTTCTGACTATTATTAAGAATAAATTTATGCCAATGCAATCTTCTCCACTACTAAGGTTGTAACTTAAGATCTAAAGAAACCCTTCCAAAATAGAGGAATTTCTAAAATGTTTGGCACGATACCAGCACAGCCATAAGGATGTGGTCCTTCTCATCACTGTTGAAAGGACCCCTCACTGACACTCTCAGTGCATCACTGATATTTTCAGCTTCTGACATAAGAAACAGGGTTTATTATGATATTTGAATACATAGATGGTATCCACAGCAGGAATATTTTTATATTTTTTATCTTCAATACAATAGTAAAAATCTGATAGTGGTAAAAATCTAGAAAACATAAAATTATAAAGAATAAAATATAAACCAATATGAATGGACAATCCATATAGTATTGGTATATGAACACATCTGTGCTTTCAAAATGAAAACGAGTACTATTCACTTGCACATATGCTACACACACCTACTTATAAGCCTAGAAAATTAGCAAGACTTAAACCATTACAGGTAGGATAATGCAGAATGAAGGGGGTAAAATGATGATTGTATAAGCCTATTCCTAAGTTCAATTGAAGGACAATTTGGCAATACCTATTCAAAAGCTTTTAAAAATTAATATGCCCTTTTATACAGCAATTCCACATTTAAGAATTTATCCTAAAAAATCATTCCAGATGTGCAAACATACTTAGCTATACTAATTTTCACCACCACTGTTGGTAAGAGAAAAAATGTTTAATAAAGCTACATTCTAAATTTTCTTTTTTTTTTAATTTTTTAAAAATATATTTTATTGATTTTTTACAGAGAGGAAGGAAGAGAGAGTCAGAAACATCGATGAGAGAGAAACATCGATCAGCTGCCTCCTGCATGCCCCCCACTGGGGATGTGCCCGCAACCCAGGTACATGCCCTTGACCGGAATCAAACTGGGGACCTTTGAATCTGCAAGCTGACGCTCTATCCACTGAGCCAAACCAGTTTCGGCTACATTCTAAATTTTCTGATAAATTTCAATAAACTACAGAATAACATTTAAAATGATATAATATACTTAGTGACATAGAAAATATCTGTATCTTACATATATTAAGCAATGTATTATTTAATTTAAAACCAATAAAATTAATTTCAAAAAAGTACTGACTGCATTAAAATAACAGATGTCAAAATCTAAGAGAATCAAGTGTTACAGAGAAATAAGAATGTTACAGAACATTGTGTCTACTATGTTGTAGAAAATTAATGATAGGTCTATTTCTTGCATTTGTTTAATTTACATTTCCAAAGTGTACCCTGCTTGGCTTCAGAGACTATGGTATAATGATAGACATTGTTTTTTAAATGTAATATTCAAGTTAAAATAATAACAAAAGTCCAAATTCAGAAGTAAGATAAGAGCTAATTCAGGCAAAAGCTTTAGGTATATTTTCAGACTGAAAAGTAGAGTACATTATAAGAAAAACCTCATTTGTTAATTGCTCTTACCAGCCAGCTGTGAAGGTTAGCCACGTTGCGCACATATAGTCACATATACAATTCATGTTATATCTCTGTCTGTAAGAGCTAAGGATCTAATAATTCAAATGAAGGCACAAATTCCAATATTTAGGTTAGATACCTGGCACTCCTGTTTCACAAGCCCATGCTGCCCTCTTCTGGATACTTTGGGAAATTATGTGACCTTAAAAGTTTAATAAGATGTCAATGAAAAATAATCACTTTTTAAAACTAAACTAACGGAGTTTATTACCACCAAACCAGCAATTCAAGAAATGCTAAAGGGTCTGCTGTAAAAAGAAGAAATAGGAAGGGATAAAGAATAAAAATGGTGACAAACAAGTACCTATCAATAATCACTTTAAATGTAAATGGATTAAATGCCCAAATCAAAAGACATAGGGTAGCTGAGTGGATAAGAAAACATGACCCATATATCTGCTGTATACAAGAAAACAACCTCAGAACAAAGGACTCACACAGACTGATGGTGAAGGGATGGAAAAAGGTTTTTCAGGTGAATAGAAATAAAAAAAAGCTGGGGTAGCAATACATATATCTGACAAATTAGACCTCAAAGTGAAGGCCATAACAAGAGATAAGGAAGGCCACTTCATAATACTAAAGGGAGCAATCCAACAAGAAGATATAACTCTGGTAAACATATATGTACCCAATACAGGAGCACCCAAATATATATTAAAAAAAAAAAAACTGAAGGATATCAAGGGAGAGATTGACAGCAATACAGTCATAATAGGGGACTTTAATACCCCAGTAACACCAATGGACAAATCCTCCAAACAAAAAATCAGCCAAGAAACATCAATCCTAAATGACTCACCAGATCAGATGGAATTAATTGACATCTTCAGAACATTTCACCCCAAAGCCACAGAATATACATTCTTCTCAAGTGCACATGGGTCTTTTTCAAAGACAGACCACATATTGGGGCACAGGCAAAGTCTCTTCAAATTCAAGAAGATAGAAATCATATCAAGCATCTTCTCAAACTCACAATGGCATAAAACTAGAAATCAACTACAATAAAAACAATCCAAAAAAAAAAAATCAAACAACTGGAGGCTAAATAGCCTGCTATTAAACAATGATTGGGTTACCAAAGAGATCAAAAGAAATAAAAAGCATCATGGCAACACACGACAATGAAAACACAACAATGCAAAATCTATGGGACACAGTGAAAGCAGTCTTGAGAGGGAAGTTCATAGCTCTATAGATCTATCTCAAAAAACAAGAAAACAATGGTAATAAATTATCTCTAACCCTACAACTCAAAGAGTTAGAAAGAGAGCAACAAGAAAAGCCTTATTATTTCCTTCCTTCTGTAAGCAGAAGGAAGGAAATAATAAAGATCAGAGCAGAGATAAACGACATAGAGACCAAAAAAAAAAAAAAAAAAAAAAAAAAACAATGCAAAAGATCAACAAAACCAAGAGCTGGTTCTTTGAAAGGATAGACAAGATTGATGAACCTCTAGCCAGGCTCACCAAGAAGCAAAGAGAGAGGACCCAAATAAACAAAATCAGAAAAGAAAGAGGTGAAGTAACAACCAATCCCACAGAAATACTACAAACGATTATGAAAAAATACTATCAACAACTCTATTCCAACAAAATGAACAACCAAGATTAAATGGACAGATTCTTAGAAAAATACAAGCTCCCAAAATTCAATAAAGAAAAATCAAAAAAACCTGAATAGACAGATAACTATTGAAGAAATTGAAACAGCGATAAAAAATCTTCCAGCAAACAAAAGCCCTGGTCTGGACGGCTTTACAGGGGAGTTTTACCAAGCATTGAAAGAAGAACTAAAACCTATCCTCCTCAGACTATTCCAAAATATTCAAGAGGAAGGCACACTTCCAAGCTCTTTCTATGAAGACATCATTACCCTAATCCCAAAACCAAATAAAGACACCAAAAAAAAGGGAACTACAGGCCAATATCCTTGATGAACATAGATGCTAAAATCCTCAACAAAATTCTAGTAAATTGAATTCAGCATTACATTAGAAAGATCATACATCATGACCAAGTGGGATTTATTCCGGGGATGCAAGGATGATACAATATCCTCAAATCAATAAATGTGATACATCACATAAACTGAGAGACAAAAATCACATAATCATATCAATGGATACAGAAAAAACATTTGACAAAATCCAACACCCTTTCTTGATAAAAACTCTCAGCAAAGTGGGAAGAGAGGGATCATACCTCAACATAATAAAAGCCCTATATGACAAAACTACAGCCAATATCATAATCAATGGGCAAAAACTAAACTCATTTCCCCTAAGAACAGCAACAAGACAGGGATGCCCACTTTCACCACTCTTGTTTGACATAGTACTGGAAGTGCTAGCCATTGTGATTAGACAAGAAGAAGAAATAAAGGGCATCCAAATTGGAAAAGAAGAAGTAAAACTCTCCTTCTTCACAGATGACATGATACTATACATAGAAAACCCCAAAGACTCCATCAGAAAACTATTAGACCTAATAAATGAATTTGGCAATGTAGCAGGATACAAAATTAACACCCAGAAATCTATGGCCTTTTTATATACCAATAATGAACTCACAGAAAGAGAAATGAAAAAAAAAATCCCATTTACCATTGCACCAAAAAAATTAAGGAATAACTTAACTAAGGAAGTAAAAGACCTCTATTCAGAAAATTACAGGACATTGAAAAAAGAGATAGAGGAAGACATAAACAGATGGAAGAACATACCGTGTTCATGGATTGGTAGAATCAACATCATTAAAATGTCCATACTACCCAAAGCAATCTACAGATTCAGTGCAATCCCTGCTAAAATACCAACGGCATATTTCAAAGGTCTAGAACAAACTCTCCAAAAATTCATCTGGAATAAAAAAAAGACCCCAAATAGCCACAGCAATCCTGAGAAAGAAAAACAAAGTTGGAGAGATCACAATACCAGATATCAAGCTATATTACCAAGCCATTGTTCTCAAAACTGCCTGGTATGGGCACAAGAACAGACATATAGACTAATGGAACAGAACCCAGAAATGGACCCAAGCCATTATGCTCAAATAATATTTGACAAAGGAGGCAAGAGCATACAATGGAGTCAAAACAGTCTCTTTAATAAATGGTGCTGGGAAATTTGGTCAGATACATGGAAAAAAAATGAAACTAGAACACCAACTTATACCATACACAAAAACAAACTCAAAATGGCTAAAGGACTTGAATGTAAGACAGGAAACCATAAAAATCCTACAAGACTCCATAGGCAGCAAAATAGCCGGCATATGTCATAGCAATATCTTTACAGACACAGCTCCTAGGGCAATGGAAACTAAGGAGAAAATAAACAAATGGGACTACATCAAAATAAAAACTTCTGTACAGCAAAAGAAACCATCAACAAAACAACAAGAAAGCCCACTGCATGGGAGAACATATTTGCCAATGATATTTCTGATAAGGGTTTAATCGCCAAAATTTACAGAAAACTCATACAACTTAACAAAAGGAAGATAAATAACCCAATCAATCCAATCAATATATGGGCAAAGGATCTAAATAGACACTTATCGAAAGAGAACATACAGAAGGCCCAGAGACATATGAAACATGCTCAAAGTCACTGATCATCCAAGAGATGCAAATGAAAACAATAATGAGATACCATCTCACACCTGTCAGAATGGCTATCATCAACAAATCAACAAACGACAAGTGCTGACGAGGATGTGGAGAAAAAGGAACCCTCCTGCACTGCTGGTGAGAATGCAAACTGGTGCAGCCACTGTGGAAGACAGTATGAAGTTTCCTCAATAAGTTAAAAATGGAACTCCCATTTGACCCAGTGATCCCACTTCTAGGACTATATCCCCAGAGACCAGAAACACCAACCAGAAAGGAAATATGCATTCCTATGTTCATACCAGCACAATTTACCATAGCTAAGATTTGGAAACAGCCTAAGTGGCCATCAGCAGATGAATGGATTTAAAAAACTGTGGTATATCTACACAATGGAATACTATGCTGCTCTAAAAAAGGAACTCTTACCATTTACAACAGCATGGATGGAACTGGAGAGCATAATGCTAAGTGAAATAAGCCAGTTGGAGAAAGATAAATATCACATGATCTCACTCATATGTGGGTTATAATGTTCAACATAATTTGATGAACAAGAACAGATCCAGAGACAAATGGTGTGGGGGTGGTCAGTTAGAGAGCAACTAAAGGACTTGTATGCATGCATATTAGCATAACCAATGGACACAGACACTGGGGCAGTGGGAGCTTGCCCAGGGTGGGAATGGCTGGGGGGGAGTGGGGAGAGAGGGTCAACTGGGGAAAAAGGAGACATATGTAAAACTTTAGACCAGGGGTCCTCAAACTACGGCCCACGGGCCACATGCGGCCTACCAAGGACATTTATCTGGCCCGCCGGGTGCGCTGTCTGTCCTGCTTAGCAGCTGACTCGTCCCGGGCCCGCAGTGAGCATAGGAATTTGTTCATAGTTTTTTTTAAACTATAGTCCGGCCCTCCAACAGTCTGAGGGACAGTGAACTGGCCCCCTGTTTAAAAAGTTTGAGAACCCCTGCTTTAGACAATAAATAAATTTTTAAAAAGTAAATAAAAGAGCCCAGCAGGCATGACTCAGTGGTTGAGCATCAACCTATGAACCTGGTGGTCAGAGTTTGATTGCTGGTCAGGGCACATGCCCGGGTTGTGGGCTCGATCCCCAGTGGGGGACATGCAGGAGGCAGCCGATCAATGATTGTCTCTCACCATTAATGTTTCTATCTCTCTCTCCCTCTCCCTCCTTTTCTGAAATCAATAATAATATATATATTTAAAGTAAATAAAAAATGGCACTTAGAGAAGTTGAATTTTTTGTTCTGGAAACTCATTCTTCTCACTCCCAAAAGCAAAGTGGAATCTGATTTCAGTCCTTATCTTGCCTGTTCAATGTTAATGCTTTCACCACCTAACCATGTATCCAGAAATAAAAAGAATGTATTTGTCTGTTTTTAAAATGTAAATAATAGTATCATACTGTATCACACACAAATGTTCCGTGTCACAGGCCACACTTCGACATACAGCCACTTGTGGCGCAAATTGACTGAGGCACTATGGAGCGTTCCGTGCAGATATCAATTCTACAGTTAAGAACGAAACCATTGGGTCATTAGGGTTATTTTTTTACTTTCTGAAAACTATGTGCATCTTCTATTTCTATGTACCCAGTAGTAAATAACCATAACTTTGCCTAAACTTTCCATGTTACCACCATTTAGTTTTAAAATTAAAAGTTTTTAATTCTCTTGTCACATGACCTTTAAATGACTCTAGGCTCCACTCATACTGAGCCTGATAGCCACATGACTCGGCTCTACCACAGTAATCATTTTTGACCAACTTACACTACAGTTTTCAGGTGGAACCAGGAGTTGAGTAATCTCGCCACCATGCACACAGAAGATATGTTTCATTTCTCCAGAAAATATGTCCCAAATTATGACCGAAAAATCCACACCTCCAGATACCAGATATCTTTGATCATAACGAGTTGAGACCTGATGAGGATATAGCAAACATGTGACTTTGTTCCGATGACCACGGAGTGTTCTGTGAGGTGGCCAACCTGTGAATGAGGGTTTGGATTTAAAATGGGAAAATAAAAGTCTTACAAAGTTTCAACAAATAAAAGTAAACATGAATTGTCAAAATAGCTATAAATTTTATCAAAAAAAAAGGCTTCTGATTTTATTTCCTAAAACTGCTCGGCCCAATACAGTAGCTACTAGCCACATGAGACCACTGAGCACGTGAAATGTGGCTAGTCCAGACTCACGTGTGCTGTAAATGTAAAATACACATGAGCTCTCAAAGACTTAGGACAACAAATAATAATGTTAAGTATCTCACTGAAGTAAAAAGAGTTTTGCTATATTGAATAAAATAAAATATATTATTAAAATTAATGTTACCTACTTCATTTTCACATTTTTAACGTGGATATTAGAAAATTACATATATTGTTACATATATATTATTTCCACTAGACAGTACTGTTCTAAAAGATTATCAGTATTAATAACAATAAAGTTCATTATTTAGTAAACCATAGAGGTTAATTATTGATAAATGTAAGTCTTAATATACCTCAAAGAGATAAAACTGGATACTTCTTTATTCACACTCATTAGGTGGTATTTATCCCAAGAATAGGCACTGAGTATTTTATTATCTGTGCATTAAACTCTATCAGCCACATAGCACATTAACAACTACACTGATTCATTGTATATGTTAAAAATAAAGCCTGCCAACATTGTCGCTATCACGGTACAGAGCTCTCTGGACACTTTAGACATTGGAAGGTCGTCAGTATACCTCTTCGGAGCATGTGTTCCCCTTGCAGCAGCTGTACTATGGCTGTCTGCGTGGCAGGTACAATAATGATGCTCCCATCTTCACGGCCACAAACAAGTCGTCCATGTGCTGGTATGTACACACTTGCGGTTACTTTAAGAGGTTCATTATTATTGGGGATCACACTCAGCTGATCTATAATTCCAGCTGGATAAGGATAGAGCTTATCAAATGCTTCTTGCAAACTAACAGAAGTTGTGATTTCCAACCCTGTGGAGGTTTGGTTTTGTATAAAAGAAAAACATTGAGCATGTTAGAAAAAAACTTTTAAAATATTAAAATAAGCATGCTTATAGTTGATTTAGTAATATACCAAAGAATAACTGTCATCAAACATGATTCTGAGAAGAAAATGAAATATGACATTATGAATTTGTTGTTCAGTGGTTAGTATTTAGGTTGTTAAATTAAGAAATTGCTGTACCTGATTTACTATTTGCTTCTTCACCTTCCTGCTTCTCAGGTGTGTCTGAGATTTTCCAAATATTCAATCTTCCACAAGAGTCCCCCTGAATTAATAGTTTATGGAAGTATCCCCTGGCTCCATAGAAGAACCGAGTAACAGGAGGGCAAATGAGCAACTGAAAAAAAATTTGTTCAAATATCTTTAGCTTTTTTAATCAAAATATTTCACACATTAACATTTTTTTTCAGATAAGGATGTTAAGTACTTTGCCTCAGTACCAGAGTAAGAAAAAGTGTTTATTACCCAACAATATTTTAATGTAACTTTGTAACATTGATATACATGCCAATTAACATTGAAATCCAGCACAACAAGAAGAAATAAAAATTATATATTCTCTCTATAGAATTGTATTTTTATATTTTTGCTGTTTTATAAAAACTGATTAGTCACCACAACAATACAACTTACTTAACTCTTGGTTATTACATAGTTAATATAAAACATGTTATTCTTTACCAAAACAAAAAGTCTCCACTCAAAGGTCAAAAAGGGAGAACTGGCTAATCCTGACCTTTTGCCCATTTCTAATTAGTCATTAGTAAGAGCAGCAAACTTAAACTACCAGGCTGTGCAACTGGAAGGCTCCATTTTTTAAAAATGAACATATTCTTCAAGCCAACAGTATAACATTTCACTTGATCACATTTACATAATCAATTAGAACATAGCCTGATATGTTAGCTATAAACTACTAGGAACAAAGTACATTCATTAGGGTCTTATATATACTTTCATTTTAAAACATTTAAAATTATTTTTCTGCTTAAGATCCTGTGTCTTCAGTGAGATCACTTATTTGAAAATTTTAAACAGCGGTAGAATCTTAAAATTAAAGTTTGGAGTATTCATTCACAGATACTTGAATGTTAAAACATAGAACATCATCATAAAAAAAAAACAGTAATAAACAGACTTCAGTCTTAGAGATTATAGTCAAATAATCTAATTACTGTATTTGGTATTAACTATTTTCCTAGAAAGCACTACCCTTCAGAAATATATATTAAGCATAATCAATTCTGAAAATTACTAAAAGTTTTCATCGATAACTTGCTGAACAAGGAGAAGTTACTACAGCAGCTTAATAACCAATATCCTATATTTCACCACATGGGTATCTCACACCAAATAATAGTACATTTTGATTTAAAATATACTGGGGAGTTTATATTTTAAAAAAATGGAATGTGTTTATTTTGTTTTGTTTTGTGTATACTTTTTTGAAAATTATTATCCCTTCATTTTACTGGAAGTGATTGTCTACATTAAAGAGCAGTAAGTACAAGTTTAAGTTAAGAGAAAAGGATAGGTTATGGAAGATCTTGGTTATACATACACATATAAATTCTATATATTCAAAATATTCATGGTAAATAATCATTCCCTTTCCCTCATCATCTCTCCACATAAAAATGGAACAAAATTCTCAGAACAAAAAACTGTGGAAACGTAGAAATAAAGGAAACTTTATTTCCAAAACCAAAGTTTCTTTCTTACTAGTGAAAACCCAGTACTAAGAATTGAAAACCTATTACTTAGTGCTGTTGTAAATATTAAGAAATCATAATAAACTTGTTTTTATAGAGAAAATTTTCTTTTATTATTCATTTCTAAAGCCTAATGATTTAAATCACTCCATGGTTTTGGGAGATACTGCAATGCCTTGTTCAAATAATGAACTGTTATTAGTGAGCACTATTACATGATGATCTTGCCCTTCTAAAAAGGCATTCCATCTGTCACTGTGTTCATAGCTGCATAATAGCATAAAATAAATTTGCACCATCAACATGAACTTTAGCAAAAGTCATTTCCAGTATGTAATCAGCATTAAGTCATTTGTATTCTCAGAGAACAATGAATACTATATCATAGTCATACTATGTATAAGATATGCAAATATTAAAATCGTGAAAATTTTTCAAGATATCTATCAATTATGAATGATACCTGAAAATTTTTACCTCTTTATCTGTTCGATCCAAGAGGCTATGTTGTACAGGAGGGATTAAATTTTCAACTGCTTTCCCCACATCACTGCGGAATGAATCACTAGCTGGAAGGCAACTGAAAATGAGAAAAATAGATCACTCAATTAAAATACTAACATTAAACATTTTGTCAGGTCATATGATGGTTTTGACATGAATGAAAAATGTTTTTTTTTAATTATAGTTAAATTAATTTAGTATTAAATAATGAACATCATTAAAATATCCTATTTCTAATAAAATACCCCTATATTGTTCTTAGAAGTTAAACTGGAATTACTTATCTAACTTAAGTTATAGGTGACTTTTTTAACCCACTTTAAATTTTTTCCCCCATATTAAATATTTGTACTATACGCGTTTGCATACTTCCAGGTTTTACCCCAAATTCAGAATCTTTTGCTTTTGATTAAAGTCCTATGTTATTATTTATTGAATACCTGGCAGGTAGTTTGTAAATATAACTTTGCCCATTTTCAGTCCAAATGATTACTTTATCTGCTGATACAAAGTCACCTCCAGTCCATGCCTGTCCATTTTCACTGGGGCCTGAACACAACAGGGAATAGTCTCCAGCATCAAATACCTACAAGAAGAAATTTGCAATCTAGTCAGAGCTGTAAATTGCCTGGGGGTAATAGAGCTGTTGGAGGCAGACTACCTGAGCTGTAATCCCACAATTCCACCGCCACTTTAGAGCCTTAGCCAAGCTATTTATCACCCCCTACGCCTCAGATGCCTTATCTACAAAATGTGGGAAGTAACATTCCTACTGTGGTAGGCAGCCTCTGGGACTGCTGCCCTGATCCCCAACTCCTGGTATTTAGATCCTTGTGTAAACCTCTCGCTGAATGTGGGCTGGATTTTGTGACTGCTTCTTGTCAGTTGAATGCGGCAGATGGGATGGGATCTCAGTTCCAAGGTTGGTGGATCTTAGCTACACGTTCTCTCGTGCGGTCACTCCGAGGGGAGACAGCACCCAGGCTGTGGCCTGTCCTATGGAAGGGCCCACGTGACAAGGAAGAAGTGTCCAGCCAATTGTCAGGAGGACCTGATGCCTGCCCACCGCCATCTGAGTAATCTTTGAAGCAGACCCTCCCAAGGTGAGCCTTATGATGAGACGGTAGTCCCCGCTAACACTTGATTGTAGCGTGTGAGAAACCCTGAACAGGTAGCCAGCTAAGCGGTGCCTGGATTCCTGACCCAAAGGTGGGGTGGTGATACATGCTTTAGGTGGGTGATGATACACGTCTGTGGTCTAGTTTGGAGTGATTTTTGTTATGCAGAATTAGATAACTAATACATCTCCCCTCTGAAGTGTAAGGATTACAAGAAATAATACAGGGAAAGCTTTGGTACAAGCAATCAAAGCATGCTGACACATTTTCTATTATGAAAATATTAAAGTCTGCCCAGCCAGTGTGGCTCAGTGGTTGAACATCGACCTATGAACCAGGAGGTCATGGTTTGATTCCCAGTCAGGACACATGCCTGGGTTACAGGCTCGATCTCCATTAGGGTACATGCCAGAGGCACTTGATCAATGATTCTCGCTCATCATTGATGTTTCTATCTCTCTCTCCCTCTCCCTTCCTCTCTGAAATCAATTTTTAAAATCTTTTTTATTTTTTTAAAAGGGAAATGTTCAAGTCTGGCAATGTGGAAGCAACATACTCCTTCACCAGCTCTGAAGTAATGAAGAAAGACCTTGCTGACTCCAAGAAGTTAGGACAGAATGGCAACTGGGAATAATAACAACCTGCAAAGATATGTCAAACAGTGCCACTGCTTATGTTATACTGACAAGATAATGACTAAAACAGCAGCAAAATTAAAATCAACAGAATAATCATTAACTGAATCATTCTATAAACAAACAAACAAAAAAGACAACTATATATGGCCAAATCCCAACACCTCAAAATATAATATCAAAATCACATATGAATACCAAATGGTTAACCTATTCTTGCACCAAACTTTTCCTGACATTTCTCTTTGGGAGTTTGATAAACCAACAGGGTAGAAATGCAACTTCTTACTCATGCAATGACCTTACCCGCCAGTATTTGGAGCACACAACCAAAAGTGACCTCTGAGTGAATGCACAAAAGGAGATGCTCTGGCAATTCTGACAATAAATTGGTTTGGATTCCTCCTCAAATACTGGCTCAGTGTCCTGAAAAGAGAAAGATTTGCAAAATTTTAGGAATGACTTGGTTGTCAATGATAAAGAAAACAAAATGAAATAAAGACATCACTTGATGGTCATGATTTTAACCCCTCGTGTGAGAACCACAGCAGTAAAAAGCAACACAAATGCATTATGAAAACATCTGGGCATGACATCTCTGCTACAAAGGTACTCAAGATTAAAATACTGATGAGAATCAGAATATCACCACAATAACAGATGATAAAAGTTTTGAGTAAACCCTAATTTTTGTAGCTATATGTGCTTCTAAGTAAAAAAACAAACAAAAAAACCTGATCAAATCCTCCAGTTTCTCCCAGATTGAATGTCTAAAAATTCCCTAACTGAAGAAACTAGCATCAATTACTGTCAGAAAATTGATCTCCTTTCTGATAAGAACTATAACAAGGAAATCAAGCCCAAAGAACAGAGAGAGGGAACTAAAATTGGCTTTATATATTTTTTGTAATGGTTTGCTTTATTTTTTTTCCCTAGAGCAAACTACCTTTTAACTTAAATAGAGGCAATTGAGGAAAGTCCTACAGCTTCTATACATTTCTCCGCATCCTATCCTGTTCAATATGTTTCTCTAATTCTATCCCTGATACGGCAAATGTGTATCATGAAAAGTGAAAAACTTAATTCACTTACAGAGACCGCATTGTAGGGGATCTTCTATGCCATGTCAATAAGACTATTAAAAAAGATTAGCTTTCCCTTCCCCTTTAAGAAAAGAAGGTACATATCATTATGAACATTTAAGACTACCTGAGAAGGGAAACAGAGAAATTAATCCAGTCTCATTTGTCTCACCTGCATGCCACTTATTTCAGAGTTAACAATCCACACCTTCAAGATGCCCGTCACTGAGAGTGCTACCACAGTGTCCTCTAAGCCAAGAAGGAACAAAAAGCAAGGTTACAAATACAATACACTGTGTCTCTCTCACATCGATGTTTTTCTCTCTCTCTCCCTCCCTTCCACTCTCTCTAAAAATTAATGGAAAAATATCCTCGGGTGAGGATTAACAAAATACACTGTTTCTAAACAGTAACATGGTCACAATAGTAATATGGAACAGGGTTTGCTTAAATTAAATAACAATATGTTTTACAATTAGCATAAAAACATAATTCTATATTTCGTAAGATAACAGAGACCAGATTTTGAAGCACAATAGAGATGACCAAAATTTTGGAATTCAAGGAAGAATTTTTTCTAGCTACTTGAAATTATTTACTAGAGGCCTGATGCATGAATTCGTGCATGGGTGGGGTCCCTCAGCCTGGCTGGCATTTGGGACCAATCAGGATTGGCCAGAGAGAGGGGCCACAGGAGGTTGACTGGCTGGCCAAGGGGAGAAGCTGTAGGAGGTTGGCAGGCCAGGGAGAGGGGTCACGGGAGGTTCCAATTGAGGGGTCACGGGAGGTTCCAATTGAGGGGTCACGGGAGGTTCCAATTGAGGCCATCAAGGCTGGCCAGCTGGGGGGAGAAGCCATGGGAGGTTGGCTGGCTGTGGGAGGTTGGCTGTGGGAGCACACTAACCACCAGGGGGCAGCTCCTGCTTTGAGGGTCTGCCCCCTGGTGTTCAATGTGTGTCATAGCAACCAGTCAACATTTGGTCACTTAGGCTTTTATATATATAGATTTGTAATCAAATTTTTAATAAGTTCAAATGTTCTTGATCAGTATGTTAACAAAGAACTTTTATCTTCAAAAATTCATAATTTTTAATTCATAATTTTTAATTATTTATCATGAATGAGCAGACTCACTTTATCTTCAAGGCACTTGTTTACCCACTTTCCCACCTACCTTGCCTGCCTTCTAGACCAAGCATATCAAATTTGTGGCCAGTGGGCCACATGTCTTGTTTATTTAAACGATGCATACGGCCCGCTGGATGTGAGTTTGACAAGCTTTTTCTAGACATTTTATTGCATATTACACTCTCCAATAATCATGATCAAAAGAAAACACATGATATAAAACCTAAATTCATAAGCTTTGGGTAAGGGAGCAAACATACCAGGAACTTTCATTAAATTTAACTATGCATAATTCCCTTCCTTTTCATTATCTATATTAATAAAAGGGTAATATGCTAATTAGACCGGACGTCTTCCAGATGTCCTTCCGGACAAAGCCATGGTGGCAGGGACCAAGGCAGAAGCAGTTAGGGGCAATCAGGCCAGCAGGGGAAAGCAGTTAGGAGCAATAAGGCCAGCAGGGGAGAGCAGTTAGGGGTGATCAGGCAGGCAGGCAGAGTGGTTATGGGCGATCAGGAAGGCAGGCAAGTGAGCGGTTAGGAGCCAGTAGCCCCATATTGTGAGAGGGATGTCTGACTGCAGGATTGGGCCTAACCTAGCAGTTGGTCATTCCCCGAGGGGTCCCACATTGGAGAAGTTGCAGGCCGGGCTGAGGGACCCACCCTCCCCCCCAGGCACAAATTTCATGCACCGGGCCTCTACTCTTTACATAAAATAAAAACACTTTCAATGCCTCATAAGAAAGTGACAAAACCAGGCCCAAGAAATACACAGGTGAAACTATGGTTCCTTCCACCATTCCTGCAAGTGGTTCTGATATTCATCCTCCCTTTCAGAAAATCACCCCACATACCAAGATTGCCAAAAGCTAGTGATCTATTCCATGGTATGGAGGCAATCTAACACTTTAAGCCTTAATCCAATCAAAAATTCCTTTCTGAAAGAAGAGACAGGCCATAAATTATTAGCTATTTCTTAAATAGAAGAATATAACCAAATACATTAATATATGATATATAATGAACTCTACAGTAAATTCACCATTACATCATGGAGCTGAAGTTCTTACAGGGCAACATACACTGACCTTGTGTTCGGTGGGATCGAATAATACTCATGGAGCTAATCCAGTCAGGAGATATCTTTGATACTAAGGAGTATAACACCTCAAGGCTGGTGGCATCCACAACAAGGATTTCAGGATAATGGCCATGGCATAAAAGCCTTCCTTCTCTCTGATTTCCAACAGAGAACTGATAGAACTATAAGGAAAAAGATTCACGTGCATTCATCAAGCTTATTATGAGGCTCAATTTCTTCAGTAATACTTCCAGATGTGTAATATATGGCATATTACATGTAATATATTACATATATATTACATACCTATGTATACACATACACACATCAAGTTATGTTAAAATTTTCAAAATATCTACCAAATATTATTATTTTCCTAACATCTTATCCTCCCCTTTCAACTACTTTGGAAAATTCATAATGATTCTTTTTTATCCTCCTGCAACATCGAAAATAGGACTGTTGAATGAAGTAATAAAACATCTGAGTAACAGCTTGACATTGCCCAGCCAGCGTGGCTCGGTGGGTGAGCATTGATCTATGAACCTGGAGGTCATGGTTCTATCCTGGTCAGGGCACATGCCCAGGTTGTGGGCTTGATCTCCAGTGTGAGGTGTGCAGAAGGCAGCCAATCAATAATTCTCTCTCATCATTGATGTTTCTATCTCTCTCTCCTCTCCTTTCCTCTCTGAAATCAATTTAAAAACTGTATTTTTTAAAAATCAGCTTCACAAATCAAAGCAAAAGGAAAGCTTAGATGGGTCACAAAAATAATATAAATTTTAGATAAATGGAGAAGAGATGGATATAGGGTTATAATTACTAGATAGGACCAAATAAAATTTAGAAGTAAAAATGACTGCTATTCAAACATATTATAATCAGAAGTAAATTCTGATTAATATAAGTGGGTTATTTCAGACTAGAGTATGAGACAATTTTGTTAACCAGTCTCATAGTACACATTTATACTTTGTGGGAGAAAAATAGAAGAAGAACCTATACAATCATGATCTACATGTTACTCATGCCAAGAATAACTCCAAAGGATAAGGTTGGTTTCCATCAACCAAAGAGCAGAGGAAGAATAACTATCAAAACAAGACCAACAACTTATCAAAGGACCTGTCTCCCTTAGCCTCAAAAAATCATGACTCTCTTAGCAGAATGATTTCCTTAGAGGTCTTTTAGGAGGTAAAGACACCTAATTTCATGTACTACTTCACAAGGGTTGAACCTTATACAAATAAATGAGGACAAGCTAGACACAGCACAAAGGGCAATGCTTAACCACTCCACACCTGGGACATCATTAAAGAACCCGGGTACAATCTGATCCCACACCCATTAGCCCTGTCTGTTCTCAGAGCTCAACACTGCATGTGAAGAATATGCCCTGTCTGTTCTCAGAGCTCAACACTGCATGTGAATAATATGGAATACCCTGTACAAGAAGGACTACAACTGCTTAAACATAAGCCTTGATCAGATCAAGAAGCACATTAAGTGAATGCATGGTAGTGCCACTAAAACTGTAAGAGAGGATGTAACAAAATGCAGATTATTGAAAGAGATACTTCTAGACCGCAGAAAACTGATTCAAAATATGACACAACCTGGAGGTCCCAGGGACTGCCAGGCACTCACATATAATGTGACCATAGGTAACCTTGACCCATATGAGGGGAGGGCATGTCAAGGAGCAAAGGATGTGTGCAGAGAAGCAAACTCTGTCACTGTTCATACCACACCAGCCAGGAGAGCCATGTTCATGGCAGTCACTGGAAAGAGCTCTCTCCTGAGGGCAGGGGTATTGCATCACCTGCCTGACTAATGCCTCTTACCTCTGGCTTTAAAGTTATGCTCCCAAATAATCTTTTCAACACTAATTTGGCTTCTTAGGCACGTGATACTGGCAAAAAAAAGTGTCCTTAATGGAGAAACAAATTTTCCACATATTAAGGAGGGATGCCACGACGTGATAATCTCATAAGCTGGCATTTACTTGTGGTTTCTAAGTGCCAGTGTCACCAAGGTTAACCACTTCTATGTATATAAAAAACAACTCACTCCGGACCTGAGAGGTGACAATCACACAGGAAACTATTGTCACACACTGGTGAACCTGCCAAAAAGCATATTCTACTTACAGATAGCTGCCAGTTTAAATGCAGGAGGCCTAATACGAGATCTGACAAAGTAGGCACTGAACAAATGTTGAGTAAATAAAGACAATTTTTCCTAAAATGTAAACCAAAGGTTTTTAAATCATAAAATTATGCAAGAGTGAAAATACTTATATCCAATGACTTCAAGACATTTATATGTAATTTTTCAATTAACTTATAAAATCAATGACTACATCATTTTATTAACCCTTTTCTCTCTATAAACCTTGATGGTTCTTCACATGACAAAATAAATAAATAATAGATGCCCTTTAAGTAAAAAAGCATATACTCTAACAGTGTTGAAAAAGATATTTTTCAAAGGCCTTTGCCAGGGCAATAAATCATCACAACAGACCTTTATCACACTATTCACCAGCCTCCCCGCAAACATTTTCTAAGTTGTACTGGTACAGTTGTATTCCGGCAACAAATTATTGTGTTTTTTTTATTTGTTTGTTTTTGTCCCTAGAGTCAGATAAACCTGATTTGGCACCAGGCATGACACACTGTGAGACTAAGGCAGGTCATTTAATCAGTATGGGTCTCAGTTTCCTTATATGTGAAATTATACACCCCTATTTAATTCATAAGGATGTGGGAAGGACTTAAATAGAACACTATACAAGAAATGCTTATATAATATTTGCTCAATAAATATGAGTTCTCTTCCCTCTCCTTCCCCCTTGAGAACATAAATCATATTTTCTTTATATCTATAATTTTCCCAACAAAGTAAATGATGAGTAAATAGAAGCACAAAGAACCTGACAATTATGAAAGAGCAAGAAAGAATACTAGGATTGTAAGTTGGAAACTGTACATTCCCGTGTAAATTCTTGTATAAGCCAGGGATATGAAATGGTCATTTCTTCTACAGAGTTGGAAAGTCAAAAAATGTACTAAGGACCAATTATACAAACAATAAAAATGATATGACCCATAAAGTGGGTCAATTTGTGTCAATCATGAATGGAACCATAAAGGCTTCAGCAAGAACAAATTCCCTTATTTAGGATCTAGAGAACGTACTACCCGTCCAGTTCCCACTTGGGTAGCCAGGAGAGCCAGAAGGAGCAGAGCAGGAGTGCCAGTCGGCTTAGTCTACATCTTTTCCCATTAGTCTCCTCTACTTTATTCTCTCCCCCACTATACCATCATATAAGGAATAACTTTACAAATGCTAGTCTTCTTGCCATCTCCACCCATTTTTCATATAAAAACATAGGTCGATGTTTAAAGAACATTTTTAATTGTATGCCTGTAATAATTGTGCTGACTTGGGCAGTTACAGAAATAGATACTCACCTGTATGCCAGTATGTGTGCAGGCTAATTTTGTAAATTCAATACATCTGCCATCACTCACATCCCAGAGACACATCTCTCTATAAGACAAAATAGTAGCTAACTTTAATTGGATTTATAAAAGCATCATTCAACTTTGTCACAGTGGTTTAAAACTTATCCCCCATTAAAACTGGTCTAATTCAGAAAAAGTAGTGTATAGTAATTATTGCTCTTCATCAAAAATTCTGTTCCTGCCCTAGCTTGGTTTGGCTCAGTGGATAGAGTGTTGGCCTGCGGAATGAAGGGTCCCAGGTTTGATTCCCATCAAGGGCACATGCCAGGTTGCGGGCTCGATCCCCAGTGTGGGGTGTGCAAGAGGCAGCCAACAATGATTCGCTCTCACCATTGATGTTTCCATCTCTCTCTCCCTCTCCCTTCCTCTCTAAAATCAATAAAAATATATTTAAAACAAACAAAAAGATAAAAATGCACATTTTAAAACCACAATTTTAAATACCTTTAAATTTAGACAACTGGAACATTTATTTAAAAGATACTACAGCCCTAGCCAGTTTGGCTCAGTGGATAGAGCATCGGCCTGTAGACTGAAGGGTCCCGGGTTCGATTCTGGCCAAGGGCACATGCCCAGGTTGCGGGCTTGATCCCCAGAGGGGACCATGCAGGAGGCAGCCAATCAATGATTCTCTCTCATCATTGATGTTTTCTATCTCTCTCTCCCTCTCCCTTCCTCTCTGAAATCAATAAAAATACATTTAAAACATAAATAAAAGATACTGCAAAAGAAAAAAACCTTCCCTACTTACTAATACACTGGTACTATTTGCAATAAAGACTTATGAGGAAAATAGTGAATAAGAAATGCTTACCCACATTCAGATGCACTCACAATATATTGTTTGTCACTAGAAGCACAAGCTTTAGACAAACAGGTGATTGAAGCTGTATGACCAAATAACAGTGCCCGGGGATTAACCTAGAAATACACAAATATGTTGATATGAGTACCAAATTTTTAAAAGCTAATATTTTTTAGGAATCCTGTTAAATATTCATATAAATATATAGATGTAGATTTGGGCCCTAGCCAATTTGGCTCAGTGGATAGAGTGTCAGTCGACTGAAAGGTCCTGGGTTCGATTCCGATCAAGGACATATGCCCGGGTTGCAGGCTCGATCCCCAATGTGGGGCATGCAGGAGGCTGATCAATGATTCTTTCTTATCATTGATGTTTCTAGCTCTTTCTTCCTCTCCCTTTCTTTCTGAAATCATTAAAAAAATATATTTTTTAATGTAGATTTGAGATTGCTTAGAATACCAAAAACTAAAAATAATAAAACAGTGACTCCCACCTATTCAGTGCTCCCAATAACCCTACCAAGCATTTCTGAGGTTGAAATTGGAACACAACAAGATGACATTACTCGCCCAGTGTTATACAGAGAGTGATGGAGCCACGATTCAAACCAGGGCGGGCAGTCTTAAACACTAAGCTAGAGTATACTGAGAAATCAGGCTAAGAATGTGAATTAGCATGTAAAATAATTTAACCTGACTTATGTTTAAATAATAGCTTTCCTGATCTAAAAGTACATTTAAAGTATCCTCCTTTTACTAATATCATCTCTGTAGGTCCTCACTAAACTACTGCTTCTGCAGTTTCTCTGACATTTTACTGCCACTGTTTGGCCAGGATGCCCTTTTTAGAGGTAAATGGAGATGAAGATATGGATGGCAAAAGTTGTAGCTACAGTTTTGAATCCTTTCCTAGAAAAAGAAGAAGAGAAGATACCATGACCTCTAAAGGAGGCTCTTTGTGCCTTTCCTCTAAATATTACATTTCTTCTCACTGGTCCTTAGCAGTTGACATAAATAGTTGACAGAAAGTATAACACTTAAGAAGACCCTCCATATATATCAAAAGACAATAACCAAGCCACCTTTTACTTAACCTTCTTTTCCCTTGGATAAATAGTCCAATTCCTTTAATATTACTCTCCTAGCTGCCTCCTCCCCTTGTCTCACATCTCCTCAGTCACTTTTATCCTCTGAACTTAAATAAATACAACATTCTTGTGAAAAATCCATGCAGTAAAAGAATTGATTCTAAGATCTCACAAGTCAAATCTTAGCTGCTTATAATCATTCCAGTAAAACGTGGTGTGATATTTTTTCTCATCACTGCATTGCTGATTCATATTTAGTTTTCTATCAGGCCTGAAGGCATATCACAGTCTACAACATTCATTTCCAGTTACTCTGCAACCTATTAACCCAGCTAGCCTTTACATGTACAGATCATTTTTCCAGGTTTAGCAATTTTCACCCCTAGGTGTATACCTAAGAGCAGTGGAAAGATGTCCACACAGAAACTTATACACAAATGTTCACAGCAGCATTATTCAGTACGGCCAAAGTGAAAACAACCCAAATATCGAGCAACTGATAAAAAGACAAATAAAATGTAGTATAGCCCTGACCGGTTTAGCTCAGTGGATGGTGCATCAGCCTGCAGACTCAAGGGTCCCAGGTTTGATTCCGGTCAAGGGCATGTACCTTGGTTGTGGGCACATCCCCAGTGGCGGGTGTTCAGGAGGCAGCTGGTTGATGTTTCTCTCTCATCGATGTTTCTAACTCTCTATCCCTCTCCCTTCCTCTCTGTAAAAAAATCAATAAAATATATATATTTTTTTAAATGTAGTATACCATGCAATCTATAGATACAAAAGCCTAACTGACCGTTATGACCAAATGACTTGAACGACCAGTCGGCCAGTCGCTATGACGCGCACTGACCACCAGGGGGCAGACGCTCAATTCAGGAGCTGCCCCCTGGTGGTCAGTGCGTTCCCACAGCCAACCTCCCATGGCCAGCCAACCTCCCCCCAGCTAGCAAACTTTCTGCAGTCCCTCCTTCCCCACCTGGCAGGCCCCGTCCGGCAGGCCCTGTCTAGCAGCCAGCAGACGCCAGCTGGCTCGGCCCAATCAGGACTGGGCAAGACAGCCCCAATAGGCCCTGATTGCCAGCCATGCCTAGGGACCCCACCTGTGCACAAATTTTGTGCACCGGACCTCTAGTGCAATATATTTGGCAATGAAAAGACATGAAGTACTGACATGTGCTATAACATGGATAAACCTTGAAAATATTATGCTAAGCGAAAAAAGCCAGTTACAAAAACCCACACGTTACATAATTCCATTTATATGAAATGTCCAAAATAGGCAAATCTATAAAGATAAAAAATAGATTAATGATTGCTTAGGGGGAAATGGTTTATTGGAAATGACGGCTAAAGAGTTCAAGGTTTGTTTTTGAAGTAATAAAAATGTTCTAAAAGTGACTATGATAATGGTTGTATAACTCTGTGAAATCATTAAATTGTACACTTTAAATGAGTGAATTGTATGATAGGCAAATCTTACCTCAATAAGACTATTTCCAAAAAACAATTACTTAAAAAGTCAACCATCTTGCCACGAATTCCAGGCTAGCAGTCACCTCATTTTCTCTGGTTCCCTTTACAAAAACTCTCCTGGGGAGAGTTGCCAGAAAAGGGAGATTTAAAAAGTAGGAAAAGAGAAAAGCAGAATAAACCCTGCAATGTAATACTTGAATTGCAGGTATTAAGTGAACTTCGTGTATGTGCATGTGTGTGTGTGTGTCCCCAGCTCCTATTTTCCAAGTTTGTCTACTGAAAGGTTCCAGCCGTAGAGCACACTGCAGATGCATATCCACACCAGTAAAGAATGGCAATAAATACACAGTAAGCTTTCAAAATAAATACAACAAAATGTACACTTTAAATTGTTAATTTTTGGAAGCCTCCTTCAAAATGGGTAAAAATTTTTTTGACATATTATAAATGTAATGTTTTATGGCAATTAGGATAGATATTAGAGACCCAGCACGCAAAATTGCATGAGACGCAGACCCATCACACTGGCAGGACCCCACGCCTCACTGCGTGGAGGCACGAGCCCCGCCTCCATGCCGCGCGGAGCCACGGGACCTCAGGCCTCGCCGCACAGAGCTGCGGGCCCCGCCTCCACCACGCAGCGGGCCCCGCCTCCACCACGCAGCTCTGACCGGTTGTTTGGTCGTGCAACCGTTAGGGAGTCACAACCACAAGCCTTTTATGATATAGGATTATATTTGAAAATAGCCAAAAGCCAGCAAAAATCAACTCTGATGAATAATATAAGTAATCAGTCTGCATAATACCAATTCTATTCAAAATGTATTTCGCAGAAATATATGAGGTCAACTGCTGGTCTTGATCTGTGTTTTTCTCTACTAAGTAGTTTCTTATATTTAAAAAGCACAGTAGGCATTTCAAATACTCACTTCCAGTTCTACTGAAAGATCCCAGAGGCATATCTGTCCATCATGGCACCCAGTTACGACTGTAGCCCCGTCATCTGTTAAAAGTACTGCTGAGATGCAATGTGTAGGTGCTTTGCGACCCCAAAGAACGATGGGTAGAACAAGGCTATTTCCTGCCATTGTGTTTTCAAACCTGGAAATGTTATCAGAATAATGTCAAATATTACAATATTTCCTTCTAAAACATATTATACATTTTTTCTTATGAAGCCATCTTGAATTTCCTAAGCCTCAGAATTCTTCTAAACATTATACATAATAGACACAAATACAAATATATAAAATCTCATTTTAGATGTAAAATCTCAATTAATCTTCACAACAAATCATACAGTAAGTACTACTGCCACTCCTCTTTCACAAATAAAGACAGTGAGTCAGAGAGTCGCAAAGCGAAAGTGAAGGAAAGGAGCTCCATCCAATCAGAACCCAGGCAGCTACTTCAGATGCTATGGTCTTCCGCTGCTGTGCTGCCAACGACCAGTGAGGTCTCCGAATCTTTTTATGTCTACAAACCAGTAATAAACATCAATGCCCAAGAAAAACAGTGTTGTTTCACAGTTCTACACATTAAAAAGAGTAAGTTCAGCCCTAACCGGTTTGGCTCAGTGGATAGAGCGTCGGCCTGCGGACTGAAGGGTCCCCAGTTTGATTTTGGTCAAGGGCATGTACCTTGGTTGTGGGTACATCCCAAGTAGGGAGTGTGCAAGAGGCAGCTGATCAATGTTTCTCTCTCACTGATGTTTCTAACTCTTTATCCCTCTCCCTTCCTCTCTGTAAAAAATCAATAAAATATATTTTTTTTAAAAAGAGTAAGTTCAGTGAGAAACTCATTCAACCATATTTACTACAAGCCTATTATGTCTCAAGGTCATGACTGTCTTTTGTGAAACTTGAGGGGAAAAGAATTTCTCTTTAAACTCCTTTCTGCATAATAAAAAGTCTTATTTTTGAGATGAATGACCAACTAACCAGTGTATACTGGAATACTCCTCTTACACATATAAGGAATGTGCTAGATTTAAGTGTTATTAACTGTGTGGTTAAAAACCTAAATACTAGTTCAGAGAAGTTAGACTGAAATGAAGACTGGGATAATCAAAGAGGCCTCCACAGAAAACAGAAGACTGTCAGGTCTCATAAGACAATAGGGGGTCACCAAGAGGCCTGATAGATGGTCAATGAAAAGAAATGTCACTGTGGTTGTTTTTTTTCTACCCCAGATTTTTAGGTGACAACAGAAATATGTATGTAACTCTATAGACTGACGTGGTTCAGTGGTTGAGCGTCCACCTATGAACCAGAAGGTCACAGTTCAATTCCTGGTCAGGGCACATGCCCAGGTTGCAGGCTCAGTCCCCTGTGTGGAGCAAGCAAGAGGCAGCCAATCAATGATTCTCTCTCATCATTGATGTTTCTTTCTCTCTCTCCCTCTCCCTTCCTTTCTGAAATCAATAAAAATATATATTTTTTAAGTAACAATTGAAAGAACACTGAACTCACAATCAGAAGAACTGCACTCAAGTCCTGGCCCTCCTGTGCAATCTTGAAAAAGTTATCCCTCTGGGTCTCAGCTTCCCCATCTGTAAAAGATGGACAATAACACCCTCCTTTCAAAAAGCTGTCATAAAGATGAAAAGAAACCAAACATGTAAAGCAACTAGTAAAATACCCATACATGGCAGACACTCAGTAAATATTAATTTTAAAAACCCACAGATCTTGCTACTTCACATTCTGCTTCCATATCTACTAGTTTCTCTCAGCATTGCAACTTAATATTTAATAAATTTGGACTTTTCAGCAAGTTAACATCTTTCATTGACTTTCTGCCACAATAGAAAAGCACCACTGTGTATGTTTGTCAAACACAATTCTATTATCTCCATATATGATCATTCAGTTCTGCATCACTTTATCAAAATTAACACTACAAACTCCCTTCTCAATACTAAGATAGCTTTCAAATTACATTCTGATTTCATCATAACAATCATCACTATATATTTTGGAGCAGATTTTCCAAGTGTCCATTTTGTGCCTACACCATGGTATTACAAAGATAGATAAACACAATTCAACCATCCAGTAGAGCATACACACATGCAAACAATTACCACAGAATGTGATACAGGAGAAATCTCGAGACCATCAAGTCATAGGTAGAGCCATAAAAGATGAACATCCTAACCTGATTTCAATGGGTCCAGAAAGGAGTCTTGGAAGAAATGGTGTGTGAGAATGTGTAGGAACTAACCAAGGAAGAGGCACATGGAATTACCTTAGGTCCCAGAGGTAAGACATCTCAGTTCTTTCTGCACAGTGAAACAAGTAGGGCTGGCATTTGGGGAAAAAGGCAGAATGACAAGACAGGAACCCACAGGTCAGCAGGCACCAACTGTAAAGGACTTGGTACGCCATCCTAAGGAATTTGGAGTTCAACCTGACAGCAGTGGGAAACAGGTCAAGTGTTTCCAATCTGACTATTACTACCCAGAGTAATAAGAAAAGAGAGAGGAAGCAAGCATGAGGGGTAGGAGGAAGGAAAGTGAGAACATGAATGAGTCAAAAGAAGAACAGAGGCATAATCTAGTCTCATAGAAATGACAACTCAGGACATATTTTCATAAATTGGCACCAGAGAATTCGCCAAAAGGTGCTCCACATGAACAGCAAAAATTCAATCATCCTTTGCCTATATCAGTAAGCCAAGTCATTGCAAAAGTTGGTGAAATATGGGTCTACCTCCTGCTATTTTGCTTCTCTTTTTACCTTTAAGCAGTTGTAAAAGAAAGGTTTTTTGTAATTGACAAAAAATAATACCATCTCCTAACCTAGTAATGGAGAGCCTGTAGCTCATTATCATCTTATAGATATTTATTTTGGTGGCTATTTAGATCCATTAGCAACTCTCTCAAGATCACACTGTAAACTTATCTCAGAGCCCAGAGGCATATGCAGACCTCCTGATTCTTAATGAATAAATATTTGTCACTATTCTATATTATCTTCATTTGCCACAAATTCATTTTACCAGAAAACTTCATTCTCTAGTCAATCTGGCTAATCAAGATTATACTAAAACACATTACTCAAAGGAAAGTAGAAGTGTAGTGTTTCTGGATAAAATGATATGCTGCCTGGGCTCAGTGGCACTTGGAGGAGGGGAGAGGGAAACGGAGTAAGACGTATTGAAAGGGATGACGATGAAGCAGGATTAAGTGTGATAGACACGAAGGACTCCCCAGGCCAAAGCGAGGTGCCTTACCCAAGCTCTTGCTATCTTCCAGGAGGAAACCCACACCCAATGCCTGGTCACTTCCGGGGGGTACAAAAGCTAGGCCTCCTCATATCAATTCAGGATAGCTCCGGAAGGGTCATTCATTCCATCTAGGAACTGCCCCCAGAACCTATTGAAATACACTGAGACATCACAGCTCACCTTCTCTTTCAAGCCAAACCTATCTCCTTTCCTTCCTTTCCCTGGTTTGATATCAAGAGCACAATCCAATAAACCTGAGTACTAATCTCCCATCTCAGAGTCTGCTCCCCAGGGAATCCAAACTGTAAAGATAAATGATAAAGCTCTTTTTAGTACAAGAATATTCACTACATATTTTTATGTTTGAAAATTTCCCTAATTGTTAAAAGGTACATGAAAAGAACTTTCATGTCCATCAATCAGGGATTAATAAAATAAATTATGACAGTCTTACAATGGAAAACTGCTCTGTAAGATATGAAATTATCTCCAAAATACATTGTGGGAGAGAAAGGTGCAGTACAGTGTGTAAAATACATTCCAAAAGGTGGGGGAGAACCTGGTTGGTGTGACTAAGGTGGTTGAGAGTGTGGACGAAAGGGGCCACATGCTGACCTGACAAGCTCAGGAGAGGCCTGCATGGCAATCTTGCAAACTCAGAGACCTAAATTAACCACAAAGGATGTTCTGAAATTAAACTTTAACTAAACGCAGTATGGTGGGTAGTTACATCCTAGGCCGGTATCTTCACTGACAAGGTCAACCTTTACCTTAACTGAGACTATCTGTCTTTGTGCATCTATGATAACATACCCTTGAAATGTCTGGGTAACTTGTAACTTCCCTTTTTCTGGAGCCCCTGGGGCACAACCAAATGTGGTGGGCGCCAGGACAGATACCACAAATCCCTTCATTATCATGTTAATTGTTCCTGCACCCACCTAAGTATGTGTCCATCATTTCACTTTTTATCCAATCCCAGGGGTTTTCCCAGCTTTGCTTTATCCCACCTCCTTAATCTATCACCAATGAATTTCATGTAACCCACCTATGTCCCTCCTTTGATGGCAATGTATAAATACAAATGAAACCCGCCATTCTAGGGAGCATTATCTCAATTCGTTGAGGTTCTGCTTCCACGAGGCATATGTCGACAGTTTGGCTCAAATAAACTCAAAAATTCTATACAGGTTTCAATGGTTTTTTTACGTTAACAAGAGTCATCCTGTGTACCGAATGGTTGCTGGTTTGATTCCCAGTCAGGACACATACCCAGATTAGGGTTCCATCACCTATTGGGGTGCATGAGGGAGGAAGCTGATCTCTCACATCGATGTTTTTTTCTCTCTCTCTCTCTTCCTTTCTCCCTCCCTCTCCCTCTCCCTCTCCTTTCCCCTCTCTCTAAAAACCAATAGAAATGTATTTTTAAAGGGGGGGGCTATATATGTATCTACACATATACACATATCTATACTGGAAATTGGATCTAAAGGCATCATTAGGTTCAAGTGAAACATTTTTAGCAAGGATATATCATAGATGATGCACATGTTACACTGCATCGCCAGAGTGGGCATGCTAATGTCACACGGCCCTACACCACTTGATTAAGGTCGTGACTACCAGCTATTCCACCATCGCTGTTTGTTCCCCTGTAAACTTATCACCCGCCTATGGAGTGATACTCTGATAAGCCTACCCTGTTCTGCACTACTCCATGTGATACTGGTATCCCACAAAAGTTATAAAACAGTTAAGATTACATTTGAAAAATCTAGCATCAGATCAATGTTAATTTCTCTATATTGCTTTTCTAACTCTCAACTGCAAAAGCAAGATGCATTTCTATCCCAGAACACAGGCATTTTCATAGGAGAGTCAATATTGTCTGTCTGTGTATTTCTTGTGTCCCAGACAAGCCTCCTGAGACTTATAGACAAAAGCAAATTCAAATTCTCCCTCATGAGGATGGCCACACATGAAGAAGAGTGGACCTACACTACCCGTCTAACAACAGGGAATATGAGAAGCAGGAATTACACACTACATAGCTAAATATACTTGCCGTAGCTGCAATCAAAGAAAAAAACTATTTTAAACGTTTATTCAAACTCTCAGAGAACATTCCAACATCATTTGTCAAAAGAGTGTGTTCAAGCCCTAGCTGGTTTGGCTTAGTGAATAGAGCATCGGCCTGAGAACTGAAGGGTCCCAGGTTCGATTCCAGTCAAAGGCACATGCCCAGGTTGCGGGTCCATCTTCAGTAGGGGCATACAGGAGGCAGCTGATCAATGATTCTCTCTCATCATTGATGTTTCTATCTCTCTCTCCCTCTCCCTTTCTCTCTGAAATCAATAAAAATGTACTTATATTTTTTAAAAAAGTGTGTTCAAGTCAAATTCACAGTATGATGTGATGAAGGAAATGATCATTAAGATTACAAATTTTCTTTGAGCTTGTGCTTTTTTAAAAAACATATTCTTATGGAAGTGAGAGAGAGAAAAGCATCAATGATAAGAGATAACCATCAATTGGCTGCATACTGCACGCCCCTTACAGGGGATGGAGCCCACAAACCGGGCATGTGCCCTGACTAGGAATCGGACCTGCAACCTGTTCATAGGTCAACGCTCAACCACTGAACCACGCCAGCAGGGCTGAGCTGGTGCTTTTGTTACCATTTTATCGACGACTTGGAGAAAATGGAATCAGATAATGAAAACTGTTTATTAGAATACAATGACACAAGTAGGTCATAAAATGTCCTAAAGAAATTACTGAGCTGCTTCCTAAGGTCAAGGGTTTCTGGAATTAAAGAGTTGTGAGGGACACAACCTTCTGAACACAAAACTTCTTACTAAATTGACAAGATTATACCTTCTTATTAAGGTGGCAAGAAATCTACTCTCAATGAACTTGACATTTTAGGACTGATTTTGTAAAAGGAAATTCCAGTAATGTTTCTAAAGGACATGTGGAATGAGCAGATGGCAACAGAAGACTACGCTTATTTCTTATTGCTTAGCTAGCCCTGAGCACATGGAAGTCAGATTTTGAAGCACTGTAGAGCTATCTGGTCAAAAATAAATCAGAGATTTGTAAATGATTCATAGATTTTGAGGTAAAATAAATCATATTTAAAATTCCTGCATCTGCCATTAGAATGTCTGAACTCTTCTTATGCTCTATCCATCTCCAACCTGCCTCAGTTTCCAGAATAACCATTTAACCTTTTATGTATGCATATATGCATGGCCCAAGAACACAGACAAAGGGGCGGTGAGGGTCTGGGGCGGAAGGCGTGGGTAGGCTAGAAGGGGCCAAGGGGGGAAAAGGGGGACGTATGTAAATAAATAAATAAATAAATAAGAATTACCAATTAAGCTAAAAACAAACTATGCCCACTAAGCCCCTACATTCAGGGAGAACAGATCCCATTTGGTAGAGCCAGCTTCAACTTTATGCCCCCACCCACCTGTAGCCTCACCTGCAAGTCCATCATTTCTACTTCTTTCCTTCACAAGGCCATCAAAATTCTAAAGTGAGCAGTGAAATTTCTCATTGTTCACAAATTACACTGCCCAGAAGCAGAGACAATAATGCTTTCCTAGTATTAGCGTAAACCTTGAGGAAATATGTAACCTCTTTCCAAGTCAGAGTATCTTCATTTGCAGCATTCCCCTCCTCCTCATAAATAACCTCAAGGAAAATGTTCTGCCCATTAAAAACTGCTGTTCACAAGGTCACCATTAACGTCCCCACTAGTAAAGCCAATGTCAAATTCTAATCTACATCTTTCTAGACCTGCATTTGGCATAGTTCATACTTCATCTTTCTCAAAACACTTCTCCGCTTGGCCTCCATCTCTTCACACTTTTCCTGCTCTCTCTCTGGCTTGAGTCTCGTCTCCATTTTTCCTTGTTGGTTGCTGGTTCTTTTTGTTGTTGTTTTGCTTTTTATGTTTAAATGCTGGACTTCTCTTCTCTGGCAACCATCCTCCCTCCCTCTCTCCCTTAATGGTCTCACCAAGTCTCAGATACCATCTACAGATGTCAACCTGTACTGCGTGGCTCAGTGGTTGAACATCAACTTATAAACCAGGATGACAGGGCAAATGCCCAGGTTGTGGGCTCGATCCCCAGTGTGGGGTGTGCAGGAAGCAGCCGATGAATGATTCTCTTTCATCACTAGCTCTCTCTCCCTTTCCCTTCCTTTCTGAAATCAATAAAAATATATTTTTTAAAAACAGGTATCTGCTTATTTATGACAGGATTTCATTAAGTCACACATAAACCTTCAGTGAGTTTTGCTAATGATCAATAGCATGCATATACAGGGTGGGAAAGTAGTTTTACAGTTGTATGTGAAACAGTTTACTCTTGTATTATTATTTATTCATTATTGTATTATTTGTATTACTACTGTAAATCTACTTTTGCCCACCCCTGTATATAAGATTACTAACTCTTTATAAAGTACAACAATCAGATGCACAAAATGGAAACCGAACTTACAAACCTCACTATGCCCATACTCTAATCATCAAGTTTGTCTGTCTCACCAGATAAAGCAAGTGACACAGAGAAATGTAACAGATAAACCCAAGAATAAAGTCACCCAGGCCTAACTCTACAAGCACTAAAATGATTTCAAAACTTCTACTACCAATTTTGATCTTTGCTTGAGGACAAACCATCAGGGACCAGGAACGGGCGGGACTTATCTCTATAAGTCAGCTCCCCTCTGGTTTGGGAGGCACACTTTTCCTTTCCACCAGAGGCTGAAGGCTGTGTTTCCCAGCTGGAGCTGAGATACCAAAAAAGTCTTACAGAAGGAGGAAACCAAGATGGCAGCATAGGTAAACACCTAAACTGCTGCCTCGCACAACAATTTAAAAACTACAACTAAAAGGCAAAACGTCTATCACCCAGAACCACAGGAAAGCTGGCTGAGTGGAAGTTCTACAACTAGAAGGAAAGAGAAAAGAGCACTGAGACGTGCACAAGCGCTGAAAAGCTGAGGTACGGAGGTGCGCAAATCAGGCTGGCAGCAGGTGTCTGGGTGCACTGCTTTTTTCAACCCGCAGGAAGACAAGCTCCCGATTACTCTGAACTCCAGTTTCTAGGAGACACTGAGGACCCAAACTCCTACGGGGAGAAGCTGGACTGTCTGCCATCGGGTCGGAAAGTGAGGGTGACTTTCTTGCAGAGGTGCGTGCAGCAAGCATTGTTTACTGCACTGGGGCGCAGGACGTGGAGACTTGGAAACGCAGAGACACAGAGACGGCTGACAGGCAGCCATCGCTGTTTGTCACACCCTAGCCTAGTGACTCCTGAAACCCCGCCCCGCACAATCTACAAACCCACCCAAGCTCCACACAGCAGCTTTTGCATATAAATGGCCTGCCCTATTGCAGCTTAACCTAACAAACTGCAACACTGGTCAGACAGCTCCAAAACCTCCAAACCCCAAGCAAAGAGGAGAAAATTGTAGTTCTCACTGTAGCTCCTGCTGGGTGGCCTCAGACAGCAGCTGACCTGCACTTCATTGGAGATCCAGAAGCTAGTGTATCTAGTGGTCAGTGTGAGACGACACCAGATTTTAACTACTCACATCCATAAGTGACACATTCAAGAGGCAGATTCGGTGAGCACCAAAGCCCCACTGAAACAAGTCCTGCCCCATAAGTGTGTCTCCAGCACAGCAGTTCTTCCATTATAGACACAGCGGGTCCTCACAGCCAATTGGCCTGGAGGTCAATACCTCCCAGTGACACCAACAACAATCAAGACTTAACTTCAACAAGGCTGTACACACAGTCCACAAAGCGGTGCACCAAGAGTGTCTACCTCAGGTAACTGGGAGGTGGACCCACTGGGCCATATAGGGCACCTAGCACAAAGAGGCACCCTACCAATTCAGGGAAGCAGCGAAAATGCGGAGACAAAGAAATAGATCACAAACGAAAGAAATGGATGAAAACAAATGACTGGATATAGAGTTCAAAACCACGGTTATAAGGTTTTTCAAGAATTTCCTAGAAAAGGCCGATAAATTTAACGAGACCCTCGAGGATATGAAAAAGGACCAACTAGAAATTAATTGTACACTGACTGAAATAAAAAATATTATACAGAGACCCAACAGCAGACTAGAGGAACGCAAGAATCAAGTCAAAAATTTGAAATACAAAGAAGCAAAAAACACTCAACTGGGAAAGCAAAAATAAAAAAGAATCCAAAAATTTGAAGATAGCGTAAGAAGCATCTGGGACAACTTCAAGCGTACCAACATCAGAATTATGGGGGTGCCAGAAGAAGAGAGAGAGCAAGATACTGAAAACCTATTTGAAGAAATAATGACCGAAAACTTCCCCCACCTGGTGAAAGAAAGACTTACAACTCCAGGAAGCGCATAGAACCCCAAACTAAAGGAATCCAAAGAGGACCACACCAAGACACATCATAATAAAATGCCAAGAGCAAAAGACAAAGAGAGGCCCTGACTGGTTTGGCTCAGTGGATAGAGCCTCGGTCTGCGGACTCAAAGGTCCCAGGTTTGATTCCGGTCAAGGGCATGTACCTTGGTTGCGGGCACATCCCCAGTAGGGGGTGTGCAGGCAGCAGCTGATTGATGTTTCTCTCTCATTGTGGTTCTGACTCTCTCTCCCTCTCCCTCCCTCTCTGTAAAAAATCAATAAAATATATTTAAAAAAAAAAAAGACAAAGAGAGAATATTAAAAGCAGCAAGAGAAAAACAGTTAATTACCTACAAGGGAGCACCCATACGATTGTCAGCTGATTTATCAACAGAAACTATGCAGGCCAGACGGGAGTGACAAGAAATATTCAAAGTGATGAATAGCAAGAACCTACAACCAAGATTACTCTACCCAGCAAAGTTATCATTCAGAATTGAAGGGCAGAGAAAGAGCTTCACAAATAAGAAAAAGCTAAAGGAGTTCATCAACACCAAACCAGAATTATATGAAATGCGGAAAGGTATTCTTTAAGAAGAGGAAGAAGAAGAAAAAAGTAAAGATAAAACTTATGAACAACAAATACATTATCTATCAACAAGTGAATCTAAAAATCAAGTGAATTAAAAATCTGAGGAACAGAATAAACTGGTGAATATAATAGAATCAGGGACATAGAAAGGGAGTGGGTTGATAATTCTCAGGGGGAAATGGGTGTGGGGGGTGTGGGAAGAGACTGGACAAAAATCGTACACCTATGGATGAGGACAGTCAGGGGGAGGTAAGGGCAGAGGGTGGGGTGGGAACCAGGTGGAGGGGAGCTATGGGGGGGAAAAGGAGAAACAATTGTAATAATCTGAACAATAAAGATTTATTAAATTTTAAAAAAAAGTCTTACAGAAGAGCTGCCTTGCCCTGGGGCTGCCTCACAGCCATGAGGCTTCTCAATTGGGCTGTAACACTACTGAACTGTTCCACAGCTGTGCTTTATCAAACCTGAGCTGTTTGCACTGAATAAAGTTTCCTTCTTCACCACACCCCAAATTAGAGACTCCCCTTGGCATTGAATTGGCACCAATGACCATGGATTGACAGTCCTTAGGCAATTTCATCACTGTGTGAACATCAGAGAGTATATTTACTAGTACACAGGCATAGATGGTATGGCCTACTACACACCTAGGCTACATGGCACAGTTTATTGTTCTGTAGGGGAGGAAAAATAATTTCCCTCTATCCTTCAGAGCCCTTGACTGAGACATCCCTGTACTAAAAGACAGATTAGCAGGAGAAAAACAAACAAAAGTTTAGTAACATCCTATCTAATAAAGAGGGAATATGCTAATTGACCATCACTCCATCACAAAGATGGCTGCACCCACAGCTGAGGCCAAAGTCCCATAAGGAGCCATAACAAGCAATCAGCAGGGACCTAAGGCTATGCCCTCCCCCGCCCCCAGGGGGCTTGACAGGGGACCTCAAGGTGCAACCCCAGTGCTGGGTCAGGGGAACTCAGGCCATGCCCCAGCCCAGGGGGGCTTGATGGGGGAGCTGAGGCTGCACCCCCCTGCTGGTGGGGCTTGATGGGGGACCTCAGGCCATGCCCCCCACCCAAGGGCTTGACAGGGGATCTCAGGCCGTGTCCCCCACCTGGCAGGGCTTGAGGGAGGACATCAAGGCACGCCCCCTGCCCTGATCAAGGCTGGGGGAATCTCATGCCACGCCCCCGTCCTGGCACCAGGCTAAGGGACCTGAGGCTATGCCCCCTGCCTGGCAGGGCTTGACAAGGGTGGGACTGGCCGGGTCTGGATCTAGCCCAGTGGTTCTCAACCTTCCTAATGCCGCGCGACCCTTTAATACAGTTCCTCATGTTGTGGTGACTCCCAACCATAAAAGCATTTCTGTTGCTACTTCATAACTGTAATTTTGCTACTGTTACGAATCGTAATGTAAATATCTGTGTTTTCCAATGGTCTTAGGCGACCCCTGTGAAAGGGTTATTCGACCCCCAAAGGGGTCGCAACCCACAGGTTGAGAACCGCTGATCTAGTCCAATGCAGGGGGAGGGGGGGCCCCAGCCCAGTCTGGGTCTCACGCCATTTTGAGGTGCATGTGAGTGGGCAGGAACTTGACTCTGGGTCCCCTGGTGAGCCCCAGACTTTGACAGGAGGAAGGTTTTCATATACATTTTACTAATTTTCTTTCATCTCTGACACTTCTATTATAGAGAAAGGGCAAATAGCAATATTAAATTATTTCCTCTAATTAATCCCCTTTTAATGTGCACAAATTTCATGCACTGGGTCACTAGTATACTATACCTCCTGTATACATGAAAGAGACTCATGAACTGTAACTCCCCAAAACCTTCAGCAGAAAAGATAGCGAGGATAGGGAGCCAGTTATGAGAAGTTACAAGGAAATAACAGTAAACAAGGTTAAGGTTGTTATCCAGGTTTAACAATACTGTCTTCTGCATTGATAAGAGTTTCTATAGGAAAGGTCATGCCTAGCTTTCAGCAAGGGAGAAACCCTTACAGATGTAAATGTCTGAGAATAACTTCTACCTGTTTTTCAGAACTTCTCCCCTATCTGTTGTTTCTTAAAACTAGCCAGCCTAACATAATCCTCATTTCAAAGAGACATATTTGGGGGTGAGAAATTCTGTTCCCTACAGCTCTACAAACCTACACAACATGTCACTGTACTGAATACTTTAAGGAACTATAACGCCATCGGAAGTATTTATGCGATGCCTTACACTATGACATCATTAGGCAATAAGAATTATTCCGTTGCATTGTAATCTTATGGGACTATCATTATATGCATGGTCCGTTGACTGAAACATTGTTTCACAATACATGACTATAAAGAGATAGACTCTAGATGTTTTGAAGACCTATAAATTTAAAAGAAAACTATGAAGTTAGCACATAAAATAGAAGAGTAATTTTCTGACTTCTTTTTTGTTGTTGTTAATCCTCACCCAAGGATATTTTTCCATGGACTTTTAGAGAGTGGAAGGGTGGGGGAGAGACAGAAAGCGAAACATTGATGTGGGAGAGACACATTAAGGATCAAGCCTGCAACCAAAGTACATGCCCTTGACCAGAATTGAACCCGAGATTTTTCAGTCTGCAGGTCAGGGCTGATAACAAAACCCCCAAAACAAAAACCATAAGTCAATTTTCTTTAATCATAATTAAAGATTTCTGTTCAATGAAGGGCATCGAAAAAAAGTTATAGACAAATGACAGAATTGGAACAGATGTACTTGTAATATTTAAAGGACCAGTATCGAGGAAATACAAGGAACTTCAGATCAACAAGAACTGAAACCTCAAATTAAAAAATGGGGAAAGGGATGGACAGGCAATTTATACAAAGGAAAACCCAAAAAGATAAAATGCACCTGAAGAAATGTTTGATCTCACTAGGCATAGTGAAATGTAATTTTATGAGTTTTCACTTTGTTATCTATCAGTCTGATGGGGCTATAAGGACATAGAAGCTTTTGTACTGCCTGCAGGAGTGCAGACCATTGCAGCTTGTTGGAACACAGCCTGGCAGTCTTTCCATAAAATATATACATAAATGTCCTAGGATCCAGAAATCACATTCCTGGATATAAATCTCAAAGAAAGCATCCTAGAGTTCTAAAGGTATATTTATCATTGTATTGTCTATAGTGGTAGGAAAATGAAGGTAAATGTGGGTATCCACAAATGGAGGGTAGACATAAAAAGTTGTGAAGAGAATTTTTGTCTATGTAACAACATTTCAAAAACTCAGTCAATTTCTCATACAACTGGTGGTGATTCTTGCCACCTGGTCCATGAAATCCTAAGCAATTAACATCAGAAAGAGTCATAGCTTGTCTTTCCTGATTCCTGGCAAATGTTACTGTGAATGCAGGCTGTAGCTCTCATTAAATCCTAAAATCAACAGCATCAACAATACCAAAGCAGCCTGCGATGGAACTGTAACTCCTGCCATTGTTGCAAATTATAAGTAACCAGCAAATTCTGCCCAGCATTTGAAAAACTGACATAGCAAGTGAAACAAAACTTAAAACGCAATTTTTGAATCAAAGGCAGGGTAGTGCTGACTCCAAACACTTCGCTTCAGAACGCTGCGTCCCATTTGTGAGAGGGAGTAGCAGGTACCCTCTTAGACCCAGTCCTAGAGCAAAGCGTTGAGAGCGGGCAGGTGGCATCTCACAGATGAGGCTCTAACAGACGCCCCAATACCGTAGGCAAGGGCAAACTAAAGAGTACCAGCGGGTAAGGAGACCATAGGCACCCCCAAAACAAACATGTTACCGGAACACACTGTCAATAGTCACCCACCCATCATCACGAAGCACCTCGCCCCGTTTAGATTGCCACTGAGAACAGAGCGGTCCCATCTCAAGACCAAAGCCAGTGTCACCAGAAGCAAATGTCACTTACCAGGCCAGGGCGCCCCAAAGACCCCCCCCTAGCTAGACCCACGACCAGGCAAAGGCGCGCCGTTGTAGGCCTGCACCTCAGCGCAGCACAGCACCGAGCTCCCAGCAGCGGAGCTGGCGGCTGGCGCCGCCACCCCTGACCCAGGAGCACACGAACTGCACGTTTGGGTGCAGCCCTCCGTGGAGATCCCTCATGGGGAGGCTCGAAAACCGGCTCCCTACCTGTCACAGCTTCATCTCACGCCCTGATCTTGTCTGTCTGACCACCCCTAGACGCCTCGGCGAAGGAGCGCCAGGCAAGGGCGTCTCCAAGAAGCCTGTGGGGAGGGAAAACCTAAGGGACGGCAACCCCCAGCCCAGCTGCCGTCTCCCCGCCGGGGCTGCAAGGTGTCGCTACCGCCGCCGCTGCGGTGAATCAGCTGACACCGGCCTCCACTGCCGTGACTTTTGCTGCAACTGTCGCAAAAGAAGACGCACATCGTCTCCAAACACGCCCGGCCTGAGCTGGAACCGCGGAGACGGAACGGAGGTAAAGGGGTTAGTGTGGGCAAGGAGTGCACGGCTGCCATTTTGGTTATGGGAAGTCTGGTCTAGGCTCTCTCCTCGCCTCCAATGCCCAAGGTGGAGGGAAGCGTGAAATGCCAAGTGTAGGTGTTTGTTCCTTGTGATCAGGATATTGCCAGTTTATTCTTCTGACCCCGCGCCTTGGCCCAAGAGCCTGGAAAGTGTTAGCTGGGGCACTGGTTACTGTTTTCTTCTTACCCCCAAATTTAGCGGTTGCTCACCACAGAGGGCCAGGGGAAGAACCCAGCTACTTGACCAGAGGAAGTCTGACCTTGTGCAACATTCCCGCAGAGGAGAAAGAAGGAGTGTACACGCTGCTTTTCTTCATCCCTCTCAATGTTCCCATATACAAAATAGGCATAATAACCTCATGGATGTCTGGAGATTAAACACACGTTAATTACTTATGTTGCCTGCCTTCTTCCCAAATATTTGCTGAATGAATGAATAGTAGCCAAGGTTAAACTAGTGCCAATCTGGTGGCCAATGGTCAGTTCTGTTAAAAAGACAGAAAATATTTTCATTCCATGGCTTTGTTTTTCCTTTATAATCTAATTAATGGATTTACAGGACAAGTAAGAATTCTACTGTAGTCCTCAAAAGTTACTTTGTAGCCCAGCCTGCATGGCTCAATAATTGAGCATCAACCTATGAACCAGGAAGTCAAGGTTAGATTCCTGGTCAAGGCACATGCCTGGATTGTGGGCTCTATCTCCAATGCGGGCATGCAGGAGGCAGATGATCAATGATTCTCTCTCATCATTGATGTATCTATCTCTCTCTCCCCCTTTCCCTTCCTCTCTGAAATAAATAAAAATATATTTTAGAAAAAAAGTTACTGTGTATTCAAATCAGCTGGGGAACTTGTTAAAATGAAGTTTCTGATTCAGTAGATTCAGAAACTCCAGTAGACTCAGTAGGGTGTGAGATTCCCCATTTCTAAGAATATTCCAGATAATGCCCATTACTGCTGGTCCTGGACGTCACCTTGAGTGGCAAAGTACTATTGAACAGGCCTAAAGCAGGGCTTAGGGTGTTAGAACAGAGCAGATACAGCTACTTCAGACAGGATACTGCCCTTGCTAGTTTGCCAGAATAGAGGTGTTAGTTTGGGCAAAAGACTTCAATTTATTATTGAAAGTACAATTTCTTGTTCCTGAAATTGGCAAACTTTTCTCTCCCCTCCTTCCCAGCCTGTAAGTCCTTTTCACAGCATCACCTTACACACCCATCAATGTCCTGGTGACATACCTCTTTTCTTTCTTTCACTAGGCCATTTGATATCCTTTTGGCCTTCTGGTGTTTTCTTTCTTTTTAAAATTTTTATTTATTGATTTTAGAGAGGAAGGGAAGGGGCAGGAAGGAAACATTGATTTGTTGTTTCACTTAGTTGTGTATTCATTGGTTGCTTCTTGTATGTGCTCTGACTGGAGATCGAACCCAAAACCTTGGGGTATCATGAGGACACTAACCAACTGAGCTACCTAGCCACGGCATTCTGGTGTTTTCTTATTTGCTGTTTCGGTTCATTTGTAGAGACTAGCCCTGCTTGCTACTATAATGAGAAAAAAGAAAAATGTTGACCACCAAAGTCAATAGAACACTTGAAAATCAATTAATTCTGAAATTGTCAAGTTAAAATCCTATGCTTTTCTTTGACTTTTGACTAACTGCCTTACAATCACATGAGTTGGGGTGGCTGGAGGACGCAGGAGGAACAGGGAAATGATATTAAATAGAAGAAGCAAATTCCTTGGCCTGCTAGGTTCAATATACACATTCCATCTATTGAGATGATGGGTTCATTTAAGACTTTAAGTTCATAATCCCCTTTATAATTTATACGTACCTTTGGAAATATAGGAATACAGAGTGGTTACCACAGGATAATCTTGGGTTACATTAAAGTTTGTTTGGTTTATACATGAAACCTATAAGATATCTTTCCTAGATAAAGTTGACTCTTGTGTTAAAAAGATCTTAATCGAATTCTTACTATGTTTCAAATACCTTCCTAAGAATACAAAGCTTAATAGGAACATTAATGAGAAACTTTCAGACTATTAAACACTCAGAGCTCTCTCTACCAACTTTACAAGTTTATTGCCAAAGTCTGTAAATGTGTGTGCAATCTCCTGAGCCACAAGACTAAAATAAATATCCAAACATCAATGAATGAAATGCTCTGGTTCAGCAAAATTCACACATTTTTATACACACTTATATCTATTTACAGATAGAGCCTTCCTGAAAATTAAGGCTTGAAACTTCAGCTGGTTGATTCTGAGTATATTTATTTGGATAACTTATTTATTCCTCTCATCTGGAGAAATTCTACAAAAATCTTAAAAGATTTAAATAATCAACATATTCAGTTTAATTTGTATATTTATTGAAACTTAACGGAAAGCAATGCTGTGAAAGTGAGAATTTGACATGATTAGCTTCTATAGAGGAAGGCAGGCTCCTCTTCCCACAAAAGTACGTTGGATGCTGGGCAGCTAAAAAAGAATGACAAAACTTATGGCCATAACACGGTGCAGTATGACAAATATAAAATAGCGGAGTAATGAAAAAATGAAATAAATTACTTCTAGGAGGAATAATTACATTTGATTTAGAAAAGAGGAAGAATTTGGAAATGAAAATAACTTTGTTGCTAGTACTGAAATGTAAAACATGGGTATATACCAGTGGTCAGCAAACTATGGCTCACAAGCCACATGCGGCTCTTTGGCCCCTTGAGTGTGGCTCTTCCACAAAATACCACCTGCGGGCGCGCAGGTACAGTGCAATTGAAACTTCGTGGCCCATGCACAGAAGTCGGTTTTCGGCTCTCAAAAGAAATTTCAATCGTTGTGCTGTTGATATTTGGCTCTGTTGACTAATGAGTTTGCTGACCACTGGTATATATAATAAACAGAAAGTTAAATTGATGGGAAGTACAGGGGACATGAAGTAGAGATATAGGGAGACTGGTATAAGGATTTAGCCATTTCTGCCACATGAGTGACTCCTTCAATAGTCAATCTTGGCCCTGGAACTCTTTTTTAGGTTGATCCAGTCTTTTTAAAAAATATATCTTTGTATTGATTTCAGACAGGAAGGGAGAAGGAAAGAGAGATAGAAACATCAATGATGAGAGAGAATCATTGATTGGCTGCTTCCTGCATAGCCCCCACTGGGGATCAAGCCCACAATCGGGGCATGTGCCCTAACAGGGAATCGAACAGTGATTTACTGGTTTGGAGGTCAATGCTCAACCACTGAGCACACTGGCCAGGCGATACAGTCTATATCAGACTGACCTGTACAAGGTGAGATTATGCGAGGTCTTGAATGTCCTCATAAGCTTTTTTAAAACTTTATTCCAAAGGCAATGAAAAGCCATCGAAGACTTTTGACCAACATATAGAGTGGTGCTTTTCCTAACAGTATTGTATTTGTTTATATTGCTGTATAACAAATTACCACAAATTCGGTGTCTTAAAGCAGCATGCATTTATTGCCTCACAGTTTCCAGAGGAAAGGAGTTCAGGCACAGCTTCACTGAGTTCTCTGCTCATGATCACACAGGCTACCACTGAGATGTCAGCCACACTACATTCTCAGCTGGGGAAAAATGTGATTCCAAACTCACTGAGGCTCATTCATTTCCTGTGGCTGAATGATGAAGAGCTTGGAACTCAGGTCCCACAGACTACCCACAGTTTTGTGCCACATGGGCCTTACCAAAGGCCCTCTCACAACATGGCAACTCACTTCTTCAGAGCTAGCAAAGGGAATTTCTCTGCTGAGCACAGGAAAGCAGAAATCGCATAGCTATCAGTATAAATGATACAAATAGATAGAGATAAAACTATAGGTAATAAACTCATCAAGGGAGTGACAGCCCGTCATCTTTGCCATATTCTATTGGTTAGAAGCAAGTCACAGGTTTCACCAGCACTCAAAGAGAGAGTGTCAGTCACAAATATTAATCTGGCAGAAATGCATCATGAAAGTTAGGGGGAAAGACAGAGAGGCAAGGTCATAAGTTGTTATTGCTGTTGTTTTAGCCAAAAATGTATAGTTGTCACCAGAACAGAATCATAAAGTGGAACCCATGGGATAAGGGAATTTCAATATGCTACATTTTAATGCCATAGGCATTAAAGAAACTTAAGTATCACTCTGTCTTTAGAATTTAGTAGCAATTACCCTATACAACACACCAATACTTCCTGGACTTCCTAAATTCCAAGTTAGTTCTCTAAAAGGCAAGAATTATTCCTCCATGTGACAAATTTCAAAAAAGGGAGATTATCACACTGCCCAGTGGTCTACACAGAGATCACATTATCGCCATCATTTTTGGATTGTTTCATGTGTGCAGTTAATTTTTTCCTCATTTGTAAATTTGTTGTTTGGTGCTCCCCCATAGTGCCTAGTACTTCGCTAATTCTGTTCTTTCCTTAGTGGGTCCATTCCCCTAAAAGTCATGTCATAGTTGAGGGCTTCACATTACCACTGAGAAACACACACATTATTGCGCTGCTGAATGGCTTAATGAATAAAACTACTTAAGAGCTTCCCTTTGCACTATCTCATGACATGAACATCTACTCCTTTTTTCCTATCTCATGACTTCCACTGAATTAAACCATTTCTAAGCAACAGAATGTCTTTTTAAAGAAGTATCTCTATTTGTTCCATATTCTAGGGAGTAGAAAAGGTAATAAGATTGGGATGCTCTAGATCCTCATAAGTGAGGGTTTAGGGGCCCCTCACCAAGCTACCAAGATCAACAGGGGGAAATTAGGATAGTAAACAAGGTGATGAGCCCTGGCCGGTTTGGCTCAGTGACAGAGCATCGGCCTGCGGACTGAAGGGTCCCAGGTTCGATTCCGGTCAAGGGCACATGCTCTGGTTGCAGGCTTGATCCCCAGCAGGGGCTGTGCAGGGGCCGTGCAGGAGGCAGCAGGTCAATGATTTTTCTCTCATCATTGATGTTTCTCTCTCTCTCCCTCTCCCTCTCCCTTCTTCTCTGAAATCAATAAAAAAAATATTTTTTTAAAAAGGTAATGAGTGTCACTTGTGGCCCTGTCACCAGGGGTTGTAGTTTGTCCTACTAACCTCCCTCTTCTGTTTTCTATCAGGATGAGAGGATCACCAAAGCCCTGGAAGAGTTACTCTTTGCACCTGTGTGTGTGAAGAAGCGGATCCACGTGCTACAAATTGTGGACTGTGGAAGACATAAAGGTGCACTACCCAGATTTCCCTTCCAGAAAAAAACACTTCCCAGCTCCATGGAGCGTGGTTTGTGCACTGCTCCTGCTATTAGCTTCTTCAAGGTCGCCTCAGCTGTACAGCTGGGGTTACCTATTCTTGGCATAGCCCCTGGCGAATGCTTGAGTAATACAAAATGAAGAGCACACTCCTCTTGGGAAGACCCCCAGCCAATGACTATCAAGAAGGAGTACCCTTCTTCTCACTATACCACCTTCTTCTCCCTTTTCCCTCTTCTTCTTCATATTCTCCTTTTTTTTCTCCTCTTCTCCTCCTTTTTCTGACCACTTAAATTTTTTCAAATAAAAAAATATTTCAAAAAGAAATACAGGTTAAACAGTGGCTATGAGTACTTTACTTTCCTTTTCATGAAATAGTACTGTGCTTTCTTTCAGATGTCCTAAATTTAGTTCTCCAAAGTGGAACAGATCATTTATTCAACACCCAGTGCTGTATACTGTACTGAGCTGGGCATGCAGGTAATGTGGAGAGCTGATTCTGTGGTCACGTTGCTCACAGTCTGGTGAGAAGCAGTTACATCTACCGTGAGCACAGTGTGAGAAGTGATGTGCGGTGGTACTTTCTACCACCTGCAGTGGGTCTGATCCCCCTACTTTCATTTTAGTTTAATATGCTGAGTTTTGGTGGAAAACATTGTGTTTTTTTAAACTTTTTTCCCCCCATCACCATTTGGAAAACATTGTTTTTAACATTGTATACATAGCCACTTCCTTGTTGTAAAGAATTCACTAACATGCATTTTATTTTTCTGTATGTCTTCAGTGTCTGGTCCTCAAATGTATTCAAAGTCTGCAGATATTGGCACTCAGGAATGGACTGACTGTCCTAACTTGTTTGGTTCAGTGGGTAAGAGCATTGGTCTGTGGACTGAAGGGTCCCGGGTTCAATTCAGGTCAAGGGCACATGCCCAGGTTGCAGGCTTGATCTCCCAATAGGGAGCATGCAGGAGGCAGCTGATCAATGATTCTCATCATTGTTGTTTCTATCTCCCTCTCCCTTCCTCTCTGAAATCAATTAAAAAAAAAAAAAAGAATGGCTTGACTGATATGTGCATGTGTTTGCTGGAGGACATGCCTGAGAGAGAGAGCTGTGAATATAGTGGAAGCCTCTCTTAAGAGTTTTATCATTTCTTCCCTATCTGAACATTCTAGCCAGACAATGTCTACTACAGTACCACAAGCAATAGAGAACTCTCTTTACAAGCGAAAGTATAGTTATATATAGTTATGTGTAGTTTTTCACTTCCAAAGAGTTAATTCCAACTCCCAACAGACTCTTTAAAAAAATTAAAATATGGATTTTTATTTCAAAGGCTGAGGTGATGGAAATATTTGTCTAAATATCTAGCTTTCTTAGTAGAGACTCTAGGCAGCTTAATGAATTCTGAACCTTACATATATTATTCCAAAAGAATAAACTATTCTATATTTCTGGGAAACTCCCAAAACTGACTCAGAATTGTCAGCAAGGTTCTTCAGTATTTTCCAGTAGAAAAAATATTTAGAACAGTGACAGATCACTGTACTACTTCCTAGGAAACCCTCTACTCTAAGATACTGCCTACTGTCCAAAACTAAAGAATATATGTATACTATAGTGGGACAATGGGCCATCTGGTGACTTTAAATGGCATTATTTGAAGAAGCACTGGATATCTAAGGGGAAATCACACCCCTTTGACTGAAAAAGATATTGCGCCACCTAGAGACAATTATGAGGAATGGTATTCAGTTTTCAGATCCAGCAGCATATTGCTAAAAAAGGGTTGGGAAATTATGAAGCAGGATTTCTTTTCTATTTAATATTTATATTACATATTTTCCCCTCAAAACTTTATAAGGCAAAGATTATCATGTTAAATAAACTACCCACTTGATAAGCAAAGCTAAATTGGTATAATATAAAATATTCTAAGTTCTCTACTTCAGAAATAAGGTAAAAACACTCTATTAAGCAGCAGTTATTCGTACATGTATATACCACACATACACATACACACACACTGTGGTGCAGCCAAATGAAACATAACTGTAGGCTGGATTAGCTCTGGCTGCAGTTTCTAGTGTCTGCCTTGAGGAAAGACGATTACAGGAATAGACAAAATACCTTGAATGAGCATGCAGTCAGGGGGGTTTCCCTGCACTGAAAATAGATTCCCTTGTAGAGATGTGAAAGGAAAAGAAAGAGCCTTGCGGTCTTGGTTCCTTGAAGTGGAGAGGAGTAGAAACCCAGTTAATAAATGGCAGACTAGTGTATCAAGGCAGATGGTCTATAGGCAACCTTAACCAAAGTGCCCCATTCCTTAAAGCAGTCACATGACACAGAGAGGGCTCCACTTGAAGAGAGCATGTAGATAGAGACACCCAAAGATTTGCACTCCAAAGCCCCAACTCTACCCCAAACCCAGAAATTTGATACAGTTTCTAAGGCAGACACAGAGGAGATAAAGTTAAGATTTTGTTTTAACTGGATGTAGCAGGAGGGTGGAGATTTGGACTGGAAATGAAATGGTTATAAAACACAAAGTAGTATTTCTTGTACACCTGATTTTGTGGACTGAGTTCACACTCATTATGCTTCCTTTCCATTCATTTACTCAACCATTACTTACTTTGTACCTACTATGTGGAAATGACAACTGGGAGAATAAAGCCGTGTGTGCCATATTTTTAATGTATCTACTTGTAAAATCAGCAACATGAACCCATGGCAGCTACTAGTCATGATAGAAAGCCTTCCTCTAGTTATTGGCTGAACTTGGTAAGAATAGATGAGTCTGAAATAAATTATATTCTTGATGAGTTAAGAGGAAAGTCAAGAGTCATTGCTGTGAAGTGAAGAAGTTTATCCATTTCCTTTCTATATTTATCTAGACCTGAATATTGGGACATGTTCCTTCATAAAGCATTCTTTGCTCATTCCAGCTAGAAAACTTCTCTCCTTTTTCAGAGCCACTGTGGTATGCCATCTATATTCTGTTATGGCACTTACCACATTTTAACTTGTATAGTAAACTTTTGTGGAAGTGTCTTATCTCCCTTTTAACAGAGGTATTTCAAAGCATTATCACAGTACCTAGTACATATTAAGTGCATAAAATGTAACGTAATAGTAGATATCATCAAATGATGTTTCTCAACATTTTTTGAGTATTTTTTCTCATTCTTTTTACATATATCATCCTATATAATAAAGAGGTAATATGCAAACTGACCATCACACCCTTGCACAAGATGGCCACCCCATGTGGTCACAATATGACCACAAGATGGCCAGCAGAGGAGGGCAGTTGGGGGCGACCAGGATGGCAGGGGAGCAATTAGACATGGATCAGGCTGGCAGGGAAGTGGTTAGGGGGTGATCAGGCTGGCAGGCAGAAGTGGTTAGGGACAATCAGGCAGGCAGGCAGGCGAGCAGTTGGGAGCCAGCAGTCCTGGATTATGAGAGGGAGGTCCAATTGATGGTTTAGGCCCGATCCCATAGTGATCCCAGATTGGAGAGGGTGCAGGCTGGGCTGAGGGACCACCCCGCCCCTTCCATTGCATGAATTTTGTGCACTGGGCCTCTAGTATACTATTATACTTAATCCTCACAATCCTAGAAAGTAGGTATTATCAAACCAGTTCTCACAGTCAAGAAAGCTGAGGTTCTGAGAGGTTAGTGACTTATTCATGACCACAAAAGAATAAGTAGCAGAGATTTGTTATTGAAACTTTTGTCTATTTGGCTCTAAAGCCATTAAACTGCTGATATCTTGAGAAAGGAATGCAGTTACTATGGCTCTGCTCTGGCTGGGTTCAGTTAGGGATAATTATTTTGTTTCTGAAGCACCCTTAGCCTTCTCTTTTCATATTTCTTGGGCTTCAATTATTACCCAAACTAATGACTCTCAAATCTGTAATTGTAACCTACTCCCTTTTCTTTAGTTTCTGACTCATCCTTCCTACCATCTACTGTATGCCTTATCTGGGTATCCTCAGGCATCTTAACTCAATAAAGAGCACAAATTGAAATATTTGCATTATTCTAGATTCCTTCCTCTGTCCTCTCACTAATTGGGTCCACATTGGTCACCAAACCCTGTGGCTCTTATCTTCTAACTAGTGGCCTGGTGTACAAAATTCATGCACATTAAAAGGGGATTAATTAGAGGAAATAATTTAATATTGCTATTTGCCTTTTATCTATAATAGAAGTGTCAGAGATGAAAGAAAATTAGTAAAATGTATATGAAAATCTTCCTCCTGTCAGAGTCTGGGATGCACCACGGGACCCAGAGTCAAGTCTCCGCCCACCCACATGCACCTCAAAATCATGTGAGACCCAGACCTGGCTGCACACCGCCCCCCCCCAATTGGGCTAGATCCAGACCTGGCCAGTCCCACCCTTGTCAAGCCCTGCCCGGCAGGGGACATAGCGGGGGGGGGGGGCGTGCCTTGAGGTCCTCCGTCAAGCCCCACCAGGTGGGGGACATGGCCTGAGGTCCCCTGTCAAACCCTGCTGGGTAGGGGGGCATGACCTGAGGTCCCCCGTCAAGCCCCACCAGGCGGCGGGGGGGAGGGGGGGGACGGGGCATGCACACAGCCTCAGGTCCCCCGGCCCAGCACCAGGAGGGAGGCACAGCCTCAGGTCCGCTGTCAAGCCCCTCTGGGCGGGGGGCGTGGCCTGAGTTCCCCCGACCCAGCACTGGAGGTGCACCTCCAGGTCCCCTGTCAAGCTCTACTGGGTGGGGAGCACGGCCCCAGGTCCTCTGTCAAGCCCCGCCAGGCAAGGGGGCACAGCCTCAGGTCCCCTGGCCTGGTGCTGGGGCAAGGGGGCATGGCTTGAGGTCTCTCGGCCTGGTGCCGGGGTGGGGTGCATGCCCTGAAGTCTCTTGTCAAGCCCAGCCAGGCAGGGGGACACAGCCTGAGTTCCCCTGTCAAGCCCCATGGGAGCAGGGGAGGGCATAGACTCAGGTCCCTGCTGATTGCTCGATAAGGCTCCTTATGGGAACTTGGCCTCAGCTGTGGGTGCAGCCATCTTTGTGATGGAGTGATGGTCAATTAGCATATCCCCTCTTTATTAGATAGGGTTGTTTCTCAAATATATCATTACCTACACATTTCCACTGCAGCTGTTCTCAACTCAGTTCTTGGGTTACTTTAATAACATCCTAAACTGGTCTCACTGCCTTCCATCCTCCTCACAGCTGCTTCAAGGCTTTATCTAAAGACCCCTGTAATCACAAAATTGCCACGAAGTGATTACTTCATTAGCTTCATGTAAAGATATACATTTCTCAACTAGTTATGATCTGACTACTACCTCCCTCTTCAATTTCATCTCCCCAGCTAAATCTAAAAGCAAATCATTGGACTTGTCACTTAGCACCCTGGCGTTAGACTGCCTTAATGTGAATGCAAACTTGACTTCTTACTAGGTGTGTGAACTTGCAAAAATTAGTCTAAAGGTGAAGTAATAATAGAACCCACTTCACAGGGTGGTTGTAAGAATTAAATGAGCTAATACACACAATGAGCTAGTATCTTATCTGACACATAACTTGTTACATATTAGCTACTATTATCATCAGCCCTCTCAACCCATGCATTTGCACCACTGGTTCCTTTGCCTGGAATACCCCTCACCTCTCACCGTCTGGCTATTCCTTTCTTATCAAGATTCAGGTCAGCCCTGGCTGGTTTTCTCAGTGGTTAGAACGTTGGCCCTCACCTGAAGGGTGGTGGGTTCAATTTCTGGTCAAGGGCATGTACCTATGTCCTAGGCTCCATCCCCAGCCCCGGTTGGGGCGAGTGCAGGAAGTAAGCAATAGTTTCTCTCTCTCTCTCTGTCCTCCTCCTCCCTCTCTTTCACGCTCTCTAAAAATCAATGGAAAAAATATCCTAAAATGAGAATTAAAACATAAAAGACTCAGTTCAGGGGTCACATCTCCTGGAAAGTTTTCCCTGCCCCATCCTCCTATTTCATTTGTTTCCACCGTTTCCTTTGCAAGCGTCTTTGCTCCATAACTACTGTTTGCGTCTAACACTAAACTGGGAGTCCCTAAAAGACAATGTTTTCCATTCTTTCTTTTTTTCACACAACTTAAAGACAAATTCATAATTTTTTTCTGGATGATTGCACAGAGAGCGCCCACGTATTACGAGATCCCTAAATAACTGTAGCCATGAACCCCGGGGGGAAAGGGGCTCCTTTTTCATTTTCCCGCCCCAAGAAACTCCTGGAGAAAAGGCTCAGGTCTCACTAACCGCGGAAGAATACAGGCGTTTTTGAGTCGTACTCTACACCTGAGCCTGTGACCGCTGCTCGTCTGCGCCTGCGCAGCTCCAGCCAGTGAGAGGATCCTCAGTGGAGTGAGGCCACGGAGCGCGTATTTGGATTGGGCGGTGGGAGACAAAACAGACGACGCCGGAATGACGTCAAACTGTGCAAGCGCCGGCGGCTTTGCCTCGCGGTGGCTGCTGGGAGCTGCACGCCTTACCTCCCTTTGCCTCCTCCCCCTTCTCCCGTTCCCGCCCCCTCGCCGCTGGGCTCCTGGCGTGACTCGGCACTGAGCGCCCCGGGAGCAGCTCCGCGACCGTCGCCGCCTCAGTCCAGGCCTCGGCCTTCTGAGCATCCCCCTTCCTCTTCAGGTCCTCTTCTCCTTCAGTTTCGCAGCGGGCGGCGTCGCGGCCTCTCTTCCTGGCTTCGAGAATGGTGGGAGTGAAGCCGGTCGGGAGCGACCCGGATTTCCAGCCCGAGCTGAGCGGCGCCGGCTCCAGACTCGCCGTGGTCAAGTTCACCATGCGAGGGTGAGGCCCGAGCCCCGTGAGCCCTTCTGTCCGCTGGTGCTTTCCTTTCACCCTTTCCGGGTCCCGACTCCCTTGTCTCGTCCTGCTCTGGAATGTCTGGCTCTGACCGCAGCCCCAGGCCGCTGCTCAGTTAGGCCTCAGCTCTTGGGTCTGGATCCCCATTTGTGCACGGGCGGAGTCACTAGCGGGAACGGAGGCCAGACTGTCCCCAGCCCAGGAGATACCCGCCAGCTCATTTTGAATACTTAGATGAGCCCTGCTCTTCAGGTGGCCCGCCTCTATTCTTTCTAGTCTGAAGCCTCCTACATCCGCCCCTGCTCGTGTCTGTTCCTTTCTTTCCAGGGAACCAGCTGTCACTTGCATCTTAGAAACCCTGAAATCTTAATTTACTGAACACTTTGCTACTCTGAACCACCTACATTTCGCCTTTGGAAGCTTCCCGTGGTGCTATCCAACTAATCCGCATAGTGCTTAACCCAAAGGCTCAGCGAATGTATTTTAAATTAAGTTAATGTTGGGTCAAGGTGCTTTTTAATTTCTTAACCTTTTTGTTACTTGTTCGGTTAGTAGCTTTGTAACTTAGGCATCCCTGTGTATGTGATTTCATGTGTGAACACAAAAGTTATAGTAGGGTATATAATACAGGTAGATAGGTGTCCAGACATTTGGGTTTGATCATATAGACTCCTTTTTTTTTAACCCAATGATTTAAGAGGACAGGGATCTTTTAAAAAATATATGTATTTGTTTATTGATTTCAAAGAGGAAGGTAGAGGGAAAGAGAGAAACATCAATGATGAGAGAGAAGCATGGATGGGCTGCCTCCTGCACGCCCCCTACTGGGGAACGAGCCCTTAACCCAGGCATGTGCCCTTGGCTGGAATCGAACCCAGGACCCTTCAGTCCACAGGCTGGCACTCTATCCACTGAGCCAAACCGGCTAGGGCAAGGACAGGGATCTTGATAAGCTGTTCACTGGCCTTGGTAGCTCTTAACATGATTTATGGGTCGCGGAGCTGGTGGATCTTCCATATTTGTAGGTTGTACAGTGTTCCTGTGTGAGAGAGACATGTTGAAATTAGGCACCCAGAACCAACATTTGAGCAAGTGTGTCTATTTACTGACCCTTGTGTATGTCAGTGTCTAGTTATAAGGTTTAGAGGTATCAACTTGATTTATCTTGACGCCCTGACATTATTTACACTTATGCTAACTTGGAGAAATCTATGGCTATCACTGTTTATGTGATACATTTTATTGCCCAACTAACTATATAAACAAGGCAATATTTTGAATCCCAGAGCAAAATGTGTTTCACATCTACTGAACATGATTCAATAAATGTTGATTATAGAAGAAATGATGTTAGGATTAGATAGTTTTAGGGGATGGAAAATTGCAGATAGAGATGAAAACCAGTTACGACTTTTTTTGGACAATGTCTCTTATACAGAATTGAAAAGGGGTAGTACATTGACTTTTATATGGTGGAATAGAATATGCATTTGACATATGGACTTTGATATTTATTATATTGAAGAGGATGAAGATTTTGTATATAAAGACATATCTAAGAGGAAGGTCAGAATTCTACAAATGTGCCTTCCTAGATTTAGCAATTTTGTAATGTCTATGCTCTTACTATGGGGGAGTACTTGTACATTTGTTAAGGACCTAAGCCAGAGTTGGAAAAGAGAAAAGACGATTTTATTTACTTTTTATTTTTAATATATTTTTATTGATTTCAGAGAGGGAGATGGAGAGAGAAACATCAATGGTGAGAGAGAATCATTTGTTGGTTGCCTCCTGCGTGTCCCACACTGGGGATTGAGCGAGCCCATACCCTGACAGGGAATCAAATTGTAACCTCCGGGTTCATAGGTCTACACTCAACCATGCCAGCCAGGTGGGAAGAGATGATTTTAACAGTGCATATCATTTTTAGTTCACTTTCCTCATTCTAGTCAGTGGCAGCACTTATACTTTTATCCCTCAATGATAGAGTCTTTTTTCCTCCACCCCCTTACCATAGCAGAAGAGATGACAGAGCAGTAAGTTACTGAAGTGAGAAAAGTGGGGAAATGTTGCTATTAAGGAAACACCTCCTTCAGCAATATATTACCATTTAACCATAAACATAACTGTAGACATTGATTGGTAAAGCAGTTATTTACTTTTTAAAATAATTATTTATTTTTCACCCTCACCTGAGAATGTTTCCTTTGATTTGATTTTATTTGAGAGTGGAAGAGAAGAAAGGAGGAGGGAGGGAAGGAGGGAGGGAGGGAGGGAGGGAGGGAGAGAGAGAGAGAGAGAGAAACATTCATGCCAGAGAGATTGGTTGCTTGCAGCACTCGACCTTCACCCACCCTGACCTTGACTGGAAATCAAACCCACAACCCTTTCGTCCAAGGGTTGATGCTCTAACCACTGAGAAACCCGGCCAGGGCTATTATTTACTTTAAAAAAGGTATTTTGATTGGATGAAAATTTTGTTTTCTTTGTAAAAACTGAGAACAAGTAAAATAGTTGAATTTAGATAACTTTTAAATTCAAAAGTATTAGGTAATATTTACAAATCTGATAACGTCTTTGCCTTTAAAGTTCTTTTAACATTTTGGCCATTAATACTTTCCTACACCAACTCTATGCCATTGTGACTCCAGATTTAAATATATTGGCATCAGTATTAGACCCTCAAACATCAAACTATATCAAGTTAAATCATGTAAGAAACTTCTTAGATCAAAGTTAATGTCCCATTTTAGGCCAAGAACATAGTTTCCTGCAACACCTACTTCATTTCCTTTCCAATCCTACTTTAAAACCTTTATTCCTTATTTATCATTCCCATGCTTTAGCTATCCTGTCTATTAATTTTATTAAAACACTATAAGATTGTCATTCTTCCATTGAGAATCTTCAGTGGCTCTCTAGTTTTTTTTCTCATTTTTTTATAGGTAGTAAAATATATGTAACATAAATTTTACTATTTTAACCATTTTTAAGTATATAATTCAGTGGCATTAAGTACATTCACAGTGTATTACCATCACCACTTTCTATTCCCTAGAATTTTTTCATCATCTCAGATAGAAACTCTACCCTTTAAACCAGTGGTTCTCAACCTTTCTAATGGCGACCCTTTAATACAGTTCCTCATGTTGTGGTGACCCCCAACCATAAAGTTATTTTCGTTGCTACTTCGTAACTGTAATTTTGCTACTGTTCAGAATCGTAATGTAAATATCTGTGTTTTCCAATCAAAATTACAGTTATGAAGTAGCAATGAAAATAATTTTATGGTTGGGGGTCACCACAACATGAGGAACTGTATTAAAGGGTCGCCATTAGAAAGGTTGAGAACCACTGCTTTAAACAGTAACTCGCAATCTTCCCTCACCCCCCTTGCACACAAACTGATAGCTTCTCTTCTACTTTCTGTATTTGAATTTACCTCTTCTTGGTACTTCATATAAGTGGAATCATAATATTTGTTCTTTTGTTTCTGGCTTTTTACTCTTAGCACAATTACTCTTCAGGGAAAGCTCATTTTGGACTGGATTTCGGAGTTGACTATTCTAGTTATGGTCCTGCCATCAACTAGAGTGGTTGATCTTGAACAGGTCATTAAATTTTCTGGTCTTCAGTTCTCACTTACTGAATAAATGTGTGGTTAGGTCAATTTAGAAGTTTTAGTTTTGTAGGTTTGGTTCTTAATGAATTGCAGAAAGCTAGTGGGGTTGCCCTCTCTCCCTCTTTCTCCTCTCCCTTTCTAAATAAAAGGCAATGTGGTATTGATGCAAGTATATCTAAATAGTCCAGTGGAAAGGACTAGAAGTCTGAAGCCAGGATGATCAGAATTTGTTTTATCTTATTTTATGTTTTAATTGACACAAGTTCTTCAGAGTATAAGGTAGTACAATCTTTGGTGTTATTTTACCAACCATCGCTTTACTTTTCTCACAGGTGTGGACCATGTTTAAGGATTGCCCCAGCATTCAGTACTATGAGTAATAAGTATCCACAGGCAGTTTTCTTGGAAGTAGATGTACACCAGTGTCAGGTAAGGGAAAGGAGGCCTTTTTTTTAAAAAAAACAACACACAATTATTTACAGATCTGTTTGAATTTCAACATTAATATCATCCTTTGTTTATCTTCTCATGTATATATTACTCCTTTGAAGATAAGAAAATGTTATGTTGATAATGATTATTATAAATGCCCATTATGGCTGCATTAATTAAGAAGGGTAATTCAATTATTAATAGCTTCTGAGTTCGTTTGTATTAGTAGCTTTCTGATATAAAAACTAATATTATGTTGTTAAACTAATAGGTCACCTGCCAATTCTGTATTTTTTTTTTACATTTCTTTATTTTTTGCTAGAATTATATCTTCTACTACAGAGGCATTGGCTGATTAGAAAGCTGTAGCAGAAAATTCTTGATTATACAGGATGTGGCAAAAGTAGGTTTACATTTGTGAGTATGTGAAACAGTTTATTCTTGTATTATTATTTATTGTATTACTTTCCATGCGAACAACTGTAAACCTACCTATTTTTGTTCCACCCTGTAGTTTGATTTGCATTGATCAGTTTGTAATCTTAGCTCCAAAGCTGCATACTCAGCAGAAACTTTAAAATGTTGGTTACTTTTGATTGAACCATACTGTTGTATATAGATTGTCCTGATTACTTAATTGAAATGGCTGTGTGATAGTTCCGCATTTTCATATGTAGAAATATGGAGGAGTTGCTCCTTCTAGCACTAAAAACATAGTCTTTAGCTCTAAGGGACAGCACTATGGCTACTCTGTGTGTGTGTGAGGCTTTGTTACATTTCTGAGTGTGGAAATCTTTTAGAATGTTGTATAGTTTGTAGTTAGTAGTTTGGGGATTTGGTTAGTGTAAACCCTATATTAACATTCATTATTTAGTGCCTATGTCACATGCTACTGGACTGTAATATTGGCTACTAGTTTTTATTTTTATTTTAAATATATTTTTATTTATTTCAGAGAGGAAGGGAGAGGGAGAGAGAGACAGGAACATCAGTGATGAGAGAGAATCATTGATCGGTTGCCTCCTGCATGCCCCACACTGGGGATAGAGCCTGCAGTACGGGCATGTGCCCTGACTGGGAATTGAACCAAGACTGGGTTCATAGGTCGCCCACTGAGCCACGCTGGCCCGGCTTGGCTCTTATTTTAAGTATTCACCATCTCTGATAATGGAAGTGCTTTCTTCTCACTTCTGGAGCTATGCTGTCCTCTAGTTACATATTTCACTTCTTTCTCTACTCTTTTATTGTGGATATTAGAAAACTAGAGGCCCGGCGCACTAAATTCGTACCCGGGTATGGTCCCTGCGATCACCGCCATCTTCCCCAGCTGCTCACAGCCGGCCCCGCCACCTGCCACCACCCATTCCCGGTTCCCCATTCGCCATTAGGTGATCGGTGCTTGACGGCCAGGGAAAGGGACCGAGAGGTGGTCAGAGAATGACTGGTCCAGCGGTCATTCTGGTCATTCTGCTGTTAGGGTCAATTTGCATATTACCATTTTATTTATATAGGATTTTAAATTACATATGCAGCTCACATTCACGTCCTAATGTTTTATTTCTTTTGGACAGCACTGTCTTTTATGAGGTTTAGAGAAGACATCTTTATGGAAATTTTATGCCTTTTTTAAGATGATATGATGGTACAAATTCATAGTATTTGAATATGTAAGGTGATACTTGCTTTATTGTTACCTTTATAATTCTCATAAAGCAGTATTTATTAACTAATTTCCATTTAGTAGTTAATTTAAAAAAATATATATTTCATTGATTTTTTTACAGAGAGAAAGGGAAAGGGAGAGAGAGTTAGAAACATCGATGAGAGAGAAACATCAATCAGCTGCCTCCTGCACACCCCCTACTGGGGATGTGCCCGCAACCAAGGTACATGCCCTTGACCGGAATCAAACCTGGCACCCTTGAGTCTGCAGGCTGACGCTCTATCCACTGAGCCAAACCGGTTAGGGCTCACTAGTTAATCTTGTAAAAATTGTGGAGTTGGAACAGAATTTGAAAAGATCAGAAGGCATTTCTATAAGAGTACAACTGGGTGAGGATTGCAGTGCAGAGGATGTTACCTTAGTTTCATGGTCAGCTAGGCTACTGTTTTTCATATGTGTTTTTTTTCCTAGCACCAGTGGTTTGTGCTGACATCAGTACTCATTTGGAAAACAGTATGTAGTTATCTAGCATTGTAAAGCAGTCTTATAAATCAGCTAACTTGTTCTACTGTGTGAAGTATTTAATGCTAAAACTGATAAAAATAGAGGGCTGTTCTTCATTGTGGATGTAAAGCTAATAATATAATGTAGTTGTGACCCAACTGGTAATGTAGTTTAGGGAATATACCTGCTTTTTCTTAAGTAGCTATTAGGAATAAATTATTTTACATGTCTTTAGTTCATGATATTTAACTTCCATACAGATACAGAGTAAATATTCAAAGTGATTCAAGATTGTTTTTAATAATGCTATCTAACTTGCCACTTCTAGGGAACAGCTGCCACCAACAACATATCAGCAACACCTACGTTTTTGTTTTTTCGAAACAAAGTGAGAATTGATCAATATCAAGGAGCAGATGCTGTGGGACTAGAAGAAAAAATCAAGCAGCACTTAGAAAATGACCCTGGAAGTAATGAGGACACAGATATTCCAAAAGGCTATGTATGTAGACTTACTAGTGAAATCATTGATATGCCTTCCATTTGCATAAACATGAAAACACAGTCAATTTTACTTATTTGGTAAAAGTAAAATTGACTGTGTTTTCATGTTTACCTTTTGCTTGCTTAAAATACTTCCAAATAAGAACTTTAAAAGTAAACTCACTGGCTGACTATTGGGATTTGTCTATATGTGTGTTATAACCTATTTTCCATCCTAGACTTTTCCTAAATTTCTCCTGCTAAATTTCTGTGTCACTTAAAAAAAAAATCCACTTTCTTAACTATTTTAATAGCCATTTTAAGACTTAAAAATACATTCTTCCCTCAAAAAGTAATGTGCCAGTTCAGTGGTCAACAAACTGCGGCTCTTTGGCCCCTTGAGTGTGGCTCTTCCACAAAATACCACGTGTGGGCATGCACGTACAGTGCTATTGAAACTTTGTGGCCCATGCACGGAAGTCGGTTTTCAGCTCTCAAAAGAAATTTCAATCATTGTACTGTTGATTTTTGGCTCTGTTGACAAATGAGTTTGCCGACCACTGTGCTAGTTTATTGATTTTGTTTTAGAACCAAAAATGACTTGAGTATTTGGTATGCTTTTCTAGTTTTAAGAGTAAATTGTTATTCTAAATAATAACTTGAAGACGTAAAAGCTTAAAATACATTGAAAATTAATACGAGTAGTTATAATGGAATATGTTGATATTTGAAAGCTATTTAAGAAGTAAGTAAAATTCAGAAGTAGCACTTTATGATAGCTGATTTGCGTTTGCAAATTGGTAAATAAAGTTATTAAAAGTGTTACCTCAAATTAACGTTAAAATATGAAAGCATGTACAGTGAGTACACTAAAGCAGATCTGTATTATGGGACTACAAGTCCTTTATGTAAGAGAATTTATAGTCAGGGAAATATGAGAGATTCTCTCTGTGTGTGTAGGTGTAGTGGGGTTGTGTCTTTAACATGTACTGACATTAATTATTTTTAGTTAGGGATGTGCAATTAATATTTATTTTAAATAGAACTGTTATATAATTATTTGAAATAGTAATATCTGGTTAGAAAGTATGAACTTGTTGTGTAAGTTAGGGTTGTGACACCTTTTGGAAATTTTTGAAAATCATTTAAGTTGTAAATTGTTATGTTCACTTCTTTGTATTTTTTACCTTTTATTACTAAGGGTGTTTGCATGAACATATCTTAAGAGCACAGTAGTCCTGCTGGTTAGCTACAGGGATACTTTTTTACACATCAGCTTAGTGTGATATCAGCGTTTTGGCCTCAGGTAGGAAAATAAGCAGGAAAAATAAAGTTTTAAGAAATAAAGTAATTGATTTTCATGCAAATGTTGTGAATACACTGTGAAGAGCTATTAAAATATTTTCATTTTTTCCCGTCTGATACTAATCAAGACATGAAAAGTTTTGAACTATGTACATCTTAACAGGGTTGTTAAATATTTAATATTGGTAATGTATTCCCAAAAAACATTTGTCCCACACATAAATAGAAACTTAATGGAGTAAGAGACATTGAATGAAAACCATTGTCTTAAGTAGATTTAAATATAAGCATTATAAAAATGTATTGACAATTTTAAAATACAATTTTTGGTTTCTTGGAATAAAGACTTTTAGTCATTATGTTTTAATACTAAGAGGCTGTACCATTACTTATTTTATACATGCCATAGTTTTGAAACTTCTAATTTGACTAGAGCCAGAGTAAGTAACATACATGTATCTTTTAGGGGAGTTTGAGATACTGCAAAAGATACTCATAAGGTTAAGAATCATAACAGATTCTTACTCAGAAGTAAGGGTGTTGTGTGAGCATAAGTAATTTTTGTAAATGTTTATTGAAGTTGGGAATATTTAAAACATATCTTTTCTGTCTCATAATTTGCTAAGAGTATATAGTATAGATTCAAATAGCTCCCCTCATGCCTGATCTAAATCAAGTCTTTCTTTCCCAAAGTTTGAATGTGAGGCATTCTGGAATTGAACTTGCACTTGTTCTGAATCTTGAGGCTTATTAGTATATTCAAGTATTTCGACCTTAGAACTATTACGTTTTGGTCTACAAATTTGTCATCATTTATCAAAATCAAACCAGATATTAAATGACTCTAATTTGTATAGTTAGTAGATCTTTCTTTAATCAAAAACTTGAAGAATGGAAAGGTTTTTGTAACTTTCTTTGTATCTCATGTTGGATTTACCCCTTCAAAAAAAAAAATGGAAAAACAAAGTGAAACTTACTAAAAAACAAAACAGTTGACAGTAATACTACAAACACATATACCCTTCACCTATATTCATCAGTTATAGATATTTTAAGGATTTTGCTCTGTCTTGATATCTTTCTGTATTTAATTTTTGCAAAAGCATTTAAAAGTGAGTTACAGACATCATAATGGATCATCTCTCAGTATTTTAGCATGTAGCTCTGAAGAATAAGGACGTTACTCTGCATAACCATGATATCATAATCACTCCTAAGAAATTTAATATTGCTACAGTATCTCTAATGTACAGCCTACATTCAAATTTCCTTTATTATCTTCAAAATATACTTTATAGTTGTTTTCTTTTCCACGCAGGATCAAATCAAGGATCATGCATTCTATTTAAGTTGTCAGTTCTCTCTAATGTTGTTTAGTCTAGATACTTCTCTGCCTTTTTTTCCTTTCATGACTGCCTTTTTTGAAAGTTTAACCAGCACCAGTCTAAGACAATAGCCACTAGGTGCAAGTGGCTATTAAGCATTTGTTATGTGACTAGGGCAACTGAGGAAATGAAAATTTATTTTTATTTACTTTTAATTAATTTAATTTTAAATTGCCACATGTGGCTAATGGCTATCTATTAAACAGCGCAGGTCTAGACCATCTGTCTTATAGACTGTCCCACAATCTGGATTTGTCTGCTTATTTCTTGTGACTCTTTATTATTGGCAAGTTGTTACATAGACAGGTGATATTTATTTCCCACAGCATATTGTTAGAATATGTCAGATGGCAGTTATGTCAAATATACAATATAATGCCTATTTATTTGAGATATACAAAGCACTTCAATGCAACTGTTTGAATGTAATTGTTTTGTGTGCCCCATGATACATAAATCTAAAATCTATTTAAAATTATCTATCTAGTTTACTTTCATCATTAAGGTATTGGAAGTATGACTACAATGTTGTCTTCATGCCTGGGATCTTAATCTGAGATGTAGTATTGAAGCTGTACCTCAGTAGGATGGAAGAACTAAGCATTTAAAAGATTTTGTTAAAACACCCTTTCAACCCTAGCTGGTTTGGCTCAGTGGATAGAGCGTCAGACCGCGGACTCAAGGGTCCCAGTCAAGGGCATGTACCTTGGTTGAGGCAGCTGATTGATGTTTCCCTCTCATCGATGTTTCTAACTCTATCCCTCTCCCTTCCTCTCTGTAAAAAAATCAATAAAATATATTTAAAAAACACACAACACCCTTTCAAGGCAAATACTCATGAAATTCAGCATGCATCTCCAACACTTTGCTCTATAATGCTCCTTTTTTTTTTTACCCCACCCTTTTTGAGTTGACCACAATATGTTATATTGAGTTATATATTTTAACATTTAATGTAATGTCATATTTAATGTAATAGAAAATAACATTTTGGCTTTGAAAACATTTAGGCTACCACAAGAATAATTAGGCTCTATTCTAATGGTTTATTCCTATATGAAAATTATTTGACATATAAAAAGTTTTCAGAACTATTTATACATGCCTTAGTTTCTCTGGATAAAAAATATGTAATACTCTTTGATAGAAAGGTGAACATGTAACTGATAATACTTGATAAGCTTTAAAAATTGTCCCTGTTTAGTAGATGAAATTGATAATTTTATAGAAAAATACAGTTTATCAAAATCAACTCTTCCAAAAGCAGAATGCTTAAATAGACCAGTCACTGTAGAGCAAATAGAAGAAATAGAGAAACTAGTAAAAGAGCACTTTCATAAAGGCCAAGATGGCTTCACAGGGGAATTCTACCAAATCTTAAAGGTCAGATAGCCTAGTGTTACTGCAAGTACTTATTAAGGCCATATAAGAAGAAAACTTTCAAATTTCTTTTGAAGTACGTATGATATTGATCCCAGAATCTGATAGTTTGCACCAAAATAGAAAGCTACTGACCAGTTTCAGTTAGGAATATTGTTATAAAACAATAGTAAGCAAAATCTAGCAATCCAGAAGAAAAAAAATCATGATTTCATAACATGCAAGAAAGGTACTTGACAAAATTTACTACTTATTATAAAGCATTCACTAATATCTTAATGGAGAAGCACTAACGGCATTCCCACTAAAGTCAAACAAGATAAGGATGGCCACTGTCACATTTCTTGGCACATAGTGTTGGAAATATGGCAATATTAGCTAACAGGTACATAGGAATATGTTAAATGACACCACAGGGAGGCAGTCAGCAAACACTCAGAACATTAGAAATGTGTAGGCTAAATGACTGGAATAAGATATTTAAGAGACATGTTGCCTAACCAACCGGTTTGGCTCAGTGGATAGAGCGTTGGCTTGCGGACTGAAGGGTCCCAGGTTCGATTCCGGTCAAGGGCATGTACCTTGGTTGCGGGCACAACCCCAGTAGGGATTGTGCAAGAGGCAGCTGAATCAATGTTTCTCTCTCATTGATGTTTCTAACTCTCTATCCCTCTCCTTTCCTCTCTGTAAAAAATCAATAAAAATATACTAAAAAAAAAAGAGAGAGACATGTTAACTAAATACAGCCTATGCTTTATTTTTTATTTATTTTTTAAAAAATATTTTTATTGATTTTTTTTTACAGAGAGGAAGGGAGAGGGACAGAGAGTTAGAAACATCGATGAGAGAGAAACATCGATCAGCTGCCTCTTGCACAACCCCTACTGGGGATGTGCCTGCAACCAAGGTACATGCCCTTGACTGGAATCGAACCTGGGACCCTTGAGTCTGCAGGCCGACGCTCCATCCACTGGGCCAAACCAGTCAGGGCACAGCCTGTACTTTTTTAATCCTTATTCTGAGTCTAGCAATCCTATATAATAAAAGCCTGATATGCAAATTGTCCCCTCGACTGAGAGTTCAGTGGCTTGCTATGACATGTGCTGACTACCAGGGGGCAGCGCAGAAATTGGCGGGTGTTGGCGACACTCTGCAACCTCTTGCTACTACCTGGGGGTGGGGGTGATGGGGATGGAGGTATGGTGAGAATGCTGGCTGTCCACCAAGTTCACTCTCACTCTCCCTGCTACCCTCCCCTGGGCTTAGGTACCAGGCGCCCACAAGGAGCCCACCCTGCACCCGCACAGCATCTTCTGGGTGAGCTGGGCTGCAGCCGCCAGGACCATAGGGGCTGGTTGGGCTCCCCATGGGTTCGCGCAGGAGCCAGTCTGTGAGGCCAGCCAGGAGAGAGCACGCAGCCCACTGCCCCCGAAGATGCGGCACTGCTGGGCGGCCCAGAGGCTCCCACTGCACCCTCACCCATGGTGTGAGGTGCTTACCGCATCTCCGCGTGGGGACTCGGGCACAGTGACTCAGGCAGAGAGGGTGTGCGGGGACCCAGAGGCCCCGGTGCTGCCCAGAGCCCAGAGGTCAGCTGAGAACTGTCCTTCCATGCCAGACGCTCACACTTCGATCGCCGGCTAGGCCTAGGGACTGCACCCGTGCATGAATTTTGTGCACTAGACCTCTAGTACAACTATAAAACATTTGTGAAACAATTAAGGAAATTTTTTTTTTTATCCCTTCACCTTTTTCAGATAATTGAGGATATTTAAACACTTATATTTGATGATTTTTTTAAATATATTTTATTGATTTTTTTACTGAGAGGAAGGGAGAAGGAGAGAGTGTTAGAAACATCGCTGAGAGAGAAATATCGATCAGCTGCCTCCTGCACACCCCCTACTGGGGACATGCCTGCAACCAGGGTACATGCCCTTGATTGGAATTGAACCCAGGACCCTTTAGTCTGCAGGTGAACACTATCCACTGAGCCAAACCAGTTAGGGCATTGATGATTTTTTAAATAGCATTTTTTGTTTTAGTTGTGATAATGATAGTGAGGATTTAAAAAAATGAGTTCTTACCACTTAGAAATGCACACTGAAATGTTTATGAGTGAAATGAAAAAAACCTAAGATTTACATGAAAATGATTGGGAATGGCCGAGGACTGGTTGCAGGGTAAAGATGAAATAGGAGTGGGCATGAATTGATGTTTATTGTAGCTAGGAGGTGGGTACCTGGAGTACTAATCATCTTTAATGTAACAGGTTTAAAGAGTTCATGGCCACAAGAAGAGGGAGGAAGGATTCAAATTTTACAGATATTTTAATTTTGCATACTTTCCATTGTTAAATACCAATATTAAAAAAGTATCAGTCCATATTTTATGATCTTAGTGTTAAGGACTCGATTTCTGATACCTTATTAAGTGGGCTAAGCCTAGATTTGGCTTTAATAATTAGAGGTAGATCTTAGTCAGAAATCAAATGAAAGGATTATTAAAGTTTAATCACTATTTTTTAAAAAATGCATTTTTATTGATTTCAGAGAGAAAGGGAGAGGGAGAGATAGAAACATCAATGATGAGAGAGAGAGTGTCATTGATCGGCTGCCTCCTGCATGCCCCAACTGGGGATCAAGCCCGCAACCCGGGCATGTGCCCTTGACCGGAATCAAACCTGGGGCCCTTCAGTCCAACGCTCTATCCACTGAGCCAAGCCAGCTAGAGCTAATCACTATTTTAAAAGTGATAGATATTTTCTCTAAAATTGCCTAGAGAGAATTATATATTTACGTCTTTTACTAAGATTTTTAAACCAAAATCCAAATGCTTTGCCTAAAATCTTGATTTAATTTTTTCAGATGGATTTAATGCCTTTTATTAACAAAGCTGGCTGTGAATGTCTTAATGAAAGTGATGAGCATGGATTTGACAACTGTTTACGAAAAGACATGACCTTCTTGGAGTCTGATTGTGATGAACAGGTAATTGGATGTCTGAGTTAGGGCATGGGGATTATCAACATTTATGCCTGCTCTTGTTTCTTTATCGTGTTTCCATCTCCTGATTTTATGTCTCTCTTTCTCAGTTGACCACTGGTCATTTCCTTTTTAAAACTTTGATTTTCTTTGACCCCTGTCCCTGGACCAATGCAGACCCATCTCTTTTTTTCTCTTTCTGTGTGAGCTGCCAAGTGCACTAGGGATAATCGTGGAATTCTTGGGTTGGCTCCACTGCTGAGTTGAACCTTCACCACTCTTTAGTCCTTTTGTTCATTCTTACCTGACTTGCATTCATTTTATTCACCAAAAATGAGCACTCCCTATATGTCTAATCCTCACTCCCAGAAGTAAACCTATGTTGTACTTCCTGGCATTGTTGTCACAGAGGATGGCCTTGATCAGCCATCTTTCTTCTTGACTGTTATTTTCCTTAATTTACTTTCTATTCCACTGACTCTGCTTTGTCCCCATTCCAGTTCATCTTCTACATGTTTACTAAACCTATTTTTTTCCTCAATATAAATCTAGTCATGTTTCTTAAGAGTTAAATGATTCTTCATTGGCTTAGACTCTAAGCCTTAGAGTGTCAAATTCTTGCCGACTTGATGTTTCTAGCTTTTACTCTCATCTCTTTTCACCCGTGGTTCAGGTCCCTAAACATGTGCTTACTATTTTTTGACACACTATTAGAGATCAAGTATAAAACGTACTTATGTAACTAAAGGATATAGTCTAGGTATTTTCTTAGGCAGACATACCATAATGATTCTAAAACCATAAATCTAAACCCCATTTTCTGTGCTCCATCCAGATCTACCTTAACATATAACTTTGAGAAAATGGTTCACACTGTGTTCCTTGTAAATGGTGCTCTGAATATAATTTGTTGGTATTTAATCAGCAGGCCTGGCTACAACTTTCCTAAAATCTTCCTGCCAGGGTAGAAACATAGGTACCTACATCAGACACAATTTTGGCTGAGAAGAAGATAAAGCGATTGGATTCAAGTTTCTGAGAGACAGTCATTGTGACAGCGTTTTGAATCGGTTTTCTTATGTGGCCTTCCAGATTCAGTTAGTCAAATATGTTAAGGATGGAAAAGACTGTAGAGCTATAGGAATCCTCTTCTCTGGAGTTTTAGATTAAGTAAAGTCCATTTGAGGGTTAGTCTTTCCACGTACATTGTCTCCAAATTATCAAGTAACATAGGTAGGTGCTTGACAAATAAACCATCCTGGAAAATGTTAAGCTTATATGTTAGTGTAAATAGTATAAATTTTAATTTAATTGGGGAATTTTTTTGAGTTTTTAGAAAGCAGATTGCTTGCCAGTTTATAGGTCACAAGACCTTATGTTCTCATGCATAGTTATAGTTAACTAAACTACGGAGCCCAGTGTGCAATTTGAAATCTCATGGCACTGCCCTACTTCGCTCCCCGGGCCCCACAACAGCCACGGCTGCTGCCGGTCTGGCCCTGCCTCTCTCTCCGGCCCTTGAAGCAGCCATGGCTGCTGCTGATCAGGCCCTCCCCCAGCGCAGGTGCGGGGAGGCCCCTGTCACTCCGCCCCCGATGCTGTGTGTGCAACCTCCTCCTGTCCAGTCAACCCGTTATGGCGTCCCATTTAATTAGCATATTTCTCTTTTTTTATACATATATATGATTATTTCATTAAACTTGTTGTCATTCTCTTATATGAATAATAGATAATTGTATTTTCAGATGTCAGTCTAATCAAGTTACTTTCAACTTACTGTTTTTACTTATTACATTAGTTTTATTAGATAAATTAAAAAAATTTTGCCTCTGAATTAATTCCACTTAGCTGTTGTGTGTGTTCAAGAGCCCTTTGAAAATTAAACAATTATTTTCTTCACAGCTGCTTATTACTGTGGCATTTAATCAACCTGTGAAGCTTTATTCAATGAAATTTCAAGGGCCAGATAATGGTAAGTGATGGACAGTTTTTCTCTTAAAATGACTTTCTGATCTGTAGACCTGTTAGAAGGTCTACCTCTACTTTTTTTAAATAAATGTAGATATTCCTTGTTTGGGAAAGAGTGAAATAAATTGTTTTTGGAACAAAGCAAGGATATAAATGAATGGGCAGATAATGTGAGATTTATTTCTAAAATTTTTAATTTTAGAATTTAACCTTCCTCTTTATCTGAAAGCAAGTGAATCCTTTCTTCCAACTATGACTCTAAAACTCTAGGTTTGAAGCAGTCATTGTTAACGATCAAAATTAGGTGTAATTTCTTTCTTTCAAACTTCTATTACAGATGATAAAACTAAGGTTCAAGATTGTCCTATTTGTGCCCTATTAATAGATACATGTTGTTTATAGATATGATGCTGTAAATATGGTTGCACAGACTAGGCATTTCTATTTGTATTAAGTAAAGAACTTGACTTATTCACTCTTCCCACCCCTCTTTCCTCCTTTTCCTGTGTCTGTGGAAGTTTTGTTGTTGGGGTGTGCTGGAGTGGGGGGAGGGAGGAGTGAATAGATTTAATTTTTATTAATGCAACTGTGTCTTCTAAAAAGTATTTGTAAAAGCAAACGCTGTGGAAGTGAGTATTTAAGCAATGTTAATATTTTAAGATTCTTTAATCAGCTAGAAAATATGGGTTTAAATTGTACCTTGAAGTTAAAGGGACTAAGACACTCTATGAATGTGATTGTACCACTGAGCACATTCTAATTCCCAAGATGAAATTTGGCAATTTATATAATTAACCTCCTTTTGACTAATCATGTCCTAAAGCTTCCCTCTTAACAAAATGTACCAATTGTTGGCAACTAAGACCCGATCAAATGTTCTTTCTTTTATAAAACTTGTTAACCTGCATATACTGTCCGACTCCATTGCTACTTTCCCTATACCTCCTCACTAGTAGTATTACATTTACATAGTACATCTTTTGTAGTTGAGGGCAAGAACTGTGTGTATGTGGGTACATATATATGTATGTGTTTTGATCAAGAATTCCTAGAGGATAGTGCTAGCAGGCCAAGAAATGGCTATGAAAATAGTCCGACTTTCTTAGAATTCCTAAAGATGTATGTAGATATGTGCATATGTTTGTTTGTGTGTCTTTATAGTATGAATGTAATAATAAAGAGAAGAAAATATATGTTTGATTTTTAGCATTTTGTTCTACCATTTTATAGGTCAAGGTCCTAAATATGTAAAAATTTTTATCAATCTACCCCGATCTATGGATTTTGAAGAAGCAGAAAGAAGTGAACCAACTCAAGCTCTGGAACTAACAGAGGATGATATTAAAGAAGATGGCATTGTCCCACTTCGCTATGTTAAGTTTCAGAACGTTAACAGTGTAACTGTAAGTAGTATTTCATTAAGATATGATCCTTTAAGTAGTTATTTGTCTACCTGGTTTGAAATGAGTAAAACTGAGCTAATTAAATTTTCTTTTTCTTTTTAATATATTTTTATTGATTTCAGAAAGGAAGGGAGAGGGAGAGAGAGATAGAAACATCAATGATGTGAGAGGATCATTGACCGGCTACCTCCTGCACGCCCCCCACTGGGGATCGAGCCCACAACCTGGGCATGTACCCTTGATGGGAATCGAACCTGGGACCCTTCAGTCTGCAGGCCGATGCTCTATCCACTGAGCCAAACTGGCCAGGGCTTAAATTTTCTTCTTAATTTATCTGTGTGTCCTAAGGGAAGGACAGGTTGATATTTTTAAACTTTGTGGATTGTCAGTTTACTTATCTGATACATATTTGGCAACTGTTATTAAATGTTTATTCTATAACATTTATATTTAACTGAGTATATTTGTGCTTTATTATTCATACCTGGTAATGAGTGATGCATTTGTAAAATTTAGTGTACTTTTCTAGAACACTGAGTTTTTAATAATGTAGTGATCATGATCTCAGCAAAAGTGACTTAAAAAATATAATTTTATGTTAATTTGTATTGAAAAAGTATGCTGTTTGTTAGCAGTTATTAACTCCTTTGTGAATTTGGGTATTAAAACACAGCACCTGCTCTCCACCCCAGCTCTGTCCTTCAGAGGAGAGGATGGAGGGTTAGAGAAGAATAGAACACTTAGAGAAGTGGGAATCAGCACAGTCACTGAGAACAGGTCATGCCAAACTAATGTGATTTCTTTGTTTTAGTGGAACAATTCTCGTTTTGGTACGTTAGAAGAATGCTGTAACATGTGTTCATGGTAACACCTTTTGCTTTACATAGTGATGAGAGGAAGGTAGCTGTTTATTGGGAAAGCCCTTTCAACGCAGAGATTCCGATGCTTTCTCCTCTGTCATTAGAATCATGAACACAGTTATCTCATGATGGGCTCAAGTCTTTATGTACTGTGTCCTATCTCAATCAGAATTTCATTTAAGACACAGAAAGCATGTCTGTCACTTTTTGATAAAATTGAAATTGAAATGACAGTTTTGATCAGAAAGTCTAATCAAAGTCAGTGGAAGAATTTTAAAAGCAGTAAATATAAAAACATTTGTGCCTAGATTCAAAGAGCATTACAAATAAATAAATGGAGAGCTGATTTAATAGTCTACTAATTATAGACTTGGGGTTTTTCATTGATCAGCTCAGTTTGATATGAAAATGTGGTTGCCTATACAAACAACAAAGCCTGACTGATAATTTCCAATACAGTTTTTTTCTTGTAATAGTCTAGAAAATTGAATGAATGAATATCGAAAGACTATAACTGCAGAAATATTCCTCAGTGAACTACTATAACTTTTTATAAAATTTCAACAGCACTCTGCCAATTGTAATTGTGAATTTCATAGTCTTTTAGCATTCATTATAAAGGCTTTAATTTTGACCCCTCCATGCCATCACACTAAATTATCAAGAACTTATATATGTGGGTGTCTTGCCATGACATTCCTGGAATAGATGAGAATAGCAGGGCAAAGAGCGGAATTAATGGTCCTGTAGGAGTACTAGTCTAAATATAATTTGGATTAATCCTTACAAAGAGTGGAATGTAAATTTGTTAGTAATCTAAGGAAATTGATGAAACTGAGGCATTTTTATGAAAGGAAGGATTGCAGGCATTACTGTAAAAATTATTATTATTTTTTTGGTAGATATTTGTTCAGTCCAATCAAGGTGAAGAAGAAACAACAAGAATTTCATATTTTACTTTCATTGGTACTCCAGTCCAGGCAACAAATATGAATGACTTCAAACGAGTAAGTTCATTGAAATATTTAGGGGAAGTAAAAATACAATGTTAAAGAACTGCCACCAAGAGTTTTATCAGTACAGAACACAGGTGCTGTGCACAGATTAAATGTTCAGAAGCATAGGAGATATAGTTATCGTAGTATTCCTGGTGGCTGCATCTGGCAGGCAGTCTAGAACTTGAGATGATTATAAAAGAGGAAGAGTTTTTCTAGGGTTGCCAATGCTTAGAGGAAGAGGCACCCAGCCTAGCAGTTTGACCCCTGTTTTGGGGGCATTGGAGCGGTAGAACATCCTGAAAACTTTTATTCTTTTTTTTTTTTTATGGTATCCACAGATCTAATTTTAATTCAGTTACAGAAAATTTCATAAAATTGCATAACATTGGATGTCCTTATAAAACTATAAAATGTTAGCTGCTTTTACAAAATTTATAACTTTGACAATAGATAGTTTAACCGGTCATTTTACAAGTATAATCTTCCTGTCTCACAGTATAATTAACTTTTGGGAGCTGTATGAACAATCATGTACTTAGATCTGTCATATTAAATGTTTGGCATGTATAATGGCAGGTCAGAAGAAGCAGAGATTAAACATCTACATACTTATGATATGAAGTATGCTATACTGGGAATATGTGTGAGCATCAAAGACATTTTGGCTGCCTGCTTTGTTACTTTGCCTGTTTGAATTAAATGCCATTGGATTTAGCTTTAACTGTTTCTTACGTAGTTTGTTTTTAGCTTAATATTTTCATAAAATCTATTACTCTATCTTCTTATTTTCCCTTACTATTAATTCAGCTATGGTTTCATTTTTTTCTCTTGAGTAACCACTACTTTATCTCATCTATCTTCTTATTAGCCTGCCATTGATTAGTTTTTCTAATGTGCGTTATCAATTGTCCACCTAAGAATCTCTCTACCTCTTTGTTTTTAACATCCCCATCCCACCTCATTTAGACTAGTTTTTCTGTTTTTGACTACCAGATTACCTTTTGTGGTAACAACAGTGGTAGACCATTTTTGAGAGTATTTGTGTTTGTTTTATAATTTGGCTATGTGTTCATTTAACTAAATACCTTTTTACCTTATTTAAAATTATTATTGAGAAGTAGTTCTCAAATTTTTTGGACTCAAGGACCCTTTTACACTATTAAATATTCTTGAGGACCAATAAGACTTTTTGCTTCTATGTGCTATACTTATCTAATAGTTACCATTTAAGAAATTAAAACTGAGAAATTTAAAAAATATTTATTTACAAATAATAAATTTGTTGTACATTAGCACAAATAATATTTTAAAATCGAAGTATATATTTTCCAAAACAAAAACCAGCTTAGAGGAAGAGTATTGTTTTCACTTTTATAAACTTATTTTACTTTTAGCTTGGTAGAATTCTCTCATCTGTTTCTGCATTCACTCACTTTTGCTATCACAGGTTATGTAGCCTCTTGGGAACTCCATTGTACACTTGTGAAACAATAAGAGTTAAAAATGCAGATATCAATGTAGCAATGAAAATAGTTTTTAGCTTGAAGACTCCCTGAGAAGGTCTCAGGAACCTCCAGCCTGGACTACTCTGAGAACTGCTGTGAGAATAATTTATTACTATAATGAATGGACTTCCTTCTTGGTGTTCTGGACTTCTTTCGACCTGGCCTTTAATGTTCAATACATTTTAATTGGTTGAATGGTTTTCTTACATATATTAATATTACATTATGTTTCCTTTTAATAATTTCTGAGTGAGATTTATTTTGCTTGTGTAGTTATTGTTCTGAAGGGTTATTTCTATAAAGCTAATTTTATTTTTTTCAAAAATATATTATGGTAAGTCAACAACTTCAGTGTAGGAAAATTACAATAGAATTAATGTCTGTGTAACTGAAATTGGCCAGTTTGGTCCTTGTATAGAGTTGCCTATTAAAAATGATTTTGGTTCTAGTGCAGGAGATAATAGACATGTGGTATGGTATTTGTTGTTTTTGTAGTACTGTGCTAGGTACAGTCACGATCCCTGTCTAGAGCAAATTTACATAACACCTAGAAAGTCAATCAAATGACTTAAAGCTTAGCTCAAGGCTCTCTTCCTCCTCGTAGTATCCTTAGACTTCACAAAGGTTGCTGGAAGAGGACGAGAGTATTTTGTGAAGGAAGAGGGCCTTGAATAAACTTTAGTAGTAGAAATGGATGGAGAGAAAACAGCAGTGACACTCTAGGTAGAATGAAAAATAGCGTGGCATCAAAGTAGCAAGGAGCAGAATTCATTCTAGGACCAGTCATGTATGGCCCTTCATTCCCTTATTTAGTCAGTCTGGATTTTAAAGGGATTATGCATAATAATTAGAATTTAAAATTTCTAAATAGATCTGGTACATATTTTATCAGCACAGAGAAGAAAATTTTGATACCTTTGTGTGGGAAAGAATGATATAAAATGGTTTAGTGCATGATAAAATAAAATTATTTAGCATTTTCAGTTTACATTTTTATGTTGTATGAGTTGTTCCTAGATAATTTTAGTTTTCAGAATGTCATTGACCTTCTCCCTATGGTCAGTCACTAAGATGACAGAAGCTAAGAATGCTAATAAACCTTAGATGTGGGTAGAAATCTTAGACCACCTTGCATGCTATTACAACTTCATGAGGTTATACCTTTTTTAAAAAAATATATATGTATTTTATTGATTTTTTTATAGAGAGGAAGGGAGAGAGATAGAGAGTTAGAAACATTGATGAGAGAGAAACATCGATCAGCTCCCTCCTGCACGCCCCCCACTGGGGATGTGCCTGCAACCCAGGTACATGCCCTTGACCGTAATCGAACCTGGGACCTTTCAGTCCGCAGGCTGACACTCTACCCACTGAGCCAAACCTGTTTCGGCATGAGGTTATACCTTTAAGATTTGGTAGACTTGAACACACCTTCCATTTATCTGTTTTTGGCTCATACAGGCATTGTGCACAGATTTTAACATACACTTATGCTGTTTGCTGTTGTAAATGGATTCTGTGTGTGGCAGCATGAAAAGCTTGCCATCCTAATTGGAAGTAGATGTTTTATTTGCTAAAATATGCTCTTTACACCGATTGCTTAATTTTAATACAAAAGCAATAAGACATAAGTACAGAAATGAGCAAAATTGAAGGGGCTTGTGCTTCTTAGAGATTGAGGTGCATGCAAAAAGCAGAGCAGGTTTTCTATCCCCATTATAAAAATAAGACTTTTCTAAACTGGCCATTCACCATATCAGCTATTTTTGTAACTTTTCTGTCTGTTTATTTTTCAGCTTTTTTAATCCAACTCAAATGAACTAAAACCAGAAGATTTTTAAAAAATGAATATAAAGATTGACCTTGTCTCACTCCACTCCCCTCCTTGCTTCTCTGCTCATCTTGCACCTGTCTGCACTCACCCTTCCCATGTTCTCATCATTGTTGATGCAGGATGTCTACAGCTTCTGTCATCTGGATCAGCCTTACTGTTACCTAGATTTCCTCAGCTATCTTGTTCCACAAATCTCATTCTAGTTATTTTTCTCCACTGCCTTTTCATTTTGTTTTGGTTTTGGGCTTGCAACTAGGTGCTTCCATTTTATTACCATACTGTTGTTCCCCTGAATTTTTGTTGTTGTTTTCCATTCTCCCGTCTCATATTTAATTTTGTACTATCTTTGCGAAATAATATTGCAATAAAATATACATTGTTGTAGTTTCAAATTTAACTAGTTGTTGGAGACTGTTTTAATCCAATCTGAAGTTTAAATTTTATTTTTTAGGAACTATAAAATCATTTTGGAAACCAAATATTAACAGTTTCATCAAGTTCTTTTATATGAGCACTAGTGCAATATATTGATTAGGCTGTAGTTAAGAGATGTGGGTTTCTTCTTTTTTTTCCTCACTGGAACTGTGGTCCAGAAGTCATTTTGCTTATTAATTGTGGGTGTATCCTATGCTTTGCCTGCCCAAGCAAACTCAAGGCCAGTTGAAAGACTTATGGACTAAATATTAGGCTGGTTTAAAATATTAATATGGAAGAAAACTCGACTCTTTACTGAATAAATACTATGAATACCTAATTTTGATGTACCTAGACTTTTGTTTCTGTGGTGTTAATATAAAGACTGAAAAAGAAGTAAAAGAGCTTTACATTTGGGTAAGAAAATCCATATTGGAATGTTACATTTTTCTTTTTTTGCAGAGAATACACATTGGCAAGTTGAGAGCTATCAACCTGTGAAACAGTATGCAGATTTGTGTCTTCTGTATCACATCTGCTAAAATGTTAATTTTTAATATTAGTTCTTTTTGTTTTTTGCTTAATCTAATAGCTCTGTGTTGTGTTTGATCCCAAGTGATAACAGTGATCAATAATGCTTTCAGTGTCTATCTGCTTGAATTCATTTGTCATACAAATAGTTCCATCTCCTCTTCTTTTTTAGGAAGTCTCCTCTTGGCTCTTAAACCTGAATTCCTTACTCCCATCCACACATTCTTTTCTGAAACTATCTCTTTAGCATCTGTCTGGCATTTTGGACTTGCTAATACATTGTTTCCTTGGATCAGAGAGGAATTCCTTTCAATTGATAAAAGTGATTTTACTTGAGGTGGGGAAAACAGCAGTTTAGCATTAAGTGATTGCATTTTCAGTGGAAGGGGTGTTATAGTCTTCTCTCATGAAAGACATTGACCCAACCATGTTTTATTCTTAGACCAGACATGTATTGAAGAACTTTTTGAGTTTTCCTTGATTCAGATACTGCCATTTGGAAGAGAGTCAATTTAAATATGGAATTTACTTTTACAAATGTATATAGAAATATTTTTGTATAAAAATACATATTGAATAGCTTGCAAGTAGATTTCTTTAGAGGTATTTCTACTGTAAGAATACATTATTTAATGATAAACTAGGTTTGAAGTATATTATTAAATTAGAACATAGTTTTAGAACTTCCCCACAGAGAATTTGTTTTCCAGAACTGTTGGTAGTTATAAGAAAAACAAAACAAAACAAAAACTACAAAGAAAACAAATAGAACTGTTGGTAGAAAACAAGTTTATTCTTTGTATTTTTATGCTGCCACATTTATAGCAACTAGGACATTTAAACACCTCTCTAATAGACAATTTTTCTAACCATTGATAGAAACAAGATTTATTCTGTACATTTAAAAATATATATTTTATTGATTTCAGAGAGGAAGGGAGAGGTAGAGAGAGAGACAGAAACATCAATGATGAGAGAGAATCATTGATCGGCTGCCTCCTGCACATCCCCTACTGGAGATCAAGCTTGCAACTTGGACATATGCCCTCATTGGGAGTCAAACTCAACCTCCTGGGTCATACATTGACGATCTACCACTGAGCCACACCAACCAAGTTGTTCTTTACATTTTTTTATAGTACATTTATAGCTGTCAGAGTTTCTTTTTTTCTTGCCACCAGGGTGTCTGAAAAATAGAAACTAGGCAAAATTAGTCATTTTTAGTGTTTTATTATATGTCTACATATTGAGAGAAATGTCTAGAAATCTGTCATTTTGGATGTGAAGACAAGTTTAGCATACTCTTTAAATTCTAGATTATTTGTGTTTGATTTCTAATTGTCTAAAAATAGTATGCCAAATATGTTTCACTCATATAGCATTCTTTTCATTTATTAACTTCTCTAAACTGTCAAACTTGTTTTGAAAAATTGCATTACATTTTCTTAAAACGGTGTTGGAAACCAAAAATAGCCTGCATGTGGTTTATTTTTAATTCCTTGAGGCTGGAAGGGAAGGAGGGTCACAGTGTGTTTCAAGAATAGAAATATACTGCATGCCAAAAAAAATGCGGGGATAAAAATTAATACCCGGTTTTAGAAATGATTACCAGTTAATATTGTTTAATATTATTTTGAAAATAACCCACATTTCTAAATAAAATGTACATATAAAGTTATTTTTATTTTTCTAGGTAGTTGGCAAAAAAGGAGAAAGTCACTAAGATACAAAAGACACGGGAAGACCACATTGCAATCAGACCTACAGCTCCTGGATGACTGCTTGATTCTCGCCAGACTGTCACTATTCCATTCATTGCCATTACCAATAAATCATTGCTTTTGTTCCGATGATATCACTAGTGTTTCTATTGTAATCTTGATACGTGCAATTGTAAATAAAAGTCACTACTTTTGCCAAGCTTAATTTTTGTCATTCTAAATAAGTATTTTTCCTTTCCACTTATTTGAAAATTGGCTGACTTTGGATTTTAGAAGAGACTTAAGTGTCAGGTAGCATATTGAGCTAAAGCCAGTTTCTCCTTTCAAAGGAGCACCACTGTTTTGGGAAATTAAGTATGTGTGCCCTCATGTATAGACATAACACAGCAGGTGATTTTGATAAATGCACTTGAAACAGCTAACCATGTTCAAATGAGTAAAACCTCGTGTTTATTAAAATACATTTTGGTACCTGGGCTATAGAAATTACTCAAATTCTAAAATACCAGAAATAAAACAAGTTTAATGAGATTTAACTGTTCTCACCTAAATTTTTTAGTTAATAAAACCTCATAGTTTAACTCTTCCTGGGTAAACTTTTTCTTATAAGTACCACACACTAACCGATTGTGCAACTGGCGCTCCGGTAAACTTTTTCTTTACTAATAGAGGTATGTTGTAATTTGGCAGTAGGGAAAATACAGAACTCAGAATTCATGAAGCAACGTGAATGATTATCTTCTAATCAAGTATTTTTTTTAACTACCAAAAGATACAGTGTAAATATTCAGACTTGGTTTAAGGTTGAAAATGAGTTGGCCAAAGGTATATGTTTAAAAGGTCTTTCACAAAAGGCTGGCAAAACAAAACATCTGTTTCTTATTACTTTTTTATACCTTAAAACTATAAAGTATTGGTAAATTTAATTTTTAATTCCTCTTTTTAAAATTAAAATAATATTTTAATTTCTCTTTAAAAACAGCGAAGAGTACCTAACACTAATAGTTTTTAAATTTCTTTTGTTTTTAGTGATTTCAGAGAGAGGATGGGAGAGGGAGAAAGATAGAAACATCGATGATGAGAGAGGTACTGATCAGTTGTCTCCCGCACACACCATACTGTGGATCAAGCCCGCAAGGCACGTGCCTTGACTGATAACCGAACCAGCCACCTCTCAGTGCATGGGCAGATGCTCAACCACTGAGCCACACTAATAGTTTTCATTCAATTAATTAAATAGTACATTTGAAGACATTTTTGTCTAGGGATATGGTAGAGATATCATTTTTGTCTTTGTGAGACCAATGTGTTTATACACGTTTCTGAAAAGAAATATGTATCAGTTTTTGTATTAAAACAGTCACTTTCTGAAACTCCAGGGCTATTAGATAATGTTTAGTTCCTTCTAATGTAAGCACATTAACTGGTCTGGTAATGTCTATACTAGTATCTATGTATTTCATTTTTATCTTGCCTTGGGTCAAGTGAAGGCAGAAGGGCAAGAAATAAAAGTTTATAACACTCCTTAATATAGACTATCTCAGATTAATCACATCTGAAATTAAGGATTACATTAATATTGAGATTTGTTCTACCTTTTGTACATTTCATCTGTTTGAATAATTGTTAAAGTGCCTATCTGAAGTATTACTGACCTCTATTTATACTTGCTAACTTGAAAACCCAATGAAAGTGATTTGATATTTGTAAAGGATTGGGCATCAGATTTATATTGTTTATGTGACTTCTATAACTCAATTGGTTGCATTATAAAATCACTCCATAATTCAAATTGTAAATAGGGAAAAATGAATGTTTATAGGTAACTGTAACATGTTTCACTATGGGAAGTTTTACAAATAAACATGCATAGTTGACATTATTTAAATTACCAAGCTGAAATGCTGATGTTTTCTCCTAAAATAGTATGTGTGTATATATATACATACACACAGATACAACATATACTGAATTTTCCAGATGAATAAGAGCATTTGAAAAATGTAACCCTAGTTATTTTAACTGAAGCTATCCATTAGATGTTTTATAGAAAACTAATAGAGTTATTGTTTGTTTTGTTAGACTTGAGCAAAAAAATTCTCAAAACTTTTCCCTTGATTTTGCATATTTTGTTTTTTAAAAAAATATATTTTATTGATTTTTTTACAGAGAGGAAGGAAGAGGGATAGAGAATTAGGAACATTGATGAGAGAGAAACATGGATCAGCTGCCTCCTGCACACCCCCTACTGGGGATGTGCCTGCAACCCAGGTACATGCCCTTGACCAGAATCGAACCTGGGACCCTTCAGTCCGCAGGCTGATGCTCTATCCACTGAGCCAAACAGGTTTCGGCCATATTTTGTTATTTCACATCAGGATGCATTATCTTCTAATGAAGCAATAATGAAATATCCTGTCCATAATAGAAAAAAACTATTTCAGTACAGGGTCTTTGCCGGCAAGAAGCTGCTGGCAAGAGTAGCACACAGGCTGCCACACTCTCATGCCCTTGGCAGGCATTTATGATTCATTTTGTCCAAATTGTCCCCCAGGTTCATGGAGGTAGCCACTTAATTTGTTGGAGTTGACATGTGACTTGAAACCTATCTGACATCTTTGTCTCAAGGCTTGAGGATATATACTAATACTTTGCAGCATTTTTAGGTATGCTGTGATTGTACACCTCAGCATTTTATGTATGGCTGCCTTTAATACACGTGATGGGCTTTTTTACCTAAAAAAGATTAGCTCTCCCCATGTTCTTAATGTCATATCTTAATACTGAAGTAAGAATAAAACATTGGAGCTTAGAAAATTAGTCAGCTTACACCCTATCCTCTGTTAAGTTTTAAAGAATGAAATAAATTTAGGGCTTACTCACATTGTATTTATATAGTTCAGTTTGATGGACCAAGTTTTGTGAAGGTATACATTTCTTCTGGAATTAGTCATTTCTAACCTTAAGACAAAATTTTTTTTAAGAAAACTACCAATAAAATTCATTGAATGCCTTTTAAAGGAAAACTTGGAAAAATGTGTGTTCACACAGCTTTAATACTTCATTATTAGAGGTGTTATGCTGCATTTTATGAAGTTTTCCAGTTTATGTATGTTTTAGACCAGTGGTCGGCAAACTGCGGCTCACGAGCCACATGCAGCTCGTTGGCCCCTTGAGTGTGGCTCTTCCACAAAATATCTGTGCGATTGAAACGTGCAGTGCGATTAAAACTTTGTGGCCCATGCACAGAAGTCGGTTTTTGGCTCTCAAAAGAAATTTCAATCGTTGTACTGCTGATATTTGGTTCTGTTGACTAATGAGTTTGCTGACCACTGTTTTAGACTATACATATAGCATGTTTCTTAGGTAAATGAATTTTAAGATATTAAATACTTCCCCAATTAAGCCGCTTGCATAAGGAAATACATTGATGTCATTTTAAGCATATTTTCACATCAGGTTTTATTTTTAGATCAATACTTCCTAAAAAAAATATGCCCAGCAATATAAGAATAAGTGGGCAGAGTGGAGATATTACAGGCTAATAATATTACATTTAAACTTTATGGCCCATGTAAAATTATTAATTGGAGAATGTGTAAATTATGCCCATAAAATAACGTAAAATTTGGATTTGCAACTAAAACTACACAGCTTGCAATAATATTAAAATCTTATATGCAACCCTAAATCTGCTAGAATATTTCTCCTTCCTCTACACTTGCTATGCTCTATGAGAAGTTTTATTTAAATTATGCTACTTAGCAGTAGGATTTTTGAAGTTTGAATCTCTGTTTCTACTTGGAAGCTGTGTCACTTTGAGCAAGTGACATTCTTAGAAGCTTGAGTTTCTTGGTCAAAATAGGAACATACCTCTTAGGCTTGTGAAGATTAAGTGTGCATAACTTGGTGTTTAAAACAAGGATACATACTTTCCCTCTGTACCCTGTTGTCCCATCTCACTGCCACTGTTTTTTAGTCTATCATTTGTTGTTTAGTATAATGCACTAGCCTCCTAATTGTCTCATTCCCTCTCACCTGGTCTCTAATGTGTCCTCCATGGCTCCTGGTTCTTTTTCCTTATCTGGGTCTTCATAATCTGATCCTTCCCTCTCCATTTCCCTTGTGTGCTGCACTGTACTAGCTGTTGCCAGAATGTACCCTGGTAACTTGATACCTTCCTCCCACCTACCTTATCCACCTGATAAATACCTACAGATGTACAAAGCTCAATCCAATTAAAACTGGTAGAGAGAAGGCATAATGATCGTGTCTGCCTTCTCTGTTGCCATAGTGCACTGTGGTTATTTCATTCTGGTACTTAGCAAACTACTTTGTAATTATTTCTAGTTTTTTTAAATTTGATTTCAGAAAGGAAGGGAAAGGGAGAGAGAGAAACATCAATGATGAGAGAGAATCATTGATTGGCTGCCTCCTGCATGCCCCCTACTGGGGATTGAGCTCACAACCTGGGCATGTGCCTTTGGTTGGAATTGAACCCAGGACCCTTCAGTCTGTAGGCCGACAATCTATCCACTGAGGCAAATCTGCTAGGGCTATTTGTAATCTTATTTGCTCTAACAACTTATGAGCAGTACTTGGATTTTTATCATCAGTAAACACAATATTGAACACATTTTCAGGTTCTAAGCGGAGATGCTTAAGTCTCAGAGTGTAGGATTTTGCAGTTGAGCAACTTAAGGAAGAGAATTTAGCAGTAGTAAAGGAAAAGTGCATGGTATGTACATAGAATGAGAATTGAAGAGATTTCTCAGGTGGCGGTGGCGGAGGTGGGGGGGCCGGCCGGGGGGAGACAAAACTGGCAGGGCAAGTAGAAACCATATCATGAAGCCTCTCTTGCCATGAGAAAGATAATCAGCCTTTCCTTGGTTTATGGGAGGAGAATCTAATTGCTCAAGGGTTTTACCATTGGATGTAAATATGTTAGTTCTTAGGAAAAGCAGTACATTAGGAGGATAAGTTGACTGGTTTTGGATACATTTCTTTGAACAATGCATCTGAAATGCTTGGCTTTCAGATGGAAATTCTAGAATGTAATTTTAGAGTTTAGGGCTAGAAGTGGGGAGCCAGGAGTCATTTAGGAGATGAAAGTTGAAATAGGTGAGAATATAAAGGGCAAGGGGGGAGAGACTAAGACACACATAATAGGGAATACTAATAAATATTAAGGAATTAGCAGAAGAAAGGCCTGGAAAGCAGAGTTTAATTGAGCACAAATAGAGAAGAAAAAACAGGAGGAGTTGGTAAAGTGGTAAAGGAATTCCAGAAGGAATAATTACCAAACTTAAAAATGTTGAACTTAGGGCTACCCAATTGTCAGTCCTTCAAGTTGTGGAAACAATCTGTAGTCTTCAATGATAATTATTGATTATATTAATATTCTTTTGGTTGAAGGGGGACTTAGCAGACAATGATTCTGAAACCCCTCTGGCAAAGAAATGTAGAGACTTTCTGTAGTCTTCCATTGAACAGTTTCACATACTATTAACAAAGCCTGGGAACTGGTGGCAGCCTTCCATAAAAGAATATGAAACACTGCTCTGAAGTTGTCATTAAAGGCTATAGTCTTTCCTTATAATCAGTGCTTTTTCTCCTGTGTTTTGTTGGTAATTATAAATTTTGTTCCATCTGTCATTCTAGGAAATTCTTTCATTGACTGCTTTTATTCTCTTAAAAGTTGTTAATTTCACAAAGATGATTCCTCTGTCCGAGTCCTTGATGTCGCTTTAGGTTCCCTGGTAATACAATTTCTAATTTTATAGGGAGGACTGAATATGTAAGTTGTTAAAACCTGCTTTTCTGGGTTTTCGAGTACAGGAGTTCCCGCCCACCCCCCAACCACAGGTTCACATTCCACAGTTTCAGTTACCCACAGTTAACTGTGGTTCAAAAATATCAAGTGGAAAAATACAGAAATAAACACTTCATGAATTTTAAATTGTGCTCTGCTCTCAGTAGCCATGATGAAATCTCTTGAGGCCCTGGAGGTGACTCATCCTTCTGTCCATCTCCACACCGTACATGCTTCTCTTTGGTTACTTAGTAACGGTCTCAATGGAGATATTGCAGTGCTGGTGATCAATAGCCCTTATTTTACTTAATAAACCAGGGGTCCTCAAACTTTTTAAACAGGGGGCCAGTTCACTGTCCCTCAGACCGTTGGAGGGCCGGACTAGAGTTTTAAAAAAAATATGCGCACTGCGGGCCTGGGACAAGTCAGCTGCTAAGCAGGACAGGCAGTGGCAGCAAAAACACCTGGCGGGCCGGATAAATGTCCTCGGCGGGCCGCATGTGGCCCGCGGGCCGTAGTTTGAGGACCCCTGTAATAAACGATCCAAAGTGCAAGAGTCGTGATGCTGTTACAGAATTTACCAGGTGACCGAAAAATACACAGGGGTACTTGAAGATACAGGAAAAAACCATTTATTTTCAGATGTTTCGCATGTACTAGTAGTGACTCAGGGGAGACTGTTTCTCTCCAAATCCTGAGCAAACCAATACGGAGGAAGCTCTCCCTTTATACCCTTTGGTTTCTTTGTCCCCCAAATATGGATTGGACTTCCAGACCTTTCACGGGCTTTGCAAAAAGCCCCATGTGTTGGGATGGGGTCGTGAGACCACACCTAAAGGTCTGGCCTGGTGCCAGCACTGATAACCTCCTCAGGGGGTTGTGTATGGTTCATGGTTTATGGCCTCTGTAAAATGGGAGTATTTAGGTAAACAGGTCTTGCAAGACCAGATAATTAAGGAAGGGGCAGTGACTAGACTATAGGCTAACAGGAATGTGCATTAGGGATACAGAGTCAGGATGATAGCATCCCCCCTCCCCACCCCCAAATGTCTTATTTTCCTCATCAATGCTGGCAATTCGGATATGCCACAGAGAAGCTGTAAAGTGCTTGTTGATGTTACATCACAATGCCTAGCTCACTTACTTCATTGCATCACCTAGGAACTTTATCACCTCACATTATCACAAAAAGGGTGAGTATAGTACAACGAGATTATTTTGAGAGAGAGAGACCACATTCACATAACTTTTATTACAGTATATTGTTATAATTGTTCTTGTTACTGTTGTTAATCTCTTAGTGTGTCCAATTTATAAGTTAAACTTTATCATAGGTATGTGGTACATATTGGAAAAAGCATAGTATAAAGAGGCTTTAGTACTATCCATGGTTTCAGACCTCCACTGGGTGTCTTGAAATGTTTCCCCTGTGGACAAGGGGTGGAGGGGGGGACTGTAACTGGGCCTCCTTTCCTGGGTGTGATGGGGAGTTGCCTTCCCCTGATCGCCAGGTTACCTCTCGCCCCTGAGGGCTCCCAGACTGTGAGAGGGAGCAGGCTGGGCTGAGGGCCCCCCACCCCCCACATACACTGGGCCTCTAGTCCTACATAATAAAGAGGTACTATGCAAATTGACCCACACACCCTTGCATCACAGGATGGCTACCCCCATGTCATCACAAGATGGGCGAATCATGTCATCACAAGATGGCCGCCCCATGTCATCACAAATGGCTGCCACAAGATGGCTTCCACCATGTTGCCACAAGATGGCCGTCCCCACATTGTCACAAGATGACCGGCAGGGGAGGGCAGTTGAGGGCAACCAGGCCTGCAGGGGAGGGCAGTTAGGGGTGATTGGGCCAGCAGGGGAGGGCAGCTGGGGGCAATCAGGCTTACAGGGGAGGGCAGTTGGGGGTGATCGGGCCAGCAGGGGAGCTGTTAGGTGTCAATCAGGCTGGCAGGGGAGTGGTTAGGGGGCTATCAGGCTGGCAGGCAGGTGAATGGTTAGGAGCCAGCAGTCCCGGATTGTGAGAGGGATGTCCGACTGCCGGTTTAGGCCTGCGGGATTGGGCCTAAACAGGCAATCAGATATCCCCTGGGGGGTCCCAGATTGGAGAGGGTGCAGGTTGGGCTGAGGGACACCCCTCCTTTTTCTAAGTGGCTGCATCATTTTATATCCCTGCCAGCAGTGTATAAGGGTTCTTGTTTCTCCATGTCCTCACCAAAACTTTTATTATATGACTTGTTGATTCTACTTATCCTAGTAGCTGTGAAATGATATGTCGTTGTGGTTTTGATTTGTATTTCTCTGATGACTCATGATGTCTAGCATCTACTAATGTGATTATTAGCCAGTTCATTGACAAAATTGTCTTTAGTGTAAGATTTTTTTAGATCCATTAAAAATTGAGTTATTCATATTTTTATTATTGAGTTGTAAGAGTTCTTAACAGGAGCTAGAGTGATGTTAACAAAGCGGTGGCGTAGGAATTTCTCATGTTCATCCCCCACCCCCAAACATCAATATGAATAACTCTCCACACTCAAAAATACCTTTACAAGAGCTAAGGCTTCCAGGTGAAAGATTATAGCACCTGAGTGAAGCACAGACATAAGAAAAGATGCACTGAGGAGGGTAAGAAAGATACATTCACGCTACCCCATCACGCCCTGCCCCCAAGCCTGGGTAGCCCAGCATGGAGAGGGACAGTTTTTCAATGGAAGAAGGAGAAGAATGATGTGAGCACTGTGGACCTCAGAGTCCACCTGCCCCACCAGCAGGCTGACTCCTGGCTCTAGGTGACTCCGTGTGGGCTCTTGTGAACCCAGGCCCCTGGCTCACTCACCATGATACCTTCCATCTCCAGCTGCCCTGGTAATTCATACGGCCCCCAGCTCCCAGTGGGCTCCTGCAAACCCAGGTTTCAGGTGGACACCTGTGAATCCAAGTCTTGGCCAGGCCAAGTGCCAGGCTGACTACCAGGGACCCAGGCTTTGGACCCCCCAGCACCAGGCTGGCTCCCCATAGGCCCAGATCCCCAGCCCACCCGGGGCCAGTCCAGCCATCAGGGACTACAGACCGGCTCCTATAGACCCAGGCTCCTGGCTGGCCCTACACCAGGCCTGCCCCAGCCTCAAGGCCACCTCCCATGAACCCAGGCTCCTGGGCAGTCCTACTGCCACATCTGCTCTCAAAGACTCAAATGTAGGCTGGCCCTTGAGGCCCCAGGTTACAGGCCAGCTCCCTGGACCCCAGGATCTAGGCTCACCCTGGTGGCAGGCTGGCCCCTGTGTCCCACGCCTCAGGAAGGCTCCCATGAAACCAGGATCCAGGCTCCCTCAGTACTGGTCTGGCCCCCAGCCACTGAAACACTGGGTCTATCCCAGGGATCCCAGGGCCTGGTTGGCTCCTGTGGGCCCAGGTTCCAGGTCCACCCACACAGACCCAGGTCCCAGGTCCATCAGGTCCCACCTAGTAGACCCAGACTCTAAGCCTGCCCCGTGGACCAGGCACCAGGCTGTCCCCTGTCTCCTCAGGCATCAGCCTCCCACCCGCTGACTCGGGCACCAGACCTGTGCTCAAGGACTCTAGCAATAAGCCTGCAGTGGACAATACCCGCTGACCCACACAGCGTCTCTGGATGAGCTGCCTGGTGAAAGGCTGGCCCCTGAGTTAAATATATAATATATAATTAAAAAATATATGTAATCTGTATATTTAAATTCAACAAACCTTAGAATAAATCAATAAAGCCTCTTTGATTTTGAGGTAGTGAGTAGATATGCCTTTTCATGATTACTTTCCTATTTACCAGAACCAAGAAGTGAGCAAACTCAGTTGGAGTTTTGCCTCTATTATCAGGGTGAGGAGATATTTCCATTTCACAAGGGGCACCGTAGGTAGAGAGCCACATTTCTGATACCCATCCTGCTGGCGTCAAAGCCTCAGTCTGCCTGCGTGTCGTCGCTGGCACGGTGCGTCCCCTGTGCCCGGGAAGCCCGTGCTGAGCGGGGATTAGAATGCCAGCATCTGATGGCCAGGGTTGCTTCCTGCTCCCCCTTGGAGTCCTGACAAGAAATGACCTTGTTCAATCCTGCTGAGCTTCCTAGATTTACTGGGCTTATGGCAACACATGGGAAGGAGATTATGTTTATTTTTAAAACGTTAAAAAAAAATGTAACCTTCCCAAGGCCTTTGTGGTGTGTGTGTGCAACAACACAAACACACACACATGCGATGTATGTATAATCACTTCTAATTAACTTCAGCTCTTCCTGCAAAACTAAGTGTGAAGTCTTAAAGACTTGTCAGCTTCTCCGCCTGTGAAATGTATCTACTTCTAATTGCGAATAACAATGCATTCAAGGTTAGCTATAAATGACTCCGATTTCACAGGAACCCAATGTCCTGAAACTACATTTGAAGATGAAAACATTTATGCAAAAACATTTTTGTAGTATGCTTATAGATCAAAATGTAATTATTTATGCTTATCCAAAATGTCTTTTTTTTTTTTTTACCCCTAAAGGAGGATGTTTTCTGGCATCTGTGAAAAAAATAGATTTGATTGATTTCAAAGTAAGCTCAGATATAAAAGATACACAGCAGCAAAGATGCCGAAAATAAAGATGAGTACATAATTATCATGGATTGCTAAATGAATCCAGTTTACAACTTCACAAAGTGAAATATTCAAAGAGCAAATATTAAATAAGATTATTGTCCACCCTCACCCTCCTCCCGCCCCACCTTGAGTTGCTGTCAGAGTACTGGAAACTCTTCCAGACTTCACCACTAGATGTCAGGAGGAGTCCGGTGAAATGCAGTAGGCAGTCTTCCTGAATACAGTCTGTTACAGAACCTTTTCAAGTTTTCCCTAATTTTGTAGCTAATTTGGAAAGGAAGCAATTTCCTCTGGGGTTCTGTGTCAAAATATTCACCATGGATTAATTTTAAGTAAGATATTAGAAACTATTAGAAAATGTGACCGTTTATCCAATGCGGGGAAATGAACTTACTAAAGCCTGGAGAATGGCATGTGCATGTGGATGCTAAGCTGCACTATGGTTAGCTCAGGACCCCCACGCCTTCCTTTCTTTCTGAAACAGACCTGGGCTTGCCAGCTGTGTTGTCAGCAAGACTTCCTAGGATTGCTCATAAAATTAGGCTAGTGAAAGGAGCTTGATGATCAGGTGAGAGTCTGCATTTGAATTTGAGATCCACTAATCAAAGTCATTCTGCAGGACTAGAAGTAATGGACTGAAGTTTATTTAGAGTGAGAATCTGATTCAATGTAAAGAAGAACATCCTGAAAATAAAATAGCCCATCATTTAAATACTGCACCTTATGAAGCCGTAATTACCACTGGAAATATTTAAGAATGGCCCTCAGGGGTCCAGAGAGAATCCTATGTGAGGTGGGAAGTGGGGCTGTGACCTCTATGATCCTCAGATCCATGAGTCTACACTTAGTGATGATGATTGCTCAACAACCAGGAAGGCAGCAAGAAAAGAGTTGAGAAAGTGGGCTTAGGTAAATCCAAATAACAATTTGGCTTACTTAACCAAGGAAAACCAAGTTCCTGAAGCTTCAGCGAGGAGGTGTGCTGGTGGGTGGGACTCTGCCGGGGAAAAACTGCTAAGAAGGCGCATGGGACGGTGGCACTTCCAGAATTCCCTCCATCCCAGCGACTCAGCTTTTTTTCTCCCCAGGGCCTCAAAACTTCTGCTAACCCAAACTTGATCTTGACTCAATCTTTAAAAAGTAAATCTGTGAGTAACTTAAGTGACAATCTTGTCCATGTGTTGCATTCTGTTAGGGAACAATGCCTCAGGCGAAAGGACAGACCTGATAGTCCGCCTGGGAAAGGGACTTCTTGGCTGGCCTGTAGGGGAGGAAATGGGCCCTTGCTTGACCTCCTAATATTTGCATTTTCTGCCAAGAAGATAAACCCCAGAATATGGATGGTCTTTGAAGTTAATGTCATGTGAACTCCAGGTATTGATAAAAACAAAACAAAATATTTCCACATATTCTTTGTTCTTAAACAAACAAACAAACAAACAAAACTACAGCCGAGCTATGACTTAAGGTATAGTCATAGAGATCTTGAGGTATAGTGCATTACCCCAGTATGTATCAGGAGCATGACTTGATAGTCTATCCAAATACACCCAATAAATGCCAGGTTTTATAACATCTTTCTAAACCCAGAGCTTGGTAAAATGTCACATGGATTTATAATTTCCTTCTTATACCCAAAGTGAAAAAGATTTACACATGCTCACATTGCCTAGGTGTGCAGAAGTTAAGTGCTGGACTCTTTACCTGGATTCTTGGCCAGATATTAAATTAAATCCTTTCTCTTCTATTCTTCATGGACAAAGATCACCCACAGTATCACAGGTACTTAGAGCTGGGGTGGGCCACAGGGATAATTCAGCCCAATCTCTTAATTCCATAGATGAGAGAAATGAGGCCCAGGGTGACGTGTTCTGACCAGAAGCTCACTGTCCCTCCACACTGTCTCCTTCCCAGAGGGTGAGTGCTGGAAGCACAGAGAGACATTGGCGTTGACCCCCACACACCCTTTCAATGTGCCCTCCAGGAAATCCAGAACAAAGCTCCCTGGGTGGGAGTGGAAATAGGGTTGATTGCCATCATCTACTTCAATGGTCCTTTGTATTTTATCACCAAGGAATGAATGTATTTACTGCCCTCCATAGTTGGCCCCATGGTTTGAAAACTTAGGTCTACAAAACAAACCCCATTTGTTAAGTATGCATTTATTTTCCTATTAAAAAAGCTTAAAGACAGGCATTGACTTTCTGACCAGCATGAAAGGCCAGAATAATGCAAACCCAGTTTACTGTCAATAAACTCGGGTGTTTCAGCCTGAACAACCTTCCAAAGGATCTCCTTTAGGAGTATTGGAATGTAGAAACCAGCTGAGGGCCTAAAGGCATGGAGGCTCAGGGTACTCACAAAATTCCTTGGCCTTAACTCCATCAACACCGCTCTCTGAGTCACCCGTGAGTCCTCATGGAATAATAACTGTGAGGTGAGGGCATGACCTAAGCCACCGTCATCTTGCACCTAGATTATTGCAATGGCTCCTCACTGTCTCCCCTCTTCCACCCTGCCCCCTAGCCCTTGAGTCTATGTTCAATGGAGCAGCTGTTAATGCCATTTAACAGTTCAATGCTCCAAACCCTGAAGTGGCTTCTCATTTTACTTGAACAAAACCAAAGTCGTAACAATGACTCACAATTCTTCACCCCTCTCCACTCTGGCTCTTACTCCTGCCCTGCTTACCCCCTCATTCCCCTGACTTTGTCTCCTACTCCTTTCTTCAGCTCAGCTCACTGGGTTGAGTCACACTGGTGGACCTGCTGTTTTTCCATCATGGCAGCAACAGTCCCAACTCTGGGCCTCTGTGCTAGTCCTTCGGACTCTAGAACTCTCTTCTCCCAGATAGCTCAAAGCCCAGGTCCACATGCTACCTGCTGACTGACCTCTCCCTGGCCACCCTGTCTAAAATGTAACACCCCTCTTCCTACTGGGAACTCCTCAACACCAATTCCCTCACTTTCCACCCCTTTTCCCTGCTTTATTTTTCTCCTTATCAATATCTAAGAAGCCAAATATTTTACTTGTTTATTGCCTCTCTCCCCTAACAGAATGAAAATTTCATGAAGACAGGAATAATTGTTTACTGTGATGTTTAGTGCCTAGAAGAATACTTGGCCCATAGTTAGCACTCAATACATATTTATTGAGGGACTACATGAACGAACACAAGCCCTCTCACTATATCCCGTTCCACATTATGCTATGATCTCCAGGGTTTCCAGGCAAAGTAGTGAGATACTGCAGTAAGCTCTAGGTGCAACATTTTATTGGAAATCAGGCAGAACTGGGTGAGAAGCACGGGGCTGACCAGCCAGGCTCATCTTGTGACTTTGGGCAAGTTGTGTAACTTCTCTGTGCCTTGCTGTTCCCACTTTATAAATGAGAAAACTGATGCTGGGCTTAGTTTTTTCACAAGGTTTTGTAAGACTGAAATGAGACAAGACATATGAGCACTTTGAAGAATTTTACATCCCATTCAAATGTAGGAGGCTATTGTCTTTCCCAAGATTTAGTGTACGTTCCCCAGAGACTAACGAGAACTTCTAGTGCTGAGAGAGAAATATGCAAAGGAGGGGGGAATAGGGACATGGCATGCTGGGCCTGTGAAGTCCCAAACAGGGGTCATTTAGGAGAAGAGAGTGTTGAAGGTTTGTTTTCTGACTTTACAGTGGTGCCTGGGGAGGTAAATTATTCTTGGCCCAAAGCAAATTAGGCCAAATGATGAGGATTGGATCACATTCTAGTAATGACAACAACTACCACTTTACTTTCTATTATGAGTGCCACACTATGGGCTTTAACTGAGTAATTTAATCCTCATTGCACTCTGAGGTAGGTATTATGATCTCTGCTTTATGGGACAAAATACCGAGGCTTAGAGAAGTGAAGGAATTTCACAGAGGTCACACGCCTAGCGCCTGTGGTGTCAAACCTGCCTCCTTTCTACCTGCAGCTCTTCTCTCCATTGATTCTCAGCCAAGTCACAGAAGAATTCCACCCCACAATACTAGATACAGAATCCAGAATTTTAGAAGGTTCAACCTCATGTTCTTCCTTATAATCAGCATGTCACAATGCAGTGCATAGTCAAATGCCACATTTCATTATTCTCCAGTATTTGCATTTGTGTTCATCTTGTCTCTTTAAATGCTTTGAATTTCTCACACTACTTAACCTAGTTTGGGGCATGCAATGGGTCTTCGATGAATTGTGTGGTGAAATGGATTGAGTTTTTTGAATGCTATTAAACCACTACATGACTTTTCTGGGAGACTAGAATTTTAAGTCTTTTCAATTTCCTTCCTCACCCCTCCCAAAAGGAAACAAACATTAGACTAGGGAAGTCAGTGAGGAAGAGAAGGTTCCATCTAAAGATATTTTATAAGAGTGAATCGATGGTGATGATCTTGACTTTTATTTGCACATCTGAATAGACTCAGTAAACAAACGTTCAAGCCCCAAAGACATTGATGTATCAATTCGTTTTTATACATTTTCCAGCTTAGAAAAGGGAAGTTATTAATTTTCCAAAATGTGAAAATATATAAAAAAGGAACGGATCTAATTTTCCACCCAATTGTATAATTCTGAGATATTTATGCTTTAAGGCACCTCAAATACACTTGAACTCTGGAAAAAGATAAGCCAACTTTTAGAGAACTGACATGTTTTCTTCCTTCTACAGGATTGTGTTGGGAAACCACCACAGGTTATTATAGTCTAAATTACCGCTTAACCTAAAGGCCTTTTAACTGACTTAGAAAATGATTGCCCACAACTTGGCATTGAGAAGCTTGAAACCACAGAAGACGTAAACGAGAATAAAAGAGGAAAACAGGATGTAATGAAGATGTTTATATTCATTCAAAAGTCTGCCGTGTATATTTAAACAGAGGTTGCAGCCACGCCTACCTTTCAGGTTCCTTAGGAAGTTTTCTGTTGAAGGGAGAGGAACAGGGAGAAGCTATGTTCTTCTCCATCTATAGGACCTATAGTGTGCTCTCCAACTCCATGGAGACAAAACTTTAATTTAGATGTACTTTTTGCCAAAGGACATGCTATAGTCATTGACAATTCATCTCACATTTCTTCTTTATTTTCTCATTGTACACTATGGGAGCAACACATTATTTTTCCACAGGTGGAGAAGTAATGAGGTAGACTGTATATGTATTCCCCCTCTCTTTTAATACTTCCTTAATATGAAAGTCAAGTGATATCACTAACACCGAGTAGGATTTTAGTAACTGTTTTCTGTAGTACATGAGCTGATTCACATATACTACATGGTAATAGGTTTCAATTAGTATACATTTATAAAAGTTCAGGATGCTAGCTTGTCAGTGTTGCACCATACCCCTAAACAACATCTATGATATCTGAAAGAAAAAAAATCACTAGCAAGCTAGGTGGAAAGGAAGAAAAACAAGCAAGAGACATTTCTTACTGACTTTAATTAAAGAACTTTTGCAAATCACTGCTTACACCTTGGCCTGTACTCTGTGCAGTCAGCGCTGGCTTTTAATTTGCTTTCAAGAGCAGTTCAAGGTGTGGATATTGATCTATAAACCCTTGATGGTTGCTCCCTGGGTACCAAGCTACATCTCTTTGTGTACCATTGTGACAGCTGAGGTCAATTAGAGTGCTGGCTAACAATCCTCACCTCTAAACACCCTGAAAAGCTGTCCTTGATAACGTACCCTCAGCTCCCAAGGCTCCTTTCCTGGATGGCCTGGGTCAGAAAGAATTGCAAAGCAAGGCCACAGCCAAAAATCTCCGTTCCAACCACCCGGCTTCTCTTAGGCCATCTTACTTCCTCAGGTTGGATACTAACCCATTCTTTAGAGCTTAATTGATTTGCTTCTGGGCATCATGGATAGTTCTTACTGGGACTGTCTCCCATAGTCCTTGGAGCACACAGTCTGGACGCCAGTGACGTCAGTGCTACTCAGAGCATGGTCCACCAACCAGCAGCCGCATCTGGGAGTTTATTAAATATGCAAATTCTTGGCCTCCATCCCACACCCACTAAGTCAGCAACTCTGGGGATATGGTTATTAAACAACTCTGTAGTTTAATAAGCTGTCCAGGGGATCCCAATAAACACTCAAATTTAGGAACTGCTGGTACACATGATGATTTCAGGAACTGTGAGAACTCCCCCACGGCCCCCTTCACTCCACACCATGTCAGCCTCCCTCCACCTGTGGCACACCTGAATCTTCATCAGACTAACATCTTCTCTTAGTTTAAAGCTTTGGATCCTGCAAGATGCAAATGCCTATGAGCACTTTAAGCTGTCATCAGTTATTTATATCTTCTCTGAACAGTTTCATATTTTTCTGGTTTTAATAGAGAAACGGACTCAAGATGCTGACCTTCAGGTGGGGAGGGAAGCCCCAGCTTTTGAGAGGAAAATAGTGCAGCCAGAAGGGAGCAGGGCACTGAGTAAAAACTTCCTTTGAGTTATAATTTTATTCAGCGTGAACTTTATGTCTTGTTCATCTGAGAAAATTTTCAGAGGAATGTCAAGAGGCTAAAAACTCCTGGGCAAATAGCAAAAATATTGAAGGATCCAGCATACTAACCAAGGAAGAGATTTGCTTAGAGTTAGAAAAGTGAAGATTAGTCAGTGTGTCCCCCAAATTTTAATAATGAGGAAGAGAACTGAACATGGAAAGTGGAATGGGACAAATGGAAGGGGAAAATATTGTCGGTCCAGAAGTTTACTAAGCAGTCTCTGAAAGCTTTACTTCCGCCATAGAAAGAAAAAGCCTACACAGGCATACCTTGCAAGTGTTGTGTTTTCATCAACATTGAGGCAACACCCTCCACCAGCAAAATCATTACGACACACTGAAAAGTCAAATGATGGATAGCATCCTTTAGCAATTAGGTCTTTTTCAAATTAAGGTGTGTACATTGTTATTAGATATGATGATGTTGCACACTTACTAGACTACAATATAGTGTAAGCATAACTTTTAGATGCACTGGGAAACCCAGAAAAGTTTGTGGGACTCACTTTATTGTGATATTCTCTTTATTGCATTGGTGTGGAGCCAAACACAAAATATCTCCCTGGTATGTAATCACATTTCAACCAATATCACAGTCACTTGTATTGGCTATTACATAGGGGAGTTTATCTTTTTCTCACTGGGTCTCATTGAGAACTGAGCAATTGTCTTAGGAGGAGATGGCTGGCTTGGTGGGCAGAGCCTGGACAACAGAGACAGGGAACCTGGCATTCTTAATTCTAACTCCACCATCAGTTCTGCCAAGCCTGGGTTGAGTCTCTTAACCTCTCTTTGCCTGTTTCTTCCTTGTAAACCAAGAAAAAAAAACATTCACCTGCCCCTCAGGGGGACTCTGGGGGACCGACTGCAGGTGACAGGACTTCCCTTTTTGTTTTCAACGTGCCACATGAAAGCTGTTTTGCTTGTCGCAGCACTATTTTTGTCTGGTTTCTTACAGAGCAACCTTTAATGACGCTCTAGAAAATCAATTCTGTTTGTAAATGCTATCAAGTAATCACACAGAACTCGAGGCTTTAACTTCTGAAACTGAAGTTGCACAATAGGAAATTGCCAAATGTGGAGACTGTAGGAATTTGAACATGCGCAAGCGCCTTGTGTTGGATAATAATGGTATTGAGGAATGTGCAGCTGTTTGTATGGGAGTGAGTTGTCCCTGTCCTTGGAGAGCAAGGAATGGCAGGAACTGCCTCTAACTATTGTAATCTACAAGATTATCCCATTAATCATACTTGTCTCTGGGAGTACCTTTGTTCTAACTCGAAGTGTTGTTTCTCCCTTGATGCATCCCATGCAAGAAAGATTCTAATTGAAAACATTATGGGGACGAATTTCAAAATGTTCTTAAATTCAAGATGAGTTTCAGCTGCCAATGGAAGGAAACTGCACACATCACACGCTGATCTAATTACATTTTTTTGGTTTTTCTGTTTCTTCTTCTTTTTTTAATGTGTTCTCATCTGTGACGATCTTTTCCTTAGGTAGCTTTTCTTTAGGTAGCTCTGATGCCTGTGTTCTTACCCAGACAAAATGGCTAAGTGTTCCAGGCCCATGGGCCCGTAGCCTGCCTCTTCTCTCCTTTTCACGCAGAATTTAGCAAGACCTGGGAGATGCAGATTATTTCGGGGGCAAAAATTAAAAGCATGTTTTAAAAATGAGAGTCAGATACACCAGGATGGGATGATAGATTTTTATTAATGACACAATATCAGAGACATTAGCCCAGTTGCGGCAGTATTTCAAAGCCCAGACAGCTTCCTCTTTGGCAGCTGGTATGACTCTTCGTGCTGCGCCTGGAGCTTCCCCCCACTGAGAAGCTGTACAAATTTGAGGGTGCATGTGTGTGTTTCATCTCAATACCTGCATAAGAATATGTTACTATACTGGTCCCAGGAATCAGAAATATGCCACATGCATTTGCATATGTCTCTATAATCAATATAAGAGCTGTCTATATTCACACACTCACATACCGTTCACACAATAGATTTTAATATAGATCAGAGCTAGAGACCAAATGCTGACAGCAGGGAGAACAAATAATAAATTGATTTATTAGCTTACACTTAAAGCACAGGAGATAACTTTTTGTTTAGCTAACAAGTTCTGCATTGATTACAGACCAAAAGTGACCTCTAAGTGTAAAAACACATGAGTAATCAAGAAGAATATTTGATTTCTTGAGTCATATACAACTGGGAAGCCTAGCCCAGCTGGTACTTTCAAATTTGAACTGCATTAGAAGAAGGTATATAGTTGAATATATATATATATATATATATATATATATATATATATATATATATATACTGTTTTTGAAACTGAACTAGAAAAATGGATGTAGCGAGTTACTTCATGAGTTTGTTCAGTTTTTCTTGTTGTCAACATTACCTAATAATCAAGCCTCAGCCAAAATATCCATACACTAATTCTACTGCTACATGTGGCATATGTGTAATGGATGTATTCATTCAACAAATATTTATTGAGTGTCAATGATGTGTCAAGCATGGGGGTGGTGATACTGCTCTCCTTGAGAATCAAACAAATGTTAAATATTCTCTTTCTTACCATTCTCTATTATCTTCTCCATCTTACCATTCCCTATTTCTCTATTATCTTCCCTATCTATCCCCCCCAACTCCTAAGGACTTGAAAAAATTATAGTTGCTCTCATAATTGAGTGTGTATACATATCATCTTTGATTTTAGAAACCATGGCTTTTAAAAGTTTCTTCCTTCCTTTATTTATTATTTTTAAAAATATATTTTTACTGATTTCAGAGAGGAAGGGAGAGGGAGAGAGAGATATGATGTGAGTCATTGATTGGCTGCCTCCTGCACACCACCCCACTGAGGATCAAGCCTGCAATCCGGGCATGTGCCCTGACAGTGAATTAAGCCGTGACCTCCTGGTTCATAGGTCAACACTCAACCCTAAGCAACACTGGCTGGGCTAAAGTTTCTTTCTTTAAAGGGATCACTAAAGCACTTTGGTTCTGCCAGGAGCTGTGCATTCTGCTTGGACCAAAGCAGGAGAGAGCTGGGTTCAGTACAGATTGTCTCTGACATGCTGTGCTGTCTTTGACAGTTCACACCAGGGGTCTCAAAGCCATGATTTTGGGTAATGGGCACACAATGCAACATACAGATAATGTATTATAGAAAGGTACACTTGAAACCTATATAACCTTACTAACCAATGTCACCTCAATAAATTTTCAGTCTGCAAGAGAGCAAGAGCCATCTGTGTCTGGAACACTGTAAAGTGCTTGAAGAGCTGTGGTACTTATATACAATGGAAGACTACTCAACCATAACATGAAATACTGCCATTTGTGACAATATGGATGGATCTTGATAATACCATGCTAAAAGAAATAAGTCAGACAGAAAAAGTCGAGAACCATATGATTTCACTCATATGTGACATATAAAACTAAAAACAACAAATGAACAAACAAAATTCATAGACACAGACAGCAGTATGGTGGTTATCAGAGGGAAGGAGGATGGAAGGGGTAGTAAAGGGTAAAGAGGTGAACTATATAGTGACAGAAGGTGATTTGACTTTGGGTGATGAGCAGACAATGCAATATGCAGATGATGTATTATAGAATTGCACACTTGAAACTCACGTGATCTTATTAACCAATGTCACCCAAATAAATATAAATTTAAAATAATTAAAAAAGGGAAAAGCAAGTGAAAACAAGCAAACACAGAAACAAAAAATGAGTTGTGGGGACTCCAACTGAAAGCCTGAGGCAAGGACCAGAGGCAGCTGAGGCCCTGGTGCTGTCCCGTGAAATGGGAGAGCCATTTGTGCCAACCCGCTTCCTCGTGTGCAGTCTGAAACAGAACGGCCACATCTGCAGCCCCAGTGGGAGATGTGGGACTGTCTGGTGAGGGCCCACAGAGGGCTGATTGGCTGCATGAGGCACAGGTAACCACATGGTGGCCATAAGAGGAACTGAGCCTTATCCGACTGCTTTCTAAACGAGGTCAAATAGGCTTTTGCCCAGTGACCCTACCTCTCTAGTGCACATGGAAAGGACAGTCTTGGGTGAGAAGTAAGCACCGAGCCCACTCTCTAGTCCCAGCTGTGAGATTCTGCTGCTTTGTTTTAGCAAGGGAAGGAGAGAAGTGATAAACAATGAAGCTATCCCCTGAACACTCCTTCCCCCAGTGAAATTCCTTTTAGTGGCACTCTCCCTAGCCACCTGTTTTCTGCCCAAATATCATGCACTGAATCTGGGGTATGCAAAAAGGCAGAAAGAGAAGGGCACAAAATGATGGGCTGGCTAATTCTATTGACAGCTTTCCATCTCAGCTTAGTGATCACCTCTTCCCAGAAGCCTTCCTGAGTCCTGATCTCCCGGAGACCACTGTGAGACTCAGGACGCCACTGTAATTGCCTGCATATTTATCTATACACCCAACTAGACTGTAAGCTCCTGGAGGGCAAGGAGTGGGCCTGTCTTGTGTGATTTCCTGTATCTAACGTGCCTGGGGGACCCCAGGCATTTGGGAATCCAAGGAGGCTAATGTGCAGCAGACACATGTAGGGAAAGGCCTTCCCTCTCTACCTAGGGTTCTCTGTTGTAGGCTGGGCCAGGTTGATGCTTAGAAACAATTAGTTTTTCCCAGCATGGCTGTTGGAGTAGCCACAGCAGCAGCATGAGGGAGTGTGTGGACCAGTAGAAAGCAGCAGGCGTGAGGTTATAAACATTTACATGAAGGGCACTAGGTGCCAGTGGTTGGGGATGGAAAGTTTTGTCTAAGAGCACAGGGATTAGGATATCCTCCTCAGCAGCCTGCCCATGGAGCCCAAGAGGAAGCCCAAGCATGTGCACTGGGACCAATGGTGTGAGGTGAGCGACTCCTCTTTTGAAATCAGGATTCATAGTTACAACTCATAAGTCTGTACTTTTGTGTAGAGAACCCTGCAATTCATTGTTCAGTTTCACTGCTACATACAGTTTAGCTGTGGTTGTATCCTCTTTGCAGAATTCAGTTAAAGTACAACATCAGAGCCCTGGCCGGTTTGGCTCAGTGGATGGAGCATCAGCCTGGGGACTCAAGGGTCCCAGGTTTGATTCTGGTCAAGGGCATGTACCTTGGTTGCAGAGATATCCCCAGTGGGGGGTGTGCAGGAGGCAGCTGATTGATGTCTCATCGGTGTTTCTAGCTCTCTCTCCCTCTCCCTTCCTCTCTGTAAAAAAAACAATAAAATATATATTTTAACAAATAAATAAAGTCCAACATCAGAACTGTAACTGGTTATTGTTGGAGCAGAAATGCTCAGAACTGGCAAACAGCTAATAATTGTAGTGACTGTTGATTGTTTTCCATAAGCCACTTCCTGTTCTACGTGCTTTATGCACATTAACTGAAAAAAAATCCTAATATCAACTGTATGACGTAGGCAATATTATCTTCATTCCATTTGAGAAATGGAGACAATTTGCTTAAAGTCACCCAGCTTAAGTGGCAGAGCTGAGATTTGAACATGGCAGCCTGTGCTCGAGCTACTTCTCAATGGAGGACCCTACAGACCCTACAGTCAGTCCTGGGATGCTCAAAGAAGATGGGAGTGTCTGCTCTCTTCCTGGTGGCTGGGCCAGCAGGCAGAGGGGCCATTAACAAGGCCCGTAAGCTGTCAGGCTGCTCCTCTCCCCTCACTTTCCCCTAGGGCACTGGGTTTACCTTCTAGGTTCCCTTGAGCATTTGACTAGCTTCTCCCTTTCTGTAGTTTGGTTGTGGTGACTGAGATTTACCCCAGGTGCGTCATAAGTGACTTGTGGCAGATTAGAAAACTTGAATTACAGTCTTCCAGCTTCCCGATTTGTTGTCTGATTTTTTTTTTTTAAATCGCAACAGCAGCATTTATAGCAGAAAGAATACCAGTGTTTCCCTACTGCCAAAAAGCTTTCTAGAAAGCTCCTGTTTTTCATTGAAATGATTTATAGATACCTCCATGATTTAAAACTTTTCTTTAGTCATCTACTGTACAATTTGTATGGCTTTACCCATAGTTTTGAGAATTTGTTCTCTCTGTTTTTTTTTTTTAAATATATTTTATTTTTTTTTTCACAGAGAGGAAGGGCGAGGGAGAGAGAGTTAGAAACATTAATGAGAGAGAAACATCAATCAGTTGCCTCCTGCACACCCCCTACTGGGGATGTGCCTGCAATCAAGGTACATGCCCTTGACCAAAATCAAACCTGGACCCTTGAGTCCGCAGGCCAACGCTCTAACCACTGAGCAAAACCGGCTAGGGCTCTCTCTGTTTTTTAAACTTAAAAATAACTGTCTTCTTGGGTTAGGCAATAATCATAGCTCAGCAATGTATAATTATATGATAGCCATTTCTGCAGAAGCGTGAAGCTTTTATCGCATGTTGGGGAGAAGATGCCCGGGAGGCAGGAAACCAGACTGTCCCAGGGTAAGTCACCGTTTCCTCATCTAGTAAGTGAGAGAGATGGACTATTGGAAAATGCAAATGTTCTTCCAGCCCTAAAAAGCTTCTGTGAAATTTCAGGAAAGTGTTGAAACTGCTACACTCTTCTGTTGAAATTTCTAGTTTCCTTTTCTAGACTCTACACATCACCCTTTTCTCCTTTCCCACCCGATTGGTGTTCCCAGCTGAGACACCTCGGTGTCCTCTCTGTCTTCATCCCCAGGAAAACTCCCCAGGGTTTTCACTGATTCTCTGCTATGACACCACATCCTCCACTGCCACACGGAGTCTGTTCTTTATGTCTTCCGATTGGTTAGAATGTTCTACAAACATGCATGGTCAATATACATTTAACAATAATAAAGTGCCTTTCTATACTTTCCTGAGTGCTCTGCATACATTTTATAGAATGTCTGCCTCCCATGAACACAGAACATTGTTCTTAGTAAGTGTAGGGTGAGTAACTAGAAAAAGTAAAGTATGTAAAATGAGCCCTCTGATTTTACAGGTAAAAGAAGTGAAGGCAGAAAGGCAGCTTAACTTGCTCAGGGCTCCTGTGAACTGGTAGTGCCTGGGGACTGCTCAGTCCATGAATCACACCACCCTCTGCATCCAAGCTGCTGGCTTCCACTTTATTATCTCTTTTTCTAGCTTTGGTGGAGGTCCCTGCCCACCTTTGACAGTCCCTGGATTTCTAGGTTCCTCTGAAGTACCTCTCTGATGAGAGGGGTGTGGAAGCTGCTGTGTGGTGGAGACACACTGGTGCAATGTGCGTGCCGGGTAAATGATGATGAGCTGAATGAGTGAATGAATGAATGAATGAATGATACATCCACAGAGGTAGAGTTGAGTCCAGTTCCCATGCAGGAGCACATCTGCAGAATTGCTAGTTTAGATCCATTCATTCAGCTGCACTTCCCATTCACAAACATTGTTGACTGCCAGGTGCTTTCAAATACCTGCCATGCTGGGGAACTGATGTACAGGCTGCCTTGAAGAGGTGGCATTAAACCAACACACACCCCTGAACCCCGCCGACGAAGGAGGCCATGGTCCTGATTGTTTCAGGTACCGTTTTGCAATGCAGAGTCTGGGCAGACTGTGTCAAGGGCAGCATAGGTACCAAGCTCTCCAACTGTCTGTAAGTACTTTTATATTTAGAACTTTCAACTTCTTTTTCCCCCTCTTAAATATTTTCTTACAACTGCTCACAAGAAACAGCACAGATCGATGTGGTTTTCAATTTCTTTCCTTTCCCTCTTCGTGCAGTACTGATGGGTCCAGTGGGTACAGCGGAGGCTGCAGGTGGGAAAGGGGCAGAGGCAAAGGGACAGCCGGGTTCTCAGCGCTGGTGTGAGGCCCTGGAGCCCAGGAGGCCTTCCCCCTCCCGGCTGCTCCCCACCACACTGACTCCCTTAGCAGGTTTCTGCATTCTAGTCACTTCCCCCGGCAAGTACAAAGTTCTGGTGCCTTTCAACTGGATCCAGAGCTATTTTTGAACATTTTCTGTGTTTAGCCAATTCACCTGAGCACAGAGTATGAAATACAAGAAGCTGTGGATTTTGCGTGCACCAGAGCATTGAAGGGTGTGAGATATATTATATATTTCATCTATATTGAATAAGTGAGGAAAAGGCACATGTCATATATGAATACTTGTTTTAATGAATCCTCACTTTTGCTTGCTTATACATGCACCATACTTTGCATCTGAGTCATATTAGCAAGCACTTCACCAACGTCCCATTCTGGGGAAACTCAGTTACGTCTGCATACATTTCACGCAAGTGAGCTGCATCCCGGGCAGCTAGGCTGCCTTCCACCGTGCTCTGCCGTGGACTGTGGCTCCCATGACAGGGCCATTGGAGATGCACATGAGAAAAGAAGCATATGGCTGTCAACAACCCCCCCTGCACCTCTTAATTTATCCCAAGTTCACAGATGGGTAACCCAAGCTTCTGGGATGTGCCCAAGGTCATGGAGTTAACTGCGTTAGAGACAGAGAGGGCTCTGGGTTCTGACTTCTAATTCCTAGCTGGGTCCTTCCCTGTCTGAAAATAAAATACATTAATAATGTATCTTGATTGATGCTCCCTACCATTTTCTTATCATGGTGGGACAATAAAATATACCTACAACAGTCAGCAATTCCCAATTTACTCTAATATCTTACATCCACTTGGATCTGTGTTTTTTCATACAGTAGCTGTTGTAACTATTGGATGTGTTTTGAAAGGATTGTGGGCAATCAGATTCTTCAAGTAGACTATTCTTCCTGAATTATATTTTCTTTTTTTTTAAATTTTATTTTATTTTTATTGTTTTAAGTATTACAAATAGTAGTACATATGTCTCCTTTTTTTTCCCCCTTGATCTCCCCCCGACCTCCCCTACCCCCGACATGCCTTCACCTGCCCACCCTGCCCCCCCGCCCCAGTGTCTTATATCCGTTGGTTGTGCTTATATGCAAGCATACAAGTCCTTATATGCAAGCATACAAGTCCTTCGGTTGGTCTCTTACAGCCCTCCTCGCCCAACCTCCCCTGTCTTCCCGATGTAGTTTGACAGTCTGTTCAATGCTTCTTTGCCTCTGTGTCTTTTTCCCACCATTTCTTTCCTTTAAAAAGTTTTGCCTTTGCAGACTGGAAATAAACATATAATAACAAAACAAGACAAAACAAAAAAATGTTTGAGTCCCAATTTCAATGTCCAATAGTTCCTTATGTGTACATGTCAGCATTGATATCTGGATGGTGGGCACATGGTGGCAATGCAGGTCCGACCCTCTCTGGTTTGGTCCTAGGCAACCTGCAGCGGTGCACAGCTGCTGACTGCTCCCATGGCAAGGCGTTGTCAGCGTCTTCCATCTCTGGACTGTTTTTTCCTCTTGTCTTCGTGGTTGGAGCACTCCTGTCAATTCCTCTCTGTTGTAGGAATCCATCTGGTCTTGGGGTTGTTTTCTGAAAATATACAAATATATTCTCGACCACAAGTTAATAAAGGAATCTTTTCTATATAATTGATTTGGGATCCTTTTTATTTTTGTTCAAACGATTTTCCTTTGTCTTATTTAGACACCATGTGTGTTTTTAATGGCCATCTTGCTGTTAGCATTGCAAATGAAACTCAATTTGGTAAAGTACTGAATTATATTTTCTTATATTCTTTTTTTTTTAAAATATATTTTACTTGATTTTTAGAGAGAGAGAAAGGGAGAGGGAAAGAGAAAAACATTGATGTGAGAGTGAAACATCAATGGCTACTTCCTACACACCCTCTATAGGGGCTTGAGCTCACAGCTCAAACATGTGCCTTGACCAGGAATCTAACTGGCAACTGTTCGGTGCACAGGATGATACCCAACCAACTGAGCCACACCAGCCAGGGGTGCTATTTTCTGATATTCTTAATTCTGACTGGACTTTAATGTCTTCTTATTTTATTCAAGTCAGTCACCTTTGTTAATAATTTTCCTAGCCATGTCCCCACTCCAAGTCTCTCTGTTAAGTAATTACAAATTAATATATGTTCATTAAATGTTCATTAAATTACATTCTTTGTAATGGAGGGACAGAGTAGTGCCATGTAATGAGAATTGGATTTGGAGGCAGATAAGACCTGTGTTTGAATCCTGGCTTTTCTCAGATTACCTGGGTCACCTATATAAGTCATTTAGTCACTGTAAAATTAGAATAGTTCTGTTGGTGTTGTTGAGTATAACATGAGATAATGTGTACTAGTAAGCACTTAGGATAGTGTCTGACACACATTAAGTGCTTAATAAGCTTTAGGTATATTTACTGGGTCTCTGTGCTAAGTTCTTGAAGGACAAAAAAGGAAAGCACGGTCCTTCCACCAAATCACATGGTGACATACATGTAGACAGTTATAAGACAGTGTGATATATGTCATAATCGAAGGCTCAAAATGCTACAAGTGCACCGGGACCCAGACAGTGGAGTCATATTTAACTTTCATAAGTCAAACCATGCGTGGTCTGCTTTCTCTCTCTTAAATATGTTGGACAACCATACTTTCATATGTATTCTATTATGTACTGTTTGTTCTTATATATAGTATAAATTTATACCCTTGTATTATAAAAGTGGGTTTTCCACCCAACATGTATACTCAATGTCATAGGAGATTGGAGGATTTTGACAGGTGATGTTAAAGTAACTATTTGTGATGTTAGCCTTATAATCTAACCCTTTCCCCCTCCCAGATGCCACTCAGCTGTAACTGGCTTTACTTGGAGGAGCTGAGAAAGGTCTGCTGGATGGATTCATTAATCTAGGGCGTTCATTTAGCCAGCAGGTACTGTGCTGGTGTCACGGCCACACACTGTGCTGGGAGGGAGGGCACAAAGCAACTCAACCCAAGCGCCCAGGCCTTGTCCTCAAGGGGCTTCAATTTAAACAGAGGGAGGACAGACAAGCAAGTTGTGCCCAATATGTCACCGAGGTGGAAGGAGTGCAGAGGAGAGTGATGAATTCTGCTGGGGCCCAGTGCAGCGGCAGGGTCGGAGGGCAGACCCTGCAGGGGAAGTAAGAATCACTGCCAATTACAGTCAGAAAAGCATTGCTTCCTCAGGAAAGGCAGTGTAGGTAGCAGCCTACCAGCAGGAGGCCTGAAGTGACTAAGTCAGACAAACACAGGACCAGCTTCATTTTAAGGACTAGAAAGGAAGGTGGTGTCCTCAGTGGCAGGATTTTATCCCAGATTCCTTGTCATCAGCAGGTTTCCAGAGAGCTTTCATGGAGTGGGTAAAACTCATACTTCCAAACTTTATGGAGACATTAACAAGGGAGTAGTGGTGTGAAACATGCTTTAGAAATATGCTTTTTGTGTTAATTTAAAATTGAAAATAAAAATGTATTCAATTATATGTGATTGAACAATATGCATAAAATCATTAGAAAAAAAAAAAAAGAGAAAAGAAACCCCCCTGTAATTTTACCTTCCTAGAAATCACTACTATTGGCATGCTAATGGCCAACTTCCAGATTTCATAATGTGCAGAAAAGAATGACTGGGAGATCAAGTGATACATTATTTTATAAACTTTTCACTCAGCAATGTAGTATGAATAGCTTCCTGTGCCAAAAATACATGCAGCTTATTTAAAAATTATTTTAATGTACATATTTACAAGGCAAAATAATTATAACTTGAATAAAAATGTTTGAAAAAGTAACAATAATAGAAAAATGCTACACTGACCACCAGTAAGTATACCTTTGGAATATCTGCGAGACCCTGTAAGCCTATTTGCAAAACAAAACAAAACAAAAACCCCAAGAAAACTAAAGAGAGGGCTAAAGTTAATTATTCTGTAATCACTATGCTATGAAAGTGATGAGAATTTTTGAGACACCCACTTCCTGGGCATCAACCAACATGGAAGATACATGTCTATGAAGGATGATCAAAATGGGCCCGGCCACCATGATCCCAGAGACTCTCAGCCTTATGCTCACGAGTCCCATCATGTTTAAGAAGAGAAAGTTGCTCCTGCACGTGTGTTTTAGCTGTTTGAATTGTGACACTGTCTTTTGGGAAAATGGCTTATTTTCAAAGCATAGGATAACAGGTAGAAGAAACCTTACTCCGGAAGGGGCTGGGATATACACTGGGATTAGAGTTCTGCTTAGAGAGCCTCATATTCTAATCCAGTTCTAAAATGACTATCGAGGAGCTCTTTTCTTCTAAGAGCAAGTTAGGAAAGTGGTGTGACAGGCTGGGCTGACTGCTAGGATGCCAGCCCATGCAAGAACCCCTGAGCAATAGGGCAGGAGAAGCACATGGCAGGGGGTGCTGGGGGTGTGGGTGGTGGCTCAGCTGCCCTTGCTGCTCAGTTGTGCCCTGGCAGCTATTACCCCAGTGTTCTTTGGCAGCTTGAGGTCCTCTATGATTCATAGCCTGTGTCTCCTGAGAGATGAGATGGTCCAAAGATGATCCAGATGGGCCCCCTCTTGTCCCTGCGGCCACCTGCTCAGTGGGCTAAGAAACACGGATTTTGTAAGAAAGAGAGTCTGGCAAAAATGCCCCATAGGGATTGGAACAGACAGAGGCTGAAGAGACACATGCCAGGGAGGAGTCTAGGCAGGAACCAGCACCACCACACTAATTAGAATGGATTGGATCTTTTTTCTGCATCCGGGCCTGTGATACACAGTTTTGTTTATAATGATCCTATGAGATAGACACTGTTATTATCGCCACTTGATAGGTCAAGAAAGGGAGACTTGGAAAGGTTATGCAACTTGATCAAGTCAATAGTACAAAGCAGAGCTGGAGTCTGAACTTGTGCAGTTTGACTCGAGAATCCACACCATGCGGCACAGCGGCACATGCCTCAGAGGTGAAGAGGATGGGGGGGAGGGGCGGACACCAGCTGGGGGCAGGAACAGATGGAAATAAAAATCCGACAGAAATCAGAACTCCAGAACAGAATCAGTTTTAATACATTATGTGTATTCTATGCATTTATTTATAGTCTGCTTATTTCTAAAATGGGGTTGAAATAGTTTTAAATTTGCTGTCTTAATTTCTTAAAATTGTATTTATGGACTGAATGTCACTAAGTTTTACAACCTGGCACATTTACAAATTGCATCTCAGTGCATATTTTTAAAAAACATGACTATTTTGAAAGCTAATTGAGAATCTTTCTCATTTGGCCATAGTTGAGTGATTATAGCACCTGACTGTATTTCAGTGTCACAGATTTTGCATTTATGTTCAAACTTCTGCGATGGAAGCCTTAACGAAGCAAATGAGTAGTAATGAGAACAGAGATAAACAGAAGTCCAGTTAAGAATGACTGGAAAATATATCACCTGCTTGGACTTTGATGGGTTTAGCATTAAAATTTATGAACCAAAAATATGGCTTTGTCTTGAGAGTTGAAGGGCCTACAGTTATACTTTTCTGGAGTAGTTCTACTATGAACTTTAATATTTGAACTCTGTTTTTATGCTCTGACATGTAAAGATGGTCCTTTGGTTTGAGTCTCCAGCTGCTAAACTGTAAGTTTAATAATACTCAAAGAATGGCTTTGGGTGCAAACTTCCAGTTATAAGATAAATATGTCCTGGGGATTTACTGGCTATAGTTAAGCATGGTGACTGTAGTTAACACTGTTTGGCATATTTAAAGGTGGTTAAGACAGTAGATCTTCTAAGTTCTCATCACATGAAAAAAATACTGTAACTATGGTGGTGATGAATGTTAATTAAACTTATTGTATTAATAATTTTGCAATGTAAATACATCAAATCACTATGTTGTACACCTAACACTAATATAATGTTATATGTCTAGTATATCTCAAGAATCTACACTAATAAAAGAGAAACATGCAAATTGACCATCACTCTGCTACACTCACCAGCCAATCAGGAGTGAGTATGCAAATTAACCCAACAAAGATGGTGGTGGCCACTGAGCTGGAGTAAGCAGGAGACTTGGGTTGCCACCGGTGATGGAGGAAGCCAAGCTTCCTGACTGCCCTGGCCAGCCCTGGCCTCCGCTCAAGGCTACAAAGTTTTAATTATAGAAGATAAATAAATCCCAGATACCTGCTTCCAGCTGGCCCTGGCCTCCGCTCAAGGAGGCGCTGAAAAAAGAAAAAAGAAAAAAGGAGGAGCTGGGAACTTGGGTCGCTGCGGGGTGTGGTCAGCCTGCAAACAGCCATCAGCCCCTCACCCAGGCTGGCCATACTCCCATGGGGTGAGGGTCTCCACTGAGGGGCTTGGCCAGCCTGCAAACATCCATCAGCCCCTCACCCAGGCTGCCCACACCCCCATGGCCCAATCCCTGTAAATGGATAGTTGAACATCCCTCAAGGGGTCCCAGATTGGAGAGGGTGCAGGCTGGACTGAGGGACAGCCCTCCCCCCCCCCCCCGGTGCACAAATTTTGTGCACTGGGGCTCTAACAATAATAAAAGAATGTTTTTGGGAATGCTCTGTAAGGTTGTGTCCTTCACCGTTAGGCCATTCTGTGAGTTAGAGAAGAGGAGGTGGAATCCCGATGTTGAAGCTGAGCAAATCAGATGAGGAGGAGGTGATGCTTAGCCAGCCTTGCAGAACCACCACTGAGCTGGCTCCAAGGACTCCTGAGCCAGTGCTCTTTCCAAGGGATCAATTTTCCTTCCTTCTCTCATTCTAATCAAATTTGAGGGCTCCTGGGAAAGAGGTATTTGAATGTCCAGGCACACCACCCAAGACAGAATCTCTGGGTTCATCACAAATGTGTTATTGGAATAGCAGGATTGTGGGGGGTGCCCACCCACGAGGTCAGGAGGCCAGACTAGCTGGGCGACTCCAGGCATTGAGCATTTCATGACTATAGGAACAGCTAGCGTTCAGGTAGTTATACAAATTCTCTGTGAGCATGAGGGAGAGCAACTGTTTTCATTTTAAAAGGGAAATTTCTCTCCTCAGTGATGAGTTTTGCCTCTGTTGGAACACAAGTTCCCGGCTGCTGGTGCCTTCTCACTGGTCTGCAGGTGTGTTCTTCTTTGGGCTGATTCACCTTAGTGCAGCCAGGCCCCTTGTCTGCAAACCAATGTTTTGGTTTGGAGACTTGGCAGATTTCCTGGGCCTGTAATCATAACTCCTTCATTCTCTGTTTCCTGTGCTGTGCTTCTCTAATGTTATCACTTCCCCATGACTCAAAGGGGCTGAAAGTAGAGAAAAATAACCAACGTGAGTCAATTTGGCTACTCCCAGAAGTTGTGAGCTTTTTCACCTGAGAGGTTAAAACTGACAGGTAAGGTGAGATGGATTAGTGAATCTTTGTTCAGTCTCTTTCTGTTTCAAATGACCAGAGATTCCAGCAAGGTTGGCTGGACTTTCCAAGGATTTATGACATTTTTAAGGAAATAAAAGAGACAATGAATTTGTAAAAATATTCTCTGTTCTCGAGGATTCATTTTGCTTTATGTTTTGTCATTTTGTTTTTATTTGTTTTGGGGGAAGCAAACCCAAACTACAATTTTAATGTGTTGTAAACAATTATAGGGCTCACAAATATATTTTGAAGCTTCCTTCTATGGAGAGAGACTAGCTATTTGCCTTCAAATGATGGGGCTATTGATGAAAGTTATGGAGTGCACGATTACAAACTTCCATCTGAGATGAATAATAGGGAATTAAGGCATTTTGTCATAATTTAATTTTTATTCATTTCTAGAAAAAAAATTGCTCAACATAACATAAGCTGGGCCCACTCAAATGGGGGGCATGCATATGTTCCCCGTTCTGCCAGACTTGCAACCAATTGGAGTGTTAGCTATTTATAAACTCAAGGTTGACTGAAACCATCTCGCCACCACACAGAGCTCCCTCTTTCATAAAAGAAGTCTACTGGTAGGTGTTGGGAGCAAATGTTTAACAAGCGTTTTCCTGCCCTGAAATATGGAGGAGGAGAGGAAACGTATGGCAGTAGCAACTGAGGCCGTAGACTGTGGTACAAAAAGACTGCAGACCAAGGACGGTGTTAAAATCAGTGTGCCCATATGGACCTTCATTGACTGGGAAACCGGAGGGGGAGGGCTGCAAAGAAAAGACGTGATGAGAAAAGAATGAGAAATGTGCCTACTCCTTCCAAGATGATGAAGAGAAAAGCAGGTGATTCTTTTTGACTCTAGAAAAACCTGCTTCCAGTGACCTAGGGGTGCTCATTTGGGAAGGAAAACCGGAGCCACTGGTAAGCTGTTTGTGTGTTGCTCGATTGCTGGGAAGAGGGAAGACAAAAGGAAAAACTTTTCTTTTCCCACAGAAGAACTTCAATTTTGTAACTTGTAGTCACCGAGGGGCAGGAGATGGAACAGAGATATATCAGTTAGGGCTCAATGAGTTGCAAGTGCTAGAAAAACCCAACCCAACAGGGTCTATAAAAGAAACTTCAGGTTCTCTTCTATAAAGGTCCAAAGGCAGCCTGGCCACAGGGATAGCTGGATCCAGGGCCTCAAGAATAGGTGCAGATCTTCTATCTCTCCATTCTACCCTCTTCCCCTATCACTTTGCTCTTGAGCTCTGCATGCTTGTACAATAGCTGCTTGTACCTCCAGGCCAGTATCCTTTCAGATTACTGTCTGCTGGTTAAATAGCTTATTTTGCTCCAACAGTTGACAAAAACAACTTTTGTCCTCATTTTCCTTGGCTTGAATTGGATCACGTGCTCATCTGAGTCATGCACTGATTGGCTTAGGCCTGTGCACAAGGCTGCCCTCGAGTTGAGGTTGGAGCAGATCCAGTGAAACATAAGGACTGAGAGAAGACAGGTTGAGTGGATGCTGGGCAGCAATAGGCACCAGAGAAGGGAATCTCCAGTTTGCAGAGTGCCACATGCTAGGATCTTTGTTCATGTTTTCTCAAGCAAACCTTCCATCCTTCCTGTGAGGAAGTTGTTATTCCCACCATTTTGTAAATGAGGGCACTGTGATTCAGGGAGATGAAGTGACTTGTGGTGGTAAATGTCAGTCAGTGGAGGAGCTGGGGTTTGAACCTGTGCCTACAGACCCTGCCAATACTCTTTATGCATCTAACCAACATGTAAAGCCCAACCCATCTAACCAAACACTCCTCGGCTATTTGCCATTCCCCCAGTTTTTTTTTTTAAACAAATGTAGTTCTGTCCATTTGTTGTTTTTTTTTTTAAACAAATGTGGTGACACTGAGGCATCTGTCTGTAAGAAGGGTGGGAATATCACTGTGCTGGTATCAGAACCCCTGCAATTTAGTTAGAAAAAAGTAGGGAAGTCTGAGCTGTCATCTGGGGTCTATTGACCACCAGAGTAAAGGGGAATGTTTTCACTCCTCTTCCTCCTCTCTTATATGAGAGCATCAACACCTCACATCTACTTCTCCAGGGCACCTGGGCTCTCCTCTCTCAGTGGGAACATCCTCTCCACACTGTTAGACCAACGGCACTCCTCCACCCAGGCACTTCAATAGCACACCATCAAATTCTACTCCACAAAACCTCAAGTCCTCTGTCTGGACTTCACAGGCCTCTGTAATCCTGTCCTCCACCACCCCTACTCCACCCCTGCCCGCACCTTCCTGTCCACTCCATCAATCCTATTTGCTAGCTCTAGTTAGATTGGTCTTTTCTGTGTCCTACAAACATGAAAGGTCCATTCCTTCCTTTGCACCACAACTCCCTGCCCAGAATAACTATCCTCTACTCCTCTTCCGGTTCAGAGTCTGCAGGGCCAAGCTGTCCAGTGAAGCCTCCTGGACTTCCACTCTGGGCCTACTCTTCCCCTAAGCAACATTCCATTTTTATTCTCTGTATGCTCACACACACATATAGCTGTGTACATGTATACCTTATACATATGTGTGTGTGTTCACCTGTATTCAAATACTGTTGTCCTTCTGAGGATAGAGCCCATGTCTCATATTTTTTTAAATTTAAATTAAGTTTATTTATTTATCAAGTCTGGGGATATCCTTACATTTGATTTAGCTGTAGGCTTATAATAGACTTTTTTTGTCAATAAGAAGTTATTGACTGCTTCATAGCATGTATCAAAGAAAAGTATGCATCTGATAATATATCAAGTAGTAAAGAAGAACTCAGGATAGAAAGCAACACTCCTGCTTCACTTCTCATCACCAGTTTCCACCGTCAGTTCCATTTAGTTGTCTCCATATCCATAGTCTACATTATCTGCTTACAAAGCTATTTCTTGATTTATAATATTAGCCAATATTATTGACTCTCTTTTGTATAAATTTAGAACTAACCTAAGTTTTATTAATTTCTTCTTCCCAGGAGGAGAAACCAAGGTGGCGGCATAGGTGAACACCTAAACTGCTGCCTCGCACAACAATTTCAAAACTACAGCTAAAAGACAGAAAGGACATCATCCAGAACCACAGGAAAGCTGGCTGAGTGGAAATTCTGCAACTACAAAGAAAGAGAGGGGCACACGGAGACTCAGAGGAGCTGCAAAAGGCTGAGGTACTGAGACACGTGCATGGAGAGGATGGGCGGCTGAGTGCCTGGCTAACTTTCTCTAGTGGGAGGAAGACGGAAGCTCCCAACTGCACTGAACCCCAGTTTTGACTGCACTGGACCCCAGTTCTGGGTGAGACGCTGGGGACCCAGATTCATACGGGGGGAGTCTGGACAGTTGGGAAAATAGAGGAATGCAGAGAAACTCAGGGGAGCTGTAAAAGGCAGAGGTCTGGAGGCACACACACGAGTGTGTGCAAAGAGGACCGACTGCTGAATGTGCTGCTAGCTTTCTCTAGTGGAGGAAGATGGAAGCTTCCAACTGCACTGAATTCTAGTTTTGGACGAGAATCTGGGAATCCAGATTCATTGGGGGAGAAACTGGACTGTCTGGCAGCAGGCAAAACTCAAGGGCGGCTTTCCCTCAGAGGTGCCTGCAGTGATTACCGAGGGACACTGAGACCGAGAGGCCTAATAGGGCAGGGCTGATGGGTAGCCATTGCTGTCTGCTCAGCCCTCAGACTCCACCCCATCCAAGCTGAGCACAGAGGCTTTTGCAATTTGGCAAGTCTTGTCTCATAAGGGTATCTCCAGCACAGAAGTTCTCCTAGAGTAGACACAGCTGATTCTCACAGCCAATTGGCCTGGAGGTCAATTCCTCCCAGCGATACCAACAACAATCAAGACTTAACTACAACAAGGCTGTGCATACAGTCCACAAAGGGTTGCACCAAGAGTGTCCACCTCAGGTAACTGGGGAGGCTGAGCCACTGTGCCCTAGAAGACACCTAGCACACAAAGCCACTTTACCAACTCAGGGAAGCAGCCAAAATGTGGAGACAAAGAAACAGATCACAAATGAAAGAAATGGAGGAAAACAAGTGACTGGATATAGAGTTCAAAACCACGGTTATAAGGTTTTTCAAGAAAAGGCCAATATATTTATTTATTTGTTTATTTATTTTTTAAATAAATCTTTATTGTTCAAATTATTACAGGTGTTCCTCTTTTTTTTTCCCCCCATAGCTCCCCTCCACCTGATTCTCCACTCCACCCCATGCCCTTACCCCCCCCGCCGCTGTCTTCATCCATAGGAGTAAGAATTTTGTCCAATCTTTTCCCGCACCCCTCACACCTGCTTCTCCTGAGAGTCGTCAGTCCACTCCCTTTCTATGTCCCTGATTCTATTATATTCACCAGTCCATTCTGTTCTTCAGATTTTTATTCACTTGATTTTTAGATTCACTTGTTGGTAGGTATGTATTTGATGTCATTTTGTTGTTCATAATTTTTATCTTTACCTTTTTCTTCTTCTTCCTCTTCTTAAAGAATACCCTTCAGTATTTCATGTAATCCTGGTTTGGTGGTGATGAACTCCTTTAGCTTTTTCTTGTCTGTGAAGCTCTTTATCTGACCTTCAACTCTGAATGATAGCTTTGCTGGGTAGAGTAATCTTGGTTGTAGGTTCTTGCTGTTCATCACTTTGAATATTTCTTGCCACTCCCTTCTGGCCTGCATAGTTTCTGCTGAGAAATCAGCTGACAGTTGTATGGGTACTCCCTGGTAAGTAACTAACCGTTTTTCTCTTGCTGCTTTCAAGATTCTCTCTTTGTCTTTTGCCCTTGGCATTTTAATTATGATGTGTCTTGGTGTGGTCCTCTTTGGATTCCTCTTGTATGGGGTTCTGTGCGCTTCCTGGACTTGTAAGTCTATTTCTTTCACCAGGTAGGGAAAGTTTTCTGTCATTATTTCTTCTAATAGGTTTTCAGTATTTTGCTCTCTCTCTTCCTCTGGCATCCCAAAAATTCGGATGTTGGTATGCTTGAAGTTGTCCCAGAGGCTCCTTACACTGTCTTCATATTTTTGGATTCTTTTTTCTTTTTGCTTTTCTGGTTGGGTGTTTTTTGTTTCCTCATATTTCAGATCTTTGGTTTGATTCTTGGGGTACGTTGATCTACAGTTGAGTTTCTGTATATTCTTTATTTTAGACAGTGTATGCTTCATTTCTGACTGGTCCTTCTCCATTTTTTTGGCATTCTCATTAAGGTCCTTGAAGGTCTCACTAAGCTCCTCAGAAGTGTCATCAAGTTTCTCGGCGGTTTTTAGAAGATTCTTGAGTAACCTTATAAATGTGGTTCTGAACTCTATGTCGTCCAGTAGTTTGCTTTCCTCCGTTTCTTTCATTCGTGACATGTTTCTTTGTTTCCGCATTTTGGCTGCTTCCCTGTGTTGATGGAGTGGCTTTGTGTGGTAGGTGACCTATAGGGCGCAGTAGCTCAGCCTCCCCAATCACCGGATGTGGATGCTCTTGGTACACCCCTTTGTGGGCTGAGTGCAAAGTCTTGGTGTAGTTAAGCCTTAATTGCTGTTTGTACGCTGGGAGGAATTGACCTCCAGGCCAATCGGCTGTGAGGACTCGCTGTGTCTATAAGAACTGCTGTGCTGGAGACATGCTTATGGTGCAGGACTTGTTTCAGTGGGGCTTTGGTACTCGCTGAGTCTGCCTCTTGAATGTGTCACTTATGGATGTGAGGAGTTGAAATCTGGTTTCTCACACTGACCACTAGGTATACTGGCTTCTGGATCTCCAATGGGGTGCAGGTCAGCTATTGTCTGAATCCACCCAGCAGGAGCTACAGTGAGAGCTACAGTTTTCTCCTCTTTGCTTGGGGTTTGGAGGTTTTGGAGCTGTCTGATCTGGGCTGCAAGTTTGTTAGGTTAAGCTGCGACAGGGCAGTCCATTCATATGCAAAAGCCGCTGCTTGGAGCTTGGGTGGGTTTGTAGGTTGTGTGGGGCGGGGTCTCAGGGCGTCACTAGGTTAGGGCGTGGCAAACAGCAATGGCTGCTAGTTAGCCGGCTCTGTGTCTCCGACTGAGTCCCGTGCCCCAGCGCAGTAAACAATTATTCTTGCGCGCAGCTCTGCAAGCAGGCCCCCCTCACTTTCCGACCCGGTGGCAGACAATCCAGCTTTTCCCCGTAAGAGTTTGGGTCCCCTGCGTCTCCCCAGAAACTGTATTTCAGAGTAATCGGGGGCTTTTTTCCCCTTTGGGTTGAAAAAAGCAACGCCTGCCGCCAGCCCAGATCCCGCGCCTCCGTACCTCAGCTTTTCAGCACTTGTGCACGTCTCAATGCTCTTTTCTCTTTCCTTCTAGTTGTAGAACTTCCACTCAGCCAGCTTTCCCGTGGTTCTGGGTGATAGATGTTTTGTCTTTTAGCTGCAGTTTTGAAATTGTTGTGGGAGGCAGCAGTTTAGGTGTTTACCTACGCCGCCATCTTGGATTCCTCTCTCAAGGCCGATATATTTAGTGAGACCCTTGAGGATATGATAAAGGACCAACTAGAAATTAAACATACACTGACTGAAATAAAAAATATTATACAGAGACCCAACAGCAGACTAGAGGAATGCAAGAATCAAGTCAAAGATTTGAAATACAAAGAAGCAAAAAACAGTCAACCGGGAAAGCAAAAAGAATCCAAAAATTTGAAGATAGTGTAAGAAGCCTCTGGAACAGCTTCAAGTGTATCAACATCAGAATTATGGGGGTGCCAGAGAAGAGAGAGAGCAAGATACTGAAAACCTATTTGAAGAAATAATGACTGAAAACTTCCCCCATCTGGTGAAAGAAATAGATTTACAAGTCCAGGAAGCACATAGAACCCCAAACAAAAGAAATCCAAAGAGGACCACACCAAGACACATCATAATTAAAATGCCAAGGGCAAAAGACAAAGAGAGAATATTAAAAGCAGCAAGAGAAAAACAGTTAATTACCTACAAGGGAGCACCCATACAATTGTCAGCTGATTTCTCAACAGAAACTATGCAGGCCAGATGGGAGTGGCAAGAAATATTTAAAGTGATGAATAGCAAGAACCTACAACCAAGATTACTCTACCCAGCAAAGCTATCATTCAGAATTGAAGGGCAGATAAAGAGCTTCACAGATAAGAAAAAACTAAAGGAGTTCATCAACACCAAACCAGTATTATATGAAATGCTGAAAGGTTTTTTTTAAGAAGAGGAAGAAGAAGAAAAAGGTAAAGATAAAAATTATGAACTACATACATATCTATCAACAAGTGAATCTAAAAATCAGGTGAATAAAAAATCTGAGGAACAGAATAAACTGGTGAATATAATAGAATCAGGGGCACAGAAAGGGAGTGGACTGACAATTCTCGGGGGGAAAGTGGAGTGGGGAGTGTCGGAAGAGACTGAACAAAAATGGTACACCTATGGGTGAGGACAGTGCGGGGGAGGTAAGGGCAGAGGGTGGGGTGGGAACCGGGTGGAAGGGAGCTATTGGGGGAAAAAAGAAGAAACAATTGTAATAATGTGAACAATAAAGATTTATTAAATTAAAAAAATTTCTTCTTCCTAGTATTTGATAGTTTCGTTATCATTTTTCTTCTTTTAGCCATCATTATAATTTTGAAAATTATACTTAATCCTCTATTTATTGTTAACTTTTAAATGTAAATTGGTATATTAACTAAGTTTTTAATGGGAAGGAGATTGCGTTGATGACAAATTGGCTGGCTGTTAACCATCTCCTCTCATGAGATTACAAGTGTATCATAGAATGTAATATTTATGTATGTAACCAATATAAAGCCTAGTGCCCTCCTGTTCTACCTCACTGAGCTACACTCAAAGAAATATTCATTCTGTATCCAAAATAATTTTAAAGCATTTAAAATCCTCACTACAGATTCTTGTGAAAATGTTAAAAACAGAATATTTTTAAAACATACAATTTTTTATTATGAACACTTCTAACTTAGTATATATTCTTTTATCCCTGTTACATGGAGTTAAGGTATTAGAGCATGTTAGTGTTAATCTGAGAGTCTAGCCTTTTACCTGACCCCTTATTATTGGGTGCTTAATTTAAGCCAGTTTACCACTGAGGAGGACATACTTTTTTCTGGATAGGAGCAAAATGGATGGGCAAACTCCTGAGATTGGGGAGACAAGACTGTGTCTGGGTAGGATGAGGCTGAAAGACAGGTAGGGAGTTAGCAGGGAAGGAAGGAAGACAAAAGTAACCACCTATTACAGCAAACTTTTCTTAGGATTAGGATATCCGGGGCCCAATGACTTATTATGATACAGATTTAAAATACATGATAAAAAATTAAAGAGATACAGCCTTGCTTGGTTTGGTTGATGGAGTGTCAGCCCATGAACTGAAAGGTCCCGGGTTCAATTTGGGTCAAGGGCACATACCTCAGTTGCAGGCTTATCCCTGTCCCCAAGGGGGAAGCAACCAATTGATGTGTCTCTCTCACATTGATATTTCTCTCTCTCTGTCTCTCTTCCTCCCTTCCTCTCCCTCTAAAAATCAATGGAAAAATATCTTGAGGTAAGGATTAAAAAAATATATATATTAAGGAGGTACATAAAAAGACACAATGAAAAGTATATCTTCCTCTCATGCCTGTACTTCAGGCACTCTGTTATCAGTTTCTTGTGCATCTTGATAAATATGTGCATATACGAAGATATAACTGTATCTTCATTGTCTCCCAAATATTTAGCATTCTGAAAACATCAGCCCTTGCTTTTTTTTTAACAATGTAAATTGGATTATTCCATAAAAATTCATATAGAACTGCCTCTTTTTTCTTTCAACATTCTATGGATCTACCACAGTTTATGTCCCTCAGCCTGGCCTGCGCCCTCTTGCAATCTGAGACCTCTTGGGGGATGTTGGACTGCTGGTTTCAGCCTGATCCCCTCAGGCCAGGCCGAGGGACCCCATGGGTGCACACATCTGTGCACTGGGCCTCTAGTATGCTATAAGATCTTTGGTTAATCTTTTCCCCTCCTTCCCTCATCAGTCTGTTCCATGTTTCCATGTCTGTGTATTGAGCCTTTGCTCCCTGGTGGTCAGTGCATGTCATAGCTACTGGTCAAAAGGTCAAACGGTCCAATGGTCAAATAGTCGAATGGTTGCTTAGGCTTTCACTAGTATATATATAGATTATAAATAAATATAAAAATAATATATTATATATTTAAAATATAATATAAAAATAAATGTATGTATTTAAAAATATAAATTACATATTTATAAATTTATGTTTTATTATATTTATAAATATAAATTTATATTTTGTATCCATAAATGGATATTTAGTTACTTTTTTTTCACAGAAGTTGTATCAGTTCACAATTCTACTCTGTTTTTAAGTCTTAAAATTTTGTGGTAAATAGGACATGACATAAACTTAACAATCTTCTTTTTTTAAATATATATTTTATTGATTTTTTTACAGAGAGGAAGGGAGAGGGATAGAGAGTTAGAAACATCAATGAGAGAGAGACATCGATCAGCTGCCTCTTGCACAGCCCCTACTGGGGATGTGACTACAACCAAGGTACATCCCCTTGACCGGAATGAAACCTGGGACCTTTCAGTCTGCAAACCAACACTCTATCCACTGAGCCAAACTGGTTAGGGCAAAATTTAACAATCTTAACTATTTTAATTAAATGTACAGTCCATTACTGTTAAATACTAGTACATTCACATTGTCATGCAACCAATCTCCAGAACTTCTTCATCTTGCAAAACTGAAACTCTGTACCCATTAAACAACTCCTCATTTGACCCATTTGCCACCCCCCAACAACTTCCATTCTACTTTCTCATCCTATTAATTTGACTATTCTATGTACCTCATATAAATGGAAGCGTACAGTAGTTGTCTTCTTGTGACCGGCTTATTTCACTTAGCATACTGTCCTTAAGGTTCATCCATGTGTAACATGTGTCAGAATCTACTTCCCTTTTAAGGCTGAATAATATCCCACTTTCTGTATAAAATAAATTTTGTTTACTTATTTATCTGTCAATGGACCCTAGAGTTGCTTCCATCTCTTGGCTATCGTAAATAATGCTGCTTTGAACATTGGGTAGGCAAATATCTCTTTGATATCCTGCTTTCAGTTCTTTTGAATATATACCAAGAAATTGGATTGCTGGATCATATGGTACTTATATTTTTAATTATTTGAGAAATGCCCCTATTGTTTTCCATTGTAGCTTCACCATTTTACATTCTTACCAATAATATATATTCCTATTGTGGTTGAGAATGCCCTCTCTCCAACATTTTCCCAATTATAGTATAAGATCAAATACTTTACTTGTCACTATTATTTACTTAGAAAAGATGCATCCCCTTATCAATGAAAAGATTTTAGGGTTCCTTGCTAGGTTGTGCAGAGGGTTTTAAATGCAACTAGATTGATGCCTACTTTTCTAAGCACATGCATTATGTGAAGGGAAGAGTGCAGGTTGCTACTTCATTTCCTCCAAAGACAAAAGGGAGACAAAATTGTTTTCAAGCTTAAATAAGTTATTTTTAAGGCAAAGCGTGTGTCATCTCACCACAGTGGTTGACAAAACTGCTGTTTGCAAGGAATTAACTTCCAGGCTGACAGATCAGCAAGAATGTAATTCCAGACTTGTCCAATTATGTCATGTCAACCAAAGGAAGAAGGGCTGCTTTCAAGGGGAAGATAAAAAACCAATCACAGAACTAGAACCTTCTAAAGAACCCACTGTCAGGAGACCACCAAAATAGAGCAATAGAGAAAGCAACTCCTTTCAGACAGAAACACAGCAGAGCTTTCGCTTGAAGAATGTTGTAAAATCGGTGATGATAATATGCCCCAATTAGGTGGCAAATCAACCCTTCCATTAAAAATATGAGTAATCTACCACTATTAAAATAATTCTGAATCTTTATTGTGTGTTGTACCTGATTGATGAAAAAATTACATTCCAAAGGAATGCCCGATATTTGCATTCCTTTGTATGCAGTTGCATTTAGTTCTATTTTGTATTCTACTCTTTTCCCTGGACATGATTTTGTATCCCTATTTGCTTACGGCTACATGGTCCAGCACTCATATTCTTATAGTAGATACCTAGTTTATAGAACTTTAAATATTTATTTATTTAAGAAAAGAAGTTTTATGACTTTCAAATTCATGCAGTAACTGCTGACAGGACAAGGGGAAGTGGGAAAGTGGAAGTTGCCTATGCATTTAAGAGAATCCTGTGAGTGCTTTAACAAACAGATAAGATGTGCTTCAAATGAGCTCATCCATGGTTTGAATAAAAACTGCTGGGAAGGTGGTGCTTAAGCAGTTTGTGGTCTTTGATGCAAATGGGGCTGACATCCCCTTTGCTTACTGCATTGTTCAAGCTTCCTTTCCAAGCTGGTACCCAAACCTCAGCCCCAGGTGTTCAAATGGCTGTGCAGAGCACTGGCTCACAGCCCTGTCTGCACATTAACATTCTTTGGGGGACTTTTGGTGTCCAGATATCCAGGCCTTATCCCAGATCAGCTCCTTCAAGAAGGGGTCTGGATATTGGTATTTCCTCAAATGTAATGAGTGATTATAATGTGCACACAGGGCTGAGAACTACTAGTCAAGAGAATATGTTAATGAGTCCATCATCTGGTCCTCTGATTTCTATAAGCAGATCTGTTTAGGTGACCAGAAAACAAAAGGTTTTACCTGGATTCCCTACCTATCCCAACTGCTAAAGTAATAAGAAACAGCCTGAAATGCAGATGTGTAAGAGAGAAATAGTTAGTCATTTAACAAACGTTAGTTAAGCATCTCTTATATGTTCAGTTTTAGGCGATTTGAATGGTATGAAAATAAATAAGACATTGCTTTCCCTGTTTTTATACTACAGAGATATAAAAAAATGTAAATTGAATACCAATAATATATAGAAAATCTGTTTGATTCAAGAGAGATGTACAGGCACAATGCAATGGGGGCTTACTATTGCTTCTAGAGGGGAAGAATTTGAGGAGGAAGGTTCCATTGGAGCTGCTCCTGATTTGGGGGAAGAATTGCATATCCTGAGGTATGGGAGCAGGCTGGGCAAAGATGAGCAGGAAGAGAGAGGGAATGCATGGGAAGTATATGGGAAACCACTGTTTTAGTGTGGCCCCAGCTTGGGTTGCATGGAGCAGAGGATTAAAGGGACGGATAACACAGGTCCTGAATTTCAATACAAGAGTCCTACATTTTTTGTACATCATGTGAAAGAGGCCTCATTAGAGACAATTTCCTTTGGAATGCGTTGATGGGAAAATCCAAGATTGGGAAATGTTTTTCTATCTTGATAAAAGCCCATAGTGGTACAAATACTAAATCCATCCTTATCTGGCCTAAGGTTTTCCAGAATTGCTCATTCTCCCCAAGTGGCCTCTGAAGAGGCTGGGTAAAGGCTCCGTGTTCTTCCCCTCTGCCACATTCAATAATGGTTAAAGACTTAATTATCTTTTTATGAGCCCAACAGTCCTAGTTTTCTGTTGCTCAAACACAAAGGCATCATTGCCTTAGGCAGGCATTCAACTGTTGACTAGGAGGAAAGGAAAGATAGATGAGTGAGTGTGGTGTGTAGGGGGGTGAAAGCAAGCCCTGGAGACACAAGGCTGGAGGGCTAACCTGCGGATGAAATGAGAAAAGGCAGGTGAATGCACACAACACTGTGCATAGCACCTGGTCAGTACAGATCTACCTACAAACATCCCCCCACCTCCCGAAAAGCCTAGTTTTTATTTGATTTACTTAAATGTGTGTTTTTTATTGTTGATAGTATTACAGATATCTCCCATTCCCTCCCTTCTACCCCCCTTCCTCCCAGCCCCTACCCATCTCCCCCCTCTTCACTACCCAATTGCCTGTGTCCAAGAGCTATGCATATACCTACAAACATTTTTAAAGAATGCATTAAGAACTAGTGTATGCAACGAAATAGAACTCCTGCGCTTTTCTTTGTAACTTATTATCATGAAATATTACAAGCATAGCATATTATCTTTATGCTTCATCAAAACCTCGGCATTTGTGTCACAATAATTCTTTAAAGGAATCAAACTTACATACAAAAATCTGTGTTGTTTATGGTTTTAAATTTTGACACAAATAGTGTTTTACTATGTATATTACCTGGCAACTTCCTTTTTTTTACTCAACATTCTCATATGAAATTTACTTATATTGATTCCTGTAGTTACAGTTTATTCACTTCAATGGCTATTTAAGTGGATCATGTTATATGAATTCACGGCAACTTGTTTATCCATTCATGTCAATAGACATTTGGGTTGTTTCCAAATGTCTACTTTACAATGGATGCTGTAGTAATCATTTCTGTATGTGACTCCCTGTGCAGATGTGAGAGAGTCTCCAGGGCATATATTAGAAGAGGAGTTCCCGGGTCCTTCGATATGAGCATTTTCAAATTTATGTGGCCAAGTTGCTCTTGAAAGTGGTGGTACCCATTTACACTCTGGACAGCCATCCACAAGGGCTCCCAGTTGCTTCTAACCAATGCCTTCCACTCTGTAGTGTCCTCTACTATAGTGTGAGTTTAGCGTTTTAGTGGTTCAGTTGTGGGCATTGCATAGGGATCTTTTGGGGGATGATAAAGATGTTCTTAAATTGGGTTGTGATGATGGTTGCACAACTCCATAAATTTATTTAAAAAATCAGGCTCCCTTGATTCTGCCTTTGCTGTTCCACCTGCTTCCCCCTGCCTCCGTCCTTACCTGTGCAGGTTTCCTCAGCTTCACCTTCTGGCTCTCTCTTATATCCATCTTCTCTCTTCCTTCACCCAAATGAATTCTGTTCTCCCACTGCAAAAGTTGAGATAGGTTGATATCTTAAAAGTTATCCATGATTGATTAAGGTTTATTTGCATTTTAAACAGAATCATTGAAAAAATAACTAGAGTTAGAAAGGCTGGAAAGATCTAGTATTAGTTTGCTCAGGCTGCCATAACAAAGAACCAGAGACTAGGTGGTGGCTTAAACAACAGACATTTTTTTCTCCTCACAGTTCTGGAGCCTGGAAGTCTAAGATCAAAGTGCAGGCATGGTTGGCTTCTGATGAGGCCTCTCTTTGGCTTGCAGATGGCCATCTTCTCCCCGTGTCCTCACATGGCCTTTTCTCTGTGTACTTCAACTCCTGGTGTCTCTTTCTCTTCCTATAAGGACACCAATCCTATTGAATTAGGGCCCGGCCATTACAACTTCATTTAAGTGTAATTACCTCCTTAAAGGCCTCATCTCCAAATAGTTACACTGGGGTTTTAACCTATACATTTTGGGGAACAAAACTCAGTTCATAACAGATCTTATAAATAGGTCATTTGACCTTGTCATTGGCAGATGTAGAAGATGCTGAATAGAAAATCTATAGTCATTCCAAAAGGAAATGACCATTTTACTCATTTGGACTAATTCTTGGAAGAAGCAAAGTCAAATTAGCATCAGAAAGACTTAATCAGGATATTTTTGTTCTCATGATTTATTGCTGTGTAATAATTTATCCCCAAAAGTTTGTGGTTTAAAATAACAATAACAATTTTATTATGCTCATAGAATCTGTGAGTCAAGAATTTGGGAGGTGACTGGCTGAGTGGTTTTGGCTCCATGTCTTACATGTTGTTGCAATTAGATGTTACTGGAGCCAAAGCAGTGGCTTCTGGGATAGCTCTCTTTCTTCATGGAATCTCAGGGTCCCTCCACATGGGTTCTCCATGTGGACCAGTGGCCTCGGGGTGGTCAGACTGCTACACCAGGGCACAACACTCCAAAGACATGTGTCCTAAAAGAATGAGACTTCCTATAACCTAACCCGAGGACACATTACATCACTTCACCACTGAAATTTAAGGGGAGGGAGCACAGACCCTACCTCTCAATGGAAGGAGCATCCAGATGCCATTATAAAAAGGGTATACAGGATGGGAAATATTGTTGTGGCCATCTTTGGAAAATACAGTTGGACTAAATTTTAGAAAGATTTATTTTGTCATTTTTTAAAATGTATAGAAATGTACACTGGTTGAAAGAAAACTTTCCACAGTTGAAGGTATGTTGCTGTGCCTGGGGTTCTCCCTCACTGGCATCTAAGCAGGGGCCAACCAGCTTTGGAGTCCAGCCTGGCCTCGTCAGCTCTTCATTTTTATGAGTTTGTTCCATGTCAAGTTCAGTTAACTATCTGTGAGGACATTATGTTTCTCTTAACTGGACACAGAGAATATCCCTCCTTTAGGTAGTGGCTGGGGGCTTAAGATTAACTCAGGGATACCTGATGTTTACTGTTATGGGCTGACTATGTCTCCTCAAAATTCATATGTTGAAGTCTTACCCCCTGGTTCATTACAATGTGACTACTTTTGGAGATAGGATCTTTGAGAAGATAATGAAGTTAAAATGATGTCATTAGGGTGGGCCCTAATCAAATATGACTGTTGAACTCATAAGAAGAGGAAGTTAGGACACAGACACATGCAAAGGGAAGACCATGTGAAGACACCGGGAGAAGGCAGCCATCTGCAAACTAGACAGAGAGGCCTCAGGAGAAACCAACCCTATTGACACCTTGATCTTGGATTTGTGAGGAAATAAATTAGTTGTTTGAGGCATCTAGTCCATGTTGATTTGTTATATAGCAGCCATAGCAAACAAATACACTTATCAAAAGTTTGATCGTATGAAATATATTTTGAACGATGTCTTTGAAGGGTCCATTTCTTTGGACCATGTTTTCAAACTTATTTTTAAAAGTAGAAGGTGATTTAATTTTTTCACAAAAGTTAATATTACTTAAGTCCTCAATCAATAAAATGGACAAATAGAACTTAATTGGTATACAGTTTTCTTAGAAGTTTGAAATGTTATCGTATAATAAAGGTACTCATTAGGAACAGTGAAGTGGCTCTGAGGACATGAGTACTCAAAAACCTATGGCATTTGGGCCAAAGGTGTCTGCCAACCCTAATGTGTGCCTTGCTCACTTGAGAGTCTCTCCCTTACTATTCAATGGGATGTTCTCCTTGCTCACAAAATTTGGCATTATGTTATTAAAATAACACTCCCACTGCCTCCCCACCCTAGGCCAGAGAAATAGAGGTGGACACTTAGCCTGCAGTTCTTGGAAGCTGCTCAATTTATCACTAAATTTCTACTGTTTTCTATATTAAAGACTAAAGGGAAGCCCCAGTGGGTCTGAGCGCGACTGCAGAGTAGCAAAGCAGAGAGATTTGATGTGATCTGCTGACCACACATGGTCCAGGGTGACAGGCATGGGCTCTGGAGCCCAAAGACCTAGTTGTGCATCCTGACTTGACCATTATTAGCCATGGGACATGTCAGACATCTCACCTGCGTCTCAGTTTCCTCATCTGTATTATGGGGGATTTTAACAGTTCCCTTGTGGGTTCTTGTGAATAGTAAACGAATATAAATGTGCGTTTATCCAGCCCAATGCTTTGCATATGACTCATTAAATATTTATTTTTCTTCCCTTTGGGAGAGTAACTAAAGGGCTTCAATGAGATAATGTAGAAGGAAGTACATTGTAGTCTGGGAAAAGTCATCTCTGTGCCAGTTGGAATTATAATGTGGTTTGACATTGACTCATTTCTGACTGGTGGGTCTGAAGGAGATGGATATTTATTTTTCCTTCGATGAGAGAAAGGGAGTGAGAAAATGTAGAGGGAAAGACAGGTGTCCTAGACCCTGCAAATCTGCTCAGTGCCACTTGTGCAGGCTTGAAAAGATGATGGGTAGAATGAGTTTTGAAAATGATATGAGTGCAGAATCTCAGAGGGAAGGTGGGTGGGTGGGAGGTGATAAACCAAAGAATTTGTTTGCATATATGTATAACCCATAGACAATAGGGTGGTGAAGGCCGGGGGGGGGGGGAGTGTGGGTGGGCTACAGGGGGTCAATGGGGGAGAAAGGGGGACATATGTAATATTTTCAACAATAAAGAATAACAAAACAAAAAAATGTTTCTGTAAGGCTGTGCAAACTTTTTTTGGTCACCAACTGATCAATTTTATGAATGATTTTGAAATATAACGGGAGCCTCAAGAGTTCATGCCCTACCCCAAATGCCAGTGTGATTCATGTCAGAATCTAACAAATAATTTCCCAGGTCATTATATTTGTCGTTTGGACATCGACATTTTAAGTATTATCAAATAAATGTAGAGTATAGCTAAGAGTCTGTTTTATGAATTTACCACATTGTATTGGAAATTGTGTTAAAATGTGCAAAGAATATAGTTGTTGGGACGTAAAGAACAGATGGGTCTGAATGTGGTGGTTTTCCTTGAGCAGCCCTGAATTAGCATCATAGATATTGAAGATGGCATACGCTAATGCTGCCCTTTGCCAAGAGGGACAGCTGTGTCCTTATGAGCTTTTCAACCCACCTGGGAACTCCCTCTGCTGCGGGTTGGTCTCTAAAAGTTCATCATTGCCTCTTCCCCTGCTGGTTTCCCAATAATTACCTTCTGAAGTTTGGACTGCTGTGTTATAGACACCCCACCCCCAATTGTGAAATCATTCTTTTCCTTAGAGGCTCTCCCAACATAAATGTTTTAATGCTATAATCATTCGCAAAGTTTTCTCCCCACTTTTACAGTTTACTCCTGGGCTGTCTTCTGAAAAGATTCTTCCCTTTCTCTTGTCTTTCTGTTAGTTAGTTGGCCTTCAACTAGCCCCATCTCTGGCATATACTGTGTGAATAGGAATTAACTAGCCATGGAATAAATAGTTGCCTTAAGCAGCTACCTGCTCCTTTGTCTGATGTTCCCCATTTGTGGGGTTTTGCAGATTTTCCATTCTTTAGGGTTTTTGTTCCTGTGGTTTTTTTGTGTGTTGTTTTTGTTTGTTTTTTTTTGTTTTTTAATCATGAAACTCTATTAGGAGCCGATCACCTTACCAATTGGCGCCATAGCTAGCTTTTAACATGGCAGTGGACACTTATTCTTTGGAGAACAGCCTTCTGGAGGAAACTGGATGGGAATGGGTAATTTTAAAGAAAAAGTAATGATATGAGTGGCAGAAAGATTTCCAATCTCTGCTTCACAGTTTTCTTAGAGTTACAGACTGAATCAGAGGGAAGGATTAATGAAATGCTTTGCTTAGTTTCCTAAGTATAGGAAAGAGCAAATTGGATCAAATTGGTTCAGTTTGAGATGTAAGGGGGAAGAAGGGCATACCTGTTGATTTCCATTTTGGTTAAAGAGTGTGTGTGTGTGTGTCCATGTCCTACCATCAGTGATGACAATGGGTATTAGAGATTGGAAGGAGGTGATGTTGAAGAAAGATGGGAACCCTGAACCAGTCCGTTCTTACTGAGTTGGTGCTGGTTGTAAGACATGAGACTGGATGCCCGCTCTATACAAACCTTTCTTCTAATGAAGAAGTCAGGATGTTTAAAGGGGAAGATAACTTTGCAACAGAAGATCATGTGTGCTTAGAGCCAAATGAGACCCAACCAATTCGGAATTCAGAGGAGGGCTGGGTAGGTTACGGGAGGCTCCCAGAGGAGGTGGGCCTTGAAATGGGCCTTGAAGGATTGGGGAGGGTTCAGAGGCAAAGAGCATTCCAGGTAGGGGAAAGCAGAAGTTCCCAAGGCCGGTCTAGAGGGCAGGAAGCAGCAGTTTGCTGGTGCCCAGGGTTTGCCAAGGAGAATGATGAAGGAGAAGCCAGGGGAGGGAGAGAGAAATGCGTTGGGGTATATGTGAGGAGCCTGTGGTACATGACACGTAGAGGTACGAAAATGGTCTTGAAGAAAGGAGCAAGATTGGCTTAGGCCCCTGGAGGAAGGTGGTGATTTTGCATGAAGGCCATGCCTCCAAGTAAGACCCTTCTTCTTACTTTCAGATTTATTTTTTCAAATAGAATTTTAAACGTAAACAAAAGTTTATGAACAGAACAAAGAACTTCTGAAATTATAGACCACCTGTGAGTATATATGCCAGCTCAATGTTCTGTCTCTTCAAATAGTTTGCATATAATTCCTACAAACCAGCTCATTCTCCACATCACACAACACACCATGAAAACCAGGAAATTAAACCTGGTTCATTCCCAACATCTGATCCTCAGACCTCATTGAAGTTCGGCCAGTTGTCCGGACAATGTCCTTTACAGCAAGACGGTACGGTTCAGAATCACACATTGCATTTAGTGGCCAAGTCTCTTGTAAGGAAGAAAGCCCGGGAGGGAGGGAGGGAGGATAGAATAAAAAGGAAGATTTTTTTTTTTTTAAAGATTTCATGAACCATCACCCTGACAAGAAGTAGCAACAGGTGGTGCTTAAAACTGTATTTTCCTTTTACAACATAGTCAACTTTCAATTATCTTCCCCGACGAGTGGTAACATGGACACATTTGGAATACTTCTGGATTTTCTAATGTATTTTGCAGCATTTTTATAGCTTTTTCCCCCTCTTTCTGGTTTTATTTAACTTACACAAGCACACCTGCAGGTCAGAGATTTCTGGGTAGAAGTAGAAGCTGGTTCTTGTGATCTTTTAATACTCCACAAAGTAGAAAATGGAGATTTTTTTTATATTGCACTTACTCGGAAGGGGGTCAGTTGGACGTAAGCACAGCTCCTATCAGAGACCTGCTCCTAAGCTTGGCCTGAGCAAACTCCATTGCCAGGCTGGCAGATGCTGCTGTAGTTTCCTCCATAGCCAGAGACCCAGCTTTGCCGTAATTGTTTATTTCATACAGCTTTCATCTTTCATTTTACAAAATGAGTCATGTAGAGTGTGATAAATGTCTCTGAGCGATTACTTAACCGCAAATTTGTCTTCCTCTGATAAGATTGAGTATTTCTGCACAAAAATGAGAATTTTCAGATAAGGTACAGATAAGCAGCCCTTAGTGCCTTTTTGCTTTGAGTTTTTTGGCATTGTTCATTCATTGATTCTTCATTCAGTTTACATTTAAGTGAGCATCTACTGTTGCCATATGGGTACACATGTACAAATAAGAATAACTTTTGTTCTCAAGGAGTTTGCATTTGACCTGGGGAGAAAGGCAGGTGTTGAAATGACCTTCATAGCAGAGACTGACCAAGGTGAAGTGCCCTGGCTTTGATGATCAGGGAAGGTGTTACAGAAGGAGTGCATGAGTAGAAGGGGGACAGGTACCTTACACTTAGAGTAAAGTTGAGGACTCCACTCTAGGCTGGTTCATAGCTTACTTACTGAGGAACATATGAATTCCTCCAGTGCTATGTATTTCTTTGGAATTACGCTATTTCCACCAGCTCTCTAGTGTTAGGAGGGGTGTGTGTAGCAGGCAATGCATAGACATATAGAACTCATAGCATTGTAGGCTCTCAAGGTGGGCTGAGCCCTTCATGTACTCATGAAGTCATGTAACACTTTCACAGCGCAGGTAAGGAAATGGAGGCCTTAGGAGATGAAGTTATTCAATTGCGGGGACCCTGCTGAGCTGAGTAGACCTTGGATCCCCTCCTTTTGCCTCAGTGTTCACTCTATCATTCCTTGTGCCCAGGCTCAGTGTGGCTCTGAGACTAGGTCAGTCATCTTGGCTCAGGAACCTAGAGAAGGTACTGAGATGATTCTCGACAGCACTCCTTTGTGTTTAGTGCAATTGATGCCTGAAAAGGGACCGAAAACACTGGGGCTGTCAGACACTATTGCTGTTCCTTTGTAGACCTGTACTTGGGGCCCCAGAGGGAGAGGACAGCCCTGTAAGGTCTAGGGAGTGGGGATGCAGAATGGGGTGAGTGAAAGGCTGGGAGTATGGGGGGAAGGGTGCCTCGAGGAGTTAGAGAAAGATTTGCTTGGGCCTCTGGCCTGGAGGTCTGTTCCTCTAAGTCAACGATTTTCAACCTTTTTCATCTCATGGCACACATAAACTAATTACAAAAATTCTGCGTCCCATATATATATATATATATATATATATATATATATATATATATATATATATTTGCAGATCTGACAAAAAATAGATAATTTTGATTCATTCACACTGGACACCTATGTGTCTGCTGTTGTCATTTTTTTATTTGATAATCTAAGGGAAAAGAGTCAGTGCCCTTGACTAAATAGGTATTGCATGTTTTAAAAATTCTTGTGGCTCACCCATTGAAAATTGCTGCTCTAAGCCTTTTTCTTTGCCTCCCTCTCTCCACCCCTTCCTCCCTCTCTCCCTCCCTCCCCTTTTTTTAACATCTAAACATGCTTATTTTTTAAACTTTTAATCCTATATAATAAAAGCCTAATATGCTAAGTGTCTGGTTGACTGGTCAGCCATTCAACCAATCAAAGTGTAATCTGCTAATAATATGCTAAGGCTGCTCAACAGTTCGCTATGATGTGCACTGACCACCAAGGGGCAGATGCTCCAACTGGTAGGTTAGCTTGCTGCTGGGGTCTGGCTGATTGGGACTGAATGAGATGGGCCAGACATGCCCTGGAGCCCTCCCATGTTCCCTCCCCAGCTGGCCAACCTCCCATGTCTCTCCCTGGCCTCGATTGTGCACCAGTAGGGTCCCTTGGCTTGGACTGCACCCTCTTGCAATCCGGGACCCCTTGGGGGATGTCGGAGAGCCGGTTTCAGCCTGATTCTGTAGGCCAGGCCGAGGGACCCTCTGGTGCATATATTCATGTACCAGGCTTCTATTTTTGATATAATTATTGATTCACAGAATGTTGCAAAAGAATACAGAGAGGTTCCATGTACCCTTCACCCAGTTTCTCCAATGGTTACATCTTACAATTGCCTGCCTGTTTTTTAAAAATCTTAAATTCCACCAACCCCAGCATCATCAGTCCAACAAGTGCAGTCCTCAGGATCTTCCTTGGACAAAAGTCACATTTCTACAAGGTGAGAACAATTTCGTTTCCTACATTCTAAAGTCCTGAACTCTCAGTGACAGGAGGGGAAATGATGACTGTCTTAGCCAATTGTAAATGGAAATACAGGTGCAGACAGAATGATCCTGAGCATGCTAAACAGATGGCTGCCGCATTTAGTGAGGACTCCATGGACTCTTGGGTTTGGGGGCTGAGACTTGATTTGAGCTTTGGCACCCTGGGGTGGTAGTGTGGATAGTGGTACTGCCAAAGCCTTTGGACCATTGAATGGGACCACCACTGAGTCTGCATCCTGGGCGTATCCTGCAATGGAAGTAAATAGGAAAAGTCCCTCTGCCTTTGCCTCCTCCTGGGTCTCTGGCCTGGTGGTGGTTCCTCCAGCTATCCCTGCCGAAAGCAGCTTCCTCATTGAGTCATCACCATGTCACTGACCCCCTAGAACGAAGCCTCCTGTTCCAGATAGAGTGTGGGGTCAGGAGCTCTTCTTCAGGAAACACAAGCCCTGTCACCGTGCCCTTCCTCCTCAAATCCATGCTGCCTACATGGTTAGCTCAGTTTTCTGAAACCCTGCCTTTCTTGTGCGCCCCCAGACTGAACAACTGTTAGTAGGACCCCTTCTCCTCTTCACCCTGATACTGAAGCCTCCGACCAGCCTTTCCGGGTGTCATTTTTGTTTGAATCTGGAAGGTCCCCGGAGCACACCATGCTCATCTTAGGCTCTCCCTGCCATCATGAGCTACCTTCTCTCTCCAAGTCCTCTGTGTACTGCAAGCTGTGATCAAACCCCAACTTCTCCATCAACTTCGGCCCTGACCATCTCAACTCAGAAGGAGAGCTCTATTTCAGGGTTCCCACTACTGTTCGATGTGAGAGTTTCTTCCCCTATTCTTCTTCAGCATCCCCACTGGGCAATTACATGAAAGGTGCATACATTCTATGACATGACACTTTTTGAGGCCTCACTCTTTACATATGACTCCACTAAGGGGGGTGGGCAGTGCTGCCAAATTCGAGGAGGGGCCCACAAGGACTGAGAAGTAGAGAACAGCCTGGCTTTATGGGTGTTCCTGTGAAGGCACATCTCCCTTTCTATTTATGGCTCTCATTTCATTCATTTATTTTCTTTCTTCTCTCCTTTTTTGGACAATTGGTCTACATGCCTCAAAAGTTGGCGCATCAACAATTATTTGCTGCCAGGCCGTGGGGCTCAGTGGTTGAGCATCTATCTACCTATGAATCAGAAGATCGCAGTTCAACTCCTGGTCAGGGCACATGCCCAGATTGCAGGTTCGATCCCCAATAGGGGGCATGCAGGAGGCAGCCGATCAATAATTCTCTCTCATCATTGATGTTTGTCTTTCCCTCTCCCTCTCCCTCCCCTCTCCCTCTCCCTCTCCCTTCCTCTCTAAAATATATTTTAAAAATATATATTTAAAGCTAATTAAAAATAAATAAATATTTGCTGAATGAATGAGTGAGAAATACTATTGCCTGTGTGTAGCAACTCTTAGGATGTGCCAGGGTGAGTGAAAAGTAGATGTAACTGACCCTTACTGGGTGGTGACCTCAGGTGGGAGACCTTGCTCACTCCCTTGGTGAGGCAAATAGGAACACTGGAAAAGAGAGAGGAAAAACCACAGCAAGAAATGACAAAGACACTTGGTTTTCTCCAATAAATGGGCTTACTTTAAAGAAAAAAAGTACTTGGGAAAAGATAGGCTAGTAGGCATGCAAAGAAAAAAATGTGTTTTAGAGCCAAATGTGGTCCCTGGGCTTAGATGGTGATAAATAAAGGAATGATGTAGATTAATGAGCCACTGTGAAGTACTAGATGATTCAGAGTTGGGAGCCAGCCACCTGAAATTTGGGGGGGGTGGGGTCTCGAGGTAGCTCGTCGTTCTACAGACTTAATTACCACTGTAACTCATGACACATAATTGCGTGTCAGATGGGCTAGTTTTCATGCTGAACTGCAGTCTTGTGGAAAGAAATGATGCTTTTTCTCCTTCCCCTGCAAACTGACCCACCAGTTCTCTGATACTCATCTTGTTATTCCTCTTCTTGTAGTTTCTTAAGCTGACATGATTTCATGTAGATCTCACATGAAACTTTGTTGACTCATAGAATCTTACATTTTTAGGGTATGTCCAGTTAATTAAAATAAAGAAAGAAGTCAAGTTGAAACCAGTTTGGCTCAGTAGATAGAGCATCAGCCTGCGGACTGAAAGGTCCCAGGTTCGACTCCAGTCAAGGGCATGTACCTGGGTTGCGGGCACATCCCCAGTAGGGGGCATGCAGGAGGCAGCTGATCGATGTTTCTAACTCTCTATCCCTCTCCCTTCCTCTCTGTAAAAAATCAATAAAATATATTTAAAAAAAAAGAAAGAAGTCAAATTCTAGAGAATTTTGGTTTTAAAATACACTTACTGTAATTTTAATTTAGGAGCTTTGAAAAAACTTTTCCTATAAATAGATACTTTTATTCCTCTTATCCCACCCTGTTAGATCCAAATCTCACTACAGTGCAAGGAACTGTGAATAGAAAATGGATAGTTTCTTTTGGAATAAGAAGTAGAAGATAGAACCAAAACCATGTAGAAAAATCTGGGGGAATTTTATTACTTAATCATGTGATTGTTTTACTGAATGGAGCATAAGTAGTCCTTAAATTTTTTACATATGTTTTTTCAAAGAGTCAGCCTTCATTACCTTGAAGTCATTTAAATTTAAATTTAAAACCAGAAATGGCTCACGATGATCAAATTTCCGAACATGAGACCAGATGTTTAGAAAATTATTTCCAATGGAGGACTTTCTCAGCTTTTCTTGAAGACATTTCTTTTGGTCTCCCACGAACCCAAGAGCATCTAAGAGGACCTAAGCAAAGAAGAAGTGTGTAGTTGAAGATTTATATTTATAGCCCTTGATGAACTGAATACATTTACAAGCTGCATTTTGAAATCATAATGATCTAATGTGAAGCAATCAAAATTCCAAAATCATCTAATCAAGAATGACATCAGAGGCAAACCTCTCTAGATGGAGTAGGTATAATTCTCCCTGTAAATCTTCGATTAAAGCAGATGTTCTAATTCTGTGGATTAAGTCAAGAAGTATGGAGCTGCCCGGCCAGTGTCGCTCAGTGGTTGAGCATTGACCTAAGAACCAGGAGATAACAGTTCAATTCCTGATCAGGGCACATGCCTGAGTTGTGGGCTCAATCCTCAGTGTGTGGTGTGCAGGAGGCAGCCAGCCTATGATCCTCTCTCATCACTGATGTTTCTATCTTTCCCTCTCCCTTCCTCTCTGATTATCTATCTATCTATCATCTATCTATCTATCTATCTATCTATCTATCTATCTATCTATCTATCTATCATCTATCTATCTATCATCTATCTATTATCTATCTATCTATCTATCTATCTATCTATCTATCTATCTATCTTCTATCTATCATCTATCTGAAGTGTAGAGCTAACTTGTCCAGAGGATAGTTACTTAGAACAGGTAAATCAATATGAAACTTGGTTTTCTTACATAAAAGATGGAGATCTCTCATACTCATAACCATCTCCTCAGGCAGTTGCAGAGAATTGGGCTATGCCAGGGGGAAAGGGTGCTTTCACAGGACAGCCTTAGGGTGATCCAAATCCTGCAGAAGTATGAATATTCTCTCTTCTATGGGAGATTCCCTATTCTTTGTCTCCCTGTCCCTTTCTATAGCACCCAGAACAAAAAAGAACAGCGGCAAGTTCTTACAGATTCCCAATTCCAAAGAGTAGCTATTTTGGTTCATTGATCAAGCAACACATGTGGGTTGAGAAATACAAGTGTGTATGTTTTACATGTCATCATTTGGCACCTCCCTTAGGTGAGCCAGCTATGGCAGGAGGGTGGGCATGGAATGTATTGACACTGCCCCTGTTATTGCAACATTTGGGCTCCAGCCCCTGATCTAGAAACAGAATCGACGGGCTCCAAAGGTCTGTTGTTAACAGTTTACGCAGTGTTGTCAGAAGCTGCATTCATTCTTTACTGTTTTCTTATTGCTTTTATAATAAATATTTACAGATTTATTGCATACTTATTTTCCAAATGGATAGACATTTTTAGAAATGTCATTTCTGAAAGTGCAGAAGCTATCTGGCACGTATACAGTGTATCATACCATGTGTTTTCTGACAAGAGCATCATCGAAACTGTCTCTGAAGCTTATCTGCGGAAAGTCTAGCAGTACATTGTATCAAGTTTATGGCCCCATTATTCTCCTCTATGCTTTTTATTTTTACATCTGACATAGGGAAAATGGCAAGATTTTCTTTATTCCCTAGCAAAATAATCTGTAAAAGCTGCAGGAACTTCTCTCCTTTCCGAAGTGCAGGGGGAGATCCTGCATTCCACAGCTTGTCCCCTTCCTTAAAGAATCTATTTCTCATGTTATTGTCTAGTCACCAGAGTCTTTCCTCTTAAGAAGAGGGTTGGATGGAAGGAGAAAATCATGTAGGAAACTGTTAGATGTCCATGTTTAAATTATAAATTATTATTTAAAATATTTTTATTGATTTCAGAGAAGAAGGGAGAGGTAGAGAGAGATAGAAACATCAATAATGAGAGAGAATCTATGATCGGCTGCTTCCTGCACATCCCCACACTGGGGATCGAGCTCACATGTGCCCTGACCAGGAATTGAACCATGACCTCCAGGTTCATAGGTTGATGCTCAACCACTGAGCCCACCAGCTGGGCAAATTATACATTATTTTTAAGATGCTTTGATTTTAGACAAAGGGTGCTACAAAAAAAAAATCCTTTGGACCATTTTGGTATCATCCTATATAATAAAGAGCTAATATGCTAACTAGACCAGACGGTGGAAGGACATTCCAGAACGACCAGTGGGCAGCTGGGCTGTGAGGGCCGAGCCCCTTGCACAAATTTTGTGCATTGGGCCTCTAGTAATGTAATATGAAACAGTAGGTTGGCTATTTCTCTGTAAAACTATGAAACTGTTTCAGTACCCGCACAAAAAGAGGTTCTATGGCATTCTTAGAATTATCCTATATTATAAAAGGCTAATATGCAAATTGGCTGAACGGCCAAACAGTCAGTTGCTATGACATGCACTGACCACCAGGGGGCAGATGCTCAATGCAGGAGCTGCCCCCTGGTGGTCAGTGCTCTCCCACAGGGGGAGTGCCGCTCAGCCAGAAGCCGGGTTCACGGCTGGTGAGCACAGCGGTGATGGCGGGAGCCTCTCCCCGCTCTGCGGCAGCACTAAGGATGTCCAACTGATGGCTTGGTGCAGGCCTAAGCCATCAGTCAGACATCCTCCAAGGGCTCCCAGACTGTGAGAGGGCACAGGCTGGGCTGAGGAACACCCTCCCCAGTGCACAAATTTTGTGCATCAAGCCTTTAGTAGGATAATAAAATTGAATAGGGCAACACCTTTTATTGTTAGTTGTCTTGGTTTAGAAAGAATTAGGTATTTTGGTTGTGGGATACTTTGTAATTTTAATAAAAGGTTCAGGGTTTTAAGGAATATCTATAGAAATATCCATGAAAGTTAAGGAATAACATTGTAGTCTCTATGTGAGAATTTAGACTCATTTTTATGTGGGGTTGATTTGGATAGCTTATAGCAGCAACCAAGGTGCCTGTGTACATGATTGTTAACTCTTGACTTTGAGGTGATAGAGGACACCTAGTTTCTGATCCTTCTTCTTGACCTCTTTTGTTCCCCAAAGAATCCCCAATGTCAGAGAAGTGACACCACTAGAGGAATAAGAAGACAAAAGACTGGTTATGTGTCTATTTATGTTGAAACCACAACTAAGACCAATAGATGGATGTTTCAAGGAGGGAGATTTTGATTAATTGCAAAGAAAACTTCCAAACCATAGAAGCTTTTAACAATGAAATAGCCTTCTTTGAAATATAATGAGCTCCCTATTAATAGATGTGTTCAGGCAGGGACTGCCTGATTACACAAAAAGCTCACTTTAGAAGGGATTCCTACATTGTGTTATCTGATGCCTTAGTCCCCAATCTTTTTTTTTAAATTTCTTTATTGATTATGGTATTACATATGTGTTCTTATTCCCCCATTAGTCCCCAATCTTATCAAACTGAAAGTATTTTAAGAATCAGTGAGTGTTCTATCAATTTACATACATAATATTTTATTAAAGTAAGATTTCACTAATTTGTAATTTGGGATAATTGGGCTGAGGGCTTTTATTACACAGCACATACTATTTCCTTTTTCTTTATAAGAGTATTAGAGGCCCAGTGCATGAAATTCGTGCATGGGGGGTGTCCCTCAGCCTGGCCTGCACCCTCTCACAATCCAGGACTGCTGGCTCCTAACTGCTTGACTGCCTACCTGCCTAATTGCCCCCTAACTGCTCCCCTGCTGGCCTGATTGCCCCCAACTGCCCTCCCCTGCTGGCTCTATCACCCCCAACTGCCCTATCCTGCTGGTCTGGTCACCCTTAACTGCCCTCTCCTACTGGCTTGGTCACCCCTAACTGCCCTCCCCTGCTGACCACCTTGTGGTGACCATCTTGTGATGGCCATATTGTGGCAGCCATCTTGTGACAGCCATCTTGTGATGACGCGGGGGCGGCCATCTTGTGATGATGTCATGTGACTCCACCTAGGCTTTTATTATATAGGATAAATAAGATTATATGAAGATTTTAAAAACACTTAAAATATGCTGCTGTGTTTAAATGCTCTAGAAGCATCAATTTATTTCGAAAAGTGATATATCCATTATAAATCATTTATTAAATATTGATCTCTATTAGATAATTCCTCTTAGTATAGACTTGAAAGTAATAAAACTATTTCTTTGGACATCCTCTAACCTGAAAGATTCCCCCTCCCCCCCCTTTTAAAATAAGTCTGGCCTGGCCAGGGCACATGCTAGGGTTTTGGGCTCAATCCCCAGTGGAGGGGGGGTGTGTGTGTGTAGGAGGGTGCTGATCAATGATTTTCTTTGATCATTGATGTTTGTATCTCCTTCCCTCTCCCTTCCTCTCTGAAATAAATAAAAATGTATTAAAAAATAAGTGAGTTAATGAGACTTTACATAAATTTATCTACTTATATTAAAGGTTGTTTTTTAAAAGTAAAATAAATGCATGTCAGAAGGTTTATTTATTAATTAATCAATTAATGAGCAAACCAGGAAAGTGTTATAACTAGTTCAAAGTTGAATACAAAGACCAGATACATTTATAGGCCATTAGGAATGGCAAATGAATTTGTTTAAATAGATGCAAAACTGACTTCTTCAATAGTAGGAGAAGGATGTTTATTGAACCTTCACTGGGCAAATTGTTGCATTTCTCTGGACAGGGATTAGTTGAATTACTACCAGGCTTCTACAAGTTAACTTCTCTTTTTACAGTGGTTAAACAGCCTAATCAATGACAATGAATGTCAGAGAAAACCTGAATAGCTGAACTAGTCAGTAAAACCACTAGATTTCAAACTCCCAATTTCCCTTCTTTGCACACATATTATCTTTATATCTAGCCACATCACTAGGAAATTATAGCGATGCTGTGTTAGACATAGCATCCATATCTATTGACATTGAACCAACTCTCTCTATGTTCAAGACTCAAGTAAACTCCCAATCCTAATAATGCGATGAATATTATGTGAAAGAGTCCAGATTTATTTACAAGATGAATAAAATGATCGCATGGGGAACAGGAAGGTTAGTCAATGTAATATTCACTAAGATGCAGGAATTTTGAATAACTTGTCCAATGTCACAGGGTTGCCAGGGAGAAAGCCAGGGTATGGATGGAACCATGCTCTTGACCACCATGCTGTATTGCTTCAGCAGAGTAGAAGTAGAATTTCTTGGACACGGGCACCCCTGAGATTCTACAAAAGGAAAAAGAATCTCCCATGCAACTATGCAAACTCAACACTCACAGAGGGGACAAACAGTAAGTCTCCGTGTAGAGACAGATGAATGAAATGCCTCACCCAAGATTATCAGATTAGTTGGCCATGAAACCAAGGAGCCCATGGTCTTTTAATTTCCAACTCCAAACCTCTTGTTCATCGCTAGTTTATTCTTGTAGCTGACATCGAGGAGAAAAATGAGTCTCTTTTACGAGTTTTTTTTTCTTAGAGCTTATCATGCCACAGACTTTAATGTTTTGGAGCTCATGATAATATGTGGTCTCTGCTAGAACTCCTGTGGTTTGACAATCAGCCTATACTAGAGATTATGGCAGCTTTTGTTTTCTTAAAAAGCTGGCCGCTCTGGGAATTTAGGCTTGAGAGAAGAGATGTGAGGTTGGTTTGGCTCCAACAAAGCAGTCAAGTGTAACTAATTCTGTATTATTAGCATGGGGTGAAATTTTCAACTTTCGGTATCTTGACGAAACATAGACAATAAAATTTGCTCGCTGACTTTTTCTAACCTTTCTAACCTGTATTTTACTCCCCAAGACCACGACCTACTTTGCATTCTCAGACAATAAGCTAGGGAGGTTGACAGGATGGCTCCCCCCTAAACTAAACAGCTACATTTGGTAAATTTAAGTCTCAAGAAGTCTTACATTTTTCTAGGTACTGAAATGTTCTTCTTAATGACGGAGTGAGATACTTGTCAAGGCTCCAGTGGAGTGAGAATCCTGGACGAAGAGGTTCTGAAGAAAACCTAAAGAGCTGAGCTGGTCAAGTCCCCAAGTGTGCTAAGAAAACATTTCCTGCATCCCCGTGGATATTTAATTAATCTAATTGTTTTGAGATGTTCTATTTAAAACTACAGTAGGAATAAAACAATGCCATGTATTAAAGTCACAGTGGTCTTAGTCAAGGCCCATTAACATTACAAGGGTAGAACTCTATACACATATCTTTATTGGGGTTTGTCTAGCATTTCTCTCCTTTAGGCATTTTGGAAGGCATGGAATATGGTGTATGGCTTTGGGATGCACTTTCTGGCTGTCAGGAGTTAAGTGATCAGGGACAGTGTGTTTTCACATTAGTTGAAGGGAAAAGGGAATGTGGTTTATTGCTACTTCCAATCCATTCTCTGGTGGAAAAAGAAGGCTGTGGGGAGAGTCAGGACCAGCTCGCAGCCTTGTTTGAGATCAGCATGAAGATACTTTCTTCCTTGGGTTCTCCAGAGCTCTCCTTGTCTCCCCTCCTATGCCTACACCCAGGCTGCTTTCCTCCAGGAATTCCCCTAAGTTTCTGACTTATCAGCTGGCTGTTTCCTGGTTGCAGACGTCCTGGCTTGAGGGGACAGCATGTATTGAAGTTAGGGGAGGTCACATGCTAGCCTGCTAGAAGGTGGAGGGCCAGTGCTTGGTGGGAGGTAGTGTGCAGATTATAAAACTTACAGCATCAAGGGTCAGGAAACAGGAAGCACAGTTGTAGCTCAGCTCGGACTCCAGACTTTGAGGAAAATGTTTAAATTCACTAAGTACCATTTTTTGTCACTTGGAAAATAGGAGCCTTGGGCTTGTTAGTAATTCTCAAACTTCTTTTAGCCTCCCAACTCATTCTTCACAGGAAAACAAGCATGTAAGTACAATAAGATAGAATCAAGGTAGAGTTGCTCTGTTTGAAGGGGGTAAGCCTGAGCCCCGTCCACCCCCTGAGCTCTCCCCCAAGGCATGCCTCTCCTTGGCCTCATTTAACCCTAGAAGGGTTCTGAGGAATACCATTTGAAAGAACTAGATCAGAAGCACAGTGAGGATTCTCCCCAATGGGGGTTACAGTTACAAAGTAAAGACCCTTCCTTCCACATAGAGAGATGTAGTGTGGGCCCAGCTGGGGAGGCTCATTGGTTGAGTGTCAACCTATGAAGGAGGTCGTGATTTGATTCCTGGTTGGGGCACATACCCAGATTGTGGGCGCTATTCCCAGTTGGGAATGTGCAGGAGTCAGCTGATCAGTGATTCTCTCTCATTATTGGTGTTTCTGCCTCTCTCTCCCTCTCCCTTCCTCTCTGAAATCAATAAAAAAAATATTAAAAAAGAGATGTAGTGTGTGAGGAGGAGACAAAGGTAAAGGAGAGTAAACATTTAGAGGACAGTTAAGTGTGACATTGTTCTCACTAAAGAGCACTGTTATCATTGCCTTTACCCAGGACTGTGACCTTAGAACAGTGAGTCTTAATCTTTTTGGTATCTGCCCAGTTTGATGAAAAATGCCCATAACAACCACAACATTTGGAAAGTGATTCCAGGTCTTTCAGATGGCCAAAATCCAACCAAGGGTCAAAGACCACTCACTGATTTAGTTGATAATCTCGGATTCACCCAAAGGTACTAGTGATTGTCCTGAGATCCATGCCAGGGCTATTGAATTTTTAGGCAGGACTTCTGAAGATGCCAGAACTCAAAGGAATGCCTCTAACACTGAGAATTTGAGGGACCACTGATAGGCCAATAAGAAGTTCTTATTAATAGTCTTAGGAAAAATAAATAATATTGAACATGCATTACTATTTTTGTTGACTTCTTAATGTTATCAGGATCATCACCATTTATTTATTTGTTTGTTTATTTATTTATTTTTTAAATTCTCAACTGAGGATCTGTTTTTATTGATTTTTACAGAGAGAGGCAGTTGGGGGTGGGGATGGGGAGAGAGAGAAACATCAATTGATTTCCTCCCATATGTATCCTGACCGGGGAATCGAACCCAAAACTTAGGTATGTACCCTTACTGGAAATTGGACCCACAACCTTCTGGTGTATGGGCTGACACTCCAACCAACTGAGCCACCTGGCCAGGGCATCATTCCTTTTTAAAATGTGGCATACTCATTGTACGAGAAGTAGTCTGTGTTCCCTCCTCGACTGTGGTCGATCATCTCCAAAGATGGCAGCCAAAAATTCCTATCTATGAACATGCATGCTCCTCCTCCCATTAGGTAGTGGAAGCAAGTCCCTCTTCCTTCTGATTTGAGGTGGCCTTGACTTGATTTGACTGACAGATTGTGGCAAAGGTAATACTAGGCAGCTATGTGTCTCACTCGGAAGCTGTCTGTCAGCCTCTTGGCTCCAGCCTCTTATGCTCTAACTGCTAGATAAATAAGCTCAGGCTCTTCTACTAAATGATGAAAAATCACAGGAGGGAGGTTCTGGAAGAGGAGAGGCCATCTCGGATGACGCCGGTCCAGCTGAGGTCCCCACTGACTGCCACCACAGGAGCAGTCTCAGTCTCTACATCAGGGAACAGGGACCTGCCACCGGGGCTCTGCCAACAATTCTGTGAGGAATTGTTGTTTTAAGCCATTAGGTTGGTTATTCAATAAATTCCTGAAACATTATTTCTCAGGCAATTATAGACAAATTTTTTAGATTTCCCATAATGCAACTCAAAATCCTGAAGTTATTTTTAAATTATTGAGCTTTTTCACTGCTACTTCTCATTTAATCATAACATTTATTGCTTTTATCTTGGGTTCTCAGAATCACACAGAAAACACATACATCACCCGTTGACCAATGAGGACCATCTGTCGTCCAAGCACTCCCTTTGAGGACTGAGTTTTTTTAAAGAGAGCCTAGGACTGGAAAGATCTAGTCATGTGATTTTCAACTTTATGATGATGTAAATAAATACTTCACTGCCTTTTTTTTTTACCTCAGATAAACAATGCAAGTTGTTTTTCCCAGGGAAAGATTTCTGGAGTGAAAAACACAAATGGCTTCATTGTAAGGGAAGACTAGCTTTCACATTTAAGCTTTTCCAGTGATTTATTGGTTATTTTGTTTCCTAAACGATCCTGTTTGGAGTGTGTCATCACATGACCATAAAATGGTTCAGTAAAAACCAAGACAAAGTAAAGCAATGAAAGCAGTGATTTTGTGGGCATTGCTTGCCTAAGAGGTTGTGCTCAAAACCAGAGACTATTCTTTTTCTTTGACCTGGTTTTGTTTACCAATGACTGGTGCTGATATAGCAATAAAAGCACACATGAGTAGCTTTTCCTAATGGAAATGGCATGATTTATGTGACTGTAGTCCCATATGAGCCCTCCTTTTACTCTGCATACCCCAAATTATAGAGGTTTGTCAGAACCCAGAACACAGGGGCATATATGCTGGGGAGGAGCCAAGGAGTTTAGAATAATTGTAACATGAATGACTTTTAGTGACTTTACCTGAAAATAACTTTGCTGCTGCTTGTGGTGGTGGTGGTGGTGAGATATATATATATTCCTAACCAAAATGTGTGGTATAATACTTATGTAAGAAAAATAAAACCATGAACTTTTACACAAGGGAGGCCTGGGTAAGACAGAAAGAGGAAGCGGGGTTTATAGAAAGGAGAAGAGAGACAGATGTAGGGCAAACAGTTGTATCCTCATCAACCTTTTCTAGGCCAAGGTGCTGGAGTAGAAAGATGCTCTGGAGAGTTGAGGGAAATGTCATATGCAACTAAAAAGAAAAAAAACAACCCACCCAGTTCTATTTATAACATTTCATAGAGTTAAAAGCATCTATTTAAGGACAGAATAATTTCCTTTCTAGCTAGGCCTGTGTGTGGCTGAGCTCTGGATTATATAACGGTGGAGTAAGAAGGTACAAATGCAGGAAAGAGAAATCATGAGCTGAGCAGGGGCGATTGAGCTGGAGAGGAGGAGAGGAATAGATGAGGGAGAAGTGGAGAAAAAGAACACATAAGAAGGAAATGAGTGGACCAGGAAGAGCCAGAGTTGGAGAAAAGGCAAAGTGATGAATTAGATGTGGGCATGATAATCTGGTGAGCATTTCAAGAACCAAAGTACTTGAAAAAATGTGATTTTTCTTACTTTTGTAATGTTACCTACCAGTCTTTCAAAATGAAATGTGAGTGTGTGATTGACAAGCAGGAAAAGCAAGGAGACCAAGGTCGGGAGTTTTGTATCTGTGTGGGTCCCATGCCAGCTCTAAACTATATTCCCTACCTCAATTTGGATTAGCCATTCAATAATTCATGTCACTGAACACAAGGGACATGAATGAAAGAGTGTGAATGGCTTCTAGACAAGCCAATTTATGACCAAGGAATGGCATTTGAATAATTTTATCTTTGCACATCCAGAGAGCATATTGCTGCTTTAATGTTATTTGTATCATCCATCCATTATATCCTTGGTAGAGTACCCATAATTTTTTTTCTGATCTGGAGCTCTTGAATACGTTGATGAAGAGAAGACATGGCGAGACCAATGGCTTCTTTCTTTATTAAATCTAAGTAATCTACACACATATATATATACATATACATATATATATATATATATATATATATATATATATAATGGTAGATATTTCACAATCTATTATAAGTAGAGACTTAAAAGAGATCTGTTTGGTTTTAATTTATTTGGCTCAGTGGATAGAGCATCAGCGTGTGGACTGAAGGGTCCCGGGTTTGATTCCAGTCAAGGGCACATGCCCGGGTTGCAGGCTCAATTCCCAGTAAGGGGTGTCTCTCTCATCATTGATGTTTCTCTTTCTCTCTACCTCTCCCTTCCTCTCTGAAATCTATATATATATGAAATCTGTTTGGATCACTATAATCTTCAAATTTATCTACTCAAAAGATGCATATTTTCCTTTGTGTCTTTGCATAGATTAAATTTTTTTATTGTAACAAAGTTATACTTTGAAAGTTTATTTTGAGATACTTATTGATTCATACACAGCTGTAAGAAATAATACAGAGAGACTCAAAGTATCCTTTGCTGAGTTTCTCTCAATGGTAACATCTTGCAAAACTATAGGATGAGATGACAGCCAGGATACGGACATTGATGCAGTCAGATACAGCACATTTCCATCACCAGCAGCCCCTCCTGTTGCCCTTTTATAGCCGCCCCTCCTCCCTCCCATAGGGTGGATTCACCACAGTTTGTTTAACCACAGTTTGCACAGTTTGGACATCTGGTTGTTTCCAGGTTTGGGTTATTATTAATAAAACTGCTATAAACATTTGTGTACAGGTTGTTTTTTTTTTTTTGAGCATAAGTTTTCATTTCTCTGGGATAAATGCCTAGGAGTATAATTGCTGGGTGTATAATAGTTGCTAGTTTAGTTTTTAAAGAAACTGCCAAACCATTTTCCAAAATTCCAAACTGTTTTCACTTTACATTCCCACCAGCAATGCATGAGTGATCCAGTTTCTCTATATCCTCGCTAGGATTTGGTGTTGCAACTATTTCTTATTTTAGACATTCTGACAGGTGTATAGTGGTATCTCATTATGTATTTGATTTGCATTTTCCTAATGGCTAATTATGGTAAACCTCTTTTCATATAAATATGGTTGTTTCTGGGGAAAAAAGCACTTAATTGTTCTTTAATATTTATTTCATACACTTTGTTCCTATGCCATAGCTTTCATAGAGGAAACAGTAGAAATTTCCAGCACACTGGACAAGTAAAAGAAGTAGAGATGCTATTTCGAGCTGGATGGCATTCCTTGCTAAAGGAAAAACAAATTCTGTTTTATGTAAGCTTCAGTGTAACACAGTATAACAATAATACAGATTATTGTTTTATACCCCCTCCTAGGTCTCGTGTTTTACCTCGCATAATGTTGGGAGTTTCTGTAGGCATCTTAAAGACGGTGTTATCTTTGGCAGAAGCATGGTGGCTTGGCTCAGGAAGCAGGCAGTAACAATGATATCAGTTCCTTTTTATTTTTTTTTTCTTCTCCTGGAACACGATGTTACCTAGAATACATGAGAATCTGGCAGGGGTCTCTATTTTCTTCCCCTGTATTCCTTTCACACCATCTGTTTGGGTGTGCTAGAATCCACTGGAATGTCTTTACAAGGTGTCAAAACTCCGGGAACTCCACTGGATTTGGCAGCAGAGAGAGAAAGAATAAAGTGATCACGGGAGGCGTATGGGAGAGAGAACCTGGGGGAGTGTCTGTCACAATTACAGAAGAGACAATTTACAGTGTGAGAGAGTCCAAGGTTAGTGTTCCTTCTCTCAGGAACGATTTCTGATCAGGTCTCAGGAATGGATGCCATGCAGACTCCCTTCTTCTTCAATGAAAGCAGCATCACGTGATACTGCAAAATGCTTCTGAGCCATTCATGTGCCCAGTCAGCATGCTCTCGGAGAGAAAGACAAATGCAGGATGAGGATGTGCTGGCCTGAGAAATCCCAGTGAAGCACAAATTCATTTTTGTGATGTGTTCGGAATCCAGTTAGTCTGTAAGTCATTTGAAAGGTAGAAGTTTAATTATTAAAAATATAGAAAAACATGCCCTAGTCAATTTGGCTCAGTGGATAAAGCCTTGACCCCCAGGCTAAAGAGTTGTGGGTTCAATTTCAGTCAACGGCATATACCTAGGTTTCAGGCTTGATCCCCAGCCCTGGTTGGGGCATATGTGGAAGACAGCCAATTGATGTGTCTCTCTCACATCAATGTTTCTCTGTCTCTCTCCCTCCCTTCCACTCCCTCTAAGAGTTAATGTCCTTGGGTGAGGATTAACAACAAATATATATATATATATACTAGAGGCCTGATGCATGAAGATTCATGCAAGAATGGGCCTTCCTTCCCCTGGCTGCCGGCACTGCCTTTGCTCCGGTAAGAGCTGCCTTTCCACCTTCCCACGCTGCCCAGAGGCCTGGAGTGGCTGGAGTGGTGTGGAACACCTGCATCGTTGCCATGGTGATGACACAAGCGTCCCGCCCCCCAGGCGCTCGATGCCTGTGTATGCAAATTAATCCACCATCTTTGTTGGGTTAATTTGCTTACTCACCCCTGATTGGCTGGTGGGCATTGCAAAGGTATGGTGAATTTGCATCTTTCTCTTTTATTAGTGTAGATATATATATATATATATATATATATATATATATATATATATACACACACACACACACACACACACCAAAACAAAAACAACCCTTCCAACCCCAGAACTTGTTTATAAGTTGTACCATCTGAAAATCCAACTTGGAAAGAAGTCTAGTTTACAAGCTCATGGAATAACATGGTTCTTGGATTCATTAACTCTTATTTATAAACTTAAGGTTGTTTTGGAATAGGAAGCATAACATTTACTGAAAAGAACATTGAAATGTATTTGTCTTTTTAATTAAAAAAATACTAAGAAATGAAGTCTGCAAAACACAAAATCTTAATATTGCAGTAGGATTTTCCCTCATTAAAAATATATATCAAACCATTGTCTGATTGAAACTAAACACAGTTAAACATATATAGATATAAATTATACAATTTACATTTATTATACTTAATCCAGGTACACATGCAAACACATTTGTATATATAAATTATGTATGAAATACTCATAGCTAAAATTTATGTGGCTATATTTGAAACTGTGACATCAGAGATAGGCTTAAAACACATTTAATTACATTACCAGCATGTATAATCAGAGTTAGAACTACTGATAGATTTTGCTGACAAGAATTATGGAAAGTAGCAGCTAATTCAGGATTGTTCTATTACAGATATTACAGGGGAAGCAAGTCTGGAGAGTGGATTTAGACTCCCATATTATTCACTTTTTGTTGGAATTTTATTATTTAAAAAGTGTATTCCTTAAGCAATTTAGGCAAGGAAATTCTAGAACAAATCAGAAGTCATAATTTTTGATAACTTCCTATGACTTTTTTCTTATATTCATTTAGCTGAAAACCATGGTAGGCCACATAAAAATGTAAGAAAAAAATCTATGTGAAATACACAATATATAAATATTCAATATACCCACTTTCTTGTCTTTCAAGGGAAGCTGATAAAAATTTGGTATTATTCAGGAAGTTATCACTTATGATACAGTAAAATGATAAAAAGGTGTTTAGTGTGGAGTAATGAAAAGAGTCCTTTCCCCTTCAAATGCCACAGGACTCTGTGGCCAATGTTTTCAGACCTTAGAAATATTCATTCAGGTTTTCTATGAGCCATGCATTGAAAGGATGCGAGGGCACTTCTTTAAAATATAGGAGCCTTAAGTGTCCTTTTAAAAAGTTTATTTTATTTATAACTTGGCACTATATTCTGATAAACAATTGGTGCTTTTAGCAACCACAGCAAAAAGTGATCTTCTTTTGGGTAGAAGTCTTTTAAGAGTCCTCTGAATCAAACAACTTTGCTGAAAGAAATGTACTTTTTGGGTTGAATGATCATGCTAAAAAATATCAGTAGGCAAAAGTATTTGAAATGATATTTAGTAAATTAATATCATTACTACCAACGAATAGAAATGTCGTACTGGCAGCTTTGAAAAGTGTTCTGAACAATGTTGGTATTCTGCATGGCAGATACTTAAAAGGCTGATACAATTTCATTTATATCTTTGAAATTCTTGCCTTGTAGGCTATTAACACATCTCTTCTAGAATTAGGGTTGGAAGCCAGAATATGGAAAAATCTTGTGGCTGATTCCCACGCCTGTCCTCCAAGTCTTGTGGTTCTGGGAAGGTACTATGTCAGAAAACTTTGGGGATCATGGACAGCCCAAATGAGATGTCATTTTTTTTTTTTTTTAGGTTAATCAGCTATTTCCTTCGGCTCAGGGAAATTTCCTTGGTTGTTGGTGAAACTTTTCTGATCCAGGCAGATTAGCTATCCAGTCAGACTTTACAAAAGAGCAAGTGGGTTTTGGTGCTCATGTGCCCTCAGCCTGCATCTGTAGAGTTTAGGTTTGCTGAGGGAGACTCAGTTTGGAATATAATCTGACATTGGGTTACTCTCAAGGTTAAGCTCCCAAGGACACTTGAAAAGCAGTACCAGCAAACGAGGAAAACATCTGAGTTCACAATTAATGGTGGCAGGAAAACATGACTTTGAAAATCAAGGGGAAAGCCAATAGCTTGATGAGTAAAGGAAGTCTCTGCAAATGTAAGAGGCTGCATTGCATTCTCCTTTTCCCTCTTCAGATATTGTTTCTCCCTGTCCTCTCTTTTCCTGGAACTCCAGGTAGGTTGAACCTTTGATAGTAGTGCAGGTGTATTTGTAATGAATTCTCTGAACTTTAGTTTGTCTGAAAAAAGTTTTATTTCACCTTCATTTTTAAACTATATTTTGGGGTATATGTGATTTTTTCCTTTAAGTACTTTATTTTTTTTTAACTTTTTTTTCTTTATTGATTAAGGTATTACATATGTGTTCTTATCCCCCCATTGCCTCCCCACCCCCCACCCCCACTCAGCCCTCACCCCCCTGTTGTCTGTGTCCATTGGTTAGGCTTATATGCATGCATACAAGTCCTTTGGTTGATCTCTCCCCCTTACTACCACCCTCCTCTACCTTCCCTCTGAGGTTTGACAGTCTGATCAATGCTTCTCTGTCTCTGGATCTGTTTTTGTTCATCAGTTTATGTTGTTCATTAGATTCCACAAATGAGTGAGATCATGTGATATTTATCTTTCTCTGACTGGCTTATTTCGCTTAGCATAATGCTTTCCAGTTCCATCCATGCTTTTGCAAATGGTAAGAATTCCTTCTTTTTTACCACAGCGTAGTATTCCATTGTGTAGATGTACCACAGTTTTTTAATCCACTCATCTGCTGATGGGCACTTAGGCTGTTTCCAAATCTTAGCTATTGTAAATTGTGCTGCTATGAACATAGGGGTGCATATATCCTTTCTGATTGGTGTTTCTAGTTTCTTGGCATATATTCCTAGAAGTGGGATTACTGGGTCAAATGGGAGTTCCATTTTTAGTTTTTTGAGGAAACTCCATACTGTTCTCCACAGTGGCTGCACCAGTCTGCATTCCCACCAGCAGTGCATGAGGATTCCTTTTTTTCCGCATCCTCGCCAGCACTTGTCGATTGTTGATTTGTTGATGATAGCCTTTCTGACAGGTGTGAGATGGTACCACATTGTCGTTTTGATTTTCATCTCTCGGATGATTAGTGACTTTGAGCATGTTTTCATATGTTTCTTGGCCTTCTGTATGTCCTCTTTCAAAAAGTATCTATTTAGGTCCATTGTCCATTTTTTGATTGGGTTGTTTATCTTCGTTTTGTTAAGTTGTATGAGTTCCCTCTAAATTTTCCCTTTAAGTACTTTAACTATGTTGCTCCCTTGCCTTCTGGTTTGCATAGATTTTCACTGAAAAATTCTTATTTGTGGTCCTATTTATGTAATGGGTCCTTTTTATTTGTCTGCTTTTAAGATTTTCTTTTTAGTTAGTCCTGATTTTCTGTATTTTTTTTTTTTAAATGAGCCTTTGGGTTGTTTTCTTTATGTTTATTCTAATTGGGGTTCATTGAACTTTCTTGGAGCTGTGAGCTTATAGTTTTCATCAAAGTTGAAAAAATGTTGGCCATTATTTAAAAAAAATATTTTTTATCCCTTTACTCTCTTTTCCTGGAACTGCAGGTATGTTGGAACTCCAGGTATGAGATAGTACTCTGCTCATTTTACTCAGGCTTTTTCCTTCCGTGCTTCATTTTGAATAGTTTCTCTGGCTGTGTTTTTAATTCACTGATCATTTCTTCAATGCTTTTCCATTTCTGATGTAGTTTTCATCTCTAATTTCATCAAATTATTTTTATATCTTCCAGTTTCCTCTTTATTTTGTGCATGCTTTTTTATATCTTCTTGGAGCACATTTATGGCACCTGTTTTAATATACTTATCTCTCAATCATCTCTGTCATTTCTTGCTCTGTTTCTATTGGTTGATTTTTCTTCTGGCTATGGATCATATTTCCATACTTCTTTCATTCCTGGTAATTTTTGATTGGATGATGGGCATCATGGATTTTACATGGTTGCCTTTTAAGGTTTGTTGTATTTCTTTAAACAAATTGGACTTTATTCTAGCATGCAGTTAAATGTTTGGAATCTCTTTGATCCTTTCAAGGTTTATGTCTCAGATTTATTCAGTTCCAAATCTGCCTTTAGTTTTGGGTTAATTTAGCTCCATTGTTAGGGTACAACCTTTCTGAAGACTTCACCTTATGTCTCATGGATTACTGAGTCTTTCTACTCTGGTTTATGGAAACACAAATGCTATCTAGCCCTGCATGAGCTTCAGGAATTGTTCAACCTACTGCTCTCCAGGGTTTCTTTTACCAATCTTCAGTGGTTTCCTCTCATGCTTGCATAACTCTGGGGACTCCTTTACAAATTTCTGGAGCTCTCTCTCCTTCTCCTTCTCTCTCTCTCTCATCTTGGTCTCCCTGAACTCTAATCTTTGCCACCCCCATTCTAGTGAGAATGCTGGGCTTCCTTTGGGTTCCCCCTTTCTGTCCCATAGCATGGAAACTCTCCAGGCCATAAGCTGGAGCAACTGTAAGTCTCACTTAGTTTGTTTTCCTTCATGCATTGCCTGCGATTCAATGTCTGAAAACAGTTGTTTTATATATAATTTTTCCTGGTTTGCTAATTTTTCTAAGGTAGGAGGATAAATTCGGTGTCTGTTACTCCATGTGGTTGGAAGCATGTTTCCTAAATTTTTTTTATGGAAAATTTAAAAAATATATGTAAGAAGATAGAATAATATAATTGATCACTGTGAACCCATCATCCAGCTTCAACAATTATCAGCTCATGCCCAGACTTCTTTAATCTGTACATAATCCTGCTTCTCATGGGTGAGATTATTGGAATTGATTTGAAACAAATCCTGTATATTTTATAATTTCATTTATAAATATTTTAGTATGCATTTCTAAAAGATAATTGCTGTTTTATTTTATTTTTAAATATTTTTAAAATTCATTTCAGAGAGGAAGGGAGAGGGAGAGAGAGATAGAAACATCAATGATGAAAGAGAATCATTGATCCGCTGCCTCCTGCATGCCCCACATTGGGGATAGAGCCTGCAACCTGGGCATGTGCCCCTGACCAGGAATTGAACCATGACCTACTGGTTCATAGGTTGATGCTCAACCACTGAGCCACACTGGCTGGGCAAAAATTGCTGTTTTAAAAAGAATAACCCCACCTGCATTATGTTGCTTTTAATAACAACTAACAATTTACTAATACCATCATTTACTTAGGCAACATAAAATTCCATGTTTACCATGAGGGGGAGCATGCTTGAGTAAAATATGTCCATGGAATGATTGATATCCTAGGGTATGGCCATATCTGAACTTGAGTTCAACCCTCTACTTTTAAACCCCTTTCTGCTGAAAATCACATCAATATCTATACAGATAAAGGGAACTTCTTAACGTCCCTTCCAGCTCTGACATAATCTGAAGAGTAAGTTATAGGTGATCTTAGAAACAAAATATAATGCTCACTCCATGTCATGATTCTGAACAAGTGAAGAGAGTGTAACATCATCTCTGAGAGATCATGCTATAATTTGATGATTTGCCTGTAATTATGATATTTAATGTAGTTTGAATGTTCAAATTGCTTAAAAGAAGTCATGAGGCTTTTGTATTGATCAAAAACAATCATGGGTAGAAAGTTTTGAGTAACACTGATTGACATCAAGCAAGAGCTCCCTTTTCTAATATAATTACCAAGACTGGCCTTGTAAATGTGATTTCAGGGCAACAGAAATTATTCTATCCCCTCCCCATCCGCTTTCTACCCCTAAACTTTCTCACTTGCTCTTGGATGCTTGAAATTTTCTGCATTTGGGAAAAAGACCACAAATAAAAAGAAGTCATTTTAAAACAGTTTTATTGCCATATAATTCAAATACCATACAATTCACCCATTTAAGGTATAATTTGGTGGTTTTTAGTATGTTCACAGATATGTGCAATTATCACCACAATAAGTTTTAGAACATTTTCTTCATCCAAAAGAAACCCCACACCCATTAGCAGTCACCTCCTATTTCCCTCCAACCCTCCCAGCCCGAGGCAATCACTAATCTACTTTCTGTCTCTATAGATTTGCTTATTTGAGACATTTCATATAAACGAAATAATGTGATCTTTTATGACTGGAAAGAAAAGTGATTTGAAGTGATTTAAATACACATTAAGGAGGAAAAGATGATTTTCTATCTCTTTAAATAGGTTTTTGATTGGAAAAGGAAGCTGATGAGAAGAGGCAGAGCAGAGTGAGAGAGGAGAGGTGGTGCTCACTTCTCAATTTTTGCTGGGGCAGGCCCTGGCTGTCAACACTAAGCATCAAAACTTCCAGTGATAATTCAGATGTTGGCACAAAGAGAAAAGGAATTGCCCAGCTGGCGTGGCTTAGTGGTTGAGCGTTGACCTACGAACCAGGAGGTCAGGGTTCTACTCCTGGTCAGGGCACATGCCCAGGTTGCAGGCTTGATCCCCAGTGTGGGGTGTGCAAGAGGCAGCCAACTGGTGATTCTCTCTCATCACTGATGTTTCTATCTCTCTCTCCCTCTCCTTTCCTCTCTGAAATCAATACAAATATATTTTAAAAAATAAAAAGAGAGAAGGAATTGCTCTAGCAGTAAGTATAGATGCAGGAGTGTATCTATCTATCTATCTATCTATCTATCTATCTATCTATCTATCTCTATTTCTTTATTATATAAGTATATACTCAGCATGTATAGATGGAGGTAAGCCCTGGTTCCTGTCTGTCATATTCATGAATACTGTAACTGAGCCTTATAATTAAACCTCACTTAACTGACAGCTCACCTTGGTTTCTCGCAGAGCTGCATACAGGACCGCAGTGCCTCTCTCCTCTGCTATGGTCTGCAAGGCAAAGTGCTAGAACAGTGTTGCGCAGATGATTTGCCGATCAGGCCAGGTAACAGGGCACCAGGCTGTCATTTTCATCATGAGGAAATAGGTCTTTTGGTATAATTTTCCTCTAGTAATTAGTCTCTCTGTGATTTTTAGACTTTGTGTCATGTTGTGAATGCAACATGTTCGGCAGCATTTCTATGATGGGTAAGCAAATATCATCTTTCATTAAAAACATCAGAAAAATTTCATCCAAAACTTCTGAACAGCCAGGGGGAGGAAAAATCCTAATGACAACAAAAAGGCCACTTATGCCAAAATCCACGTGAGAGTGGCTTACAGTGCAGTGTGAGAAGTAGCCTCATTACTCATTCTTCCAGCCCATTGGCTAGATGTCTGCTCTTATCTGAGTGATGGCATGTTATGAGACAATTGCTTTCTACTCACCGAATGGTGTTATTAACTGAGAAAGGAATGTGTGGCCCAAATGATGTGTATCAAGTTAAAACACTTCCCTAAGCCAGGTCAGGTTTTTGCTCTATGCATCCATATTTCCCTTCTGCATTTTTCTATGTAGGTGCATGCCCCTTCCTAAACTATCTCAAGGCCTTGTAGAATGAGATGGGAAAAAAAAAATCTTCATATTCTCAATCTAGGAGAGAGATGATGTTTGAAAGAAAACCCAATCCTGAAAATCTGAGGGCAAGAAAACCATAGATTATTTTGCTGTAAATGAAGTTATAGTTGGATTAAGATTGGGCCACGATGGAGTTATGAATGACGTAAATTCTCCAACACTGCGGATGGGAATGTAAAATGGTATCACTGCTTTTGAACACTTTTTGGCAGTATCTTAAATTGTTGAACATATGCCTCCCCTATGACCCAGAATACCATTTCTAGATATATATACATTCACAAGAGAAACAAGTGCATACCAACAAAAGACACAAATAAGAATGTTTTTAGTGGCTTTCTCACAAGGTTAAAACACTGGAAGCAAACCCAATGTCCATTAACAGGAGAAGGGATGAATAAATTGTGGTATTCATGCAATAGAATACTACACAGCAATAAGAACAAACTACTGATTCACACAATAATGCCAATAAATCTGGCATTATTCTGAGGGAGGAAAAGCTAGAAACAAATGACTTCATACTGGATGGTTCAAGTTAAGTGATCATGAATCGGCAAACGTAATAAATGGTGATAGAAGTCTGCATGGTGCCCACTTCAGTGACTGAAAAAGAGTACAGAGGAACCTTGGGGTGGGAGTGCTGCAATTCTATATCTTGATTTGTACGATGGTTACACAATTGTATTCATATGTAAACATTTGTTAGCAAACATTTGGTATTTACTAATATCCTTAATATTAGTAAAGTTGACTATGAATATGCATATATTTAGCCTCAAAATAAAAGTACATATTATAAAAGTTTGGACTATAAGAGATCTGAGAGCTGGTTCACTGTTGAAATTGTCATACTGGGTTTGGTTCTTTTGCCCATTCAGTGCAGCTCTAGTGGGTCACTGCTGACTCTCCTTTTAGGATTGCCCAGAGTTCATCGCACAGAGAAGGAAAGGAAATAATGCAATGCCTAATCCAACCCACCTTCCAAGGACTGTATTTGGAATTGTGTTTGATGTTCACTACATTTGAAGATATAGCAACTATACAGAAAAGCAGACTGGCTATCATTTTGCTCTAGAGGTTGCCTTAAAAGACAATTTTAATTTGACACTATTGACCACCTCTCTCTACTTTCACAGCAGTTCAAGACACATACAGAGGATGAATTCCACACATATGTTAGAGTTCTAGGCAGGGACTTTAGGGTGAAGTTCTACATTTGGGTGAGATATCAGAGAGACATGTGAGTGCCATTTGTGTCAACATGAGAGAAGAGTGTAGTGAGTAAGGAGAGGAGGACCCAGAACAGCACCTTGGTGATGAGACATTAGTGTAAGGGAATGGGGGAACAGGAAGGAAGTCTGGGGGAGAAACCTGCCTTCCTTTGTAGGTTCCTTGTAGACATTTCTTAAAAGTTTCATTCCAGGTTGTTGCCTCTCTCTCTGTATGTTCTCTCTTCAGAGAGTTCATTTGTTTTAATGATGCCAATTTTCAGCTAATATCTTCCACATCCACATGTCCCACCCTGCCTTCAACTGCAGACTCTAGCCCTACACCTTATTCTCTCACTCACTCTTCAAATTGGCATGTGTGGAAGGTTCTGGGCTATGTAGGGTCAGGGAGTAAGATGTTTTCAGGTGAAAGGGAACATCCAATAAAAAACTAAAAACGGGAGGTGCAGGAAAAGAAGACCCCAGAATAGCTTGGAGAAGCATAGCTTTGGGAAAGAGAAAGAGAGGAGAAATATGAAGACATTTGGAAATAGAAAGCTTCTTGCCTGTTTCCACTTTCTTTCACTGAGCTCTGCCTAAAACAATACTAGCACTTATTTAGTATTTGCTATTTCACTATCATTGTGCTATGCACTTACATATGTCATCTCATTTAGGCCTCACAACAACCCTAAGAGGAGGGTGCTGTTAGTAACCTACCTTTTTAGATTGGAAACTGAAGCCTAGAATGGTTAAGGAACTTATCTAGGGAACACAGCTAGGGTATTCTAGATCCAGGGTATTAATCAAATTTGCTTGCCTTCAGAGCCCATGACCACTAGGCTGTGGTGCCTCTGTCTGCACACAGAGAACAAGAACAGAGGAACCACATAGAATAGCCTTGAGGGGCTTGGGGAATTCAGAAGCAAGGGGGATTAATAAGTGTAGGTACAATCAGGCCATTTAGAGTAAACACACACACACACACACACACACACACACACACACACACACACACACACACCTCTTAGCAGGCTTCCTTGGTACTTCCTGGGCTCTCATTAGCCCCATTGCCTGCATGGACGTTACCTACTTCCATGATGTCAGGATGCTTTGTTTCCTGCTCAGTTTGCAGCTGGGAAGACCACTCCAGAAAGAGGACTGTGCACAGTCAAGTAGGTAGAGATGGGAAAGTGCCCTTGTATAATATATTTTAACAGCAATATGAAGATGCAGGGGCAAAGATGGGAGCAGTAAGTTGAGGCTGGAACTTGGATGGCCTTGAATTCAAGAACAAGGAGTTGAGATATAATTTAATTGGCATACAGAGTCACTTAACAGGCTTTTGATGAGAGCTGAGCTTTAGGGAGATGACCTGATAGCTGGTGTGGGATGTACTGAAGTAAGCAGAGGGTGCAGATTGGAGGCCAGTAGAGAGCCTAGTGCCACAGTCCAGGTGAGGCATCAGGTCTGATAGGATCAATATAAAGAGAGCAGAAAAGAGAGGAGGGAGTGACAAGAGAAAGAACTTTCCCAGAGGTCCTGCTGGGGAATGCATTTATCCAGCTTCTTAGAGAGCCAATAGAAAAGAATATTTTGTACACCTAGCAATTAATCAAATCTTAGATTCCCAGCTGAGCTTTCAAAAGCCATTTGTAAACTGGTGGAAATCTCTCTATCCATCTTTTCTTCATACTATTTCCCAACTTTCATCTTCCACTATGGGTGGGCTAGTCTTGCTGTTCACAGACATGCTGAGATTGATGTTGTATTTTAGATTCTATCCCTACCTCTTAATGGCCTCTGCTTGCTCCATATATTGAAAATAAAATTTAAATTAAATTTTAAACTCCATTTCTCCCACAAATGTTGCCCCGATTGTACCTACACTTATTAATCCCCCTTGCTTCTGAATTCCCCAGGCCCCTCAAGGCCATTCTCTGTTCTTGTTTCTTCTTGAGCTCCTTGGAGAATGGTTGGTGGCCACATTGTCTTGTGCTCCTTCTGTGTCCTCCACCAGGCCCAGCCTATCCTGGAGCACATGATAAAACTTCATACCCATTGGCTATTTGAGATTTGCATGTAGAGAAACTAGCTTCCCTATGGAGATTTGACATGCCATAGCTTTGTCTTAAAGCTCAGTTTTCACTCAAATACCTCATTGCTGAAAAAAATGTGTTGTGAAAGGTGAAGAGAGGTGATGGGAAATGCAGTGGTGTGGGGGACAGCAGAATTGAAAGAAAATTTGCTGAGAATGTGTGTTTGTCCTTTCTGTACCTGCTTCTCATTGCTCCTGCAGACTCTGGAACACATAGGTCCTAGATAACTAAATGTCCTCTTCATTGGCTTTGGGGGAAGACTGGGCCAAGGTCAGTCCTGGGAGAGCAATAGCAGTGAATGCTCAGGGCTGAAGTAGATAGAGGAATAGAATTTGTATGAAAGCCTATGACCAAGACACTGATGGGAATTAAGGAAAGTTACCATGTATAAAGGAAATGAAATGCTCATTCTAGAACTCCATGACTGGCATGAGTCCCTGCTGCCTTAACATCTCCACTCAGGTATGTTTCCCATAATGCACACAATAGGTGCTAACTTAGTGTTTCTTATTGATAACACAGGTTGCTACTTATTTAGCAAGCACTTAGATAGTGCCTACTACACATGTTTAAAAATGTCAACTCCTTTAATCCTCACAACAACCCAAGATGGATACTATTGCTATTATCATCCCTATTCTAACTGGGACACCAAGGATTTTAAGCAGTTGCCCGAGGTCACATGGTCAGAGGGTAGAAAAGCAGGATTTCAACCCAGGCATGCTGGCTCTATGGTCTCTGCTCTTAACCACCATTCTCTGCTGTATTAACCATTACTTATGCTGAATATGTTCTATCTGCCTGGGAAAAGAATAATGTTGAGGTCACTAGGTCCCTGAGCATGGAGGGAAGTCAGGGATGCAGGTAGGGGAGAGATGCAGCAAGAGGAGCATTGAAGACCAGGACATCTGCCCGCTTTTCACGATTTACTCAGGACCTGCCTGGGTGTTAGAATTGTCCTTTCCCACTTTGAACCGAGGAAACCTCAAAGCTAACCCCAAATATTAAATGCAGCAATTAGATGTTACTGTTCCTGGTAGTTCATCATCCACACTTGCTGACGGGAAGGAACAGATGCTGTGTGAAGATCACGCTGTCATGGAGGTTGTGGGACAATTTGGGTTTGATGGATTCACTCCCTCAAGGCTGCTCCGGGCAGACAACCCAGAACATGGCAGGCACAGGGAGGTCTCTTACCAGTTGCCTCTTCAATCTAGATGCCTTGAACTTTCCAAGAGTTTCACAGCCTATGAGGGAAGCCTTTCAGTGGTGATGCTGTGTTTGGGATGATTTTTGGAGACTTTTTGGTCAATATGAATGCCACAGGTTTGGAAGCACAACAATGTGATCTGTCTAGTAATGTGATGACACTCATCACAGGCTAGCATGTTTTGTTTCTCTTGGAGTTGAAGAGCCATTTGTTTGATGAATATACTTTGCAATTGTCTCTGTTCTCTCTAAAGTGGCTCCACAGGTGTGATTTTGTGAGGCAAATGGTAAATACCCAATATTGTCTTCCTGGTAGAGCAGAGAGCCTGAAGCCCTTCATGGAGCTATTCTGAAATTGGGAATTTAGGGTTGGTGTATTCATTGAAAAAGAATGTACCTTCCTTTTCTATCTAATTTGAAGGATGTGTAAAACTCTCTTTGTCCCCACTTTCTACCCAACTAGCACATTAAGCGCCCAGTCAGTCACCGGTGACTGACACTATACTTTCCGTTCGGAAGACAAAACAGGCTGGGTGCTTAACGTGCTACTAGGTGGACAAAATACCTCCTGCTGATGAAACTCTGACCATTTGAGTTAAGTCATCACAACTTTAGGGTCCCTTTCTTTAAAAATGAGGCTCAGTTGGGAGCCCATTTTGTGTGTGTGTGTGTGTGTGTGTGTGTGTTATGTAATACATAAACTATTGCTATATTACTTTCACTATTACTTAATAGTCCTAAAGAGAAGTAATGAAAATATAGATCCATTAAATTATATTGAAAACCTTCTTCCTGAGTTATATACAAAGCTGACCTGTGCATCTATTAAGGGTTATTCCAGCACTCAGGGTACCTGAAGGCCTGTGGGAATTGAGAACAACCACTGGGAGGGAAGGGAAGGAGGGCCTATCTGTGTGAGAGAGAACTTACTTGAGAAGGAAGACTTCTCACAGTGGCACATCCCACTTTGACTTGGACTATAGTAGGCCCCCCCCCCCCCCCCCCCCCCCCCCCGCCGCCGTGGTGTTGCTTTTCACGTTCAGTTAGCTGTGGTCAGCTGCAGTGCAAAAATATTAAATGGAAAATTTCAGAAATTAACAATTCATAAGTTTTAAATTGCAGGGCTGTCCTGATTACCGTGATGAAATCTCGCGACGTCTAAAACGTGAATCACCCCTTTGTCCAGCGTCTGCACGCGGTATGCGCAGTAGATGCTCCCGCCCAGCAGTCACGTGGTAGCTATCTTGGTTATCAGATTGGCTGTGGTGGTTATTGCAGTGTGTGTGTTCAAGTCACCCTTATTGTACTTAATAATGACCCTAAAGCGCAAGAGCAGCGATGCTGGCAGTTCGGATATGTCATGGAGAAGCCATGAAAATGCTTGTCACATACGTCAGAAGGACAATAGGAGCCTGATATTACGCCATTCATCTCACTTCATCTCATCATGTGGAAATTTTATCATCTCACATCATCAGAAGAAGGGTGAGTACAGTACAATGTGCTATTTTGAGAGAGACTATATTCATGTAACTTTTATTACAGTCGATTGTTATAATTGTTCTATTTTATTATTAGTTATTGTTGTTAATATCTTACTGTGCCCAACTTATAAATTAAACTTTATCTCATGTATGTCTGTATAGAAAAAAACAGTATAGAGAGGGTTCGGTACTATCTGTGGTTTCAGCCATCCACTGGGGACTTGGAATGTATCCGCGGTGGATAAGGGGGGACTGTCATATCAAAATCTAAATTTCCCTCGAAAGATTTGCTGTTTGTTAATACTATAGAAAACCTCAGTGTGGGTGTGTGCAGGGGACATGGATGGTAACTGAGCAGGCTTGACAACTTACTTTCCTTATTAAGGATGTGATTAGCTCCCCTGGTTGTTTACCTGGTAAAATGGTTTAAATGAACATAAATAAATCTCCGTTTTAGTTAAGACTGAAAAGAACCCGCACGACATTTCTCCTGAGAATCTCAGTGCCAACTATGAGCTTAGTAATTTGCCAGTCACCCTAACATGTCTCTTTCAGGATGAGCTTCCCATCTCCCCCCAGGTGGGTCCCACCTAGAAGCCAGGCTGACCTTCTCCCCTTCCCCACCCCCCCAGAGCTAACTGAGGTATTCTGGAGGAATTTGAATTCATCACTGGGGTAGTTCTCCTCAGATCTTCTGCTCCTCAATGATTAATGGGTCTTCTTAAAACTAAATTTGTGTTTCCAGTTATGGTGGCTGCATCTGTATCTTGTGCCACAGGGCTAAATGCCTTCTCTAGGAATTCCTTATCTGTTCCATTTTCTCCTCAATGTTTGTTCCATTCCCCATCTCCTCAGGGCATGAGTTGTCTCCAAAACCCACGCTGGGATGAGATTTCTGCCCGACCTGCAAACTTTGTTCATTGTTAGGTTTCTTTCATACAGCTTGCTAGTCTGTGTTTCTCAACTGTGCCTAAGTCAGACTTTGTGGAATCAGCATGGGGCTGTGCATTGCAGGTGTACACCAGTGGCTCTAAAACTTGAGTGGGCCTTAGAATCACCTGGTGGGCTTATTATAACACAGGCTTCTGGCCCCCCTCCCAGAATTTCTGATTCAGCCTATCTGGGTAGGTGGGCATATGAATTTGCATTTCTGGTTGGTTCCCAAGTGATGCTGGTACTGCTAGTTGGGGGCCCATACTTTGAGAACCACTGGTTTAAATTACTATTCATGTTCACACTGTCTGTGTGATGGAAATTTGTCTCAATAATCACAACCGGGCTTTTCTAGTGCTGTCTCACCCAAGAGACAGGACCAGGTGTTCCTTATAGTCTGGACCTTTTGTGCCTATTACGTAATGAGGTATATCAGGCTCCATGTCCTAGTTTTACTTGTGACCAGGTCCTGGGCTTCAGAGTAAAAATGAGGGATGCCATGGATTCCAGGAACTGAAGGGTTAACAGAATACTTTTTTTAAAAAAACTTAATCACCAGTCATCTTTTTTAAAATTTATTTTTATTTTTAATAAATCTTTATTTAGATTATTACAATTGTTTCTCCTTTTTCCCCACATAGCTCCCCTCCACCGGTTCCCACCCCACCTTCTGCCCTTACCTCCCCCCGCCACTGTCCTCATCCATAAGTGTACGATTTTTGTCCAGTCTCTTCCTGCACCTCCCCACCCCCCATATCAGTCCACTCCCTTTCTTTGCCCCTGATTCTATTATATTCACGAGTTTATTCTGTTCCTTAGGTTTTTAATTCACTTGATTTTTAGGTTCACTTGTTGATAGATATGTATTTGTTGTTCATAATTTTTATCTTTACTTTTTTCTTCTTCCTCTTCTTAAAGAATACCTTTCAGCATTTCATATAATACTGGTTTGGTGGTGATGAACTCCTTTAGCTTTTTCTTATCTGTGAAGCTCTTCATCTGCCCTTCAATTCTGAATGATAGCTTGCTGGGTAGAGTAATCTTGGTTGTAGGTTCTTGCTATTCATCACTTTGTAGATTTCTTTTTTTTTTTCTTAATTAAATCTTTATTGTTCAGATTATTACAGGTGTTCCACTTTTTTATCCCCCATAGCTCCCCTCCACCTGATTCCCCACCCCACCCCATGCCCTTACCCCCCTCCACTGTCTTCATCTTTAGGAGTAAGATTTTTGTCCAATCTTTTCCCGCACCCCTCACACCTGCTTCCCCTGAGAATCGTCAGTCCACTCCCTTTCTATGTCCCTGATTCTATTATATTCACCAGTCCATTCTGTTCTTCAGATTTTTTATTCACTTGATTTTTAGATTCATTTGTTGGTAGGTATGTATTTGATGTCATTTTGTTGTTCATAATTTTTATCTTTACCTTTTTCTTCTTCTTCTTCTTCTTAAAGAATACCCTTCAGCATTTCATGTAATCCTGGTTTGGTGGCGATGAACTCCTTTAGCTTTTTCTTGTCTGTGAAGCTCTTTATCTGACCATCAACTCTGAATGATAGCTTTGCTGGGTAGAGTAATCTTGGCTGTAGGTTCTTGCTGTTCATCACTTTGAATATTTCTTGCCACTCCCTTCTGGCCTGCATAGTTTCTGTTGAGAAATCAGCTGACAGTCGTATGGGTACTCCCTTGTAGGTAATTAACTGTTTTTCTCTTGCTGCTTTTAATATTCTCTCTTTGTCTTTTGCCCTTGGCATTTTAATTATGATGTGTCTTGGTGTGGTCCTCTTTGGGTTCCTCTTGTATGGGGTTCTGTGCGCTTCCTGAACTTGTAAGTCTATTTCTTTAACCAGGTAGGGAAAGTTTTCTGTCATTATTTCTTCTAATAGGTTTTCAATATTTTGCTCTCTCCCTTCTTCTGGCACCCCAAAAATTCGGATGTTGTTTCGCTTAAAGTTGTCCCAGAGGCTCCTTACATTATCTTCATATTTTTGGATTCTTTTTTCTTTTTGTTTTTCTGGTTGGATGTTTTTTGTTTCCACATATTTCAGATCTTTGGTTTGATTCTTGGGGTATGTTGATCTACAGTTGAGTTTCTGTATATTCTTTATTTCAGACAGTGTATGCTTCATTTCTGACTGATCCTTTTCCATTTTTTTGGCATTCTCATTAAGGTCCTTGAAGGTCTCACTAAGCTCCTCAGAAGTGTCATCAAGTTTCTCGGCGGTTTTTAGAAGATTCTTGAGTTACCTTATAAATGTGATTCTGAACTCTATGTCATCCAGTAGTTTGCTTTCCTCCGTTTCTTTCATTCGTGACATGTTTCTTTGTCTCTGCATTTTGGCTGCTTCCCTGTGTTGATGGAGTGGCTTTGTGTGGTAGGTGACCTATAGGGGGCAGTAGCTCAGCCTCCCCAATCACCTGATGTGGATGCTCTTGGTACACCCCTTTGTGGGCTGAGTGCAAAGTCTTGGTGTAGTTAAGCCTGAATTGCTGTTGGTACGCTGGGAGGAATTGACCTCCAGGCCAATTAGCTGTGAGCACTCACTGTGTCTATAATGGAAGAAGTGCTGCGCTGAAGACACGCTTATGGGGCAGGACTTGTTTCAGTGGGGCTTTGGTGCTCACTGAGTCTGCCTCTTGAATGTGTCACTTATGGATGTGAGGAGTTGAAATCTGGTGTCTCACACTGACCACTAGGTACACTGGCTTCTGGATCTCCAATGGGTGCAGGTCAGCTACTGTCTGAGGCCACTCAGCAGGAGCTACAGTGAGAGCTGCAGTTTTCTCCTCTTTGCTTGGGGTTTGGAGGTTTTGGAGCTGTCTGACCCAGGCTGCAAGTTTTCTAGGTTAAGCTGGGATAGGGCAGGCTTTCTTATGCTAATTGAGCTGCTTGGAGCTTGGGTGGGTTTGTAGGTTGTGTGGGGCGGGGTCTCAGGGTGTCACTAGGTTAGGGCGTGGCAAACAGCAATGGCTGCTAGTAAGCCGGCTCTGTGTCCCCGACCGCGTCCTGGAGTCCTGTGCCCCAGTGCCGTAAACAATTATTCCTGTGCGCAGCTCTGCAAGCAAGCCACTCTCACTGGCAGACAGTCCAGCTTCTCCCCGTAGGAGTTTGGGTCCTCCGTGTCTGCCCAGAGACTGGATTTCAGAGTAATCGGGGGCTTGTCTCCGTTCAGGTTGAAAAAAGCAACGCACCCAGTCGCCCGCAGCCAGCCCGGATCACGCGCCTCCGTACCTCAGCTTTTCAGCGCTCGTGCACGTCTCAATGCTCTTTTCTCTTTCCTTCTAGTTGTAGAACTTCCACTCAGCCAGCTTTCCCGTGGTTCTGGGTGATAGACGTTTTGTCTTTTAGTTGCAGTTTAAATTGTTGTGGGAGGCAGCAGTTTAGGTGTTTACCTACACCGCCATCTTGGATTCCTCTCCACTTTGTAGATTTCTTGCCACTCCTGTCTGGCCTGCATCATTTCTGTTGAGAAATCAGCTGACAATCGTATGGGTGCTCTCTTGTAGGTAATTAACTGTTTTTCTCTTGCTGCTTTTAATATTCTCTCTTTGTCTTTTGCTCTTGGCATTTTAATTATGATGTATCTTGGTGTGGTCCTCTTTGGATTACTTTTGTTTGGGTTCTCTGCGCTTCCTGGACTTGTAAATCTACTTCTTTCACCAGGTGGGGGAAGTTGTCAGTCATTATTTCTTCAAATAGGTTTTCAGTATCTTGCTCTCTCTCTTCTTCTGGCACCCCCATAATTCTGATGTTGGTACGCTTGAAGTTGTCCCAAAGGCTTCTTACACTATCTTCAATTTTTTGGATTTTTTTTTCTTTTTGCTTTTTCGGTTGAGTGTTTTTTGCTTCTTTGGATTTCAATTCTTCGACTTGATTTTTGCGTTCCTCTAGTCTGTTGGGTCTCTGTATAACATTTTTTTATTTCAGTCAGTGTATGTTTAATTTCTAGTTGGTCCTTTTTCATATCTTCGAGGGTCTCGTTATATTTATCGGCCTTTTCTAGGATAATCTTGAAAAGCCTTATAACTGTGGTTTTGAATTCTATATCCAGTCGTTGGTTTTCCTCCATTTCTTTCGTTTGTGATCTGTTTCTTTGTCGCCGCATTTTCACTGCTTCCCTGAGTTGGTAGGGTAGCTTTGTGTGCTAGGTTTCCTATATGGCCCGGTGGGTCGGCCTCCCAGTTACCTGAGGTGGACACTCTTGGTGCAACCCTTTGTGGACTGTGTGTACAGCCTTGTTGTAGTTAAGTCTTGGTTGTTATTGGTATCACTGGGAGGAACTGACCTCCAGGCCAGTTGGCTGTGAGGATCAGCTGTGTCTATGCTGGGATAAGTTTGGTGCTGGAGACAGCCTTATAGGATTAGACTTGCCATATTGCAAAAGCCTCTGTGTTCAGCTTGGATGGGGTGGAGTCTCAGGGTGGAGCAGACAGTCTTGGCTTCCCGTCAGCCCTGCCCTTGTGTGCACGCACGCGCGCTCGCCTCCAGACCTCTGCATTCCCTGCCTCCTGAGCCTCCTCCCGAGAGTCCAGATTCCCCCCGCAAGAGCGTGAGTCCCCAGGGGCTCGCCTGGAACTGGGGTTCAGTGCAGTCAGAACTGGGGTTCAGTGCAGTCAGGAGCTTCCGACTCCCTTCTGCTAGGGAAAGCCTGTGGCAACCTCTGCAGTCTTTGTGCACACTCGTGTGTGCGCTTCCAGACCCCTGCCTGCTGGGGCTCCCCTGGTCTCCCCTGGGTCTCCGAGTCTCCGAGTGCCTTTCTCTCTACTTGACAGTCCAGACTCCCCCTGTATGAGCCTGGGTCCACGGGGTTTCACCCGGAACTGGGGTTCAGTGCAGTAGGGGGTTTCCTTCCCCCTCCCTCCAGAGAAAGTCAGCCAGGCTCTCAGCCGCCTTTCCTCTCTGCGTGCACAAAGACCCTTTGCCGTACCTCAAACCTTTGCTGTTCCTCTAATTCTCCGTGAGCTTTTCTCTTTCCTTCTAGTTGTAGAATTTCCACTCAGCCAGCTTTCCTGTGGTTCTGGATGGTGTTCTTTCTGTCTTTTAGTTGTAGTTTTGAAATTGTTGTGCGAGGCAGTGGTTTAGGTGCTTACCTATGCCGCCATCTTGGTTTCTCCACCACCAGTCATCTTGATTCAGATATCTCTGGCTTTTACTCCACCCAAGTGGAGGAGGAAGTGAAGAAGGCTGCCTTGTTTTGAGGACAGGGGTTCAGCCTCAAAATTAGACTGCTGGAGGAGAACCCACAACCAGACTTTTGTTCCTGCTGTGTAAGGGCTGCTCTCAATCCCCAGTCCTAACACAGAGCCTTGTGTATAAGTATGTTCCTGGGTGTCCAGGGGTTTCTCATGCTGTTGGGTTCTGGCTTCCCTGGCATCACATTTTAGTCCATTTGGTGAAAGCTTATATAGGGGGCATATCTCTTCACTCCCTGTCCTGCCTGATGCAGTGGAGTTGATTGAATTAAGCATGCCCAACGCTTGTTCTTGTGAAAGAAAGCCTATTTATCAGGGTGCAGAAGAAACTAAATTTTTAAAAAAATTTTAGTGAAATACATTTAACAAAATTTACCTTATTAACCATTTTTAAATAGTATGGTTCAGTAGCATTAAATACATATACATTTTTGTGCAATCATCACTGCCATCTATCTCTAGAATACTTCATTTTTGCAAAACTGAAACTCCATACCCATTATAAATAACTTCTAATTCCCTTCTTCCCCAACCCCTGGCAACCATTCTACTTTCTGACTATATTAGGGGATTCACATAAGTAGAAACATACAGTATTTGTGTTTTTGTTGATTGGCTTATGTCATATTGCATAATGTCTTCTAGATTCATACAGGTTGTAGCATATGTCAGAATTTTCTTCTTTTTTAAGGTTGAATAGTCTGTTGTATATTTCACATTTTGTTACCCATTCATATATTGATGGACACTTGGTTTGTTCTCACTTTTGACTATTCTAAATAATGCTACCATGAACATGGGTGTAGGGAAATCTGTTTGAGTCACTGCTTTCAATGTTTTTGGGTACATCTCTAGAAACAGAATTGCTACATCATATAGTAACTAGGGGCCCAGTGCACAAATTTGTGCACCTTGAAAGGAACTGTGGACCACGAGGCTGCAGTAGGCACAGGGGCAGGCCTTGGCCCATCCTCCATGCCCCCACCTGGCCCCTCCTGCCATGGCATCCGGTCCCCTGTCTTCCAGCAGCTCTGCTCCTGCCACTGCCTCTCCCACACACTGATGGCACTGGCCCTGCTTGCACCCGCTGAAGGTGTGAGCGATTGGGGCTGGCGCTAGCAGTGGGTGCAAGCGGGGCTGGCGCCATCAGTGGGTGCGAGCAGCAGCTGCTGCCCGATCACCCTGCAGGAGCAGAGGGAGGTAGAGAAGCCCTCAAGGATGATTGGAGCTGGCAGCTGCTGCTTGCACCCACTGATGGCACTGAATGATTGGAGCCGGCACCAGGCACTGGCAGCAGATGTGAGCAGTGTGAGCAGTGGCTCTGGCACTGGCAGCAGGTGTGAGAGGCGGCTGCTGGCCCCGATCTCCCCTCAGGAGCAGGGGGATGTGGAGAAGCCCTGAGAGGTGATTGGGGCTGGCAGCTGCTGCTTGTACCCACTGATGGCACCGAGCAATCGGAGCCGGCGCTGGGTGCCAGGAGTGGGTACGAGCACTGGGCGGGACTGCAGTGTGCAGGAGCAAAGAATTTTCAGTAACCACTAGCAGCTCGCCCTGATGACAGAGACTGGTACCCTGCCTTGAACTGGTGCCCCTGCTCACCTGCTTCACCACCCCCCAATGGCTGATATCTGCCATATTCCACACATGCCCCCTGGTGGTCAGTGCATGTCATAGTGACTGGTTGTTTGGTTGTTCTGCCGTTTGGCCTATTTGCATATTAGATTTTTATTATATAGGACTAGAGGTCTGGTGCACGGAATTTGTGCATGGGTGGGGGGGCGTCTCTCAGCGCAGCCTGCACCGTCTCCAATCCGGGACTCCTCGGGGGATGTCCAACTGCCTCTTGCAATCCGGAACCACTGGCTCCTAACGGCTAGCCTGCCTGCCTGCCTGATCGCCCCTAACTGCTCTGCCTGCCTGCCTGATTGCCCCTAACCACCTCTGCCTGCCTGCCTGATCATCCCTAACTGCTCCTCTACTGGCCTTATCGCCCCTAACCGCCTCTGCCTGCTTACCTGATTGCCCCTAACTGCTCCCCTATTGGCCTGATCACCCCTAACCGCCTCTGCCTTGCCCCACACCCAGGACCTGGGTTTCCCTCCCCCTGGCCGGCCACAGGCACACAGCTTCAGGGGACCGTGGGTGGGCCGCTTCACCCCGGCCACAGCCCCAGCCACTGGTGTCCAGGACCGCAGGGTGGGTGGCTTGTCCCTCTCCCGTGCTGCAGCCCTAGCCACTGGTGCCTGGGACTGCGGCATGGCTGGCTTGTCCCTCTCCCGGGCTGCAAGTGCAGGCGCAGGCGCAGCCATTGACGCTCACAAGGTGGGCGGCTTGTCCCTCTCCTGGGCCACAGCCTGGCTGGTCCCCATTCCTCTCTTGCGAGCTCATTTGTGCCTGGCTGGTCCCCATTCCTCTCTCTCCAGTGTTGAGTGTCTGAGCCATTAAGGTGTGATGGCATGAGGGGTGATGACCATTTGCATATTAACTCTTTATAATATAGGATTTTATGTTGAATTTACTCAGAAACACCATACTATTTTCCATAGCAACTATACTATTTTATATTCCCACTCACAGTGCACAGGGTTCCAATAGAGGAGTTAATGTTGAGGGTGTGTCTTTGGGCTGACCTGACTTCAGTGGGCTCCTGATATAGTCCCTTGTCCTGAAGGCTAATAAACTGAACTGGGTGTCTCTTGACAAGTAAAAGATGGCACATGTAAGGGTAATTGGAGTTTAATGGAGGGATAATTTAATATAAGTAATACAAGGTTAGGGATGGTGGAGAACCCAGGGCCCAGTAATAGTGGGAAATCTACCACCTCTAGGCCTGAGTGTTGGTTGGTCCTGGAGCCCAGTGAGTGCTATAGGCATGGGCAAGGGACCACTTGGCAGAGTGTGGCCTTAGAAAGGGGAGTGTAGCCACTGTCACACCGCAGTAAGGCAGGGGAAAGTTGGAGAATAAATGTCCTAACCCTTTTCTTAACCTGTCCTCTGATTACCTGATAGTTAATTCCATTGGCTGAAGCCAAAGGTCAAGGGAGACCAGCGCTATAATCCATAGAGAACCTGCCTACACACAGAGCAGAGTAGAGAAGGGATAAAATGAATTTGGAGGTATACTGGGTATTAGGGAGCTACTGTGACAATATGCACAGTAACTCCATTCCAGTTCAGCATAGCACATTTATGTTTGCAGACCTCTGCTTCTGAAATTAGAATAAAGAGCATGGGGCAGGAGTCCCCCACCCCCACTGGGTGGGTACTCATTCATCATCAAATAAGTTTTCTGGATTTGTTTCAAATTCTGACAGGCTCTTTCTTAGTGGGGCCCTTATCCATTTGTTTCTCACATTGAGTAGCAAGAGCCATTATTCTGCATTTGTGTGTTGCATCATATCCATCAAAGAGCCAAGAGCAAGACATAGATCAGGTAAGCTTTTCTCCTGGGAGGGTGGATAGATAAAAATCTGAATAATGAAGAAGAAGCACAATTATACCCATTTTTTGGATAAAGGTATAGATTCATTATTCAAACAGATAGTATGAGTACAAGAGAGCTGGCTTACTTGGATGAAGAGAAAGAATATAAAGAAAGCTAATTTTCAATAGTGAAGAGAAAAAAGAACAATTATACTGAAGAAGAAAGGAAAAATGAGAGAGCTCAAAAGACCAATGCCTCATTTACCATTTTTCCTATGGCAGCCTACCCTGAGATTCATATGGCAGGAAAATTAGGGAGGTGCTCAGATGTATTGCTATGGGTTTTATAGGAATAAGAAATAAACTTGGTTAGGTACTGAACTTTTAGGGCTAATTTGTTACGTAGTGTAACCTAACAGAGCTTGACTGATAAGGGTCTGACTCTAATGTCACTTACTGTGAAGCTTTCCTTGCTGTGCCACAGAGGGGGTTTCCCATCCTGGTTTCCTCCAGTATCTTTTCTTGTTTTGAAAATAGCAGCTATTCCATTGTTTATGCAGAAACCACTTAAGGATAGGTACTGTCTTTTATCCATTTTTATTTTCCCAGTGCACTTTTTCCAGTGTATTTATATTTTTCCACCTTAGTGCCAAAAACAACAGTAGCACTCATGACATTTGAAAACAATAGTATCATTCATGACATTTGAGAATTTAGAATTTCTCAGCATAGGAGTTGTGATGGACCTGTGTTAGCATCTTCTAACAATCTTTTGTAGGCTAGAGCTTCTAGAGTAGGGACAACATTACTTGTATTTTTTTTTTAAATATAAAATTTCTTAGATGTTAGTATGTTGAATAGTATTAAAAAGAAATAATAATTGCTCAGAATCCCACTATCCAAATAATTCATGTTAATATTAGAAGAAATAAGACACATAGCTAAAAAATTCAAATAGTATAAAATGTCCCTCTTCTCAAAGGTAAACATTTAAAATAATTTCTTGTCCAGCCAGCATAGCTCAGTGGTTGAGCATCAACCTATGAACTAGGACATCACTGTTCGATTCCCAGTCAGGGCATATGCCTTGGTTGCAGGCTCAATCCCCAGTGTGGGCCATGTAGGAGGCAGCTAATCAGTGATTCTCTCCCATCGTAGATGTTTCCATCTTTCTATCCCTCTCCTCTCCTCTCTGAAATCAATATTAAAAAATGAAATAATTTCTTGTGTATCCTTGCAGAATGTGTGTGTATGTATGTATACATAGATGTATATTTTCACACTAAAAAGGTTCAAGCTATATATATTCTTCCATACCTTTTTATCCCCAACTCATAATGCTATGTCTGGGAGATTTCTCTAGACCAAAATAACTTTTTATATGTTATGTTTCCCTCTCTCTCTCTCTCTCTCTTCATCTATTCTTCTACTGAATATAGAATAACTTAGGTATCACTACCTTTTTAGGTGGAGTTTTAGGAACACTTTTGAATGAGGAATGGAAAGTCTATAGCATTAATTGAAAAAGTCCATGTGGCAGATGGAGAATGAGAAAGAAAAAAAATTGGAAGAAGTAGAAACACCCCCCAAAATTAAAAAATTTAGAAGGACAAAGGAAGTAATCTAACATGTTTGAGAAGGCATTTTGCTTTCGCTCCTAATTGTAGATATGTTGAATTTTATGAAAAGTGAATATAAAAGTGACGGTAGGGATTTGAACTAGGTTCAGAATGACCAGAGGGAGAGAGAATTTTGGCAGCAGCCTCTAATATTTACTAGACTTGAGAAGCACATAGGGAGACTAGGCCATCTGGACAACAGTTATATTTGTCAAGTTAAGAAGTAACCAAAACACATGGTGGCATCATATTGGTGGGATGGAGAGAGAGGCTATATAAATCCAGAGTTCACGAGAGAGTGTGGCTGTGGAGGTGATTTCAGGCTGCGTGTCTAGGGGAGGAAATTTCATCAAGGATGGCTGCTTTAAGAAAAGGCAGAAGAAATAAGGTTTGCGAAGCCCAGAGGAGAGACAACTTAATTTGGGGTTAGCTCAGGGAGTTTCGGTTACTAACCTGTGTGTGTGTGTGTGTATGCACATGCATGTGAAACATTTTGTTTTTAAAGAAAAACAGAAAGGAGTGGTCACAGAACTAATTGTACATTACTTCCTATGTTTCAGATGCTAGGCTACGTACATTATGTAAAAGAATATGCTTTCTATCAACTCCCCTCTGAAGTAGCTTTTATTATCTTCTCTTGAGATAAGGAAACTCAAATGCTGGGAAGTTGTTACTTGACTGGTACTTGAACCCAAGCCTGTTTGCCTGCAAAAACCAGGTTCCTTTCTCGATGCCAAAATGCTGTGAACTCTTGGAATATATCCTGTATATATTCCAAGGAGTCTGTTATGTGGGTAGAATATTATGTGGGGATCAGGTTGAACATCTAAAGGGGAATAAAGAAAATCATTATTTCTCATCCAAGGCGTGTGTCCACAAAATAGCCCACTGAGAATGGGTGATTAGAGCACAGTGTGTGAGCAGTCACCGAAAAGCCAAGGAGAGCTAGTTTTGGGTGTGGTAGAGATTTGCTTTTGGAGAGCGTTATGTCCCCTATGACAAGGGCACAGCTTGGAAGATCTGTCAGTTGTCAGAGGGGGGGTGTGGTTATCGTATCCAACAGGGTCCGGGAACCAGATTTGAAAAACAGAAAAGCAAAAATGTTGGCCAAAACATGTTTAGGAAAAGGAAGCTACGATGAGAAAAGGGAAAGGGAAGAGCAGCCCCTCAGGAGATCTGACAGGGTTTGGAGGGAGGATGTTGAGACTCCAGAAATAACACTATCAAGAAAAGCAAATGTTCTTTAGTAGAGAAAAGAAAAGGTCTGGCAGCAGAGTGGAGGTCAATGAGCAAAACTACACAATGGAGAGAGGGCTCCTCCTTGTAGGACAATGGAGATGCACACGATAAATGGGAATCCTCCTCTTTTCTACTGGAGCACCGCTCAGATTCTCACAGAACTCTTGTCCACACCTCTGCACATATGGAGAATCTAGAGAGGAATGGAGATCCTAAAATGTTTGAAGTTACACAAATCACTTCCATCTGGAAAAGTAAGAAGAATAAATTATTTAAACTTAGCAAAAGACATCAGAGGGGGAATTTTGACAACTGTTTTCAGGTACATGGAGGTTGGTGAAATAAAGCATGTTGATAGTACCTGGCTATGTCCATTAAGGGACACCAGAGAGAAAAGGCCAGACCCCATGTTATGTTGCACTTGATCACACAAAAGGAAGAGAACCCCCCTCCCCAATAACAGTGTTTAGATCTAAAAGGAAGTTTCAGAAACTCATTGTATCAACTATCCAAATAGGAGATATTTTTAGCTCACTTGGATCCCATAGGGAAATTTTAAAAAGTCTTTCTTTTATAAACTTCTTCAGATTTTGGCCAGGTTGGGTAGGTGAAAAACCTATGCAACTATACTAGTATTTAGAAAGAAGGTACTTAGAGCAAGTGAGTTCTGCTCATTGAGAATTGATAATTATCAGAACTCTCTAAGGGGAGTCTGTTCGTGCAGAGTCTCTCCAGAGAAACTGGAAAACTCTGCAAGTTCATATAAATATTAACTTCCTTGTGTGTGCCAATTAGGACAGCGCATGCTATTTTGAAGCAAACCTGTAGAGCCCGTGAGGTTCACCTTCAACTCACATGGATTATTTCTCTCTTTTCAAGAAGATTTTGCAGGCACAGAAAAATCATGGATATAAGTCAACATTTTGAGTAAGAACATGTATTGGTGCTTCTATAAGTTATTTACATTCTATATTTAAGTAATTTTTATTTTTTATAATTAAAAATGTAATTTATTCTTTCTTACCTTGCAAGAGTATTGCATATTCCTTAAAAACCAATCCATGACGGTTGAGGTCAGGATAATGATTATTTTTAGAGAGCAGTGACTGGGAGGGTGTATGAGGGAACTTTTTGGGAGATGGAAATTGTCCCGATCTGGATGGTGGCCCCTGAGTATGTATGTATGTAAATATCGACTCTGTCTTCTTTAGCGTTCCTCCTCACTCTACTTCTGTTAATGTAAGCACCCACCTTTTGTCTGTGGGTAGTGGTAACATTTATGCCATTTGTTGTCCTGAGTACACTTTCAAGCTATGAAGTAAAGGGGAGAATGTACTTGAGAGCCATGAGAAGAAAAAGGAATCAAATTCTGAAATACTGCTTCATGCAGATTTGGAAAATCCAATGGTTTAATCCAGTGGTCGGCAAACTCATTAGTCAACAGAGCCAAATATCAACAGTACAATGATTGAAATTTCTTTGGAGAGCCAAATTTTTTAAACTTAAACTTCTTCTAACTCCACTTCAAAATAGACTCGCCCAGGCCGTGGTATTTTGTGGAAGAGCCACACTCAAGGGGCCAAAGAGCCGCATGTGGCTCTCGAGCCGCAGTTTGCCGACCACAGGTTTAATCCAAACAAATGAAGCCCAATTCTACCTATGAAATTGCCTCTGAAGTGACACCATTGCAATATGGGAAGCAGTTTGAATAATGGTAACTGAAAGGGAGGACTCCACATGCTAATTGCTGAGAACATTCCAGGACCCAGATTGAAACACAGGAATCTTGATGTCGGGTATGTTCTAGCCCTCCAAAGAAAATCATATCTGCGGTGTGATGGGGGGCACACTAATCAGTTACTTGGGGACAGAGTGCTTTAATGGTGTGCCCTTTTGTGTACTAAAAATTATGTTTCTGGAGCTGTAATGGGAATTTAGTCATTTGGACCCCTGGGGACAAGGGCTACACATGCATGTGGTGCCTGTGACATTACTCTGAGACCACCACTGGCAATGGTGGCAGGGAGGTGGCGGAGGAGGGGGGGGAATTATTGGCCTATCATACTTGGAACCATTCCCCCCCTGCTAGACTTAGAGGGCAAAAGACCCAAATAGACCTTCATCTATGACTCAAAGCTCGCCTTGCCCTGGCTGTGAAGGCCTGATTTGCTTGCTGCAGTGTTGGTTCCGTACTCTCTGTGAGTATGAGCCCCTTAATAGATGGAATCAGAACCTACAGAAAAGTCCACACTATTAGGACAGTAAAAAGACTCTGTTTGATACCATAATGGTGGATACATGCCATACATTTGTGCAAACCATAGAATGTACAACACTGAGAATGAACCCTAATGCAAACTATGGACTTTGGGTGATAATATATATCAGTATAGGTTCTTCAGTTGTAATAAATGCACCACTTTGATGGGGATGTTGAGAATGGGGAGGTCATGCATGTGTTGGGGCAGGAGGTATACCTTAACTTTCCCTTAATTTTGCTGTGAACATAAAACTACTCTAAAAAAGTCTTTAAAACAAAATTCACCTTACCTCGCTGAGGATTACATGGCAGCCTCCTCTGCCTGCCACCCTTTTCCTCCCTCTTTTCCATGTACTTTTCCAAAGTATAATGAATAGTAGGTGTTATAGACTGAGTTGTGTCCCTCCAAAATTCATATGTTGAAGTCCTAACTTTTGGTGCTTCAGAATATGACTGTATTTGGAGATAAGAACTTTAAAGAGGCAACTAAGTCAAAATGAGGTCATTAGAATGGGTCTTAATCCAATAAGACTGGTGTCCTTATAAGAAAGGGAAATTAGGACACAAGCATGCACATGTACAGCGGAAAGACCATGTGAGGACACAGGGAGATGCTGCCCTCCCCATGTCAAGGAGAGAGGTCTTGGAGGGAAGTAACCCTGCGGACACCTTGATTTGGGACCTTTAGCCTCCATAATCATGAAACAATATCTGTTGTTTAAAGCCATCCAGTCTTTGGTACTTGGTTATGGCAGCCTTTGTTGACTAATACACATTGTTTCTTTCTTTTTATTTTTTTTCCCCTCTCTCCCTCTCCCTTCCTCACTGAAATAAATATATATTTATTTCTGCCTGGGAATCAAACCTTGACCTCCTGGTCCATAGGGTGGTGGCTCAACCGATGAGCCACACAGGCTGGGCTAATACACATTGTTTCTTATCTAATCCTTTCCATGCTAACCTGGCTGTTGGGGGACGATGGGGTGGCCCACCCGTTGGAGGAGCCGAGACCCCTGCTGCATGTAGTTGGCTCACCGGCTCCTGACTTCAGGCTTATACATTTCCAAGCCCCAGGGACAAAGTTATTATTTTTTTCACATTAGAAACGTCAAGCTGATAAAAGAAACAAACACTTTTAATGAAACATATGTGGGACACTTAGAAAGAGAAGATTTACAACGTGTCCGCTGTGAAACCAGAAGGCTTCAGGAAAGTGTGAAGGAGGAGGAGAAAGATAACGGCTTGGGTGCCGCAGGAGACACGGCCTACATATTAAACAGAAGGGAAGTCATTCCCGTCCATAAACATCACAGCTCACTTCCGCACCCAGCATAAATCACTGGTACACACACAGGACGTTTTCATCTCACCGCTTTCGGTCTTTTCTACCGATCGCAGTCATGTACACTTTGATCTCAGGGAAGGAAATGAAACTCAGACATGGAGGTATAAAGTTTCCAGGATTGCTTCAAAACCCAAACTCTAAAAAATTGCACCTCCTCCATTAGAAATGAATATTGGAGTTAAGAATAATGTGAGTAAATTTGTCTAGTTTTTAAAAAATAGGCAATGTCTGAACTTGCTTTTGCAATTTTGGATCTAAAATAAAATCCTAAATAAGGATGTGATGGTGCCATATGAAAAGATAATGATAATTCCACTTTAGAATGTTTGTGTCATCAACATGGTACTTGGGATACACAGTAAGTACTCAATGTCATCGATAGGCTCTTGGAAACTACAACTTCCAGCAAAATGATGTAAAATGGAACCAATTTTCCCATGGGCTAAGTGATAAAAATGAGTTAAGTTCCTATGGCATATTCCTGGTCACAGAAACATCACCAAACTTCTAAATAAAGAACAACTTCTAATAGTAAACGTGGAAATAAATGTGAGCTATATGTATATTTAAGAAAGAAGCATAAAAGCAAATAAGATAGTAATTTCCCCCAACCTGCTGATTCCAATTCAGGGTCTCTGGCAGCTCAGGGAGCAGATGGGACCCTCCCTTGAAAGGGCACTCTTTCATTGTGAGGCCACTCACACCCACACTCACTGTGACTGGGACAACTGAGACAGGACTCTTCACTTCATGCCTATAGCTCTGGGATGTGGGAGGAAGCTGGGGACCTGGAGAAAACCATGCAAACATGGGGAGAATGTGCAGACTGGGAATATATACATATATTGTGTATACACACACACACTAGTGGCCCGGTGCATGAAATTTGTGCATGGGGGAGGGGGTGTTCTTCAGCCCGGCCTGCACCGTCTCCAATCTGGGACCCCTCGAAGGATGTCCTACTGCTAGTTTACAGGGATTGGGCCTAAACTGGCAGTCGGACATCCCTCTCGCAATCCAGGACTGGTGGCTCCTAACTGCTTACCTGCTTGCCTGCCTGCCTGATTGCCCCTAACCACTCTGCATGCCAGCCTGCTTGCACCCAACTGCCCCCCACCACTGGCCTGCTTGCCCCCAAATGCTCCCCTGCTAACCTGTTCACCCCCAACTGTCCCCCCTGCTGTCCTGCTTGCCCCCACCTCCCCTCCCCACTGGCCTGCTTGCCCCCAACTGCTCTCCTGCTGGCCTGCTCACTCCAAACTGCTCCCCCTGCTGTCCTGATCACCTCCAACTGACCCCCACTGACAGCCTGCTTGCCCCCAACTGGTCTCCCTGCTGGTCTGCTTACCCCCAATGGCCCTGCCTCCCACCAACCTGATCACTCACAACTGCCCTCCCCTCTCGGCCTCTAACTGCCTCTACCTCTGCCCCACCACCATGGCTTTGTCCAGCTCCTCCTTTTTTACTTTTTTTTTTCTTCCAGCGCCTCCTTGAGCAGAGGCCAGGGCTGGCCAGGGCGGGCAAGAAGCTTGGCTTCCTCCATTGCCAGGGACAACCCAAGCCTCTGGCTAACTCCAGCTCCGCTGCCATCTTGGTTGGGTTAATTTGCATACTCGCTCTTGATTGGATGGTGGTGGGCATGGCTTTGTGGGTGTAGCAGAGGTATGGTCAATTTGCATGTTTCTATTTTTTTTTTTTTAGATAGGATATATATTCAAATCTGTATTTTAAATAGCATGAAAGTGAGTCTTTAAATACTTTAACTTGATATTAGATTAATATTAATTATATTTCTACAGAAGCCTGAAAAATACATGTAGGCCTGGCAGTGTGGTTTTTGAGGAAGATAATACATGCATTTGCTTGTATACAACTATGACCTATACATTACTTCTCTTATAACATTTGTAAAAAGCTTGCTAAGCATGCTTTAAAATCAATTTAGAAATATCCACAAATTCATTGTCAATATTCTCAAAAATTTAGATACTCCTTTTCTGTTGGCATTTTCAAGGTTGTAAAGGATGGATGAAGCCAGGGAGTGAGTGCAGCTCTGATTTGCCGTGACCTGGCTCTCCTTTTTCTCTCCTTATTCTCCCTCAGGTGGGTCCCCAGAAGAGGGGTCTCTGATCTTATCCAAAATGAGACTTTTCTTTGTCTTCTTCTAAAAGGATTAGGTTCACCAAGAGTAGGGTTTTGAGTGTAGAGTCAGAGATGAGGTGCGTATGCACCTGTGTGCATGTGTGCATTGGGGAGAGGACGGGAGAAGAGGCATGAGCAGGATTCAGGGAGGTACCTTTCTGTGAGCCCAGATATGAAAAGCCTGGAGGAAGAGGGTGATTCTGTATCTTCCCAGCTCCAGATTGGGGGATACAATAGGAAAGGGGAAGAAATGTCTGTGCTTTATGAGGCCTGGCCAACAGCCCTGCAAAGGAACAGCCCCAGGCACTAGGACATTTAGCCTACCCCAGCCAAGTCAGCTCTTCTTTTTTCACATTTTCAGATTTTACATTTTTAGAGCTACTATTGGAAACTTTCTAAGTTAGTTGTTCCTCACTTATGGTCCACATACCTCTGAGGACCATAGAGATACTTTTAAAAATCTATGGAGGTGTGTAGATACATAGGGATTCATATAATAAAATTTATTGAAAGCATTGCTAAATTAAGGTAAGTTTTTGGTCATTATTTTCTTAGTCTATAGGTATTAAAACATCACTATTATCATTTGGAAGTCTGCAATTTTATTTTTTTAACTTCCTCTGAAGGAATTTAGGTCCTTCATATACCCGACTTCACTGTGCTTGTAAGATCTTGGTTTTGTGATTGTAACTCCAAACCCAACAAGTTTCTGGGTTACCATTTACTAGGTGTACTGATTAATAATGTGGATTTTTTTTCAATAGCTGGAGTTACACATATGTTGATATATATGTGATTTGATATGTATGCTATTTTGTTGTATTGACAAGCTTTAAAACTTTCTATGTCAAATTTGCTGAAAGCGTTAACATCATAGATATTTTTACACTTAAAAATGTCGAATTTTGTGCCAAAAAAAGAGCATTTGTGGGAAGTTTTAATTCATTACTTTATTTTGAAGAAAAGTGCTGCTGAATACTTCGGGAAGCTTATGATGAACATGCTCCATCTCAAGATACTTGTGAATGCTGGTTAAAACACTTTAAAAGTGATGATTTCGATGTGAAAGACAAAGACGTCCTGGTCAAAAGATCAACAATTACAATCATTATTGGATGAAGATATGTGTCAAACTGAAAAACAACTTGCAGAAAGATTAAACGTTGCTCAGCAAACAATTTCCAATCATTTACAAGCATAGGGAAAGAGTATAGAGGAAGGAAAATGGGTGTCACATCAACAGAATGAAAGACATATGGAAAATCGAAAAGTCATCAGTAAAATGTTGCTTCAACGGCATGAAAGAAAGTCTTTTTTGGATTGAATTGTGACTGGCGATGAAAAGTGGATTTATTTTGAGAATACCAAATGCACAAAATCATGGGTTGATCCAGGTCAACCATCAACATCGACTGCAAGGCCAAATCACTTCGGAGAGAAGACAATGGTCTGTGAGGAATCCAAGATGGCAGCGTAGGTAAACACCTAAACTGCTGCCTCGCACAACAATTTCAAAACTACAACTAAAAGATAAACATCTATCACCCAGAACCACGGGAATGCTGGCTGAGTGGAAGTTCTACAACTAGAAGGAAAGAGGAAAGAGCATTGAGACGTGCACGAGCGCTGAAAAGCTGAGGCTGGCGGCGGGTGTTGCTTTTTTCAACCCAAAGGGAGACAAGCCCCCAATTACTCTGAAATCCAGTTTCTGGGGAGACACGGGGGACCCAAACTCCTACAGAGAGAAGCTGGACTGTCTGGTTGGAAAGTGAGGGTGGCTTGCTTGCAGAGCTGTGAGCAGGAATAATTGTTTACTGCGCTGAGGCGAGGACACGGGGACACGGTTAGAGATGCAGAGCTGGCTAACTGGCAGCCATCGCTGTTTGCCACGCCCTAGCCTAGTGATGCCCTGAGACCCCATCCCGCACAACCTACAAACCCACCCAAGCTCCAAGCAGCGGCTTTAGCATATGAATGGCCTGCCCTATCGCAGCTTAACCTAGCAAACTTGCAACCTGGGTCAGACAGCTCCCAAACCTCCAAACCCCAAGCAAAGAGGAGAAAACTGTAGCTCTCACTGTAGCTCCTGTTGGGTGGCCTCAGACAGTAGCTGACCTGCACCCCATTGGAGATTCAGAAACCAGTGTACCTAGTGGTCAGTGTGAGATACCAGATTTCAACTCCTCACATCCATAAGTGACACATTCAAAAGGCAGACTCAGTGAGCACCAAAGCCCCACTGAAACAAGTCCTGCACCATAAGCATGTCTCCAGCGTAGCAGTTCTTCCATTATAGATGCAGCGAGTCCTCACAGCCAGTTGGCTTGGAGGTCAATTCCTCCCAGTGTACCAACAGCAATCAAGGTTTAACTATACCAAGACTTTGCACTCAGCCCACAAAGGGGTGTACCAAGAGTGTCCAACTCAGGTGATTTGGGAGGCTGAGCTACTGCCCCCTATAGGTTACCTACCACACAAAGCCACTCCATCAACACAGAGAAGCAGCCAAAATGCAGAGACAAAGAAACATGTCATGAATGAAAGAAATGGAGGAAAGCAAACTACTGGACAACATAGAGTTCAGAACCACATTTATAAGGTTACTCAAGAATCTTCTAAAAACCTCTGAGGAACTTAGTGAGACCTTTAAGGATCTTAATGAGAATGTTAAAGAAAATGGAAAAGGACCAGTCAGAAATTAAGCATACACTGTCTAAAATAAAGAATATACAGAAACTCAACTGTAGATCAACGTACCTCAAGAATCAAACCAAAGATCTGAAATATGAGAAAACAAAAAACACCCAACCAGAAAAACAAAAAGAAAAAAGAATCCAAAAATATGAAGATAGTGTAAGGAGCCTCTGGGACAACTTTAAGCGTACCAACATCAGGATTTTTGGGGTGCCAGAAGAAGAGAGAGAGCAAAATATTGAAAACCTATTAGAAGAAATAATTACAGAAAACTTTTCCTACCTGGTGAAAGAAATAGACTTACAAGTTCAGGAAACGCACAGAACCCCATACAAGAGGAATCCAAAGAGGACCACACCAAGACACATCATAATTAAAATGCCAAGGGCAAAAGACAAAGAGAGAATCTTGAAAGCAGCAAGAGAAAAATGGTAGTTACCTACAAAGGAGTACCCATATGACTGTCAGCTGATTTCTTGGCAGAAACTGTGCAAGCCAGAAGGGAGTGGCAAGAAATATTCAAAGTGATGAATAGCAAGAACCTACAACCAAGATTACTCTACCCAGCAAAGCTATCATTCAGAATTGAAGATCAGATAAAGAGCTTCACAGACAGGAAAAGCTAAAGGAGTTCATCACCACCAAACCAGGATTACATGAAATGCTGAAGGGTATTCTTTAAGAAGAGGAAGAAGAAGAAAAAGGTAAAGATAAAAATTATGAACAACAAAATGACATAAAATACATACCTACTAACAAGTGAATCTAAAAATCAAGTGAATAAAAAATCTGAAGAACAGTGGCCTCGCTGTCCTGCGGTGCCAACCGAAGCACTGTCCCTGCTGCCGACATGCTGCGCCGCGCTCTGCTCTGCCTTGCCCTGGCCCTGGCCATGCTGGCCCGCATGGGTGCTGCGCCCGAGGAGGAGGACCACGTCCTGGTGCTCAACAAGGGCAACTTTGAGGAGGCGCTGGCGGCCCACAAGTACCTGCTGGTGGAGTTCTACGCCCCCTGGTGCGGCCACTGTAAGGCTCTGGCCCCCGAGTATGCCAAAGCGGCCAGGAAGCTGAAGGCCAAAGGCTCTGAGGTCAGACTGGCAAAGGTCGATGCCACGGAGTAGTCAGACCTGGCCCAGCAGTATGGCATCCGCGGCTACCCCACCATCAAGTTCTTCAAGAACGGAGACACGGCTGCCCCCAGAGAGTACACAGCTGGCAGAGAAGCAGACGACATTGTGAACTGGCTGAAGAAGCGCACGGGCCCTGCGGCCACCACGTTGCCTGACGGAGCTGCAGTGGAGGCCCTGGTAGAGTCCAGCGAGGTGGCAGTCATCGGCTTCTTCAAGGATGTGGAGTCGGACTTGGCCAAGCAGTTCCTGCTGGCAGCAGAGGCCGTTGACGACATCCCCTTCGGGATCACGTCCTATGGTGACGTGTTTTCCAAGTACAAGCTGGACAAGGACGGGGTCGTCCTCTTTAAGAAGTTCGACGAAGGCCGGAACGACTTAGAGGGGGAGGTCACCAAGGAGAAGCTGCTGGACTTCATTAAGCACAACCACCTGCCGCTGGTCATCAAGTTCACCGAGCAGACGGCCCCGAAGATCTTTGGGGGCGAAATCAAGACGCACATCCTGCTGTTCCTGCCCAAGAGTGTGACCGACTACGAGGGCAAGCTGAGCAACTTCAAGAAGGCTGCCACGGGCTTCAAGGGCAAGATCCTGTTCATCTTCATCGACAGCGATCACACCGACAACCAGCGCATCCTTGAGTTCTTCGGCCTCAAGAAGGAGGAGTGCCCGGCCGTGCGCCTCATCACGCTGGAGGAGGAGATGACCAAGTACAAGCCCGAGTCAGACGAGCTGAGGGCGGAGAAGATCGCCAATTTCTGCCACCGCTTCCTGGAGGGCAAGATCAAGCCTCACCTGATGAGCCAGGAGCTGCCTGAGGACTGGGACAAGCAACCGGTGAAGGTGCTGGTGGGGAAGAACTTCGAGGAGGTGGCTTTCGACGAGAAGAAGAACGTGTTCATGGAGTTCTATGCCCCGTGGTGTGGTCACTGCAAGCAGCTGGTGCCCATCTGGGATAAGCTGGGGGAGACGTACAAGGACCATGAAAATATTGTCATCACCAAGATGGACTCGACAGCCAACGAGGTGGAGGTGGTCAAAGTGCACACCTTCCCGACACTCAAGTTCTTCCCCGCCAGTGCTGACCGGACGGTCATTGAATACAATGGGGAGCGGACACTGGACGGCTTTAAGAAGTTCTTGGAGAGTGGCGGCCAGGACGGTGCAGGGGACAGCGATGACCTGGAAGACCTGGAGGAGGCAGAGGAGCCAGACCTGGAGGAGGACGATGACCAGAAAGCTGTGAAGGATGAGCTGTGAGGTGGAAGCAGCCCAGCACCCCAACGCCCCTCAGGCTGCTCCCCAGCAGCCAGCCTCCGGGCTGCGCACCCTTCCGGGAGGACTGAGCACCCATCGGAAATGCAGGGAACTTTCTGAAGCCACACTTCACGCTGACACTCATGTGCATTTAAGCCCGTCTTCTGCTTCATTTTGGGAAGGGCTTGTCTCCAGGCTTGTCTGGGGGCCTTTTTAAATTTGTGATGTACTTTTTTGTACACAGTTTTGACCTGAGAGCTCACTAAAATGTTTTGGAATCTCATGCTGGCGATGTCAGCTGCCTGTTAGGTTCTATGCGATCACTAGCATGGTTTGTCTGTGGGATTTTTAGGCATTTTGGGACGGCGGTTTCGGTCCCACCCTGGCCAGGCCGCCCTGGAGACAGGTGTCCCCTGTAGGGGGCGGGCCAGGCTGATGGTCCTTCACCTGGCAGTGTTGTGGGGACTGCGATGTTCCCATGCTGCCTGGTCAACAGAGACATCAGGTCTCTCGCAGGGGCTCCCCAAGACAGAGGGCGGTGGGCACCCTGGGCCAGCACAGACCCCTCCACAACCCCCCAGAGCAGCACCCAGCTGGTCTGATACTTGCCTGGCCCACGCTGCCCAGAACCTGGCTTCTGTTCCCGCAGGGACAGCGTGGAAGGGTCCCATTCTTCCAGGCGTTTCTACCACAACATTGGAGCTGAACACATTGGCCAAATAAAGTTGAAATTAAAAAAAAAAAATCTGAAGAACAGAATTAAAAAAAGGAATAATAGAATCAGGGACATAGAAAGGGAGTGGACTGACAATTCTCAGGGGGAAGGGAGTGTGAGGGGTGTGGGAAGAGATTGGACAAAAATCTTACACCTATGGATGAAGACAGTGGCGGGGGTGGGGGTAAGGGCAAGGGATGGGGTGGAGAATCAGGTGGAGGGGAGCTATGGGGGGAAAAAAAGAGGAACACCTGTAATAATCTGAACAATAAAGATTTATTAAAAAAAAAGAAGACAATGGTCTGTGTTTGGTGGGATTAGGAAGGTGTGGTGTATTATGAGCTTCTAAAACCAGGTGAAACTATTAATACTCATCGCTACTGACAACAAATAACCAATTTGAACCATGCTTTGATCGTGAAAGGATCAGAATGTTCCAGAAGACACGGCAAAGTAATTTTGCTTCATGATTTGCTTCATGCACCTTCACACACTCCAAAACCAGTTAAAGACACGTTAAAAGATCTTGCCTGGGAAGTATTAACCCACCAGCCTTGTTCACCAGACCTTGATCCTTCAGATTACCACTTGTTCTGATTGATGGCACACACACTTTCTGAGCAGCGCTTCAAAACATACAAAGAAGTGGAAAATTGGGTCTCTGAATGGTTTGCCTCAAAACAAGAAAAGTTCTATAGGGACAGTATCCACAAATTACCTGAAAGGTGGGGAAATGTGTAGTTAGCGATGGACATTACTTTGAATGAAGCACTTTTGATGTTTGTCTTAAAATTGTGTTTTCTTTGATTACAAAATCTGCTATTATTAACCAGTACAACTAGTAGTGAGAAAAAGCCAGTGTCAAAGACATGACACTGCTAACAATAAAGGAGATGGTTTTATTTAGGCTATTGCAATAGAGATAAGTTCATGAATGAGAGATGTCTCAGGGGAAAGGAGGAGGGGACATGGAGTTTTACAGAGGAAAGTAAACAGTGATGTCATCCATGAGTCTTAAGGGAGTCAAGAGGAAGGATAGAGAATGTCTTACCTCAAATATGAAAGAAAAGGGGAATTTGTTGCAATTAACTATTTCTAGAAACACAAAAGGGTAGGGGGATTTTTCAACCATCACTGTTTTCTAGGAGTACAGGACTCAGGTGAAGTTTAGCTTTATCACCAATAGCATGGTTCATGTTGATTTGACTCAGTCACTTTGGCAGAATTTTTCTTTGATGTATTTACTGGGTCTTCATTTTATATTCACTCAGGCATGCAAAAATTTTAAAAATATTTATTGATTTCAGAGAGGAAGTAAGAGGGAGAGGGAGAGAGAAACATCAATGGTGAAAAAGAATCATTGGTAGGCTGCCTCCTGCACGCCCCACTGGGGATCAAGCCCGCAACTGGGGCATGCGCCCTGACTGGGAATCGAACTGTGACCTCTTGTTCATAGATTGATGCTTGGCTACTGATCCATGTCAGCCGGGTGAGATTAACCATTTTCTGTAACTAAATTGAACAGAGATGTCAATTCTTCCCACTGATGCTGGGGCACTAAATATCAGTTAATTCCATGTCAACTTAATTACTTTAGGATAGTGGTAACTTGAGTAGTTAAATTCCAAATTGGAGTAGGCTGTCCCTTTCTCATTCTCCTTAGGTGTTGATCAAAGTTCCAGGGGGTCAGGTATTGTTGTGGCATCAGGAACAGACATTCCATCCCTCTGGTCTTGGGTCATTAGTGTCCCTCTTTTCTGCATTCTCTGCTGAAATATCTTAAGGGTCTCTCTCCTCTGTGTTCATGAAGGTCTTCCTGTGTCCTTATCCCCTGCATTTAAGGTCCTCACAAGTCCACCATCATTCTCTCAGCACTCCATGCCCCTTATGGGTATCTAATTTAATTTTGAGATCTACCTTTAAGAAACAGAATATAAAACTATGATTTTGTTGGGTTGAGTATATTCCTAAGTATATTTACTGGCTGGGAAGAACTTCCATTTTTACGAGGCATGAATGGGCGCTAAATGCTTCACTTAGAATTTCACACTTCTCATGACTGGAAGAACTTTCCATAGGCTAGCATCTGGCTGCATACATTTAAAACCCATTTCCTTCACTAACCATGACGTTCTGTTCTTGGTGCTGTAGGATATGCTCGTATTGTATTGCAACTTCTGGCTCTGTAAGTTTGGTCCATGACTCTGGGTGTTGGCACAGTGGATGTTAGGAGGATTTTTGACACTCATGTGTATACTTGGATGGCTAGCAAAAACAATTATATGCAGAAGTGACTGGGAATCATGTAAACATATCATATATCTGACTAAACTCAAATATAAGTGTATTCTGCTACCCCAACACCATCTGACACAGGGGAAAGTATGTCAGAAAGTATTTTGGAGTGGAGACTGTGGTATTAACCAATTGATGTTAAAGCTTCTTACTATTACTAATTTTACAAAAATATTGAACTATGAATACACCACCACGACCCTCTGGGGACTTTACAAGGGGGAATGCACATGAAGCCCTAAAGCTTAAGCTTCCTTAGCTTGTAAGTCCTCTTCTATGTGCACAGGAGACTTCAGATGCCCCTCCTGCCTCACCGATGCTGTGGAAGATTCTGGATATTATAGATCCTCTCTGCAGACTTGTCCCATGGCCATTTGGACTGTCGCAAAGCTATGTTGGAAAAAGGGTCTTCTCCATGAGACTGTTGATTGCCTAAACTTCAATATCTGCTTGAAGGAGCCCTCTCTAAACCAATTGGGGTTTCTAGAATTTCTTCCCCACTCCAGGGTTTTGTTGGACCAGAGGGAAGAGAGAGTGTGCCATCTAAGCCTACCAGAATCTAACTCTCCTGGGGTTCTCTTTTGCTTCCTCTTTCTTCTCAGTATCCATCTGTTTTTGAGCCAGAAAAATATTGTTATATCATCAGGCAATCTCCCTTCCTCTCTGGTTTAAGGGTAATTTCTATGCTCTGAGTTTCTCAGACTTAGCTTTTTGAAGATGAACACTCTTTCTTTTTCAAAGAGCCCTGCTCTTACAATGAAAAGACTCCTTTTGTCTCCTTTTTTGAATTCAAAACTCCTGTTTATATCTCCTATTGACTTCATTGTTCTTGGCTGATTCATTGAATGCCACTAATTCAATGAATGGAGGACTGTGATGAGAGAATTATGGGAAAAAGAAAAAGCAAGTATTGTCTTTATTTTTTATCTTGCCACGTTAATTTTGGAGCTTTCTAATTCTTGGTTGATTATTTTCTTAAAAAAATCTGTTAAGTGGAATTATCAAATTCTTGTCAGGTTATGGCATTGGTAACTAATTTTCAAAATATTGTATATGCCATTCTTTTTCTATTTATTAAAAAATGACTTAGTGATTACATACTGTATTGAGGTGACAATGTTAAGCTTCACCTGAGTCCTGTACTCCTAGAAAACAGTGATGGTTGAAAAATCCTCCCACTCTTTTGTGTTTTTGGAAAAAGTTAATTACAAGTGTGATGAGACAGGCAGGGTTTCCACCCTCATGTAGCTTACCATCTGGTTGGGTGAATATACAACAAATATAAGTATGTAATTCGTGGGATATTTAATTATAATATATGTTACAAAGGTACAAGTTGCCATGAAAGAGATTAACAGAGAGATTTAACTTATATAATCTCAAAACAAAAAGTAGGTTGGGGATTACAAAGCTTGGCATTTGTGGAATAATTATTTGTTGGATGACAATTGGATAAATGGATGATAGAAATATAGTCCTTCGTGCCAAGTTGCAGAGACAAGTCTTTATAAACTTCCTCTGTGTATTTTATGCTTGAAAGATAGATATTTTTATTTTCTTAAAGAACAGGGTTAATAGGATTAGGTAATTGAATCAAGTGTTGAGAGATAGAATGTTAAGGTTACTGCCAAGGTGAATCTTTAGCTTCCAGACCAGCTTTGTAAGTGACATAATGATTCCTAATAAGCTCCACCTTTCCTATAGAAATTATTTTACAGATTAGGAAAGCGGAAACACAAAGCAGTATGTAGCCTGTTCTACAATCCAAGGGTATGTCCTTTCTCCTGGCATAGAGCCTGACAGTGGTGTTCCTTGGTTGGACACTATACTCAATTCATGAGTCCTTTTTGAGCACTTTCTTCTGTCATGTGTCCAGGTACCACAACCATCAAATGGCCCCCTCAAGGAGTCCACAGTTGGTAAGGGAGACTACCACATACCAGTAAATACAATGTGAAAAGTATTTCATAGGACAAGGTGCTGTAGAAAGACAGGAAAGTTCTAGTAGGTGAGAGAGATGGTAATAAAGTTATACAGCTGTGGTGTCTAATGCAGTATATATTAAACAAATGTGGCAATTTACAGTACATTTAATTAAAATTAAATAAAACTAGAAATTCAGTTTCTCAGCTGCATCAGTCAAATTTAAGTGCTCAACAGGGACATGTGGCTATTGGCTACCATATTGGACAGGGCTCGTATACTTCAGTTCCACCATCACAGAAAGTCCTGTGGGACAGTGCAGGTCTTGAGCTACTGTTAAAATGAAATTATAAGATCTCTGCGGCCAAGGGTGAAGTTCTGAGGTGATAGACCTGTCATGTGGTTCTGGAGAGGAATCATCTTTGACAATCTGTCCATCAGTCAGTACATAAAAACCACACTAGTTTTCTTTTTTTCATTCAATCCTCACCTGAGGTTATGTTTATTGATATTTTTTAGAGAAAAGGAGAGAGAGAGAGAGAGAGAGAGAGAGAAAGAGAGAGAGAGAGAGAGAGAGAGAGAGAGAGAGAGAGAGAGAGAGAGAGAGAGAGAAGGGAGAGAAACATCAATCAGTTTTCTCCCATTCGTACCCCAACCAAGATTGAACCCAAAACCCAGGTATGTGCCCTGACCAGGAATCAAACCTTTTGGTATATGGATGACACTCCAACCAGCTGAGCCACCCAGTCAGGGCACCACACTAGTTTTTAACAGAAGGAATCAAATATAAAGAATTGTTATATACATATTAGAGACCTGAAAAGGCAAAGAGGAAACTAAAGTATCATTCTCAGGGCTTGGGAAACACAATGTGATAGTGGTCATAATTATGAAAATATAGAAGCCTGGAAATGGTATGTGTGAAGCTGAAATTAAGATATTTAAAAAAAATTAAGACTTTTGAGGAGAAGGTATCAGTTGGCTGGTTTGAGAGTCTTTGAACTGGGAAGGGAGGTCCTGTGGGGCTGGAACACAGACCTTTTAGGAAAGGATGCTGCTCAGCTGGGCTGTCATCTCTGAGCTGGGAGGAAGGGTTCCATAGGGCTGGGAGCCAGACCTCTAAGGAGGGGTGGGGACTGTTGATGGCTGGCTTATTATGATGTCTCTGACATGGCACAATAAGGCTGTTCTGGGAGTGTTAAAAAAACTGAATGATGAAATCAACTGTAGATACTGGGAGAAACTGCCTCTATAGAGGTGAAAAATGTGGCTGGGGTCATGCTTCCCCAAACAGGAAAAAAAACAGGAGGAAAACAGGTGGCAAGCACAAAGGAATAAACCCTCTACCCTCCTCCTGCCTTCCAGTCTTCTGGCATCCTTTGGCAAAACCTAGCAGGGAGCCAGTTGGTGAAATCCCAGCCTCAACATCCTGAAGCACAATGTGGGGCTGGGGGGTGGGTGTTGTCTAATAGGGAATTTGACTGGCCTTTGTCCCTGGCTCTGGGAGGATGACTCTAAATCCCTGGAATTTCCCAAATAATAGGAGTGTGTTTGCTATTCAAGAGCCCCTTGGATCACATCTGAGTTTATGCTATTGATGATTCAGATGGGGACTGATCACCAGAAAGACCAACCATGTTATTAGAGGGCTAGGGCTTTGAGACAGCCTGGCCTTCAGAGAGTTCAATCACATGGCCAATGATTTCATCAATTTTATCTACATACTGACACCCCAATAAAAACTGGACACCAAAGGTCCATGGAGCTTTCTGGTTGATGAACACATCAGTGTGCCAAGAGGGTGATGTGTCCTGATTCCATGGCGAAAGGGTACAGAATCTCTGCTGAGGACCCATGCAGACTTCACCCTGTGTCTCCTCTGTTGGCTAGTCCAGATCGGAATCCTTTATAACAAAACTGTAATCATAATTACAATGCTTTCCTGAACTCTGTGAGTCATTATAACAAATTTATGAACCTGAGGGGGTTGCAGGACCTCTCAGACATGTAGCCAGTTGGTCTGGGCACTCTTGCACTTGCAACTGGCATCTGATGTAGGGACTCCACGGGTTTAGGGACTGTGGGCTTAAACCTGTGGGTCTGCATCTTACTCACGATGTCAGCATCAGGACTAAATTGTACTGTAGGGTTGCAGGAAGAGGAGTGAGGGAAGGACTTGAAGCTCTGAATCAATTGCTTAATAAATTGGGTCCAATTTGTCAAAATGACTGTCTCCTATGAAGTGGTAGTGTTCTGATAATTATTCCTGTGTAACACATTATCCCAAAACTATGTCCATGATGTCTGGGATCACAGCTGGGGTGATAATACAAATCCATGAAACACAAAGCTTACACTCATGCTAAAATTAAAAGTGTGTCTTTTCAGATTTTTTTATTACAAAATTCTGGGTAAGTTCTTTGAAATTGAGCTTTTCTCCTTTTCTGGGTGCCCCTAATTTACAGGTGTTCTTCACATGAGTGTGGCCTCTGGATAATCAGCCCTTCATGTGGGCAGTGATCAGTTGGTTGCAGTGCCAGCCAGCCAGGCTGGGGGTTCATAATCGTAAAGCGGACCTTGTTGGCATCTATGATATTGATAAACTTTGTATGAGAGTATTACTACACTTCGTATGAGAGTAACATTTTTACAAGCTAGGCCCAACATACAGAAGCAGAACCTCGAGAGTGTATGTTACAGTGATCAGGGAATTTGGAGCCACACTGTCTGAGTTTATATTCCAGCTTTGTGACCTTGGACAAGATACACACCCTCCCCATGCCTCAGTTTTTCCATCTGTAGAATGTGATAACAGTATCTGCCTCCTGGTTTGTTGTAAGGACTAAGGGATTAAGGTGGTCACTTTAGTGCTCTGACTCCTAACGAGTGTTGTCCAGTTGGTGAGTTCTAGGCTGGTGTGTCCTGGAGCAGCTTTGACTGAGTTTGAATTCCAGTTCTACAACCTGTCTGGCTAGTAAAGTTATTTAATCTTTCTAACCCTCTATTTCCTCATTTAAAATAATTGTGTGTTACTTGAGATGCCTGTGGCTACAAATAATTGACTATCTGACTGAAAGTGACCTAAAGAATAAGAACATTTATTATCTCACCACCACCCTTGACAAAAAGCCTGGGCACAGGTGGTCCCAGGATTGGTACAATGAAACCAGATTGGCTTCTCTTGGCTTTTCCATTGGATTCACAAGAGGATGGCTACAGAATGATGTCAGCAGACAGAAAGCACAGAAGTGGGTTTCTCCTCGTATTATTTTGTAAGCAGGAAAATCTTTCCAAAGGACACATATAGATATCAGGTTGTCCTCTGTATCTGTGAGTTTGTTTCTGAAATTGCTTTGTTTGCTCATTTTTAAAATTTATTTTAGATTCCACATATAAGTGAAATTATATGACATCTATCTTTCTCGGTCTGACTTATGTAACTTAGCATAATACCCTCTAGTTCCATCTATGTTGTTGCAAATGTCAAGAGCAGCTCCTCCTCCTCCTCCTCCTCTTCCTCCTCCTTCTCCTTCTTCTTCTTCTTTGTTAATCTTCACCTGAGGATATTTTCCCATTGCTTTTTAGAGAGAGAGTGGAAGGGAGGGGGAGAGACAGAGGGAGAGAGAAACATTGATGTGAGACACATCAATTGATTGCTTCCCACACATGCCCCAACCAGGACTGGGAATTGAACCTGCAACCGAGGTATGTCCCCTTGATTGGAATCAAACTGACAACCCTTTAGCCCGGGGTCGGGGGTGGCAATGCTCTATCCACCCAGCCAAACTACCAGGGCAAGATTTTATTCTTTTTTTTTATTGCGTAATATTCCATTGTTTGTGTGTCTGTGTGTATGCATTCACGTCTTCTTTTAGGTACAGAGAACGCACTGATGGTTGCCAGAGGGGAGAGGGAGATGGGTTAAAAAGGTGAAGAGGATTAAGAGGTACAAACTTCCAATTATAAAATTAATAAGTTACAGATATGTAATGTACAGCACAGAGTTATAGCATTAATATCATCATAATTTTGTATGTTGACAGATGGTTGGTTACTAGATATATTGTGGTGATCACATCATAAGATATATAAGTGCCAAACCACTGTTGTATTCCTGAAAGTAACATAATATTGTATGTCAACTATACTTTAATAAAAAAATACCACCTGAGTAAATAAAAGCAGAATTTTAAAACTAGAGGAACAACAACAAAAAGACACCAGCAAAAATTTCTTCAGGTTCCATTGGCCAGAATTGAGTTCCATGTTCATGCCTCAGCTATAAGGAATATTGGGAAAGTGAGCATATGGCACTTGAAGTTTCTATTAAGAGGAGGTGAGTCAGCAACAATGATGTTTATGACAAATACCTAGCCCAAATGGATATATTTATTTAATTTGTTTAAGTTAATTTTTAGGCTTGAAAAACCTATACTCATAAAAGGGTAATATACTAATTAGAGAGAATGTCTTCCGGACATCCATCCGGATGTCCATCGGACAAAGCCCCGGCAGCTGCAAGGCCCAGGGCTCAGGCAGCCGTGGGCTTAGGCAGCCGTGAGCCTCAGCAGCTGCGAGGCCCGGGGCTCAGGCCTCGCAGCTGTGGTGGCTGGCAGTGGCAGCAGTAGTGGGTGATAGGGGCGGCGCCTTCCCCTGATCAGCCTGGACGCTTCCTGCAGAGGGAGGCCAGACTGCAGCTTAGGGCTGCTCCCTGAGGGACCCCCTCCAGTGCACGAATTTTCATGCACCGGGCCTCTAGTGCTTACATAATAGTTATTATATACCAGGCACTGTCTACTATCAACCCACTTTACTTCTCATAACTCCACGGGGAAGGTATTATTATAATTCCCATTTTACAGATGAGGAAACAAAGGCACTGAGAGATTAAAATAACTGGCTAAGGGCACATAGCTTGGAAGTGGTGGAGGCAGGAGTTGAACCTGGTTCCAGGGACTGTGCTCTCAAACCTTGCACCACGCTATCTCTCCAAAATGTGTGTTAAAACACCGTACATTGCAGGCTTCCTGGGAAAGCTGGTTTCTCATCCCTCCTTGGATTCTGCCACATGAGCATATGGATGCCAGATGGAAGGGACAATAGTAAAAGCAGAATATTCCACTTAAAATGCCCCCTTCCCCAATCCATTCCGATTTCTTGGGTTTAGTTTTCCTCCTCTGATGGATTTCTATCAGTTAAAGAAGAACTTGTAAAATCTATTTCAAAATTCTCCTTTTTACTTATTTTAAGGTACATATGAAAAGGATAAATTTTTTATTTCTGATTTTTCTGAAAGCCCAGACCAATGGAGAATAAATAATTACTGCTTCTAAGGAATAGAAACTGGCTGATGGAGAAACCCAAGAGGCTTATGGGGAGTTGTCTTGAGTGATCGTTGCCTGTAAAGAGGCAGCTCAAAGTGACACTGTCTCATGGTACGATCGCTTTAAGATACAGCATTTGGAGTACACTGTTCAGCTCACCCAAATGGGATGGCAGTTGTGAAGGTCCTGGCTTGTGCCTCGGCGTCCGCACAACGATGGAGGCAGCAGTGGGGCTTGTTTGGGAGGAGCCCCTTCCAGAGGCCTTGGAGGAAGTGAGCTGAGGATTTGTAACACAAACCAGTGATTCAAGAATGAACAGGAAAGGACTATCACAAGTTTCCTAGCTTGGGACACTGAAACCTAAAAACAAGGTCACATGCCCACACAATGAAGAAAGGAACCTCTGGAAAGGGAGGAAAAAACAGCCAAATATAACTCCACAGAAAGACGATCAGAAAAACATCCTTGCTGGTTTGACAACCAACCAAGAATAACATATGAGTTCATTGCGCTCCAAAAAGGGGGAAAGGATAGAAAGCATTAGCCAGCTAATTTAAAAATCAAGAGGTGAATTTCTTATCTTCATGCAGAGAACGTTCTGGAGCAGATCTTTATAGAGCAGCACTAGCCCCCTAAAGTGGGGGTTTCCTGTAGAGATGAAGCAGCTGCACCTTTGATGACTCCTTAGATATTAGCAAAACACTTGCTAAATATAGATGAATGTCAACAACTCATAAATAAGGGAACAGGAGTGGGAAACTCCATACAAAAGGTGAGTGGGCAAGAACAAAGACATCCCTTTCTGCCAAGGCAATTAACACGTGCAGCGTGGAAGCATTAATCACTGAGTCATTTCAAAGTTCAAATGCCAAATAAGAATAAAATGTAGGAAACTGTCACATGTCGGGGCACTGGAGGCAAACGACTACCGAGTGCCTGTTTCCAGCACGTTATTCCATGGAGTGGAGAGAAAGCGTGACATTGGCAGGAAGTCTGAGGATGTTACAATGGCCAGGTGGCAAAGAGCTCTCCAGCTGCCAGTGTGGTGTTTTACCTCCATTCATTCTTTCTCTGTTTTAGTTTCCTTAATTGTAAGGGAAGCTGTATCTCTATCCTGATTTCCCTCAGGGATGTGGGGTACCAGCTACTTAACCCTTGAGTGCGAGCATATTGGACCACATCAATCTGGACCGTGTGAGGTCAGATCAATGTTGTCTTTTCAAAACAAGCCAAACAGGTGCTGATCGATTTTTGCTCTTCTTTTCTGCCCAGATTAAATCCTTTTACACTCCGAACAGTCTGTACTTATTAAGTGCTATAAGTTCATGGTGTTGGGCTTGGCTCCACCCACCTATAACACATCAAACCAAATAATCATGCCCCCCCTCCCAACCCCCTTCTAGTAAGTCCTGGTCTAAGGAGACTTTTCCATGAACAGTGGAAAGCTGTTGCAAGTTTAGGTAATTCCTGCTGGACATGGAAAGCATCTCATCTTGATATCCCAAAGAAAACTCATCTTGATGTCCCAACCCCCACCAAACACCATATAATTCCTAAATTGCAGCCCATTAAATTGTTCGTAAAGGATCTGTAGAAATAACACTTTTTAGAAACTCTATATAAAAATACATATCACCACATCATTTGGTAAATCCTCAATCTAATGCTATACATCAATGACAGGTTACTAAAATAAAACAGTTAAATTAGGGTTGGGTTAGGTAGTGAAGGGGAACCCCCAAAGATTTATTTATTTATTTTTGCTCCATGGGGTTTTGCAAGTCCTGATGACTTATGAATGACTGCTTGTTCATTCAAGTCAATTCCTTCATATGCATCATATCACATGTGTAAGACCACCTGGGCAGTATGATTTATTCTCTGTTAAGCAGAGACTTTGATAAAGAGCCTCTTTTATCCTCTCAGCACTGTGGATGGCAAGCTGTCCCCTGACTCACTATTTTTTCTGAGTCAAAGCTCAATCAAATGTGCTTTTTTCCTGCCTCAGTTGCCATCACCAAACACCCAATAGCGGGTCTGGTGCTGGTGTTTGTAAAATGAACTGCATGTGTTCAATGAATGTGGTACAAGGTGCTGAGGAGCTATGGAGCATTTTCTGTCCAAAGTTGATAATTATCTATCTGATATAGGGGTGCAGAGATGGTGCAGTTGGATGTAAGATAGATACAAAGTGGTGACTGTTAATTCTTGAATCTTTAAATTAAGGATGGGGCAAGTTGTATTTTTTTTTCTGCCTTCAGGAAGGAAGCAGTTTGGTCCTCAGCACTTGGAAATGGCTGGTGCAGACTTGCCCTCAATGGTGTTGCAGAGAGTCCATGCAGCCTGGATGGGGGTGCTGAGCTTTATTTGTAGGCTCTGTGGCTGGGGTTGGCGTAGCAGTGTCACTACCAGTATCTGTTTTGGTTGAACATTTCAAGCAATGCTTGAAGTTTTCTGAAGTCAGGGTCTTTCAGAGGTCTTTAATAGTTGAGGTTTAATGCATTTCTCTTTGTGTGTTTTGAAGTGAACATACAAAAAGTTGAAGCAAACATCTACCAGTGTTTAAATTCAAACTGTTCCTTCCTCCCGCACCTTCTACTTTCCTGCCTACATGAGTGGCTGTCAGGTATGGGCTTTGTCTGGCAGTCATTTTCAGCCTTTAGGGAATGTGGCATTGGTCTCTGTATTCTGGGACCTTTGTCGACACCTCCACCCCCTACAACTGATAAGAATCCCTGTTAAAACTTGATGTTATGTAGCCATATTGCATTCTATTGTGTGACTATGTTATAACTCATTGCTGCTGTGATTATTCTTGTACATGTCACCTGATACACATGTGCATAAGTGAAGTTTCTGGGGTGTGGGGTGTGCACATGTTCAGTTTTTTAAAAAGTAAATCTTTATTGTTCAGATTATTACAGTTATTTCTCTTTTTCCCCCCATAGCTCCCCTCCACCCGGTTCACACCCCACCCTCTGCCCTTACCCCCCGCCACTGTCCTCATCCATAGGTGTACGATTTCTGTCCAGTCTCTTCCCACACCCCCCACTCCCCTTCCCCCCGAGAATTGTCAGTCCACTCCCTTTCTATGCCCCTGATTCTATTCCATTCACCAGTTTATTCTGTTCATCAGATTTTTTTATTCACTTGATTTTTAGATTCACTTGTTGATAGATATGTATTTATTGTTCATAATTTTTATCTTTACCTTTTTCTTCTTCCTCTTCTTAAAGAATACCTTTCAGCATATCATATAATACTAGTTTGGTGGTGATGAACTCCTGTAGCTTTTTCTTATCTGTGAAGCTCTTTATCTGCCCTTCAATTCTGAATGATAGCTTTGCTGGGTAGAGTAATCTTGGTTGTAGGTTCTTGCTATTCATCACTTTGAATATTTCTTGCCACTTCCATCTGGCCTACATAGTTTCTGTTGAGAAATCAGCTGACAGTTGTATGGGTGCTCCCTTGTAGGTAACTAACTGTTTTTCTCTTGCTGTGTTTAATATTCTCTCTTTGTCTTTTGCTCTTGGCATTTTAATTATGATGTGTCTTGGTGTGGTCCTCTTTGGATTCCTTTTGTTTGGGGTTCTGTGCACTTCCTGGACTTGTAAGTCTACTTCTTTCCCCAGGTGGGGGAAGTTTTCAGTCATTATTTCTTCAAATAGGTTCCCAGTATCTTGCTCTCTCTCTCCTTCTGTCACCCCATAATTCTGATGTTGGTACACTTGAGGTTGTCCCAGAGGATCCTTACACTGTCTTCATAGTTTTGGATTCTTTTTGCTTTTCCGGTTAGGTGTTTTATGCTTCTTTGTATTTCAAATCTTTGACTTGATTCTTGCGATCCTCTAGTCTGCTGTTGGGCTCTGTATATTAATTTTTATTTCAGTCAGTGTATGCTTAATTTCAAGTTGGTCCTTTTTCATATCCTTGAGGGTCTCGCTAAATTTATTGGCCTTTTCTAGAAAATTCTTGAAAAACCTTATAACCGTGGTTTTGAACTCTATATCCAGTCGTTTACTTTCCTCCATTTCTTTCATTTGTGATGTTTATTTGTCTCTGCATTTTGGCTGCTTCCCTGAGTTGATAGAGTGGCTTTGTGTGCTAGGTGTCCTATAGGGCCCAGTGCCTCAGTCTCCCCAAGTTACCTGAGGTGGACACTCTTGGTGCACCCCTTTGTGGGCTGTGTGCACAGTCTTGTTGTAGTTAAGCCTTGATTGTTGTTGGTATCACTGGGAGGAATTGACCTCCAGGCCAATTGGCTGTGAGGATCAGCTGTGTCTACGCTGAGAGAACTTCTGTGCTGGAGACCCCCTTATGAGATAAGACTTGCAAAAGCCTCTGTGCTCAGCTTGGATGGGGTGGAGTCTCAGGATGGAGCAGACAGCAATGGCTTCCCATCAGCCCTGCCCTATGAGGCCCTGTGTCTCAGTGTCCCATGGTAATCACTGCAAGCACCTCTGAGAGGAAGCTGCCCTTGTGTTTTGCCCACTGCCAGACAGTCCAGTTTCTCCCTGAATGAGTCTGGGTCCCCAGAGTCTTGCCTGGAAGTGGAGTTCAAAGCATTTGTGAGCTTTTGTCTCCCTCCGGATTGAGAAAGCCAGTCGTGTACTCAGTTGCCAGCCCTCTCTGCACATGCGTCTCTGTACCTCTGCCTTCTGTAGCTCCTCTGAGTCTCAGTGTGCTTTTCTCTTTCCTTCTAGTTGTAGAATTTCCACTCAGCCAGCCTTCCTGTGGTTCTGGATGATGTCCTTTTTGTCTTTTAGTTGTAGTTTTGAAATTGTTGTGCGAGGCAGCAGTTTAGATGTTTACCTATGCCACCATTTGGTTTCCTCCCACATGTTCAGTTTTACTGGGTGATGCTAAGTGATATTCCAAAATGGGAGTAAAAAGTGGTGGCTTGCTCCCACCAGCTGTGCTCTGTATCTTTATTCCATATCTTACCAATATTGTCTGACTTTGAAATTTTTGCCCACCAGGTGGGAGTGAATGGTATCTCACTGTGGTTTCATTATGCATTTTTATGATTATTAATGAACATTTTCCCATATGTAATGGGCATTTATCTTGCCTCATCTATGAAATGCCTCTTCATCTCTTTTGCCCATGGATTGTTTGTCCCTTCTTGGGTTTATATTTTTCTTATTGACATAGAAGTTCTTCATTTTTGGGATATTAATCCTTTGTTATAGGTATTGCAGATATCTTCTCCCAGTTTGTATCTTGTCTTTTTACCATTTTTTTGTTTGTTTGTTTGTTTTTTGATGTCTTCTGGTAAGTGGAGATAGAACTTGGTTGAATCAATCACTATTTTTAAAAATATGTTCTTGGTTTCACTTAACCATTCCCTATCCTGAAATCACAAAAATGTTTTTCTGATTTTTCCTTCCTAAAAAATTATAAAGATTTCCCTTCCATTGTCATTGATCTATCTGGAATTGATTTAGTGAATGCTGTGAGGGGTAGATTACTTTTCTTTCTTCTTCTCTGCCCCCTTGACCCTGCAATTGTTAACCCCAGCATCATTATGGAAGAGTTCCTCCTTTTCCACTTAATTGTAATGTCAGTTCTTCTATATATGTGTGGGACTCCTCGGATCTCTCTGTTCTGTTCCAGAGATTATTTGTCTCTGCATCAAATCTACTGTCTAATTTTCTATGATGTTACAATTATTCTTGTCTGCTAGGGCACACTATATTTTTCAAGTCTGAGTGGAATCTGAATTGGTCAGGTCTAGGCTAATGGAAAACTAAGACTTCCTTTTTTTTATTAAACAAATAAAAGACACTTAACTTAAAAAAATCTCAGGCATTGCTCTAACCAGTGGATAAAGCGTTGGCTCAGTGGATAAAGCCTTGGCCTGCGGACTCAAGGTTCCCAGGTTTGATTCTGGTCAAGGGCATGTATCTTGGTTGCGGGCACATACTCAGTGGGGAGTGTGCAGGAGGCAGCTGATTGATGTTTCTCTCTCATCAATGTTTCTAACTCTCTATTCCTCTCTGTAAAAAATCAATAAAATATATTTAAAAAAATCTCAGGCATGTCAGTTCTATATTGTGCTGGCATTGGCATTGAGTATTATAAGAAAATGAAATGATTAAAAAAATCTTTCCTTCAATAGCCATTTGAACCAAATGTACATTCTTTTGCAAATGTATAACAGAAAGCTAGGGAATACTTTGCTAAAGACTAGTGATGATTGCCTATTTTTTTTTCTTTACAGAGGTATGAAGATACATTTGGGTTCTCTTCTTGCAAGAACCAGAAATCAGCGGTTGAAATGTAGTATTGAAGACATACACACTCATACTTTCATGGACTTCTACTCACAAGGACTTTCATTTTACTCTTCCCTCTCATTCACACAAGCGCTAAAAAGCCCTCCTGAGTGAGAATGTCCTGCCTTTACAGAGAGCTCTACTTCACCCAACTTGATCCCATTTTCATGAAAAAATGTATATATCAGAGTAGATAATGAAGTTCTCCCAAAGATGCCTTCTTTAGAGTTATCTAAAGTTTATCAGCAAAATAACTTTGACTAAGTTAAATGGCGATATGTCACACACCCAAAACGTGTGAAGCAATTTGAAAAAATATTTTAAATATGCCATGGATTTGTAAATTAATGCAGGGCTCACTGTGCTTGAATTTCCATTTCTAAACTGCTTCATTTGCATGCAAAGAGTGGGCAATTTTTGTGTGTGTGAAAATTTAGCCTTAAGAAATGAAAATCAAAAACTCAGCAACTTGAAAAGAGCTGTTAGGCATAGAAATTGTTTAATCGGTTTCCAGCAGGGCCAATGGTGTTGGCATTTTGAAATACCAGATTGGATTGGCATCCTAGAAAAAAAAATCCTCAGCTCAGAAAAGTCGCCTAAAAAAGCCACTATCTACAAAGTGGTGAAGGAAGATAGCCGAGATATGACAAATGCCAATGAAATGAAGTCTGCGATCGAGAGAGAGCCTGAAGTGTGAAATGAACAAATGTTATATGTGATAAAATTTCTGTCAGTGCTACCCCAATCATCTATTCTGACAAATACAATGCTCAATCAGGAGATCAGGTGCTTTTGTCTAAGGGAATTTTTCCTGGTGGGTGTTTTAAGAGGGCCCAACACTGTGGGTGCATCTACAAGTTGATGTTCTCACTTTAGAGTGTATTAAAAAAGGGGTCTAATAAGTCCCTCCCTAACAAGGTTGAGATCCCCAACTTAGATTTTCAATCCAAGGTTTTTAAATTCCAAGGAGTTTAAAATAAGATTTCATTTAAACACAGCTCTACATTTTGTAATGCTTTTGAAGCGCAGACCTTGAAAACTAGACCAGAATACTGTATTTTATTAGAGACTATACTTCTTTATTTATAGTATTCCAAATGAAAGTTGCACAGTTAGATCTACTCATATATAATGATGATGATGGTGGAGAGTATAATAAATAATAGTCCTAAAGAGCCCAATAATAATAGTAAACACTATTTATTACACACATTTTCTGGGTACCAGCTTTGTGCGGGGCACTATCCTAAGTGCTAGGGATACAAAAAGGAATAGGAAACACACACTATGCCCACAAGAAGTTTAGCCTTTTCAGTGAATCTCTCTTCTGTGGGTTTTACAAAATGAGTTGTCTCACCTAGTTATCTAGTTTTCTCCTAAAGGACCTTCTGAATACAAAAGGTCTAGACAACAAGGAAGGTGATTCTATCCCTTCCTATTTCCCCTGTACCCCAAGTCCATGGAAGAGTGGAGAGCTCAAGGAATGTGATACTGTGTCCTACAGCATTTGAGCCAGGTGCTTTGCTCACACTGATTCTTTTCTCTGCAGAAGAGCAGAGAAAATGGAGTGTCAACAATTCTGGGTCCCTTCCTAGGGCTGGGGATGGAACTGGTGGGTGAGAATAAGAGGATCCCATGACATCTTCATGTTGGGATCATTGCTATCTGTGTTGTTGCTGAAAAAGAACAAACCTCATGACCCAACTTATTCAGACACGAATCCTAAGTTCTCAACATGGTGTATCAATGTTTGTTGATTAAACAAATGACAATCTAGGGATGACAGGCATGGAACCAGAGCATCTTAGAAAATATTTCTGTGTCAAAATATTTCTTAGAAAGAATTGTAGAACTGGGGAGGGAAACATTGCAAGAATGGAGAGATTCTCGGGCATTGTTCTTTTTCTTTCTGTGGGTGACCTGTAGACAGGTGTATATGGTTCAGGCTGAACTAGAAAGGCTAAGACTTGGGTTCTGTTTGTACCCTTATCAACTTGCTATTGAGTATGAACAGTCTTGTGATTTACAAGCCCACGTGGATATGAAATAATTAATGTATAAAATATGGCTCCACATATGTGGGGCATGTATCCCTATATTTAAATGTTATCCTCAAAGAATCAGGATTTATTTTTCTTGTGACTTTGTCAAAAGTCCATACTTTAAATGATATTGATTAGCACATGGCAAATGCTTTGAGATTTATGTTAAATGATACTGAACATAAAACCCGCATTCTTGGTATGCCCCTAGCTAGTACCCTATTTTACAAACAGTGTGAAGCCCAGTATGAGATTGAGGATTGGCAGTTATCCTCAAATCCTCTGAACCATCAGGAATGCATCTGGCTTTCAGGAAAAGAAAATCTGAATAATGGTGGCTTAGGCAATAGACACTGAATTTTTGAAAACAAGAAATATGGAGGTAGGCACTTGTAGGTTGGTGCAATGGCTTAACAATGTCTTTAAAGAACATCCAGGAGCCAGAATTTTTTGCAAACCTCCTGTTTGCAATATGGCTGCCTCAGCTCCAGGCATTATGTGCTCAAGTTAGCATCCTACATGGACAGTGAAGGCCAGAGGCTAACGATCTTATCTTCAGAAACTCTGCCTTTTTATTTATTTATTTATTTATTTATTTATTTATTTATTTATTTAAATAAATCTTTATTGTTCAGATTATTACAGGTGTTCCTCTTTTATTTTTCCCCATAGCTCCCCTCCACCTGATTCCCCACCCCACCCCATGCCCTTCCCCCCGCCACTGTCTTCATCTTTAGGAGTAAGATTTTTGTCCAATCTCTTCCCGCACCCCTCACAGCTGCTTCCCCTGAGAATCGTCAGTCCACTCCTTTTCTATGTCCCTGATTCTATTATATTCACCAGTCCATTCTGTTCTTCAGATTTTTCATTCACTTGATTTTTAGATTCACTTGTTGGTAGGTATGTGTTTGATGTCATTTTGTTGTTCATAATTTTTGTCTTTATCTTTTTCTTCTTCTTCCTCTTCTTAAAGGATACCCTTCAGCATTTTGTGTAATCCTGGTTTGGTGGTGATGAACTCCTTTAGCTTTCTCTTGTCTGTGAAGCTCTTTATCTGACCTTCAACTCTGAATGATAGCTTTGCTGGGTAGAGTAATCTTGGTTGTAGGTTCTTGCTGTTCATCACTTTGAATATTTCTTGCCACTCTCTTCTGGCCTGCATAGTTTCTGTTGAGAAATCAGCTGACAGTCGTATGGGTACTCCCTTGTAGGTAATTAACTGTTTTTCTCTTGCTGCTTTTAATATTCTCTCTTTGTCTTTTGCCCTTGGCATTTTAATTATGATGTGTCTTGATGTGGTCCTCTTTGGATTCCTCTTGTATGGGGTTCTGTGCGCTTCCTGAACTTGTAAGTCTATTTCTTTCACCAGGTAGGGAAAGTTTTCTGTCATTATTTCTTCTAATAGGTTTTCAATATTTTGCTCTCTCCCTTCTTCTGGCACCCCAAAAATTCAGATGTTGGTTCGCTTGAAGTTGTCCCAGAGGCTCCTTACACTATCTTCATATTTTTGGATTCTTTTTTCTTTTTGGTTTTCTGGTTGGATGTTTTTTGTTTCCACATATTTCAGATCTTTGGTTTGATTCTTGGGGTACGTTGATCTACAGTTGAGTTTCTGTATATTTATTTTAGACAGTGTATGCTTCATTTCTGACTGGTCCTTTTCCATTTTTTTGGCATTCTCATTAAGGTCCTTGAAGGTCTCACTAAGCTCCTCAGAAGTGTTATCAAGTTTCTCAGCGGTTTTTAGAAGATTCTTGAGTAACCTTATACATGTGGTTCTGAACTCTATGTCATCCAGTAGTTTGCTTTCCTCCGTTTCTTTCATTCGTGACATGTTTCTTTGTTTCTGCATTTTGGCTGCTTTCCTGTGTTGATGGAGTGGCTTTGTGTGGTAGGTGACCTATAGGGGGCAGTAGCTCAGCCTCCCCAATCTCCTGATGTGGACGCTCTTGGTACACCCCTTTGTGGGCTGGGTGCAAAGTCTTGGTGCAGTTAAGCCTTAATTGCTGTTGTTATGCTGGGAGGAATTGACCTCCAGGCCAATTAGCTGTGAGCACTCCCTGTGTCTATAATGGAAGAACTGCTGCGCTGAAGACACGCTTATGGGGCAGGACTTGTTTCAGTGAGGCTTTGGTGCTCACTGAGTCTGCCTCTTGAATGTGTCACTTATGGATGTGAGGAGTTGAAATCTGGTGTCTCACACTGACCACTAGGTACACTGGCTTCTGGATCTCCAATGGGGTGCAGGTCAGCTACTGTCTGAGGCCACTCAGCAGGAGCTACAGTGAGAGCTGCAGTTTTCTCCTCTTTGCTTGGGGTTTGGAGGTTTTGGAGCTGTCTGACCCAGGCTGCAAGTTTGCTAGGTTAAGCTGCGATAGGGCAGGCCTTTCTTATGCTAACTCCGCTGCTTGGAGCTTGGGTGGGTTTGTAGGTTGTGCAGGGCGGGGCCTCAGGGTGTCACTAGGTTAGGGCGTGGCAAACAGCAATGGCTGCTAGTTAGCTGGCTCTGAGTCTCCAACGGCATCCGCGAGTCCCCTGCCCCAGTGCAGTAAACAATTATTCCTGTGCGCAGCTCTGCAAGCAAGCCACCCTCTCTGGCAGACAGTCCAGCTTCTCCCTGTAGGAGTTTGGGTCCCCCGCGTCTCCCCAGAGACTGGATTTCAGAGTAATCGGGGGCTTGTCTCTGTTGGGGTTGAAAAAAGCAACGCACCCAGTCGCCCGCAGCCAGCCCAGATCACGCGCCTCCGTACCTCAGCTTTTCAGCGCTCGTGCACGTCTCAATGCTCTTTTCTCTTTCCTTCTAGTTGTAGAACTTCCACTCAGCCAGCTTTCCCGTGGTTCTGGGTGATAGACGTTTTGTCTTTTAGTTGCAGTTTAAATTGTTGTAGGAGGCAGCAGTTTAGGTGTTTACCTACGCCGCCATCTTGGATCCTCTCCCCAGAAACTCTTCCTTTTTAGAAGTAAGGAGAGCCCTGATAATTCTCCCCTTTACTCTCATTGTCCAGAATAGTATCACACAAAGACCCTGAACAGTTTTTGAGGCAGGATAATTGTTGGATTAGCTATTACTCCATTCTTGGTGCTAGGGGGTGGGGAGACCCACCTTCCCTGAGATCTCGGGATATCTGCTTGCTACCTGAGCTCACTGTCAGAGTTCTGTGGTCAGGGAAGGAGGTGTCTGCAGCCTGTGGGATGTGCTAGTGTCCTGCATCTAAGAGTTGAAGAAAACAGTATGGGACAGGTTAAGCAGTGGGTTGGACTATGGAGACAGAGGACCCAAAACTGAATTCATGAAGATCTGTCAGTTACCCAGCATTATGACCTCAGACAAGTTTCTTAATTTCCTGCGTTAGAGTTGAATTCTATATAATAATACCTACCTCACAGGATTGTTATGAGAATTAATGAGATAATGCAGACAATGCACTTAGCACAGAGCTGAGCATGTGTGTTAAAGGATTCAGAAGCAGGGGCCCCTCTACCATTTCAGAGCCAGTAGGTGCAGAGTGGAGGGTCCTCCGCTGCTTGATGCTGATGAGGCTTTGGTCTCACTTTGGAAGATCACTGTTCAGAGAATCGGGAGGCCAAGCTTGTGGGCTAATGGCTCCGTCATTAACTTGCTAAACATTTATGACTCAATAAGTTCCCTTTTCTGGGCTTCAGTTTCCTCAAGTGTAAGATGGGAATCAGGGCTGGGTGGTCTGCAAGTTCCATTCAGTTCTGACATTCTGTCTCAGTGGTGGGCTTTCTGTGGCGGCATGGGTCCTGGAGGGTCTTCAGGGATCACCTCTGTCACACTCATTGAAAAGACTAGAGACTTCCCATGCCGTCACTAAAGGCACCATTTGTTGTTCTCCACATAAAGGTGGAATGTAAATGAGGGGCTTGTACCCTCCCCATGGTCCATATGCTTTTTTAAAAAAATATTTTTTTATTGACTTCAGAGAGGAAGGGAAAGGGAGAGAAAGATAGAAAAAACATCAATGATGAGAGAATATCATTGATTGGCTGCCTCTTGCACGCCCCTTACTGGGGATCAAGCCTGCAACCCGGGCATGTGCCCTTGACTGGAATGGAACCCGGGACCCTTCAGTCTGCAGGCCGATGCTCTATCCCCTGAGCCAAACCGGCTAGGGCACTATTTGCTCTTTAAAATGAAAAGTAGCCACTGGAATAAGTTAGATGCTTCGTTGCTGAAATGGCTAGTGACTTCACTCAAAAGGGCCTCCGGGGGTCTGAAACCCCAGGTTCTGTCCCCCTGTCTGTCAAGACTTGATTTGACTTTGGAACTTGATTTGACATCAGTAGGCTATTTGTAAATGCTCTTTGTTAATTTAGTACTTATTTAGTTTCAATAAAAACAAGCCAATGCCTAATTAGCATTTTAACAATAAATAAATTAGAGCTTGAGATTGCTATGACAATATACACTGTTAGAAGAAGAATAGAAGAACACAGTCTAAAAATAAAGGCCAAACCATAACCACACTCTCCTTTCCCTCTGGAAATCAAAACCACAGCAACGGTTTCATGACGGAGGAGGAATAATGAAAGGAACGGAACACTGCTCTTCCCACCTAATCGTGGGAAGGTGGTTGTGTGGAGCTGGATGAGGAACAGTTGTATCCGAAACAATGAACTTGCCCTGTGAGGCTTGATTATTAGTTCCACTTAAAAAAAGCAACAACAGCAAGGATAAATGCAAAACCGATGTTGGGCGATTAAAAAAACTGCGACCTCTGAAAACTAAGTAGTCATTTGCAAAATATTGTTCCAATCAACAGAACAGTTTCCCTTAGAAAAACTGCCGGCTGCTCCCCATACCCTGTCCTGGAAATTATTCTTTCTTCCTGTGGGACATGGAGCGGCTCCAATGCTTCATGAAGTCTGTCATGCCCTAAAACAGTCTGAGTGTCACTGTGGAATAATCAGCCTTGGATTTAATGTCACACATTTTTCCAGGCCTGTTGCAATTAGGGGAAATATGGGTCTAGGGACTACGAAAGGAGCCTGTGCTGAGACAAGATGTACCTGTGCGATGGGGTGTGGCATGGCCTGTGGCTCACACCAGCCCTTAACATTGGCCCAGACCTTTGGAATTCTGGGTACTTCACACTCTTAGGTGTATATACAACATAGGACAGAAGGACAAGTATCAACCTGTGTCCTGAGTTTATCTAAACTGCTTCATGGTGATGTATCCTGAGGCCTGTATGTCTAAGAAACAAACTAACAAATATAGAAACAGAAATAAGTAAAAGAATCCCATGGAGTGATTAGTTCCACAGGCAGAAAAACACTCCTCTAGGTTAAATAATTTACTAGAGAAAATGGATCCAGAGCAGAGATACTGAAAGCATTTTCAAATTTGGAAATTCGTGTACATGTGTATGTGTATGTGTGCTTGCATGTACCTGCACACGCCGAATTTCATCTTCCCTGATTTTGGGGAGAATCTGATAATGACATTTATCCTATAACTAGAGGCCAGGTGCATGAAATTCGTGCACAAGGTGGGGGAGGGTTGTCCCTCAGCCCAGCCTGCACCCTTTCCAATCTAGGACCCCTTGAGGGATGTCTGACTGCCCATTTAGGCCTGATCCCCAAACGGACAGTTGGACATCCCTCTCACAATCCAGGACTGCTGGCTCCCAACTGCTCACCTGCCTGCCTGCTTACCTGATTGCCCCTAACTGCTGTTGCCTGCCAGCCTGATCACCCCCTAACCACTCCCCTGCCAGCCTGATCGACGCCTGTCCCTGGCTGGCCCAATTGCCCCTAACTGCCCTCCCCTGCCACCTGGTCACCCCTAACAGCCTTCCCCTGCAGGCCTTGTCCCTCCCAGATGTCCTCCCCTGCTGGCCCGATCACCCCTAACTGCCCTACCTTGCCAGGCTGTTTGCCCCTAACTGCCCTCCCTTGCCAGCCTGGTCACCCTGAACTGCCCTCCACTGCTGGTTTAGTCACCCCCAACTGCCCTCCCTTGCTGGCCCAGTCACCCCTAATTGCCCTCTCTTACTGGCCTGGTCACCCCTAACTGCCCTCCCCTGCAGGCCTGGTCCCCCCAACTGCCCTCCCCTGCAGGCCTGGTCCCCCCAACTGCCCTCCCCTGCAGGCCTGGTCCCTCTCAAGTGCCCTCCCTTGCAGGACTGGTCTCTGCCCCCCCCCCCCAATTGCCCTCCCCTGCAGGCCTAGGTCCCCCCTCAACTGTCCTCCCCTGCAGGCCTGGGTTCCCTCTCCCAACTTTCCTCCCCTGCAGGCCTGATCGCCCTCAACTGCCCTCCCTTGCAGGCCTGGTCCCTCCCAACTGCCCTCTCCTGCTGGCCATCTTGTGTGTTGGAGTGATGGTCAATTTGCATATTACTCTTTTATTAGATAGGATTAACTTGATGACTTGCCTCTTTTCTGTGCAGGTTTCTCTCCACCCCCACCCACTGGGCCTAGGCCCCACTTTGGGAGGAGTTTTAGGAAATGATTGTGCTCAGTTAAGACTGACACTTGGGTAGAAGAGTCCCCACAGCCCGGCCAGTGTGGCTCACTGGTTGAGCATCAACCCATGAACCAAGAGGTCATTGTCAATTCCTGATCAGGGCACATGCCTGGGTTGTGGGCAAGATCCCCAGTAGGGAGCGGGCAAGAGATAGCCAATCAATGATTTTCTCTCATTATTGATATTTCTATCTGTCTCCCCCCCTCTCTCTTCCTCTCTGAAATAAATAGAAGGTGTATTTTTTTAAAAAAAGAGTCCCCATAGCCTGCAATGAAGTGGAGTCGGGTAAAAAATTAGGGGCAAATTAGTAATAAAAATGTTCCATGGTAAAATATAAGCTAGGGTCTTAGGTCCAGGCAAAGAGGACTGGGGCCCAGGCAGGCACACTCGGCCAAAGCTCTTAAATGGAAACGGACCTGAGGGTTGAAATGGCAGGGGCTGTACATCCACAGGGCTTTGCAGCCACCTGCAAGCATTTGGAAACCGAGCATAGAAATTCAGAGCTGATGGGAACTTACTGGTTACTAAATCCAGCCCTTCATGTTGCAGATGAGGAAACTGAGTTACTAGTAAGTGCTTTGCTCAAGGTCCTACCTAACTAAATCAGAGCACAATCCAGGCTGGGGCCCAGGGCGCCCTGTTCTCAGGGCTCCCCAGCACTGGGCACTGACTCGCTTCTTATAGATTTGTTCTCTTCTGCTGGCTGAAATTTTACTAGAAAGAAACAAAGAAAATATAGGAAACCAGATTTTATAAATAACTGGAAAAGTGATGAGGGAATAACAGCAAACAAAGGTTGTAGTATAAAGAAAGAGTTTCTCAATGCTAGCTACCCACTAGAACTACCTACGAAGCTTAAAAATAAATACAGTGATGACATGAATCTGTTGTACACCTGAAACTAATATAATATTGTATATCAACTATAATAAAAGTAAATAAAAAATACAAGCCTCCACATCACACTAATTGAAATCCGTTGAGTGAGGTCCTGATTGACCACTGAGAAAGCTCCCAGATGGTTATCATATGCAGCCAGAGTTGGCATAAAAGATCTGAATTTGAATCCTGCTGTTATTAGCTGTGTGTCTGGAGACAAGTTACTTCACCTCTCTCAGATTTGGTTTGCTCCTGTGTAACATGGAGCTGGTAATGCCTGACTTATGAGATTGCTGTGAGATTCAATAAGAGCAGCATGTGTCCTGCCTGCACAGAGCAGGTATATGTCCTTAAAGGTTTGTCTCCTTTATGGGAACCTGAATCTCCATGATTATTCTCAGGGGCTCAGTTTTTATTTTGTAAGCTATTACTTAGTGAGTGTTCTTTTCTAGTGTATTTCTAATTCCTTGAGCACATTCTCAGCAATTTTCACTAAACATTGAGGGATGGTTCTTATAGGTAGTCACCAAGAAAGTGGTGCTTAATTCACCGATAAAGCTACTTCTCTGGGATTCTGGTGGCTGCCTGAGGTAGGTGGGCCTCCTGGCTCTTGTTAGAAGGGAGTGCAGGGCTTTTCAGAATGAAACTACACAGCAGCTGATAGAAGAGGCAACCTTAAGTGGCATCCAGTCACATACTGAGAAAGCCTTGCCTTTCTCTCTTTCACTCCTGCCTGTGTTATCAGGCATTTCACTTACTAATATCACTAAACAGAAATTGTCTCAGAGTCTTCCTCCTTAGAATTTAACATTGCTTCTTAATTCTCTTTGTTTGTCTTTTTTTATGGTAAGTGGTACAGGTTTTCAATTTTTAAACACTTAGTGTAAGGAAAAAAACATGCTGACTTAAAACTCAGAAGTGAACCACAGAGGCATGGTTAGAAGAGAGAAAGAATGGGGACAGTGGAAGATTTCTGGGTTCCTGCCTGGGCTCACCTGTGAGATCTCGTGCTAGAACAGCAACACACTCTTTCTGGGTCTCAGCTTCTTCAACCATAAAATTAAAGTGCTGGACTTGACAATGTCTAAGATTGCTTCAGATTTAATACCTGATATTCATCATTTGTTCTTTAAGGGATAGTCTCACTCATCAAAGATATGACAAAAACTCCATAAAACAAAGAAAATGGGATGGAAATTAAATTTCTCTCGATTTCATATTCCTGTAGACAAACTTGCGGGTTACTGGTTCTTAATAAAGTCATTCCTTGCCCGGAGCCGCGGTTGTCTCTTGCTGATAGCCCCTATTCTTTAATTTTAAAGACTGTTGTGATCTGGGCGATTACCTACATTCAGGTGTAACACCCAAGCCAGGTGTGTGTTCTTTTGTGAATCTCCCAGGCAATTAGATCTGTGGTTTATTGCTGGGTTAGCTATTTTCTCTTTTATTATTATTTTTTGCATTCTTGGGAAATCTGAAATACAAAACAGATTCTCCCACTGCAGAGTGGTAGTAAAATTTTAATTGGTATAAAAACAGCATCAGTTTGGTAGCATCAGTGCTTTACTGGTTGCCACCAGATTCCTAACCATGTGAGATTTGGTCCATAGTACACAGATGCTGATGGTATGGGGCTGGTGTGCTGGGTTTTCCATGTTATTCCCTAAGGTTGGTGCCTGCTGGGCAGGGCCAGGACTAGGTTGAGGTTAGCACGGTGCCCCAGGGTACAAGGTTCAAGGAGTCATTTCCAAATTTCTGCAAGTGCTTTCCCCCCAGTATGGACCTGCTGAGAACTGAGCTGCTGAGAATTCTCTCAGCACTGCTTTGGTTGGGGAAGAACTAATTATCACACCCAGTGACCATCCTTCTTCTCGCCTCCCCACCCTATGCCCTCACCCCTTGGCTGCATGCCATTCTCATCCTTAAGGCCTTCCTCCTCCACCAGTTCAAACCCTCCTTTCCCAGTGGCAACCCCTGTACCACCCCTGTTTCTGTGGTTTCTGTTTCCTGTTCTGTGAGATGAGAATAAACGAACTCTAGAAATGGAAATTATAAAGACTGAAAATTCAACCAGGGTCTTTTCAGTGCTTCCTTTGTCCCAACCATTGTTCAAAACACTTTCTGGTGCATAATTTTATCTAATTCTTCCTGTATCATTACTAGAGTCCTGGTGCATGAAATCTGTACACAGTGTGTGTGTGTGTGTGTGTGTGTGTGTGTGTGTGTGTGTGTGTGTGTGTCCCTCAACCTGGTCTGCTCCCTCTTGCAATCTGGGACCCCTTGGGTAGGGTCCTAGGCCTGGCCAGTGATCAGGGAATATCAGGGCTTTCCTTCCCCTGGCTGCTGGCAGCTGGCCCGTTCCCCTCTTCCTCCCCACCCCCGCTGCCACTGCTTGCCATCTGTGCAGTGCTGCCCCCCTCCTCTGCCACTGGTCGCCTCCCTCTGAAGGCAACAGGCATGGGGTGCTATTGCCTGGGCCTCCCTCTATGGGACGATTGATCGATCATGGGGCCCCCAGATCCATTGCCTTGCAGAGGGAGGCTCTGCCCACTGCCACAGCTCCGCTAGCCCAGTGGCCTTGGTCTCCCTTTGTAGGGCAATTGATTGTGGGCCACCCCCCATCGATCATCCTGCAGAGGTTGGCCTGGGCCTCCCTCTGTGGGGCGATCATGGGGTGATGGTGGGGCCCCCTGACCAATTGCATCACACCCACCTTGGCTGGCCTGGTGCCAGTGTGAGTCATAGTGTGGTTGTCCTGAAGGTCATCCGGACAGTTGTTCTGCTGTTCGGTTTATTTGCATATTACACTTTTATTATTATAGACTAGAGGCCCATTGCATGAGATTCGTGCAATACTCCTTCCTTCCCCTGTCTGCCAGCACTGGTTTTCCTCTGGCACCCGGGACCTAGGCCTTCGCTCTGGCCACCGCCTTCCATCTTCACTCAGGTTGGAGCCTCCAGTCTTCACTCCAGCTGGAGCGCTGCACCTGTAGCTCCCTCTACCCTCTGGCCTCCCCCCTCATAGAGTGCTGCCCAGAGGCCCGGAGTGACTGGGGGACAGGTCTGCCGCCAGCTTTGATGGGTTAATTTGCATACTCACTCCTGATTGGCTGGTGGGCGTCATGAAGTGACAATCAATTTGCATATTTCTCTTTTATTAGTGTAGATACTCACCTCCAGGAAGGAGAAATCAAGGCTTAGAAAATGACTCAGTTTTCCCTAAGGTGATAATGAGTTTCTGAAAGGAGCAATTTTACACGGCCCCATCCAGCAGGAAGTTTTTTTTTGGAGTCTTCCAATAGAGGAGAAATATCAGGGGAGTTACTCCAAGGTCAACGTGTTTGGTATGGATGTGAGCTCCCCTTGATTAGATTGGCAGGGGGCGGGATGCTGCTGACAAGACACTATAATTCTTTTGGTTGCAGGGATTTGGGAAAATAAAGAGGATCCTGGAGAAGGATGCTCTGTTGAGAGTTGATTTTGAGGCAGGGGATCCATAGGCCTCAGAGATCTGGACAGCCTCATAAAGGGAATGGGTTACTTAAGTCTGGATTACAGGTGGATCCACACATCTTAGTCAATGACATTTCCTGGTAATAAGGGCAACTCTGGGCATGAGAATGAATTGTTTAGAAGTGTATGGAAATGTTGAGTTAGGGAAATGGAGAGTTTTCTAGCAGTTTATTCACTCACTCACATAATCATTGAGCATTTTCTAAGTGCCACACATTATTCTTAATACTGAGGATAGAGAGGTAAACCTCCAGATGAAAGCCTGCCTGGCTGGAAGCTATAGGCCGAACAGAGAAGGAGTAGCATCCAAGGGGACCAGGAGTGAATAGCCAGGAAGGTGCTGGAAAACCAGGAGGGAGTGTGTTAGGCAAGCCTAGAGAAGAGAGTTTCCAGGATAAGGAATAACAGGTTTCCCTATTGGAGGCGACAGGAACCTAGGAGGAAGAAGTGTCAAAAATCTCCATATACCCCACCACTTACAACCTGACAACTTACAACTTTCTCTTTAGATAGAGCAAGTGATGTACAGTGATAAAGAAGCATAAATTTGCCCATGCTTGCAATTATTCTTCTGGGAAGCAATTCTTGGGAATTGTGGTGAGCTTTAAAATAAAGTGGTGTTCTTATTTGGGGTCAAAACAGATTAGAGCAACAGACATAGGCGGGGAGCAATGAGAATGGAGCAGTGATTTCCAGAGATGAGGTGCGCATCTGCCAGGATCAACCACGGGCCCTGCCAGATCCTTTGGGAGAGGAAATGCCAGAGAGCAGCCTGCCACCACAAAGAAAAGCTGAAATGGCAGCAACACCTCCAAAGGCAGGAAATTCAGAAAATGTTCCTTGGAAACTAATTCCCCTTTGTGGGATCATGACAATGCCAAGATCCCAATCCATTTGCTCCTAAGAATAATTACAAGTTCCATTTGTATAATCCTTAAAGCTTACAAAGTGCTTCCATGGGGTGTTATCTTATGGATTTTATTTGAGCTTGGAGTGTGTGGACAGCTCAGATGAGAAGCCCTCAAATCCTCTTGCATCAGTTTGCTTAAGTTGCCCTTTCTCCCTTCCAAACTGGAGCCATGGGCACTGCGGCCACCCCTTGGGACGTGATCTTCTGCCTTTAAATGGTTTGCCCCTCAGCAGTCTCAAAAATGGAAAATCATGACCCTGAATCATGAGTATAGGGGAGATGTTCTAGTTTTTCTCTATATTTTAGAGTTTTCCAAATTTCCTGTTATAAGCATGACTACATTTGTAATTAGAAAAAGAAAGTTATTTATAAAATCAGGGGAAGCAAACTTATGAGAATCACCACAGTCGACAAGAATTGCTTTCCAGGGCAAGTCTGACCGGTGGGATGGCCAGCTGCTTTGGTCAAATCTTCTGGATCAGAGGAGTGATCAGATTTTTGAAAAGGGGCCATAGAGGTCATCTCTTCAATCCCCTTGTGTACCAGTCAGTGTGCAGAGAACACATCAGACAGAAGTAGCGTCCCACTTCTTTAAAATAGATACTTGGAATGCTTTACTGCCAGCAAAATGAAGCCAAACATACAATCCTTTTAGATAAAGTGAGATGATTTGGAATGTGCTATTTTCTCTTTTAAATAGTTTATTTTTAAATTAAATAATATAAGCTCCTTAAAGGAAATGTGGTAAGAGAAAAAACACATACCTCATTCTATCCACTAAAGATGACCTCAAAATTTCTTTCCCCCAATCTTTCAAAATGAAAGTAGGTGGTTATTTTGTTTTTGGTGTTTTTTTGTTTGTTTGTTTATTTATTTTTACATCATGGCATTTCTATTTATTTGAATTTCTAAATTTTCTTTTCCAGAATGATTTTCTAAATATGAATAATTAAGAGTAACAATCCTATATAATAAAGCCCTAGTATGCAAATCAACTGAACGGCAGAACAACTGGTCTCTATGATGCGCACTGACCACCAGGGAGTAGACACTCAAAGCAGGAGCTGCCCCTGGTGGTTAGTGAGCTCCCACAGGGGGAGCGCACTCAGCCAGAAGCCAGACTCATGGCTGGCGAGAGCAGTGGCAGTGGTGCTAAGGAACAGTGAGCAGAGCGGTAAGGAGCAGCGAGCAATTGGGCAGTAAGGAAGGAGTGAGGGGTCCTGGGCACAGGCCAGGCTGAGGGACCTCCCTCCCCCAATGCATGAATTTTGTGCACCGGGCCTCTAGTTCATTATAAAAGTGTTTTGTGGTTTTTGTTTGTTTTTAAGCTTTATCCAGAGTGAACAAAAGACTACCTCCCAAGCCTCCAATAGCTCCTGCAGGTCAATTTGTTCATTCAGGTATGGTTCTCTGAAGTGATATGCCACAAGACAGCCCACTAATCCTTTTATAGTATGACTTACCCTGTTTTGAGTTCCTAATTTTAATTTTAATAGAAGGGCAAATAGCTGATGTACCAGCAGACTCCTTGTCTCTCCAAGTCTGTGTTTATATTCCATTAGTCAGAAAGATACCTTGACAGGGTATAATACTCTTGGTTTACAATGTTGTCCTCCAAATGTTAGTCATCACTTCATTGTTTTTTAGCATTTAGTATTTAAAAGTATGAGGTTGGTCAGACTTTTATTTCTTTGTGTATACATAGATATTCTTTTCTGCCTATAAATTTGTGATATTTAAAACTCTATCCTAGTAGTTGCACATTTTTGGATGGGTCCATGTGGTTCCCTGCCCCCATAACCCTTTTTCCCACCCCAATGATTTTCTTGGAACATGATGAGCTATCTGATCTATGTATTCATATTTCTTATTTTTTTTTCTGGAGAAAGATTTTCTTAACTATTACTGTGGATACTGTATTGATTCCACTATTCTACTTTTTAAGTTTGATCTCTACTGTATATTTTTATATTTTTCTCCCATAATTTAAATATTTGTCTGAATTTTAGGAGAACTACTGAAGCTTACGCTCCTTATTACTGATTTCTTTTCTGCAATGTCAATTATGCTTTTTAATGCCTCCAATGTACTTTATATTCTTTTATTTCTATTCTTCAGGATTATTCTAATATTCCTGAAGCCTTTTCTATCTGACTGCATCACTTTTAATATCATTCTGCTTGCTTTCCTCCTCAATCATTTGTCTCTTACTGATGTTCTATTTTTCCTCGTGGAGGCCAGGTTGTTCTTTATTGAAATGATCCTCCCAGGTCAATTTTCCCAAATCCAGCTTTTATAATAATTTTTTCTAGAAAACTGCTCATTGTTTGGATTTTTACAGTGTTGTTGCTTTTTTAAATTCAATTTTCCTCTTTGTTCTTTTTGTTTTAATATTTTTATTTTTGCTTTGTCCTCAAATAGAAAGGATATTTCACTTATTCTTTGCCTTGAACTCTGGTGCTGGTCACATCTCTTACTTAGAGGTCTAGTTAGATTTCATTGCTAGGGTGACTCTTCAGGAATGAGATGAAAATTTCTTTCTGCTCTTTCTCGCTCTAACATGCTGAAAAGGCAGAATGCACAAAAGTGAAAATTCCCAGCAGGTATTTCTACTAGAACTCTCCATGTCTCTCCTCCCCCTTGCCCCTTATATCACATCATCTAGAAGGATAAAATCTCCTGGGTTCCTAAATGTTACTCTCATCTTCTCTGTATTTCTTAAAAAATATCTTATCAGGGATATGGTATAATCCAATAGTTACTTGCTAAGGAGTCTCCTAATCTGAATTCACAGCTCACTTCCACTTCTGATCAGCTTTGTGAACTTTGGTTAGTCATTTCATACCTTGGAGCTTCACTCTCCAAAAATGAAGATAATATTGCTATTATTATGGAGTGTTGTGAAGTTTAAAGGAGCTAATGCTTGTAAAGCACTTAGCAGTAGTAAATTTTAAAGATTAGCTGCTTTTGCTATTATTAATATTACTATTATGACTTTAAATAGAAGTATAAAGAGAGATTGATTAGAGTGGAGGGAATAAAAGAGTATATTCATAGCTTCAAAAAGAAGCATCTTCATGGTATTAAAACAGCTGTCCAATTTTGTGATTGGTACAGATGTTGAATTCTTGAATTTTGATGGACAATCAGTCCCAAATGGTGAGTCACAAAGTGGATTTCCAATCTAGTTTGATCTGCTTCTTAATTAATAGAACTTCCTCCAAGATTCTGATAAGAGTTTGACTGAAAATCAGTTTTATTTACTGCTATGATGTTTCATCTTCTGGGTCTTCATAGGTATTTTTCTGGAAAGGCTAGTAGTGTTGTGTTCAGAGCTGTTATCCCGTTCAATATTAAGGTGAAATTCTTCAGGTTTATTTCTCAGTCTTCAAATAGGAATTAGAAAATTTAACCAGTTAGCTACATGAACACAAAATATGTTTCATTGATCATTTCTTTCATTCCATAGAGCTGCTTGCAATAAGCAGTTCTGTTTTCATCCAGATTTCACTTGTTAAACATGTTCTATGCCAGGAATTATGGAACCTTCTCTTTTGTTTCATTATGATGCCGATATTCTATCATCCTCATATCATACCACAATGAAATTGCATGTTTTGCATTCTTACAAACCCTTTAAATCGTTAATTTGTGTTTCCCATAAGCTTTCTTCAGAATCAAGCACAGGAAGAATTCAAAGTCCTTGGCATTGAGATTTGAATACATCTTGAAACGGATACTTGAACTCTACTATATGATAGCACTGCTGCCGAAACTATTGTCATTCTAAAGAAATATATCTTGGGATGTGGATTATCTCTTTAGGTTGTGAAAAGATAGATATATTTTTAGTTGCAATGATTTTGAAATAACCTCGATCTGGCTCATGAGAGTTCAGATTCAAAGCTGCTGTATTTTCCTGTTGAAAGAGAATGCTGGGGGAAGCTTATTTGGTAGTGATGGAAAGAATAGTGTCCCACTGGGTTGGAATGGCACTGTCCTGCCTGGGTTTTTCTAAGGCTGCATCCAATTACCCGTTAATAAATTTAGCACTGACATGGCACTCTATTGTAAAATGTTTCAATTCCCTGAAAAACTCTTCAGACGTAGGTTATTACCATTATCACCCCATTGTTCACAGAGTCTAGTGTAATTCCATATGTCCCATGGGTTTTTGGTTTGTAAGTCAATTCATTTCCATTAATATTTACTGAGGTGACATTTTGTTGCTTGCTTCATGACAAATGGTGAGGTTAAAATGCCTCTGTGGTTGGGACATTGGGATATTGGGACATAAGCATGATGTCTTTCTTTAAAGCTCAAGGAACACAAGGAAACAAACCAATTAGCCCTTCAAATCAGTGCTGAGGATGCCAGGGGCATGTGGTCAAGTTACATAATGATGAGAAAGTCAAAAGAGGTACCGTTCCAAGGCTGGAGAAATGGGGTCATTGCCTTGGAGACTTGGCCACATCTTCAGGCTCTTGTTATCTTGTGTATCTGTTCCTGATGATAAATAAGCCAGTGGAACATTAGGCACTGACTTGAACTAGAAAGATTTGATGTGGCTAAAGATTCTTCCAACAATGCTATTCTGACACATGTCAGTACATTCTACAAGACAACCTCTTCTCTCCCAGTCTGATCTGAGTCATGGGGGAGTGTATGGGTCATAAGATTTCCTTATTGCAAAGTCTATGGAACAAAACACAATTCACCATAGTTTAAGGCCTCACTGACTTGTAATCTGTGAGTCTTAGGCAAAAGGGAAGGAGGAAAAGGAACTGACATTTACTGGAAAGCTGCAGTGTGAAAAATAATGCACAAAGGGCCTTTCAAACATGGTTTGTTTTGCTTAATCCTCACCACATTCCTCTGGTGAAGGTTTTACCTTTCTTATCCCCTTTTTCATGGATGAGGAAATTGGGGATAGGAGACCTTAGGTAAGGTCTCTTGGTATGTGTGAGTTCTAGTATCCCAATGGTTCTCAAACTTTAGCAGGTATCAGAATCTCCTGGAGGGCTCAATAACACATCACGGGGCCTCATTCCCAGAGCTGATGATTAAGTTGGTTTAGAGCGGGGCTCAAGAATTTGCATTTCTAATAAGTTCCCAGGTGATGCTGATGCTGATAGTTTAGAGACTTCTTTGAGAATCCCTGTTTTATACTATATCTTCAGAAACAGTCAAATTGGAAAGGTGGGCCCAGTTGATTGACTCCTATCTGTCTGTCTATCCACCTACGTACCTACCTATCCAGCCATCTTTGAAAAATACAATCCACAATGCACTTCTTAGTTTGTCACCTAAAGGTTCTGTTCACTTATAATAGGATGGGCAATTAATAACGTTTTTGCAGACATTTTGAGATGCTGAGTATGTACCCATAGGTAGGGAAATTGACAATAGATGTGGCTCCCGGCTTAATAAAGTAGCCAATTTAAATGTCAAACAGGCAAAATAAAAGGAGAGAACACAGCCCTTTTGAACCATAAAATGAAGATGCAGGAGAAAAGCAAGTAAAGGAGTAAGAATTTTTATGTACATTGTCCAATTACATCTTCATAGAAAATTTGTGAGAGAGGTAGATCAGTATATGAAACATATTCTTGACATGTTAGAGTTTGGGGGGATAAAGTTGGAAACACTTAACTTAGATTTTATGAGAGAGGATTCTTTAGCAGGATCTCAAAGGAATAAGAAAAGACTTGAAGAAAAGCATTTGAAAGACCTTTGAGGAAAAGAAATGCAACAAGTAAAAATTCAGAATAGGGGCAAACAGTTCAGTTTCAGGGAGAAGCAAAGAGATGAAAAAAAATGTTGGCTAGTGTGGACAGAAAAAGAGACTAATGGATAAAGAAGAAAGGCATTTAAACAGCAGCCCAAATTCCTGAGGGGTTCTTAATGAACACTGGAGGAAGTTGGACAACTTTATAGGGTTACCAAAAGGGCCATGATATGGTCAGCATGGTAGCTGAGGGAGGAAGGATCTTTACTGCTGAGTGTGTAGCACAGAACGAAATGAGGGGCTTAGAAAAACTCTGTGGCAGATCAAGTCCTCACTACTACTGTGGAAATGGAGAAGAAGAGCATTAAAACTGAACAATATTATGGAGAACCTAGTGAAGTGGGTGATGAAGAGAATGTCCTGTGCTTTCTTGAGCATACTAAGTATTTAGAACCAAGATTCTCTTATGCACTATGGCAGACATGAGGATATTACAGATAGTAACATCCATTTGACACTCTCTATTTGATTAGCCAATCCAGCCTGCTCCTTGAGGGCAAAGACCTCTATGTGCTTAGTAGATGGAAAAAGTTGTTAAATGCCTTGGATTGGGTTCCCCCAGAAGGAGACTGAGACAAGGATTTGAGTGCAAGTCATTTAATTGACGGTATGCCCACTCAACACGGTTTGGGAGTGAGTGAGTAAAAGGAGTGACTTCAAGCCAGTTATCTCTGTAGGCAGCTGGAGCTCAGTTTTTCTGGAAATTCTGGAAGACATCTGGAGTTACCCAAAGTGAGGGGAAAAGAAGGTGGAGGATTTATCCAAACCCATCCCACTCATCATCACTGAGAGCTGTTTTGGGGACATTAACTTCCCCACCCTCCTGGCTTGTTCTGCTGCTGTGGCCAGAATGAAGCCCTCAGGCTGAATCAGTGAGTAGGTTGCAAGGTGTACAGAAGTGGAGCCACTGAGTGGTAGTGGCAGGCGTCAAGTGTGCCACCGAGAGAATAAATGAAGGAACAAGCGAACACAAGCACACCCACATAGGGCCCTACTGCTGCTGGCCCACCATGTCTTCTTGGAGCACAAACATGCTTCCGGCTTTTTCTATTCAGGCCCACCCTGCCATCCTCTCAAGGTGCCTTCACATTACTTCTCTGTCCTTGAGCATGTTTACAACATCTCCCAATTTAGTCTCATTTGCAAATTTAATTAACAGGCTATTTACCCCTCTTCCGGATCATTAATGAAGATATTAAATAAGACCAGATCAAACATTAATCCCTGAAGCACCCTTCCCTTCCCCACCCACCTCCTCTTCACCCTTGCATTTTCTCACGATTCAGTGACCATTTACTGTCACTCGGGTCTGCACAGCCCGCAAGGCATTTTGTGGTGGTTGTCCCCAGTCATAACCAAGATAATCTGAGTGAATTTATCAAAGAACCTTTAATGAGATGCTGTGTTAAATGTGTCACTCTAATCACACAGTATTAGCTGCATTTCCTTAGCCCAGCTAATTTTTTCAGTTCTCTCAGCAAATACTTTCCTGAGGCAAGCATTCAAACAAATTTTAATAAGTCCTAGCATTGGTATAGTAGAACTTTATTGTGTGTGTGTGTGTGTGTGTGTGTGTGTGTAAAACCTCAATTATTTCTTACAGTTTCACTGACTTTGTAACCACATTTCTGTGTGTGGGGGTGTGTTTGTGTGAAAACATTGTTCTACTTCATAGGTGGGATTCAGAACATTCAAGTCAAGATACAAATTCTGACTCCATCAGATTGCCTCCAACCTCCATGTGTTTTCTCTTTGTGGTGAGGCCTTAAGCTTCTCTGATGAGTATAAAGGTAACTCCTTCCCCATGATATCTAATAGGTGGCAATATTTTGACTTGGCTGAGAGTGTATCACTCTAGTTTTAATTCACCATACATTTCTTTTTTACTCTTACAATAAATAGAAAAAGAAGTTATGAAAATCAGAGTTCATTAAGGCACTCTAGTGCCTAAAATTTATGGAATTATAGAATCCAAGAGTTGGAAGGACTTTAAAAAGTAACCAGTCGTGGCTCAGTGGTTGAGCATCAACCTATGAACCAGGAGGTCACAGTTCAATTCCTGGTCAGGGCACATGCCTGGGTTGCAGGCTCAATCTCCAGTGCAGAGTGTGTAGGAGGCAGCCTATCAATGATTCTCATCATTGATGTTTCTTTCTCTCTCTCCCTCTCCCTTCTTCTCTGAAATCAATAAAAATACATATTTAAAAAAGTAGTCTGTGACATTATAATCGTGGGTTTATTTCTGTGCTTTGTTTATGTCTTTGCATTTTCCAGACTCTGCTGGACACGTTGATTCCAGTATTAACCCATTTCATTGGTGAACATAGGGAATTCTTAGAAAATCTTTTAAAAATTTGATTTGAAGTTAATCTTTCTGTAACGTTCACTCATTTTCCCTTCCCTGGTCTCCTAGAACATATAGTGAGCCATCCAATCTCTTTTCCACACAACACAGCTCTTGGGCAGTCGATCTATCTTCCCAAAAGACTTGTTGCCTGAACATCTTCAGTTCTTACAACATGTACTGATAGGATGTGGCTCTTTCCAGTTATTCCACGAACGCTGTTGGTTTCTTCTGGACACCCTTCAGCTTTCCAACCTCCTCCTTGAAGAGTCAGTCACTCGGAACTCTTAAGCCAGGTGTACTCTAATCCGTAAATGTGCAGTTGGCTTTTAAAGCTTTTAAAAATCAATCAAGCAATCAGCAAGAGTTTATATCCCTTCAGCGGTTCTTATAAATGCTTAAATATAAAGTATGAAGGCAAGACAAGATCTGGCGGGACTTGGGGATATATCAGTATGCACAAGATTCAGTGGCGGGGGAAGGAGGGAGCAAACTCATTGCATCTCCATTCTTAAAGCTGCCATTAAAAAGGGAAAGTGTGGTTTTAAAAAGGGTGCAGAGACATCTAAAACAATGGTTCTCAAGCATGGGAAACACTACTAACTCCTTAGCATAAATTAAATGAGTGGACCCAAGCTCCACTGATAATCATTGTTTTCATCACTGTCATGCATTTGTGAGGGAAAATAAGCCAGTTTCATTTAAGAATGTTCTTAATGAAGCTCTTGACTTTATCTTTTAAACATTTCAAATGATTCTGATGGGGAGAAATAAAACATTTCTCCTGGTTACTTAAGGACCATGGATAGTCTCCTCAAGGAGCAGTACTCTGTGAGATGGTTTTAGCTGTGAACTGATCTGGTCATTCTTTCATGGAACACTGTTTTTACTTGAAAGAATGACTGGCAGAAAAACTAGAGTTATTCAGATTTGTCTATTTGGCACACACTTTCTCAAAGATGAAAAAAAGTGAGCCTGTCATTTCAAGGGAAACAACTGACAGTATTTTTTTATGATAAAAACTTGAGCTTTCAAGTGAAAATTAGAATTTTGGATAACTTCTATCCACCACCATGAACTTGACAGTGCAAGAGCCAGTGTGACAGGCTGGCTGGGAGAGAGTGTGCTGCCCGCTGCCTGCTGCCCGCCTGGCTTCCGTGCAGCACTGCTGGGTCGCCCAGAGGCCCATGCTGTGCCCCGGCCCATGGAGTCTGGCTGCACTCATCGCATCTCCGCAATGGACTTGGGCACCATGACTCAGGCAGAAGGGGGCACATGGGGGCTTAGGGGTCCATGTACTACCTAGGGCCCAGAAGTCAGCTGGGACCTGACCTTCCACTCCAGACGCTTGTGCTTTGATTGCGGGCCAGGCCTAGGGACCACACCCATGCATGAATTTTGTGCACTGGGCCTCTAGTAAGTTATAACATGCCGTGTTTGTCTTTCTCTGGCTTATTTCATGTAGCATAATGCCCTCCATGTTCATCCATATTGTTGCAGATGGTAGAATTTCCTTCTTTTTAAGTTGAATAATACACTAACATGAATTTAAAATAGATGAAAGTTTTATTTATTTTTTGTTATTCCTCACATGAGGATATTTTTTCTGTTGATTTTTTATAGTGAAAGGGAGGGAGGCAAGAGAGAGAGAACCATTGATGTGAGAGATATGAGACACATCAATTGGTTGCCCCCTGTTCGTGCCCTGACTGGGGAGGGGGATTGAACCTGCAGCCCAGGTATATACTCTTGACTGGGAATTGAACTGGAGATTCTTTGGTTCGAGGGCTGATGCTCCAACCACTGCACCAGCCAGGACATCAAAATAGAATAAAGTTTTAAATGTGAGACATGAAACCATAACATCTTAAAATGAATTTACTTTTGCATATGTACTATTATTAATAAATTTCAAAAAATTTTATTTGAATGGAATTCAGTCAAGAAATGTCAAAGTCTAGTGTATCTTAGACTTGGGGACTGGGCTGAACACATTGGGAACCTTCAGAGCACCCAAGATCTCTGAGCAGAAAACATCTACCTTTATCACTGCCACTTTTTATTTTATTTTATTATCTATTCAGTACTTCACAAAGGTTACAATACTTAATTCTTATAATGGTCTAATTTCAATGCTTTTCAGCTGAAGAAACTAACCTACAGAGAAGTAAACCCAAAGTTCAAAAAGAACCGGTGGCCGAACTGGGATTTTAACCTAGAAAGAACTGACTACAAAGCCTGCATTCTTTACTCTATGGATATTTAAAAATATAGAATCAAATTTTGACTTGTGGCATTTTTAGCCAAAACTAGGGTAATTTTAGTTTGACATTTACATATAAGAAAATAAGAAACTGCTAATTAAGTATGATGGATAAAAATAAACAGAACCATCCCCCAAATTCTTCTCATAGCAATTCTGGTTACTTTTAAATGTCCTATGGAATATCAGAAATGTGTCAAGGAGTCATGGCGACAGCCCTGAAGGTCTTCTTTCAGTGGGCTCATCCTTAAAAACAGGCAGTTGCAACTGAATAACTCAAATTCCTTCTCTGCTTTCAGTCTTCAATAAAATAATTCAATTTTAATTTTCTGGCCCAAGGTATAAAGTACATTACCTACTCATCAACATCTCTAATCAATTACTCCTATGAACGCCACGACATTATGTCCACATGCTTCAATGGAAGAACCAACTTCTTGATTTGTACTTGATGTTAATAGAGATTGTATAATCCATTTACTTTAAATGTTATTTTAGATAATAAGTAATAGTTAAGCAGAAAATCCTCACTTCAAAAGCATGTACATGGAGAAGAACCAAGTTAAAAAAAAACACAACAAGTAAAGAAAAGAAAAAGCAAGAGAAAAGAAAAACAACCCTAAACTCTGCATATCCAAATCTTCTTGAAGACACACATGGAATCTCTTAAATTACATTTGTATCAAATTAACTTGGGTGGTCTGAGCGTCATCAAGCATGCAGAAAGGGTTCCCATAAAAAGCTAATTTAAGAAAGTAGTTAGGGCATTGACAATAGAAGCAACCTGTTCCCTTGTTGTCAATGTGTTTTCTTTTAGGAAACTTGCTCTTTCCTGCCCAGGCTGAAAATATCTACTGCTCTCCAAGAGCCTTAACATCTTCATGGGTGGCTCCAAATGGCTGCCATTTTTACTATGCACAGAGTGACAGCTTCTCTTTATGCTTTTTCAAATAGTATAATGCTAAAATACGGTTGGGTAGACTTGTGTGAGCATTAAAGTTGAGAAGCACTCAAAACGCATCCATGTCTTTTTGTCGTCAAATAGTATATTCACAATTCAATTATTCATTAGAAAGTGCATAAGAACTCTGGAGAATGTTGTCCCATTGCTTTTTAAAATGTCTAAGGGATGGTGCTGAATTAAGAAGCAGAAATAGATTGTGATTGCTGGCCTGCTGTAAGAGGAGGGGCAGGGGAGAGGGAAAAGTGAGGGCAGGGGTGAACAGGGTTGCTGGAGTGTATATTTACACAGGACAATTACAAGTCAACAAGGAAAGTCCCTTATTTTGCCTCCAGAAAGGCTGATTTCAGCTAGAATTTATACGAAGATTTATTAAAGCAAAATGAAACAAAACTCACAATATATAGTTTGTCTCTTTTCAAGACACACTTAAAAGGCCATGGGAATTGGGTTGGTGGGTAGGGCCAAAGACCAGATGCTCAGTTCCATCTAGTTCATTTCTAAATTGTCCATCCAGGTGAAATGTCGGACTTGGCATCATTTCATATTTAATGAAAATTTATCGAATACTTACCATGACAAGTATTTAATTGTACACATTGTACCACGTACCAAAAATCCCCTGTTGGCGATTAGCAACTCAAAGATCCACAATAAGGAAAGGCTATCCTTTGTTTACGAATATTCAACACATTCAACAATTACTCTGTGCTTGGCACCGTTCCACTAAATTCATTTGATCTTATAATACAATGAGGTATAATAAGGCTTTTGTTCATGGGTGATACTCCACATTACTTGGTTTCACAGGTTGATGAGTAGGATCTCAATGTCATCCTGATTCATTGGCTCCTCCTCAGACTGAGAATTCATACCGACCTTGCTTCTCTGTAATGGTCCATCAGGTGACTCCTGCTCATCCCATTCAGATGGGGACTGGCCCTTTAAGCACTCTGTCTCACTTAGGGAGTGAATAAAAATGCAAGTCTAAATGGTGATGGAAACAAAGGCAAGTCCTTCTCCTGTTTCTGATTCTGCATGCTGGGGCAAGGCCTGGGGAAGAGCTTATATGATAAGTGGTCCTGTGGCTGATGCAGGTGATCCATGGCCACCTTGGAGAAACTGACAGTATTTTATAAACAAGTTCCCAAAGCCTGACATTTTACAGGTACCTTCCAATGGGGAATCCTGTAAAGTGCTAGACTAGTTACTTTGGAGATCTAAGAATTAAATTTATTCTTTGTTTTGCCTCACTCGCTTAACCCTTCCAAACTCAAGTGTTTTTTCATGTGCAAAATGGGAAAAATAATACCCTTCTTTGCCTATCTCAACAGTGTTATGACAGCATTTTGAAAACTAAGGTGTTATACAAATGTAAGACATTAGTATTCATTGTTGTTTTTCCTGCTTATCACAAATACTGTCAACTTCACATATACACTGTTAATAGCCTGCTTTCAAATTGTGTTGACATTTTAGGTGATTCTTAATGGACTTCTGTGTATTTCACTTGGGGGCTCTGTGCTGCTGTGACTGGCTGGCTAGGAGATACAGAGATGAGGGAGGAAGGACCCAGGGAAGAGAGGAGTTTGGTGATGGTTATGGCAGGGTTCAAGACCAAAGTCTGGAGACAAAGCCGAGTTGGAGTTGGTTTAATGAGATGCCCAGACCAAAGTCTTGGCAACAAGTGGTTCAGATATGGAACTAGGGTTTGAGGCTTTGGATGAATGAATGGAGCTTGAGGATTCTGGGAGGCTGGACCTTCTTATGCACACCTTCTGCCCAAGGCTGCTCCTGGTGTCAGCCTGTGATGGGCCTGTGCCAGCAGCAGGGAGCCAGTGGGTCACATGAAAGAGAGAAAAGGTACTTTCTGGCAGCATGCCTGTCTGCAAAGGAGCTGCATTTGCCTCTCTCACTTTAATTTAGCCTGTTTGGAAGGAAATCCCTGGCAAGCTGATTACAAAAAATGCCATTTGATTATTTTAAATACCACAAGCCAGGCTAACAAAATATTGTGTTAGTAGCAGTTATTAAGAGACCACCAATAAATACATATGAATGAACAAACTTGCACTTAGAGTAAAATTTGAAGTGAATGTATACTTCTGAATTGCTGTAGGATTTTTAGAAATAATTTGTTTTAGGTATTTTAAGCAGTTTCTTTACATACTTCTACACTAATGTAAGAAAGGAAAGGTTAATATTAGCGTAATTACTAAGGGAAATTTTAGGACCATCTTTGTCTAATTTTTGTACAGACAGCTCCTGACTTACAGTGATTTGACTTAAGATTTTTTTGACGTTAGGATGGTGTGAAAGTGATACAATTCAATAGAAATTGTACTTTAAGTTTTGAATTTTAATATTTTCTTGGGCTAACGATGTGTGGTGTGATAGTCTCTCATGATGCTGGGCGGCAGCAGGGAGATGATTTTGTCCAACTGTAGGCTAATGGAAGTTCTGAGCATGTTTAAGGTAGGCTAGGCTAAGCCATGATGTTTAGTAGGTTAGGTCTATTAAATGCATTTTCCATGCATGGTATTTTCATGAACCCATAAACTTACTATGGGTTTATCGGGACATAACCCCATGTGGAGGAGCATCTGTATTCAGTAATAGTTGAATTACTATTGCTCCCTGAAAGGGTCTCTGCTCTACAAAGCAGCAGTTGTATTTGGAAAGAGGGGGTGCCTATAAAAAGGCAATCTCATTGTGGTCAAGGGAATGTTAACTTGTAAATAAATTATTTTATAAACCTATACACTTGGACCTTCAAAAGGTTTAAACTGGAGTTACCAGTGCTGTGGAGGAAGGGGTTTCACCTGAGATATTTCACTCCACAGGCCCCTAAGCTTTTAATCTAGTCTGAAAGGTAGGGTGGTAAAGAGCAGGAGAGAAGCCCATCAGCAGGCAGTCTGAACTACTGTCCTTTGCTGACACAGCCTGCCTGCAAGGAGGGATGTGCAAAGGCTTATGGCTAACTGGCCACAGAATTGGAGGACAATGACCAAGTAGCTATCAAGTTCCCCCTTTCTGCTACATACTATACAAGTCTCTTTGCTATTACACCCTATAGTCAGTGAGGGTGACAAAGGGGGAAGATTGGGAGCATGACCTGTCTTGTTTGTAACAGGAAATAGCTGAGAGTTTCCAATCTGCTGGAAAGTCAATCTGTTGAGGTACAGAAAACATGTTTCTGTTTATTTATTACTAGAGGCCCCACACACAAAATGCGTGCTTGGGTATGGTCCTTAGGCCTAGCCTGAAATCAGGGCCATCTAGTGTTAGTGAGGGATGACCACTGCTGGCAGCCACCCAGGTTCCCAGTTTGCCATCAGGTGATTGGAGCCTGATGGCCTGGGGGGAGGGACTGAGAGGTCGGCTGGTCCCGCTCCCTTGTGGCCCTGCCCCCTCTGTGGGTCATCCTCTATGTGTGAGATGACTGGCATGGCAGGGGCCTTGGCCTGGTGCCACCTGCATCCCCCGCCACCCACCCCCAGGTCCCCATACATAATTGGGCGATGGGAGCCTGCTAGCTGGGGGAAAGGGACCAAGAGATGGTCAGTGCACTTCATAGTGACTGGTCAAGTAGTTGTTCTGGTCATTCCATCGTTATGGTTGCTGGGCTTTTATTATATAGGACTACAGGCCTGGTGCATGAAATTTTTGCATGCGGGGGGGGGGGGGGGGAGTCCCCTCAGCCCAGCCTGCACCCTCTCCAATCCGGGACCCCTCAGGGGATGTCCGACTGCCAGTTTAGGCCCGATACTGGGGATCGGGCCTAAACTGGCAGTCGGACATCCCTCTCACAATTTGGGACCACTGGCTCCTAACTGCTCACCTGCCTGCCAGCCGGGTTGCCCCCAACTGCACCCCTCTGCTGGCTGGTTGCCCCTAACTGCCCCCACCACAGGCCTGGTCACCGCTTACTGCCCCCACCCCCCTGCTGGCCTGGTTGCCCCCAATTGCTCCTCCTGCTGACCTGGTCACCCCATGCAGCCTGCTGTTCAGTCGTTTGGTCATCCCTCACTAACCCCCCTGCCATCCTGGTTGCCCCATGCAGCCTGTGTTCCGTCATCCATCTGGTGGTTTCGGTTGTGATGGCCCCTGGCTTTTTATATATTAGGATTGCTTACTTGGAACAGTGGGTGGAATCAGTAGAATTTATAGGTGATTATAGAGCTGTATAGTGACAAACTTTATGATTTTAGCATTTGGTTCTTTCATGAAAAGTAGCTTGTGTGTCAAATACCCAAGACTTCCTAAAATAAGTTTGTACACTTAGTTCACCCATTCATTGCCTCAGTGAAGAACATGGCATGCCTTGTGTAAGAGTCTTCCATGGGCAAGGGAAAGATTTATAAATTCTAAGCTCCTTCCACCCAAGTGTGAATCTTTAGATTGATGATGTTTAGGTTCAGAATTAAAACAACAAAAAAAGGAACAATAAAAGAGCATGCAAAAATAATAATTTTCAGTGTCTATAAGTTAAGGGTGGTGGTATATTTTATATAAAAATTATTATGATGATTTATTTCAGTTTTATAACAGTCACTACTTTTTTCATTATTTTTATGACTTTCTAAGTCCTGCAACATCCTTAGAAACAGCAAAATTCTTTACATGTTGAAACCTTTTTGTAAATCCCTTCATTTGAACACTTGCATTCAAATGAATATTAAAATGTTAAATGAATGAAAGGGATAGAGAAGTTACAGGCCAGAAAATTATAGACATAGGGAAAGAGAAAAAGATGCCATTCCAGAATTCAATTCCAAACTCCAGTTAATTAAATTAATATTAAACTGGAATGAAATGAAAACTAGAGTGCTTACACTACTTTCATCTGGTCAGATTTATCCCAGAATTCCTGATTCCATGAATATTTAGCTTTCCTGGACTCAGAAATCAATCTGATTTTTATCTCAAGGAAACACATACCATATATGTCCTGAAAAACAAAAATGCAAATTCAATGACACCCCTTAATATTGAACCCACCTATATTGAATCCCTGTGTATAGCAATCAAATTGGAAATCCAGGTCTATTACACACACATGTAATATTTCTAGAGTATATCAAATTTTTTTCCTCAGGTTCCTAGAAATTTAATATAAGCAAGTTTCACTCTATTTGAAAAGGACATGATGCAATATAATGTGTTTTTCAGTGAATAGAATTCTTGGTAATTCAATTTATGTTCAGAACTTCTTAAAGGTGACTTACTTCCTAAAGGCCTCACATCAGAGTTCAGTTCTGAGAATCTTTCTCAGGTAACATTCCTTTTGGAATGAAAGACTATAAAGGAGAATCAGAAAGAATGTTGGTGATCATATATGGCGACTTTAAAAATAACTATGACATACTCCAGTGATGTAGAGAGGGGTTATATATTTGAGAGACCAGAAAAGTTCTTGATCCAGGTTTATAATGGATTATATTATATGGGTTTAAACCCATATGACCTTCCTCTGGATGAGGAGCTTCTTGTTGATGGGAACTAGTGCCTTATTTCTCTTTATATCCCTGTGCACACAGTCAGTGCTTAGGAAGACTTGGCAGAATCAATAAGCCAACTGGACCTAGGCATGAAGGAGAGCTTAGAAGTCATCACCTCCTTTTTCAGTTGTTGTTGTTGTGTTTTTTTTAATCTCTACCTGTAATTTGAAGTTCCCTTCAATAATCCAAAATTTTTAATTTCTACTGCTTTGCATTTTCTACCAATGACTCTTAAATTTTTTTTTAGATAACTGATCTCTGATTCTAGTTGGTTCCTATTTTATACATACATGTCACTTTGCTTATGGTTATTGTTAAATAAAATATACAGTTACATCCTGATCAGCATCCCCTAACCCTGGGTCAATAGAAGTGATATGCATCCATTAAAGAAATTCTGTTTAAAATCTTGGAAAGCTTGCATTAAGAATACTTTCTCATATTGCTCTGTCAATCTTTCCTGCACCTGTTGGCATGTTTAGAAAATGGCTTTTTATAATTCACCCATCGTGTTGCAAGTGGAAAAAGATTAACAAAAGTAATTCTGATTATTCAAATTGTTGTGTAAAACATAAAATTAAGAACATATCCTATAATAAACCCTAATACATTTAGCAACAAGATATAAATAAAATGTAGGTTATTAAAATATCTTAATATGATGAGAAGTAGTTCTGGGCTCAGATAATTGTCCTTGCTGAATGTAAACAATTTCTGAGATAGTTTTAACTATGTTTAGTGCTTAAAATCTTGATGTTTTCTTGGATATAGTACAAGTAGAATTACTACGGCTTCCGTCATCACAATTCGTATTTTTTAACTCCCCAATGCACAATAAACTTACAAACTCCGCTAACTGTAATCGACAGGCACGCAAGGAGGTAAAGGCCTTTCGTTCGCCCGCTCACTTCCTCAAACAAGAAGCTAAAATGAGTATGACGCCAAGTCCCATGCAAGTAATCAGGTACGCCATTTTTCATTTGAAAAGAAGTCCTCTCCAATAATAGAAATGCTGAGAGAGGTTATTACAATAATAAATGAGTTGGCAGAATGATTTATGCTTGAAACAAATGTACCTTTTGATGGAATCCTCTTTAATTCCTTATAAATCCTGGGCTTAGTGTGCAGGGTCTGACTCGGGGAATCCATCAGTTGAATGCCCACAGTACTTTGCATTCACTTGGTTCATTTCTGGTGGCCAAACAGCTGTTTTCGATCGCTTTCCCGGCAGGTATCTGTTTGGGGATTAGTAATGCTTCACGTGGTCGTGCATCATAAGAAGTAGATGTGTAATTACATTAACTATGCTTCATCTCTTTGGATTCAGTTATCCCAAGTCACCAATATTGGCATCATTCAATAATAATCCTCCATAAACTGGTTTACTTTTTAAACAGCAACAACATCTTATTTTAACACAGAGGTTTTAACTCCTCAAAATGCTTCCATAAGCTTCCTTCTTAGATTTGTCTCTGAGTGTGCTAAGTGTGTCTATCCAAACCTGGTGTTTCTGGCTGAGAAGATTCTTCCTGGGTCCACCTCAAAATAGAACCAGGTGTGACCATTTCTAGGATCTGGATTAAATTTTGAGGAGAACTTAGAAATCTCCTATAGAGTATTATGGACTTTGAAGCTGTTGTAGAATAAGCATGAGATGAGACCACTGGTGGTCACAGAGAAAGGCTTAGGGAAATACTCTACCCTACAAGGGACACCATCATTCTTGCCTACATGTGTTCATCATGTTTTCCCTCCTTTTATTTAAAAAAAAATTTTATTGTTTAAAGTATTACATATGTCTCCTCCCCGCCCCCCCCCCCATTCCCTCCTTTTAGAATATGTGGTTGTCAAAACCTAAGTGTATTCTTCTAGATTTAGCTAAAAAAATTTACTAAGGTGTTTTCCCAAGAGGAATTTCAATGTCCTTAGAAAATCTATAGTGTTTTGTATTTTCTGATAGCCCTTCTGTTTATTTTGGTTGCCACGTCACCTCCCCATAGCTCCAAAACACTCAAAATTATAAATTCCATGAGGAATAAACTTTCAAGGATGTCTCCACTATTTCTGGATATGTCTTTTCCTGTTCACCCCCATGAGGGGCAGGGACTGTGACAATATTTTACTCTCAGGTTACACAAAATATCCCTCATAGTACCTTGCAAATAGTTGATGCTTAATAAGTTTGTCTTGAGTTAAACTACATTTAATTTAATGAAATGAATGATGATTGATAAAATGACTTTATTACATCTAAAATAATGGTCATGGTTAGGATAACTGGTGTATTATAAAATGTTGTTGGATAATTTGTTGATTTTATTTATTCATTCAATTAAATATTTATTGAGTGTGCATTATGCAGCCAGGTATTGTTCTTGTCAGTGGGAATATAATGGTGAACAGACAAGAAAGACTTCAGCTCTCATTTTAGTGAGAAAAGATAGAATAAACAAGGAGGCAAATAAATATGATAATTTCAGAGAATAATAAATTCCATGAAGAAAATGAAATAGGAAAATTGTGATAGACTATGCCTGGGTTAGTGAAGGGAGCAGGGCCTTTTTTGAGAAGATGAAATTTAGGCTGAGACCTGACTGACGAGATGCAGTTAAAACACCACAACAGGTATATCAAGTTTTGGAAGACATAAGGGTGATCCATGTGACTGGAGCAAAGTGAACTAGGAAGAAAAGTGTGAGACATAAGAATGGAGAAGTAGGATCACTTACAGAGTGTGCTGTGGACTGAAGCTGGTTGGAATGTGGCATGGACAGATAGGACAAGAGGAAGTGATGATATCTCATTTAAAATGTGAGAAATGGAATAGTGGGTATGAAAACCGATCTTCCCCACCTTCTTCCTTCTCTCCTCTCCCTCCCTCTCTCCTTCTCTCCTCTCTCTCACCTCTCTCCTTCCCTCCATCTTTCCTCACCTCTCTCCTCCCTCCCTCCCTCCTTCCTTTCTTCTTTTGCAGTGGGAAGTACTTGAGGTTGTTGGTGTTCTGATGGGAATAAACAATTAGACTGAGGGAGAACAATGGTACAGGGGAAAGAAGGTTAAATTCCAAGAGTCTAGTCCATTCAAAGGCAGGGACACAGGTGCCAGCCCTGGAGAGGAAGCAGAGATGATTCAGGATGGGTGGGAGAGGGTGGACACTTCGCAGTTGGGCTCTTAAGCTTACTGATGGGATTGTGAGGGAGCACCAGTTGGTTTGCATTTATTTTCTCAGAGGAGAAGAGGCATGATCATTGGCTGAGAGGAGGTACAGTTTTAGAAAGGAGAAAGTGTGAAATTATCTTTTTGAAGAGTGGGGGAGCAGACCTCTCAGGGAGGTAGGGTAAGATTTTCTGGAATTGTTGTCATGTGCACTGATCATTGTATGTGGTTCATTTTGAGATTGGCGTATTTTAACAGAGATATTAAGAGAATCCTATAAATGGAGAAGGACTGAAGAAAGGTTTGGAACATGTTCCATATGAGGAAGGACTAATGAAACTGGACTTAAAGAATGTTTGGCCTGGCCCTAATCGATTTGGCTCAGTGGATAAAGTGTCAGCCTGCCGACTGAAGGGTCCCAGGTTCGATTCCGGTCAAGGGCATGTACCTGGGTTGCGGGCACATCCCCAGTAGGGAGTGTGCAGGAGGCAGCTGATCGATGTTTCTCCCTCATCGATGTTTCTAACTCGCTATCCCTCTCCCTTCCTCTCTGTAAAAAATCAATAAAGTATATTAAAAAAAAGAATGTTTGGCCTGAAAAATATATTTAGAAGTAAGGTATAGCAGTTAAGAGCACAAATATGGAGTCTGGCAGATTGAATTTGTATCTTGGCTCTTTTACTGTTAGCTGTGTGACCTTGGACAGGTTACCTACCCCCTCTGAGCCTCAGTTCTTTCATCTATGAGCAGCAAAAATAAAACTGCTACATCAGGTTCCACATTAATGGTATCTGCTATTTAGTGCGCGCGCGCGCGCACGTGTGTGTGTGTGTGTGTGTGTGTGTGTGTGTGTGTGTGTGTGTGTGTGTGTGTATGGAGGGTATTACTCTTTAAATAACTAAAGAGCTGACATCAGCCACTAGAGGACAGATCTACAATATGAGAAATTACAAAGGATACAGTAAAAATAACATCCTTGTAGCTGAAGCTGTTCTGACATGGAATGGGTCTCCCTGTGAGGCTGTGAGCTTCCAGCTTCTGGAGTTGTTTACACCATGCATGGTGACCACCTTTGGAGGGGTTTTTAGAAACGTTCTGCCTTGGTGGGAAGGCTAGATTAAGATGCTATGATTTTATAGCAAATGTATTGATATACATGAGTATGTTCTGTATACATGTGTGTAGACTTACTCATTGTCATTAATTTGTATCACAAGTTTGATTTGTGTGTGTACAACCACCTTGGTTCTTGTAAAGCCTGAGAAATCAATCTTATATAATAAAAGCCTAATATGCTAAGTGTCCGGTCAACTGGTCGGCCGTTCAACCAATCAAGCATAATATGCTACTGATATGCTAAGACTGCTCAACCACTCACTGTGACATGCACTGACCACCTGGGGTCAGACAGTCGACCAGTCAACCAGTTGCTATGGCATGCACTGACCACCAGGGGTTAGAACTCCAACCAGTAGGTTAGCTTGCTGCTGGGGTCCAGCCAATCAGGACTGAGCGAGATGGGCTGGACATGCCCTGGAGCTCTCCTGTGTCCCTCCCTGGCCCCAATCCAGGACCCCTTGGGGATGCTGGAGAGACGGTTTTGGCCCAATCTCGCAGGACAGGCTGAGGGTCCCCACTGGTGCACGAATTCATGCACTGGGCCTCTAGTAATATTATATTTTTGCACATGTTATATTACTGCATAATCTTAAGAATCCCATTAGGCAGATATTATGATTCTGTCTTGTAGACTGGGAGTGAAGATGAAGAGAGATGATGTTATTTGCCCATGAACCTATAGAAAACTAGTGTAAGGATTAAGACATCCTATAATTTGTCCAATAAATTCTTTCAAATTGAGGGTCTTAGACTATCTGTTAAGCACTGTTCAAAATCAACTCTCTTTTTTAATTATAAAAAGGGAGAGGATTTATCTTAAAGATTATTTTGGATTTAATAATTTATTTGTATAATGCTCAATTATTTAAGCGAATTTATCTCATCAAGGCTCAATTTGTAGAGCGGTATTGTAATTTGCTAGTATTGTGGTATTTAAGTAAAATAGCATTAAGGTGCAAAGTGTTATTACATCTAAATTTTATGATGAACAGGGGAAATGGCTGGAGACATTCATGGGATATACTATATGCAAACTATAAAAAAGGATTTCACATTATTAACTAAACAGAAATGCTTCAGCTAATAGTCACATAAATCCAAATGGATTAGAGTTTTTGTTGCTAAGAAGACTACTTCTTATAAGACTTTCTCCATAATTGAAGGCTTTTACCAATTATGCTCAAATATTTTTGTGAAAGGAAAAGATTTTTCCATCACTATTTCTGGTTCCATGGAGAAAATGTTTCACTCTGGTGAAAATCAGAGTAGTATTCAGGTTTTTCTCCTTTTAATATTCAGTGCAAGCTGGCTAATGCCTCCTTTTAAGTTGGAGAGGAAATATTGCAAAGCTCACTTTCTTAGAGATGGAAAAGAATACTGTTCTTTAGAGGAAAAGTGAATACATTGTTAAGCAGATCAGCTCTGCATTTTCTGGAAAATTATATAATCGAAGGAGAATAGCTGAAGCTTCAGCAGCATTTGCTAGAAACTGGAATGTAGTCAAAGGTGGTTGAATGGGGGAAATGAGAGGAAACGGAGGAAAAAGCCATGCAGTGGGTATAATTCAGTTCTGGCGGATTAGATGTGATGCTAACCAGATCTTTTTATTCAGTAATCAGCCTGATACTAAATATCTTCAGACTATAATGACTTACAGAAGAGCTGCCTGTTTTTTTCTTCTCTAAACAGTAATAGGAGGTAGAAATAAGGAAACATCCCCTGCAGTTGGAAACAAGAGTGGAATTTAACCCAGTGAAGTAAAAGAAAAAAAGAGGCATCTTGAATTATTGGAATATTTCCTAAAAAAGGACTTAAAGCATTAAAGTGGCTAAAGATGGACTCATGTATATTTGCTCACTCTTACTCCCCATCTACACCTGATTTCAGAAGGGATTTAAAAAGTGCTATGCTAGTTTCTAGGGCTGCTATAACAAAGTACCACACACGGGGCGGCTCAGAAGAACAGATGTCTATTGTCTCACAGTTTCAGACGTTGGAAGTCAGAACTAAGGTGTTGACAAGGCCATTCTCTCTCAGAAGGCACTAGGGAAAGATCTGTTCCTGGCCTCTATCCTAGTTTCTGGAAGCCTCAGGTGCTTCTTGCTTGTAGATGCATCACTCCAGTTCCACTGTGTGTCCTCGCATTGCTTCCTCTCTGTGCGTGTCTGTCTCTGTATCCACATCTCTTTTTTTGTATAATGACACAACTCATATTGGATTAAGACCTACCCGATTGATCTCATCTTCATTTTATTACCCCTGCAAAGATCCTATTTCCAAATCAGGTCAAATTCTAAGATAGACGGAAAGATCCTATTTCCAAGTCAGGCCAAATTCATATGTTGAAACCTAACCTCAATGTGACGGTATTTGAGGTAAGGCCTTGGGAGGTGATTAGGTCATCAGGAATGGGTTTAGTGACCTTATAAAAGAGACCCCCAGAGAGTTATCTTGCCTCTTCACCATGTGAGGACACATAGAGATGATAGCATCTGAGAATCTGGAAGTTGGCTCTCACTAGATACCAAATCTGCCAGCACCTTGATCTTGGACTTAGCCTCCAAAACTGTGAGAAATACATTTCTGTTGTTGATAAGCCACCCAGTCTATGATATTCTATTATAGTATCCCAAACAGACTAAGATAGGAGGTTAGGACAACAACATTTTGGGGGGTTACAATTCAACCCACAACTAGTGCCTTAAATATCTTTTTTCTTTTTTGAGATGGCCATATGTGGAGAAGCCACATTTTTTTTATACTTCTCATTACAGAATCTGAAGCATATATTGGCATATTAAGGTGCTTTTTAGTGTTATTTTAGGACTTTGGCACAAAGTAATTTCCCAAGATACATTTTTTTTCACTGACTGATTGTGTGATCATGTAATATGGTCATTTTTCAAAGCTCTTTATTCATTCTGGCATCATTTAGGTTGTGAAGAATGGATTTGTTAGCTAGAGCCAGAGACAGCCTCCTCAGTATCCTTACCACCTCTGACCCCTGTACCAAGGAGCACAGTTGAGCATAAGAGACTTGCGATGAGAGAATATGAACAAGATACCTTTTGATAACATACCTAAGACCTATAAGAAAATTTACATGGGAGGAGCATTAATAATGAATCTACTGGCTTATTTTTCCTGGGCTTTGCCAAGGTTCCTAACTTTTCCAACTTTTCTGGTCTCTGAGAAGAGCAGGTTTGCTTGACCCATTGTCTGCTCAGGTTGGCTGCCTCTCATCCTTCCCTTCTCTTTGCCTTTCTTTTTTTTTTTAAATATTTTTTATTGATTTCAGAGAGGAAGGGAGAAGGAGAAAGAGATAGAATCATCAATGATGAGAATCATTGATTGGCTGCCTCCTGCATGCCCCCTACTAGGGATTAAGTCTGCAACCTGGGCATGTGCCCTTGACTGGAATCGAACCTGGGATCCTTCAGTTCGCAGGCTGACGCTCTACCCACTGAGACAAACCGGCTAGGGCTCTCTTTGCCCTTCTTAACTCCACTTACCTCCAAGGCCTGTACTTACTCATTTTTGCAGAAAAAATCCTTCTCTTATGATTTTTCAGCTCTGATAAGCAATCTTTTAAGTATATTCGTGTGCCTCACTTTGTGACAAATTTATTTTATTGTTGTTTATTTCCTGAACATTTTGGTCATATTTATTTTGTTTTCAATCAGATCTTTAGCTTCTTGTGGGTAGGGACTGCTTTCTCCAATCCCATGGAGCCTGGTACATAGTGGCTACTAAAGGAATTGACCATTGGAACCACAGAATGCTACTCATCTCCAAGTAGGGATTCATTTGGTGATTTAGCTTCACTAATGCATGCATTCCTTAAAATAGAAATGATGGTCTTCAAATAACAAATCACATTTTCTGGGAACCTCATATTATTTTGGTTTATTATAACAAATGAATTCTTTTATCAATCGCTCTGGTTTTTATAAATTTTTACAATATTGTGGTTGTGATTTCTTGCCACAGATCCTGTGATTCTTGAATAAGTACAAAAATAAAACTGTAGAATACTTGATGTGACTGGATGTTTTGGAGAAACCAAAGAGCTGGTTTTATGTGCAGATTGCCTTAGGGCTAAAACAGAGCAACTAGATACATTGGGAGGTGATTAGGTGAGCAGCTAACATCTGGATGACACACCCTATAAGGCTTCAAGGTGATTAGATGTAGTAATGCATATAAAACTCAGGGGCTAAATCAATAGTAGTTATCATTATGGTGGAAGTGCACTTATTGGCTGTATATTTACACCCATATGCATGCATCCATGCAGTGGAATTAGACACCATTGAAATAGATATTTTAATTTCCTGAAGTGTGTCTACCTTGAGATTCACAGAATTGGTAATGTTGGGTTGATGGTCCTCAGGAAATTGAAATAATGGAATCTTTTGGTACTATATGAGTTGACCCTGTGTATAGAGGCTGAACCTCAGTGCCAGACTGAGGAATGAATTCTAATTCTTTGTAAATGCCTTTTCCCTGAGCACAGCACCTTGCCATCTGTCTTTTTAATCTCTGTAAGGGAAACCTCAGCCTGATTCCAAACTCTTTCTCTCCATAATGGGAAATCTCTCTGTGTTTGATGAACCTAAGTGAAAAATGCAGTCTCATATCCATGTATTTATTAAATCTCTGGATGCTTAAAGGCCTCACTCCAAAGTAATGTTCAAAATAAATTGCTTCCATGATTGTATTGTTAGAATGCACATGTATGATTTCTTCTCTCTGTATTCTAAGATGACAATGTGTCTTGGGGAGCATTAATGATGCAAATTCAAACTACCTGGGCAATCAGCAACAGACATATTGGAAAATTGTAGTGATTGGCCTAAAGACTCTTTCTGAGTTCTTCTTAGTGCCAGAAGGCCTCAGAGGCTTATTTTTTCCTCCCTCTGCAGAGACTCTAAGTCAGAAAAATGATCTTTACTCAGGGCATGGCAGTGCTTCCCTGATCTTGGGGTTCACCTGAGTGCGTCTTCAAGATGCCACATCTACCATTACAGCCTACAAAACTTCCTATGGATCATATTGCCACACTAAATCCTGATGCTCTTCATTCTCCCAGCAGTACACGTGGGAGTGTGGCTTCATGGCAGGCCATTTTCTTCTTCTTTTTTTTTGAAGTAACACCTTCCAGGGAACATTTTATGTAGTGGCAGGCCATTTTCAATTCAGTCTGAGAAAACTACTCCCAGCTACTGAATGGTTTTGAGGACCAGCGGTGTGTAGGTAGCTTCCGGTGGGGTCCTGCTATGTGCTGACTGTTAACATTTAAATAGTCAGAAAGACTCTCCCATTTGACCAATATTTTCCCACTGCTTGGCAGGCATGAAAAGCTTTGATTATTTATCTCATTTAATTCTCATGACAGTCATCTGAGAGAGGGTTATTATTATCCCCATTTACAGAAGGAAAAACTGGGGTTTAACTAGATTGAGACATGTGACAATGTTTACCTGGTTAGTAAGAAGTATAATTGAGAGTTGGACCCAGGCAGGCTGATGCTAAAGCTTGGAGGTTTGACCATCCTACTGTGTCTCAGAGGCAATGTAGGGCGTGGATAGCAGTCCTGCTGTCTGGGATGAAAGGCCAACTCTGCTGCTCTCTTCTCATGACCTTGGGCAGGTTTCTCTACCTACCAGAGCTGTCCCTTCCTTCTTGTGAAATGAAGCTAATGGGACCCTGCTGCACCGGGCTGTTGGGAGAATTAAATGAGATAACACATGTAATCATCTGACACATAGTGTGTTCCATAAATGTTAGCTAATGTAGCTATATCCTGCAGTTACATGAATGTTTGTCTCCAGCTCTGTGGTTTAAGGACTAGCTCTTCTCTCTCCACTGTTTCTTTTATCCATAATAAAGGAGAGCCACTTAGTTGAAGACAATCTAATGGAGGAATCTTAGATCCTTAAATACAGCAATGTGTTCACTCCATGTGCTCATTGGCCTTTAAGGTCCAGAATAAAGTGACATCATGTTCTTGCTCATGGAGGACTTTGGCAAAGCTTGTTTCCAGGAATGGTAACCCCAATCATCCTACCTCTCAATGAGGGACAGTGGGGACTGGGGCTCAGAGTCCGGGTCTGAGAGCAAGGAGACCTGGCTTCCAGTACTTATTAGGTCAAAGTGAGTAGAATTTGGTAATAGCTGGAACTCGGAGTCCTCCTTGATAAAATGGGAGACCAGAACAAAGTATTTCCTAAGGTTCTTTGTGCTCCTGATGTCTGTGAAGTGAGTCCGCATCTTTCCTAAAAGCCTCTTTCACTATTTGCTTTTAACAAGGGCTGCCACTTTGGTTATGGAAGAGGAGTGGTGGTTGGGGGTGGGGGTGGTAGGCTGGAACAGAGTACAGTAATGAGGATGCAGATGCCTATGGGAGGTGGTGGGTGGATTTCGGTTCAGACAGTTGAGTAGAAAAAATGAGGAAGGAGAAAACAAAAGAAAAAGGTCAGATATAAGAAACATTATAAAGCAAATAAGGAAAGGCTTGAAAAATAATGACCATGATATTGGATCAAAAACATTGTGATTTGATGCATTTACTTGAACTTGACCAGGGATACCTCATATTTGCCTCCCTAAAACAAAGAGGAAATGGTACTGAATTTGTTTTAATAGAAAGAAATGCATGGAACAGATGAGAAGTGAGCATTCTTCAGCTGACCCATATTCTTTAGAAAGCAATCCAATAATTTAAGTGCAGTAGATAATTTTAAGATGCATTGAAAGCAGTTAGGATTAAAGCCTTTAAGATTTGTTTAATAAAACATAATAAATAGTCCAGAAAAGGACTAAATTATATGTAAAAGCTATTATATCATAAAGATTGTATTTCAGATAACAGGGAAATAATACTTTTAGTAACTAACATTGAAATAATAGGCTAATTATTTAAATTACTAAAATGTAATCTTAATAAATTTAAATGATCTTTAAAAAGTTAAATTTATAATGTACATATTATACCTAAATTAAATTCTGGTTAGAATAAAACTGATTTTCAAGATAAAAAATGAAAACATAAAATAACTAAAATAAAACTTAAGGTACTATTTTTATAATATTAAAGTGGAAAAACCTACACCTGATATCCAGGATAGAAATTGTAAAAAGAAAAGATGGATGGGAGATCACATAAAGTCAAGACAAAAAAAAACCTGAAATGTAAAAAACATTTTATATGATCAAAAATACTGTTTATAAATGAAAAGGACAGAATAAGTAATATATTCGAGGCATACATTTAAAGGGATATTGGCCTTTAAATTATATTGAAGTCTGACAAGTCATTAATAAAAAGATGAATTCTTCAATAATAAAATGAGGAAAGAAATATAAATGGGGAACTTAAACAACATTGACACTAACATCCCTCCAAATTAATGCTGAAATGTAAAAGAAAATGTTGAGATATATTATTGTGTAAAATGAAAAAAAGATCAGTCCTATTATTGGTGAAGGTGTCAAAATTACTCAGTTTTGAGAATGTCAATGTACAGTAATGCTGAATGAGAATCAGGCAAAGGTACTCTTTCATCTACTTATTTTAACTACACATTTTTTCCTATGAAAATAATAAAATGTATGAAACAAAGACAATACTTTTAATTGCAGGAAATATAAATCCAAATAACTATCAATAAGAAACTGACTTGAAATATTATGTTATATCCCCACAATATAATACCATGCAGCCACTGCAATGCTTATTAAAGATACATTTAATCACATGGAAGGTTGTCCAAGAACTAAAAATGTATATTATGAAGCAGTTTGTACAGAGAGTAAAAATCCATCTTTATATCAAGACATGTACATTTTTAATAAACTGGTTTGAGAAATAAAATAAAATGAATAGGTAAGTCATAAGAAAGACATATATGTTTGTATATGAAGAGAAAAACGGTAGGTGATGTTCGCCAAACTATTAAAAATGGTTTATGATTTTTGTCATTTTCTGAAATTATTTATAATGATCATGCACTAATTTTATAATAAATATTAAATAAATTCTATTTGAAATATAAATATATGTGAAGAATATTTGCAAAGAAAATGAGAGCTGTTATCATCAAACATGTTTCTGTGAACTGTAGAAGAATGAGGAAAGTTTCCCGTTGCCAGACTTCTGGCCAGGCCCAGGTGCAGTCTGAGAGAAATCCCTTAAGCAGAGTTGCAGATGCTTTGGTGGGATCCTGTGGCATGTATTAGAATGGCAAGTGGCTAAGGGACATGAGCAGGGTCTGAGATAGAGCAGAAAGGATGAGGATGAGGACTTCAGGTTGCTTCTATAGCGTTTCATTTACTTCTGAACCAGCCAGTGAGCAATACAGAGGACATAAGCAAGATCAGGATTCACATATGGGATGTCTCTGTCCCATCGCCCCTGTTCTGCCTTTCTAGTTTGTCCTGGAAATGCATTTGGAGTCCAGTGTCTTTTGTAGGCCCTGGAGAGAGGCACTAACTATTGTGGTCAGAGCTTCAGGCTCAAATTGAGGTATGCATTCTGTCTGTCCTCAGGGCTCATTCTATTGTCTTGTATTCAAATTCTTGGATTTTTACTTTCTCTAATGCTGTAATTTTTACTGTCATGGGGCCTATAGCCCATTTGGTTCTGACCTATATAAGGTCAGTGTTATAGATGTAACACTGACATAAATAAATAAATCTTGCCCCTAAAATTGATGTAAAATGGCTAAGAAAAACACACAAAAGGTGACTGATGAAAATACAAAGATAAATAAATGAGAACATTAAGGAAAAAGGAGAATACAAAAACAAAGTAAGTCTAAGGGGAGAGTTAAGGTTCAAAGTCCATAGCATGTTTATAATACAACCTGTGTGTTTGTGAGAAGTGAGCCACATTTTTGGGTTCTGAACATTCAAAGCCAAGAAGGAAAATGATCAGTTAGAAGGAAATGACCACTTCAAAGTGACATAGTGTTCCTAAGGTTAAAACAAAATACAAACACAGAACAAAAAAGTTCACCAGAAGTGTAGCATTTCAGAGACCTGAAAGAGGACACAGTGTGATATGGTGACATAACATCCTCACCAACAACCTCAGTGAATACAATAAACCCAGTGGTGTTTTGCTCTATTGTCCTATTGTTCCATTGTCTCATTGACGATTCTATTTGTACCTTCAAAGCAAACTTTGGCATGATGCCAAAGCAAAATTTAATAAGAGCTATTTTAGGATGCAAATCACTGCAACACAAGTATGTAGTTTATTTGATGGGTTTGTTTGAACAAAGGGCAAATTTAGACTATCTAGAGAAATCAATAGAATGTATATATACTCTTCAGGCAATACATACACTATGGACATTATTTTTTCACAACTAAGCTTTTGATATAATTCTTCAGGCAGCAAAGAGGTCAAGATAATAGTCTCTTGAAAAATCATACAGTGAAATTTTTTTTTGTGTGTGTGTGTGCAGCTGGTTAAGGACAGATTCATGTGTTTTGGCAATCAATTAACCACGCCAAAAGATAGAGCTGACATTCTTAAGAAAATAAAGAAGTGTAATTAGAATATATGCTTAATAGATGACTACTACTATCTCTCTATAAAGAGATTTTCATATTGCCTGTTAGACTAACATTTAAAGAATTCCTGTATTCATTCCTATGTCTAGACATTTAACTGTGTTTCATCCTTCTAATTGCAGGGTTTTCTTTCTTTCTTTTTTAATCATTGTTATTTGGTATGCTGTTCAAAAGAAAAGTGCCTTCTAACAAAAATGTTTATGGCATGAGCATTTTGATATGTTTTTAAAACCTGTGCAATGAATTGGCTTCCCAGTCTGGCATTTTCAGGGAAAGTGTGAGCAAGTAGTCTCATTACTGATAAATATTTTAAAACACGTGGTATTTACCCAGAAGGTCCCAATGGTTCAATGTGCCTCCTGCAGAAATGGCATGTAATAAAACACTCCAGAATGAAATTTCAGAGGAAAAAAGGATACTGCACTTAAACAAAAATTCAATAAAAGAAATGTTAGAAAATCCCCAAAGCATTCCAACCAAGTTATGGATTAATTGCTTGGCACGTTTCCTTTTTTAATTCCAAGCTGCCTCTTTGTTAGCTGAGTAAACAAAGCATCTAGAATAAGTCAACTTCAGCCAATGATGACAGCCCATTAACATCATGACTGATAATAATGATAATCCCTAAAGGCTTTGACAAGGTCCACACATAAGCAGTATGTGGCCAGCAGGGATCGTGTTTAGAAAGAAGGCGGAGAAAAAAAAAGTGAAGTAAATGGACAGAATAAGAAGGGCCTGTCTTCTGGCTGTGTTAAGATGCCCACACAGTAGATCAAGGGCCCTTTGTGAAGGGGGTTTGGGCACAGCTTGAAATCAGTCCTGTGGGGTTAAAGAAAGGAAGGGGGAATTCTTAAATCCTGAATCTAGCAGTCTTTACACGGCTGTTATAACAGTGGGTGTTAGATCTGGAAAGGGATTGATTGCTGCATCACAAAATTGGTAGTTAGAACACTTGTTCACCCCTCAAGGAAAATGTTTTCATTAGAGATCATTTTATTTACATAATGTAGATCCTATCTGCTCCTCTCCTCCCTGAAGTCTCTCTGAGTTCCAAAAGAGCAAGGTCTTTGCCTTGCATATTGTTTGCAGTAGTTGTATACTGAATATTAAATAATGTTCAGTAAAAAAAAAAAAAAAAAAAAAAAAAAAAGAGGCATTTGGATTAGGTTCAATTAAAAAACACACAACGGAACCACACAGCACTTTTCCCCTCCAAGAAAATGCTCCAAACCACCAAAATGAATCAAAACTTAAATTTGGTCCTAATCTTAGGCAATGCCCTATTGTGTACATTACCATTCTCACTACATTTTGGATTTTCCCAAATATGCCATGATGGAGAGACTCATGTAAGGAAGAATTCTCTTAATGCATTTGCAAATCATCCTTTGGGGAAATAGTGTAAGATTAATCAATAGGCAACCAAGCCAGAATCTCTTTGACCTTCAAAGTCTTGACATTGTATTCATTTATTTTGTAATAAAAATTTTACCCAGATAAATCTAGAGAAATCAGGTTTCTGACTACATTTATGACTGAAATTTCTGCTTGCTTCTGTGAATGCCTGAAACTGGTGGTGAATTTGGATGCTAATGTTTCTCTATCCTCCATTGGTATTGCATTGATACATATTTTGGATATGCAGGGTTAGATAAAATATGTAATTAAAATCAATTTTACCTGTTTCTTTTTACTTTTTTCAAAAGTGGATATTAGAAAAAATTAAACAATATATATGACTAGCGTTTTATCTCTATTGGACAGTACTGGGTTAAAATAGCTCCAATGTTTCTTAAGAGTTAGGCAAATCATGTATGGTTATTCACTGAAACATCTTGATCCAAAGCAAATTTGCTATTAAGGCAGCATCATTGTCATTAAATAAATGTCAATAGTTTACACAGGGCTAGGCTGGTAGTCATTTTGCCTGATCGATATATAAGGAGTTTACTAAGCAAACAGACACTGGGAACTGGTTTGACCACAGGTTTGAACCTACTTAAGAGTAATAATGTAATAGTCATCTAGGAGCACCCTTACATTTGTGAATAATGAGAAAATTATGCATAATACAAATATGTGTATGTTGTCAGAAGACTTTTACTTGGTAATAATTTATTCCAGTTAAGATGATATAATTAGTAGTTAATAATTCCTTCAAAATTGTATCATTCACACTTTGAAGAAGCTCATTCAGACCTCCCAATAAACCTAAAGAGGTTTGAGTTTATTTCCTGTGGCTTAACCCATTGGCCTTTATTCATCAAGCTGAGTACTATTGTTACAAAGATGAGGCCAAATAAATAGACCAAGTGTCTCTCAATTAAGACTTACTAGGCAACAGGAGTCTGAAAATGCCCTAACACATAATTCAGGTTTGAGAAGTGGGCACCTGGGGGCTCATTGAAGATGTGAGGAGGCAGAATTCTGGATAAGGCTAGAAACTATTACTGGTATTCTTATTTTTATTATGGGCAGTTTGTTTTATCTATAACAGCAACAAATTTCATAAAACAAGCAGGCATGCATGACAGTGGGGACACTCACTCCAGGGTGATGGCAGAATTGGAAACCCTTTGCACCCCATTTTACAGTCAAGGGCTCATCACAGCAGATGAAACAGCAGAGATATGCTCAAAGATTATGCAGAAATTTACAGAATAGCAGCCCATTAAGCTCTAAGTTTCAAGTGCTCTTTTTAAAGACAATATTCACACTTAAAAAACCAACTGTGTTATCCTCTTTCCTTGGGTGTCTACCAGAAAGTTCCCGATTGCGCTGTATAAAGAAACAGTCCACCACTCATTGTGATAAAAAGGGGCAGAGACAGGAGTAAATATTTTAATATGGGAAACTTGTGACTCTGCAGTGATTCATTCCATTGCTTGTTCTGGTCCTCCCCACTCCCATGATCCCTCATAGTTCTGTAGAAGCATGCCAGAGTTATTTATTCTAGACCCAAACAAGACCTCCCTCAAATTCATCTTCAAGATTGAGCATCTTTAATCGAGTCAGCGTTGTTTGTATCTAAGCATAGAAAATAAAACCAGAGAATTATGCAAGCTGCTGTCATACAGAAGCTGCAGAAAATTGATTACAGAGAGGGCTGGTGTATTAACTTTCATACAAGAATGCCTGATTGTTTTAGGATTTCAGTATGGTAAATGGATTCCCTTGGTGAGTATGATCTTAGGGCATAGAACAGAATTTGTGATGGCTTACTTGCTTATAAAATAAGACATTTAGTAATGTAATATTCCTAACATTTAAACCTCAGAAGTACTTCCATGCATAAGTGGTTAAGAACTCAAAAATAAGTAATTACCAATAGCATGTGTATGTAATAAGAGAGGCATCAGTTGAAAAAAGTTTTATATTTATGACATTGGCAAGAAGGATACATTAATTGACTGCAGAAAAGAGCCAACATAATATTTACTTTGCATTTCAAAAGGATATGAAGAAGATACCAGAAACTTCAAATGTACTTGCTTCATTTTGTGAATAAAAGCCCAAGGGAACAGTAATCAGAAGACAACGGACTGGGGTGTACTTAGAGTCTGGTGAGTTCATTTTAGTCATCCTGAACAAATCAGTAAGTAGATGACCTCACAACCAAGGCACAAGATAAGATTTTGAAGTCCTTAAGACAGATGTGATTTTCAAAGAGATGGGCAATTTATAAGAGACTTTTGAGTTGAAACTTTCTGTCATGTTTGACATGACCCTGCATTTCCTCACAGGAGCTTCTGTTTGTTCATGTTGGCTTTCTTTACGCAATTAGTTCCCTTCTATTCTCAACTTTGCTTTCCAGAGTCCTCTGTACATTTTTTCCACCTGCATTCATTCAAATTTGCATTTTCTAAGAAATTCCAAATTGGACTCCTAACACCAACCTTGCTGAAGGTGATCTTTCCTTTCTATAAATGCCACAGCTATATCACTCTCACTTTTATTTTTTTCATTATATTTATACTAGAGGCCTGGTGCAAGAAATATGTACACTGGGGGTGGGGCCGGCCGGATCTGGATCTAGCCCAACGGGGATGGAGCCAGCCGGGTCTGGGTCTCAAGTGATTTTCAGGTGCATGTGGGTGGGCACGAACTTGACTCTGGTTCCTGTGGTGCGCCCTAGACTCTGACAGGGGGAAGATTTTTGTATACATTTTATTAATTTTCTTTCATCTCTGACACTTCAAGAGAAAGGGCAAATAGCAATTTTAAAATATTTCCTTTAATTAATTCCCTTTTAATGTGCATGAATTTCATGCACCGGGTCACTAGTCCTATATAATAAAGAGGTAATATGCAAATTGACCTCAGGCCTCAGGTCGCCTGGCCTGGTGCCGGGGCAGGGGGCACACCTTGAGATCCCCGTCAAGCCCCTCTGGGAGGGAGGCATGGCCTCAGGTCCCCAGGCCCAGCGCCAGGGCAGGGGGGCACAGCTTCAGGTCCCCCGGCCCAAGCTGGGTTGGGGACGTGCCTTAAGGTCCCCCATCAAGCCCTGCAGGCAGGGGGCATGGCCTGAGGTCCCCTGTCAAGCCCTGAAGGTGGAGGGCATGGCCTGAGGTCCCCTGGCCTGGCGCCAGGGCAGAGGGTGGGGCTTGATGTCCCCTGTCAAGCCCCACCAGGCGGGGGGCGCAGCCTCAGGTCCCTGCTGATTGCTCATTAAGGCTCGTTATGGGAACTTGGCCTCCGCTGTGGGAGCAGTCATCTTGTGTTACAGGATCCCCACTTCTGCTGTGGGCACAGCCATCTTGTGTTATGGAATCCTTGCCTCCACAGTGGGCACAGCCATTTTTGTTACAGCATGATGCTAAATTTGCACATTCCCTCTTTATTAGAGATGATATTTAACTTGTGTTCATTATTAGAGTGTAAATTCCTAAAGGTCAGGCTCTGTGTCTAATTTTACCTTCTGCCTCCTCTCCTTCCTGCCCAAAGTATCAAGGAGAATCTTACACATAGAAGATGCTTAGTAAATATTAGTTGAAAGAACCAATGAAATGCAGTGCTAAGCTTGCTGTGGAAAGAATAACATATTAAGGATCTGTATTTCAATTAACTCAAATTTATGAGTCAGCTATAACCGACCCTTGACACTATGATTGCCAATCTTGAGTGATCACACTCTGAAACAGTCCATTTTATTCTGACATTCTGTACTGAAACCCTGGACTCCTTTTACTAAAATGAAAAATAGAATGAAAAAAAAATACCTAAAATAAAGAAAAAATAATATAATTCTGAGAATTTTGAGATAGTTCTGGAAGTAACTGACATCCTATCAAGATGTGACACATTGAGAATTACTATTACTTTATAGCCAGACAAAATTTAAAAAGCATTAATAACCAAACAGTAGAAAGAAACCAAGATGGCGGCATAGGTAAACACCTGAACTGCTGCCTCGCACAACAATTTCAAATCTACAACTAAAAGACAAAACGGACATCATCCAGAACCACAGGAAGGCTGGCTGAGTGGAAATTCTGCAACTAGAAGGAAAGAGAAAAGCACACTGAGATTCAGAGGAGCTGCAAGAGGCAGAGGTACTGAGACGTGCGTGGAGAGGACTGGCAACTGAGTGCATGGCTGGCTTTCTCAAGCGGGAGGGAGACAAAAGCTCCCGACTGCGCTGAACTCCAGTTCCGAGTGAGACTCTGGGGACCCAGACTCATTTGGAGAGAAACTGGACTGTCTGGCAGTGGGCGGAACTCGAGGGCGGCTTTCTCTCAGAGGTGCTTGCAGCGATTACCACGGGACATAGAGACACAGGTGCCTATTAGGGCAGGGATGACGGAAAACTAATGCTGTCTGCTCCACCCTGAGACTCTGCCCCATCCAAGCTGAGCACAGAGGCTTTTGCAAGTCTTGTCTCATAAGGGTGTTTCCAGGACAGAAGTTCTCCCAGCGTACACACAGCTCCTCACAGCCAATTGGCCTGGAGGTCAATTCCTCCCAGTGATACCAACAACAACCAAGGCTTAACTACAACAAGACTGTGCACACAGCCCACAAAGGGGTGCACCAAGAGTGTCCACCTCAGGTAACTCGGGAGGCTGAGCCACTGGGCCCTATAGGACACCTAGCACACAAAGCCACTCTATCAACTGAGGGAAGCAGCCAAAATGCAGAGACAAAGAAACATCACAAATGAAAGAAATGGAGGAAAGCCAATGATTGGATATAGAGTTCAAAACCACAGTTATAAGGTTTTTCAAGAATTTTCTAGAAAAGGCCGATAAATTTAGCAAGACCCTCGAGGATATGAAAAAGGACCAACTTGAAATTAAGCATACACTGACTGAAATAAAAAATATTATACAGAGATCTATCTAACAGTAGATTAGAGGATCGCAAGAATCAAGTCAAAGATTTGAAATACAAAGAAGCAAAAATCACTCAGCCGGAAAAGCAAAAAGAAAAAAGAATCCAAAAATATAAAGATAGTGTAAGGAACAACTTCAAGCATACCAACATCCGAATTATGGAGGTTGCCAGAAGAAGAGAGAGAGCAAGATACTGAAAACCTATTTGAAGAAATAATGACCAAAAATTTCCCCCACCTGGTGAAAGAAATAGACTTACAAGTCCAGGAAGCGCACAGAACCCCAAACAAAAGGAATCCAAAGAGGACCACACCAAGACACATCATAATTAAAATGTCAAGGGCAAAAGACAAAGATAAAATATTAAAAGCAACAAGAGAAAAATAGTTAGTTACCTACAAGGGAGCACCCATACAACTGTCAGTGGATTTCTCAACAGAAACTATGCAGGCCAGACGGGAGTGCCAAGAAATAGTCAAAGTGATGAATAAGAAGAACTGATAACCAAGATTACTCTACCCAGCAAAGCTATTATTCAGAATTGAAGGGCAGATAAAGAGCTTCACAGATAAGAAAAAGCTAAAGGAGTTCATCACCGCCAAACCAGTATTATATGAAATGCTGAAAGGTATTTTTTAAGAAGAGGAAGAAGAAGAAAAAGGTAAAGATAAAAATTATGAACAACAACTATCAACAAGTGAATCTAAAAATCAAGTGAATAAAAAAATCTGATGAACAGAATAAACTGGTGAATATAATAGAATTAGGGGCATAGAAAGGGAGTGGACTGACAATTCTTGCGGGGAAAGGGGTGTGGGGGGTGTGGGAAGAGACTGGACAGAAATCGTACACCTATGGATGAGTACAGTGGCGGGGGTTAAGGGCAGAGGGTGGGGTTGGAACCAGGTGGAGGGGAGCTATGGGGGGAAAAAAGAAGAACAATTGTAATAATCTGAACAATAAAGATTTATTAAATTAAAAAAAATGAAGGGAACTGACAAAAATAAATAAATAACCAAACAGTAATGTATTTAACTTATTGGGAGATAATTTCTGTTCTTCAGTTATACCCCAGTAAAGGTGAAAAAAATTTATGAGAGGAGGGAGGAAAAGATCACATTTTTTGTTTGCCATATTTAGCTTGTAGCCAAAAGTGCTTAAAGAAGTCCTTGAATTATCTTGATTACTTTCTCAGTTTTTCACTAATTATTATAATGAGAAACCTAATGACCTAATTGCTCTTCAAGGAGAAATGGTTTGTTATATGAATTCCTAGTGGAAGCATGTAATTTATACCATGGTTTTAAGGCCATATGGCTACTAGCCCAGGTTACAAAGCTCAGATAACATTATAATGAAAGAGACATCATCTTGCTATTACAAGGTCTTCTGGCCATGTTTTACATTTGACCTCTTTTTTTTTAATCCTCACCCAAGGATATTTTTCCATTGATTTTAAGAGTGGAAGAGAGAGGGAAACACATTGATTGGTTGCCTCTTGCACAAGCTTCAACCAGGGCCCGGGCCAGGGAGGAGCCTGCAACAGAGGTACATGCCCTTGATTGGAATCGGACTTGGGACTCAGTGGATGCTCTATCCACTGAGCCAATGTGGCTAGGGCTCAATTAAATACCATATATCCTTAGTAATCCTTCTTGAATTAAGTGTCATACATCCTTAGTAATCCTTCCAATCTATCTGTTCCATGTCTTATCTTTCTCTGCCATAGCCTCCGAGGTGCTCTTACTCGAGCCCTCTGTTTTTACTTGCACTTTCCCTAATGTCTTGTGTTCTTTGTCTAACTAACTTAGATTAGCCAAAGTGACCAGATATTTTTTTTTCTCAACCAGAGAATGACCCTTATTATCCCTGTGGTGGATAAAAGATGCATCCTTTGGGGTTAGGCACTCCTAAGGACCAAAATGTGCCCCATGGTCATGACCAGGCCTATGTCATTCCTAGCAGAGACTAGAGTTACCCATTTCCTGGGGGGGCAGGCGAGGGGGAGAAATAAGTGGTCTTCCAGATGCTTCAATCTCCTGAGTTGCAGCAACCTCCAGTGATCCCATGAGCATTTTTGCAATATTACCTGACCATATTTTTTGCTATGCAACTGACTTTCTGGATCATTATTATCTTTTTTTTTTTTTTAACAATGGACCAATAGACAGAACATGTTTATTTATTTATTTTAATTAAAAATATATATTTTATTGATTTTTTTACAGAGAGGAAGAGAGAGGGGTAGAGAATTAGAAAATCGATGAGAGAGAGACATCGATCAGCTGCCTCCTGCACGCCCCCCACTGGGGATGTGCCTGCAACCCAGGTACATGCCCTTGACTGAAATCAAACCTGGGACCCTTCAGTCCACAGGCCGACACTCTATCCACTGAGCCAAACTGGCTAGAGCTATTATTATCTTTTTTAGAAAATTCCAGCCCCCAATAATGTGGGCAAAAGCTTGCTTAGAAAGAATAAATATTTTCCTTGTGTTTCACTGTGTTAAAAGAAGTGATATGTTCCAGGAGGGTAGAAGTCTGATTATCTCAGCTGACTAAAGCCCAATGTACGAAAGGCCAGCTTTACAGGTTCTCATCCCCAGATGGACTGATTCAAAGGCTTTCCTGAATTTCTATTTTTTTCAAGCATTTTCTTTGCCTCTGTCTTTTCCATTGTCCTATCTAATAAAGAGGGAATATGCAAATTGACCATCACACCATCACAAAGATGGTGGTGCCCATAGCCACAAGATGGCAGCACCCATTCCCCTCAGCCCCTCCAGAGTCCCCCAGTCCTTTCAGCCCTGACCAGGGGTGGGGGGAGGGGTGTCGGCAGGCACATAGTGTGGCTGGACCCACCCTCAGTCCCCCAGCCACCAAGGGCTGGCCTGAGGCTCAGGTAACTAGGGCCAGCCGAGGCTTGCACTGCCAGCAGTGGCAGCATCAGAGGTGTGATGGAGGCGTCGCCTTCCCCTGATTGCCAGGTTGCCTCCTGCCCCTGAGGGCTCCCAGACTGTGAGAGGAGACAGGCTGGGCTGAGGGACCCCCTCTTGCAGTGCATGAATTTTCATGCACCAGGCCTCTAGTAAGATATGAAAATAGTGTTTTATACCTCATGAGGGTGTTGCAAGGATTAAATGAGCTATTATGTTTATAATTTTTGAAATAGACACATGGAAAGCTCTCAATAAATATTTATGCTATTGCCATGTTATTATTATTTAGTGTTTTAACAAATAATTACTTAGCACTTACTGAGCCAAGCTCTCTGCAGGGTGCAGGATCTTTATAATGGATTGATCAGTTATTATTGTGATGATACTATAGCAAAGCTTAAGGGGCTATCAGTCTAGATCAGACCTGGTCCAGGGGATTTAGGGAAGACTCTTCTGAAGTGGCACCATCAGCTCAGAACAAAGAATCCAAAGATGATCATTCTTGTTTTCTAAATGATCTAGCTCATTCTTTTTCAATGCTGTGTAGTAGTCCATAGTACAAATTTACTACTATTTAGTCAGCATTGACATGACAAACAGTGTTTTAACGGATATCTTTGTACATATTTTGCTGTGCTTTATGAAGGGTTCTTTAGGCAGACACTCTGACTTGGAATTGCTGGGTCATCATTAGTGTTAAATGGTTTCACCAAACAAAATGGCTTCATGATAAGCTTTATAAATATCAACTTATGTTTGCTAAATAAATAATACATGTAACAAGTGGTTCTGGAAAATTGGATTTTACATTTCTTCAGCAAATGTTTATGAAACATTAAGTTTGGGCCAAGAACTGTACTTAGGGATGAAATCTGTTGATCCATTCCTGGATTCTCCTTTCTCATGCAACAATATTTTCTGAAACTCTTTGGAAGGGACCATGGGGCAGCCGGCAGGGGCTTGATAGCACTATTTCTTTTTTCTTCCTGTTTTATTGTGGTAAAGTACACATAATGTGAAACTTACCTTCTTAAATTTTTTATGTGTATAGTACAATGTTATTAACTATACTCATTGTGTGGTGTAGCACACTTCTAGAACTTTTTATCTAGTATGACTGAAACTCTATGCACATTGAATGGCACCCTTTTCTCGCCCCTCGCCACAGATCCTGGTAATCACCATTATACTCTTTTGCTTTTATGAGTTTGACTACATTAGATGCCTCATATAAATGGAATCACGCAGTATTTGTCCTTCCTTGACTGGCTTACTTCACTTAGCACCATGCCCTGTTTTCTTGGGTACCGATTATGATCAGGATAAGCCTTTGTGACCCTGTAGAATACACTCTCCTTTTGGCTAGTACTAGGGACCTGAGGGGAGGAGTAGCTGTATTAAGGTCGTATGTCTATGATAGAGGCTTTCTTCTACACATTACCCCTTTGGGGCCTTTTAAAATTCTAAGAAGTTTGATGATCCATGTTAGACTGACAAGGATACAGAACCCAGAAAGGCTGTACCGCATCCCCTGTGGTCACATAGCCAGGAGGTGGAGATGCTGAGGTTTTAATCCAGGTCCCTCTCACTTCAGAGTCCATGTTTTAAAACACTATCTGCTTTTCTGTGAATGTCTAAGTTCTCCAGTTTCTAGCATGACAGCTACACATAGCATGATATCTATATCCGTGTATCTTTAGACGTGCCTTGGAAAGTAAATGTGTAAGTACTCAAATCTGCTCTTTCTCCTGTCTTCCATGGATCCATGGAACCTCCCCCATGGAACCAGCCCAGAGGCGTGGGAGTTGTATCAACTCCCCACTCTCACTCGCATCCAGTCCACATCAGAACCAAGCCAGGGCCATCATTTTGACAGACTGTGCTAGTGTTGAAGGTTAGTTTCGCATGTTGCCTTAAGTTAAATTTTAGCTTCCTGAGACCATACTTGGGGGTGTTTAAGTCATCACCCTTCTGATATGGGTGGGAAAAAGCAAACTCTGCACAGGATCACTCCTCACCCTCCTCAATCCCCGTGCCCCCCCCGCCCCCCCCCCCTTGGCCCTCTCTCCACTTTCCTGGCATTTTCCAATCATCAAGCTCTCCAGCTTTTGGGAGAATAGACTAGTCTTCTAGTTATCATCCTTGCAGTGGGGGAAGGGAAGTGGCTCGGCCCCTTGTACATGAACAATAACAAACATGGAGGCTCATTACCTTTCCTTTTTATTATATCTTCAAGATTTCTTCCATTAAGCATTCTGTTCTCCTGTCAAAATCCAAAGTCTGCTCCAGCAGCCCTCGTGTAGTCAAATATGCTACGGGTCCATTCATTTAGCATATTGTCATTTTCAGACTATGTCTTGTCAAAGAAAGACACTCACAGAAATAAAACAAAAGAACAGAAGTCTCCAAATGAATGGGCTCGCTTTATGGAGGAGAAAGTTGAAGTATTAAAATCGCTCATCAGATGTTCTGAAAAATGATTTCAGCTGCTCAAAAAAAAAAAAAAAAAATGAAACAAAATTTTATTTTGAAGGATGTGTTCCAAGAACTTCCCCTTTGATTTTTTTAAAAACCCATCTGTCATGTTTGTTTCATTCCAGCCTTGAAGTAAATAGATTTAGAGAGTGTACGGCGGCCATTGAAACCTTCCACAGAAGAACAGAAACAGACCGCTCTGCCGGTGCCCTTCTGGTATACTTTAATCAAAAGGCTTTGAAATTCAAAAAAATATATCCATAGACATTTTGCTTGAGTTGGAATATAGTGTGCAGAACACAGAATGTTATTTTGACCTATTGTTGAATGTCTCAAAACTTTTGCTTTTACTTTGGGCAGCAAGGAGAGACTAACGCAGAATGACTTGTTGTTGGCACAAGGGAATTGATTTTCCCCTTTCATGCTTTGATTCTGCCCTCTGAATACAAAACTTGATTTTTTCCCCATAGAGGTGAGGCTTTGGAGTGCAATGCGTCCCTTAGAATAAAGTAGATTGGCTTTTCAACTCATCTCGCTATTTAACCTCATGATGTCAATTTCCCCATTTTACTGATTTCACCACAGGGAATTTGCTCTTGCCCATAGGTATCCCCAACATATTTGGATACCTTTCCTGAAAATTTCTTTGAACTTGATGCTCTGTCCTTAAAATACCACCTGGAATGAAGACCCATGAACTAGGTGTAGCTCCCTCCCATAAGACAGAATAATTGTTTCCTGTAATGGGTAAAGCTGTCACAGATGAATAACTGCCTTAGAGCAGGAAAGAAAACAAGAATATGAAAAACTCATTATAATATACAAATATTCTAAATAAATAAATAGCAAGTACTAACAGCCTCAAAATAATAGTGTAGAAGTGACTAACAAAGTGTGAGCTTTTAAACTCAGATACATAGTTGGAAATGTTTCATGATGATTAAAAATCATGACGCTTATAGTCTCGGTGACTGTTTAAAATAGATGGGCCAACCTCTACCACTTGTATGTGTAGCTAGAATGTAAATTAGCATACATTGGAAGATTTGAAGTAGTCTGATTAATACTAAAAATATCAGGGATTCATTAAAATGTAAACTAAATTTCAAAATCAATATAACACTGAAATATTTACTTAAGAAATGATATGATGTTTGGGGTTAATTTCAAAATAATCTAGTCTGTGTGTAGTGAGGAGGGGCTGGTGAGGATTCTGATAAAGCAAGATTGATTAAGTGTTGCTAATCATTGGAACTGGGTGAAAGGCATATGGGGGTGCATTATATATTCACTCTACTTTTGTATGTATGTGAAAATTTCCAGAAGGAAATAAAAGTATAAAGTTTAGGGGGGAAAGTCAATGTGACAAACTGAAGGGTTTGAGGCAGTAGAATGTGTAATCAGAGTTTGAGGTAGAAAAGCATAGTCTATAGGTAGTTTATTTCACAAGTTTCCCTTAAATATTGATAAATGACAAGATAGGAACATGTGATATGACCAATTGTGATTCTGATGCCTGACTCAAATCAACAGAACTCAAAAAGAAAAGAGAAAGATGCACCATTCATTTAATTTAAATTCATATAACATTAATTTAAAAAGGAATTTTTAAAAAATCATGTCTCATAATTGAGATATTTGCGTGCTTTGTTTTCTCCCCTGATTGAGGGTAAGTTCCTTAAACTGCTGACTTTATTTCTTGAATAACTTTAAACTTGTCACAAAATCTAACATAGAGCCTTGTCTGCAGTCAGCCCTTTGTACCTCACTGGGCATTGGGTGAATTATAACTTTAAGAATTCATATCCAGTTAAACATGTTAGATTCACAGGTGTGCCTGGATACCTTAATCACAAATAAATAAGCCCAAATCAATATTAAAAGCTAGAAGATATCACTGTTTTTATTGATAATGACAAGAGAATGACGAAAAACTATCTTTTTCCCTTCCCTCACTCCCCAACTTTTGATGGGATCTTGGAATACCCTGCGCTCTGTTCACATCTGCAAATACATGTCATTTGGAGCTGTGTGACAGCGTGAGTTCTGGTTCTCAAGCTAAAGGGAAGGGGAAGGCTTATGTCACTGACAACCGCCCCCCCCCCCACCTCCCCAGTTGGTTTTTCCAAAACAGTATTCTGTGAAGGCTTCACAATTTTTCAAAATGCTTTCAATTTGGTGATGTTGTTGGAAAAATATTTGCCTCCAAATCAGTGTGCAGCGTCAAACAGAAGGGCTGGGGCCTCACTGCTTCGCTGCTTTGCATTATTGGGAGTGAGGAGCGGCCCCACCTCTCCCATCAGCCTGGGCTCCTGCTGCTCAGAAGCTGAGCAGTCCTGCGGGAAACAGGAGGCCTAGCACTTGGAAATACCAAACCTGCGTCGGAGCAGTGGACAGATTGATAGCTCCAACTGTGGTTTGTAAGACTTGGGTGAATATTTTGATATTTTTATGTCATATCTGAGGTAAGATTTGAAAACAGAAAATTGCCTGTTTGGTCGTGATGATCGCAGCACCAAGGGGCTCCTCCCACGCCTGGCCCGCGGATCAGCGTTTCTCTAGGACCTCGGGGCCCAGTCTGTACCCTTGGAAGCCTTTGGCGGTTGGCACCAAACGGGAGCTGACAACAATCTGTTTATTTATTTTCTTTTCTGAGCAGGAATATTCTGGAAGGGCCAGATGGGAGGGACTTCTATAATGAGTCTTCTGAGTGACTCTCAGAACAAGGTTCATAATCAGTTTGCTTGTTGATGTTGTTTTCACTTCGAATGTTATCAGCCTTCCACTCTGAACATCCCTGAAAGAAGAACCTGACTTCTCAGCCCTGGAGCTGGACCCCCAGGGCAGAGTCAGAGGGAGGGGTGAGAACAGATTGCATAGAGAGAGAGCCCAGAGAGCTCGGCTACCCTCCATTGCATCACCCCTCTGCAGAGTCAGCCTAGGTTCTTCAGGCAATTGTTTTCCAGGTTATATTTATACCACCTCAAAGTAAACTGCTAATAACTTGGGAGCTATGCTTAAATTACACTTTTAAATGACACAATAAAATCTTTAGTTTCTGTCTGGAGATAATTGTGGGCCTGACTTACTTTCAGTGATTCATGGAAGTTGGACCTGTGAATCTAATTTCTCAGACTGGAACCAAGACCTTTTGATCTGGAAAATTTCCCTCACAAATAGATGTTTTGGAATAGAAGGTAAAAGCAGCTGCCCTTGGTGTACTCTCACAAGTAGGTGGGGCTTGTCTCTGGTACTTTCTCAGTTTCTTCTTTCTGGACCCCAGGCATCTCTTTCCCTCTCCTTTCAACTGTTCATGACCTCCTATTTTTGCTCCTTCTTCCCTACCCTCTTCACTCCCTACTTGCCCCTCTGTCTTTTTGAGTCCCTTTCTCACACACAACCTCTTTCTTCCTTTCTTTCCTTCTTTCCCTCTTTCTTTCTCTCTTTCTTTCTTTCCCTCCCTCTCTTCCTTCCTCCCTCCCTCCCTCCCTCCCTCCCTCCCTCCCTCCCTCCCTCCCTCCCTCCCTCCCTCCCTTCCTTCCTTCCTTCCTTCCTTCCTTCCTTCCTTCCTTCCTTCCTTCCTTCCTTCCTTCTTTCCTTCCTTCTTCTCCCTCCCCTCTAATCTTTATTGTTGGGATTATTACAGAGGTCTCTTTTTTATCCCCCCATAGCTCCCCTCCACCCGGTTCCCACCCCACCCCAGGCCCTCACCACCTTACTGTCTGTGTCCATGGGTAATGCATACATGCATATAAGATCTTTGTCTAATCTCTTTCTGCACCCCGCCCCCACACACATCTCCTTCCCTCTGATAATTGTCAGTCTGTTCAATTTCCATGTCCCTGATTCTATTCCATTCACCAGTTTATTCTGTTCATCAGATTTTTTATTCGTTTGATTTTTAGATTCAATTGTTGATAGATATGTATTGTTACCATGTTATTATTCATATTTTTTATCTTTACCTTTTTCTTCTTCTTCCTCTTCTTAAAGAACAGCCTTCAGCATTTCATATAATACTGGTTTGGTGGTGATGAACTCCTTTAGCTTTTTCTTGTCTATGAAGCTCTTTATCTGACCTTCAATTCTAAATGACAGCTTTGCTGGGTAGAATAATCTTGGTTGTAGGTTCTTGCTATTCATCACTTTGAATATTTCTTATCACTCCCATCTGGGCTGCATAGTTTCTGTTGAGAAATCAGCTGACAGTCATATGGGCACTCCCTTGCAGGTAACTAACTGCTTTTCTCTTGCTGCTTTTAAGATTCTCTCTTTGTCTTTTGCCCTTGGCATTTTAATTGTGATGTGTCTTGGTGTGGTTCTCTTTGGGTTCCTCTTGTTTGGGGTTTTCTGTGCTTCCTGGACTTGTAAGTCTATTTCTTTCCCCACGTAGAGGAAGTTTTCTGTCATTATTTCTTCTAATAGGTTTTCAATATCTTGCTCTCTCTCTTTTTATGGCACCCCCATAATTTGGTTATTGGTACGCTTGAAGTTGTCCCAGAGGCTCCTTACACTATTTTCATATTTTTGGATTCTTTTTTTTCTCTTCTGGTTGGATGTTTTTTGCTTCCTCATATTTCAAATAGTTGATTTGATTCTTGGGATCCTCTAGTCTACTGTTGAAACCCTGTGTATTATTCTTTATTTCAGTCAGTGTCTGCTTAATTTCTGACTGGTCCTTTTTCATTTTTCTGGCATTCTCACTAAGATCCTTGAAAGTCTCACTAAGTCCCTTGGAGGTTTCTAGAAGATTCTTGAGTAACTTTATAACTGTGGTTTTGAACTCTAAGTCCAGTAGTTTGCTTTCTTCCATTTCTTTCATTTCTGACATGTTTCTTTGTCTCTGCATTTTGGCTGCTTCCCTGTGTTTGCTTCTATGTATTGGGTAGAGCCACTAAGTCTCCTTGAGTTCATAGAGTGGCCTTGTGTAGTAGGTGTTCTATAGGGCTCAATGGCTCAGCCTCTCCAATCACCTGAGTTGGATCCTCTAGGTGTATCCCTTTGTGGGCTGTGTGCACAATCTTGTTGTAGTTGAGCCTTGATTGCTATAGGTGTGATTGGGAGGAATTGACCTCCTGGCCAATTGGCTGGGGACCAGCTATGACTACAATGGGAGAGCTGCTGTGCAGGAGAATGCTTATGGAGCAGGACTTGCTTCAGTGAGGCTTTGGTGCTCACTGAGTCTGTCCCTTGAGTTTGTCACTTATGGATGTAAAAAGTTCTGGTATGGTCTCACACTGATCACTGGGTACACTGGTTCTTGGGTCTCCTGTGAGGTGCAAAGTCAACCACTGCCTGGGGTCACCCAGTAGGAGCTACAGAGAGATTGGCATATTCCTCCTCTTTGTATCAGGTTTGGAAGTGCCTAGAGGAGGCCAGCTGTGAAGCAAGGCAGGCTGGTGCTAGTGACGGGTCTTAGGCCTTTTATTGATAGGTTTGAGGCTCCCTTACCCAGCTGCAGCTTGTTTGACAGGTTTTTAAGCCTGAGAAAGGACAGGCCATTCATATGCAAAAGCTGCTGGGCACACCTTGGGTGGGGTTGAAAATTGGGTGGGGTGGGGTCTCAGGGAATCACCAGGGCAGAGCAAACAGAAATGTCTGCCAGTCAGTCCTGCAACCAGGAAGGTTCCAGCAGGGGAACAATGACCACTGAGAACACCTCCATCTGGAAGAAAGGCACCCCTGAGTTCCTGCCCTGATGCCAGATAGTCCAGTTTCTCCTCATATGTGTCTGGGTTCCCCAAAGCCTTGCCCAGCACTGGAGCTCAGAGGAAGCAGGAGCTTGTAAGTTCAGTTCATGGTGCTGGCCTTTTAAGAGGAGCAGCTGGGTTTCCAGCAGCCTATGTGTCACTCAGCCCCAGTTCACATTGGTTTTTACAGCCCATAGTTCTTACTGCAATAGGAGCTTCTTTTCCAAGCTCTGGGACCCTGGGCTGGGCATCTAGTCTGGGGCTGGGACCCCTTGCTCCTCCAAGCAGCCTCCACAGAGGTGATCTCCCTCTGGATTAAAAAGGGGCACATTCGGGTACTGGACCAGCCCATTCCATGCCTCCATATCTCCTACCAGTATCAGTGTGCTTTCTTTTTTACTTCTCTAGTTATAGTACTTCCATTCAGCCAGCTTTCCTGCAGTTCTGAATGATGGCTGTTCTGTATTTTAGCTGTAATTTTGATGTGGTTGTGGGAGGCAGCAAGTACAGGCATTTGCCTATGTGCCATCTTGGTTGTCCCATTCTCTTTCTTTTCATCAAAACTTGCTGTTAATGGTCTGAAAAAAATTCACACGGATAACTAAAATGTTACTCCTCTTTGATACAAATACTATAAAAAAATAAAAGTTAAAGAGAAAAAGAAAAAAGAAATGAAGCCATAAAGGTTTGGGCATTGGAAATAACTGGTGATGGAGGTATATTCTGGGGCAGAAGACTTTCCCATAAAGCAACTGCCTACTCCTGAGCTCTTTGGCGGCGGGGGCGGGGTGGTAAACTGTTGCTATCCACATCTGTAATCTGGGAGATGCTGTGAGCAGTTCCAGAGCAGGGGCTGGAGAAAGAGGAACTAGAAAACCAAAAAAGCACCCTTGGGGAGAAAGTGTTCTCACATGCCTGGGAAGTCCGAATGTTTAATTTTTTTGTTTCTTTTTGTTTTTTAAGGAAGAAGCTTACAAGTAGTTGGCAATGAAGAGGTGAAATTTGATTCTAAATAGCTGAAAAGCCCTTCATAGTTTGCTATGTGTTTGGCTATGCCCTTTGGGATCTTCTAGGGACATTCCCAGTGCCCTGAGTTTTACACCTGTTGACAATGCTCCCCAGGGTCTGGTTAACACATCTGTCCAGCCTATAATTTGGAAGGCATAATTAGTTTATTTACAAAAATCCAAGAACATGGCTCAGTGGATAGAAAGTTGGCCTGTGGACTGAAGGGTCTCAGGTTCTGTTCTGGTCAAAGGCATGTACATTGCTTGCAGTCTCCTCCCTGGCCCAGGTCATGGCCGGGTCACATGCAGGAGGCAACCAGTTGATGTGTTTGTCTCACATTGATCTTTCTCTCTGTCTTTCCCTCTCTCTTCCACTCTCTCTAAAAATCAATGGAAAATATCACTGGGTGAGAATTAAAAGAAAAGGAAAAAGCCAAGAGCACGTTTGGCATTCTGCAAAATACAGATGAAAAACTCAGTGTTCCCTCCCCAGCAAGTGGGGTGTGACAGCCCAGATATGCTGGTTGTCATTGCCATGAACTTGATCTGGTCTATGAATCTGCGATGACAGTGTTGAAGCCACACCCATGCCAATACTTGGGAAAGACTTTGGAGTCAACTAATTTCTGAGAAAACTTCCCAGGATTTGGACATTGTAAAACGGGGAGACAGGTGGTTGCCATAGCAATTTACGATCTAACTAGAACATTATGGGGTGGTTTTTCCCCATGTTTTACAAGAAGAAATTTAAGTGTTCTTAGTGAAAATTCCTGGGTCTTGGATTTAATTTAGGCAAGACCTCAAGTTCAGGACTAGATAGAGAAGATGAACTACAAGAATGGGAATAGTACAAGAATTTTAGAATGAGAAGTTACCCATTTGAAACAGGAATTGAGATCAATTCCAAATATAAATAGTCTTCCTTTAAAAATTAGGCAGGTATATTGGAATGTTATCTTGAGCATCCTCTGACTTTGAGGATTCAGAAATCGAAACAAGAATGCTGGGGGCAGGAAGAAAAAGGAGGAGAAGGAAGAGGACAATTTTACCACACACTGAAGTTTACTTGCTGGGAGCAAGCGCTATCCTAAGAAAAACGAAACTTCTGAAGTCAAAGGACTGGGTGTGAACAGGTGTTCCAGAAATCCCACCAAACTTGTTCTGTATGTAAAGGGCGATTCTTGTAAATTCTGGGATTTCTCTTCTCTGAATTCATTACCACCTGTTTCAGAAACAATATTTAGCCCAAGGGCTTGTGATGTGCAGACTTTTCAGTTGAAAACTATTTGTGCTTCTTCCATGTAACTTGTGTTGAGACATCTACATTCAGCTTCTAGCAATCAATGTCTGTTATATCATCCTTAGACTCTCCAATGTGCTTTTCTTAAAGGGAGAGCACATGGTCATTAAGACTGCAGGTTACAGGGCAGGGGAGAGGGTGGGGGGGATGCAAGCTGAAGCATAGGAATCTATATATATATATATAAAAGCCTAATATGCTAATTGTCGGGAGTTCAATCACTCAATATCTTGTGTGCTGACCACCAAGGGGCAGCGAGGAACGAAGGAAGGCCCCGGCTGACAGATGGAAGGCCCTGATGGGCCCTGATCGGCCCTGATTGCTGGTTAGGTCTAGGGACCCTACTAGTGCACGAATTTTGTGCATGGGCCTCTAGTCAGTTGATAAAGACTTGAGAACTTGTTTTTTTACACCAGCTCAGACAAAGGAACTTTTACTAAGTGTACTGGTTAATAATAGTGGATTTTGTAATCAAAGAAAACACGATAATTTCAAGAGAAACATCAAAAGTGCTTTATTCAAAGTAATGTCCATCGCTAGCTACACATTTCCCCACCTTTCAGGTAATTTGTGGATACCGTCCCAATAGAACTTTTCTTGTTTTGAGTCAAACCATTCAGAGACCCAATTTTCCACCTCTTCGTATGTTTTGAAGTGCTGCTCAGAAAGTGTGTGTGCCATCAATTGGAACAAGTGGTAATCTGAAGGAGCAAGGTCTGGTGAATACAGCGGGTGGGTTAATACTTCCCAGGCAAGATCTTTTAATGTGTCTTTAACTGGTTTTGAAGTGTGTGATGGTGCATAATTATGAAGCCAAATTACTTTGCTGTGTCTTCTGGAACATTCTGGTTGTTTCACGATCAAAGCGTGGTTCAAATTGATTATTTGTTGTCGGTAGCAATGAGTATTTTACGGTTTCACCTGATTTTAGAAGCTCATAATACACCACACCTTCCTGATCCCACCAAACGCAGAGCATTGTCTTCTTTCTGAAGCGATTTAGCCTTGCAGTCGATGTTGATGGTTAACCTGGATCAACCCATGATTTTGTGCATTTGGGATTCTCAAAATAAATCCACTTTTCATCACCAGTCACAATTCTATGCAAAAAAGACTTTCTTTCGTGCCATTGAAACAACATTTTATTGATGACTTTCGGTTTTCCATTTGTCTTTCATTCAATTGATATGGCACCCATTTTCCTTCCTTTAAAATCATTCCCATTGCTTGTAAATGATTGGAAATTGTTTGCTGAGCAATGTTTAATCTTTCTGCAAGTTGTTTTTTTAGTTTGACATGCATCTTCATCCGATAATGCTTGTAATTGTTGGTCTTAAAACTTTTTTGGTTGACCTGGACATCTTTGTCTTTCACATTGAAATCATCACTTTTAAAGCATTTAAGCCAGCTTTCATAAGTATCTTGAGGTAGAGCATGTTCACCATAGCTTCCTGAAGTATTCAGCAGCACTTTTCTTCAAAATAAAGTAATGAATTATAAGTTCCCTTAAATGCTCTTTTTTTTTGGCACGAAATTTGACATTTTTAAGTGTAAAAATATCTATGATGTTAACACCTTCAGCAAATTTGACATATGAAGTTTTGAAGCTTGTTGTCAATACAACAAAATAGCATACATATCAAATTGCCTATATATAAACATATGTGTAAAACTCCATCTATTGAAAAAAATCTGCATTATTAACCGGTACACCTAGTAGATTCTCCTTCCAAAAATTCCAAGAAGGATAACTCCCAAAATCATCTTGTTACACAAGAGTTTATAATTGAAACCTTCATGTCTTAATATTTTTCTTTTACTTTTGTCTTGAAAGTAAAACAATCTGTTCTGTTACGGTTATTAGTGGGATCCCCAGGCCTGGTGTGGGTCATTCCCCTCCCCAATGCCAAGTTCTCTTCCTCCTACGTTATAACAAGCCCTTCCATGTCATAATGTGATATTTCACAAGGGAAAACTTTACAGACTGTATGAAACAGGTGAGAACATAGGACATGATGTTGCATGAAATCACCTACTTAAATTGTGAGATGGAAGTTATTATAAACATAAATTTTTCTTCAAGACAGAATACTCTATAATGAAAAGTAGTGATAGGTAAGCCTACAGGTTTTTCTATATGAATTTCTGCTGATAACCCTCAAATGGAGTAAAGGAGTCTGTGAGCTGTTTTAGTAAAAAACAAAACACAAAAATCTCCCCAAAAACCTAAAGAATATTGCATGCTTGCCTGAAATAAGATTGAATTAACTTAATATACATACAAAAACTGTGCAGACCTGGTTATTGCACTGTGATTTAAAGTTCTTATGATTGTCACCTGGGTCTGTAATGTATAAAATGCTGGAAAACAAGTTAAATTTTTGCTTAACAATTTTTCAGAAGATTAAAACTTTTTAAACACTGGGTTCATAGAAGAAAACATAATTAAAAGGGAAAATGTGAGTTCCTGTACTCTAATAGATAATGTATCATTAAGATTTTTGGTTGTATGGTGCTTTAGCATTTACAGTTCTTTGATTCTTATATCAAAATATAAACACAAATATCAGATTAGATTCTCTAATGAAATAATTAATCTGGTTATCTAGTGACTTTTGGGAAGACAAGTCAACCAACTAACCATGCAAACCAGCATGATTGCATAGTATGCAAATTTGTAGTAGCACTATATAAAATATTAATAACTTTATGCCCAGAAAGTAAATTAATATGAATTCCAAAAAAGTAAGAAACCTTACTGAATAATTTTCAAAGCTGGGGGCTGAGTATATATAAACCATGTGATTCCATTGCCACCTGGTAGCACCACTTGTGCTTGGCTACAGAACTATTTACCCTTCTTTGTCATGCTCATGTTTTTCACCTCCTTGGGAACCTCTGTGTATGATTCTGATGACTATTATACTGTTATTTTTAAATGCACCATTATTATAATTTAAAATTTATTTTCTAGGACACGCCTGGCACATAGTTGTTGCTCAATAAATACTGGTCAATGGATGAATAAATTAAATTGAGTGGTTTTTTTCCCCTTTTCATCCTATATGAATAGCATCTGAGCATTTATCTTGGTGGTATTTAGTACAACTCTTAAAAGTTCAGTATTTAAAAGTACTGAAAAAATAATATTGCTATTTTTAAAAATAAATCTTTATTGTTCAGGTTATTACAGGTGTTCCTCTTTTTCCCCCCCAGAGCTCCCCTCTACCTGATTCTAGACCCCACCCCATGCCCTTACCCCCCCCCCCCACTGTCTTCATCCATAGGTGTAAGATTTTTGTCCAATCTCTTCCCGCACCACTCACACCCCCTTCCCCCCGAGAATTGTCAGTCCACTCCCTTTCTATGCCCCTGATTCTATTCCATTCATCAGTTTATTCTGTTCATCAGATTTTTTTATTCACTTGATATTTAGATTCACTTGTTGATAGGTATGTATTTGTTGTCATTTTGTTGTTCATAATTTTTATCTTTACCTTTTTCTTCTTCTTCCTCTTCTTACAGAAAACCCTTCAGCATTTCATATAATAATGGTTTGGTGATGATGAACTCCTTTAGCTTTTTCTTGTCTGTGAAGCTCTTTATCTGACCTTCAACTCTGAATGATAGCTTTGCTGGGTAGAGTAATCTTGGTTGTAGGTTCTTGCTGTTCATCACTTTGAATATTTCTTGCCACCCCCTTTTGGCCTGTATTGTTTCTGTTGAGAAATCAGCTGACAGTCGTATGGGTACTCCCTTGTTGATAACTAACTGTTTTTCTCTTGCTGCTTTCAAGATTCTCTCTTTGTTTTTTGCCCTTGGCATTTTAATTATGATGTGTCTTGGTGTGGTCCTCTTTGGATTCCTCTTGTTTGGGGTTCTCTGCACTTCCTGGACTTGTAAGTTTATTTCTTTCACCAGGTAGGAAAAGTTTTCTGTAATTATTTCTTCTAATAGGTTTTCAATATTTTGCTCTCTCTCTTCTTCTGGCACCCCAATAATTCAGATGTTGGTATGCTTAAAGTTGTCCCAGAGGCTCCTTACACTATCTTTATATTTTTGGATTCTTTTTTTTGTTGTTTTTCTGGTTGGGTGTTTTTTGTTTCCTCATATTTCAGATCTTTGGTTTGATTCTTGGGGTCCTTTGATCTTCTGTTGAATTTCTGTATATTCTTTATTTCAGACAGTGTATGCTTAATTTCTGACTGGTCATTTTCCATTTTTTTTTTTTTTGGAATTCTCATTAAGATCTTTAAAGGTCTCACTAAGTTCCTCAGAGGTTTTTAGAAGATTCTTGAGTAACCTTATAAATGTGGTTTTGAACTCTATGTCCAGTAGTTTGCTTTCCTCCATTTCTTTCATCCTTGACATTTTTCTTTGTCTCCACATTTTGCTGCTTCTTTGTGTTGATAGAGTGGTTTTCTGTGGTAGGTGACCTATAGGGCCCAGTGTTCAGCCTCCCCTATCACCTGAGGTGGACACTCTTGGTGCACCCCTTTGTGGGCTGAGTGCAAAGTCTTGTTGTAGTTAAGCCTTGATTGCTGTTGGTACACTGGGAGGAATGACCTCCAGGCCATTTGGCTGTGAGGACCCACTGTGTTTATAATGGAAGAACTGCTGTGCTGGAGACACGCTTATGGTGCAGGACTTGTTTCAGTGAGTTTTGGTGCTCACTGAGTCTGCCTCTTGAATGTGTCACTTACGGATGTAAGGAATTGAAATCTGGTGTTGTCTAGGTATATTGGCTTCTGGATCTCCAATGGGGTGCAGGTCAGCTACTGTCTAAGACCACCCAGCAGGGGCTACAGTGTGATCTGCAGACTTCTCCTCTTTGCTTCGAGGTTTTGGAGCTGTCTGACCAGAGCTGCAGTTTGTTAGGTTAAGCTGTGATAGGGCAGGGCATTTATATGCAAAAGCCACTGCGTAAGGCTTGGGTGGGTTTGTAAATTGTGCGGGGCGGGGTCTCAGGGAATCACTAGGCTACGGTGTGGCAAACAGCGATGGCTGCCAGTCAGCCGTCTCGGAGTTTCTGCATCCCAGTGTGCCGTGCCCCAGAGCAATAAACAATGATTCCTGCATACACCTCTGCAAGTGAGCCACCCTCACTTTCCGACCCGATGGCAGACAGTCCAGCTTCTCCCTGTAGGAGTCTGGGTCCCCAGAGTCTTGCCAGAAACTGGAGTTCAGAGTAATGGAGAGCTTGTGTCTCCCTTCTGGTTGAAAAAAACTGCGCGCCCAGCGGCCAGCCTGATTCACCTGCCTCTTGTACCTCAGCTTTTCAGAGCTTGTGCACATCTCAATGCTCTTTTCTCTTTCCTTCTAGTTGTCGAACTTCTACTCAGCCAGCTTTCCCGTGGTTCTGGGTGATAGACATTTTGTCTTTTAGTTGCAGTTTTGGTGTGGTTGTGAGAGGCAGTACGTACAGGTGTATACCTTATGCTGCCATCTTGGTTTTCTCATAATATTGCTATTGAATTCAGATGTAATTAATACTGTTATTAGGTATCTATTGTTTGGCGTGTGTGTGTGTGTGTATGTGTGTGTGTGTGTGTGTGTGTGTGTGTGTGTGTGTGTAAGAGAGAGAGGCGGGGGGGACTGCATTTTAAAAATCTGTCTTAAAGCAAAAAGAAGCTTCTGGGGTTGTAGTTTTTTGCACATTCTCCCATTTACACTTATAAAAACTCAATCTTGACAAGTGTGAGTTTTGATTCTGTGAGGTCTTCAGCCACACATTCTTCCTATAAAATGTGTCTGTCTGGCATATGAAGTTGTTTAGATGAGTCTAGCTCTACCCAGGAGAGGATGTTTGGAACAGATGTTCACTCCTTGCTGAACTTAAGGCAGTCACCCCTCCCTTTCTGTACCTTTGAACTGATGTAGAGTTTTGAGCAAACTGCTGACCTGTACCCCAATTTCATGTTGAGGGCATTTGGGGATCTTTTGTCATCTACTAGTTTCTTAATATGCTTACCTAAGATATAGCCATGTTAGCAGAGTAGAACTGGAAACTTTACAGCTTCTAAAACTCAAGATGGTTTTTAAATGTTTCACTTTTTAAAGGTAAAGTTTTTTTTTTTTTTAAGCTCCCCAAGGATGCTGAAACTATAGCTGATATTATTTAAAACTAAGCATTGAAACTTGGGTAGGAGTTATTTGGAAGACAAAGATCATTACTAAAGACAGCAAGCAGACCATGGGTCTCTCTTTATAGTCTAAATGGAAATTCACACTGGTTGTAGTCTTCAGTAGCTGTCTGTATGTCCCAGATGGGGGGATTTGGGTATAACCCATTTGCCATTTTCTACTCTATTTTCTGTTCATCCTTTTTGGTTGAGGTATATAGGGCTCAAGGTCAGACTTGCAGACTTTCAAGATGACATACCCAGTAGTGGGTATTTGAATGGACATAGTATGAGGTCATTTAATCAACATTTTTAGTGGCATTTGGGAATGTCTTCATGAATATTGGCATAAATTAACAAAATGATTGGTCCTAATTATACCAAACTTTAGGCTACTCATCTATGGGGACAACTCTGTTCATTATTTATAACTAGAGGCCTGGTGCATGAAATTCGTGCACTTGGCGGAGGGTGTCCCTTAGCCTGGCCTGTGCCCTCTTACAGTCTGGGAGCCCTGGGGGGATGTCTGACTGATGGCTCAGTGGGCCAAGCTGTCAGTTGGACATCCTTAGCATTGCCAGAGGCAATAGAGGCTCCCACCACTGCCGCTGTGCTCACCAGCTGTGAGCCTGGCTTCTGGCTGAGTGGCTTTCCCGCTGTGGGAGCACACTGACCACCAGGGGACAGCTCCTGCATTGAGTGTCTGCCCCCTGGTGGTCAGTGCACATCATAGTGACCCGTCATTCCACCATTTGGTCATTTGCATACTAGCCTTTTATTATATAGGATTATATAGGATTCACTGTAGATGAGGCCCCCTAGAACCATAAGAAATGCAAAAAATTCACTGTTAACTCATCCTTGAATTGCCCCCCACTTAAAATCAAATTGCCCTCCCCCCCCCCCCGTGGGGTGTGTGCTGCACCTTGGGAACCACTAGGCTTGACACTTTTCCTCTCTGAGCTTCATTTCTGAATACATACGCATATACCATGGGAATTATAATCTCTTCTCTGCCTACCTCACTGGGTTGTCATGAGAAGGTTCTGAGCTAATAAATCTAGAAATGTTTCATGAAGTAAGTGATGTCGAAAAGGGACTTATTTTTAAGCCCACGGGTACCCTTGCAGGTAGCAGGTGCTGATTAGGGGAGGAGGGCATGATTATTTCCTGAGACTGTAGCTATCGAAGCTTTGCAGAGGGTTCCGCAGGCCTCAGAGGGGCAGGCTCTGGCCAGCAGCCCTGTAGCGGTGGTCATCCCTGGAGGTGCTGGTGGAGGGGGGGCTGGTAGGGGGGCACTAGGTTGGTGGCAAGGCCGAAGGGGGAGTAATTGTCAAACCTCCCCGCTTTGTGCCATTCTTTAAGTTGTATGTGGCCATTTCACAGCTGTATATGCTCAGGGCAGGGCTCCAATCTCCTGGAGTGGGGTGGGGGCCGGGCCAGGGTGGGGCCAGATGGGCTGGGAGGGCGGGTTTAGCCACGCCCCTGGAGAGGTTAAGTGCGCTTTCGCTGCGGAGAAGGTATGCTGTTGTTGGGGTGTGGGGATAGTTTTGACTCTGGGGGGGCCCTCAGGCCTGCCTCTACCCTGGTCTGGAGTTGTAGGGAGGAGAGGTGTGCCGGGCTCCAGCAGAGGGGGCCCGGCAGCAGTGGGCATGGGCCCGGGTGCCTCAGGGGCACTGACGGGTCATTGCTGGCGTGCTAGAATTGTGGTGCCCCTGGCAGGGGTGGCGGGGGTGGCAGGGGGAAGAGATCGGGAGTTGGAGGTGCGGGTTGTGGCTACCCCCAAGGCTGAGTCTTCTCCCCATCTGTTCAGCCTCCCCATGCCCCTGGGGTGTGGGGGCTGGGGTAGGGGTCCGTGCATGGGGATTGGAAGAGCTCCCCATGGCTGCTTCCTCTTCCTTCTTTGCAGTCTGGGCTCCTGTCAGGCGCTCTCCTCAGATCCCTGGGAACTTGGCTCCAGCTACCCTGCCCCTCCGTGGCTCCCTGCAGCCCCCACCCCATTCGGCTCTCCCTGGCTGCCCATTTGTCAGGAAGCTGCCAGGCACCCAGCTGTGGGAAGAGCGTTCCTGGAGCAGGGGGTGGGTGTGGGGAGCAGCTCCGGTAAAGTTTAGCAAACCCCAGGTTGGCATTGGGATTTGGCTGTGGGGCTGTAGGGGATCTGCCTGGGCGGGATGAAATAGTTCTAGACCCAGAGTCCCACCCCGTGGCCCCGCCCACCCTGTGAACAGTTGTGATGTGATGGTGTCCTGGATAATTTGCATATTCCTCTATTATATATATAGATGAAATTCATTCTGTTAGGCTGATCTGTCTTAAAATGAAGATGATTTGTCTTTACAATGTGATACTTCTTGCAAATGATTCCAAGTACTTCATTTAGAAGTTTTAATATTTACTATGTAAACTATGAAGCTTAAAAAAGTGTCCTGTAAAATGAGAGACTATCCATAACTCAGATTTTTCTTCATTCAACTATCTTCACTTCAAAAGCCTAAGTAATATGTACCTGCAATTCGATTTAGGAAACTATATATGTGTATTTATTTAAATAGAACTTAAATTATAATAGCAAACATTCTTTAGTATCAGCCACATTAAAATTTTTGCAGCAGAAAAAAGTGGCCAATTTTAATAATCCTTGATTCAAACCATTAGTTATACACTTTCTGTGCCTGGCCATTTAGACTTTGTTTCATGCTGACTTTGTTGGCATCAGTGTGTTTGGAGGATACACAATTTTGCAGAGCTTAACCCTTCGAGATAAAAATCCTTTTCCTCCTCCCCTGCCTGGTTAAATGGGAAAATCTGCCAGGACTGATGAGCAGCCCATCAGCTATACATGGTGAGCCACAAAAAGACTATAGAAAAGACTATAAACATCTACAGTGTTAGTTACAGGGACATTATCCATAAAGTATGTAATCCTATCCAAACCTTCCTACGACAGTTTCACAGTGAGCCAGAATTTTTAGGGTATTTTCTATTTTCAACCCGTGATCCCGTGTAATACATAGTCTTGCCATTTCTTATCACTGCCAACCATGCATTTCTCATTTAAAAAAAATGTTTGTTCCAGATTTCAATACTGTGCATCCTTTTTGCCTTAGACCAAATGCCTATCACACATTCTCATCATTTTAATTAAACTTGGGCCAATCCAGGGCACATGTTTGATTTTGACTCAAAAGGTGCATGCAAATCACAAATTCTATGCAATTCAGAATGGAAATACTTCCTGTGGCCTTCTTTAAGCATGCGGAATGAAACAGTCTGCCAGATTTGTGATTGCACATCGTTAGAGCAGAGACCTGCTGATTCAAAACATAGAAAAATAAATCCAGATTCACCTAATAAGTAAGCATCATGCATCTGTGGTTTTAAGATCATCAGTCTAAAGAAACAAAAGGCTGGGCCTGGAAGAAGGCAGTCCTCAATGCTAGCAGAGCATCAAGTGAACAAAGAGCTCGCTGGCCATATACACATGTGAAAACACTGGGCCCTAGGACATCATACATGGGATTGACAATTTGAAGTTCTTGGGGTCCTCAGACTCTTCAAGTACTTTCTTTCTGAATGTCCTTGAGCAAGGAAATTATTCCTTTTCCTGGCCTATAAAATGAAGGAAACACTGAACAACCATGCCTGTTACACATTTTTTTTTGTTGTTGCACAGTTTCTATGATCAATTAGAGCCTTCAAAGAGGCAGTTCTGTAATTGCTAAATTCATTTTCATGAATCAAGATTTTATGTGAACATTGATAACTGGAAACTCAACAAAGAGAAATTTATCCATAAACAATGTCATCAAAATAGGCTCCTTAAAATCCCTTTTTGGAGAGTTTGTTGCCGTCGTGAGTTGTAGTTGTATTACAACAATAGTCTTTGTGTGTGTGTGTGTGTGTGTGTGTGTGTGTGTGTGTGTAAAAATTTCTGCACAAATGAGTTTGGGATGTGTTCATCTGCTAGGAATATCCTACAGTTTAAAATCCTTTCAAACAATGTGAATGAGCTTTTTAGATTTCATTATTATACCTGGGAGAAAGGGCATGGAAGATTTGGGGGACCTAAATTTGTGGCACAGGATACTTATACATGTTAGTGATAAACCAGGGCAGTGCTATAGTGTTTGGTGGAATAAACCATTAGAGAGAAGGTTGAGCAATAATGAGAACACTTGCACCTGAGTTTACCTGAGCCTCCCTTTGACTCTATCACCCTCCCCACAGTGCATTTTTTAATAAATTTCTGTATGCCCTGAACGAAAGGCCCAATATTACCATTTTTATATAAATACTGTTATTTACCAACTTGTAATGAACTGGCTCAACCTTCTACCCAGTGCAGCAGACAATTCAATACTATATTTTACATGCTTTGTCTCATGATGTATATATTATTATTATTTCTGCTTTACAGATGAGAAAGCTGAGGCTTAGAGAATTTAAGTGACTTATTCAAGGCCACACAATAAGAAGCAAAATTAGAATTTGAACTTGAGTCTTCTTTACTCCAGAACCTGACTTTTAATCACTCTGATAAACACCTTTCTATTCAAGGAGCTCATTCCATTATTAGACAACTCTAATGAACATATTAAATGGAAATCTGCCTTTCTTGCCTGTTTTGTACTTTAGAGTAACAGAGAACTAACCTACCAGACCACTCCCATGTTTTCAGTGCTTTAACAACACATTTTGGGCCTTTGCTATGTCCTAAACATACTTCAAATTAAGTTCCTAAAAATTGCTGCTACTTACTATGTTATTAAAATAGTGTTTTTGAGGATGACTAATACATAATAAACTGTACATGTTTCAAGTATATAATTCAATAGGTTTGTATTTGAAGTCAACACCATAATCAAGATAATGAGAATATCTATCACCCCCAAAAGTTTCCTTGTATACTTTCTAATCCTTCTCTTCAATGTGAATTATTTTGAGATTTATCTGCATTGTAGAGTGGATCAATAGTTCATTCCTTTTTACTGCCGAGTAGTAGTTCATGGTATGGATATAACATGAATCTTTATTTATGGACACTTGGGTTGTTTCCAGTATTTGCCTGTTATGAATATTAATGTTAGTCTTGGGCTGGACATATGCTTTCATGTCACTTTGATTTAGTGGAATTGTTAGATTATATGGTAGGTGTATGTTTAACTTTAGAAAATAATGCCTATCTGTTTTCCAAAGCACTGTTAACCATTTTGCATTCTCACTAGCTGTGTATCAGTATTCTAATTGCTCCATATCCTTGCCAACTATATTTCAAATAGTTTTTTTTAGTTTCCAATAAGTATGTAGTTATGTCATATTGTGATTTTCCTTTCATTTTTCTGAGACTAATTATACTGAACATTTTTAGTGCTTATTTGCCATTATATATCTTTTTTGATAAAGTATCTGTTCAAATCTTTTGTCCTTAAAAAGTAGGTTTTCTTAACCTACTTTAAGAATTTCTTATATATTTTAGATACAGATATATGTACCACAAACCAGGCTGTGGTTTGTCTTTTCATTCTCTTAATAGTATCTTTTAAAAGGCAGAAGTTTTGAATGTTGATTAAGCCAGATTAGTTTTTCTTTTATGGATCATGATTTTGGTGTCTTATCTTAGAAATCTTTGTCTAATCCAATATCACAAAGGTTTTTACCCCATTTTTTACCTAGAAGTTTTATATTTTTAGGTTTCATATTTAGCTCAATGACTCATTTTAATTTGTGTATGTAATTATTGGTTGAAGTTTTGTGGGTTTTTTTTTTTTTTGCACATGAGTATTCAATGGTTCCAACGCCATTTGTTGAAAAGATTATCCTTTCTCCATTGAATTGCCTTTTCACTTTCATTAAAAATTGACCATGTACTCATGACTCTATTTGTGTATTCTCTATTCTCTCTGGTTGATCCAGTTATCTATTTTTACATGACACCACATTGTCTTGATTATAGTCACTTTATAATAAATCTTGAAATTCCATAGTGTTGGTTCTCTAAACTTGTTACCTTTTTTCAAAGTTGTTTGACCTATTCTCTATCCTCTATATTTTCAAATGATTTTTACAATCATTTGGTCAGTTTCTGCCAAAAAAAAGCCTCCTAGATTATGACTGGGATTGCACCAAATCTAGAGATTAATTTGAAGATATTTGACATTTCAACAATTTGAGTTTTCTAAACTCATGAATATAAATATTTCTTCTTTTTAAATAATCTTATTTAATTTCTTTCAGTAATATTCTGTACTTTTCAGTGTAAAAGTCATTCACATTTTTGTAAAGATTTATCCATACTTGTTTTATATTTTGACTTTATTTTAGATAGTATTTACTTATAATGTCCATTTCCTATTGTTCCTGGTATATAGAAATACAGTGGATTTTGTATGAATTTCTGTCACATGATCTTTTAAATTTTTTTTTTTATTGATTTCAGAGAGGAAAGGAGAGGGAAAGAAAGAGAAACATTAGTCATGAGAGAGAATTATCGATAGGCTGCCTCCTGCACTCCCTCTCCACTGGGGATTAAGCCCACAACCCAGGCATGTGTTCTGAACCGGAATCGAACCTGGGACCTTTCAGTCTGCAGGCCGATGCTCTATCCACTGAGCAAAATTAGCTAGGGCTCTATCACACAGTCTTGCTAAACTCACTTATTAGTTTCATATTCTCTTGAATTTTCTACATAGATTATCATGTGGTCAGGGAATAAGAATAATTTTACTTCTCCCTTCTATCTGGATTCCTTTTATTTCATTTCCTTGCCTTATTCCACTGACTGGAATATCCAGTACAATGTTGAAGAGAATTTTGAGAGAAGACATCCTTATCTTGTTTCTGATGTTTGCATCTCTCTTTCTTGCTTTGTGTTCTGCAGGAACAAAAGCTAAATCTTCTGTTTTTGTAGTCATTAGCACAATATCTAGGAAATAGCAGATATCTAGAAAAGGTAAAAAAAATTAATGAAAGAAGTGTAGGACCCACTCCATTCCATGTCAACAGCTTAATGTAAGATTGATAGACATTCGAGTACAAAGTTTTACCCTAAAATGAAATTGTTTTTATAGAATAATAGGGTGCAGAGAAAGAATGCCTTGTTCTCTGCTTGTGGCAGGGAGGAAAAAATGATAAGGGACTCTTGAAAGATTTTCTGGAGAAGGTGATGCTGAGCTGGATCTGGAGTGATTAATAGAAGAAGGGAGAAGAGCATTTTAAATATAAGAAAATATACAAACAGATAACTTGTAGTATACTTAGGTAAATAGAATGAATTCAGTATAAAAAACATATAAAATTTTCAAAATTTGGCTTTCTTATTTCCTCCCTCCTCTATTATTTTTGTCTCCAGATTTAGTTTCCAGTTTCCTCAACTCTGCTTCCCATGAAATAATTCTTGAATCTCATCACTCTGGTTTCGCACTCTGGAGCCTTTCTGGTTTACCTGCACCCCCTTTCTCAGAATATAGCCCCCAGAAAAAAACTAAGCTCCAGGTGTGACTAACCAATCAAAGTGCAGGATAATTGCTCTCTTGGTCTGGACATTGTGATTACAGCATCCAAATGCACATGGCACACTCACTTACACCTGCCTTCTCCAAATATAATTCTCATGCTTTAAGGAAACTACTAGTAAATGCGGCAGTAACCTCTATGCCACTTTCATCGCATTTGATTCAGAACCCAAGGAATCTTGTTTGTCTCCTCAGTATCTCATTCTGCAATCTAGCCTAAGTATATCTCTCTTCTCTGACTTATAAGGCACTATTTTGTATTCTTGGAATAAGGCAGACATTTTACTTCAGTGAGAATTTCCAGGAGATATTTGGATGAAGAGGCAGTCCTAGAGGCCATGGGGATTATACTGATGTTCTTAGGGAACTTTGGTCAAGCCTAGTGGAGCATCATAGTTTTGTTTCATATAATGAGAAACTGATATTTAATTCTTCTGGTATAAACTAATTACAAGAGATCAGCATCTAACATTTGTCTTAATAATATGTAGTGTTTGAAAGACTGAATATCTACTCTGCAAATTGTTCTTGGCAAAACATGCTTTCAAATTCTTCTCAAAGCTCAGCAGGGTGGATGGTAAGGTCCTATATCAACAAGCTTCATTCTTATTTACTATTTCTTATTTACTTTTATTTCTCTATGAAACTTGCAACACAGTATGTTGTCCTTTAAATAAACTCCCACACACTTTCCCACACACACTCAAACACACGTGTGCATATACATGTGCACACACATGCACTACACACACAGAAAATGGCCCATTTATCCATCAGACTGTAAGTAGTAAGCTAATGTCTTTTAAAAGAGGATGTGTCCCTTTGTCTGTTTTTTAGCAGACACCAGGATAGATTTTGTGGAGGCATGAATTCCTTGTAAGGACATCTCAGTGAAGCTTCTTTGTTTTGTTTGAAGTAAATTCCCAAACATTAGACATATATTCATTAACATGAAGTTATGAAAACACATTTCAGAGTCCACTGAAATGGGAAAAAATATGGAGAAGGTTCAGTAGCTGATGAGTTGTGTGATCATATGACCTCTATAGTTCCTTTCAATGCTTAATTTACATACCCTGGCCTGGTGGGATTTAGCAAGGAAGCAGGAGGACTGCCCTTACTGACTTTAAATTCAGAATCAGATAGGGAGACCCTATTAGGAGAAGCCAATTTTGACTCTGATTAGTTGCATTGCTTTCTTGTCCTGTGATGCCATGGTTTTCCTTACCAGCACATTTAATATAAATCTGTTTGTAGTATGTGTCTTTGTTTCTCACCGGCATTTGGTAAACCTTTTAGTAGTCATATCACTCTATAGAGTAATGAACTGCCCATTCAGCCTCAAATGTACTCTTACCATTCTTCTCTGATCCTAACAATTGAATTAACTGAACCAATGAAACTGAATTGAAGTCACTGTCCCTTAGTCTTGAGCTAGCCTCCAGTTTCATCCTCTTTCTGAAAGTTTTGTGGGCCATGTTCAATGAAAGCTTTTGCGGTCTATTGTTAACCCATGGCTTAGACCTTGTGTTTCTTTTAGAATAGTGACTCATCTCTTTTGGGGAGCAAGCAAGAGGAAGGACACCTGAGGTGTAGGAAAGTTATTAAGGGGAAAGAATGAGAAAGAGATGCAAGATACAAGCTTTTTTCTGACCAATTTCAGGCATCTGCTACCTTATCCCATGGCAGACACCAAGATGATTGCTACCTAATGACAGTCAATTCATCGACATGTGGGCATCTCAGGAATAGATGTCCCTTATGTACCTGGATACTTATGGATCAAAGTTGAGGAAAGGATGTTTATTAGCTATAATCTAGCTGATATTAGGTTATGGAAATCCATTGCATTTTGCACACCTGTTCTATATTGTTGCTTTGTTTCAGCAAGGCCTTTACCCTGCTTTTTAAAGCTCCAGAAATACCTGGATATAACTATTGTCTTTCAGGTCTACTCAAAAGTTTTTTATGTTCTCTGGACACATATTCTCTCTAGCCAGCCTTGTCTAAGAAGGCTATGTTGCACCCTGCTACACTATGGATTTTCCCCTTATTCCAATGGAACAAGAGTGGGTTAATTTAAGAAGGAACTAAAGTCTCTTTCCTCCTGAGTTCTCTACTGAGTTGCTATAGAGTCTCTGTTGAATACTCACAGGATACCTTGCTCCTTATTATTCCCCATTCTGATGTCAGTTTACAAGAAATGGAGGAATGTTTGAGTCTGGGAATGAAATTTCCAACTTTCTAGCAAAGAAGAGGCTTAAATTCACCAGAGCAGTGATATAAACAAATGACAAGTGGTGACTTTTGTGAACCTCAACCAACCACAGCTGCATTAAACCAATGACCCAAGAAGTCTGGTATTTTGTTATTATATAGGATACAGCCCAATATCAACACTCTGAAGGAAAAACATGTGTGAGAGAAGCAACCCAGTTTCTGCCAAACATTGGGATAAAGGCTAAACAAGCAGCTGGTGATTTAAGACAGAGATACAGAAAACACAAGGTCAGTGATTCCTGACCATATCTCCCTTTGAAACAGGAAGAAAATTCCTCATCACCCAGAAAATCCACCATCCCCTCCATTACATTAGAGAGAGATGTATTTCACAATCAACTGAGAGTTAAGAGCTCCTTATTGGAGGCACAGAGTTTAGTTTTTGGGCCATCTTTTTCATAGTTTGTTTCAGTTTAATTTAACTCAGTTCAATTAAAAAACATTTATCGAGGGACTAGACTATGTATTATGAAGGATGTGAAGATGATTAAGTTTCTGCTCTCAAAGAACATATATCCTGGGGAAGCAAGAAATAGACACATCTAATTATGAAAGGAGGGCTGTGGTAAGGGCCCTTTGACTGAGACAGAATGCTATAAATCCAAAGGAGAAAAAGACAGCAGCTCAGTGGAGTTGGAGACAGTTGAGTTGGCCCTGGAACACTGAATAGAATTTCATTCAGTGGAACTGGGGAGGTTGTAGGGGAAGGGAGAGAAAGCATGCTTGAGGATGAGTTAATGGTCTGATAAGAGGCACTGGGGTGTGAAATTTCATTGTGTGTTTAAGAAATTGTGACTCATCTGGTATGGCTTGTATGAGGCTTCCTGAGAGATGGACTACAAACATAGGTAGGGCTGGATTGTGAGGAGACTTGAGTGGCATGAATTTGACTTTCAGATTGATTGAGAAATTCATTCATTCAATGAGCATTTATTAAGCACCTACCATGTTAAGATTGGATTAGGGTTGCAATAGTGGTGAATGAGAGACAAAACTGTGTTCTCCCATGGGGCTTCATTCTAGTGCAGAGCCAGTCTATTAAAAGGTAGGCAAACAAAAAAGATTATTTTAAGGAGAGATTATTGCTAAGCAGGAAATAAAGCAGGGTGGTTGGAGACAGAATGGGGTGGTCAAGGGTGACCACTCCAAGGACATAGTATTTGTGCTGAGACTTGACTGATGAGAATACATCAGTCATACAAAGATAAGGAAGGAAAGAGAGTTCCCTGTAGAGAAACAGAAAACAACAAAATCTAAGAGAGGAATGTTTGAAGAACAAAAGGTCAGGGAGTCTAGATAACAGAAAGTGAGGAGACAGTGGTATGAGATGTAGTTATAGAAGGGGCAGAGCATGTTCATGTAGGGTCTTGAAAGCCATGATATAACTTGGGCTCTATTCTGAGTGTAAGGGGAAGCCAGTGAGGGGTTAAGACAGGGGAGTATCATATGCTGGCTTACCCTTTGCTCTGCAGTAAACTAATTATAGTGAATCAAGAATAGAAATAGAAGATACCTAGGAATAAACTTAACCAAGGAGGTAAAAGACCTATAAGCGGAAAACTACAGGACACTGAAAAAAGAGATAGAGGAAGACGTAAACAGATGGAAGAATATACCATGTTCATGGGTTGGGAGAATCAACATCATTAAAATGTCAATACTACCCAAAGCAATCTATAGATTCAATGCACTCCCCATTAAAATACCAATGGCATATTTCACAGACCTAGAAAGAACTCTTCAAAAATTCATCTGGAATAAAAAAGACCCCGAATAGCCACAGCAATCCTGAGAAAGAAGAATAAAGTAGGAGGGCTCTCAATACCAGATTTCAAGCTGTATTACAAAGCCACTGTTCTCAAAACAGCCTAGTACTGGCACAAGAACAGACATATAGATCAATGGAACAGAATAGAGAATCCAGATATCAACCCAAACCACTATGCTCAATTAATATTTGACAAAGGAGGCACGAACATTCAATGGAGTCAAGACAGTCTCTTCAATAAATTGTGTTGGGAAAATTGGACAGATGCGAGAATCCAAGATGGCGGCGTAGGTAAACACCTAAACTGCTGCCTCCCACAACAATTTCAAAAATTCAACTAAAAGACAAAACATCTATCACCCAGAACCACGGGAAAGCTGGCTGAGTGGAAGTTCTACAACTAGAAGGAAAGAGAAAAGAGCATCGAGACGTGCACAAGCGCTGAAAAGCTGAGGTACGGAGGCGCATGATCCGGGCTGGCGGCGGGCGTTGCTTTTTTCAACCCAAAGGGAGACAAGCCCCTGACTACTCTGAAATCCAGTTTCTGGGGAGACACGGGGGACCCAAACTCCTACGGGGAAAAGCTGGACTGTCTGCCAGTGAGGGTGGCTTACTTGCAGAGCTGCACGCAGGAATAATTGTTTACGGCATTGGGGCACGGGACTCCGGGACGCCCTTGGGGACACAAAGCCGGCTAACTAGCAGCCATTGCTGTTTGCCACGCCCTAGCCTAGTGACACCCTGAGACCCCGCCCTGCACAACCTACAAACTCACCCAAGCTCCAAGGAGCAGCCTTAGCAGAAGAAAGCCCCACCCTATCGCAGCTTAACCTAGCAAACTTGCAGCCTGGGTCAGACAGCTCCAAAACCTCCAAACCCCAAGCAAAGAGGAGAAAACTGTAGCTCTCACTGTAGCTCCTGCTGGATGGCCTCAGACAGTAGCTGACCTGTACCCCATTGGAGATCCAGAAGCCAGTGTACCTAGTGGTCAGAGTGAGACACCAGATTTCAACTCCTCACATCCATAAGTGACACATTCAAAGGCAGACTCAGTGAGCACCAAAGCCCCACTGAAACAAGTCCTGCCCCATAAGTGTGTCTTCAGCGCAGCAGTTCTTCCATTATAGACACAGTGAGTGCTCACAGCTAATTGGCCTGGAGGTTAATTCCTCCCAGTATACCAACAGCAATTAAGGCTTTAACTGCACCAAGTCTTTGCACTCAGCCCACAAAGGGGTGTACCAAGAGTGTCCACATCAGGTGATTGGGGAGGCTGAGCTACTGCCCCCTATAGGTCACCTACCACACAAAGCTACTCCATCAACACAGGGAAGCAGCCAAAATGAGGAGACAAAGAAACATGGCACGAATGAAAGAAACGGAGGAAAGCAAACTACTGGATGACATAGAGTTCAGAACCACATTTATAAGGTTGCTCAAGAATCTTCTTAAAACCGCTGAGCAACTTGATGAGACCTTCGAGGAGCTTAATGAGAATGCCAAAAAAATGGAAAAGGATCAGTCAGAAATGAAGCATACACTGTCTGAAATAAAGAATATACAGAAACTCAACTGTAGATCAACATACCCCAAGAATCAAACCAAAGATCTGAAATATGTGGAAACAAAAAACATCCAACCAGAAAAACAAAAAGAAAAAAGAATCCAAAAATATGAAGATAGTGTAAGGAGCCTCTGGGACAACTTTAAGCGAACCAACATCCGAATTTTTGGGGTGCCAGAAGAAGGGAGAGAGCAAAATATTGAAAACCTATTAGAAGAAATAATGACAGAAAACTTTCCCTGCCTGGTGAAAGAAATAGATGTACAAGTCCAGGAAGCGCACAGAACCCCATACAAGAGGAATCCAAAGAGGACCACACCAAGACACATCATAATTAAAATGCCAAGGGCAAAAGACAAAGAGAGAATATTAAAAGCAGCAAGAGAAAAACAGTTAATTACCTACAAGGGAGTACCCATATGACTGTCAGCTGATTTCTCAACAGAAACTATGCAGGCCAGAAGGGAGTGGCAAGAAATATTCAAAGTGATGAACAGCAAGAACCTACAGCCAAGATTACTCTACCCAGCAAAGCTATCATTCAGAGTTGAAGGTCAGATAAAGAGCTTCACAGACAAGAAAAAGCTAAAGGAGTTCATCACTACCAAACCAGGATTACATGAAATGCTGAAGGGTATTCTTTAAGGAGAGGAAGAAGAAGAAAAAGGTAAAGATAAAAATTATGAACAACAAAATGACATCAAATACATACCTACCAACAAGTGAATCTAAAAATCAAGTGAATAAAAAATCTGAAGAACAGAATGGACTGGTGAATATAATAGAATCAGGGACATAGAAAGGGAGTGAACTGACGATTCTCAGGGGAAGCAGGTGTGAGGGGTGCGGGAAGAGATTGGACAAAAATCTTACTCCTATGGATGAAGACAGTGGCGGGGGGTAAGGGCATGGGGTGGGGTGGGGAATCAGGTGGAGGGGAGCTATGGGGGAAAAAATAGAGGAACACCTGTAATAATCTGAACAATAAAGATTTATTTAAAAAAAATACAAAAAAATAAAGAGAAAAGAAAAATACAAAAAAAAAAAAAAAAGAAAATTGGACAGATGCATGCAAAAAAATGAAACTAGATCACCAAATTACACCATACACAAAAATAAACTCAAAATGGATACAGGACTTAAACATAAGACGGGAAACCATAAAAATACTAGAGGAATCCACAGGCAGCAAAATCTCAGACATATCCTGAAAGAACTTCTTCACTGATACTACCCCTAGGGCAATGGAAGCTAAAGAGAAAATAAACAAATGGGACTACATCAAAATAAAAAGCTTTTTCACAGCAAAAGAAACCATCAATAAAACAACAAGAAACCCCATGTATGGGAGAACATATTTGCAAATGTTATCACTGATAAAGGTTTAATCTCCAACATCTATAGGCTGCTTATACAACTTAATAAAAAGAAGATAAATGATCCAATAAAAAAATGGGCTATGGACCTAAATAGAATCTTTTCGAAAGAAGACAGAAGGAAGGCCAAGAGACACATGAAAACATGCTCAAAGTCACTAATTATCAGAGAGATGCAAATCAAAATGATAATGCGGTATCATCTCTCACCTGTCAGAATGGCTATCATCAACAAATCAACAAACGACAAGTGCTGGTGAGGATGTGGAGAAAAAGGAACCCTCGTGCACTGCTGGTGGGAATGCAGACTGGTGCAGCCACTGTGGAGAACAATATGGAGTTTCCTCAAAAACCTGAAAATGGGAATCCCATTTGACCCAGTAATCCCACTCCTAGGAATATATCCTAAGAAACTAGAAACACCAATCAGAAAGGATATATGCACCCCTATGTTCATAGCAGCACAATTTACAATAGCTAAGATTTGGAAACAGCCTAGGTGCCCGTCAACAGATGACTGGATCAGAAAACTATGGTACATCTACACAATGGAATACTATGCTGCCATAAGAAAGAAGGAATTCTTACCATTTGTAGCAACCTGGATGGAATTGGAGAACATTATGCTAAGTGAAATAAGCCAGTCAATGAAAGAAAAATACCACATGATCTCACTCATTTGTGGATAATAAAAAGCACATTATAAACTGATGAACAAAAAGATAGATACAGAAGCAGGAAAGCATCAAACATACTGTCAAATTACAGCGGGAAGGTTAGGGAGAGGTGGGGGAAATAAGAGATCAACCGAAGGACTTATATGCATGCATATAAGAATAACCAACGGATGCAAAACATTGAGGGGTGAGGGCATGTATGGGAGTAGGGTGGGGGGGGGGCAATGGTAAGATATGTACACATATAATACCTTAATGGAAAAAAAAGAGAAGAAAAAAAAAAAAGAATAGAAATAGAGAGAAACCAGTAGAGATGCTGCTGAATTTCAGGTGAGATATGATGGTGGCTTGAATTAAGATGGTACCAATGGAAAAGAAGAGAAGGTAACTAAATTGGCATATATTTTAAGTTAGTGCCAACAGGAGTTGGTGTTGAATTAGATGTTGAAGAAAAAGAAAGAACAATTAACGATGGCCCTGAGGGTTTTAGTTTGAGCAGATGGTTGTGTCATTTGCTGAGATGGAAAAGACTGGAGAAGAGATTGATTTGAGGAGAAGAACATGAAGGAAGTGTTTTTTTTTTTCTTTTTCTTTTTGTGAAATACATTATTAAGATTGGTGTCCTATCAATCACCTAAGTGGTGATGTCAGTGGCTGGCTGTCATATAAGTTGTTACTCTGATATCAGGGCAAAGGTCATAGTTGGAAATAATAAATTTAGGCATGTACTTAGCCTTGAGGAGTAAATAATGTGGGTTGATTTCTTTTTACTTATAAAACACTCTGTTTTTTAGGGGGCTTGATACTGATTATAAAAACTACACAAATATTGATAATTCTATGAAAAAGACTGCTAATCACCAGACCAAATTTCCAAGCTTAAGAACACCATTATTTTAGTAAGAAAAACATTAATAAAAATAAACATATTGATTATTTTGTAAATTTTCAAGCCCTGGTGTATTACAAATGCCTGCATTTACTACTATGGATTCACATTATTACAATGAGATATAGGAATGGCTGGTGGATATTTTTCAGACCAGTAAACTTTTATTTTTAACTGGGACATTGAGGAAAACCCTATTGCTTATTCATGAGGTATTTTGAGGTCATTAGAAAAAAAGAGTATAAATATGCCACCATTATCATGATAACATCTTAAAAATTCAAAACTGAAGTATCCCTTTAATGCCCTCTGAATTCCTAATTTATTGGGCCACTAAATTCATATAGAGAACATGACTTGGGAATACAGCCAGAATGACTTAGGAGAGAAAATACCATGTAGAGATTCTTTAAAGCTGGGCATCCTCAGCTGTAAAGAATGCTTCATCCATGCTAAATAATAATTACATCAATAATAATAAACTCTCTCAACAGAAATTTACTAGATCTTCCATCTCCATGTGAAATCTTTCAAAGGACTCTTTATTCAGCTGAAATGCTCCCTTGCATGATGTGCAAAATGAGGATGAAATAAAGCCTGAGAATGTGGTCAGGGAGACTGAGATGGAATAAGCAGACCAAAAAATATTAAACCAGAAAGTAATGCATGAACTGAAGTACACCTGGTAAGTATGCGTACCATTTCTCTATGCTAAAAACCATCACAAACCATTTGGAGTAATCAAAAAAATTGCTGCCCAGGTGTAGCAGTTTATATTTTGAAAATGAAATAAATCTAGTGGATACTGTGGATGAAGAACTTACAGAATCTTATTAGAAAAATAAATCTGTTTTGAGTTAGAAGAGTGAAAAAATCCTAACAAATTACTGGAGAAGAAGTGTTGCAAAACTCAATACATTCATGTTTATTCAATAATCACACACATGTTCCATTAAGAAATGCAGGAAAAAAAGTGCAATAAATATTGACTTTCACAGCAAAATGTAGACGTGTATGTGCAAAGAATAATGAATCCCTTTCATGACAGTTTGGGAAAAATAGAAACTTGGAGCTATTTACACCGGTTGAAAAATAAGAAAGCTATCCTCTTCAGTAGCAGGGTGAAAAAGCATTTCAAGTTAGTTTTATAGAGATTATTCATTTGACTTGATTCTTTATATGCAGAAAATCCAGTTCATATTTGGTTCCTTTTTTGAATGTAGGAAAGCATGGGGCAAGACATACACTTGGAACTCTTTTAATTCGGGAGGGAGACAAAATCATGAATCAACTCCCCCTTTCATGCTGTTGCTTTCCCTAAAGCTCTCTAAATAGAGAAAGGACTCAAATTCACACTGGGCCTTGGTAGAAGTCACACTGTGTTCTAAACACCTCATACCTCTCCCTAACAATATTTCTATCCAAGAAAAATGTTAAAATGAACTTAAGAGCAAACTAGAGGAGGGGGAATGACAGAAGCATTTTGGAAATTCTTATGCTCTATTGATCAGAGCATAACTTGATACAATCTTTGAGATGGAAGGTGGCACACTGGATTAAATGTATTAAAAACTTAAATGCTCAGGTCTCTAATCTATCAATTCCATGGGATCCTAAAAAAGTAATCAGGAGATGCATATAACAATTTTCATGTGAATATATTCAACAGCCTTATTTATGATGGTGAAAATGTGGAATTGACCTAAATTTTAATGGTAAATGATTTAATAAATTAAATTATGATTCATAGGGGATCACTGTGAAACTTTTAGAAATCATGTTTTAAAGAATATTTACCTACAAAATGTTCATGATTGTTAAATGCATAGACAATACATATGGTTTAGCTTCTATTATATTATATGTGTTTATATATAAGACTAGAGGCCTGGTGCATGAATTCGTGCATGGGCGGGGTCTGGCCAGCCCACCCTGATTGGGGCCAATTGAGGCTGGGCCAGCCGCAGGGAGGAGACATGGGAGGTTGGCTGGCCGGTCTGGCCCCTGATCAGGAGGCAGGGGGGTGGGGGTGGCATTTGGGGCTGCAGTGTGTGTCAAAGCAACCAGTCATTCTGGTTGTTCTGGCATTCCAGTTGCTTGGCTTTTATATATATATAGACGTCTAGAAAAAAAGACTGGAAGGAAATATTTAAAAAATGTTAACTGCTGAGTGATGGATTTTTGCATAATTTAAATGTTCATTTTTTTTGTTTTTTGTGTATTTTCAAAATTTCTATGCTAATTGCTTTTATACTCAGAAAGGAAAAACTTAATATGTGTTTTTAAAGAGAAAGACAACCAAAAGGTCAAAGAAAGAGTTCTGACTTAGTTATTGGAAGAAGGAGACAGAATCTCAAGTCTTGTTTGTTTTCCTTGAATCAATGGGTGAAATTGATCCTGCTTTCTTCCTAAGTCTCTACCTGACCAGCAGTAGTCGGGAGACTTTGAATGGGTAGGATCTGGGTCAACAAGTCCAAAATGTGAAACACTGGTTGGACTTAAAAAAAAAATACTCATTAGTTCAACTGGAAAGAACTAATCTCTGGAAGTACCCAATCTGCTCTGTGATTCCTGGTGGGACAACTGAATGGCAGTCTCCACCTTCAGAAACTTGCTTAACCCCTAACCCCCTGCAGTGCAGAGCTTCCACTGACCCCCTGCTGATTTTTCAAGAGTTCCCAAGGTTATCGTCAGCCTGGTGGGGCATAACACAGTAAGAAAAATAGGACTTGGGTTTCGTAGTTCCACGTGCAAATGCAGACACAATCACTTGCCCTCAACATTATAAGATCATATAATGGTGCTTGGTAAATTGCTTTGAGATCCGCAGGCAGGTCTGTAATTCCATTACTAGCCTTTAATCAGTATTTGTATTCACTCATGTAAGAACCATTGAAAACCATTAATCCTGAACTTTATATAGTCATCAGCAAGTGAGTCTGGGAAAGTTAGGTGACAAGATCTAAGCAAACTAACAGGATAAATAACTGTAATAGCATTGGGCAGATAAAACCAATGCAAACCATTTGAAGTTTGTATGACAATAAAGGAAAATCAGTAAGGAAATAATTCTGCTGAGAAATAATGCTCCAAGAGAACAAACTGAAAGGAATGGGGATGTCCATTACTGATTTGGCCCATCATTTCACTCCTCCTCCCTCTACTAAATAGATGTTTGAGAGTTGATTTTTATCACCAAGAATACTGACTTCCCAATTTGGAAGTTTTTAACCAATACTCCATAGAACAATGGTGAAGATTTTAGCTATTTAGCAACAAATTGTCAACAGAAATTCTTTCAATACCTTTTTTCATACATCATACTAACATTTATGTGTGCATGGTTTGTACCTTGGGTTTTATTGGCTCCAACCTGCTCAATGAAATGTTAAGTCAGCCATCCATGGTGCCAGTGGGACTCTATGATAAGGGAATGGTGATAAACTCTAAGAGTTTCTACTTGTATTATGGATAACTGTTGATCAATGAGATTTTTTTCACTAGTGCTATGCAGCTTGTTTGTCAATTAATATAGCACTAGAGCAAGTTTTGTAGAGACTTATCATCCACCACCCATCCATTTATCATCCATCCATCTGAAATAATTTCAGATTCCCTACAAAATATAAGATAGAAGTAGAATAGTAAAAAGAGATTAATTACAGGATTGGGCAAAAGTAGGTTTACAGTTGTGAGTACACAAAACAAAGTTTATTCTTATATTTATTAATTATTGTATTATTTTTCATATGAACAACTGTAAACCTACTTTTGTCCAATCTGTAAAGCCAAGAATGAGGTTACTAAGTTTGAATGAGTTCTCTGCATTTTCCAGAAGTGGGCTAAATTTCTAGTGGCTACTGGAGAGACAGAGAGAGAGAGAGAGAGAGAGAGAGAGAGGGAGAGAGAGAGAGAGAGAGAAAATCTTGTTCCATTCTTGTTCCATGAATCCCTGAACTTCCCAGCAGGTTGCCAGGGGAATTTACAGCAGGTGAGACCAGCTAGGGTAGAGTTGACTCCTGCTTAGTCAGAGGAGTTCTAAGTCTATGTATTTCATGTGGTGTGGCTTTTGTGTAAGATTTAAGGTAAAATAGCATCTTTTCTGAATTATGTGGCTATTCTTCTTGCAGGTAATGTATATCCATTCTTGGTACTAAGGCTCTGGGACATCACATCACTGACAAGGTGCTGATGTTACAGTGAGCAATGTACTCAACAACACCCTTGAAGAGAATTGTGGAAGATAAGAGTATTTTCCTAGTTGAAGGTTTAAGTATCTCATTCCATTTATTTATTCAACAAATACTTATCAAACACTTACATGAGCTGCATATGGCATGAGATGGGGGGCGGGGGGCGGTGGACAGGTGACATACTACTGAATATAAGGCATATGTTTTTTATTTTGAGAAAGTCTTTTTGATATTAGCCATGCATAAAACTTATACAATAAGGTAGATAATAAGACTAAAACCCTCAACTTTAGACATGAGAGCTTTGTAATCAGAGAATTTTACCACAATTATATTATCATAGGCTTTTCAAATCAGGCTGGCCTGACATTTATTAAAGAATGTCTAGGTTTGGATAAAATAGAAACATGGAGAAGGAGTGCAGGTATTGTCACTAAAGAGGAATTAATAAAAACTATTAAGAAAAGTACTGAGCACAAGTTTTTGATTGGGCAGGGAGAAGGAGGGAAGAGAGAAGAATTTACAACTTAAGAGTAAAAACCCAGAAGTTTCCTGATGTTCTGTAGTGATTTTTGCACCTGCCAATGTGAAAGACTACCTGCCTCCCCTCCCTGGCATAGATAATTGACATCTAATTTTACCATTTTGGCTAGAGAGTGAAAGAAGACATCCTGAAGAAGAGCGGGGAGGAGGGTGAAAAAGGAATGGCAGGCTACAGCTTCCAAGATTAAGGCTGTACTTACCAAATACTTTTCCAGTCACTCTCCTTTAAAAAAACCCACACAACAGCATTATTACACATTTTATAAGATATGTTATTTTAAAAGAGCCACTCTTTTGGTCGTGGTGTACTATATAGAAGAGTATGGATTTGAACCCTAGTTATTAACTATACAACCTTGGGTAAGTAACTTGGCCTTTCTGAGTCTCTCTGTTTCTTTTCAAAATGAAGGTAATAACAGATAATCTCCCTAATCCCAGAGTGTATTAAATCAGGATTATATTTGTGAAAGATGCCATGATTTACATATATTTGTGGAAGATCCCTGGGAGGATTCGCAAGAAACTAACAAAGTGGTTGCATTTGAGGAGAAGTGAGAAACTAGGGGCGGGGGTGGAGGGTGGAGAAGGAAGGGAAAGATGATAAAAGGGGAGAGGGGAGATATTTAAAAAAAAAGAAAAGTTTTATTGATTTTTAAAGAGAGAGGAAAGGAGAGGGAGAGAGAAAAACATCCATGTGACCGTAATACTTGATCCACTGCCTCCTGCATGCCCCATAGCAGGAATTGAGCCCGCAGGCATGTGCCCTGACTGGGAATCAAACTGTGACCTCCTGGTTCATAGGTCGATGCTCAACCACTGAGCTCCGCCAGTCGGGCTCTGAAGAGATTCTTTGATTTAAAATGGTTAAAGCTTTCTTCTCTTCTGGGAGGTAACGGCCCCAGATGACAACCTTTTCTAATAATCTTATAAACCTAAACTGTTCTTATCTCCAATTCAGACATTTAACTGTATCCTTTCTGGATTTTTCTGACCTTTTCTTTTCCTATCCTTTCCAACAGGGCATATTTGCTCAGGCTCATTCATGATTGGCTGTGTCTCTCTCTTGACACTCTTTCCCTTGGTGACTACAGCCACAGTTGCATCTCTGCCCATTAATTCTACATTGATGGCCCCAGTTCAGATCTCCCATTCAAGTGCTCTCCCTGCCTACAGAGTGTCTGTTCTTGGATAGTTGCTTCATAAGGCGGGAGTTTTGTCTGTTTTATTTAATAACGTATCCCCCATTCCTTCATTTCCTTCCTTCTACTCATTTATTTTCAATTCACTCCAATCTTTAACCTACTTACTGAACTCAAACTAAGGTCACAGTGAGCTCCACCTTGTCAAGTCCCTGATGTCACAACTCTCTGTTATAACCTCTTATAATACCTTAGACCTTTTTCTTTGTTGTACATGATTTTTAATGTATGTCATTAATTACTTGATGTTGCTCTCCCCATTAGGTTACAAATTCCAGGAAGTTAGAACTACATTTGTTCTGCGCATCAGTGCTGGACAATTGTAGGCATATAACAAATATTCATTGATGAAATAAGTAAATAAACTACTTATCTACTAATTGAATTATTTGTATTTAACAATTTATTTACTTATAGAAAAGTTAATCAGTGCCCATGGAACAGCAGTTGGAATCAAAGGGAGCAAATATGACACATAAAAAAGTTGTTCTGAAGTGGAAGAGGGAAGCTTTCTGAACAGTGTGCAAAAATAACTTTGTCATTCACCACTCAGGTTGCCAAAGATAGTCTCTTAACACTGGCTTTTTAATTAAAATCTTCTCTTACATTATGAGTTACTAGAGGTCTGGTGCATGAAATTCGTGCACGGGAGGTTGGTGGGGTTGTCCCTCAGCCTGGCCTGCACCCTCTTGCAATCTGGGACCACTGGCTCCTAACTGCTTACCTGCCTGCCTGCCTGATCACCCCTAACCACACTGCCTGCCTGCCTGATTGCCCCTAACTGCTGGCCTGCCTGCCTGATTGCCCCTAACCACTCTGCCTACCTGCCTGGTAGCCCCTAACTGCCTCTGCCTTGGCCCCTGCCACAGAGTCTTCGTCTGTAAGGATCCAGAATGACGTCTGGAAGGTTGTTCAGCTGTCAGGTCTAATTAGCATATTATACTGTTATTATTATAGATCATTATGTTTTTTGGCTTGGATTGCTAATATGCCTAAATAACTGCCTATGTTGGGTTCATCTTAGCTTTTTTTGAGTCCTGTGTAAGCTCAGGTACCTAGAGATTTAATTACAGAACTCAACCCTTCTCCATTATTTTCATAGACTGTAATCAAACCTATTCTTGGCAACTCTTCATTGGAAACTCCTTTGACACCTGTTAAGTTGTTTTCTTCATTAATGCCTAATAAGTCTTCAGAGTCAAAGAATAACTGAAAAATAAACATAATTTCAGAGACCAGAGTCAAAAGGAACCCTACATGAAAGGGTTTTTGATATGCCACAGATGGGAACAAGAAGAGACTGGATTAGGAAGATGGGGAGGAATTAGCAAATGCCAAGGCATATCAGATGGAGTTATGGTGTCTTCCACATTTTGGAACCTCTAATACCACTGAAGATTTTAGAATTTGGAAGATTTGTGTAAATCTGAAAGTTAACCTCTAGACTACCTGAAATATTTTGGCTATACTTGGATTTAGAAATTTTGGGATGGACATTAGAAAATTCTGGGAGACTGCCTCCTTGAAATGGTTAGAATCTGAGTTATTGCTGAAATTGTATCAACAGTAAAGTGTTCTAGTAATAGTTGAGCTGTAGTTGAAACTCTATACAAGATCCAGGAAGCAGTATCTTGAGTAGGGTAGTCATATAAGAAAGAGTTATTGAAAATGTATTTACGCCTAGTCCTTCTAAAATGTGATTTGAAGTTCTGTCCATGTGGATAAACGACATTATTTTAGTAAACAAAAAAACAAACAAACACTATACTGGCCCAAAACAAAATGACTGAATTTAGTGAAGCAAGCAACTAAAAACGTATCTGCTATTTAATAAACAGATTGACTAAATTCTTACTAAGACCATGAGAATTATAGTTCCCATGCTCACATATTCTCTTACTGGTTTTCATGAAACAAGCGGCCTTGGGGAGAATCCTAGTGGCAAGGAACTGAAGGTGGTGTCTGGCCAACAGCCAGTAAGGAACTTAGGCTCTCAGTCCAACAATCCATCAGGAACTGAGCACTGCCAACGATCACATGAACCTGGAGCAGGTTCTTCTCCAGTCCAGCCTTCACATGAGACTTCAGCCCCAGCTGATACCTTGATTGAAGAGTTGTGAAAGACCCCGGAGAAGAGGATCCAGGGAAGCTGTGTTGGACTCCTGACCCACAAAATTAGGATAATATAAATATGCTATATAGGATAATATAAGTATGATAATATAATTAAACCAGTAAATTGATGGTGACATTCTATGAGCTTTGTTTAGCATACAAAGCTCTTCACTATTAGTTATTGACTAGCTTTTCTAGCTCCTGTTATGATCCTCTCCCTCTCCCAATTCTTCTGCACAAACCTCCACACAACTCTCTCCTTTTTTCTCATTGTTCCCAGGACAACCCACAACTTGGGGCCTTTGCACAAGCTTCTCCTCCCTCAGATGCCTTCCTTTTGCATACTCTTCATTATTTTTAAGAGCTAGATCAATGACTGTTTTCTTTAGGGGTGACTCTGTTCTAACTGTTCCCATAACACTTTCTTAATGTATATAATACCATTTACCACCTTCTGTTATAATTTATACAGCTGGCATGATAATCTCGGATGTTAATTTGGATTTTGCTTTACAAGCTTTTCATCCTCTTTTCATGTTATTGTAGTCATGTTATTGGTATTTCTTTGCTTTGGGGATTTTTGGAGGGTGGATAGCAAACCTTTGAAGTTGTTTGGTTTTCTTCAAGACCAGACTTATTCAGTAGATTGTGCTGGATATCTGAAAGAGGGAGAAGAGGAAGGAGGAGTGACCCTAAAGGAGAGAGTACCTGGGGAAGGAGGGAGACATGGGGGCGGGGCGGGGAGGAAGAGAGAAAGAAGCATGACTTCACTGCAACACTCCAGGAGAGAGAAGCAAGCCTAAGGAGAAAAAGAAAGTAAGATTGGTACCATCCTAGATAAGAGCTCAGACTGGGCGCTCTGGCCACCTAAAGAGTACCATGTCCCAGGCACAGATTAGAGGAAACATCGGCTGTGAATAAGAGCCCTGGGTGTCACCATGGCAACCAGGCATGCCCCTGACCCAGGATTGGAGAGACCTCCCCATCTGTGCCTGGCCCATGTTACTTTCCCTTCTCTAGTGAGGGAAGAAAAATCATGACTCTGATTGAATTTCCCACAATATATTGGGGAGGGATTGGCTTTGAGTTAGATTTAACTTGAGTTAAAAAACAACAACACACACACAACAAAAGAAATTTTATATTTCTTGCACACCTGTTTGTAGAGGAAGATTTACACCAGTGTAAATGAGCCCTGAGCACAAGAAGCATGAGGAAAGCTACACCCAGGCACATCATAATCAATTTGTTCAAAACCAGTGATGAAGAGAAATTCTTAAAAGCAAGCCAGAGAAAACACACGCATTACACACAGAAACAAAGATAAGGACGATCGGAGCTTTCTCGTTGGAAACAATACGAGTGAGAAAGCAGCGGAGCAACATCTTGAAAGTGCCGCTCAAAGAACAAAACTGTCAGCCTGTGATTCTTCATCCAGGGAAAACCGCTCTCAAACACAAAGGCAAAGAAAGGTTTTTTTTTCCTCAAAGAAATACAAAAGCTGAAATTATCACCTCCCGCAAACCCACACTACACAACATGTTAAAGGGAGTCTTTCAAGAAGAAGGAAATGGCACCAGATGGAAATGTGGATCTACACCAGTGGTTCTCAGCTGGGGGTGGTTTTGCCCCTGCAGACATTTGGCAATATCTGGAGACATTTTTGGTTGTCACAGTTTGAGGGGAGAAGGAAGGGGGTGGGAGGCTCTTAGTGTCTAGTGGATAGAGATCAGGAATGCTATTAAACATTCTATGATGCACAGGACTGCCCCCACCCTCCAGGAAGGAATGCCAATAGTAATGAGGTTGAGAAAAGCCTTACTTAAACAAAGGAATTGTGTGGGTAAATGTAAATATTTTTCTTATTTTTTAAATCTCTGTCATAGAGTCTTGTTCATCTAAAATAACAACAAGATGAAGGTGGGTTTTATAACAAATATTAAAATAAAATCTATGGCAACAGCACAGTTGAGAAATGGAAGTATACCATTGCATGGTTTTATACTATATGGGAAGTGGTGTAAAATCATTTGAAGGTGCATGGGGATAAGTTACATACGTATACTGTAAACCCTAAAGTAACCAGTAAAATGTGTAACAAACAAAGAAAACATATAGCTCATCAGCTAGCAAAGGAGATAAAATAAATCACTAAAAAAAATCATCAATTAATCCAAAAGAAGGCAGAGAAAGAAAAGGGGGATAAAGAACAGATGGGAAAAATAAAGCATAAATAGCAAGATAATAGACTCAAACCTAATCATATCACCATTCATTTTAATTTTAAAAGTCCCAAGCACCCTAATTAAAAGGTAGACATCAGAATTGGATTAAAAATGATCCAACTATGACAGGAAACTTGACTTGGAGTGAAATACAATATACACATGATATATTATAGAATTGTATACCTGACATCTACATAAATTTATTAATGTCACCTCAATAAATTCAATGAAAAAAAAAAAAGACCCAACTATACACCTGCAAGGGACTTTAAATTAAGAACAAGTAGATTTAAAAGTAGTGGAAATAGGTTTAAAAATAATAACGCTAATTTTTTAAAAAGTTGAGCTATATTAATAACAGAGAAAGTAAACATAATAGCAAGTAATATTATCAGGTATAAAAAAGGTTATTTTATAAAGATAAAGGGATCAGTTCTTCAAGAGGAGAAGCAAATGCATGAAGCAAAACTTGTTAGCATTTCAAGGAGGAAGATAAATTCACAACCATAGTCAGAGATTTTAATATGGCTCTCTCAATAACAGACGGAACAAGTACATGAAAACCATTAAGGATATAGAAAACTTGGACACTTGCTTAACCAACATGACCTAATCGACATTTATAGAACACTACCCCAAAGCATCAGGATAGAAATTCTTGTCATGAGTACATGGGACATTTGTCATCTTCTGGGCTGTAACACAAGTTTCAAAATATTTAAAAGTGTTCAAGGCATTCAAAGCGTATTCTCTGACCATGATGCAATTAAATGATAAATCAATAACAGAAAGATTTCTGGAAAATCCCCAGGTATTTTGAAACCAAATAATGCATCCTGCCTGTCTTTGGGTCTAGTAGGAGGTATTTGGTCACATTTCTCTTCTGCTTGGGATTTTAATACATAAAGGAGTGAAGACATCGGTATGGTTTAGATTCAATCTTGCTTACTCAGGAACAGTGAAAGGAACAGTTTCAACCCTAATGGTATTTTGTATTCAAGGTTTTTATGACAAAGAACAAAATCATGTAAACTCTTAGGAAAAAGCTTGTTTTAAAATTTAAAATGCGTAGTAATATAATATTTAAAGATGAATATAACTTTATTGCCTTGAACCTAACATATGGTTATTTAGCCAACTGTTTCAGGTAGCATAGCTTGAGGAATTGCTTTTAAAAACATATGTGAGGAGAGAATCCAAGATGGTGGCGTAGGTAAACACCTAAACTGCTGCCTCGCACAACAATTTCAAAACTACAACTAAAAGACAAAACGTCTATCACCCAGAACCACGGGAAAGCTGGCTGAGTGAAAGTTCTACAACTAGAAGGAAAGAGAAAAGAGCATTGAGACGTGCACAGGCGCTGAAAAGCTGAGGTATGGAGGCACAGGATCTGGGCTGGTGGCAGGTGTTGCTTTTTTTAACCCAAAGGGAGACAAGCCCCCGATTACTCTGAAATACAGTTTCTGGGGAGACGCGGGGGACCCAAACTCCTGCGGGGAGAAGCTGGATTGTCTGCCACCGGGTCAGAAAGTGAGGGGGGCCTGCTTGCAGAGCTGCGTGCAAGAATAATTTTTTACTGCGCTGGGGCACGGGATGCAGTCGGAGACACAGAGCCAGCTAACTAGCAGCCATTGCTGTTTGCCACTCCCTAGCCTAGTGACGCCCTGAGACCCCGCCCCACACAACCTACAAACCCACCCAAGCTCCAAGCAGCAGTTTTAACATAAGAAAGGCCTGCCCTATCTCAGCTTAACCTAACAAACTTGCAGCCCGGATCACACAGCTCCAAAACCTCCAAACCCCAAACAAAGAGGCAAAAACTGTAGCTCTCGCTGTAGCTCCTGCTGGGTGGACTCAGACAATAGCTGACCTGCACCCCATTGGAGATCCAGAAGCCAGTATACCTAGTGGTCAGTGGGAGAAACCAGATTTCAACTCCTCACATCCATAAGTGACACATTCAAGAGGCAGACTCAGCGAGCACCAAAGCCCCACTGAAACAAGTCCTGCACCATAAGCGTGTCTCCAGCACAGCAGTTCTTATAGACATAGTGAGTCCTCACAGCCGATTGGCTTGGAGGTCAATTCCTCCCAGCATACCAACAGCAATTAAGGCTTAACTACACCAAGACTTTGCACTCAGCCCACAAAGGGGTGTACCAAGAGCATCCACATCAGGTGATTGGGGAGGCTGAGCTACTGCCCCTTATAGGTCACCTACCACACAAAGCCACTCCATCAACACAGGGAAGCAGCCAAAATGCAGAAACAAAGAAACATGTCACGAATGAAAGAAATGGAGGAAAGCAAACTACTGGACGACATAGAGTTCAGAACCACATTTATAAGGTTACTCAAGAATCTTCTAAAAACCGCTGAGAAACTTGATGACACTTCTGAGGAGCTTAGTGAGACCTTCAAGGACCTTAATGAGAATGTCAAAAAAAAAAAATGGAAAAGGACCAGTGAGGAATGAAGCATACACTGTCTAAAATAAAGAATATACAGAAACTCAACTGTAGATCAACGTACCCCAAGAATCAAACCAAAGATCTGAAATATGAGGAAACAAAAACACCCAACCAGAAAAACAAAAAGAAAAAAGAATCCAAAAATATGAAGATAGTGTAAGGAGCCTCTGGGACAACTTCAAGCGTACCAACATCCGAATTTTTAGGGTGCCAGAAGAAGAGAGAGAGCAAAATACTGAAAACCTATTAGAAGAAATAATGACAGAAAACTTTCCCTACCTGGTGAAAGAAATAGACTTACAAGTCCAGGAAGCGCACAGAACCCCATACAAGAGGAATCCAAAGAGGACCACACCAAGACACATCATAATTAAAATGCCAAGGGCAAAAGACAAAGAGAGAATCTTGAAAGCAGCAAGAGAAAAACGGTTAGTTACCTACAAGGGAGTACCCATACGACTGTCAGTTGATTTCTCAGCAGAAACTTTGCAGGCCAGAAGGGAGTGGCAAGAAATATTCAAAGTGATGAATAGCAAGAACCTACAACCAAGATTACTATACCCAGCAAAGCTATCATTCAGAGTTGAAGGTCAGCTACAGAGCTTCACAGACAAGAAAAAGCTAAAGGAGTTCATCGCCACCAAACCAGGATTACATGAAATGCTGAAGGGTATTCTTTAAGAAGAGGAAGAAGAAGAAAAAGGTAAAGACAAAAATTATGAACAACAAAATGACATCAAATACATACCTACCAACAAGTGAATCTAAAAATCAAGTAAATAAAAAATCTGAAGAACAGAATGGACTGGTGAATATAATAGAATCAGGGACATAGAAAGGGAGTGGACTGACAATTCTCAGGGGGAAGCGGGTGTGAGTGGTGCGGGAAGAGATTGGACAAAAATCTTACTCCTATGGATGAAGACAGTGGCAGGGGTAAGGGTATGGGGTAGGGTGGGGTGGGGAATCAGGTGGAGGGGAGCTATAGGGGGAAAACAAAAAGAGGAACACCTGTAATCTGAACAATAAATATTTATTTAAAAATATGTGAAATATAAAAATGAAAATATTTTAATGCTTTATAATGGGAATGCTTTATAATGAATATGATGTTTATGTTTGCTTTAGAGAATAGATAAGAAGGTTTCTAGAGAAATAGATGCTTCCAATCTGTTCATATAGTATATGTATAAATAATTTGGTATTTTAAATATAATCCATATACATAAGTATTTTATGGACTTTAATCCATAAAAAGTCCAGTTCTCCCCTTACCCCCTGCCCCCAGGACTTTGACAGGTGGAGTCTGATTCCCTTCCTCTTGAATATGGGCTCACTTCTGATGAATAGATTGGGGTGGAAATAATGCTGTGACACTTCCGAGGATAGGTCACGAAAGGTGATATAGCCTCCACCTGGTGTTTTTTCTCTTAGGATGCCTGACTTTACAACCCTGCACCATGCTCTGAGAATGTCTGTGGAGTGACTCCATGGAGATGCCCATGTGGAGAGGAGCTGAGGCCCCCAGGTGACATCCAGCACCAACCCCCAGATATGTGCGTGAGGGAGCTTACAAGTGATGCCAGCATCAGTCTCAAGATTTCCAGCTGAGGACTCAGACATAATGGATCAAGGACAGGTTTTCCCCAGGTTTTCCGTATAATTCTTTTTTTTTTTTTTTGGTGTTTTGCATCTCTATATTTTTTTAATTTAATAAATCTTTATTGTTCAAATTATTACAGTTGTTCCTCTTTTTCCCCCCAATAGCTCCCCTCCACCCGGTTACCACCCCACCTTCTTCCCTCACTGCCCTCCCACCCCCGCATTGTCCTCATCCATAGGTGTACGATTTTTGTCCAGTCTCTTCCTGCACCCCCCACACCCCTTTGCCCCTGAGAATTGTCAGTCCACTCCCTTTCTATTCCATTCACCAGTTTATTCTGTTCATCCGATTTTTTTATTCTCTTGATTTTTAGATTCACTTGTTGGTAGGTATGTATTTGTTATTCATAACTTTTATCTTTACCTTTTTCTTCTTCTTCCTTCTTTTATCTTTACCTTCTTCTTCTTCTTAAAGAATACCTTTCAGCATTTCATATAATACTGGTTTGGTGTTGATGAACTCCTTTAGCTTTTTCTTATCTGTGAAGCTCTTTATCTGACCTTCAATTCTGAATGATAGCTTTGCTGGGTAGAGTAATCATGGTTGCAGGTTCTTCCTATTCATCACTTTGAATATTTTTTGCCACTCCCATCTGGTCTGCATAGTTTCTGTTGAGAAATCAGCTGACAGTCGTATGGGTGCTCCCTTGTAGGTAACTGTTTTTCTCTTGCTGCTTTTAATATTCTCTCTTTGTCTTTTGCTCTTGGCATTTTAATTATGATGTGTCTTGGTGTGATCCTCTTTGGATTCCTTTTGTTTGGGATTCTCTGCACTTCCTGGACTTGTAAGTCTACTTCTTTCACCAGGTGGGAGAAGTTTTCGGTCATTATTTCTTTAAATAGGTTTTCAGTATCTTGCTCTCTCTCTTCTTCTGGCACCCCCATAATTCTGATGTTGGTATGCTTGAAGTTGTCCCAGAGGCTCCTTACACTATCTTCATATTTTTGGATTCTTTTTTCTTTTTGTTTTTCCGGTTGGGTGTTTCTTGCTTCTTTGTATTTCAAATTTTGACTTGATTCTTGCGATCCTCTGGTCTGCTGTTGGATCTCTGTATATTATTTTTTATTTCAGTCAATGTATGCTTAATTTCTAGTTGGTCCTTTTTCATATCCTTGAGGGTCTCGCTAAATTTATCGGCCTTTTCCAGAAAATTCTTGAAAAACCTTATAACTGTGCTTTTGAACTCTATATCCAGTCATTGGCTTTCCTCCATTTCTTTCCTTTGTGATGTTTCTTTGTCTCTGCATTTTGGCTGCTTCCCTGAGTTGGTAGAGTGGCTTTGTGTGCTAGATGTCCTATAGGGCCCAGTGGCTCAGCCTCCCCAGTTACCTGAGGTGGACACTCTTGGTGCAGCCCTTTGTGGGCTGTGTGCACAGTCTTGTTGTAGTTAAGCCTTGGTTGTTGTTGGTATCACTGGGAGGAATTGACCTCCAGGCCAATTGGCTGTGAGGAGCTGTGTGTACCCTGGGAGAACTTCTGTGCTGGAAATACCTTTATGAGACAATATTTGCAAAAGCCTCTGTGCTCATCTTGGATGGGGCAGAGTCTTAGGGTGAAGCAGACAGCATTGGTTTCCCGTCATCCCTGCCCTAATAGGCCCCTGTGTCTCAGTGTCCCGTGGTAATCGCTGTAAGCACCTCTAAGAGAAAGCCGCCCTCGAGTTCCACCTGGTGCCAGACAGTCCAGTTTCTCCCCGTATGAGTCTGGGTCCAAAGAGTCTTTTTTTGTTTCATCTCATTCTTTTTTTTTTTTAAATTTATTTTATTTTTATTTTATTTTTTTATTTTTATTTTTATTGTTTATTGTTTTAAGTATTACAAATAGTAGTACATATGTCTCCTTTTTTTCCCCCCATTGACCTCCCCTGACCTCCCCTACTGCCCATTACATGCCTTCACCTGCCGGTCCTCCCCCCTGCCCCAGTGTCTTGTATCCATTGGTTGTGCTTATATGCATGCGTACAAGTCCTTCGCTTGGTCTCTTACAGCCCCCCTCGCCCAGCCTCCCCTGTCTTCCCAATGTAGTTTGACAGTCTGTTCAATGCTTCTTTGCCTCTGTATCTTTTACCCACCATTTCTTTCCTTTATAAAGTTTTGCCTTTGCAGACTGGAAATAAACATATAATAACAAAACAAGACAAAACAAAAAAAATTTTGAGTCCCAATTTCAATGTCCAATAGTTCTGAGTCCCCGTTTCAATGTCTAATAGTTCCTTATGTGTACATGTCAGCAATGATATCTGGATGGTGGGCACCTGGTGGCAATGCAGGTCCGACCCTCTCTGGTTTGGTCCTAGGTAACCATCAGCGGTGCACAGCTGCTGACTGCTAGCGTGGTAAGGCGTTGTCAGCGTCTTCCATCTCTGGACTGTTTTTACTTCTTGTCTTCATGGTTGGAGCAGGCCTGTCAATTTCTCTCTGTTGCAGGAATCCACCTGGTCTTGGGGTTGTTTTCTGAAAATATACAAATATATTCTCGACCACAAGTTAATAAAGGAATCTTTTCTGTATAATTGATTTGGGATCCTTTTTATTTTTGTTCAAACAATTTTCCTTTGTCTTATTTAGACACCATGTGTGTTTTTTAATGGCCGTCTTGCTGTTAGCATTACAAATGAAAATTAATTTTGTAAAGTAAAAATTTTATAGATGTAATTTACTTATAGGATATTTTTCCTTACATGATATTGCCCTACTATCCCCCCCTTTTTTTTTATTAATGGAGGTTTTTGTAAATTTTATAATGCAGTCTTGATAACTTTAAATTTAAATTTTTTTTTTTTGCCCAAAATTATGACTGCTTTAGGTTCATTGCATATTCAGGAATTTTACCATGAGATGAACTACCAATAGAAATTTTATTTATTACTTTAGGAACAGCTTTTTGTCTAGTACAATTAAATTTACTTGAATATTCACTTATTTCAATTAGCCTATTTAAATTAACCTGAAAACTTGATTACTATTTTACTGTCAAATTTAATACTCTACCAACAATCTTAGCTTACCCTGTAAATATTAGTGGGAAGGATTATTTGCATTCTTGAGTGGGCCCTGAGCATTCCAGATGCTAGGCTGAATTTAGATATAGGGCAGCTGCTGTCGGCCAAGTCTCTTGTCTGTTACCTGTATCTTGATGTGAGCTGGGCCAAGTCTCTTTCTGTTGCCTGGGTCCTGATCTGAGCTGGGTGTGGGAAACGTGAAGCAGCCATGGGGGCAGGAGACCTCCTTCAGAAGGGGCGAGTGTTCAAGCCCCTTCAGGGTTGGGGGGGTGAGGGTCTGTGCCCCACTTCTGTTGCCCCCCCAAGTTCTCTCCTGATGGCCCCTCTGTGACTGTGCCTGTCTTAGGTTGTTACTTCCTTGAGGAATCTTACCTGTCTCTGGCTAACCAGCCATCCTCCGGGGCCAAGCAGGGTGGTGTGAGGTTCAGCTCTGTCTCCTTGGTAGCCTATGCCCTCGTGGCCTCCACACCCAGCACCTGCCTTGGGGACCCCTGGCCTGCTGGCAGGGTCCCGGTGCTGATCACATGTCTCAGGGAACTCGGGTTTCTTCTCCAGTGAGGGTCCAGCTTACACAATTGGGTGTGAGACAGATCCATGGTACCAGCCCCCACGAGGCTTCAAGCTCAGCATGAACAGAAAGCTCAGGTAACAGCTGAGGGCAATTGGATTGTGAGAAGAGTATCCCTCTTGGCACAAAAGGCAAGAGTGGCCAATAGAGGATACTCAAGTGCCTTCCCAGTGCCTTAATTCCTTCTGCAAGGGATTAAATCCTTTCATGTCCTTTTTTTTTTTTTTAATTGCTGCCAACCATTCAAGGAATTAGTTTGTAAGTTTGTTTGGGATAATTGTAAAATACGCTGTTGTAAAATATCTAAAATTATAATGACATTGTAGAATAATATCATGTAAGGATATTCTTTGCCCTAGACCCTGGCAATTTCATTTCAAACTGGCTGTCAATTTCTTTTTGTAGCTTTATATAAACTTTGTCAGGGAGGCAAAACCACAAATTACTTACTTTAGTTCAAGAGGCCAAATATATTGACTTTCAATTACAATCCTTATGACTTTTGAAGGAAACTTCTCTTTGTTTCCTTCCAAAATAATTTTCAGTCTACAGAGAGTTTCATTTAAAAATTTTTGTCACATGAAACAATTTCTCTTAAGGTTATGGTGACCAGTAGTATTGATTAGATTTAGTATTTTATTTTTATTTTATAATTTTTTAATTAATTTCTTTTACTTTTTATTTTTTACATATGTGTCCTTATTTCCCCATAACCCCCCACTCCCCACTTATACCCCACCCCCTTGTTGTCTGTGTCCATTGATTAGGTTCATATGCATGCATACAAGTCCCTTGGTTGATCTCTCCACCTTACCCCCACCCTCCCCTACCTTACCTGAGGTATGATGTTCTGATCGCCGTTTCTCAGCCTCTGGATCTGTTCTTGTTCATCAGTCTATGCCGTTCATTATATTCCACAAATGAGCGAGATCATGTGATATTTATCTTTCTCTGCCTGGCTTATTTCACTCAACATAATATTCTCCATCTTCATCCATATTGTTGCAAATGGTAGGAACTCCTTCTTTTTTACCGCAGCGTAGTATTCCATTGTATAGATATACCACAGTTTTTTAATCCATTCATCTGCTGATAGGCATTTAGGCTGTTTCCAAATCTTAGCTATGGTGAGTTGTGCTGCTATGAACATAGGGGTGCATATATCCTTTCTGATTCGTGTTTCTAGATTCTTGGTATATATTCCTAGAAGTGGGATCACTGGGTCAAATGGGAGTTCCATTTTTAGTTTTTTGAGGAAGCTCCATACTGTTCTCTACAGTGGCTATACCAGTTTGCATTCCCACCAGCAGTGCAAAAGAGTTCCTTTTTCTCCGCATCCTCGCCAACACTTTTTGTTTGTTGATTTGTTGATAATAGCCATTCTGACAGAATGTGAGATGGTACCTCATTGTTGTTTTGATTTGCATCTCTCTGATGATTAGTGACTGTGAGCAGGTTTTCATATGTCTCTTGGCCTGCCTTCTGTCTTCTTTCAAAAAGTGTCTATTTAGATCAGTTGCCCATTCTTTGATTGGGTTGTTTATCTTCTTTTTGTTAAGTTGTATGAGTTCTCTGTATATGTTGGAGATTAAACCCTTATCATTGATATCACTGGCAAATATGTTCTCCCATGCAGTGGGCTTTCTTGTTTTATTGATGGTTTTCTTTGCTGTGCAAAAGCTTTTTATTTTGATGTAGTCCCATTTGTTTATTTTCTCTTCCATTGCCCTAGGAGTAGTATCAGTGAAGAAGTTCTTTTGGCATATGTCCGAGATTTTGCTGCCTGTGGATTCCTCTAGTATTTTCATGGTTTCCCGTCTTAAGTTTAAGTCCTTTATCCATTTTGAGTTTTTGTGTTTGGTGTAAGTTGGTGATCTAGCTTCATTTTTTTGCATGTATCTGTCCAATTTTCCCAACACCATTTGTTGAAGAGACTGTCTTGACTCCATTGAATGTTCGTGCCTCCTTTTTCAAATATTAATTGAGCATACTGATTTGGGTCAATTTCTGGGTTCTCTATTCTATTCCATTGATCTATATGTCTGTTCTTGCACCAGTACCAGGCTGTTTTAAGAACAGTGGCTTTGTAATACAGCTTGATATCTGGTATTGAGATCCCACCTACTTTGTTCTTCTTTCTCAGGATTGCTGTAGCTATTCGGGTTCTTTCTTTATTCCAGATAAATTTTTGGAAAGTTCGTTCTAGGTCTGTGAAATATGTTGTTGGTATTTTAATGGGAAGTGCATTGAATTTATAGATTGCTTTGGGTAGTATGGACATTTTGATGATGTTGATTCTACCAATCCATGAACATGGTATGTTCTTCCATCTGTTTATGTCTTCCTCTATCTCTTTTTTCAGTGTCATGTAGTTTTCTACGTATAGGTCTTTTACCTCCTCAGTTAAGTTTAGTCCTAGGTATCTTAATTTTTTTGGTGCGATGGTAAATGGGATTGCTTTTTTAGTCTCTCTTTCTGTAAGTTCATTATTAGCATATAGAAATGCCATAGATTTCTTGGCATTAATTATGTATCCTGCTACATTACCAAATTCAGTTATTAAGTCTAATAATTTTTTTATGGAGTCTTTAGGGTTTTCTATGTACAGTATCATATCACCTGCAAATAAGGACAGTTTTATTTCTTCTTTTCCAATTTGGATGCCTTTTATTTCTTCTTCTTGTCTGATCACAATGGCTAGTACTTCCAGCACTATTATGAACAGGAGTGGTGAGAGTGGGCATCCCTGTCTTGTTCCTGTTCTTAGGGGAAATGGTTTTAGTTTTTGCCCATTGAGTATGATGTTGGCTGTGGGTTTGTCGTATATGGCTTTTATTATGTTCAGGTATGATCCTTCTATTCCCACCTTGCTGAGAGTTTTTATCAAGAAAGGGTGTTGGATTTTGTCAAATACTTTTTCTGCATCAATTGATATGACTATGTGATTTTTATCTCTCAATTTGTTTATGTGATGTATCACATTTATTGATTTGCGAATATTGTACCATCCTTGCATCCCTGGGATAAATCCTACTTGGTCATGGTGTATAATCTTTCTGATGTACTGCTGGATTCGATTTCCTAGAATTTTGTTGAGGATTTTGGCATCTATATTGGCCTGTAATTCTCTTTCATTGTGTTGTCTTTGTCTGGTTTTGGTATTAGGGTGATGCTGGCCTCATAGAAGGAGCTTGGAAGTGTTCCTTCCTCTTGAATTTTCTGGAATAGTCTGAGGAGGATAGGTTTTAGTTCTTCCTTGAATGTTTGGTAAAACTCCCCTGTGAAGTCGTCTGGGCCTGGGCTTTTGTTTGCTGGAAGCTTTTTGATGACTGCTTCAATTTCTTCCATAGTTATCAGCCTATTGAGATTTTTAGAATCTTCCTGAGTGAGTTTTGGAAGGTTGTATTTTTCTAGGAATGTGTCCATTTCCTCCAGATTGTGTAGTTTGTTAGAAGAGAGTTGTTCATAGTATTTTTGAACAATCCTTTGTATTTCTGTGGGGTCTGTTGTTATTTCACCTCTTTCATTTCTGATTTTGTTTATTTGGGTCCTGTCTCTTTGCTTCTTGGTGAGCCTGGCTAGAGGTTCATCAATCTTGTTTATCCTTTCAAAGAACCAGCTCTTGGTTTTGTTGATCCTGTGTATTGTTTTTTTGGTCTCTATGTCATTCATTTCTGCTCTGATCTTTATTATGTCCTTCCTTCTGCTCACTGTGGGCTTTTCTTGTTGCTCTCTTTCTAATTCTTTGAGTTGTTGAGTTAGAAGATTTATTACCATTTTTTCTTGTTTTTGAGGTAGGCCTGTGGAGCTATAAACTTCCCTCTCAGGACTGCTTTCATTGTGTCCCATAGCATTCGCATTGTTGTGTTTTTATTGTCATTATTATCCAGGATGTTTTAAATTTCTTCTTTGATCTTGTTGATCACCCAATCATTGTTTAATAGCATGCTATTCAGTTTCCACGTGTTTGAATTTTTTGGAATGTTTTTATTGTAGTTTATTTCTAATATTATGCCATTGTGGTCTGAGAAAATGCTTGATATGATTTCAATCTTTTTAAATTTAGGGAGGCTTTGTTTGTGACCCAATATGTGGTCTATTTTTGTAAATGTCCCATGGGCACTTGAGAAGAACGCATATTCCGAGGCTTTGGGGTGAAATGCTCTGAAGATGTCAATTAGGTCCATCTGATCTAGTGCGTCATTTAGAATTGCTGTTTCTTTGCTGATTTTTTGCTAGAGGATTTATCCAGTGATGTCAGTGGTGTATTAAAGTCTCCTACTATGATTGTATTGTTGTCGATCTCTCCCTTGATATCTTCCAGGAGTTTTTTTATGTATTTGGGTGCTCCTGCGTTGGGTGCATATATGTTTACCAGAGCTATATCTTCTTGTTGAATTGTTCCCTTTAGTATTATGTAGTGGCCTTCCTTATCTCTTGTTATGACCTCTACTTTGAGGTCTATTTTATCAGATATAAGTATTGCTACCCCAGCTTTTTTCTCATTTCCATTTGCCTGAAAAATATTTTTCCATCCCTTCACTCTCAATCTGTGTGAATCCTTTGCTCTGAGGTGGGTCTCTTGTAGACAGCAAATATATGGGTCATGTTTTCTTATCCATTCAGCTACCCTATGTCTTTTGATTGGTGCATTTAATCCATTTATGTTTAATGTTATTATTGACAAGTTCATGTTTGTTGTCCTATTTTTCCCTTAGTGTTTGTGTTTCTTTTTGCCTTTCTCTTTCTTCTTTTTACAGCAGTCCCTTTAGCATTTCTTGCATTGCTGGCTTGGTAGTGATAAACTCTCTTAGCCCTTTTTTGTCTGTGAAGCTCCTGATTCCACCTTCAATTTTGAATGATAGCCTTGCTGGGTATAGTATTCTTGGATTCAGTCCCTTGCTTTGCATCACTTTGTATATTTCGTTCCATTCCTTTCTGGCCTGGTGTGTTTCTGTTGAGAAATCAGTTGATATTCTACTATGAGATCCCTTGTAGGTGACTTTCTGTCTCTCTCTGGCAGCCTTTAAGATTCTTACTTTGTCGTTGGTGTTCGCCAATTTAATTATGATGTGTCTTGGTGTCAGTCTTTTGGGGTTCAACTTGTTTGGGACTCTATGCACTTCTTGGACTTGCATAATTTTTTTCTTGCCAATATCATGGAAGTTTTCTGTCATTTTTTCTTCAAACAGGTTTTCTATTCTTTGCTTCTATTCCTCTCCTTCTGTTATCCCTATTACTCGAATATTGTTTCGTTTTGTGTTGTCCCAAAGCTCCCTTAGGCTCGCCTCTTGCTTTTTAAGTCTTCTTTCCAGTTGCTGCTGTGTTTGTGTGTTTTTTCCTACCTTGTCTTCTAATTCACTGATGTGGTCCTCAGCCTCTTCTAGTCTAGTGTTTAAAGCCTTCCAATGTGTTCTTTATTGCAGCTATGTCGTTCTTCACCTCCTCTTGGTTTCTTTTCATGTTGGTGACATTTTCATTCAGCTCCTTAGAGTTCTCATTTAGTTGTGTGTATTTGTCATTGGGTTGTGTGTTTTTGTCATCCATCCGTTTAAACATCCTTATAATCATTACTCCGAATTCCCTCTCTGTTAAGCTGCTAGCCTCAATTTCATTTAACTCCCTTTATGGTGATTCCTCTTTTTCTTTCCTTTGGATATTGCTTTTTTGTCTCCCCATGTTTTCCCAAAATGTTTTAATTGTAGATCCAATTGCTTTGCTACCCAGGTTCTTTTGGTGATGGTGCTACTGGTGAAATCTCTCAGTTCTCCTGGGCTTGGTAATCTAGTGTAGCTCCCTACTTGAGCTATTTCAGTTCTCTTGATGTAGGCCTGCGAGCTTGAGAGGCACAACTGTGGTGCCTAGAAGTCAGCTGCTATGGAGGGGAGTGTCCCAATTTTTGCTGTCTTGCACCCTTAATTGAAAACATGTGTGCTGAGTGGGGCCTCACAGTGGCACCAAGGAACCATCTGTCAGGGTGATGTGGCTCAGGGGGCTACACTTTGGAAAGGGGTAACTGTGTTGCCCAGAGTTCTGTAATTGTGGGGTGGGCAGACTCAACTTTCGCTGCTGTGTCTGTGGTGGATAGGCACTTTCTCCAGGTGGTGGCTCACAGGAGCACTGGTGGTAAGTTTGCCAGCGGGGTACACTGAAGCACTCTGGAGGGCCCTGGCAGTGTAGCGGCGTAATTGAGGTGCTTAGCTTCTAACGATTTCTCTTTAGAGTAGATCCTATGGCCTCAGGGAGTATTCAGATTCCATGGTGTTAATCAGGGTGGAATCTGGGTGTGGCTATATTGGTTGCCTGGAGACTGGAGGGAGGGGCTATCTCTCAGGAGAAAATGGATTCTGTGGGCTTAGATATGACTCAGCACCAGACTTGCTACCACTTCTCCTGGACCGTCTGTTGCCCACTCTCCCCAGATTCCACAACTCCACCCCTTCTCCCGCACTTCTGTCACAGGTAAGTGCTTGTCTCCAAAAGGTCCCATGAACTAGGTTTAGTGGGGACAGACGCAGGCCCCAGCGCGAGGAAGGACCACGTCTCTGCCAGTTCCTCTCTTGCAGGCACTCCGCGGTCCGGCAGCTCTTAAAGGCTGCCTTTGAGATCAGATCCCAAATCCAGACTCTAAGGTCTAAAATCCACTACCTCCCACATTCCCTTTGACCCTTTCCTTTTCTTTAAAAAAAAAATTATTCAGACCTGCCTGTCCTCAGGGACACGGCTTGGCACTGTGTAGTTTCTCCCTGAACTTCTGGGCACAGAGGTCCAGGAGATTCTACTGCCTAGATCTTTGATTTTACCTTTATCCGGGGAATCCCTGCTCTTCCCAGCTGCAAACTGTCTCACCAGCTGTGCCTCCTTCACCAATTCTGGCTGGATTCCACTCGTCTCAGCTGCTCCCTCTATTTGCTCCGGGACAAGGCTCAGGACACATCCTTTTATTCCGCCACCATTTTTCGGTCCCAAGAGTCTTGCCCAGAACTGGAGTTCAGTGCAGTCGGTAGCTTTTGTTTCCCTCCCACTTGAGAAAGCCAGCCATGTACTCAGTTGCCCATCCTCTCTGTGCATGCGCACGAGCCTCGGTATCTCTGCCTTCCATAGTTCCTCTGAGTCTCAGTGTGCTTTTCTCTTTCCTGACAGTCCAGTTCTTCCCCAAATGAGTCTGGGTCCCCAGAGTCTCGCCCAGAACTGGAGTTCAGGGCAGTCGGGAGCTTTTGTCTCCCTCTTGCTTGAGAAAGCCAGCTGCACGCACGTCTCAGTACCTCTGCCTCCTGCAGCTCCTCTGAGTCTCAATGTGCTTTTCTCTTTCCTTCTAGTTGTAGAATTTCCACTCAGCCAGCCTTCCTGTGGTTCTGGATGATGTCCGTTTTGCCTTTTAGTTGTAGTTTTGAAATTGTTGTGCGAAGCAGCAGTTCAGCTGTTTACCTATGTTGCCATCTTGGTTTCTCTTTCTGACTAATTCTTGACCCACAAAATTCATAGGTATAATAAGTGGTTGTCTTGTGCTGTTAAGCTTTTGAGTAATGTATTACACAGCCGTAATTACTGAAACACCATTGCCATCTTGTTTAATAAACCCATTTTAATTTCCTATTCTTCATAAATAATTACATATTTTGAATCTGGATTCTTAATAAGGTTTCAGTACACACTGTTTCTATACAGAATGTCTATTCCCAGTTACTGCATGTGTGGTTACACTACATAATTTGATATATTCCTAATAGCTCACTAAATGGAGAAATAGTACAATGGAACAGAAAAGGCCAGAATCTCCCACGGGCCAATGTAGATCACCAATCTCAGCTATAAGGCCAGATACGCTATTGAGTTTCACCACCAGGGTTCAGGAGCTGAATAGATCACTTTTAAATCCAAGTTTACCACGTGGCAACTGTGTGTACAAGAATGAGTTCTATATCATCTCTGAGCCTTAATTTCTCATCTTTATTTTTTTGTGTGGGAATAATAGCACTAATCTTACAGTATCATTGCATTGAATAAGTGATACAATGCACATGTTTGGCACTCAAATAAATGCTGAGCGCCTAGGGTTATGCATGTGAAATTTTCCATTTAAATACATGCCTTGGCATACTATCTTAACTTCCAGATCTGGAAAATTTCCCCTAAACACCCACTGCTGACCAGAGCTTGTAAAATTGACTTTTACAGGAATTCACTGTGCTGTTAATTGCGGTGACTTCCCAGACACAGTCTGATCACTACTGTTGCCCCTTCTGAACACTCCTGGAGAAGTGAAAACTGTCCCCATAGGACCCTGGGCTAACTAACACCCACTGATTCCAGGTAAGCTGAGTTGTGTTGGTGAATTTCAGTTTAGTCCAGATATTCAATTCTCTTGGTTTGTTTCACTGAGAGAAACACAGGAACAATTTCACAGAATGATAATTTCCCACAGATTTTTTGAGAAGTTCCATTGTTTGTTGTGGAAACAGTGCGGTTAAAATAAAACCCAAAGCATTGCTTTTCTCCTCCGACAGTCTGATTGGGTTGACTCAGTGGCACTCGCTTTGGGGACATGCCCTCGTCTCTCTCCCTCAGCCCTTCCAGGAAGAACTGTCTTGTGTGATTTTAATGTGATTGTGTCTTTACCATGTGGTCTATCAGCTGTCACTGTCAGTGTGTTTGAGAGTGTCTAGAAGGGGTTTTAATTGGCAAGATCTTTAGTAAAATTTGCAAATTAGTGATCCACCGGCTGATGTTATGACAATGTCTAAACACTATCAGTGCCATTTTAAAATAATCTTTTATCGATACAACATTCATCTTAATTAGCCAGAAAATGTTGGTCCCAAAGGAAGCTGCCTACAGTTTTGTGGATTTGGCATTAAGTTAGCTGATGGCTTGCTGAACTTGATTTATTGGGGGGAAAAGAGAGATTTATTGAAGTTATTTATGTTTCATTCAACTTATGAGGTGTTGGTCAATGTCTGCGTGATTAGAATGTAGACCCAGGAATACAAGTGGAGAATACCCTTCTCTTTGATGGGATGGCATGGTATGAGAATCATCCTACGAGTCTTGGTAACTGAGTTTTAATCCTGGCTCAGCCAAATTTGTTTGTATGACCCTGGGAAAGAACCATCACCATTCAAGGTGATTGAGTACTTACTCTACAGCAGATACTCTACACCCCTTGTTTTGTTCCTTGTAACAACAAAGTGAGGTGAAAACCATTAGCATCTCCATTTTGGAGATGAAGAAACAAACTGAGGTGTAGGGAGTGGGACTATCTTGCCATGGGTCATGGTCATGAGGAAGCTAGTAAGTGGTAGAGACCCAGGTCTCTCTGCCCTAAAGATTGAGTCAACACAACCACGAGCTAACTCTCACGGAAAAGTCCCCTAATATTCGTGAGCTTAGATTTTCTCATCTGTATAATGAAGCAGTTGTACCGAATGATCTTTTGTTTATCATTCAGAAAGAATAGACTTGTAGTGTAGAAAGAGTAGGATTCTAAGTAGCTTATGTATCTGGATTTCTGGGTCATTGAGGGGTTGGTTTTGTCATGGTTTATATTCTCATGAAACCTGACAAGGTCCTTCTGGTATCCTTGGGAGAATGACAAATTAATGCCCTGGTACTGATTATTTTAAGTGGATTAGCAGCCTTACAAGTACCCTTTGTCTCCAAGTAAGCACTGAACTGAACATGACAACTCTTCTCACTAACTTATAGATGTGAATTTTGTCAGCTAAAAACACCACCATTTTCTTTCATTTCAGTGCTATCAGCAAATTCCTGGCTATGCTCAGCAGCCTGTGGGTGCCCTATCAGTATTTACTGGGCCTACCTGATTAATATTTATTATAGGACCTAGTATACCAGCTTTGGGGTCATTTAATTTAAATTTGAAAATAATTACTGGCTCTAGCCAACTGCACCAAAATGTATCAAAGAATATTTTTTCTGCTAGGAATTTTGCCACAAAGCATGAAATTCAGTATAAACTCAGCCCAGTCTGCAGGCTAGAGATGCCAGATGGCTGTTAAAACGGACCCTTGCTTGGCCTTTTCTCTTATAAAAATAATTTATGACCTGCTGCTCTGAACTTCCGATCGTGGGCTCTGCAGGTACCCTGGCAGTTTTTTCCCATGTTGGTAACCACCCTAAGCTGCCTCAGACAACATTGTTCTTGGCAGTAGCCTTAAAATATCATGAAAGGGATAGCAGAGATCACTTCGCATTTCAGCCTCTTCATTACACAGTGTTATTATTTAGAGACAGTTTGGGGAGATGGACTGTCAGAATTCAGGACTTCAAGTCTCTTCAGGACTCAAAGCATGAGTTGAAGTTTCTAATATTCTCCAGGCTTCATTTGTGAAATGGGACTGGTAATGTCTGCTTTTCAGAGATCCTGGACAGAGTACATGAAACTGTGACTATGGACATGCCTGGTGCCGTGTTGATGTTTATTGTTAATCATTATCATGGCAAGGACACAAAGGATTCTTCCATGTACAATATACCCAGATTTTTAAACTATTTCTCTAAATTTTTACCATCCTAGAAGATTTCTGTGTTCCCTGAAGGACCTCAAGTTTATGATTTTCTGGTGTGACCCCGAGAAACATGAGATCCAACTATTCAAACAAACACACTAAATCCAAACCATTTCTTCCCTCCATCTTTCCCAAGTCCCATCATGAGGGGATTATTTGTTTTTGTTGCAGTTACTATTGCTGGATAGTGTAACAAATTACCCCTATTTTATGATGTCAAACACTGATCATGTTATTATGCTCATAGATTTTGTGGATCATGGATTTGGACAGGACACAAAGGGATGGCTCATTTCTTACTCCTGGATGTCCTGGGCTGGGAAAATATAAACAGGATTCTCAATGGAAGTCTCACATGGGTATATCTGACTAGAGGGAATCTAGCCTCCTAATTACCAAGTACTCAGAGAAATGAGTTTTCTGGCTGTATTAGTTTTCTAAGGATGCTATAACAAATCACTACAAAGTAGATGGCTTTATTGGCTCACAATCTGGAGGCTAGAAGTCTGAAATCAAGGTGTTGGCAGAGCCATGTTCCCTCTGAAGGCTCCAGAGAAGAATTCTTTCCTATGTCTTGGCTTGTGGCTGCATAATTCAATCTTTGCTTCTGTTGTCACATGGCCTTCTTCCCTGTAAGTTTGTCTGTGTGTCCAAATCTCTCTCTCTTTTCTCTTAAAAGAATTGCAGTCATTGGGTTTGGAGCTCTAAATTCAGGGTGATTTCATCTTAAAATTCCTAACTAATTACAGTGGCAAAGAAACTCTTTTCAACTAAGGTCACCTTTTGAAGATCTGGGTGAACATGGGTTTGGCGGGGGGCGGGGGTGGGGGCACTATTAAACCCACTACACAGGTTTCTGCCTTGGGATATCTTTCCCAACAGAGCAAGAATGCTAAAGATATGCTGGGCAACCAAAAAACATGATAAACATCCTATATGAATGCTCTGAAGAAAAGTAGGATGAGATAAGGGAAGAGAGGGGGCGATGTGAAATAGTTTGAGAGAGCTTTATTTCCAGGTGGACAGAACCACAAGTATCAGATGGTGTGGTTTGAAGTACAGCCAAAAAGCTAGTGTGGCTGGAATGGGCATAAGGGAGACAAGAGGAGATGAGGTTGGAGGTCAAGCCATTTGTAGGCCATTGTAAGATTTAGACTTCATTCTAAGGGTAATTGAAAACCAGAGTTTTTGAGCATGAGAACAGGCTGATCTTATTTACATTTTTTATTTTTTTAATATATTTTATTGATTTTTACAGAGAGCAAGGGAGAGTATAGAGAGTTAGAAACATCAGTGAAAGAGAAACATTGATCATCTGCCTCATGCACACCCGCAGCTGGGGATTGAGCCCGCAACCAAGGTATATGCTTTTGACCGGGATCAAACCCAGGACCCTTCAGACCAATGCTCTGTCCATTGAGCCAAAACGTTTAGGGCTTATTTACATTTTTAAAAAGTCACTTGAGTTGCTAGGTGGAAACTAGACACAGGGTCAAAAGTGGGGGATTGGGGATCAGCTGCATGAGTCTGAGGACATGCCAGTCATTGAGGCCAGAAATAGTGGTGCCTTGAACAAGGTGGCTAGTAGTGGATGCAATGAGAAGTAGAAGTGGGATCTATTTTGAAGGTAGAACTGACAGAACTTGCTGATGGTTTGGATGTGGAGTGTGAGAGAAAGGAAAGAGTTAAGGATAAATCCCAGGTTGTGGCCAGAGCACCTTGGTAAATAGGTAAATGATAGAGTTACTTTCTGAGGAGGACCAAGGTGTAGTAGGAGTTAGGAGTACAATGGGAAATCAGAAGTTTAAGTTTGGATACATCAACTTTGGAAGCTTCATTAAACATCCAAGAGGATGTACATGCCATTGGATCTTAAGTCTGGAGCTTAGGAGAGAAGTCAGGGTGGGGATTTAGAGTTGGGAGTCACCAAAACATCAGCAGTGTGTAAAAGCATGAGGCTGAGTGAAGTTGCCCAGAGAGTGTGTGGATAAAGAGAAAGCATGGGCAGAACCAAAACCTGAGGCATTCCAACGTTTAGAGAAGAGCAAGATGTCTTGAAGGCGTAGACCCTGTTGGTAACACCAAGAGCCACCTCTACTCCAACTTCTCATTACTACTTGTTTTTGCAAGATTCTTCTTCATGGGTCCTGGTAGTTTCAGGCTCTTGGTTTTGAGATCAGCTCTATGGTCAAACATTTATTGGTTACATCTTACTCATATCTGAATGCTTTGGAGCAAGGAGCAGCTTCCTCCTGGAAAGTCCCATTAGCTATGTTCTTGTTCTCTACTTTCATACCTAGAGACAAATGAGTAACGGATGGCTGAATAGGCCTGTCTTCTCTGATTCACTGTCTCGTTCTTCCTTCTGCCTCCCATGTCCACTCAGGACATATGGCTGGAGCAGCTACCGCACCTGCACAAGCACTTGCGTTCACAGATCCAGATGTCTGGGGCTCACCTGAGCACACCTGTTACCCTTTTCTTTGAAAAGCTGGCTATTGAGTTCTGACTTCAAAGCTTCAAATCTTATAGGGAAAACCTTTAAGGTATTTATCTGCCCCCGAATGCCCACATTCCAAAAGGCCTTAGTCAGCCTGCATTTTATCTTTTCTTTTGGATGATTTGAATTTGGTGACATGAGAGAGCTTGGGAGCAGGGGGAGGGGTTGCGAAGATGCTTGGCTTCATTAACCATGGACTGCACTACCACCTGATCCAGTTTATGGAAACTGAAACCAGACCTATTGAAAGCCTTGATGAATGTGGCATGTGCAGCAGGTGGGAACTGGTTAGAAAGAAAGACAAAAGGGAGCCTGGGGAACAATGCACGCTAAAATGTGATCCACAGCACATGCAATGCTGCAAACGCTTCATCAGATTCCTCTTATCCATTTGTGGAAAACCCAGTCCATTCCCCATTGCAGCAAAGATGTATATTTCTCCTATGTGCATGCACACACATAGCCTTGCTTCCTACCAGGCCTTTGCCAACACTGACTTCTTATTAAGTGCTTCAGATTTAGGATGAAAGAAAATATAAGATCGAAAACTTTTTCTTTTTTCTGAGCATGAAAGAACTTTGTGCCTGTAGAATATGTATTGGCTTGCATTCAAACATAAATATGTACCACAACACAATTCCCTCCAGCTCAGAGCCGGGTTGCAAGAGAGCCTTGGAATTGAAGGAGCAGTGACTGAATGTTTATCCTATTACTCAATGAAATCCCTTCCAAACTCAGTCTTATTCCCTGTATAAAGCAACTTAGATGACTCTGAACTTCTCTCTGAAGCTGTAGATTTTGGTAGATAACTGCTAATTCTTCTGGTTTTGTTATCAAGCTGCTTCCCTCCTTCTCTTACTCATTCTCCATAGCTAGGCTTTCTCCGTATACTGCCATTTTTCACTTTTTAACCTGCCCATTCCTTTCTCCCCATGCTTAAAATGCAAAGGCCCATTGTATTTGGACTATAATAACCTCCTTTTTGTTCCCTCCACTCTTTCCTCCCCTTCTGTGTGTGCAGTGGCTCCATATTTCTTTTGTCTGCCTTCTGCATTAATGACTGTCAGCTATTGGCAGTGGATTTGAATTATCCCAAGAATAAAGGAAATCCAGCCTCAGTCGGGAGTGCAGGAGACCAAGGATGTGACTGGAGATTTATGGCCATTACCCCTTGGGAGATGTCTAAGGAGCCAAAGGAGGTGCTCCCCTCAGCAGGCTCCCAAAGGCCCAGTAACTCAAGATCTGTGCCCTTGGCTCTTAAACCCCCTCCCCCCCCCCAATTAAATCTGCTGAGCCACCATCCGGGGGTGAGGGGTGGGTCTCTATGTACTCCTGCAGCCCCCCTACTCCCCACTTCATTACTTTTGTGGCATCAAGTCATCTGTTTGCTTCCCTGGATCCCTGCCAGGCTGGGACTGATGATTGGCTATTGCATTCTACTGTCCAGCACAAAGACTTGCACATTCAGGCACTGGGCCTGTGTCGGTTAAATTCATTCATTCATTCATTCATTCATTCATGTGGTCACTCATTTGCAAATATTTATTGCTTGTTCTATGCCAGACACTGTTCTAGGTGTTAAACAATTGAGCTAATGGAGCAAAAATTGTTGCTGTTCCCTCAGGCTGCTGTCCCTTTGTGTTCCTCTTGAAGTTTATTTTAAATTTATTTCACTTGGTTACTTGGTTAATTAACATGCTAATGAACTGTGGCAGGGTGGTGTGTGGTGAGAACTGGTTATGCTAAGGAGGGTGTTTGGTGGCTTCCCTTCCCACAAGTATTCCCCACCCCCATCCCACCCCCCCACCCCAATTTCCATTTTTATATCTATCTTCCCCGTTCCTATTGGAAAAAGAATTTGGGCTCTAGCCGTGATTAGGGGACAGACATATACTGGCCTGTCTGGTGAACTGATAGGGTAGAAATAGGAAGGGACAAAAACCAGATTCCATAAAGACACCCTGGGGTCCTGGAAAGAATGGCTCCTCTGAGAAAAATGGAAGCCTGCTCTCAGGTGGGTCTGAGGATGCGAGGGGATTAGGGAGGTCTCTCTGTGCTCTGTATCCCCTGATATCCACAGCCCAGCGAAAGTATCTGTCTAACAGAGTGTTATGGGCTGAATTGTTTGTGTCTCCCCAAAATTCGTGTGCTGAAACCTAACCCGTGGAATGGTATCAGAAGGTGGGGCCTTTGGCAAGTGATTAGGTCATGAGTGTGCAGCCCTCAGGCATGGGGCTAGAGCCTGTAAAAGGGAGACCCAGAGAGCTCTCATCCCTTGGGCCACTTGAGGACACCGAGAAAAGATAGCTATCTGTGAACCAGAAAGTGCGCCCTCACCTGGCGCCGAATTTGCCTGGCACCTTGATCTTGGACTTAAGTTTCCAGAACTGTGAAAACTACATTTCCGTTGTTGGTTATCCACCAGTCTCTGGTGTTCTGCTGCAGCTGCCTGCACAGACTCAGCCACAGCTCAGTGTGTGGCCACCAGGGTGGTCATTTCCCTTTATCCTATCAGTGGCTTTCTGGGGCTGCTGCTCAACCACAAAGACAAGAGCATCCATGTGTGAGAAGATGGACTGCAGAGTGGAGCAGGGAGCATTTGTTGCCTCAGGAGAAGTTAGGTAGCTCCTGGGGTCTCCTAGAGACATCTGAGATGGTAGGAGGAACTCTTCACAGCAACACAGGCCCTGGAGACACAATGGCAGGGTTTAGCAGGGTAGTAAACATCCTTATTAATGTGACTGTAACCTTTTACACATGCACAGGCAGATGGAAACTGAGGACATGCTTGTTTCTGGCCTTTTAGATTCATTCTGCTTACACAGGAACTCACCTCTGTGGACAGGCCCAGAGCGGAGCCACAGGCCTGTGTCTCCAGCCTTGGCACTGTTCCCTCTCCCATTTCCCCGTTTCATCTTGCTCTTTCCTCTTTTTGTCCCCACTAGCTCCCTGACTCTATTCTCTGCCTCTCAGGCCCCTCTGGATGTGAGGATCCATTTGGGAAAATTACTTCCTAACCGTTAAAAGTCTTAGAAATTCTCTCTCCCACATCTGTCATCCTTATCCCAGGGGGCACCCACTTGCACATTGTCCTATTTGCAAATGTACCTTCACTATAGAAAGGAGCAAATGAATTCATTTGGACATCTCAGTCCTCATAGCTGAGTTGCCTTAATAAAGTGTTCATTTTGGGCGAATTTCCTATTTAAAAGTGAAAAACCCATGGATAACCTCACCCCATGAATTTCTACAATGAGTATTTTAGGCAAGAGTGACGGATGGGTGGGAGAAAGCTTTTTGGTGGGGAGAGAGCTTTCATGGAATGCTTGTAATCAATATTAATGTGTGTATGAATCTCCGGGGATCCTGTTAAAACAGAGCTTCTGATTCAGTGGGGCTGGAGTGGAAACTGGTTTCGGCTTTTCTAACAGGCTCCCGGGTGATGAGCTACTCTGAGACCACCGTGAGTAATGAGGCCTTCAATCCCAGAGGCCACCTGGGCAAAGCTTGCTCTTGCACACTCCTGATGTCTTCACATGATCCAGGCAATGAAATCTTTGCCCAGATGTTGAATGAGCTTATTAAGTTGGCTATTTGAAAGGGGAAGGGAAGTTTCTTATAACTGAGAAGGAAGTCATTCCAAACTGGAGTTGAGTTACATAAACAGAGTTTTATGAATGATGTTCTTGTTTTCCTACAACTGGAGTTAATACTGTTTCAAAAATGCTGCAAAGAGGGCATGGGAAGCTTCTGTGTGTGTGTGTGGCGGGGAGGGGGGGGAGGAGGGGAGGTAGGTGGATGTTATTAGGACCAACAATGTGCAGAAAAATTTCTTTGATCAGAGAAGCTTATAAACAGGCCAGGTCTCAAAGGTGAGAGTTGGCAGAAGTAAAAAAACAAAAGTCACTTGCAGAATCAGAGACAACTGCTGCCTCACCTCCGCTTTTATTTCTCCCTCCAGCCGAGCAATCACAGTGATATTTATCTCCTCACCAGAGAGCCCTGCTGGCTGCCCAGCTTCCATCAGAGGGCATGACCGGGCTCTCTTTTGGGGGTGGGAGTGGGAAGACGTGGAAGTAGTTGGGCTTTTCCTCTCTGTGTTTGTTGCCCAGGGCATCCTCTGGGTGATGCTAGAAGATAAGCTCTTGTCGTGATGAGAGCCCTGGGATTATGGCCTGCAGTCCCCAGCACAGGAGTCCACCGTGGGCCCAGGGCACTGAGCTAGGCTCATTGGGAGATGAAATAAAAAAAGATAAAAAGATAAAAGTGCTGGTTCTTTCCATTGAGGATCTTAATAAGGTAGCTGGGAATGGAAGAGCCACATTTTTAAGATCACCAACCACATCAAGCAGGAAATCATAATTTCCACACGAGTGATCCGCACGATGAGGCTGTGGGCTGAGGAGGGCATGGGGAAACTTTCAAATGAGGTGTTCAGAACGGCTTCACTGAGAAGGTAGTAATTGACTTAGTCCTGGAAGGGAAGGAGGAATTAAATAGTGCCTGGGAGGCCTGAGACAGTGCAGCTTCCAAGAACACTTTCTTGCCCAAATCCCTTTCTGGGAATGGCTTAGGGGGAAGAGGAAAGTGCCTTGATTTATGTTGATGACAGATGATGCCAAGGGCCTGAGTTGTGGCCAACCTGAGTGTTGGCTGCCAAAGGCAGGCTTGGGAGGCACAGCACACCTTGCTTGCTAGGAGTTTCTGTTTTCTGCACAGAATCAGGTACAGATTAAGATACAGTTAAATTCTACCTTTATAATTTCCCTAAAAACATGATTTATGGGGAGATGCTCTAATTGGGCTGTCCAAATATCTCCCCCTACTTCAGGAAACCCTTTAGCACCTGATTTTCAGCTTTAAAAACTGTCATTTATACTTTTAACCCAAGCATTTAATTTTTAAAGCATTGGCAGATAGAGATTAATAATGGCAGGGCTAGAAAAACTCCATAATGATCTTGGGGGGGGGGGGAAGTCCACTAGAGCTTTTTTTTTCCTCTTATAACTTGAGGCTTCACATTTCAAAGTTTTATCAAACTGCTCCCCATCCCCCTTACCCCATAATTTAAACCATTGTTCTCCAAGGAAAATTTAATAATAAGAGCCGTCATGTGTTTCTGCTTAATTCTGGAAGCCTGTGTTCTGCAGTCAAAGATTCTCATTTGAAAATAATTCCTGTCCTTATTCTAAAACTGCCAGGGGAATAAAATTTAAAAAACATGTTGCAGCTCTCAAGTTTATGTTTTGCCTAAAGCCAAGCAGCGCTGGAAGATCAAAGTTTGGAGTGTGGTTCTAAAGTTAGAACCACTGCCTTGCAAGGCGCTCACAAAGCAAGAGCTGGGCCCAGCTGCCCCTCCAAGTCCTGGGGTAATAAGCTCCGGTGCAGACCGAGGCCCCGGCCCCTCCCTTGGGCAGGGCCCGGGCCTCAGGGCCCCTGTGGCCTGGGAAGCAGATCCCCACGGAGAAGGGCAGGCAGGGCACTTTTAGACCATATGCACACTCTGTGTAGGCCTCCTGTGTTCCACAATTTGCATTTGGGACAAGCAGGAGCAAACGCTGCCTATGCTTGCTGCCTGCCAGGTCTGCCCTTCGTGGGGGCTATTTGTCAACATGACAGATTCATCTATAACATTTGAGGATGGGCAAACTGAGGCATGTCTGCTCGTATCAAGCCACCTCTTGTTCACTCTTAAAAAGTAAACATATATGTGTGTGTGTGTTAAAAACATTTTTTCCCTTAAGCCTCAAAGCTCTACTTCTCCTCTCCCTTATCAAATCCCTAAGTTGGCTCTGATAAGTCTCTGTAGAATTGAGTGTAGATTTTGGTTTCTTAAAGCATCAAAATGGCACTCAGGGGCAGCAGCAAACCTAAAATAAAGGCTATCTAATCTCTCTGGTCACCTCCTTCAGCAACTTCTACTTGCTGCTAGTGAGCCAGCCGTCACTTCAAATGTTATGGTTCAGAAATCATAGGTGTGTGAATCAAACATACATGTGGCTCCTTACTGAAAACCAACTGGACCCTCCAAGGCACCTTGGGCTAACTAGAAACCCACACTGAACTTGGGAAGACTGGCAAGTGATGATGGGAAGCGCAGGTCTCCCCCTTCGGATGTGATCTGCTGGCATCCGCTGACTGCAAGTGTGCCCCTGCACTCCTGGTGTGCTCCTGTGCCACCGAGGCTCCCTGGTGCCTGCCGCTCCCCTGGCAGCTGTTCTAGGAGAGGCATGCGAAGCAGCTGCCTCTGTTCAATCTAAGCGAGCTCCCCGCCACTTCTCCAGTTCAGATGGACGGATTTTACACAGAGCCTTGGTTGTACAATGGCTTCTGGCTTTGTAGTCCCTGATACATTCCTCTGAGTGGTTGATAATGGGAAAAACAGGTGAACTGTGAGTTTCACTCAAGCGGTCCACTTAGCGATTTTGCCCTCAGAAAGCTGTTTTCCTTGCCTGGAACAGAGGAGATTGGCACCTTTTGGACAAGAGGCACTAGGAAATGCATTCTTCCTCACCATAGGTGTTTACCAAGATTACTCGGAAATTTTTGTGCTGTGGCTGCAGGAGAAACAGAACTCTTTCTCCCAATCGAGTTGTTCTGAAGTGCAGAGGCCCAGAGCTCTGCTGATGGAAGTTGCCCAGTTAGCCAGGGCTGCTCTCTGCAGTGCTGTGAACCAGCACTAAACTCCAGTCTTGGGTGGGAATTACAAATTATTTTAATCCTTCTCTACCTTTCCAAATTCCATTCCCAAAAGTTGCTTGAAGTAGAGGCCTTTGTGTTGATGGTGGAAAGGTTAAGACTTTGGGGGGTGTTGGGATGGAGTGAGTGTATTTTGCATGCAAGAAGACATGGCATTTGAAGGAGGGGTGGAGGGCAGAGTGTTTGGACTGAATTGTGTGTCCCCCCGATTCATGTCTTAACCCCCCAATACCTCCGAATGTAAACGTATTTGGAGATAGGGTTTTTAAAAATTAAGTTAAAATGAAGTCATTAGGGTGGACTCAACTCCAGTATGATATATGTCCTTATAAAAAGGGGGAAATTGGACACACAGGTACATATAGAGGAAAGACGATGTGTGAAGACACAGGGGAAAGGTGACCATCTACAGGTCAAGGAGAGAGGCTGAAGATGAAATGAACCCTCTGACACCTTGACCTTGGACTGCTAGCCTCCAGAACTGTGAGACAATAAGCATGCGTTGGTTAAGCCCCGGTCTGTGGTAGTTTGGGACGGCAGCCCTGGCCGACTGAAACAGATTTGGTGTGGTGCAAGTGTGGCCAAGGTCTCATCAGAGAGAGTGATTGGACTTACCCACTCTCCAAAAACCTCCCTGGATGGTTCCTAGAATGAGAGAGAATAAAGAGAGCCCACTTGGTTGGGTGTGTTTTATAAACCTCTCTTTGGGGGATTTATTGAAGAAACAGAAAGGGGGAGCTGATGTGCCCACAGGACATGACTCAGTGCAGGTTTTATTGTGGGAAAAAGCACGGCACCACTGAATTGGCAATTTCTCACAATACCAGGTGCGTTACAGATTGGTGTGTGGGCTTTCGTGAATTGGTTGCATATAAATGAGGAACATGTAAATAAAAAGGGGATGTAGAAACTTTCACTAGTGTGAGGCTTTTATTTATAGTTCCTCATGCCCGCTGCTAATTCCCTTTGCCCTGTGAGCGTGTGCTGTGGCAACCTCACAGGCTTTTGTATTAAGTGCTATCAGATAGGGCGCTGCAAGCTCCTTCTTTATGTGAAAACTGGGAAACATGGCATGAGGAGGTGGGGTGCCAAAAAAGCTGATTTGGCAGAGGGTGTGATTTTAGTGGGCAGAGAATGGACTGCGGATCGGGAGCCCGGGATCCGGCCGGAGCAGGACTGCGGAGGTGATATTGACACATTCTTGAACTAAGTGAAGGACTGGGCTAGAGGAAGGCCTTCTCACTGTTTCCCGGAACTTGGAAAGCCAGAGGGAGTGGCGGCGTGGCTGAGCGAGTGGAAAAGCAGGGCCCTGACCTGGCCTGCCCTGACTTCCCCACTGGACCAAGTGACACTGTTCTCTCCTCAAACCAGCTCGGGGTCATCTCCCTCAGGGCATTTTCCAACCTCCTTTCCCCCTCTGTGCCACATAGCTCCTTCTTCACCTTCACTGCTGGGATGCTTGCTGCTGAGTGTCGCCTTGTTAGCTCTGAGAGCAACTGAAGGGGAAGTTTTCACAGGTCTTTTCCTCCTGCATCCTAGGAAGACTTGACTGAGCGTATGCACTGCCATCTTGCACTTACTTCTGTCATCTCTGAATGGACCAGTGACACCTAAGCTTAAGCTGTTGGACAGTGTAAAGGAGATGATATCTGTAACACAGTGAGAACGTAGTAGGCACTCATATGTTAGGTTCTTTCTCTTTTGCAAAACTTCTGTGCTAATTATCTGCTTTATGTGTTAGGACTTAGTAGGTGTGGCCTTAAATTGCTGATGCATGTCTTAGCTTCACAACTTTATGGTTAACTCCAGGTTCATGTCAGACTTGTTTATATTCAGATTCACTCCAACTTACTGTTTCACACAGCACATAGTAGGTCCTCAAAAATTATTCTTGATTGATTACTTATTGGCTCATGATCTTCAACATAGGATTGTGCCTTCAATGACTCCCTGGTTACGGGACTCTTTAAGGGAGACGGTTTAGGACTCAGGTGGTATTATTATTCATTCTCTGTGTTGATACTAATTGGTCTCTGAGCCTTCTGAGCACCTCCCTTTGTTACATGGAAATTTTATACTCACTTCTAAGATGTTCACACATAATAATGGGGTATTTACTGATTTTTAAATAGATGTGACAGTGTTTAGCATGCATCTGAAATCAAACACAGAGTGTTAATTGTATCGGCCCATAACAAAACGGCCCCTTGGTAATGACGTTAGAAAGAAACTGGGCTCCTTGTTATCGCAAAGGGAACCCGCTCTGATTGTCACAAGGATGCAAGGATTTTCTAGGTGGTATAAATCCAAATAAATAGAATAATAAGGGCACAATTAAATTTATATCTTTCCAAAGTGTCATAAGAAGTAAGCCTATATAAGGAAGTGCTAGTCAATGAAAATTTACAGGACATGTGGATTTGTAGACAAGTTTGGGGATATTAGTGTTCAGTGAAATTGCTCTCATTTCCTGGGGCTCATATTTGGAGATGAATAGTCAGAACAGTGAGTAGTTTGCTTTAAGTCTAAGGGAACTGGGAAGGTTTAGCATGGGGAAGAGAAAATTCTGGGTTACAAGGTAACAGTCTCAAAATATCTGAGGGACTGTCTTCTGAAAGAGGAAATGAATTGGGTCAGGGAAGCACCGGCTGGCAGACCTTTAACCTGTGGGTAAAAGGGGCAGGAAGAAAAATTTATGTCCCAATGCTGGACAGAGCTTTCTAACAATGAGCTTTCGATGTGCCGAAGCAGGGATGGATCAATTGGACAGGACTGGTGCAGAGTAGGGTGGGGGGAGCCCCTCCCATTGTGGGCTTTATGATCTTTTATGCCTGGATCCGTAATTCAGAGAATGGATGTATTTCTAACACAGCTCAGAAATCACAATTAAATCACAATTACACACTTCTGAAATGTTGGAAATAGAACAAAATTATGGCTGTAAGCTGGATTGATTGTAAATTAGTTCTTGGTCCTGAAAAATACTTGTGAATTAATCAGATTCCCAGAGGGACAATGAGTCTGTGTAGGATCTTGGAGATCTCTACATGGAAGACCATAGGCTGAGAGTAATCATAATGATACCCAAGTGGCATGGGAGATCTCTATAGAAACACCTGTAGGAGGGCAGGAGCCAATTATCTAAGTGATGTGGCCAAAAAGTGGTAGCTTTGGCTTGAGGGATCCAGTAATTGTCTCGTGTTCTTCATATGGCATTGGATGAAGTGAGCTGCACTTTGTATAGTCTTGGGAGAGTCTTGTAACCTCTCTGTTCCCTTTGTGAAATGGGGACAGTAAAACCTGTTACAAAACCACTCCGGAGGCTTCAGTGAGGGTTAACCACCTGGTAATTGTCTGACCTTGTGTCATGAAAATGGCTATCTGAGTAACATAAGGGAACAAGAATATCTTGCCTGTTGAAATATTCATGTGGCAATAGCTAGCGATGTTGAATTGTTTGTCCTAGGAATGGAAATTAACACAAACAAGCAAAAACTATGGCAGGGCCAGGGGTGTAGATTTCCTCTGTTTGCATAGAACTTGGTATTTTTATGTCTCCCTTCCTTGGAAAAATATCAATGATTTGGTCCCTTGGACATTTAAACAAAAAATAAAATAAATGCAAGGAAGGTGGGTGTTGTCTTCATTTGTTATGAAACAGCTACCTCAAAACTTCGATTCAAATTCAATCAGCTAAATCTACCTTGATATTCTCAGTCCATTCATGAAAAGCCATACTTCTTATACTTCTTCTCATTGCTAGAAACTTAAATTTTCTCAGTTTAGACAAGACAGTCTTCTAGTTCTAGTTCTCTCACCAACTAACTGGTAACCTTAACAAAGAAGTAAGAATTCTCTGACACTCCCCTTTCCAGTTGGATCTATGAAGGTGTGTACAGCTACAAGTAACAAGAACTCTGACTCAAAGCATCAAAACATGAAGGGAATTTGTTGTTTCATACAACAAAAACCCTTGGGATATAGTGTTAGTGATGTCATGGGGATCCTTTTCATCTTTTTAGTTGGCATCCTCAGTGAGGTGGCCTTGTGCTCACAGGCTTGTCTCATGCCCGCAGAATGGCTGCAGCGGTTCCAGCCATCACATCTGGTTATTTCTTCTCATAAGAAAATAAGCCTTTCTTATAAGTCACTGGAAGAACTTCTCTCTTATCTGACTGTTAGACTAACTCCATCTTTTAACGAATACAGGAAAGGAGACTAGGATAAAGATGATGGGCTTAGAATAGACATTGGCAAACCGTTTCTTAAAGGGTCAGGTGGTAAATATTTCAGACTTTGTTGACTGTGAGGCAAAAATCTAGAACATTATGTAGGTACTTATATAACCATTTAAAATATAATCATTTAAAAATATAAAAACTTTCCTTTAAAAAATCTTGCCTTTGCAGACTAGAAATAAGCATATAATAACAAACCAAAAATTTTTGAGTCCCAATTTCAATGTCCAACAGTTCTGAGTCCCCGTTTCAATGTCAAACAGTTCCTTATGTGTACATGTCAGCAATGATATCTGGATGGTGGGCACATGGTGGCAATGCAGGTCTGACCCTCTCTGGTTTGGTCCTAGGCAACCTGCAGCAGTGCACAGCTGCTGACTGCTAGTGTGGCAAGGCGTCATCAGCATCTTCCATCTCTGGACTGTTTCTCCTCTTGTCTTCGTGGTTGGAGCACACCTGTCAATTCCTCTCTGTTGCAGGAATCAACATGGTCTTGGAGTTGTTTTCTGAAAATATACAAACATATTCTCAACTAAAAGTTAATAAAGGAATCTTTTCTATATAATTGATTTGGGATCCTTTTTATTTTTGCCCAAACGATTTTCCTTTTTCTGATTTAGACACCATGTGTGTTTTTCATGAGTGTCTTGCTGTTAGCATTACAAATGAAAATTAATTTTGTAAAGTAAAAATTTTCTAGATGTAATTTACTTATAGGATATTTTTCCTTACATGATATTACCCTACTATGATTCCTTTTTTTTTTTTTTTTGATTAATGGAGGATTTTGTAAATTTTATAATGCTGTCTTGATAACTTTAAATTTTAATTTTTTTGCCCAAAAATATGACTGCTTTAGGTTCATTGCATGTTCAGGAATTTTACCATGAGATGAACTACCAATAGAAATTTTAGTTATTACTTTAGGAAGAGCTTTTTGTCCAGTACAATTGAATTTACTTGAATATTCACTTATTTCAATTAGCCTATTTAAATTAATCTGAAAACTTGATTACTATTTTATTGTCAAATTTAATACTCTACCAACAATCTTAGTTTACCCTGTAAATATTAGTGGAAAGGATTATTTGCATTCTTGAGTAGGCCCTGAGCATTCCTGGTACTAGGCTGGATTTAGATATAGGGCAGCTGCTGTTGGCCAAATCTCTGCCTGTTACCTGGGTCCCGATCTTAGTCGGGCCAAGTCTCTGTCTGTCACCTGTGTCCCAATCTGAGCTGGGCGTGGGAAGCAAAGCAGCTATGGGGGCAGGAGAGCTCCCTCAGAAGGTGTGAGGGTTCAGGCCCCTTCAGGGTTGGGGGGGGGTGAGGGTCTGTGCCCCACCTCTGTTGACCCCCAAGTTCTCTCCTGATGGCCCCTCTGTGACTGTGCCTGTCTTAGGTTGTTACTTCCCTGAGGAATCTTACCCGTCTCTGGCTAATCAGCCATCCTCTGGGGCCAAGCAGGGTGATGTGAGGTTCAGTTCTGTCTCCTTGGTAGCCTATGCCCCTGTGGCCTCCATGCCCAGCACCTGCCTTGGGATCCCCTGGCCTGCTGGCGGGGTCCCAGCACTGATCACATATCTCGGGAAACTCGGGTTTCTTCTCCAGTGAGGGCCCAGCTCACACGATTGGGCCAGAGACAGATCCATGGTACCAGCCATGAGGCTTCAGGCTCAGCATGAACAGAAAGCTCAGGCAACAGCTGAGGGCAATCGGATTGTGGGAAGAGGGTCCCACTTGGCACAAAAGGCAAGAGGGGCCAATATAGGACGCTCAAGTACCTTCCCAGTGCCTTAAACATTTTTTTTTGTTGTTATATGTTTATTTCTAGTCTGCAGAGGCAAGATTTTTTAAAGGAAAGAAATGGGGGGAAAAATAGATACAGAGGCAAAGAAGCATTGAACAGATTGTCAAACTACAGCGGGAAAGCAGGGAAGGTTGGGCGGGGGGGGGGAGGGGGGGCTGTAAGAGATCAACTGAAGAACTTGTATGCATGCATATAAGCATATAAGACACTGGTTGAGGGGAGGGGGTCAGACAGGTGAAGGCATGTACTGGGGGGTAGGGGAGGCTGGGGGAGGTTAATGGGGGGGGGAAGGAGACATATGTACTACTATTTGTAACACTGCAAACAATAAAAAAAATTTTAAAAATATATAAAAACTATGTATTTTTTGAGAGGGTCCTCCAGAGAAATAGAACCAATAGGATGTATGTATATTCATAGGGAGATTTATCTTAAGGAATCAGCTCATATGATTATGAAGATTGGCAAGTCCAAAATCGGCAGGGTGAGTTAATGGGCTGGCAACTCAGGGAGGAGCCGCTGCTGCAGTTCTGTCCAAAGGCTACCTAGTTGTAAAATTCCCTCTTACTCATGAGAGGTCAGTTTTTTATTCTATCAAACCTTCAACTGATTGAATGAGGCCCACCCACATTATGGAGTACAATCTGTTTTACTCAAAGTCCACAAATTTAAATGAAAATCTCATCTAAAAACATCCTCACAGGAATATCCAGAATAATGTTTAACCATATCTGGGCACCATGGCCCAGCCAACTAGGCACATAAAATTAAATTGCATTCTTAGCTCTAGGCCATGCAAAAACAGGCAGAAAGGCCAATTTTGCCAATGTCTGGCTTTGAATTATACCTGAGATGGGATAGGATTATTTTTATTAAGAGTGGGTGTCTGGCCCTAGCTGGTTTGGCTCAGTGGATAGTGCGTCAACCTGCGAACTGAAGGGTCCCGGGTTTGATTCCAGTCAAGGGCACATGTCTGGGTTGCAGGCTCTATCTCCAGTAGGGGACGTGCAGGAGTCAGCTGATCAATGATTCTCTCTCATCACTGATGTTTCTATCTCTCTTTATCCCTCTCCCTTCCTCTCTGAAATCAATAAAAAAAATATACAAAGATATTGTGTTAAAAAAAAGAGTGGGTGTCTGATCAAAACCACAGTCAGTTAACAAGAAACAAAGATGATGGGTAGACAACCAACCCTGTTATGCTGGTCCTACCTATCCAACATTGATTTTGAAATAACAAATACAGAAATCCTTTGGGAAACTTTAAAACACTGCATTGAAATGTAAAGCAGAAATCCTGATCTAGCCCTTGCCCACATTTTTTTTTTAAATTAATGACTCAATATTTCTATTTGTCAATTCCTGTTTTGCCTTGTTGTTCCCTTCCCATGCAGGGGGCACTTGCCATCCTGTTCTCCAGGCAAAAGAGCAAGGCACCCCGTAACTAATTGTTGAGAGGAGATGAGCTGAGATGCCTACAGTGGTAAACAGTTCTGCTGTGGGTGCTGAGTACACCAGAGTGTGCAAGCAAATGCTCCACCTGAGAGGCAGTTAAGGGCCAAGGCACTCTGAGTTTGGGTAGAGGTGAGGTGACACAGGCTGTCTCCCAACAGGTAAGGAGGGGGCAACTTGAGTTGCCCTGTGTGCAAGTGTGGGCCCTGATATGCTAATACTCCTGGCCAGTCCTGTAGGGCTCTTTCTCAATTTAGATCAAATGATAGGGTCTCTAGCAGCACCAGGCATGGGTGGGGTCCAGTGGCTACAGCATAGTTAGGTAACAGAGGATTCACTAGTGTTTGAGCCAGAATCATTGAACCTGATGGAGCCTTAAGATCTGCTTTAGCTCCTGGGTCCTAGAACTTCCCTGGGACTTAGTCCCTTGGGCACCTCCATTAATGAGCACCAAATGTTGGCTAGAGATAGGATCAGGGAGGTACGGTTAACCAGGTGCACATTGAGAAATGGTGTGATGAGACTTTGTTTTCATACTTTGGAACAAAATGTCAACTGCTCTTAGCCTTCCTCCAGAGGCTCCAAAAATAAAAAATAAAAAATGGTGAATTGAGCTTGAAATATAACACAAGCTGAATGTATGTGGGGATATAAGCAAGTAAGAAAAGAAGGAAGGCAAAGTTATTGAGGCAACAATTCAGATTTAATTGCATTTGATATAGACCACCCTTTAAAAATAGTTTGGTCGGTTAAAGGCTGCAGTAATTTATGGAACTATCTTCCTCCTTCCAGGGAAGTTGACAAGTCTGGACTGAATCAAGAGAATCAGCATAAATCTCAGCCGATGCCTAATTTTAGAGATGTCTGGTCCTTGCAGGAGTCTTGCCACAGCCAGATGGGGTGGGAGACAACATTCGAGGGTGGAAAACCAGGAGGTGCCAAACTGAAGCTCAAAAGGTTAAACCCATTTATGTGACTGATCAATCCTGAGCAAATAGGAATCGGATTGTGGGAAGTGCTGTGCACTGTAACACATAACCTGGAGTCCCGGGAGCTGGCAGCCTGGGAGGATCACAGGGAAATGATTAATTACTCCAGGCCTGCCTGTTGCACATCTCTTAAAAAAACTGAGTTCATGCTCCCTGAAAGCCGCCCCAAACGAGGTAGCAGGGTGACCTGGGCTCTCCAGGACTTTGCCTCTTTATGGGTTCCATACAGAAATGGACCTCTACTCTGTGCAGCAGACTCCCAACCCTGTGTAGATCATTCCTGATCACAGAGAAGCCTCTCCTGGTGCCACCTAGAGAAAATAAGGCCCCTTCTCCATAGCATCCTTCTATATTTTATTTCTTGGTCATAGTCTCTGCTCTACTGTTTTATTTATTTGTCAATTTGTTTACATCTCTGCTTATAAAAGTTCTCAAAGGGAAGCCTGTGTCCCGCTCATCTGTGTCATGCCTGCTGTTTCATGCACTTGGCACTTGGGGAGGGTTCAGTTGTGATAGAAACTGAGCTGAACTGAATGGATGTGGCTGGTGGTCTTGATTGTAAATGATAGCTTGGAGTTTCTGGAATTTTATATTTCACTCATGGAGGCCAGACTGAAGAAGGGCACGTAACTGTTGGCATGGTGTGTAGACTCCTCGGAACACTGGTTCTAGTGCTCTTATTATTACGATTATGATTATGATTATGATATTATTCTGAAGGGAGGAAGAACATGAGTTAGGAGACATTCTGAAGCAGCTGACTCACTGCTTATTCATTTAAGGGGATGGATTGCCAGGAACCAAAGCATCAAAGATCATGTTGTGACACATTTGAAGTTTAAGATTCTGATGGATCTGGGAAGTGTCTCTCAAGCTTTATTCCCAGACCATCTGCATGAGAATCTTGCTTCATATACAGATTCCTGGGCCCATTCCTTAGACATATGGAATCACAATCTCATGGTGTATCTAGTAATCTGAGTTTAAAAATTTCTCAAGTGACTCTAATGTACAGTAAATTTATCAAATAGTGTAGGTGGAGGCTTGGGGATGGGGACGTTTAGCCCATGTAGCAGTCCTTCAGGTTTTCCCCAGGAGAATGTAGAGTCACTGTCTGTGTTTTAAATGCACTGACTACTCTGTGATGATGGTGCCTGGTCCAAACACAGACTCATGTATTTAATTTTGCTAATGAATTTCAGGGTTTTCTTTTTACAATTTAATTTTTTGGGAATTATGTAAAATACTAGAGGATCGGTGCATGGATTCATGCATCGGTGGGGTCCCTTGGCCTGGCCTGCTCCCTCTTGCAATCCAGGACCCCTCGGGGGATGTCGGACTGCTGTTTTCAGCCTGATTCCCCACTGGCACTTGGGGAGCTTAGGCTTTTATATACTAGTATATATAGATTTGCATAGTATCTAAGTTAAAGCTTCAAAACAAGGCATAATCATATAAGTTTTACTTCTATTCATATTGCTTCCTCCTCATTCCCTTCCTCTACCTTAGGTAACCCATTATCTGTATTTCTATGGTTTGTCTTTCAACTTTTTAAAATAGAAGAGTCATGCACACGCATCCTATATAATAAAAGTGTAATATGCAAATTGAATGGCAGAACAACCAGTCGCTATGATGCTCGCTGACTACCAGGGGGCAGACACTCAATGCAGGAACTGTCTCCTGGTGGTCAGTGCACTCCCACAGAGGGAGCACCACTCAGCCAGAAGCTGGGCTCACAGCTGGCGAGTGTAGCAGCGGTGTCAGGAGCCTCTCCCACCTCTGCTGTAGGCGGGTGGTAAGGAGCAAGGGGTCCTGGACTGTGAGAGCCCCAGACTGCAAGAGGGATGTCTGCTGAGGAGTCCCAGACTGTGAGAGGGCACAGGCTAGGCTGAGGGACCCTCTCCTCCCCGCAGTGCACAAATCTCGTGCACCGGGCCTCTAGTACTATATATACTATCTAATAAAAGGGAATATGCAAATTGACTGTCACGACATCACAAAGTTGGTGGCGCCCCATCCCCTCAGCCCTGCTGGAGTCCCCCAGTCCTTTCAGCCCTGCTGGGGAGGGGGGATGGTGGCAGGCACACAGTGCAGCCGGGCCCACTCTCAGCCCCCAGTCGCCCAGAGCCAGCCTGAGGCACAGGCGAGCCTCAGATGTTGGCTGCACAGCTGCCTAGGGCTGGCCCGAGGTGCAGGCAAGCCTCAGATGTTGGCTGCCCAGCCGCCCAGGGCTGCCCAAGGCTCAGGTAACCAGGACCGGCCGAGGCTTGCACTGCTGGCAGTGGCAACAGCAGAGGTGTGATGGGGGCATCACCTTCCCCTGATCGCTGGGTCGCCTCCCACCCCTGATGGCTCCTGGACTGTGAGAGGGGGGAGGCCTGGCTGAGGGACCCCCCTCCAGTGCATGAATTTTCATGCACCAGGCCCCTAGTATTATGATATTTGGACTGGATAATTCTTTGTTGTGGGGGCCATCCTGTATATAATAGGATATTTAGTAGTATCTCTGACTCACTAGATGCTGGTAATATCCTCTCAGGTTGGACAATTAAAAATGTCTCCAGACATTGCCAAATATCCCCTAGAGGCCAAAATCACATCTGATTGAGAACCACTGGCTTGCACATATATGTATATTTATAAATATGGATATTTATATATACATTTCTTTCTTCCATTCCTTAATATAATAACAAGCTATACCTATTTTCTCCATATTACTTTTTTCTCAGAAAAATATATCCTGGGGATCACTTCTAAGTATCAAGTAGAAATATTCCCTCTTCCTTTTCACAGCTGTATAGTACTCCATTGTCCCATTTTGTTTCTTACATTTTTGCCTACTTCCAGCTTTTATACACAGGTATACAGAATAGGTTCATAATTGGGCTAGCACTCTGAGAGTTTCAGGTGCTCAAGTGATGAGAAATATTGGAAAGCAAACTTTAAAAAACATAGATTTATCTTCTTCTTGACTCCAAGTTTCTTTCTCTCTTACCCATCAATGACTGCTTTTAAAAAAATAAACTTTAATTCTTAAAGCTCAAAGTTGTTCAAATATAAGAGAAGTACATTTTTGGCATTATCTTAATTGTTTTATCATTGCTGGATCGATTTATAGGTATGTCCAATGCCAATTTGTAAGTGGGTAGATTTGAACATGTAGACTGCCCAATGCTTTATCAGTTTTATGCAGTACATTTAATTTTTTTATTTTCATATTTGGGGGATTTAAAAAAATATCTTATTGCACCAAAAAGAGTGCTCTATCCACTACAGTGGCCCTCAAACCCTGTCACCAATTGTGATGACTAAGGAATGAATCCAAGTTACTACTTGGGATTAAACCTAGAAACTTGGAATTCCCCATTGTTGCTATTGAATAGCAACTAAAAATGTTGGTTTACTCTGAAGATCAGCAGGCAAAGAAAATGTTACAGGATATGAGGTGGGACAAGGAACTCCCTTGGTATTGAAACAATTCTCAGAATAGGAGTCTGGGGCCAGCCCGCACAGAAACCCCAGCTGGGCCAGAGGAAATTAGGCCTCAGCTTCCACCAAGGGAAGGTACAGCGGATCCCTGAGCAGGAAGTGATGACGGGCCGACTCTTACTGTTTCACAGAAGCCTTCGAGCATAGCACCCTGCTCACTGACAAATGAGAAGTCCAGGCACAGATTAATTATTTTGGCTCTATTATCATATAGACCAATCCAGTACATTTATTCAACTTCGAATATTAAAACCTATTTATTTTCTCTCTTAGCTCATAAGCTGTTTCCCCTTCCCTCCTACCCCATCCCCCATAAGAACTGAAACTTCAGGAAATTCTTCATGTCCATATGAATATCACATTCTGCAGTTTGAAAAAGTACTAAAGTATAACATGTACCCCATTCTGACATGGCCCCAGGGGAAAGTTAGAGGAGGTCTTGTTAAGGGGCGTGTGCTGAGTTGGCAGAAAGGAGAGCATGCAATAAAGAATGTGATCTTTCCTATTTTTCAAAGGAAATGTTTCGTCAGAACGATGGATGCAGTCTATTAACTCAGAAGTTTAGGATGTCATTTTCCCACTGGCCCCCGAACTATTTCATCAGAATCTTTCCTCATCTAATTAATGAAACTCGCCTCTCTGTGCTCTTTCCTACAGAACTGTAATTTTTTAAACATCTGTTTTTAAAAGTATCCCTTGTCTACCAAGAGTGGGCCAATGATAACACATGTTTAAGAGCAAAACCCAAAACATAACTTTGTGTGATGGAAAAGTGGGAGAGATTTCGCTTGGCCAGTTGAAACTCCATCTCAAACAAGTTATTTGCTCCTCAGTCGTGTTTTATCTCTTATTCTCTGTCCTCAGGCTGGAGGTGAACCTTCCCACTGCCTCTTGCTTGCCTTTAATCACAGGAATAGCATCAGCCTAGTCTTCCATCTCCTTACCGCTCCCACCCTCCTTCATTAGAAGGTTCACTCTGTTCTCATATCCTCTTTTACTTCATGGTGAGCAGCTGGGCTGTGTGCTTACAGCAAATTAGCTATAACATAAAGCAGCCTTTTTTCTCTTTTCTCATCTTTTTAGGCTGTTGCGGGAGAAAAGGTGGTTAGAGAAATTATCCTACTATCAACTAGTGTGGACAAGGATCAGATATGCAGAAAAAAGCAGCCTGTTGTTGGGTCCCCTCACACTGATGAATCGCTGTGTGGTACATTTCTCTCCGGGGTCCCTTTTGCATTGTTCAGACTGCATACTCTCCAGTTCCTTCCCAGAGACATTTTCCCCTCACAGACATTCACCAAATGAAGTCCTGGTTGAAGTGTATATTCTTGAAAATCTTGAAGTCCAACTGCAATCTCAATGCTGCTGGCCACAACTTTCTGTTTATGTTTCAAAAAACGCAACAGCCATGGTCACAGCCATTCATCAATTTAAAACGGCAGGCAGTCACCAAAGCTGCAGATGGTCCCAAGAGGAATATTAGTTCTAAAGATAAGGAAATAGAAATAAGTTCGATGAGCGAGACAGGCACAGTTAAAGCCTTAGCGACTACTGGCAGGCACCTGAGCCTCAATGTCCCGGGTCCCAGGGAGCGGGGTGGGGGTGGGGGGGCGGAGGGGGGAGTTGGTGTTTATTTGTCATGGTCTGCAGATTTTCAATGAACATCTCTTCTCAAGGTGCTGAGTGACCACACACAGTAAGACTCTTTATAAGGTCAAATCAAGTCCTGTGTGCTGGGTTTCAAGCACATTGACAAGGTGGTGTTGATCATTATTACTTGGCCTCTCTCCTCGCGGCATTGAAATCTAATGTTTGGTCACTTCTCTCTCTATCCCTGGCCACATAACAGAGACCCAACTCAAGGTGGGTGAGTTGAAAGAACACTTCAGTGAAGGCATTAGGAGGTCACTAGCTTGTTGAACACTTCATCACTACACTCAGTGATTTTCAAGCATTTAAATAAGCAGTGAAATGTTTTGTTTTCAAATAATACATTATTTGGCATTTAAGTATGCAGAGCAGTGAAAGGAACATTTGAGGAACTTGAATTTATTTTGTAATTTACAAATTTATGTAACTTTAATTTTAAAACTTAATATATTTTAAAGGCATTCAAAGAGAATTCTGAAGTATTTTGGCTGAACACAAAAAATTGAAATTGGGAATTAGGGATGACTATTGCCACATTATAATGGCTTCATGTCCCAAGACTATCTGTTTATTAATGAATTGTTGTTTTGGTTACAGAGCACGGAGATAATTCTGATTAGAGAGTTAGATAGTGAGAAATGGTAAGATCTTTTGCTTTTTATTAAATTTACCATATAACCTCAGAACAGTCTCTATTTCCAAGGAGTTGGCCAGAGAAGTGGGGTTCTGAAGTTGGCCTAAAAACAAGTTAACCTGACAGTGCCAGGTTACAGTTAGTAGTGCCAAATGTGTTCATGCCACTTGAATGTTTTAAACTGTGGTTTGACAGTGGTTAAACATTTAGAAATGCAATTCAGATGAAATGTTTGCAGAATCCCTGAAGCACCAGGCATACTCCAGGGTGAAGAATGTGGTGTGGGAACCATTGCACGAGGGTGTTTCCAGAGAGACTGTGGCAGCACCAGCAGCATCTTGGGAGTGAAGCCACCGAAATTGGTGAGACAGGAGTCACGTGTGCCTCCTTAAGAGCCATGAACACTCTGGAGGGAGGTCCATCTCCTATTTTAGGGCTATTGAAACAACTCTTCTGCCCCAATTTTCATTAATGGCAGACTTTCTCTAGTTGGTACCATGCAAATTGGGGATGCTGGAGACAGAGCCTGGAGGCCCTTCTTGATTCCAAGGGTCCTAGAGCTGTATGGTGCATTGCAGTAGTTAGTCATTAGCCACGTGTGGCCACTGAAACTGAAATTCTCACTTTCAATGAAAATTACGTAAAATTAAAAACTCATTTCTGCCTTCTCCCTAGCGGTATTTCAAGTATCCTATGGCCACCTGTGGCTATTAGCTATCCTATCAGACAGTACAGATATGAGACACTTTGCTCATCACAGAAAGTCCTGTTGGACAGCACTGCTCTAGAACGAGACCAACTCATCAGTCTGATGGTCACTTTGAGGTTGTTTTTGAAAACAGCTTATCAACCAACATAGAATCACCTTTCCAGTCAATGCAAGATTCTCTACATGGAATGGGAACTATTTAAATGAAAGATAATAATAATAAGAAAATATCCAGCAATGTTTTCTGATCCTCACTCTATTCCTTATTCTTAAGGGCCCATGATAGAATGAGAGAGAGAGGGGAGTAAAATGAGGCTTATATTTGGGAATTTCCTTGAAGGATCCTAAAGGACAAGCCTAGTGATTAAGAGAAAGAACTCTAGAGCCAGGCTGTGGTTTCTGAATCCACTCACTTACAAGCTCTATCATCTTGGGGAAGTAACCTCTCTGTGAATCAGTTTACTCTTTCAGGATAATAATAATAATAATAATAATAATGCCTACCTTACTGGATTAGTGGGAGAATTAAATGAGACAATGTACAGTGTATAACTCCCAGTGAGCTTTTGATGTATGTTAGCTATTTTTTTATTACTATCACAACCTGCTCAAGTTAGGAATTTCATTATGGAAGTAATTCTTTGAATAACAAATTCAAAGATATGAAACATGAGAAAACTGATTTTAAAAAATCTCCCAGAGAAGAGCACAGTAAAACCTTGAGCTGTGAGAAGGGTATCTGGTTAGGATTAGGGATCACTGACTATCACAAATGCCTCATTCTTGAGTTTCTTTTATTCATCCTTCTAGCGTCTAGAGGTTGTCTTCAAGTAATGCTTTAAATAAGAGAATTTTCTGAGTTCTTGCCCAGCTGGGAAAGTCTGTAATGGTCACATCTGAATGACAATTTAGATGATCATTAAATTTATGAGCCCTAAACCAGTCTTTTCAAACCTGCATATACTTTGCACCAGGGTTTTCTGGCATTCAGCATTTGAGAGCAATCTGGCCCGATTTTAGTTCTCCGTTGAGGACATCATACCTTTGAGTGCCCCTAGGATTAAACTCTGAGGCAAGGATTCAAGCATAAGTAGCTTCTTTGAGAGGTGAAAATAGAGGTGAAGAGTCAAGACAGAGAAGAAAGGCAGCTGAAAAAGGCTGCATGATTAAGAGTGTGCTATCAAGCCAGATGCCACACTATACATCTGGAGCTTCATCATGCAGTATTGATTCTGGAAGTCCATCAAAAACACATTTCTCCAAGTTACCTTCTCAGGGAAGTGAGAAAGCCAGGGTGTTTAGTCCTGCCTCTAGCTGTCCATTTTTCAGCACTATAGCCATCTGCCAGGGCAGGCAAAGTGGCCAGTGGGTCAGAGGAAGGCCTGGTGATTAGAATCCCGAGTTGGCAGGTGGAAGTCAGGCTGTCTACACTGAAGTGGTCAGGATGCTTCTGTGGGGATGCTGTCTTCTGTGCGGATGTTTGATGCTTGGCTAATTGATTGGTTTTAATTCCACATTTTTTCTCTATTCTTTTCTACCCCTTTCACTTTCTCTGGTTCTCACTTCCTCTTAGTTTCTCTTTTATTTTCTTATCCTTCTTTCTCTGATACTCTCTGTAAGTTTTTCTTTTTTCTTTAATTTTGCCTGCCTTAGCTCTGTTAGCATGCAGACTTATTCCTGAAAACCTCTCTTAAATTTTATCTTTGCTTATTTCTTAGGCATGGTAGTTCTTCTACACTTCCTAAGTTTTAGCTATGTGTTCTGTCCTGGCTATCATTTTTATATCTGTTCTTTCCTTTGCATTAAAAATCTTTTTTCAGGTTTGTCCTTCACATTACTGATTTCATTTTTGACAGTGTCAGATCTGCTCTTTACTGTCTCTAACTTAGATTATATTTTGCCATTGGAAACTTAGTTTTCTTGCAAGTCTTCCTTACAGTGTCAGGCTCAATGTTTGTCAATCTATTCTGTATTTCTGCTGCTGTTTTACAGAGACCATGAATTCTCTAATTCTATTGAAGATATTGAAGATTTTTCTAAAAATGTCTTTAAATCATTTTCATATTTTCTTTTCCTCTTAGTCTTAGAATAATGTCCATTTCTTTTATCTTCAGTTCTATTCTATCATCTATTTATATTATTTTTCTTTTTACTTAACTTCAAAGAAGGTTAAATCAACCCAGATGACCATTTGTCAGATAAAAAAATGTGTGGCTTCCCCCCTGATTCTATTTGTTGTCCTCTATTGGCTGAATCTAAGTCGGAGGGCAATCATGTATATGATTCTCAGCCCTGGCTCCACTGTTGAGCTGGCCTTCATCTAGTGAGGCTTCAGTGGACCAGAGAGAGAGATCATTCTCTACTCTCAGTGCCTATTTCTCTTGTACTGTGAATGCATATGACAGAGGAAAACCTAGACTTGCAAACATGGGCTGAAACCCATGCTATTTGTATTCCCACCATTGTCCATAGTCCATATTCCTTTACTTGTAAAACCTATGTTTTTCAGAATGCACTTTATACAATGGGTTCCACCTACTTTCATATATTTGTAGTCTCTCTATGGATAAAGAATGATAGGAATAACTGAGTCATATATAGTGAGTATGAACTCAAATTCTAGACCTAGACTGCCTAGGTACAAATCCCAATGTCCCATTTATTAGCCATAAGACCCTGGTAAAGTTACTTAACTTTCCTTTGCCTCTGTTTCCTCAATTTTACAGCAGCAGTAATAATGAAGTACCTACTTCATCCGATTGTTGTAGATATTAAATACGTTAACATACATGAAGTGTTTGGCAGAGTGCCTGTCACATAGTAATCACTCACTAAATAAATTTGCTCAGGCTTTTATCTCACAAAGTGTCACCTCTGTGATCAGGTAAATGGTCACCGTGTTTGTGGTGTGAGTGGGTAGAAATGAGGGAGAAATAAGAATTTTCTAACCTACTTTTGGGTGGATGGGGCTGCTCTAGTTCATGATACAAAGTATGGAAGCCAGGAATGGTTTTCCTACCTCAGTTCCATCGCCTTGTAATCAGTAAAAATCCAAAATTAATAGAGTTAAAATGCTGACTACAGGTCATCTGCTGAACTTAATTTTTGGTTTTGTGGTGAGCTGTTTTTCTTTTAACCTACTGATCTGGCAAATTGCTCATATCCTGCCTTGTTTCAAATAACAAAGGAATGGCAGTGGGAGCCTTAGAGAGGCTGAGCAGCCATCCTTCCTTACTCCTGTGTGTGTGGGAGGGAAGGAAGTGGGAGGGAAGGGAGCCCACCCTTAGCCTGCTCAATTGGGGAGTCAGGGACATTGACTGTAAGGCCACTGGGTAAGGGGATGCAGATGTTAACACACCTTCAGAATGGGCACTGATGCTATGCCATGATTCTACTTAAGTAAAGGGGGAGCTATTCTTTGGCTGATTTAAAGGGTGTTTAGGAGAGTATCTGGCATCTACGAAGTGCTGTAAGGATTTTGAATCAAGTAACCCTATGAGGTAGGTATTATCATTTATTATACATATTTTAAAGAAGGAAAATATAAGGTAATATAATTTGCCTAAGGTCACACGACTAGTAGAAGGTTTTCTAAGTCTAACCTCAGCAGTTTGGTTCTAGAGTTCCCATTCTTGACCACTTGACAGTCGCAATACTTGACACAATCATTTGGGATTCTGCCATGGGCTTCATTCAGACAACATTGCTCATCCCTAAAAGGAAAACAAATTAGGAGAGTTGATTTTGTTCCTATCAAGCAAGGTTTGCCAGTACTGTTCTCAAGTCTTAATGCTACTGTTGATGGTGTTATCTTCTAAAGCAAAAACACCAACTCCCCATTTCTCCCCAGGTATCATGGTATAAATGGTGTTCCCTGGAGCCAAATAAAAAGTAAATATTGCCATAAGCCTTTCTGTAACAGTCCCTGAGGTATATGAGATTATAGGTATGTAAACTTATATATATATATATACATACACATATATGTATATCTATATTCATCCTTAATATATATATGGATACTCTCCTTCTTTAGGTACTGTTAGTATTTTGAGCATCTTACATCAATTTTTTCACTTGAATAAAGTAAGAATTTAACTGAGCCTTAGCCACTCTCTCGCCCACCCATGAAGTGTAGCTGCACTGCCATTTGATGCTTATGTAGGTAAAATGTCAGCACAGGTCAGAGAAGCCTAGCTACGGAGACATCTGCTCCCTGAAGCCCCATGAGTAATAGCCTGGCCATGGAGTGAGTGGGAGAAACAGCTGCTTAGCACGCAGAAGCGGACTGCTATGCAGGCATAAGCAGGCCGCTGGAGAGAGGGAGCAGGCCAGCGACAGTGGGCTGCAGGCGGTCAGAAGCAGCATTCTAGCAAACAGCTTCTCCTGCCTGCCTCACTCCTTCCCTAATAGGAGCAGAATCCACGCTGTGATAGGTGAGATAGCACACAGGCAGATTGTCCACCAGATGGTACAGTCTTCTATTTAAGAAATATTTGAAAGGGCAACAAAATACAGCAGAAACCATCCGATAGTCCACATGGCTAATGCAAAATTAGCCAAAATGATGGTGGCAGCAGCAGTGGGGTGTTGTGGGGTGAGATGTAAGAAAGGCTAAGGGGAGACATGCTCCTTGATGGCTGGCAGGGCAGATGTCAGTAGAGTTTGAGATGCTTCATCATTGCACTATGTGCTTTATGTGCTTCTAATGAACCCCAATGTGTAATTATGTTTGAAAACATCCAAGGCCAAGGGTGATGGAACAACCACGGTGATCCAGCCTGGACTGAGTCTCATGAGCCAGGGAGGTCCTTTGTGTTCTCACCTGGCCTGTCATTGCTGTTCTGTGGCTGTGGCTGTGGCTCTGTCAAGTGGCCTTTCCTTACTGAGCTTCCATTATAGCATTATTCATACAAAACTCTACCCATTGCCATCAGCATCATCGTGGTTATTGTTATCTGAACTTTTATTTTGTTCCAGATGCTATGCTAAACACTCTATCTGATAATAGTTAATACACATTGAGTGGTTACTACATATCAAGTCAGGTTGGAATGATTTACATATATTGTCTTATTTAATCCCTATAACAAAATAAGAGGCAAATGTTATTATTATTATTATTATTATTATTATTATCTTACACACAGGAAAAGGAGACTCTAAAAGGTTACATGGTTATTATGAGGGAAAATCTGTTGCCCTGGCCAGTGTGGCTCAGTTGGCTGGATGTCATCCCGTGTACCAAAAGGTTGCCAGTTTATTCCAGGTCAGGGCACATACCTGGGTTGCAGCTCAATCCCCAGTAGGGGGCGTGCAGGAGGCTGCCAATTGATGTTTCACTCTCACATTCATGTTTCTCTCTCCCTCTCCTTTCCTCTCTCTCTAAAAATCAATAAAAAAAAATTTACCAAAAAAAAAAAAAGCAGGGGAAATTTTCTACTCCAGTCAGTGCTTTTAAATGCGATTCTCTACTGCCTTTGATATGTAAATTTTAGATTTTTGTGACCACTCTATGAAGAGGTTGTCATCATACCTAATACAGAAAGAGTTGGAGGAATTCCCTAGGTCACATGTCTAAGACTCAAGTCTCTTTTACTCCACAGGTGGCGACTAGCTACCACACTAGACTATCTCCTCTCTACCTGCTTCTCTAGCTGCCTCTCTTACCCTGACTGGCTTCCTGTTTCCATGCCTGAGACATCAGGGATGTGTTGACATTATATTTAGTTTCTCTCCAAGACTTGTTTACTCCCCCTTCTTGTTCTTTCCTTATCTATCCCTATCCCTATCAATCAGTCCAAAAGAGGTTTCTTGTCACTCACAGTAATATTAAAATGTTTGCCACATGGTGTGCTTGCCCTGCATTGTGTCATGAGTTCTGGGCATGAGCCTTGGAGACACACACTGCCACCCTACATTCTAGACATAGGTGATTACAGAATGGCTTCTCTATGAACTGGCCCCTAAAACTACAAAAGAAGAGATACCTATGTGTACTTGCATTCACCTCAGTGTTAAAATGTAAAACTGGGTATGTTTTCCACGAAAGTATAGAAGTACATAAGGATGAAATCACAAGTAGAGACAATTGCCATCATTTTTATAATGGGTTCCAAGGAGAGAGCTGCTGTCTTTAGGGGCGAGCCATCTTCCTGATGAGCTCTTCTCTTTGGCCATCGTGGAGGGAATGTTGGGCATTCGGATGTTTAATTCTTCGAATGAAGTGAGGTTTCATTGTTCATAGCGGATGTCTGCCTGGGAATTACAACAAACAATAGGAAAGAAATGGGGTTGACTAACCCCTTCGCCTTGTGTCACAAGAGCAGAAAGAAATGAAAACCGAACAGACCCCTGTGCTTTCCATCCCCCTGAGGGCTCTGTTGGTTCTCAGGCCTGGGCCTCTTTCTGCTTTCCCCTCTGGAGGGTTCCAGTATCAAGCGTCTCTGTGTTAATTAACTCAGCATGCGGCACATAAAGGCATGACAGCAGATAGCTAATGTTTTGGATATGCACACAGTTTAAGGATTAGCTCAGTTCCAAAGGACAACTTAACGTTGCCACGGCACAGTTGACTCTTGGAGATCCGAGGCAAATTTCGGGTTCTGGGTAATCTTCCTTCTGCCACCATCATGCATGTGAGCCTCTACTCCTCACTCACAGCTCTTAGATGTTCAGATAAAACAAAATATTTTGATTCAATCTAGTTAAAATTAGGAAGACACATCTTGCAATTGCCAATAAAAACCACCACCAACAACAAAAAGCCCCCACAATACATTGGGTTATCTTTGCCAATGCTTGCTCTTTCCCACTATGAGAATTTCATAAAATAAAAAAAAAATATATATATATAATACTAATATATAAAATAAATGTAGAAGGGCAGTTTCACATGTAAGGTAGCACCAAAGCCAAATTCTTTAGGATAGGTGTATGGTGAGAAACCACTGTGCTAAGGAAAGTCTTCAGCCTGTTTGCCAGCATTTTTTAGTATTGAGCAATGTCAAGTTTGCAAAATGGCAGCCCACAGGCCACATCTGGCCATTTGACATGCTTAATTTTGTTTTGTGTAGTGCTCTTAAAAAGTTATAATTGAAAATGTGAGAAGCTTTTTTTTTTTAATTTGCATTTCTGGGTTTTCTTGCTCTAGATATGGGTTTATTTCTTCATGGGAAAAAGTGGACAGGAGCCAAGCAGCAACTGTCCCTCCATTGGAGGGGGATGGGGCACATGCAATATGGTGCTGATGTCAATCTAAGCACACAATGTTTGAAATGCTGATTCCTGCCCCCCAAATTTTGCTCCCTTGCTCATCTGTGAATCCTGTTTGCCAAATATCTCCCTTAGTTCCTAATAGTTTCCTGTTTATTTTGCTCAAGATAGGCTGTGAAATAGGACAAACTGGGTGGAGTTGGGCAGGGTCTGTCTTAGACTCACTTTTTATTTAGCATTTACAAAGTGGAGTTTTCATTAATATTGACCAATTGCCCAGAAATCACCTGGTGAGCTCCTTTAAAAAAAATCAAAGCAAATACATAAATATAAAATATGTGGAAAGGCTGACAAACTTAGCCATTCGGCACGCATTTAAAAATGGATATAGCAACATTTTTTAATGTACTCTTTCAAATGTCATGACAGCTGTCCAAATTTGTAATTTTAAAATATATTTTATGTTATCACATACATTTGCTATACACTCTATCAAATATATGACTAATATGTGAAAACAAATATGTTTGCCAACCAGCTGACTCATGTTCTTTGGGATGCTGGAGACTCTTTGAAAGATCAAAAAAGCCCCTTGTGGCTGGAAAAAGGGGCCCCAAAGCGAGCAATATTTTTTCTCCAGGGCATTTGTTCATGGATCAGCTTCTGCTTCCCTTTGGAATGGAAGGCACATAGCACACAGTGCCACAGAATCATCGGGGTCCAAATGAAAAAAGACATGCTTTATCTTACTAGTAAAGACCTGGGAGTATTTCTTTAAATCATTCATTCATACACACATTCATTCATTCATCTATTCATTCACTCCAAGAGTATTATGGAACGCCTACCATGTGATATTATTATGTTAGATGTTGTGAAGGGGTACAAATGTGAACAAAACTTTCTGATGTTTAAAGAGCTGTATTCATTACCTGGGGCTGCCATAACAAAGTACCACAGATTGGCTGGCTTTAACGATGGAAATTTATTGTCTTGCAATGCTGGAGACTGGAAGTTGGGTATTAAGGTATCGGCTGGGTTGGCTCCTTCCGAGGACTGTGAGGGAAGGCTTGGCTCTTTCCAAGCCCCTCTTCTTGGCTTGTAGATGGCCATCTCCTCTCTGTGCCCCATTGTCATCTTCCCTCTGTGTGTATCTGTGTCCAAATTCCTTCATCCTAGAAGTATACCGGTCATATTGGATTAGGACCCACCTTAATGACCTCACTTTACCTTAATCACCTGTGTGAAGGCTCTATCTCCAAATATTCTGAGGTACCAGGAGTTAGCCTTCAGCATGAGTTTCTTGCAGGGGTGGGGGGACATAGGAGTTTGTAAGATAACTGTTTCTATACTATAAGTTTGAATCCTTCTATTCTACTCATTGGTCCTGCTGCCTTTACTAGCAAAGGGGCCTTTCTTTGACTACTGCTATGGCAACTTCATTTATTCCTAAACTATGCTGGCTTAGATAATTTCAGACACTAGTAAGGTGACAATAAACTGAGCTTGACCCCAAATTTCAGTAAAAGGACATGAAATGTAGGTAACAAATAAAAGGGTCTAGATTTGGGGTATAGCTGTGTGTACCAGTTTGTGGTCAGGATTGGGAATAAAAGGTCTCCATAGTGTTTTCTAGTAAAATAGGATGCCATGAGATGTGGGTGAATGGAGAAGTACAAGGCAGTCAGGATAAGCCAAGGAAAGTTCTAGAAAATTGAAATATGGGTAACATAAAGGCATCTGTGAATCCTGTTTACCAAATATCTCCCTTAGTTCCTAATAGTTTCCTGTTTATTTTGCTCAAGATGGACTGTGAAATAGGACAAAGTGGGTGGAGTTGGGTCAGTAACATGACCCATATAACTAACTCTTCCCATGTATGGGCAAAGGGAGAAAGAACCAAAGAAGAGAGAGGGAGATCTGGGACTAAGAGGAGGAGCTTGGGGGAATGTGTGACAAAGTACAGGTGGATGATACCCTGTTGACAGGACTTGGCTGATATCCTCAGACAAGCTCATGCTGGAGCAAGGAAGAGAGCTCTGTGGGCCAGATTCTGTGGCAGAACTGTGAGGTGTAGACATCGCCTCCCTTGTACCCTTTTCCCAAACCTTTTCCTCTCTTAGCTTTTCTCTTCACCATCTTCCCTGCTTCACTTTGCTGGTGCTTCAGTGGACACAGGGTAAAATGAGAGCTGAGAAAAATTTTCATATCTCTCAACGGCATCTGAAACTCCCATAGGTTGAAATACTTCCAAATGCCAAGGAATTACTGGTAGGCACTGGGGTTTGTAGGTTTGTGTGTGGGTTCCTCTTTAGCATACTCTCAAGTCACACCATGGATGAGGCCATTGCAACTTCATTTAGGTGGAGGGCTGGCTCTGCCCCTGCTCTCTAGCAGCATTTCTCAAACGTTAATCACTGGGATGTTGTTAAAATGCGATTCTAATTCAGAGCATCTTGAGTGAGCCCAGGCTGGACCACTTACATTTTGAGTAGCAAGAGTCTATGGGTTGATGGAGTCTAAGGAGACTCAAGGAAATCCTTGTTCTATCATTCAAGAACTTGGGGCTCAGTGGGGTCCCCAGGTTAAGAAGGGAAGATACACCCCTTGGCTGTTGCCATCACCTTAACTTTCACTAGCTTCTGTATTCATTAGTAAGGGTTAGAGAGAAAAGAAAAATAACAATAATGTTCTTAATTGGATGCCTGAAAGAGATACTGCATTTCTACTGATTAAGGCAATTAAAGGTGCAGACGCTGCTGCTCAAAAGCTGACATCTTCAGGTGTCTCATAACCAAAATTAATACCACTGCTAGCTGTGCCACAGAGTCATGCTGTAAAGTAAATTAATTACTGCAACCAAACTAATAATAACAGTGTAGGCAGAGATGTAGCAATCTTGTGGCTTGCCATTGGAGACTGAGCAGGACTTTTGCCTCTCTGCTACCCATGAGCGCAACCCAGCAATTGCTGACTGTAACATTTCTGTTGTATGGTTTATGCTAAATATGCATATCTTAATTGCATTAGTCAAAATAATTAGCTAATATATTTTTGCATAATGACGAGGTAAGCAAATATCACCATAGCTCAGTGGTTCTTGCATGAGTAAATTTGGAAAATTAATAGACTCCCAATTTCCTAATTATCTGTCTTTTATTCCATGCTCAAACAAAGAAATTATACTGCACACTCTTGGGCATCGTGTAATTTAGTTTGCACCTTGAAAATTTTAAAGCACCTGTGTTTGTTTTCGCCCCCTTTTGCAAGAAAGTGATAGAAGAAAATACAGCTTCTTCCTTTTGCCACCCTTAAATTGAAATGTAAAGGAAGCAGCAAATCAATTCATTTTAATTCCTATATGTAAGTGAGGCCTTAATTACAAGGCATTTGTAATGCATTAAAAAGTTATTATAAAGTTGAAACAATGGTCAAAATTCTTTCCATCGTGACGGTGCACAGCAGGTGTCTGAGTTCTACACACATGGTGACATTTCTTCCTACTGTCCTTTCCCTGGAATCAAGCAGTCTTCTCCTCTGCATCTCTCATGACTTCCCAGTCAGCTTAGCTTTTCCCATTCCTTCAACCTACATGGCATTGGGATCTTTCTTCCCACTAAACATAACAGTTTCCACTGAGGACAGTGTGGCTGCTGAAGAGGAAATTTCACTGTTTTGATTAAAATGCTGGGTGGACCACAGCTTGGTTCCTTTGGGTCCTATGTAATATCATTGGGCTTGTGATTAAGAACCAGGCTAATATGTTGATATCCTAGAGAGGATCGTGTTTTAACAGAACCTGGCCACTCCTGCCGAAGGTGTCAGCTCTTCCTCACTTTTCATGAGAAAGCATATCCTTAGCATGCTAATCTAATGCACAAAGAAAACGGGAATCTGCCCAAGAGGACATTTGAGCAATATGCTAATATCAGCTAAAGAGCTTAAAAGCACTCTTGTCTCGTGTCTTCTGATGGCAGGTTTCATGCCACCACTTAAGAGGAAGAGTGTGCTGGGGCCTGAAGCCCACCGCATCTGGAGGAAACCCTCATGCCAAGCGCCAAGCCACCAGTCTAACAAGAGGCAAGTCGTTTAGGGGAGAAAGCAGCTGGGTGAGGATTTCCCTTAAGTTTCCAATGAGTCTTTTAGATTTCAAGTGGCTTATGGGAAAACCATCTGTGACCTGATAAGAAAGGAAATCTGCATCGATGTCACTTTGCCTCTAAATAAGCTCTGATTGGATCAGTTCTCCCAGCAGGTGCAGTACTTGTCAGGATTCCAGCCCTGAGACCACTTGGGCTGCCTGTCAGCACACCCCGTCTAGGTGTCTGGAGCAGGTAGCAGCTGTAGGCTGTAACATCCTCAGGTATTGTATTCACTTCCATGCTCACCTGCCAGTCACTAAGAACTATAAAAGGGAATGTATGTAAAATTTGTTTTAATTTGTACATTTGAGTGTAACAGGCTTTAATTAAGATGAGGAAAGAGATGAAGACATGCTAAATGGTGTGTGGGAGACCATGACAACATAACATCCAATTTAATGGCTGGTACAAGAAGAATCAACTTGAAAACTAAACTTGAAGTGTGCACCTTGGCCAGTTGGGAAGGTAAAGCTATTCATTGTCAACCATGCACCAAATTACCATAAGGGCAGCTGAACATAGGAGGCAAAAGGAGAAAGAGAGCGAGGAATGCTCAGAAGAAAAACTATTGAAGGAAGAGAAATAAAGGACACACATGGATATTCTGAGAAAAAAGAAACCAATTCTCAAGATGATAATGTAATTAGAGAAAAGTATTTAGAAGTTAGACCAGAGGGTGGAAGAACATAATCAAAGCTGAAATTGCCAGTGCATGGATGAAAAAAAAAGAGGGGGGGAGGCGCGACAAGGGGATGGAGGACCTGAGGAATAATGGAAATAGCTGTCCAATCCTCGTGTTACACAGCTTCCTGTTGCCTCTGGTACAAGGAGAGGGCATGCCTGAATCTGAGCTATGGAGAGCCTTTCATCTGGGCTAGAAGTTGAGGGCAAAAGAAATAGGACCTTGGTTATGCTTATATGCATAACCAAGCATAACCAATGGACACAGACAATGGGGGGGGGCGTGAAGACTGAGGCTGAGGAGGTGGGGGCAGGCTTAGGAGAGGTCAATGTGTGTGTGTGTGTGTGGGGGGGGAAGGGAACAAATGTAATACTTTCAACAATAAAGTAAAAAAATAAAAATAAATAGAACCTATTTCCCATTCTTTTCTTAGTTTCCCAGAGTCCTCAGGTGAGGCAACATCTTACATAATAGTCAGGTGCTTTACTCCCACCCTAGCCCCAACCCCTATAGGAATAAGAAAACGTCCCATATGTGAAGGGAGGGTTACAGAGTAGGAGAGGAAGGTGCACCAGAAGATCAGGTTAGAGGGGGACCAGGGGCCAGGTCACACTTGACTTTTTCATCATAATCTGAGGAGTTTGAACTGAATTCTGAGGATAGTTGATAACCAGGAAAGGGCTTAAAGCAGCAGGAAGCATATGGTCAGCAAATCAACTGGAGTAAGTCATCAGTTATGAATAGCCAACCTTTATGTGGGAAGTGCAAGAATGTGGAAGGCATATTTTTTGCCTGCAAAGAGCTGATATTCTTGAGTTATGTGAATAACTGACATTTTTTTAAACCTCAAATAATCCTATATAATAAAAGCCTAATATGCTAAGTGTCTGGTTGACTGGTCAACCAATCAAAGCATAATATGCTAATGATATGCTAAGGTCACTCAACCACTCGCAATGACGTGCACTGACCACCAGGGGGAAGACAGTCAGCACGTAAACCAGTTGCTATGTGCACTGACCACCAGTGGGCAGACGCTCTGACTGGTAGGTTAGCTTGCTCTTGTGGTCCAGCCAATCAGGACTGAGCAAGATGGGCTGGACATGCCTTGGAGTCCTCCCACACTCCCTCCCTGGCTGGTCAACCTCCTGTGTCTCTCCCTGACCCCAATCATGCACCGGTGGAGTCCCTCAGCCTGGCCTGTGCCCTCTCGCAATCTGGGACCCCTCGGGGGATGTCAGACAGCTGGTTTTAGCCTGATCCTGCAGGCCAGGCTGAGGGACCCCACTGGTGCACGAATTTGTGCACCGGGCCTCTAGTAGATTAGTAATAGAGAAACCACATCTCAGGAGAAGTAGGACATAATTGACATGCAGATTCCAGCTACCCAAAGTGTGGTCCATGGGCCGGCAGCATTGGCATCATCTGGAAACTTGTTAGAATGCAGGTGCTCAGACCTCACCTCATACTGACCTGAATCAGAATTTGAAAAATAAGATCTCAGGTGATCTACCCAAAGTCCTGGGTAAGAAGACATGCAAAAATAGCAAGTGAAAAGCCTTCAGTGTAAAGCAAAGAGTTTCTGAAGGAGGAGTAACATTTTGTTCCTAGGGATTGATTTCATCGTCTATGATGAGTCTGGTACTTTGGGGCATTTATAAAGGCACAGGATAGGTCCTCTATAAGTGTGGAGCAGATAAAATGCAGATTCTCCAGGCACTGTCCCTGTAGGAATTTAAGATTTTGGGTATGGGAAGGAGAACCCTAGGTTCCCTGAGCAGAGGGGAGTTGTATTAAAATTTGAATAGGCTTGTTTTTGCACACCTGGGTTGGAGAAATAGTTTTTATTTGCTGCATTAGTTGAACTCAGTAAGCTTTGGTAAAGGTGGAATGATAGGAAATGAGGGAGATGAAATGCCTTAGGTTCAGTTCCACATTGCACATTCTGCTCAAATGATTTTTACAAAATTACAAGTTAACTAGAATCTTTAACTGGATCGCCTACCACGGGCATGACTGCATTGAAATGTTGGGTTCTCCCACCTTGCCCACCTTTTCCTTCTCTACCCAGTGACTTTGCTCAAAGCATTTCTATTTATAGCAGCCCTTATTACCTCATTCTGCACATTTTTTTTGGTAAATTCCAATCCCTATCATTATATCTTGGGCATAATAGATGCTTAATAAATACAAATTTAATGAAAGAAAAGGAATACATGAACATATGAATGAATTAAGGAGGAATGAATGAAATCAGATTAGAGAGGACCTGGAGTGCCAGACAAGGGTAATTAGAGTTCACTGTGCAGTTGTTGGGAGGAAAATGCAGTTGCAGGGTGTGAGATGCATGGATTGAACTCACATGTTAAAAAGCAAAATTAGAAAAAGAAAACATGCACAGAGAAAAGGGAAATTTAGTGAGAAACACAGCAACAAAAATCTGAGAACTCATTTGTCATAAAAATGTCTCATCCCTGCATCTGGAGATTTGGGCAGGTATAGGTGATAGGAATGTGACATGCTTTCTCTTTTGTCAGGCTCTCCAGTAACCCCAGGCTAAGTAAGGGTAGCCTTCCATTGAAGATCATCTGGGTGCATTTTCAGATTGCTGTACATTTCCTTTATTATTTTCAAGATTATTCTTTTTTAAAATCTTTATTGTTCAGATTATTGCAGCTGTTCCTTGTTTTTTTCCCCCCATAGCTCCCCTCCACCTGGTTCCCATCCCCCCCATACTGTCCTCATCCATAGGTGTATGATTTTTGTCCAGTCTCTTCCCGCACCCCCACACCACTTTCCCCCTGAGGACTGTCAGTTCACTCCTTTTCTATGGCCCTAATTCTATTATATTCACCAGATTATTCTGTTCAGCAGATTTTTTAAAATATATATTTTATTGATTTTTTACAGAGAGGAAGGGAGAGGGACAGAGAGCTAGAAACATTGATGAGAGAGAAACATCGATCAGCTGCCTCCTGCATGCCCCCTACTGGGGATGTGCCCGCAACCAAGGTAAATGCCCTTGACTGGACTAGAACCCGGGACCCTTCAGTCTGCAGGCCGACTCTCTATCCACTGAGCCAAACCGGTCAGGGCCAGCAGATTATTTTATTCACTTGATTTTTAGATTCACTTGTTGATAGATATGTATTTGTTGTTCATAATTTTTATCTTTACCTTTTTCTTTTCTTCTTCCTCTTCTTACAAAATACCTTTCAGCATCTATACTAATAAAAGAGTAATATGCTAATTAGTCCGGGAGACCTTCTGGAGACCTTCTGGACATCCTTCCGGACAAAGCCAGGGGCTTAGACAGCCTGCAAACCACCCCCAAATGGCTCTCAGCCTTTCGCCCAGGCCAGCCACGCCCCCTAGCAGGAACCACCATCACAATGGGGGCGTGGCCAGCCTGCCCTTCGCCCAGGCTGGCACTGCCTCTCGCCCAGGCTGGCACTGCCTCCAGTGGGAAACCCCACCCCTATAGGGGCATGGCTGGCCTGAAAACTGCCCCAGACCAACCCTGCCTCCAAGGGGACCTCACCCTGATCCAGGACCCCTTTCAGGGCACACCAGCCGGCCCCCACCTGTGCACCAGGCCTCTATCTATACAAATAAAAGGGTAATATGCTAATTAGACCAGGAGACCTTCCGAGAGATCTCCTGGACATCCTTCCAGACAAAGCAGTGGTGGCAGGGCCAAGTCAGAAGCAGTTAGGGGCGATCAGGCTGGGAGGGGAGGGCGGTTGGGGGTGATTAGGCTGGCTGGGGGGCAGTTGGGGATGAGCAGGCTGGCAGGGAGGCAAGTTGGGGGTGAGCAGGCCAGCAGGGGGAGCAGTTGAGGTTGAGCAGGCTGGCAGTGGGGGGCAGTTAGGGGCAATCAGGCTGGGAGGGGGGGCAGTTTGGGGTGATCAGGTTGGTGGGGGGGGCAGTGGGGGACGATCAGGCTGGCAGGGGGGCAGTTGGGGGCAAGAAGGCCAATGGGGGCAGCACAGTTGGGGGCGAGCAGGCTGGCAGGCAGAGTGGTTAGGGGCAATCAGGCAGGCAGGCAGGTTAGTGGTTAGGAGCCAGCGGTCCCAGATTGTGAGAGGGATGTCTGCTGGTTTAAGCCTGATCCCAGTGATCAGGCTTAAACCGGCAGTTGGACATCCCCCAAGGGGTTCCAGATTAGAGAGGGCGGCTGAGGGATACCCTCCCCCCATGCACAAATTTTGTGTACTGGGCCACTAGTGTCATATAATACTAGTTTGGTGGTGATGAACTCCTTCAGCTTTTTCTTATGTGTAAAACTCTTTATCTGCCCTTCAATTCTGAATGATAGCTTTGCTGGGTAGAGTAATTTTGGTTGTAGGTTCTTGCTATTCATCACTTTGAATATTTCTTGCCACTTCCATCTGGCCTGCATAGTTTCTTTTGAGAAATCAGCTGACAGTCGTATGGGTGCTCCCTTGTAGGTAACTAACTGTTTTTCTCTTGCTGCTTTTAATATTCTCTCTTTGTCTTTTGCTCTTGGCATTTTAATTATGATGTGTCTTGGTGTGGTCCTCTTTGGATTCCTTTTGTTTGGGGTTCTCTGTGCTTCCTGGACTTGTAAGTCTATTTCTTTCACGAGGTGGGGGAAGTTTTCGGTCATTATTTCTTTAAATAGGTTTTCAGTATCTTGCTCTCTCTCTTCTTCTGGCACCCCCCTAATTCTGATGTTGGTATGCTTGAAGTTGTCCCAGAGGCTCCTTACACTATCTTCATATTTTTGGATTCTTTTTCTTTTTGCTTTTCTGGTTGAGTGTTTTTTGCTGCTTTTTATTTCAAATCTTTGACTTGATTCTTGCGATCCCATAGTCTGCTGTTGGATCTCTGTATGTTATTTTTTATTTCAGTCAATGTATGCTTAATTTCTAGTTGGTCCTTTTTCATATCCTTGAGGGTCTCACTAAATTTATCAGCCTTTTCTAGAAAATTCTTGAAAAACCCTATAAGCGTGGTTTTGAACTCTATGTCCAGTTGTTTTATTTCCTCCATTTCATTCATTCGTGATCTGTTTCTTTGTCTCCGCAGTTTGGCTGCTTCCCTGAGTTGATAGAGTGGCTTTGTGTGCTAGGTGTCCTATAGGGCCCAGTGCCTCAGCCTCCCCAGTTACCTGAGGTAGACACTCTTGGTGCACCCCTTTGTAGGCTGTGTGCACAGTCTTGTTGTAGTTAAGCCTTGATTGTTGTTGGTATCACTGGGAGGAATTGACCTCCAGGCCAATTGGCTGTGAGGATCAGCTGTGTCTACGCTGGGAGAACTTCTGTGCCAGAGACACCCATATGAGGCAAGACTTGCTTCAGTGGGGCTTTGGTGCTCACTGAGTCTGCCCCCTGAGTGTGTCCCTTATGGATCTGAGGAGATGTAATCTGGATGGTCCTACTCTGACCCCTGGGTACACTGGCTCTTGGATCTCCAAGGAGGTGCTAATTTAGCCTCTGTCTGAGGCCACCCAGCAGGAGCTACAGAGAGATCTGCAAATTCCTCTCTTTTGTTTGGGTTTTGGAGGTGCCCAGATGAGGCCCTTCTGTGAATCAATGCCAGCTGCTGTGGGGCCTTTGGCCCTCTTTTGGATGTTCTGGGTCTCTCTGACTCAGTTATAGTTTGATAGGTAAGTTTAGATTTCAAAGGACCAAAGCCTCTGCACACAGCTGGGGTGGGGTGGAGTCTCAAGGTGGAGCAAACAGCAATGACTTCCTGTCAGCCCTGCCTTATGAGGCCCCTGTGTCTCAGTGTCCCTTAGTAATCGCCGCAAGCACCTCTGAGAGAAAGCCGTCTTCAGGTTCCGCCCGCTGCCACACAGTCCAGTTTCTCCCTGTATGAGTCTGGGTCCCCATATTCTCGCCCGGAACTGGAGTTCAGAGCAGTTGGGAGCTTGTGTCTCTCTCGCAATTGAAAAAGCCAGCCACATACTCAGTTGCCAGCCCTCTCAGCGAGCGCATGCCTCTGTACCTCTGTCTTCTGCACCTCCTCTGAGTCTCAGTGTGCTTTTCTCTTTCCTTCTTGTTGTAGAATTTCCGCTCAGCCAGTCTTCCTGTGGTTCTGGATGATGTCCGTTTTGTCTTTCAGTTGTAGTTTTGAAGTTGTTGTGCGAGGTGGCAAGTTCAGGTGTTTACCTATGCTGCCATCTTGGTTTCTCAAGATTATTCTTACTTAGGTTATCAGACACATGCAAATGTGGCCAAAGGAGGTACCATGGAATGGAATGCTAGCCAAAGGTGTGCACTGACTCCCATGCCAGCTCCTGTGGGACACTTGCTCCTGGGACAGAGCCTTCCTATTGCTTCTGCTTCTTTTGTTCATCAGTGTCGCAGAGATCTTGGGACGGTCAGTGTATACATTTAGCAGACTTCATATTGCCCTGGGTTGACTTTGAGCTGGCCTTCAAAGTATTTATTACAATAAAATTATTAGAGCAAGGAATAAAGTCAGAGTCTTTCATTTTTTATTCCAAATTTTGGGAAACATGCTATGAATTTGACAAAAGGTCCTGCCTGAGGGACTCTTGGCGAGCTCTCCAGACAGCCTTCCTAATACAGGACCTCCGTCCCCATGGCACTGGCTATGGGATTCTTCATTCAGGTCCCAGTGTTTTCAGAATGTGATGCTGGGATGTTAAACAGCTGCTGCATTTAACCACAGATGTGGGTGCATTTTATGGATGGGATTCCTGTGTGTTATGTGCATGTGTGTGCGCCAATAAACAAACATGTATATATTTAAAACCAATATTGACACAGTGTTAAGACTGCAATCTTCGCAGTTAAATCAGGAAATTCCAAAGTTACATTTCCTATAACAGTATTATTTCCATCCCTTGCACATCCTGTGTTTCACACCACAGCCATCTAACCCTGAAAACACCTGGGAACAGAGCATCCCAAGCCTATGCTGGACAAAGTCAAGTCCTTTCAGGAATTATCTGCATTCCGAGGTGTTTTAATTATACATTTTAGTTTCATGTTAACAAGTCAAAGTTTGATTTAGAAAGGTGGGAGAGAAACAAATAAAAGAATCAAGAAAGATGTTTTCATTTATGAGTCAAAAACATGATGTGTCTCATTTTATTCTCCGGTGAATAATCTTTATCCAAATGGGAGCTGAGACAGCAGAGGAAATGTTCCTCATGCTCAGCTCAACTCTTATTGTTTCAACCTTCTACACTCAAAACTGGGGGACCATTTTTCTCCAGAATTGGCTTCCATTCCCTTCCTTAATGAGGACTACAATCTTGCCAAATTTGAAGTTCACAGCTTCAGTCATTTTTGAATTGCAGAAGCACAGATAAAACATTTTGATATTTTTTTATGATGGAAAATGTGCAATTTTCCCTACCTAGGTGTATGGTTATAGTCTATGATAGAGCACATCTAAGTTTAGACTTGAATGAGTTCCATGGTGTTGAAAGTGCTGGGTAAGTTAACATAAGTGGCTTTTGTTTCATTATGGTGTGTTGTATTCTGGATACTCTTTCACTGGGTTTCCTTTTATGGCTGTTTTCTGGTTGGAGTGCTTTGTCAACAGGTGTTGATGGCCCGGCAAGTTCTGGGACTTAGTTACCTGACTCTGAACTTGGTGCCCCCCACTTTTTCACTTTTAATCTTCCCGCTTATTAGGTTTCTGCCTTCTTTTATCCTGCTTCCAAAATCTTCTGAGAGTTGCCAGATAACAGGAGACAAATTGTGCAAATTAAATGTCAGGAAGTGGTGCATTAGTAAGTGAGCTCTGTGCCATCAGTGGTACAGCCGACTCTCTCCTCTCTAAGCCAAATACTTCTCCAAATTGAAATAGGCTTCATGAATTTCTTTTTTTTAAGTTAAAGTATGACAGCTGCTTATTTTTATTTTTGTTCATCTGGTGAAGCCAGAAGGGGCCCAAAGAAGTCATTAATGTCCACTGTGTGGGGGCTCTAGGAAATGCGTTGAGGGGAGAATGCATGAACAGTATTGTTCACCATATGTAGACTAGAAACATCCTTATGTCAGGGTCCATGGGTAAGAGAGGGAGTGTGTTATAATTAACTGTATAGTACATATGGTAGGCTAGAAAGTTTACTCTTTGGAGTCTAGTTTAGTTATAAAATCAAACAAACAATGAAAACAGAGTCAATTAACAATGGCCTATCAAACGTCATGAAGTACCTGTGACCACGTGGAAGCCCCTGGGGTCAGGAAGCATGGGCATGTCCTGATAATGGATCCCCACTTTTCTGGACACACTGTATCAGATGAAGTTAACAGAGCCAGTTCCCAAGAGGGAGGGAGGGAGGGAGGGAGGGAGGGAGGCAGGGGAAGTGGGAGGGAGGGAGAGAGAGAGAAGGGGGAGGGGAGGAAGGAGGAAGAGAGAGAGAAGGGGGAGGGGAGGAGGGAGAGCTTTATCTGTCTCTAAACTCCCTCACTGTGGCTTCATAAAGGACTATAAAGTCTGAGTCCTTCCCTCGGAGTCCATATTGCAATGGTCATCTGAGGGTCATCTGTCAATATTGTACTTCATCCAACTATAGGATCATCAGGAACTGCATTAGAACTCCATCATCTGCTTCCTGTGGTTCCATTTTCAGGGTCCAGGCAGCTATGAGTCTTGCTGACTGACTCTGCTAGAAAAATTGCTCTGACTGGTAGCTTATGTTATATAGGACAGTGAATATTTTAAACTTGATTAATCTGACCTTCCTCAAATCTGGACCAGCTTCTGTGTTTCTATGTGTTAGGTAGGTCTGCTGATTCTTGGTCTTGGTAGGGTGGCCCTATGTAGTAGGTGTCTAGTGTAACCTAGTGGTGCAGTCTCCTTGATCACCTCTTCCAGGTGCTTCAGAAATGTCCCTTGTATGGGTTATGTGGGCCCTCCTGTTGTAAGTGAGTCTTGATTACTATTGGTTTGTTCGTGTGTGGGGCTGAACCTCAACCTCTCTGACTGTGGAGATTGACCCTCACCTCAGTGTATGAGCTGCTGTGCAAGTGCTGGCCATATGAAGCAGAATTTACCTGTGAAGCATATCTAAATTGGTTCCTGCTCTGATGTTGTCTGAAGCTGGCCAATGTGTGTGTTGGTTCTGGGGCTGCTTGGGAGGGACTCTGGTGTAGGCCAATGTCACATGCTGCCTGTGACTGGCCCTGGACAACCTGTTTGGAGGAGTCTTGATGTGGCTTCTTCTGTAAATCCTTGGTTATAGAACTTTCTATTCAAGTAGTCTTCAGCTTGTTCTATGTTTGTTCTATGTTTTAGTTATAATTCCAGTCCATCCTCAGCTTTCTTTACTCTAGCCATCTTACACACTAATTGTTCATCCCCACTGATGTTTTCAGTGCCTAAAGATTCTTGAAAGCCTTCCTTGACTCACTCTCCCCCTACCCCCATCATCTTTCTCCTTCCCACCCTCATCTTTTGAATTTGGTTATGTGTCTCTGCTATGTTGTTATATAGTCTCGAGTAGTTTAGTGCAGTTCTCTTGTAAGATATACCATCGTTTTTTGTTTGGTTTTCTGCCTTCCAGCTAGACAATAATAATCTCTGTGAGCTTAGGGACCACCAGGCCTGACTCCATCCTCTTTGGGGCCCTTGATCTGGCACAATGCTTGGCACATGGTAGGCAGTCACTGAACATTTGTTAAGTGTTTGAATGAATCATTTTTATTACAAATATTAAGATTTCTTTATCTGTGGAGTATGCATTTATTCAGTTATTGCCAAATTGGGACTAGCAATGTCCTTCTGATCTTTTTGCTTGTTTTCAAATTTCAATTTAAAAGTTGAATTTCTGGGCCACATTTACCCAATTCCCTTCCCCCCTTTCCATCTACAATGGATGTATAAAGTAGGAAGGTTTTCCAGGTAAAGAAAATCCAGGGAAAATTAGACAGAAGACTGGCTAATGACCAGAGTGGATTTAACCCGTATTTGAAGTCTCACTTGCAATAACTGATGAGGGTGATACTTCTGGAGTGTATGAACCAGCTGGTATTAGCGAAAGTGTGAAGATCTGCTGAGGGAGGAGGGGGAAGAGAAGGTTTGTGGGTGTGTTTCGAAGTCTGTTGGATGCAACTGGTTTAATTTCCTTTGTTCATCTGCTTTCGTGTCTGTAGTTATGTGAGAGGGTCGTTTTCTCCCTCCTCTAACACATTCGGTGAAGTCTGCTGGTACTGTGTCACTCATTAAACTGTCAGCAGTATTAAATGTTGTACATTCCATTTACATCAGGAAATTCTCTTTAAAGGACAATGCAAGATACAGAGTCTGGCTCTATATCTTGAGAGAGACAGAGGTAGAAGTAGAGAGAAAGAGGGGGGAAGCACGGAAAAAGACATAGAAATAAGAAAGAGTCAGAGAGAGGGGAGGGGAATGAACTGCACACTGAGGGAGGGAAAATTGAGGGAAGGAGGGAGGGTAGAGAGAGAGATAAAAATCAGGTAATTATTGAAGCATCAGTTCTTTGGGAAATAATTGGTAATGACCTTTGATAAAGAAATCAGGTTGTGATATTGTTGAAGGGGGGGAGGGAGAGAGAGAGAGAGAGAGAGAGAGAGGGAGAGAGAGATGCACTGAGAATTGGAGAGAATGAGAATGTGGGAAGGAGAGAATCAGAGAAGAAGGGGAGAGGGGAAAGGATAGGATGAGGAGAGAACAGGAAAGGAAGAAAAAGAAAAGGGAGGAGGAGAGGAGGAGAGGAGGAGAAAGACTATTCCCCAAAGATGCAATCTTATTTATTTAAGCCCACACAGTATTCTGATGTCAGGGATCACTGCATATGCATAAGACCTTATCAGAAGTGAGGAGAAAGAGACTATGGCACTGACCCACAACTCCTCTGAGCAATTGCTATATGTATTGAGGCAAGAAAGCAAGCAAAAAAGGGATTTACAGAACTCTGAAAAAGTTTACATACAAGTCCATCTTTTTTTGTTGTTGGCGGGGGGTGTTTTTTTTTGTAACAATTTCTGTACTGGCAAGTTCTCTTTTAAAGAACTTTCTGTGTTATGTCTGGCTCCTCAAGGCATTGTTCAGACACAAGTTGGGGGTATGTTCTAGTCAAGGCAGTTTGGGTCACCAGGGAGAGAAACCCACTTATAAGGGAACCAAGTAATAAGAATGATACTAGTACTAATTGTGCTGCTGGTATTAGAGCTACCCCTTGTCGGGCTCTTGCTATGGGCCAGGAACAATGTGAAGTCCTTTAAATGTATTGTTTAATTTTATCCTCAGAGTAGCCCTCTGAGATAAATATATTAGACACTGAGGAACATTAATGAATGGGTTACAGCTTTGGGAAACTGAGGCTCAACCCTGGCTGGGCCTCAATGACAAATTGTAGAATATACACCTGGGTTGTAGCACTGAAGTGACATGAATCTGAATTATTTGTTATCAGTTTCTGCCCCTGATTGGCTGAGGATTGGTCCCGGTGTGTTAAGGCATCCATACTTCCAGCCTATGGCATTGTCTGGTTGGACCTCCCCACCTCCCAGGGAGAGAGAGACACAGGAAGCCATCATCATGCACTGACTACAACGACCCCTGAGAACATGGGCCTGGCGCTAATGATGACCTGTCACATTATTCAAGAATGGCATTATTTAGCTGGCCTTCCCTGTTTCCAACAGTTAAAAAATAGGTACTCATTCAGCCTTGTACCAACAAATGAGCAGCTTTCTTGCCTGAGCTAACAAATTAACTTAGGTTTCTCCTGCTTTGGAGCCAGCTGCTACATTTCTGCCCACTGCCTCAGTGGAAAATTGTCCTGTCAACAATATCACAACCTGACTTCTTTATCAAAGGTCATTGCTAATTATTTCCCAAAGAACTGCTGCTTCAATAATTACCTGATTTTTATCTCTTTTAAAATGCAGGTCATCTATACATATTTCATTATTGTCATGTTATGGCCTATCTGCCTACGAAGAGGCATATATTGAAACCCACAACTTTGCCTTAGCCTCCTGTTATTATCCTGCGTTTCATCTACTGTTCTTGAGAAGATCGTAGCTGGTTAGTTCAAGTGCTGAATAAATGAATGAACACACAGAGATACAAGCACACTGTTGCTCGGGATCCTCCCCAACACTTTGCTGGCCTGGACTTCTCATTCTAATAGCAGGCAATGAAGGCCTCCACTGGAGAAGTCATAACACTCGCAGCATAAACAGCTCCGAAGGAAGCCTGCTTGGTTAGTAATCCCCATTGTGCTTCTTGCTGGCCCTGAACCCGGGTCTATTGCTGCTTCCCTAAGGGCCAGGGCAGAAGCTCCTCTTCCATGTTGCCCTGACCTGTACTCTGAGTGAGAATGTACTTCTTCTATCTCAGCTCTGGAAGCATTTTGTGGTGGTTCTTTCATACCACTTGTCACTTACAAGTTAAGCCCGCCTAAGACTTAAGGATTTCTGGAGGCCCCAGACTGTGCCTTCCTCTTCATCTCTCCCTTTCCCACAGTATTCAGTACTGTGTCGGAGGGGTTGAACTGAGCTGGAATCTGAGTAGGAAAATCGTCCCTGTCCCCTTCCTTTATCAGTTGCAGAATTGGAATGTGGAGTAGCTGGAGAGCTAGCAGGCTTTTTAGAAACATCCCGGCATGCCTATGCTACACACATGTCATCTGGGCCCGAAATTTCCACTGCGCAAGAAGAAGCTTTTTGTAAAATGAAGTTAAAAAAAAACACACACAAAAAAACAGAGAGGAGGTAGTGTTTTCATTGTGACCCATTAGTATGGGGTTGGATTTATAGGAAATGGTCATTTTTAAGGTCACAAATAGTGGTAATGGCTTAGCATAAATTCATAGACTCATGGCACTGGAAGAATTAGGAAGTGACCCTTGTGATATGGTAAGAGGAGACCTAAGAACCCTGTTGAAAGGAGACAGACTCCAGTAGGGTTTGTAGGAAGGGGCACCAGGAAATGATGTTAAATGGAGGAAAGAGGGTAATAAAGATGAATGGGTCTACTGCCAAGTGAGTTGCCCTAACTTTGAACGTTGCCACCAGCCACTCTGTCTCAGCGGGCCAGTGCTCCCAGAGGGTAGCTACACTAGGTCATGCGAGTACACCCTGCTTTCTGTTGTTTCTTAACAGCTCAAGGTGTGAAGCCAGGAAGGAGAGTGGCTCTTCTCAAGTAGAGGCTGCATCTACAAGTCCCTACTCAGCACGGATCACTTTTGGCCCGAATTAAATGCTTTCCACCCATGAATATTTGCTAGTTGACATCATAAACCCAGACCAAATTCAGACTGACAACACCCACACCTACATCCTCCAGGCACACATGGGAGTACCTTAAGCAATCTTTAAGATAAAATTTCCCAAAATCTTCAATTAAAAAAGTGTAAAGTCTACTCCAGTGAGTCAGAACCCCACAGGCTGAGGCTTTAGCTTTCCAATACTGATGGGCAGTAATGCTTGGGGACCTCACAGGAACCTTTGGTCCATGCGGCTCTTATATATTCAAGAGCATGTTATAATGAGATCCTGCTGAGCCAAAGAGGAAGCATCAGCATTTATTTTGGGTACCAACAAGGGTGCATCCATTTAATGAGGTGGGCTGGGGAGAATGAAGATGTGTGAATTATATGTTTACATAGGGTAGTGGAAAAAATCACACTTTTTTTTTTGTATTCTAGGAAGCTGCAATATTCTAAGATGGCTTCTATAAACCAAGGTATTTTAATGTTTCCTCTGGTAACTTGTTCTTTCAAAAGACAATCAAGCAATTTGCAGGGACCTATCTATTCTCCCTGGAACCTACATTGACAAGTGGAACTTTTCTATTTTATTGTAACCATGAAACAGAAAACTGAGGTGTTAAGGGACATTTTGTAATTCAGTAACATGTATATTGATATAGATGTGTTACATTTAAAGACTTATGATATTATAGCAGCAGCAGCAAAAACAAAACAAAAGAGGCTTCTAGATTTAACTCTAAAACTGACTAGTGTTGAGAACTCAGATATAAATTCCTTAACTCTTGGAGCTTGGATTTTCTCACCTGAACAATGACTACATTGCCTTTGATCTCTCTTCCTTTCCAATTATACTATCCTGTGATTCGGGGATAAGTTTCTGGTGCTAACCACAGAATTTTTTTCATTTCCAGAAAGACATCATTGTTTAATATATCTCTTGTCCCTTTGTGAGTGAAGGTAAATGTTGACAAGGAAAATGTTGACCAAGAAATAATCAAATAACTTTTCTTCTCGGCATCCTATATTCTTTATTTCTTCCCTCCATTGCTCTGCAAAATGCATGGGCATGAAAAGCAGGAATGTAGGTGTCCTATACTTCAAAGCATATCTATTTTTATGTTATGAAAAGAAAATATGAAAAGAGAAGGGGCAAATAAATAGGCATGGCATAATACAACAAATAAACAACACGGATCTTTCTGCCAGGGGAAGGGAGCCATGGTTCCCAAAGCTTTAATAAAGACTGAGAAGAAAATATCCCCCAGAAAGTCCCGCTGGCATGGCTCATTGGCTGAGCATTGACCTATGAACCAGGAGGTCACTGTTTGATTCCTTTTCAGGGCACATGCCTGGGATGCTAGCTTGATCCCCAGTAGGAGGCAGCCAATCAATGATTCTCTCTTATCATTGATGTTTCTATCTCTCCCTCTCCTATATATATCTCCTATATAATAAAAGCCAAATATGTAAATTGACCGAACAGCAGAACAACTGGTCTCTATCATGCACACTGACCACCAAGGGCAGACGCTCAACGCAGGAGCTGCCCCCAGCCCACAGGCCCCAGGCTGGCCAAGGTGGGTGTCAGCAGGGGCCCCCCGATTGCCTTCCTGGTCACCCCACAGATTAGCCCTGATTGCTGGCCAGGCCTAGGGACCCTATCCATGCATGAATTTTGTGCACCAGGCCTCTAGTGTGTGTGTGTGTGTGTGTGTGTGTGTGTGTGTGTGTGTGTGTATGTGTATGTATGTTCAAATATCCCCAAAGAAAGTTTTCCTCCTTAGAATGTCTAGAACTGTGTTAACTTTTTCTGTCTTTGCATTCCTTCTCTGCACTTCATCGGAATTGATTCAGAGAAAGGACTGCACCCAGAGTACATAATAAACATCTCCAGGAGCGGTGGGGAGGATGGGCAGAAGCAGGAAGGAGATGAAGGAAAATCAATTGCTCAGTGCTGACAACTTCTTCTTGTAATAACAGTATTCTGTCACATTGCATTAGCAGCACTTTGCAATTGTATGTGTTTTTGCTAACAGGCTGTAAAAGTGTAATCATATGAGCACTGAATACATTGTATTAGTGGGAATGATTCAAGGGGAAGTGTGCTTTATTATACCAGTATGGTGCATAATGTGTTGCTTACTGAAGTGAGACTTATTTCAGCGAAATAATATTTATTATTTATTTGTTTGTTTGTGGTGGTGGTGGTGTCTTCCAGGGAAAGTGGCATGTTTCTGTTGGGGAGAGCTTTTCTCCCCCCCTATCATTCTCTCCCCACTCTGCATAATGGAGCAGCATGACCTGGAAGTTGGGATAAAAAAATCACTTGGAGTAACAAATTCCCAGCCATCTGAGAAAGCAATGGCTCTGCTTGGGTTTCCAAACAGCATTTGTAAAGCTAATGGGATTGTTGCTGTGAAGCATCTTCTACAAAGAAAGTTGAAGGAACAAAAGGGGAGGAATTTCACACGTGTATGGGGATGACTGTGGATGGAACAGATACACCCCAAAAGATGTGTTGAGGAAAATGCAGCCGGAAGTAGAGACATGAAAAGGGGGCACACAGGATTCCTGAGGATGGATTTCTTGGCTTTAAAGAATTTGCAGGAATTTAACTATTTTCAACTGGTGTGGAGTGCATTTGTGGCCTTTTTAGATAGAGTCTTTCCTGATTACCTATCTTTGAACTCTATAGCACAAATTGTTCATTGTTCAGCCACTTCTTGGATATTGATTATGCATTGAATTGCAGTGTGTGTGAGTGTATGTGTGTGTGTGTGTGTGTGTGTGTGTGTGTGTCAGTGTGTGTATCAAGTGGGCATTGTGCCCAAGAGGAGATTTCCTTCCTGAACTCGAAGGCTATTTAAAAGCTGCTGCATTGGTCTTTATTATTATTTAATAGTTTCCTTTCTGGTTAATACTAATAATCTCATCCTAAATAAGTCCCAGATAGATTGCACAAAAAGCCGCCCTGGTGTTTCTAGTACATGCTTCATTTTCACGTGAGTCAGATGTGGAAAATTGATAGTCTGAGAGCTGAGAAGGGGGATAAGAAGCATGAATCATGTATCCTTCAGAAAGATAATGCCCATATTAAAAAATGTCCAACAGAGGAGCTTGTGGTTTGACTGCTTCCTGTTTACATGGGTTCTCTTTGGCCCCAGTGGTGCCCGCAGGGGAAGAGCCTACAGGAGGTGTTAGCACTCAGCTCCAGGGTCCCCAGTCTGCCAGAAGGTTGTAAGCATGCAGCGGTGCTCTTTCATCCACTGCGAGTGGGGCTCTCCACTGAGCGGAGGTGGAAGAGGAGCGGTGAGAGCAGGCAGGTCTGGAAAGGCCTCTGCTTAATGACCAACTGACAGAGTGTCTAGAAATAAGCTAATTTTTTAGTAAGCCTCTTTTGATGCTATTATTTATGTTTCCCTATAATAGGAACAATGGCATTTTAATAATCTACAGAGCATTTAATTATAATTCAGTTATCTGATGTAAGTAATTTCAGTGCCCTTAACAAGTCTCCAGCATGAACTATCTAACTAATAAGAGATGACAGGTGGTCGTTATTCTGTGAACCTCACCATCTTTCATTAGCACTTGCTGTGATAAGTTAAATAAACCATCCTTCAATGTGGGAAACTCCCTAGGAGGCCCTCAAGGGAAATGCAGGCATTGAGTTTCCTAGGACCTGACAAATGGCGACATCTCTGGCTACAGACAGGCTGCCAGAGACAGCTGATTGCTGTGACTCTGGGGGGTACCCAATTACCCAGGCTGGAAAGCTCAGGTTAGGACAAAGCAATGAGGTCCAGATCATGAATTCTGTCCTGTGTGGGTTTAGTTCTACTTTATGATTGATCCTGAAAATTCATTCTTTTAAGTGGGTAGTATTAGTCAAGAAGCTGAGTAAGAATGGATAGATAATTTCAACTTCTTGACCACTATTGAAAAAAATAGCTGGAAAGAGTGAGACACTGACAGTTGACTAGTAAAAAGCACTGATGTTTGTAAAGGAAGAATGTCATGTATGGGAGAATGTCTTTCAAGAATATGATCGGTATTTCTGGACAAAAGGATGTTGATCAGCTCTTTCGGCAGCAAGAGTGGTGTCTGCTGATGCTTTTCTGTGCATAACCACTGATCCCATATTGCCTCAACCCCATTTGGGTTCCACGCACAACTTCCTTGCAAGTATGAAGCCTGGTTTGTGAATAAGAGGAAAAAGTGGACAGGAAGAACTCAGGAGAGCCTCAAACATGCCGGATTAAAGGCCTATGACGTTACTTGGCATCTTGAAGCCTTGTCTGGGGAAGTCACATCTGGTGGAATACTTGGGTGACCTCAAAGCTTAATTATAAAGGGATAGTTTCTCTAAAAGTTTATTATAAAGGGATAGTTTCTCTAAAAGTTTATTATAAAGGGATAGTTTCTCTAAAAGGGTCTAAGGATGAGAAACCTGGACATGAGATCAATATTATCCAGGCCTTGACCAAGGGAGAAAGGCCACTGAAGCCTTAGGTCCTGGCTCAGATGACCAAGCCATAGCAAGGCAGTGATGACAAGCAATGAGATAGGAGAGCTTCCCTTTTCAGATCCCATTCAGCCCTATGATTGGATGAATCTGTGATCCATTAAGTGCATTTGGAGAAAAACTTTTCATTTTTTGACTTTTCATTAACTAAATATTTTACTAACACTGTCTAGTTATTACCCACACATTTTAACACTCCTACTTGGTCCAACCATGATCCTAACCCTCTCACTACTGTGTTGATACCCGCACTGTTGATTCTTCTTAGAATGCCTGCTTATCTGTTGCTGAATGCCCCACCCTTGCCCATCTTTCAAGCCACAGCACAAGCAAAACCATCACTGTTTCTCTAGGTTATTTAGTTGGTACTTGTCACCAGGGTCCTAAGTTAGGACACAATCTGTGTTCCCTGTTACTTTTGTACAAGCCCTTTCCTGATTCATCTTTGAAGCCCACACAGCTTCTTGCGTATTTTAAATGTTAAAATTTTTTGAATGAATAAGTGATTTGGATCTGTAAGAAGTCTGAACTTCAGAAATTTATTTCAAATTGCAGAGATCCTGGAAATCTCTCTACTTAAGTGATGGTGTTTACCTAAGCCCTTGAAATATTTATTCTCTGAAGTCAGTTAAACTTTCTCTTCCAAATCTCTTTCCTCTAAATTTGCTTCATTGACTCAACAAACACTTTCTTTACAGATACTGTAGTATATTTTAAACCAGTTTTCTCCAGTTAATAACAAAATATCAAAGAGTCTGAATTAATGAAAGTCTTATCTCTGTCAAATACATCCTGAAGTCATGTAGAGTTTTCCTCTTAAATTCAATTGCTCCTCACTTGCATTGCCACCATCTTTAACCCATTAAGGAATATCTCTTGCTTGGTCTTCTACCCTAGTGCCTTCATTGGCCTCCCAGTAACTCATACCATTCTGACATTTTCTCACAAGCCTTCAGCAACATTGCTTTTCAGTTCCTTGAACTCCTAAACAAAATAAAATAATTAAAAAAATAATTAAGTCAAAACAAATCATTCTCTAAAACCTCAGGGAACTCTGACCGCACCATCTGCTTGTCCTTCATCACTCTTTATTTAGACTTATGTCATGATTTTGTCTTTCATGTCAGTCTCCTCTCGAAATCGTAAGTTCAGTGAGGGCAGAGATTGCCCTCTTTGCTCACCATAGTGTAGCCAGTCAAGATAATGTCTAGAAGAAGAACATTATGGTATATATCTGGCAATTGCTCTCTCCCTGTCTTTGAGGGGATTCAGGTTGGTTTGGGAGTGAATCTTTATGTTACACAAATCTAGACGAGGATGAGACACCATTTCAGCACACTGATTCCTAGGCTGAATGTGGCTTCTGAGGAATTTCCTTTACATTAGTATTCAAACCACTCTGAGAAGATTCCAAGATTGTGGGGAGTGACAGGAGGGTTCAGCATCCAGGATTCTGGCTGTTGTTGACAGTTTTAAGCTGCAGCCATGGGTGCCAACTGGTGCCCTGACTCCCTGCCTGCTGGGAGTGCCCTGCAGAGTCAGCACCCTCTCGTCACCCTGGCCACCTGCCAGTTGGCATTCCGCAGTACATGGGGGTCAGAGTGGCCCACCTTCCTTCTGGGTGAAAGGAAAGGGCTGCAAAAAGTCCTGGGAGCCACCCCTAGTGCCAGACATGCAAACAAAACTGGCAGAGTGGAAAGAAGCTGAGAATTAATGCAAATGTGGGTGTGTGAGACAGAGCACAGAAGGCCAGGGAAATGGTACTCTTCATTTCTGCTTGGTTGAGGCGTCGCTGTTCTTTCTGAACCTTGGGCAGAGTGGCAGGAGCAGCTGTTTAGAAATGTCTCTGTCAACCCCATCATTCGAGAGGAAACTTGAAGTGGGGAGGCCTTATATAGTGAAAAACTGCATAGCACCCATCAACACTTGGTGAAGGCAATGGAGAGCTTATGCTTCATGTGATCAAAAGAAGACAAGGAGAAACAAAGCGGAGTAAGGACAGAGTTTGTTTAAGGCATGGTGGCCATCACCCAGACGGTGGCTGAGGAAGGAGAGAGCTGGGGAAGACAGGATGCCACTCTGACATCACAAAGAGCAGTGAGATCCTCCACATGGGAAAACCCCAGAAAGCAGATAGGAAAAGCTCCTTGACTATAAGATAACATCCCATCAGTGTGGTCACATGCATTTCCATGGCTTCCACATGACTTCCATCTCAGCTGATGATTCCTGCTTACGTCATCCTGATAGAAACTGGTGATTTCCATCCCAGACCTCAATCCTGAGATTTCAGATTTACGTATTTTTTATTCAACAGGATACTGGCATCTGTGGCTTCTGACCACCATAGTCTCTATTATTATGATGCACTGAATAGTTTATAATATTATGATGATGATGATCCTGGGGATAATATTTTGTTTCTTCTATGCGGCCAGAATATGTCAAACATTGTATTAACATGCATTAAAGTTTCCCAATAAAAAACTCCTCCAGGGAAATTGCTTCTTAAGTGGATCAGTAATATCTATCCTGCCCAGCTTGTGTGGCTCAATGGTTAAGCATCGACCTATGAACCAGGAGGTCAGGGTTGGGTTCTGGTCAAGGGCACATGCCCTGGTTGTGGGCTCGATCCCCAGTAGGGGGCATACAGGAGGCAGCCAATCAATGATTCCCTCTCATCATTGATGTTTCTATCTCTCTCTCTCCCTCTCCCTTCCTCTCTGAAATCAATTAAAAAAAAAAAGAATATCTATCCTGGGATAATGGTTAGGCCCTCTCTTGGTCCTAGAGCATTGCTTTTTTTTTTTTTTTTTAGGTTGAAGTTCCTAAACTAATGGAATTGTTTTTTTGTTGTTGTTTGTTTTTTTATTGTTTGAAGTATTACAAATAGGAGTACATATGTCTCCCTTTTTTTCCCCATTGACCTCCCCCCAGCCTCCTCTACCTCCCAGTACATGCCTTCATCTGCTCCCCCCCCGACCCCCAGTGTCTTGTATCCATTGGTTATGTTACATGCATGCGTACAAGTCCTTCGGTTGGTCTCTTACAGCGCACCCCCCTACCCCAACCTCCCCTGCCTTCCAGCTGTAGTTTGACAGTCTGTTCAATGCTTCTTTGCCTCTGTATCTATTTTTCTCTCATTTCTTTCCTTTAAAAAACTTTGCCTCTGCAGACTAGAAATAAACATATAATAACAAAAAAATGTTTGAGTCCCAATTTCAATGTCTAACAGTTCTGAGTCCCTGTTTCAATGTCAAACAGTTCCTTATGTGTACATATCAGCAATGATATCTGGATGGTGGGCACATGGTGGCAATGCAGGTCCGACCTTCTCTGGTTTGGTCCTAGGCAACCTGCAGCGACGCACAGCTGCTGACTGCTAGTGTGGCAAGGCATCGTCAGCATCTTCCATCTCTGGACTGTTTCTCCTCTTGTCTTCGTGGTTGGAGCAGGCCTGTCAATTCCTCTCTGTTGCAGGAATCGACATGGTCTTGGAGTTGTTTTCTGAAAATATACAAACATATTCTCAACCAAAAGTTAATACAGGAATCTTTTCTATATAATTGATTTGGATCCTTTTTATTTTTGCCCAAACTATTTTCCTTTGTCTTATTTAGATGCCATGTGTGTTTTACTGGGTGTCTTGCTGTTAGCATTACAAATGAAAATTAATTTTGTAAAGTAAAAATTTTCTAGATGTAATTTACTTATAGGATATTTTTCCTTTACATGATATTACCCTACTATCCCCCCCGCCTTTTTTTTTTTTTTTTTGATTAATGGAGGCTTTTGTAAATTTTATAATGCAGTCTTGATAACTTTAAATTTAAATTTTTTGCCCAAAAATATGACTGCTTTAGGTTCATTGCATGTTCAGGAATTTTACCATGAGATGAACTACCAATAGAAATTTTAGTTATTACTTTAGAAACAGCTTTTTGTCCAGTACAATTAAATTTACTTGAATATTCACTTATTTCAATTAGCCTATTTAAATTAATCTGAAAACTTAATTACTATTTTATTGTCAAATTTAATACTCTACCAACAATCTTAGTTTAACCTGTAAATATTAGTGGGAAGGATTATTTGCATTCTTGATGCTAGGCTGGATTCTATGAGCATTCCAGATGCTAGGCTGGATTTAGATATAGGGCAGCTGCTGTTGGCCAAATCTCTGTCTGTTACTTGGGTCCCGATCTTAGCTGGGCCAAGTCTCTGTCTGTCACCTCTGTCCCAATCTGAGCTGGGTGTGGGAAACGCGAAGCAGCCATGGGGGCAGGAGACCTCCTTCAGAAGGGGCGAGTGTTCAAGCCCCTTCAGGGTTGGGGGGGTGAGGGTCTGTGCCCCACTTCTGTTGCCCCCCCCAAGTTCTCTCCTGATGGCCCCTCTGTGACTGTGCCTGTCTTAGGTTGTTACTTCCTTGAGGAATCTTACCTGTCTCTGGCTAACCAGCCATCCTCCGGGGCCAAGCAGGGTGGTGTGAGGTTCAGCTCTGTCTCCTTGGTAGCCTATGCCCTCGTGGCCTCCACGCCCAGCACCTGCCTTGGGATCCCCTGACCTGCTGGCGGGGTCCCAGCGCTGATCACATATCTCGGGGAACTCTGTTTTCTTCTCCAGTGAGGGCCCAGCTCACACGATTGGGTGAGAGATAGATCCATGGTACCAGCCACCACGAGGCTTCAGGCTCAGCATGAACTTAAAGCTCAGGAAACAGCTGAGGGCAATTGGATTGTGGGAAGAGGGTCCTTCTTGGCACAAAAGGCAAGAGGGACCAATATAGGATGCTCAAGTGCCTTCCCAGTGCCTTAATTCCTTCTGAAAGGGATTAAATCCTTTCATGTCCTTTTTTAAATTGCTGCCAAACATTCAAATAATTAGTTTGTAAGTTTGTTTGGGATAATTGTACAATATGCTGTTGTAAAATATCTAAAATTATAATGACATTGTAGAATAATATCATGTAAGGATATTCTTTGCTCTAGGCCATGGCAATTCCATTTCAAACTGGCTGTCAATTTCTTTTTGTAACTTTATATAAACTTTGTCAGGGAGGCAAAAACACAAATTACTTACTTTAGTTCAATAGGCCAAATATATTGACTTTCAATTACAATGCTTATGACTTTTGAAAGAATCTTCTCTTTGTTTCCTTCCAAAATAATTTTCAGGCTACAGAGAGTTTCATTTAAAAATCTTTGTCACATGAAACAATTTCACTTATGGTTATGGTGACCACTAGTATGGATTAGATTTAATATTTCATTTTTATTTTATAATTAAAAATTTTTTTTTTAATTTTAATTTTTTACAAATGTATCCTTATTCCCCCATAACCTCCCATCCCCCACTTATGCCCCGCCCCCTTGTTGTCTGTGTCCATTGATTAGGTTCATATGCATGCACACAAGTCCCCTGGTTGATCTCTCCACCTTACCCCCACCTTTCCCTACCTTACCTGAGGTATGATGTTCTGATCGGCATTTCTCAGCCTCCGGATCTATTCTTGTTCATCAGTCTATGCCATTCATTATATTCCACAAATGAGTGAGATCATATGATATTTATCTTTCTCTGCCTGGCTTATTTCACTTAGCATAATGCTCTCCATCTTCATCCATGTTGTTGCAAATGGTAGGAACTCCTTTTTTACCACAGCGTAGTATTCCATTGTTGCTTTTATACTTGAAGAAATGTGGAGTTGAGTTTCCTGGAGCTGAGGACAAGGAACACAAACTGATGAGGTGAATGACTGCCTATTACCCAGCTTCCGTCATTCCCTACTTGTTCTAACATCCAGATACTTCTGATTGGACTCAAATGAAGGCCATGATGCCATGGTTGTGAAGGGAGAAACAAGTATCACCGAGTGCTCTTTAATTGACTTAAGTCAGGCCATTCATATAATGGGTGTTTATTGAGTGTTTTTTGGAGTTATTATAAGAATAAAATAAGGTAATGCATGTGTTATGCTTGGGAAATTGCATGGAAAATTGTAAATGTTCAATATTAACAGTTAGTAGTAGCAGAGTAGCAATTAATTACCTATTCCAAAAAGTACTGCTGTAGATGCAATAGAAGTGTATATATAAGACATTCACATACCCATATGGATTTTAAAATTTTCAGACATTCCAGCCTTGCCCCTTGCCCATGTTTCTGACTGATTTGGAGATATCTACAGGCCAGTTGCTAATCTGGTTCTATACCCCAGAGAAGCGAGCTTCAGCCTGTTTCTTCCAAAAGAATAACGTGAAAATCATGTGTGATGTATGTGTGAAAGTGTTTCACTGTTACTACTTTGGTAACTGTGAGGGACTGCACAAGTGGTAACTGCTGAGGATGTGGGTACTGTTTGGCTGTGTGGCCTGAGTGGAGGGTGCTGTCATTGCCAGGAGCTCTTCAGACAACCAGAAGCTGAGGTGCAATCATTGCATGCTTCAGCCTGCTTTCACTTTTAAGCTCTTCCATTCATTGCTATTCCCTGAATAGTAGAGTCTACTGTCTAATTTTGCACATAGAACAAAGATGATTGGTGTCCTCTGAGCCCAGTGAATGGTTAAGTCTTCCAGTTTCAAGTCACCTGCTTTCCCTCCAACCCAGGAAGTCTCTCATGAACCATAAGTACCTTCAGTATCTTTCTTAAAGTTCTTTAATTACATCCTTACAATGTATCTTTAAATTATGAAAACCGCCCTAACCGGTTTCGCTCAGTGGATAGAGCGTCGGCTTGCGGACTCAAGGGTCCCAGGTTTGATTCCGGTCAAGGGCATGTACCTTGGTTGCAGGCACATACCCAGTAGGGAGTGTGAAGTGATCACCAACTCCATATGTAAAAGGCAGTTGGCTTTGGCCTGTGCTACGTGAAAAATAGAAGAAAAAGGGATTGGAACTTGGGTTACTTGGTAACTATCTATTCTTTAATACAAAATCACATAAGAGACTCTACTCTTCAGGGAATAGCAATTAATGGAAGAGCTATCTATCACTCACTGCTCTCTAGACCTGAGCTTAAACTCTGTGGAGGTTTTTTCAAGATCTAAAACTTGAACACATTCATTAATTTGGATTTTTTTTCCCATTTGATTTAGATATTTGTTCCCAGCCTGAGAAATTGCATGCCAACTTCCTGCCAGGAGCACCTTTCCACAGCTGTGGAAAAGATAGGCAAGGATTAAATCGAAGATTGAAATACCATTTCTCCCAGTGCCAAGGCAGTCCTAGGAGGTTCAGATAATAATATCTCACATTTACAATTTAGATCTTGAGCTCGCTGAACTAGGAGTGGATCCAAGGTTTTATACCTTCCACAGGGCTGATGGCATTTAAAGAGTTGGATGGCTATTGAGTGAGAACATCTATTATTCAATTAGGTTAATCTGTATGATAAAGTATTGTGTGTTTTTTTTATAACTTTATTATTGGATCTCACATAGGTGACTGGTAAATGGGCCTTTGTAATAACTAGCATACATTTGTCATCTGAGTTTTATAAGTCACAAGATGACAATGCGTCTGCCCAAGGGTTGCTGTTTTGCAAGCAGAATTGTGATGGTTTTATGAGTACTAGTAAGCAGTTAGAGTGAGTAATCTGTACGAGGTGGGGGTTTTTTGTTTGTTTTGTGTGATTTTTTAATATTGTCCAGAAAGTGGGTTTCCATGATAGACAAGTGAGGAAGATCATGAGTGCAAGGATCTGAGCTGGATCTCCTGGAGGTGGACAAAGTGTACCCTCTGGAGGGGTAAGCAGCCTTAGTGTCCCCTGGGAGAGTGGAGCAGGAGAGGACAAGAGCACAGAGGAGAGAGAGTGAACCCTGCTGAACACGTGAAACAGCCCAGAGGGGAAGAAGGATAGCAGCTTAGCCTCTTTCATTTTTCCAGCTTTTGAGTAGGTCCAGTCTTATATAGCAAAGACAGCAAAACCAACTTGTTAAGAGCGTTTGTTTATGGGGAGACCAGGACCACAGTCCAACTCTACTGACTTCTAGACTTGAGTGATTTCTATATACGCCACTGTCTGGTAGGTTGGACTCATTGTTTAACTGAGAAAATTAACAGAAAAATTTCCAAAATGTTCCCAAGAGGCAAATCTTTTCCCTAGTTATATAAACCAACTCTTCCAAAACAGACTCATTCATTCATTCAGTGTGTATTTATTGAGCATCTATCACACCACAGTCACTGCTCTGGATACTGGGAAATAGCTTTGAACATAAACAATTCAAGTCCCTACCCTTGTGGAGATGACATTCTGGTTGAAAAACATAAATAATCATTAAGTAGGCAAATATGTACTAGTAAATGGAATGATTTCACAAAGAGAATTATGAAAAAAATTTAATGTAAAAAAATTTAAAAAATAAAACAGAGTAATGGGATGAAGATGGTGGGAAATAGTAAATGAATATAATGGTGGGGGTGGGTGGAGAATTATTTAGGAGTTTCCATTAATAATGACCAAATGTTATCTTTTAGCAAATATCTCTTTATTATAGAGATCTAGTGGGGGAAAAAGCCATTCAAAGGAAAACAGTAAGCTCTGGAGGTGGAAACATCAATAAAGAAACAAAAAGATATCTTTCCAGAATGCTAAGTACTATATTTCTATTATTTTAAAAAATTACTACTTTTGTTGCAGAAGACCAAAGAAAACCAAGGACACGTCTGAGAAAAAAGGAGGGACACTGTTTAATACGCCAGCGGACTCAGGGAACAGCCTTCCAAATCTGAGTGAAAGAACACGCATGGGGCTTTCCTTTATATCTCCCTCCCTGTGGTCTTTGTCCCACAAACATGGTTTATACTTCCGGACCTTTTCGCGGGCCTTGCAAGAAGGACCCCAGGTGTTGGGAGTCTCCAGGCCATATCTGATGGTCTGGCCAGAGTTAATAACCCTCCCTCCGGGACAGTGCACTATTCACAGTAACAGGTTCTGCAAGACCAGTATCTGGGAAGGAGAGAGGGACTTCATTATAGGTTATCAGGAATGTACACTGAGCTTGCTGGCTTGGATTCAGATCACTAGCCCCAAATATCAGGGTTACATTGGAATTAGCCCTTTTTAGCCTTCTCACTTTTATTATACAAGTAGCACATTTACTGAAAATAATTAGACCATCTAGAACAGTGGTTCTCAACCTTTCTAATGCCGTGACCTTTTAATACAGTTCCTCATGTTGTGGTGACCCCCAACCATAAAATTACTTTCATTGCTGTTTCATAGCTGTAATTTTGCTACTGTTATGAATCATAATGTAAATATCTGTGTTTTCCGATGGTCTTAGGCTCTATAGCAGCAGTTCTCAATGCGACCCACAGGTTGAGAGCCACTAGCAGGGTCGCCTAAGACCATTGGAAAACAGAGATATTTACATTACGATTCATAACAGTAGCAAAATTACAGTTATGAAGTAGCAACGAAAATAATTTTATGGTTGAGGGTCACCATAACATGAGGAACTGTATTGAAGGGTCACAGTATTAGAAAGGTTGAGAACCACTAATCTAGAAGATCATGAAGAAGAAAATAAAACTACCATGATAAAACCACTCTTAAAATTTTTATTTTTGTCTTTCAGCTTTTCTATACATATGAAGATGTGATTTTTACGTATGCTGCTTTGAAACTAACTTTTATGAATGAGCAGCATATCATGAACATCTTTCTCTACATATTGGCCAATTCGGAGTATTAAGAAAGTTAGTAATAAGTAAAAAATGGTGAACAGTTTTTTAATTATTATTTATCTTTCTACTGGCGAGACTGATAATTCTCATTTTTTTTAAACTGACTTTTAATATTCTTTAAGATTCATGTCTTTTGCTAATTTTTAAAATTGGAATGTTCATTTCTTCCTTACTGACCTACTTAAAAGACCTCTTTATGTAACCATTTATATGAGTGCCTACTGTGTCCCAGGCACTGTTGCAGGCTCTAGGGATACATTGATGAATGGGAAAATATTGGCTCTTTTGTTTCTAATGCAATCTTTCCTAGTTTATTCTTTAATTTTTGTCAGTAGAATTTTTGTGGAGGTCAAATGTATCCTTACTTTATTATGTGGTTTTATCTTGTAGTGTCATATTTAGAAAGCCCTTCCCAACTTCAAGATTATAAAAACTAATCACCGTATTTTCTTTGGCTTTTTATTGAATGATGTATCATTTCTCCACAGATTTGAAATGATACCTTTATCATACACTAAATTCTTAGGTAGACATAGGGCTGTATTGGGATTTTCTGCTTGATTTCACTGATGTGTCTGTGTTGTCATTACTGTCAAATTATTCTAAGTATTGTGGCTTTGTAACTTACTTGTATATTTGCTAAGGAAAATACTAACTTTGTTCTTTTTCAAAAACATGTTTGCATGTTTACCAGAATTTTATCAAGCTCTAAAAAGAAATTTTATTGGATTTTCAAGAGGATTGAGTTACATTTATAGATTAATTTGCAAAGAATCTGTAACTTAGGTATTCTCTTTTTTGTTGTTGTTCACCCTCACCTGAGGATATTTTCCCATTAATATTTAGAGGAAGTGGAAAGGACAGGGTAGAGAGACAGAAAGAGAGCAACATCGATGTGAGAGAGTCACATTGATTGGTTGCTTCCCACACGTGCTCCGACCAGGGCTGGGGATCGAGCCTGCACCCTTGACTGGAGGTACATGTCCTTGACTGGAATCGAACCCTGAATCTTTCAGTCCATGGGCCTATGCCCTATCCATGAGCCAAACCAGTGAGGGCACATTAGGTGTTCTAATTTTCTGTATTCAAGTATTCAACATCTGTGACCCTCAGTGAAGTTTAATAGTTTTCATTTAAAAGTTCCTACTTAGTTTTGGTTCAGTTTATTCCGAGATATTTTGTATCTTTGGTTATGATTATAAATAGGATCATGTTTTACCAATTACATATTTTTAACTGATGGATTGGTAAGTAGGGAGGCTGCAGGTTTGGTTGTTGGTTGATTGCTAGCCTTCTTAACAATATAGCTTTCCAGCAGCCACAATCCAAAATATTTAGTTGTGCAGCCTGGGAACCAACCAATCAGCACAGATCCTGGGTGGGAACGTTTGTACAGATTTTTCATGGCATGGCAGCTGAAGACTCACCCAGATGTCAGTTCTAATACTTTTTCAAATAAATCTCCTTTTTCCATTGTCTTTTGTAGGTAAGCAACCATAACATCCATAATTCCTGGCTATTTTTCTTCCTCCTTTACAACATTTTGTTTTCATATTTAATTGCATTAACTAAAATTTCAGAATAATCTTAAATAGAAATGGTGATGATGGAAATCCTTGTATTGCTCCTGATTTTATTGGAAATATTAATGAGGGATAGATACTTCTATAAGTAATATTAAGGAAATACCTATTCTATTCCATTTTATTATTAGGTTTTTCTGAAATAGGAAATGATAGTAAAGTTTATCAAATACTATAGTTCACTCTCTATCAATATGGTCGTATGAATTATCTCCTTTGTCCTATTTTATGATAACACTACAGGCCCAGTGCATGAAATTCATGCATGAGTAAGGTCCCTAGGCTTGGCCAGTGATCAGGGCTAATAGGGGCCTTCCGGCTGCCGGCCAGGGCCTTCCTTCCTCTAGCTGCCAGCTGCCGGCCTGGGCTTTCCTTCATTCCTCGCTGCCCCATGGTGGTCAGCACATGTCATAGTGAGCAGTCGAACTCCTGGTCGGTCAAACTCCTGAGGGGACAATTTGAATATTAGCCTTTATAATATAGGATATTAATCCATTTCCAAGTTGAGTCAATACATGCATCAACCCTACTTGTCATGATGAATAACCTTTATGTGACATATCTAAATTTAATTTATTAATGTTTTATTTAGTATTTTGTATCTAATAGGCATAAATGTAATTAAGGTTTTTTTTGGGCTTTGGCAGCTTTCAGTAAAAAGATTATCTTCATTTTGTAATGTGTATTGTTATGTTTCCATCTTTTTATGTTTGGAAAATTTAAGTGATGTAGGGATTTGTTTGTTTGTTTCTTGAAGGTAGTTAGAATTTCCCCCAAACAATACTATGGACTTTTGGTGGGCTTTTCAATTGTTTTAACAATTGTTTTCAATTTCTTTAATTGTCTTGTAATCGTTATAAAAATAAAATAACCCTCTTTGTCCCATTGAATATTTTACTTTGAATACTGTTTCTGTGATATTTCATTAAAAAGTTCCTACTGAGTTTTGGTTCAGTTTGTAATACTTGAATTGTATTTTTGTGTTGTCTGATCTATCCTTATCCAGCCTTTTATTTTTGTGATGTGTTTTTTGTTTTTTTGGATGGCATGGAGAAAGATTTTATTTGGACACATTTTACTGTCTATTTAAGAGATTTAACTCTATGAAAGACCATTTTTGTTTGACAAATATTTTATATTAAGTTGAATTACTAGACTGGTAGATGTGGAGGTTACTGAGATGTTCCCAAACAAATGACTGCACTCGTTTGTAGGACAGACATAAATAAAAGTGGCAAGTTGCATGAATTATGCTGATGAGTCAGTGGGATGAAGAGGTATATGATAGACAGGTCTCAGGCAGGCGTGATAGGCAATCTCCAATATATCAGTACAAATGGACCTACTTCTGGTATTCACACCTTATGTAATCCCCATCCCAAGAGTGTGGTCTGAACCAAGCGATGGCTTCTCATCAATAGAATGTGGTAAAATGATGGGATGTTACTTCTGAGATTTGGTTATAAACGGTGGTGTCCGTCTTGCATGCCTGGCTCGTTCTCTCGCTGGCTTTGTGAGCTGCACTATGGGGAGATCCACGTGGCACCGCCTGTGAGGAATTATATCCTGCCAGCAGCTGCTTCAGGTGAGCTAGAAGCGATTCTCCCCAGGTAAGCCTTCAGTTGGACCACACAGATCGCCAGCGCCTTCTTTTCAGCCCCGTGAGAGACCTTGAACCACAGGCACCCTGCTAAGCCAAGCCTGAATTTCTGACTTCCTGTGAGATAATACATTTTTGTGTGTGGTTGTTTTAAGCTACTAAGTTTTGGGGTAATTAGTTATTCAGCAATAGATAACTAATATAATGGTAATTGGATTTCTATGTGGTTTGTGTGGACAGGCATTAAGATCCCCAAGTTCTGTTGTTATAGAGAAATCAATCAGCTAATACTGACTAAAGAAATAAAATGTACAAGGCAGAGGTGAGAGCCTCTTGGTAATATCTGTCCATTCATAATGTCAGTTTTTTATAAGTTGTTCCATAGGGCCAGAATACAATGTTAGAGATGCAAAAATATTAGTGTGATTCATGGAAATAGAAAGCATCTCATGGCAGAGATAAATATTATGAATGGAGGTATGGAGGCAGCCAGCACTTGCTGGAGGGAAGGTCCTTCTGTTCAGTCCCCTGTAGTTTCTGTTACCATGTGGATTCTCATGGCACTATCTTGCACTAGTTCAGTTACTTGTTTCATTTTCCACTTCGCTCTATTTTACTCTGTACTAAAAATTGACACAATTATGGCAAGAAGAGACCGTCTTGTAAGTGTAAGAAGATGAATCTATAATAAGAAATGAAAATATCGAAGAAGTATAAAGTTACCCATAGTATTTATTGTCCATGAATCTTATTTGGCCTATTAAGTAGGGGGAAGTATTTTGAAGAATGATGCATAAAAAGCATGAAAAATGTTTTTCACCTTTAAACCCACAGGATTAACAAAGCAGGGTTCAGGAGGAAAAGTTACTTATAGAAATGGCAGATCTACTCACTATGAGGTTGGTGCATCAGAGTTTAAAATGCAAGTCACTTAGCCTATGGCCTTTTAAGTTAAATCTTGCAGTAGAAGGAGGAAAGAGGAAATATAATGATCTCCTGCAGAATGGGGCTCCTCATACATGGGTCAAGTAGGAATTTAAACTAGAGGAAAAAAATGGGTGGTGTGACTGGTAGCATAGACACAAAAGCAACAAAAATATATTTGGAAATATTAAGAAAAAATACGGAAGATTACAAAGTTTTGAAAGTCTTTTTATTAATGAAATTAGACTGACTTTGAAGAGAGCATGTCACCAAGAGTATACATTTTCAACAATTAAAACCAACTTCAGGATTAAAGGCTACAAAAGATACACTTGGGCTTGGGGCTAATGTAGTTGGAAATTGCAAATAGAAATTATCTTTCACTCAGAAGAGCATCTGGTAGTTTAAAGGCTTTTGTTATATATATGTACACACACACACACACACACACACACACACACACACACACACCTAGGTATATATAAATATTTGTTTTTGTTAATCCTCACTGGAGGATATTTTTTCCATTGATTTTAGAGAGTGTGGAATGGATGGGAGGAGAGAAAGAGAAAAACATCGAGGTGAGAGAGCCATATGATTTGTTTGCCCCACACTTGTCCTAGCCGGGGTGAAGAACCAGTAACCCAGTTATGTGATCTTGACCAGAATCGAACCTTGGATCCTTGGGGACACAGGCCAATGCTCTAACCACTGAGCAATGCCAGCCAGGGCAGGTACATATATTTTTAATGGACACCAAATTTATGCTTTGGAAGCTTCTTGGAAAGGACAGTGAAGTAATTGATGAGTGTCTGTATAATATAATATAATCCTTTCCTTCAAAGAATTCATGTTTGGCCATTTAGAACGGTGTTCAAGTGAGGTGCACAGATGATGAAAGTGAAGTTCATTGCATGGAGTGGGGGGTCCATTGCTGTTTTTTAGGCTATGAAAATTCCCAGCTATCCTCTAGCCTTACAGCTGAAGAATTAGGGGAAATAACAATGTAGGCTTATTAGTACATATATACTTTAATAATTACTTCAGCTCTATGAGATAGAAGCTATTATCCCCATTTATGGCTGAGGAATTGAGGCATCGAGAGGTAAGTAGTTTTCCCAAGTGACTGATGAAGCCGGACTAGAACCCTGGTGGTATGAATTCAAAATCTGTATAGTTTATCTCTCTGCCCTTGCCTTATCTCTATCTCTGTCCATATCCATCTCCCAGTTGGGGAGATTTAGTGGGTGTTCACTGGCTGTGAGGAAGGAGTAAAGTGTTCAGGATGGAGCTGTCTCCAGCTTATCTAATGTGCATTAGTTGTGTCTTACTAGATCACAGGCTTCTTGCCATTAGTGTCTCTTGGTTTTTTTCCCTCTACCACTTCCCAACCAGGGATTGAACTCACAACCTAGATATGTGCCCTGTCCTGGAATTGAACCCAGGACCTTCCAGTGAATGGGAGACACTCCAAACAAATGAGCCACACTGACCAGGGCAAAAAAAATCATACTTTTGATTATTTTTGAGGTTAATAATGAGGATAAGTGATGTGGGAGAAGCTTTCCTCCCAAAACCTATCATTTAAAAAAGAAATTGTCTTTGAGTTCAAATGAAAATTTGTTTCATTAAAAAACAAAAAACAAAAAACCTCTGCTTCCTTACATTGCTGGGCAGACCTGGCTTTTTATATGTTCTCTGAGAGCTTAATTTAATTGAAATTATAGTTTTTCTTGTTCTTCTTGTACCACCAAATCAAGCAAATAGTGTTAAAATATTTTGGTCAATTGTACATATAAATCTTGCAGAGTTAATGAACATATTCTCTACACTGTGGAACAGACTGGACACTTATCTTACTCTTTAAGATAAAATACCACATCTATATAATGCATTGCTAAGCTTTCTTCTTACTACACACTTTGCCTAGAATCCCATTTTCCATTAAATAATAATTATTGTAATTAATAGACTGGTTGTTTTATCTCCCTGATCTGGTTACAGTAATTTATCAAAGGCATGTAAATGAATGCCAGAAAAGTAGTGTACCCTCTTTTTATAAGAAGGTAAAGAACATAAAGTGTAATTCTTTAGGGAATATAATAAGATATGTGGCGTTTTGTAATTCATTGAAGGAAATGCATAAAATATTTACCACTGTTTTAAGGGCATTTGACCCATTTAACTTATGTACTTCTCACAGCTAGTGAACACAGATACGTTGGTGGGCGACTTTAATGTTTTCTTCAAATCTTCAAAACTGCCTGGAACTGATCAGCAGGATTCATTCCTCGCTCTGCATCTCCCATGTCTCATTCCCAACCAACTGAGAAATGCAATGGCCCCGGGTGATGCTGAGTCTCATTCAGAGCTTGGAAGTTCTTGAGAAGGGCTTCAAAAACTCCTAAATCTGGAGGTTAATCCAGGTTTAGGAGGATAGCACCTCCATCACTCCAGTCCTCAGCACTGATAATTTATTCAGACAAGGAAAGAGAGGAGAATTACAGAAACCAGCCAGGTAGAACTCTGGGCTCCTGGGCAAATTCTTCTCTATGTCTTCAATTGGGCCGATCCACCTGACCCTTCATGCCAGGCATTGTCCTTCTCTGTACTCATACTTGTCCTGCCTTATCTACAGAACTCCTCCACCGGGACAAGATGCACCATGCGTTACTAACAGTGCCTCACAGGCAATGAAATACCCATTGAGCGAATGCCTTAATGAATGAAGGATGAAAATACCACCATCCCCACCCACACACACTCATTCTTCCAATCTCTTGCACAGAGTGAGATAATCAGATACACAGCTTGAGTTGGGTAGAGGATTTTATCTTCAGGGCAGAATAGAGGCTGTCTGAGTGAGAGTGTGATATGAACCCAATGGTCCCCTGCCTGAATTATCGACCCTATGCTTGAACGTTTTACCTTAATTTTTACAGTACAGGTGATGAAAGTAGAAAGGCAAATATTTTTAAAAGCTACCATATTGTCCCTGACAACTTAACCTAAAACAATGTGGGCCACTTGCCATGGCCTTGAAGGAATGGGACAAAGGACAGGCATTTTCAGTGAAAGCAGACTAAGGAAGACTGCATCTTGAAAGCCTGTCTGGGCTCTGGATAGCCAGGGAGGCATTTGGGTGATGTAGGTGGGTGTCAGGCAGAAAGAGAAGGTGCTGTCTTCCACAGGGTCCCATTGCCTGCCCTCCACCTCTTTAAGTGCTATTCACTGTAGTTGTTTCATTGAAATCCATTAATGGGTTCAGTCATGGGGAGAAAACAGCTTGGTTGATATGCCTTTCTCTATAGTAGCTATTTGTTGGAGGCATGGGAAAGTGGGGGAATGAAGATGATGGGGGAAAATATTTCTTTTCTCTGAAGCATCAGAACAGCTTCCTTAATTGCCACTTATGTCTGGTCCCAAGGTTTTCATTCAAAATGATAATAAAAAGACACCTTAAACCCATAGGGAAAACCCATTCACATAGAGCAGCTTTGAGCCAAATTTCTGAAGTCTCCAAGCTGAAAAGAACCTGATTAATGACAGCACCTGAGATAAGTGGCACTTTAACCAACCTTAACTGTTGATATATGATGACATAATGTCCCCTCCAATTAATGACAAGGATATAAAACACCTGTATTTAGCAGAGCAGATGCTGCTTTTATGGTTAGATGCGCAGATAAAATTGACTTCTAGAGGACCATCTATAACTTACTTCACTATTATTTGTTCTATATTTGTTTCATTATGTGTATTATAGGTGGAGGAGGAAACTTAACCTCAGATTCCACACCTGTGCAGCAAAAGAGTATATTCTATACTATAATTTACCTAAAAACTTCTATCCCACAATTGAGCAGGTTGGCAGTAGTGATCTGCCTCATTTAATGAGGGCCTTTCATACTGTATGAGGCCCCGATTTTTTAAAACATAAAGATGAACAAGACCTTTAATGAACTGGCCAATCTATCAATCTATATAGAAACCACCTGTTTAAATCCTCTATCATCTAAACAAGGTATATGTAGTTTTAAAAATGAAAATGGTTATTGCATACCAAATATATACAACATGCTGTACTGTGTGTTTTGGGCTTACCAAGGATTTCTTGCAATTTGTCAGGGGAAGGAAACCTTCTATACATGACTGTAATTGCAAAATCTCAGGGAGAACTACGTGATATCATGATTTATAAGAAGAAATACATATATATGCATCTATCCATCCATCCATCCATCCATCTAATTTGGCCTACTCCTGATTTCTGAAACTGAGCTCCTAAAACCATGGGAATTTCCTAAATGCAAAGAGCTACCAAGATGTCTTTTGTTATGTTAATGAGATGGCTTGGAAAGCACCTAGGTGATTTAGGGATTCCCCAGCTGGTTGCCAGGGAAACTTACCCTGTAATGAGATGTTTGGTGAACACTTAGAGATTTGGAGGAGAGTGGCTCACCTGGAGAGGGCATAGAAGTTCCTCCCTTCCCCATACCATACTCAAATCTATCATCTGGCTTTTCATGAGTTATATTCTTTTATAATAAATTGGTGATCTGGTAAGTAAAATGTTTCTCTGAGTACTGTAGTAAATTAATTGAACCTAAGGAGCTCCAATTTCTAGCTAGTCAGAAACATGAGTGAGAACCTGGACTTTTGAAGTGGAGGGAGCAGTCTTGTAGGACTGAGCTCTTAGCCTGTGAGACCTAATGTTATCTTGGGAGATAGTATCAGAATTGAGTTGAATTGCAAGATACCCAGCTGGTGTCAAGACTTGCTTGTTTGATGTGTGAGGGGAAAACCCACACACATGTTGAAATGGGGTCCAGAACCCTTTGGCTCTACGTAGTGGGTGTTCTATAAGTTCAGGTCAGCTGGAGAAAGCTACTTGGAAGAAGAGGGATGGGAGAAGAGACTGTGTAAATAGGTGGAGAAGAAAGAGAGGACAGACCAGGTGGGAGATGATGGTTTTGGAGCAAAAGCTGAGAAATACACAGGCCAAGCTAGGGTTTGGAGCCATTAAGGAAACTGCCCTATACAAAATGTACAAACTGTAGCTCAAGATTGAAAAGGTGGATTGAGTCAAGGTCATGAGTGGTGTTGAAGAACAATTTAATTTCTTTTATCTGATGTTTTGGGAATCTAAGGATAGGGTAAAAATATGGGCAATCTTTTTTTTTCTATTTCAACTTGAATCACTTTATATTCCTGACTGGTATTTGGATGAATGCTGTCCTCATAGGCTGAGTAACAGAATTGAGAGACTTTAAACAGGTACTTTAAAGGTACCTGTTTAGACTGCCCATTGGTTGGTTGCCGGGGAAAATTTAACAATAGCAGTAAGACCTGGAGAAATGGCGTTGTGTGCAAGTCACTCAAGAGTTCTTGTGTCAGAAATGTTGTGGGCCATTAGTATGGTTGTCAAACACATGGGTTAGCAGGAGAAAGAACAACTTGAGGGTGAATTTTGGTTTCTGGGACTAGCAAAATCATGGCCCCTCTCTTCTTCCCAACTCTTCTCCACTTCCACAGAGGAGTTTTTTGTTTGTTTGTTTGTTTTTATTGGTCTAATTTCAGGACATTTAAGTGGCCACTGCCTAGAGGCTTTAGCTTCTTCGTTGTGCGGAGTCAGGGTCCTAGCATATGTGGGTGAGGACCCTTACTGACCTCTCTTGGGTTCTACTAGATCTTGGGCTGCTGCCCCTCCTCTGCATCTCCAGGTCATCACCAGGAGTGGGCAGTCTTCTCCCCTCCTCCCTTGCTAAGACAGGTGGCCTCCCCCAGTTCTGCTTTCATTGTGAGGGTAACCGTTTAGCCTCTTTCACTTTCTCTTGCCTGCCATTGACAGTGGCAGGTGTAGGCGTTCTCACAAGTCAGGGTGGTCTCCTGACAGGGAGGAAGGCAGAAAAGGCAACACAGCTGACAATCTGAGGTCATACTTCTCTTGACGAATTTGGAGATAGAATGTAAATCCCCAAGAGCAGGACTTCATTTTGTTAATCACTGTAGCACATGTACCTGACACACAGAGAGTATATAATATTCATTCAGGGAATAAAAAAGTAAAGTATCACTTTGCCTTGCTTTCTTTTCTGATACATCTTTAAGGATCCAGATGGTTGAGTGAGGGCAGCATGTACTGTTTGGGGTCCCATTTTCCAAACTTGCATGTTTCTATCCATAAATGTCTATAGCAACTGGCACCACATTTTAAATGCCCAACAGTAGCCACTAGCAGTTTGCAACTAGTTTTCCTCAATTTTTCCTGAAAGAGCTACATGTGGGGTCAATGAATGTCCCAAAGACACCTTTTAGTTTCTACCTCAAGATTCCACTGTATGAGTGAATCAGTAGAAACTACATGGGATCCATTCTCACTTCATCTTTGTAAAAGGAAAAGGTGTCTTTCCTGTCAAGACCATTTTAAGATCATTTTTCCTCACCCCACACTCTTCTAACTAGGACCAGTCTCACATTTTATATATTCTTTCTCTCTCTCCCTGGTATTTTCTACCTCTCACTATTAACAGGTTACTTCTCTGCAAACTATAGACATGTTTATCTTATCGTTAAGAACACCTTTCTTCCTCCCTGTGTCCCAGTTGTTGCCATGGACCCTTTCACCCTTTCCTTCATATCCGAGCTTCTCAGGGAAAGCACACACCTGTATTTACAGCTTCCACTTCCTTTCCCTCTCGTGGCTCCCTAACACCTTCCTGGGTGGCTGGCTTAGGACTGAGCTTGCACTGTCTGGTCTCTCACATGTCATTGAGGGCCCTCTGTGGTGTCTTAGCTTCCCAGCTATCTGAGCTGGTTCATTGCTGGTGAAGTGCCGCCCTTGGATGGAATTATAGTAATCCTCATGATACCTGTGACCTAAGTTTCTATTAAAATGATGCTGGAAGAATTGGGACCATGTGCAAATTTCTTTTTTGTTCTCATAGTTGTGTTTTTATGGAAACCACCTCCTTTTGGACAAGGGCAAGCCATTCTTCTATGCTCCTTGGTGTAATTTTATTAGGGATTTAACCCTAAGAACATTTGGGAAAGGGGAGAAGGTAGGTAATGGGAGAATCTCCGTATCCCCTCAGTTATCCAAGAAGCAGGCTAGAAGAGCACTCTATGGAAATAGAAGGGACCACCTGTTTAGTTGAGGTAGATGCCTGGGTGTTGGGCAGAGAGAGGAAGAACAGTGAGGTGGTCAAGACCTTATCCTCTGAAACCTGAATTCCTGGGTTTCAATCCTAGGTCTACTACATAGGAGCCAATTGCTCTGCCTCTCCACGTCCCAGTTTTCTCATCTGTAAACAGGAGCAATGATAACTATCCCATAAGGTTGTTGTGAGCATTAAACTAGCTAATGTTTGCAAAGGGCTTAGTGCCTGGCAGATAATAAACACGTATAAAGCACTGTTTTCTATTATTAAACATTAATCAACTACCCACTGTATGCCCCAAACTGTACTGAGTGCTGGGCTTGTACAATGATTAAGTCATAGAAACAGAAGCTATAATACAATGTGCATAAGTTACTGAGGAATGCAGAGTCCAGGCACCCAATGGGAGCTGGGCTCTTCTCTCTGCCAGCATCCAGTTCCTCAGACCTCAATAAGGATAGCATCTGCCCTGTGGCCCCAAATATTGGGATGAGAAGAATGCAACAGAGGCATGTGCAGGCACTGTCTGTAGACATTCCAGTTCATACATTTAGGAAAAGAGGAGATGGACTAATGGGCCATTCATTAACACTTATATACAAAAGGGAATGTGCATGGTTTGGCCAATGGAAACAAGGAACCCATAGCTTCTTTGTCCTTCTTTTGTTATGGATATTTAGTCTTCAAAGTGTCATTTAGGGATGGGTTTATTATTTATAAGAGAAGAGCAATATTTTCTTGACCAAAAAGAGCTACAACTTCCATATGAGGCAAACCTTTGGTTTACTTTGGATGGAAGTGAGCTATTCTGCTTTTTGTCTGTTGTGTTTGTTTGGGTATTTGTGTATTTAGTTATTCATTTTTAATGGCAGAGATATATAAAAGTTGTCTCCTAAGCAGAAAATAAACAAATGCCCACTCGCAGACATTTGTGCTCATAACAGAGTTTTTGGTCTGTGAATTGGGTCCTGAGAGAGTGAAGACAGCTGGCGCGTACCACAGCAGCCCAGAAGGAGCGCATTTCCCGGTAAGTGTGTGGCATGAAATCTAAACAAGGCTAACTGGTCACAGACACTAATTAAGGAGCACGCCAGGAGCTGTGGGCTGCTCCAGAGGAAACACTATCTTTTCTTCACTCTGTTGACATAGAGATACAAATAAGGTTCCAGAAAGATTGAAAAGAAGAGTGTGGGCACCATAATCTTGTCTTCCTGGTAAATTTGCCCAAATTAAATAACAGTGAGAGGAATTGATTCAAAGCCAACAAGAGACATTGTTAAATGAGAGTTGAATTGTTTTTTTTTTCTTAAGCAAAAGAAAAATTATGGAGCTCAAATCCCTCAAATTCTCAATGTTCTGCCTTCATAATTTTATATTCATCAGAAAGAAAATTTCACCAAGAATTGTTTGTCAAGTGTTATGTGGTTTTAAATATAATTGTTTGTTTAAAAGGATGCACAAATCTGTAATAAGACACATTCTCAAAGATTATAAGGTAGTGAAAGGAATCTAATAAAAGAGTAATATGCAAATTGACCATCACTCCAACAAATAAGATGGCTGCCCCTATGTGATCAAAGATCCTGCCCCCATGTGGACACAAGATGGCCACCACAAGAAGGCCAGCAGGGGAGGGCATTTGGGAGGGACCAGGCCTGCAGGGGAGGGCAGTTAGGGGGGACCAGGCCTGCAGGGGAAGGAAGTTTGGGGGGACCCAAGCCTTCAGGGGAGGGCAGTTGGGGGTGGGACCAGAACAGCAGGGGAGAGCAGTTAGGGGCAATGAGGCTGGCAGAAGAGGGCAGTTAGGGGTGACCGGGTTGGCAGGGGAGGGCGGTTAGTGGTGACCAAGCCTGTAGGGGAGGGCAGTTAGAGGTGACCAGGCCAGCAGGGGAGGGCAGTTAGGGGCAATCAGACTGGCAGGGGAGCAGTTAGGCATCAATCAGGCTGGCAGGGGAGTGGTTAAGGGGTGATCAGGCTGGCAGGCAGAAGCAATTAGGGGCAATCAGGAAGGCAGACACGTGAGCAGTTGGGAGCCAGCAGTCCTGGATTGTGAGAGGGATGTCCAACTGCCCGTTTCCAGGATCGGGCCTAAACGGGCAGTCGGACATCCTTGAGGGGCCCCAGACTGGAGAGGGTGCAAGCTGGGCTGAGGGACACAACCTCCCGTGCACGAATTTTGTGTACCGGGCCTCTAGTATCTATAAAGTTGTTATCCAGTAAGAATATATATATTTTAAAGTTGTTATCCACTATAAAACATCGGTGGCAAATTCCTTATTTCAGGATCCTAGGGGTGTCCTTGAAGGCTGAGGAGAGAGCATTTCTCCTGGCCAGGCAGGTGAGGGCTTTCTGCTTTTTTTTTTTTCATACCTTTGATTAGGCAGGAGAACCTGGTAGACGCTGGTGAGTTAAGGGAGCCTTACAAGCTTAGTGGAGTGGAGATAAAGGAGGTGAGTAAGCCATTGCCAACTGCCAGTAGCTCTCCTTCAAGGAAGTCATTGCAGCTGTATTATTTCATTACATTTTTACAATAACCCTACGAGATTATTTTCATTTTGAGGAAATTGAGACACTGAGAGGTTCAATAAATTTCCCAAGGTCAATGAACAGAGAAGTGGTGGAGTCAGTGTTCAAGCCATATGGCCTTGAACAAGACCAAAGTTAGAGCCTTGCAGAGTTCCAGGAAATCCATGAAGTCACAAGGCAAGACTGGAGAGGCAAGCCCGAGACCGTGCCCTGTAGGTCAGGGAAGAATATAGCTACGGTGGGTGTGGTGAGGTGAGTCTCAAGTCTTATCCCACTAGAAATATTCATTGACTGGATATAATCAGCATGCTTAATATTTAACATATGTGGTTCATACTTTTGTTGTTGTTAGTTAAATGTAATTCATCCCATACATATTTAAGAGGGTGGATGACATACACCTAATTATATTAATCAGGGTTTAGGAAGATAGTATCTGCAACTGACAGAAAATCCAAGTAGCAGTGGTTTAACTAAGATAAGAATTTATTTTTCTTTTATATATTTAAAAAAGTGTGGCAGCCCGGAGCTGTCAGAGTAGCTTTATGAAGTCATCACAGACTCCAGCTCCTTCTCTCCTGCTGCTCCATCATCCTCATCGTACAGCACAAGAGAGCTACTTGGACTCCAGCCATCATGTCTACAATCCATTCTGCAGGAAAGAGGAGAAATAGGAATCATATGTGGCACATCTGCTTACATACTATTGGCCATACCATTACATACCATTAATTTTGACTATGTTATGCTACTATTTTATAAAGTAATTCAACTGGAAGTGTTAATACTAAAGGATATTAGCATATAATAAATTACTCTCTCCAAGTACTGTTTTGCATTTTCAAAAGATCTTCTGGGCGCATAGTACTTTCACTTTAGAATTTTACTTTTATGTAGACACCATATAATTAGGTAAAAGAACTAAAGAGCTATTTCAGCTAGACAAATCTTTGGGAGCTTTCTGTAAAGTTTAAAGCAAATAAGGAAGGGATCTTGGCTTGAAATTTTGGACTAAATATCTATTTACTTACTCTTTTTTAAAAAAAGTGAAATAAAGGCAAGATGCTGGTTATTGGATAAGTTACAACATGAATTACTTTATTCCACCCTTGGAGTTTATGATTAGAAAAAAACACACAGGTAGAGGAAAATGTACTCCAGCTGAAGTAGCAAGATCTACACATCCGACTAAGAGCCTTTGAAGTAGTGTATATCAAAGACTAAGTAAATTAAGCTAGTTATTCAAGAGGCAAGATTTTATCAGTTAAATTTATTTGTTTGTTTTAATTGCAAGTAACCCACACTAATTGTGTTAACATAAGCAGGTAAAATTAAAAATAATTTATTAGAAGATTAATGAGAGCTTACTGAATCTAAGAAAAAGTGAAAATTGGGGATTACTATATCTTCAGAAAACTCCCCAATAATTAACGGCCGTGGGAAAGGCATTCACCATGGAATGTGTTGGCTTCTTTAGCTCTCCCAGAATGCATCAGCTTCAACCATTGTCCATATTTGCTGGTTCACTGTCTCTAGATTCAAATCCCAGGAAATCTGTTTGGCTAAGCTTGAGCCTAGTGCCAGGGGAGGAGGGGACATCTTGATTGACAGAACTACCAAGATTGGATGGATTTGGTTAGGGAGGGCCCCCCACAGAAAAATTAGGACACTCTTAGCAAGAGATGAGGGAAGGAATGCTGGCAGGCAGAAATAACAGATGGCCTGCTACCTACATACACTCAGATAGTATCTCAACTTGAATCTCAAAGGATGGGGAAAAGCATAGAGATGGGTTTAGTGTGGGTTAAAAAGCAGTAAGATCATGAGCAAGTCTTAAGTTGTATAGAAGTTTCTTATTTAATTAAACAAAACCTACAGCAAGACAGTCAGAAGGGCCCCTTTGGTCCCTCAGTAATGGAAGAAAGGCAGGGGGTGAGGAAAAAAGAAAGAGTGTGGATGAGAATTAGAGTGAGTGAAGGTCTATGCATTGCAGGGCCTGGCTCTATGGAAAATACTGAAATATGGAGCTGGACTTTTATTTTTTAAAAGGAAGATACTATTGACTAACACTATGGCAACAACAAATGGGGCCACCTTAATATGCCATCATGGGGATTTGATGACACATGGATGCTGCCGCGGCATCACTAGGAGCCAGTTTTCATCCTCCCATTATTCTGTACAGTTTGGCTGGGATGATAAAAGGGCTTTCAAAGCAAGGAGACTTGGAGTCAAATCTCACTTGTTTAAACCTGGGAAAGTTACTCAATCTCTCAGTTTCCACCTCTGCAAATTGGAGATTTTCATATCTCCCCAATAGAGAATTTATGTGTCTCAGTTGCCAAGGAGACCCAGCAACTCTTGGCCCTCATCACTACTCTGACCCCATCTTCTTCCACTCTCTTCTTTCTCCCTTTGCTCCATCCACACTGACCCCTATGTTCTTCAAACAGACCAGGCAGAGTCTGAATGTAGAGAGCAGTAACCCAGGTAAGGAAAATGAGTGAAACTGGTTTATTCCAGGTGATCCAGAGAGATCAGCCTCCTCCTTGGTCCCTGTCATCCCTGAAGCCTGAGGTCAATGAATCTTTGGGAAGTTTTCTGTAGACATGCTTACATTAGTTTCCTACAGCTGCTGTATAAACTGCCACAGACTTAAACCAATACACATTTCTTATCTTACAACTCAATCCTACAACTCAGTAGGTTAGCCTTCTCTCTGAGCTAAAATTATAGGTGTGGGCAGGGCTGTGGTCCTTTCTGAAGGCTATAGGGGAGAATTTGTTTTCTTACCTTTTTTGGTTTCTGAGGCTGCCCTGATCCTTGACTCATCATCAAGTCCAGCAATGCAGGACAAGTCCTTCTCACAGTGCCATTTCTCTTCTAATTTTATTAGAAGCCCAGTGCACGAAATTCACGCATGGGGGGGGGGTCCTCTCAGCCCAGCCTGCACCCTCTCCAATCCAGGACCCCTTGGGGAATGTCCGACTGCCGGTTTAGGCCCTATCCTGGGGATTGGGCCTAAACCGGCAGTCGGACAGCCCTGTTGCAATCCGGGAATGCTGGCTCCTAACTGCTCACCTGCCTGTCTGCCTGATCACCCCTAACTACCACCCCTGACAGCCTGATCACCCCTAACTGCCTCTGCCTACCAGCCTGATTGCCCCTAACTGCCCCCACTGCTGGCCCAGTCGCCTCCAACTGCCCCCCCTGCCAACCTGGTCACCCCTCATTGCCCCTCCCAGCTGGCCAGGTCACTTCACGCAGCTTGCTGTTCAGTCATTTGGTCATTCTTCACTAACACCCTGCCAGTCTGGTCGCCCCACGCAGCTTGCTATTCATTTGTTTGGTCATCTCTCACTAACACCTGTCGGCCTGGTTGCCCCACGCAGCCTGCTGTTCAGTCATTTGGTCATCCCTCACTAACCTCCCTGCTGGCCTTGTCGCCCCACGCAGCCTGTTGTTCGGTCATTACTGTGAGGGCATCCTGACCAATTTGCATATTACCCTTTTATTAGTATAGATTTTATTTAAAAATATATATATTTATTGATTTTAGAGAGGAAGATAGAGATAGAAACATGATTGATGAGAGAGAATCATTGATTGGCTGCCTCCAACATGCCACACACTGAGGATTGAGCCTGCAACCCACGCATGTGCCCTGACAGGGAATCAAACCATGACTTCTTGGTTCACAGGTTGACGCTCAACTGCTGAGCCATGCAGACCAGGCTCTTATAACTTTAAGGATCCTTGATGATTACATTGGGCCCACCTACATAATCCAAGGTAATCTCTTTATTTTAATATCAGCCAATTAGCAACCTTAATGCCATCTGGAATTTAAAAAATTAAATTGATTTGAGGGAGGAAAAGAGAGAGAGGGAGGGGGGGGGGAGAGAGAAACATCAATTTGATGTTCATTCCAATTATTGATGCATTCATTGGTTGATTCTTATATTCTTATATGTGCCCTGACCAGAGAGCAAACCTGAAACCTATGTATTGGGATGATGCTCTAACCAACACCACCTGCAATTTTAATTCCACTTTGCTGTATAACTTCACAGTCACAACTTCCTGGGATTAGGACATAGACAACTTGAGGACCACCACAAATATGACACCCAATTTCCACGTTTTCTTAGATTTAGTAAACTCTCTAATATTCTTCCAATATATTATTTTTACGTTCCCTGCTACATTAACCCAAGTCAGCATTGGTTGTCTCTGCTTATATCATTCTCCCCTCCTCCCCACAGAGGTGGCATGGCCCCCCCTCTTGCTTTCCTTGTGTCTATTAAAGGGTACCCAGCCCCTCAATGAGATCTTGTTACCCTGGCCTTGCCACACTCCGGGATTCTGGAACCCCTTTCTCCCAATCTTATTTCATAACACTATCACCTTCAAATTCATTGTATGGTTTACTTATTCTATATATTTATTTTGTGTCTCCATCCACTAGAGCGGTGTGTCTGGGACATAACAGGTGCTCAATAAATAAATACTTGATGAATGAATGAAGAGTTGTTGGGATTAAATAAAATTAACTGAGATGATTTATGTGCAACACCTAGGACATTGCCTGCCACGAAGTTAAGTGCTCATGGGCTGATGACTCTCATTTTTATTTCCCAAAGTCTCTGGCTTCTAGAATTCTTCATGGAAAGTCCTTCAGCTCCAATTTGAAGCTGCCACAAATGTTGCTAATGAGCCCCAAGGAACTTAACATTTAGTGTTTCTTTGACCAGAAAAGAAAACTTTAATGCTTTGAAAGCCACAAAAATCTTTTGAACAAGGCAGGATTGCCCCACTGGCTTTGTCTTTCCGGAACAGTTTGGATGGAGCGGCAAATCATGAATCTAGGCATCAACAGCTCGGAGGGCTTTCCCTTTAGGGAAACAGCTCTCTGGTTCTGACAGTGAGAGGTCCTGTCCACCACCCCAAGATTCTGGGCGGCTGCTCCAGCTGTCACAGGGCACCGGCTGGCGTTGAGCAATGTGGTCAGAGAACTGCTCACTGAAAAGGCAAGAAAGAAAGAGCAGCCCTTGGTGCCACGTGAGTAATGGGCTTTTAAAAACCAGCCTCTGCAGCATCACTTCCCTGAAAATGCCAAAAAGTGAAACTTTGACCCTGCAAACCAGATAAGTTCAGGTTTACACGCTAGGTAAAGATTTCCTTAGAGCAGCCCAGCAGCTGCAGAGCCCAGAAGAAAAAGAGGAAGACAATACATTTTCTTCTCCAGTCTGCAGTGGCAGGTGCAACCAAGGGTCATGCCTCCAGAAGGAATGGGGGCTTGGCTGGAGGACTGTCAATTAATCATCCAGGAGAATTCCCACGACAGCAGGAAAAAACTCCCATTCATTTTCCCAGGATTGTGCTGCAGCCACAAAATGCAAGGTTTTCAGAGTAAGAATTCACGTTCTGCTTGGCACTGGGCATCATTTGTTAGCTCCTGCACATTGGGGCACACGCCCCCCTTTGCAGCCTGATAGGCTTATGCTAAGTCCTCTCACCGCATTTGGGGCTTCCCATCTCTGTTTTGCCTCTTGCCCTGCCGTGCCCACTTGGCATATACCCACTCTTCTCTTCCCATGTAAATTTTTCTCATATTTCCTGGTCCCATCAAGTTCCAATCTCCCACCACCCCTATTGACTCCCCCCTGTTTTACCCCATTTTGCGAATTGTATGATCATGTATTTCATTTATAATGATAATAATAAAAACCAGTTTTAAAAAATTCTCCACTTTCCAATTTACTATCTGTGTAACCTAAAGCAAGACACTTTACCTCTCTGAGCCTCTGGCTCTCAACTTCTAAAATGGGGATTCCTTCTAAGTCAGAGTGGCTATGAGGACAACCTGTGACAGCGTCTCTCGGCTCGCTTTGCACAGAGTAATTGCTCAGGAAATAGCAATTGGATCTGACATGTAGCATTTTGTTGATATGCCTATGTGTGTGAGTTACACAAGCCATTCCCTTCCTCCTTCTCCTCTTCCTTTTTTGTTCTTTATCCACTGTTCACTGTTCTTTCTTTACCACGTCTAGCCATGTTACAGATACATTCCTCCAAACCAATATTGTCCCAGAGTAGAAGCAGGTCTTATTTTGAGGCTCTGACCCTGGCCCCTGACTCTGGGAAGACAGTGAGGCTGTGTATACGCCACAGCCTGCAAACTGAACTGTCTACAGGGCCTGGGCAGGGATATGTGAGTGAACAGGCTAAGCTGGGACTATGATGGATTGACGATCCCGTTCCATTTAAAGCAGACAGCCAACTGTTTTAGGTCCAGCATTGTGAGATGATGAGGGTTTTTTTCAAAGAAGTCAAGAAATTAAAATTTTAAAAAATGAAAATTGCTTGATTTCTTAATAGTTAGCAACTAATAAACTTTTAAAGAATTTTTAAAACTACTATGGTGAACAAGCAAAACATGACTATGGACCAGATGTACAACCTTTGGCCTAGACATACCAATTTTCTGTACAATTAAAATTTTTAATTTAGCAAGTGGTTATTTTGAAAATCAGTAGACAGATTCAACCAAGAAACCACATCATAACCAAGACCTAAGTAATTCAAAATAAACTGCTGTTTGACTAGACGTAGGCTTTAAAAATATCTCTTCTAAAATGTCATGGGACTATAGACAAGTGAAATAACACATCCAGAGATTTCAATATAAAACAATCTTAACTTCTAAATGAGTAAAGGTGTAACTGAAATGGGATTTGTGCATGTATGTGTCTTATATATCCCCAGACTTATAATTAAGCCTATAACTTTTTATGATACACAAATAATGTTTTTCTTACTTTGCTTTTTGTAATTTTCTGGTCTGAGAGAAATGAAATAATATCCCACAACATAACATTGCTTAAAAAGTTTCTATAAGTAACTTTATATTTTTCATATAAAATGTGGGTCTTCAGAATGGTAGACACCTTATAAATTGATTGCTACTATTATTTCTAATAATGATACTGATAGCACTTAGCACTAAAGACTAAGCTGGAAAGAACCATGTTAAAAATGTTTATCTAATATAGCCTGGCTCCAACTCGTATGCTTGTCTTTTGCTTACGTTATGAAAGCAGAAAGATATTGGATAAAGCACAATGCTGATAAAAGGGTAAATGCTCCCAAGTTTACACTTTTCATTAGATGCCAACTTAATTTCAGGTCCAAGAGCTCATGGGAGAAGTAGCCTTCCGTTGCCATGTGTCATTTCAGGTTATGCAAGGTCTTATCACAGGTTCCATTTTTAGCTACATTAATAAAAGGGATTGTTCATTGTTATCAGCTTAGTAGGCACAAATCACACACTGGGTTAAACCTTTGGGGGAAATAAGGTGAATCACTCTATTAATCTTTGGCCTCCGAAGTCTTAGGAAATCTCGCTTCTTACGTTGAGATGCAAACGTGAGCACCCCAAGATGCACCACCTCTTGCTTTGTTGACTTTGCTGCTGTGATAATACACTTATATCTTTATTTGGATCACATAAAAAGCTGCTATGACCATACACCAAAAAAGCAAGAAAACATCTTTTGATGTGTTGTTTAGCAAAACAGGTTATTACAAAGCAGTGTGGTTCAAAATGCAAGGATTTAAACATAGTGGTGACCAGGCTCATGTCTGCTGCTACTGCCCCCGTGTCCTTTTCAGACATCTCTGTAGAGACTGAAGCTAGCAGATGCAGAAGTGATGGCCCTACCCATGAATACCTCTTTCCCTTGCTTCAGCAGGTAGCACTGAGCATCCTGCCTGGTGAGGGGCTGTTATTCCTACCAGTGTTTGTGTGCTTAATCCGGGATTCCACCCAACAACCAGATTTGGAATGTGTTTTCAGGCTATTTGCAAGGCAGCTGCAACAGTGGGGGAGAGATAAAAACTTAGTTATAAAAGTGTGAACTTTGAATGCTTAGCTGAAGCTTTTCCAGGTTCATCTCTTTTTTAGGCTACAAACCCAATGGATTTCTGTTAGACCAACCAAGCCTCCCAGAGTTACCTAGGGCCCAGTGATGTGGGCTCTTTCCTGGGTTACCCAGGGCCAAATGTTGTGGGCTCCTTTCTGTGGGATGGGACACAGAGACGAAAGTGGAGAGGGAATAGAAGAAAGACTTGGTTGTATTTTTCTAACGCGCTCTTGAGTAGCAAGAGGATCTTGATATACTATAGATGGTGAATTTAAGCCTTGATTGCATTATTCTCTTCATACAGCATAAAGAGTAGCTTTGGGGTAGTAGGAGAGATAATTGGAACCAGGAGTATTAATAAACACTAGAGTCCACAATGGGATACCTTGATGTGGGTGACTCACTTTATTTATTATTTACAGCAGCTCTTGGGCCTTCTCCACTTCTCAGTTACAGGCCCACAAGTCAGTCCTTTGAAGTGCGGCCTAATTAAGAGGAGGGTGGGGGTGAGACATAGCTGAGATAAGTGTGTGTCTAAGCCTGTGAGTGTTGAAGAAATGGGAAATTCTATGATTTGTTTTTCCTGCAGAAGGTGGTGAGTTATAATGGCTATGATACATTCTTGTTACATCAGCCTAAGCAAGTTTTTTAAGCTCTGTGAGCTTTAATCTCCTCCCCTGTAAAACCAAAATAATAACATTAACTTTGAAGTGTTGTGATGAATAAATGAGATAATATATTAAAAAGTGCTTTCCACTTGCCTGGCATATAGTAGATATTCAAGAAATGGTAGCTGTTATATTTACCCTAAATTTGGTCATTAGGGAAAAAGTCATTCTAGTTCATACTCATACCATTTTACCAATATTCGCATTAATCTTTGTGTCTTTCTTTTTCATTTTATTAAAATCTGCTTTGATTTATTTTCAATATCTGGATGGGGCAGCACTGTTTTATTGATAGTTCACAATTTCTATTTTTTCATTTTAAGTTTTATTGATATGATTTGGTTTCAAGTTATAGAAGAAAGAGAGCTTTGCTTATAACTAATTCCTGATAAAATTTTACATTTTAATAAGGTCATTTCTTAGTTATCCCTCCAATTCCAAGGGAATTGCAAGGAAGATATGCTTACTAAAGAAGCAGAGTCTTGAGGTAGAGTGTCTAATCAGAGTCTCTCTGCTTGTAAGCTGATTCTTTGTTTGATTTTAGTCAAATCTCCAGCCTGGCAAAGAGATAGACTGTGCTGAATGAACTGAGCAATGATCTGAAGTACTGACCACTTTTCATCTAGGGTGCATATCTTCTTAAATTGTACACGTGGTTTTATCCCCAGGCATTTCCGTGCATTGTTTAATTAATTTATCTATTCAGACAGTAAGTATTTCCAGTGTGTTTACCAAATGTGGACTGCTTATAAGATACTGTGATAGATACTAGATGGAGCAGGGGACATGAAGATGTTTAAGATCATATTATACATATTGTAGGAGTCATTACATGTAACTATTTATATACTAGAGGCCCGGTGCATGAAAATTCATGCACTGGAGGGGAGGGTCCCTCAGGCCGGCCTGCCCCCTCTCACAGTCTGGGAGCCCTCAGGGGCGGGAGGCAACCCAGCGATCAGGGGAAGACGATGTCCCCATCACACCTCTACCCCTGCCACTGCTGGCAGTGCAAGCCTCAGCCGGCCCTGGTTACCTGAGCCTTGGGTGGCCCTAGGCAGCTGAGCAGCTGACATCTGAGGCCTGCCTGCTCCTCAGGTGCCTGGCCCTGGGTGGCTGGGGGGCTGAGGGGACTGGAGGACTCTGGAGGCAGGCACGCAGAGTGGCCGGACCCACCTGGGGACGGGTCCGGTCATGTCACGCACTCACCACCCTGGTATGGCTAAGGGGGCTGGGCACTGCCATCTTGTGGCTCTGGGCACAGCCATATTTGAGGGCATGGCAGTCAATTAGCATATTCCCTCCTTATTGGCTGTGGGTGCTTCCATCTTTGTGACAGCATGACGGTCTATTTGCCTATTCCCTTTTTATTAGATAGGATGGAAGAAAGTGCTAAACTTTCCAAGAGAATCAGTGGATGTTCAAAGGAGAGAGCATACTTGATCTAGATGGAGATTTGGAAGGGCTTCCTAAAAGCAGCATCTGATGGAGGCTTTGTCTGATGAAGAGAATTTGGATGTTCAGAGAAGAGACCTGTGCAATGGAGACAGAGAGAGCAATATGACCCAGGCATTGAGCTAGGCACATGTAAGGCCTATGCTTTTCACTTCCTGTCCCTGTTATGTAATAGGTTTTTTACTTTCAGTATAAAGATGTTTTTAAAACTAGAAGAGCAAAAAAGAAAATAAAAACTCAAAACAATGAAGTATATTCATATTATCAAGCAAAGAGCAGGACATCTGAAGTTTTCTAAAATGAATGACCTGGCAGCCCAGATTAGAACATCTTGGTATTACTCTGAGCCCAAAATGCTTAGCTAAGGTCACTAACAGTCCCTTTCTTGAGAGGTGGAGAAACGATTCCTCTTTGGCATCTAACCTCTCCAAAAGCTTTCCAAATTCCTTAGCAGATTGAATGTGGAAGTCTTTCTTTGGAAAGGTAACCAACTGCACTAAACTTCAAGATCCCCAAGTGAAACATGTACCATAATGGGCACTTTGCAAAATAGTACCCTATTAGAACCAATCTATCCAACCTCGCTTTGTCCTGTTTCCTAGTACAGTATTTCATGTGTGAGTCCTATTTTCCGTGCTAGACTAAAGCATCCAAGAAACCACACCCATCCCTTCACTTAGTATCTTAAATATTGTGTTGAGCAGAATCAGTACTGAATACTTGTTTATCGATGAGCTTTAACATTGCTTCATTTTTGTGTGCCATAGTCTGTATTTATTTTCTTTTGATTCATCCTAGAATGGTGGGTGCCCTATAGGAATGAGTATCCAATGAGTGCTCATGAGTTGACTCAAGGTTAAATTAGGATTTAGCCTAAGTCCGGGAGGATCTAGGTAAAAACAAAACTCTCTTCCTATTTTTTGTGTACTTCCTCCAAAAATATAAAACTGCTACCAGAAAAGGTTATCCAATTTATATCAAACTCATGTTAACAAACATTGTGCATGAACCAGTTAGCCAACTTGATAGGACTGGGGCAAGTGAATAAGTCCTGAGCCCCCTAACACTACCCATGAGATCAACTGGAACGGTATTAACGCTGGGCTCAAGGTTTGGTCTGGGAGAAGTGAGTCATTGTGATGCCACACAGGAGCCGGGCTGACTGTGGGGAAAACTGGCTTGAATGGGTGGACCATTGTCTTCTGTGGCACACAACTCACACAGACCCCAGGCTTTAAAACTCTGAGTGGACATTGGACTTGGTCAGGGACTTGGAGGTTGTGTGTCCAAAGCAATCAGGACACCTAACCAGTGATTCTCTGGGGATATCTTGGCTGACTTCCATCTCCCCAGAGGACAGCTGCTGCTTTTCACAGAGAATTTGCTGCCAGAAGCCTGTCCTGGGAGGCTTGGCAGCCAACAAACTTCCCTTCAGTCTAAATTATCTTGGATAAAGGAAAATCTAAGTCATGGATGTAGTAAATTCTGTCCCCCTTTTGAATATTGGAAACAGTTTATCAACCTTCTATAAAGGAAGTTTTGTATGTCTACCCCCCTCCCCCCATCCTATCCAAAGACAAAAATTCCACTCAAAATAATCCTCCCCAAAGAAGCAGGCATTGGTTGGGTACCATATACTCATTAGAACTGGCAGGCATAGAGGGTCTTAAGACTGCATGTGTACTCAGAGCCTGCCAGTTCTGTGACTCATGACATGGCAGAGGCTGAGTTGGCAGCAAAGCCCTGTCCCAACCAAATGTCTCCTGCCTGCACAATCTAATTCTCTACCCACTTCTGAAAGTGTGGTCTCTGGGAGCACACAGACAGAGTCCCTTCCCCATTTAGTTACCTTTGTTCATTTGCAGATGTTTGTTTGCCAATACATGAGATACATTTAAATGGCATGTGCAAAGTGTGAGATTAGCCATCACTGTCATAGTTGATGACAGAACCTTACTCTTCTGGTGCATGATTGCAGCACTGTTTTTACACTTGCAATATTAAGCCTTCTCTTCATCTCTGGCTTGGATGTTAAGATACAAGAAAACTAAACTTTAATCTGAATTCTAAAATACTGCTCTTGAATCCAACCACTGCTCTTGGTTGTAGTAGTGTGATCCCGGGGCATTCCTTGCCCATTCCTATCTCTATGCTTTTGCTTATGCTGTTCTCCTTGCCTGGAGTTCTTTCTCTGCCAACCTAGCCACTTTCCATCCTTAGAGGGTTCCTTGAAGTACATAATCCCAGCTCTATGTGATCCTTTACTTTGTGGGATCATTGTCGAGTTTGAAGGTGCGTAGAAGAAAATGTGAGACTGAAGATTGGGCCAGGCCAATCTTGTTATGATTATCTTAATTATGAGAATAAATGTGAGGTCCGGGCCCAGGTTGTCCAGCTAAACATAGGATAAGAGTCTATGTACATGAACTAAGAATAATTTTTAGTATGCTGGGACTCTCAGGGAGGAAAAGCAGAAGAGTTTGACATAGACAAAGAATCATAGAGCTAAAAGGTAATTTAGAAGTTCTCCCTCCCTCCCTCCCTTCCTCCCTCCCTCCCTCCCTCCCTCCCTCCCTCCCTCCCTCCCCCCTCCCTCCCTCCCTCCCTCCCTCCCTCCCTCCCTCCCTCCCTCCCTCCCTCCCTCCCTTCCTTCCTTCCTTCCTTCCTTCCTTCCTTCCTTCCTTCCTCCCTCCCTCCCTTCCTTCCTCCCTTCCTTCCTTCCTTCCCCTCCCCTCTCTCTTCTTTTGGTTCCTTGTGAGTTGATTTGGTTAATTTTAGAAAATGATGCAAGTTGTTCTGAGACTATTTTAGAAAGCAAGTTTGATGGTTACATTGGATAAAATTATGGTGTGATGGTAAAGTAATGAAATAAATTTTCTATACTTAATTAGTAAATATTTTCAAACTCAAAAAGCTCAGAATCTTGGGAAATGGCAAAGCAAAAAGACAATGAGGTGCCTACAATGAGCCCTGCTGTGGAGATGCACAGAGGATCTTGGGGCGTAGCTGAAAAGCACCCTTTGAATCCAGGGCTGACAGTGCAGAAACTACAAGCTGGCTCTCAGATGCAATTTTCATGGAGGAACCCCAGATGCTTTTAAACAATGCCATGAGGGTTGGCATAATGCATCGTTCCTCAAGGTAGAAACCTTATTTGGAAATGTAAAATCTTGTTTCATAAAAATAGTTTTCTTTGTTCTCCAATCACATTTTGGAGTTCTAAATTAGATAATGAGCCAATGAAGTTTGTGCTGACATGAGTAGCTTGAAGATACCTTTAACACAGTGTATCTAAAACCCACTTGCAATCATACCAAAGAACCCATTTTTTCTTCAGTATTCTCTGCTCCATAGCTTACAGAAGAATCCCAAGAGCAATCCTCAATGCCTCTTTCATCCTCTACTCTTGTAGGATCATTCACAGAGCCTATCAATTCCTAAGTCTTTTTTGAATCCATCTGCTTCTCTCATCTCCACTGCCACCACCATGACTCAGGTCCCTGTTGTCTCTTCCTCAGATTTTCACAATCAACTGCAAACTGTTCTTCCAGCCTCCACTCTGGGTACCCCCAATCCATTTACCACATACAGGATTGGGCAAAAGTAGATTTACAGTTGTGAGTACACGAAACACAGTTTATTCTTATATTACTACTTATTATTGTGTTATTCTATTGTTATTAACATTATTATTATTATTAACCTACTTTGCCCACCCCTGTATACCTGAGGGATCTTTTGAAACTCCAATCAGATATATCACTTTCACACTTAAAATTATCCAATTCACTTTGGATAAGGATCAGTTTCATTGACATGGCTTAATAGATTAAGTGATTGGGTCTTTCTTTAACCCTCAATCAAATAGCCTCTGTTCCTTCTATTACAAGCTCACTGACCTTTCTGTTCCTAGAACTAGCCGTGCCCCCTTCCACCTGGAAACTTTGTTCCCCACTTCACTTCCTTCCTCTAGTTAAATGCTGGCTCACCCTTCACCTCTCAGTACCAAGTTCCCTACATGAAACCAGATTCTTCTGTTTTAGTTCCCTAGTTCCCTGAGCTTTACTTTCATGACAGTTACTAACTGGTTAATGTTTATCCATGCAATAATTTGATTAAAGTCTCTTTTCTCCACTAGACTATAAGATTTATGACATTTGGGTTCACATTTGTATTTGCTTAGCATTATTTCCTGAGGACAAGCATTGTGTATGGCACCTAGTAGGTGCATATATATATATATATATATATATATACAGCTGCAATGAATGAATTAAATCTTTCAGTCATGCAAAAAGAAATGCATCTCTGGGAGCACCAAATAGTATAAATATGTTCTATATCAATAAATTCCCAATGAACACAAATAATAAGTAAACAAAGGCTATGAGTCATATTCTATTAAACTAGAGGCCCGATGCATGAATTCTTGCACAGGTGGGGGCTGGCTGGCCCACACTGATTGGGGCTGATTGGGCCAAGCCGCCTGGGAGGAGGGGCTGTGGGCAGTTGGCTGGCTGGCCCAGCCCCTCGGTTGAACTCCCAGTTGAGGGAACAATTTGCATATTAGCCTTTATTATATAAGATACTTCTAGGGAAATATCCTCACAACACGCACACACACACACACACACACACAAAACTACTAACAAGGCAACAAATATAATATGTGAAAATGGAAGTAAGAATTATTTCCCCCCAAATTTTATTATATGTATCAAATATATATGTGTATAATATTATATATAAACACACAGAAAAGATTGTATAGCTATAAACATATTGAAAATATGATTTAACTGGAGGCCCGGTGCATGAATTCGCATATGGGTGGGTCCCTTGTCCTGGCTGGCAATTGGGGCTGATTGGGGGGACCAGCTGGCCAGGGTGAGGGACTGCAGGAGGTTGGCTGGCTGGCCAGGGGGAGGGACCATGGGAAATTGGCCACCTGGGCTCCCCCTTCCCCCAATCAGGGCCAATGGGGGGGCCGGCTGGCCAGCAGGAGGGACCATGGGAGGTTGGTTGGCCAGGGGGAGGGACCAAGGGAGGTTGGCTAGCCACGGGAAGGGACAACGGGAGGTAGACTGGTGGGGAGGAGGGACCACAGGAGGTTGGCCAGCCAGGGGGAGGGACCACAGGAGATTGGCTGGCTGGCTCCCTGTCAGGGCTGATTGGGGAAGCTGGGTGGCTTGGGGGAGGGACCGCAGGAGGTTGGCTGTGGGAGTGCACTGACCACCAAGGGGCAGCTCCTGTGTTGAGCATCTTCCCCTGGTGGTCAATGCATGTCATAGCAACTAGTCGACTGGTCGTTCCGGTCATTCTGGTCATTGGGTCGGAACAATCACTTAGGCTTTTATATATATACTAGAGGCCTGGTGCATGAAATTCAGGCATGGGGGGTGTCTCTCAGCCCAGCCTGCACCCTCTCCAATCTAGGACCCCTTAGGGGATGTCCAACTGCGGGATCAGGCCTAAACGGCAATTGGACATCCTTCTCACAATCCGGGAATGCTGGCTCCCAACCACTAGCCTGCCTGCCTGCCTGATTGCCCCTAACCACTTCTGCCTGCCAGCCTGATTGCCCCCTAACTGCTTCCTTGGTGGCCTGATTGATGCCTAACTGCTCCCTGCCAACCCAATTGCTCCCAACTGTCCTCCCTTGCCAGCCTGGTCGCCCCTAACTGCCCTCCCCTGCCGGCCTGGTCACCCCCAACTGCCCTCCCCTGAAGGCCCGATTGCCCCCAACTGCCATCCCCTGCTGGCCATCTTGTGGTGGCCATCTTGTGGTGGCCATCTTGTGACAACATCGCAGAGGCCATCTTATAACGATGTTGCGTGAGGGTGTCGTGTGATGCCACCTAGGCTTTTATTATATAGGATAGATGAACCCATACATTCCTACCATTTAGATACTGCAATTGTTAACATTTCACTATATTTCTTGATACCTTTCTGTGTGTGCACTCCATGATTTGAATAAATTAGGTTCATCATGAGGAGATACTTTGGCAAATATTTTCTAAGTATAAAATATTTTGTTTCCACAAGATTATTATAATCTAAGAAAATAAGTAATAATTACCTAAACTAATCTAATAGCCAATCCAAATTTAAATTTCCACAGTTGTACTCAAAATGTCTTCTATAGATGTTTGTATCAAACAGGGATCCAAAGTTCACTCATTGTTTGTGTTTATTGTGGGTTTAAAAATATCTTTTAAGCATTAAGAGTTCCTTACTTTTTAAAGTTCATTACATTGACTTTTTGAAGTAACTAGATCAGTGTCTTGGAGTATCCATTGTTCTGGATGAGTCTGATTGTTTCCTGTTGAAGTGCTTTATATTGTTCTTCTATTTCCTGGAGACTGCAGGTTAGTCTAAACTGGCTTGAGTCTAGAACTAGGTTAAACATTGTTAAGAAGAAGATCTCATAGGTGTTGGTGGTTACTGCCTATTGCATCTCAGAACATCATTGAGAAGGTTCCATTGACAGTGAATCAAAAATAAGATGGTCAGATCCCTCTACTGTAAGGATTTACTTATTTTTCTTTGCAATTAAAAGTAATCTGTGAGATGATGTAATAACTTGGAACTACTCTTTCCTCTCCACACAATTTACCCAATGGTTTTGGCTCCATTGATGTCCCTTGTCTGAATCAATGCTTTTATGGGTGAGGAATTGGATTTCAAGATGGTGATTTAAAAGATTTCTATAATTCCTCTAATTAGTTGGTATTCAGCTGTAAAGGTGAGCTTTCCCACATTAACTCAAGATAAATTAAAATTCTTTCTTTAAAAATGTTAAAATGGTTACTTCTTTGTGAGCAATATTCCAAGTGGATGAATCAACCACCTTGAACATGGCATTCTCAGTGGGTGTTTTAAGGAGTTGGCACACTGGTGATCTATAGTTGTGCCTGTGCCCAAGCCAATTACCATGCTTTGGTCAACGATCCATGAACCCCAAGTTCTAATTAAGTCTTGACATCTTAGGTTAGGATGATGCAAAAGTTCATTAGAGATTACGAGTCTGTAATACCTGTTTAAAAAAAAATGCTCTAATTATGTATTTAGTCAATTACTATTGTAGATGACCAAGTAAATTCTGTGCATTTTAAGAAGCCTCTCAACCCAATATTTACATAAACAACTTGGAATGAGCAGAATATCAAGCAATTAATATACATTTTTAAATTCCAAAAATGTGATATGGATGGGTGGGCAGCTGATATGCATTTTTAAAAGTTCACTGTTTCACATCTTTGCAGAGGCTTACAACGGTGTGTAAGGAGCCACAGTGGTAGACCCCTGTCTCATATCTCCTTTTGCAGACAAAGCCATCCATCCCTCTTTTCATTATGATTGGCATCCTATAAATTTCTCACTTGAGCTTCCCCTCCTTCAAAGAGCTGAGGGAAATAAATCTCCGATAGCCAAATGCATGCCTAAGGAAGTGTCCCACTGACAATTCCCCGAATTCAACCAGAGCCAAGGTTGGCAGTCTCTGTTCTAGTTGAGGATGTTGAAATTTGTCAGTGAGGCGCATTTGTGGAAATTAAAATGAGGCTGTGAGTTCTGATGGGAATCCCCAAGATAGATTTTCTCTCACTTTTTAGATTCTCATTTATTGAAAATGGGCTTCTTGGGAATTTATTATTCATTTAGTTTCAGATATTTGTATTGTCTTTCTTTTAAAAGGATAATATTATTTAGGAGGTTTAAAATAGAAGATCTCTGTGTACTACAGGCTAATTTTTTAAAAGTGTGATCAATTAGCATTCACTGCTAAAATCCCTGAATAGAATAAGAGAAAACATTATTTCTTAAGCTGTGATACACTGATGATGAAATAGTGAATTTTTGATAGAGAATGGTACTCATCAGATGAAACTCGTTAGGACACAACTAAACCTAATCCTTGACAGGTAAACTGGTTGACTTTAGGGATTCAATAGAAACAAAACTCCATTGTCCCTTTTAGCAATAGTTTTTGCCACATAACTTTTATGCATAATGACTCAATCAAAATTAATTTAACTGAAATTTACTGAGCTGTATTGTTTACAACAGGCTGGGCAATGCTAGAGAAACAGCCAACTCCAAAACCACAGTGGCTTAACCCAGTAAAAGTTATTTTTGCCTATAGGACCAGTTCCTGTTCTCAGTGTTTTATCTGTCTTATATTCTTCAATCCTTTTATCCACTTAGGAAGCAGACAACATTATTATCATTCCCATTTTACAGATAAGAAAACTGAAGTGTGGAGAGATTAAGTAACCAAAGACGGCACAGTAGAAAGCAGAGGAGTTGGGCAGTGATCTCAGACATTTTGGCCCCAGAATCTTCTCTCCTACTCTCTCCACTCATGCCTCCTCCTGGTTCAGGCATGGGAGCTAATGAGCAGTTTGATTCAGGGGAAAGAAACAGGCTCACCAAGGAAGTAAGAGCAATTCTGCAAGTAGGGGTGATACAGACGTGCATGTGGCTAGACGGAATCTTATCTCTGTCAGTTATTACCTATGACCTTGACATTACCTGTCTGGCTTTAGTTTCATCATCTGGAAAATGAGGGTGATTAAATTTTATTCCAGAGAGAGATAGAGATAGAGATAGAGATAGAGATAGAGATAGAGATAGATAGAGAGAGAGAGAGAGAGAGAGAGAGAGAGAGAGAGAGAGAGAGAGACTGATAATAAAGTTTTAGCCCTTTGCAGAGTATTTTAATTGGCCTTTTAGGCTTCCAGATTACAATCTGGAAGTGCTCTTATACCTGCACTTCCCATACTCACATTTCCCAAAGCAAGTCTCTTAATTCATTGGGAGAGTCACATCCAGTCTGCTCTCTGAGAACGTGAGCTGTCACCTCACACGACTGAAGTCCTCAGGAATAATGATAGTGTGAGGACTAATCTATGTCTTACAGAATGGGGACATTTACTAAGTCACTCTGTTTTCCTACTAAGAAGTAAAGACAAATTCATCCTACAAGGGTTCAGATACTTGGCCATTTCGGTGACAGGCAAAACCTCCAGAGTGGAATTTACAGCAGAAACTCTTCCTATTTCTGTCTCCAATGCCCGTTACTGAGGTGGTTGTGATTTTTATGAGCCTGGCATTTGAAACTGAGACAGAAGCAGAAAGAGGACCTCTCACTTCCCACAGGGGCCAAGTTTGTAAGTCCTAACCCACTTGCCATCCAGGGATCCCCCTGCCAAGAATTCCGGTTCCAACAGGTGCTTCCACTATTTCCTCCAGGATGAAGTAAAGGGATCCTGGGAGTCAGTGAGGTGGGCTTGTCTGCCTGAGGACCCGTGTTTGTGTCTCAGCTATGCAGGCCTGGTTCACCCAGAGCCGCAGAATACAGGGCGGAAGCCGGCAGAGGTGCCATTCATTGTAGACATCCAGTAGAAGGCAGCAGGAGACAGTCCTCCCAAAGCAGTCTCCACCCAGGGAGTAGACTGTTTGGGTCCTAACATTTAGGAGGGAGGTTTCCCTGGGAATTGGCCAGTTGTGGCTATTGTGTGTGCTCCTCAGATAAGAGAGCAGATAAAAGTACAATCATGTTTTCTCATTCTTTTCTTTTTTAAAAGAAAGCGTGTCTGAAGTGGGTTTTTTTAAAATATATTTTTATTGATTTCTGAGAGGAAGGGAGAGGGAGAGAGAGACAGAAACATCAATGATGAGAGTGAATCATTGACTGGTTGGCTCCTGCACGCCCACTACTGGGGATCAAGCCCGCAACTCTGGCATGTGCCCTTGACAGGAATCGAACCCAAGATCCTTCAGTCTGCAGTCCGACGCTCTATCCACTGAACCAAACCAGCTAGGGCTGTTCTCATTCTTTGAAAGTAAAACAAATAAATTAAATAAAATAAAAAATAAAAACAAACAAACAAAAAAAACACCTCTCAGACCTAAGTGTTAGATGGTATGAGTACCATAAGAAGGACAAATACCTCTGAAGCTTTCTCTAATTCTATCCTGACTCCTCCCTTGACACTCTTTTGGTCCAAGGATTGGTGACAGATCCTTCCTTTGGGTTGTACACTAATCATGCTGTCCAATGAGGACGTATTCAATTTGGAGGGCTTTACACATGGTTTCATTGGGGATGGGTTTGAGTGCAAGACAGATAAGCCAATATAAATCTTAAAACTATGAGAAAGAAAACAGCATTTGGGGACTGACCAAGTACTGGATGTATTTGGGTTGTATTTGCTATGCATAGGCACTCTGATCCACACCCAAGACTTGACAGGGGTGGACTGAAGAGCTGTCAGTCTTCTCCATCATAATGATCCCTTTGAACAGGGACTCTGGTCATCCACTTTCTTTACAAATAAACCGAAATGCTGAGATAGCCTGGCACCAGGATACACATGCTGAGAAATAGGTTCTCTTCCTGTTTGATTTGAACTACACCTTGGAGCAAAGGTGCTATGTGGGAAGTGGGGGAGAAGGGAGGGGTGTGTCCCCGGTGGACATATGAGCACTGGGGAAAGTAGGAACCCTCGGGCCATGTCTTAGTGCTTAGTCTTTGTAGGAAGTGCTTGGAGGTAGATTTGGGAAAGTGGATAGGAGTAAGTTTGATGGATAGATCTGGAGATTTAGGATATCCCCTGGGGTTGCACATTAGTATCCTGTTGGGAGATCAGCGAATACAGCATTAATTGGGCTCAACTTCCATAAAGTTCGAGGGTGGGCATCCCAGGCTTTTGTATTTTTTTTAAGCACCCTATCCTGCTAATGGCAGCCTGGGCTGAGAACCAGTGTCATAACAACAGGAAGTCAATAGATCTGTGGGATAAGGGTTGATCCAAGCAGTAGCTTACAGTGAACCAGGGGATGCAGCATGGCCAAGGGCTATGGCCTGTGGGGGGCTAGATAGGATTTGTAGATGCCAGCTAGAAATATTTTAAACGTTATTCTACTCACATTTTTTCATTGCTTACAGGGAGGTGATTAGAGATGGCTCAATATTTGAGCTCATGAATTGATTTTTAAGAAACTTACATACCACGTATTTATGCATGCAAATGCTTCTACCTTGAGTGTGTTTGTTTATTGAAGGGGCAGTCTTGCAGCCAAAGGAAGGAAAAGTGCTAAACTTGGCTCTAATCTGTTACACTCACTTGCTTCTCCTCCTCTGGTGTGTTTTTCGTACGACACCTACACATCCATTCTCATTTTCCTTCAGGAATTTGGCACTCTGCCATGTGTCCAGAAAAGGTTCAGTAAATGTTAATTAACTTTGATTTCCAAGGAGGGGAATTCTATGGACAGTGGTGATCAGTTTCTTCTCTTTTCTGCTGGAGGTAGAAAAAGAGAAATTGCAGCAGTAGAAAATATCTATTGAGTCTGAAGTGTGTGTGTGGGGGGTGGGGGTGGGGGGGAGGGTGTGAGAGTGTGAGGGTGTGAGGGTGTGAGGGTAACTGGCTTCCATTAATTAGAAGAGAGGGTTGGGCCATAATTTGGGAGGTTAATGAGGATCTCATGGTTCCTACTGTGCCTCTCCAGCTGTCAGGTGCTTGAACGGGGGAATAGATTGGCAAGCACCAGAGTCCATGTCTCTGTGTGCAGAGTATGTCCCATGGCACACCTCTCAATTTCCCCTCATGTCCTCACTTTTTTTTTATTGTTTTAAGTAATACAAATGGTAGTACATATGTTTCCTTCTTTTTTTTTTCCATTGACCTCCCCCTGACCTCCCCTACCCCCCATTACATGCCTTCACCTTCCCGTTCTCCCTCCCGCCCCAGTGTCTTATATCCATTGGTTGTGCTTATATGCATGCGTACAAGTCCTTCGGTTGGTCTCTTACAGCCCCCCTCGCCCAGCCTCCCCTGTCTTCCCAATGTAGTTTGACAGTCTGTTCAATGCTTCTTTGCCTCTGTATCTTTTTCCCACCATTTCTTTCCTTTAAAAAGTTTTGCCTTTGCAGACTGGAAATAAACATATAATAACAAAACAAGACAAAACAAAAAAATGTTTGAGTCCCATTTTCAATGTCCAATAGTTCTGAGTCCCCGTTTCAATGTCTAACAGTTCCTTATGTGTACATGTCAGCAATGATATCTGGATGGTGGGCACATGGTGGCAATGCAGGTCCGACCCTCTCTGGTTTGGTCCTAGGTAACCTGCAGCGGTGCACAGCTGCTGACTGCTTGCGTGGCAAGGCGTTGTCAGCGTCTTGCATCTCTGGACTGTTTTTTCCTCTTGTCTTCATGGTTGGAGCACACCTATCAATTCCTCTCTGTTGCAGGAATCCATCTGGTCTTGGGGTTGTTTTCTGAAAATATACAAATATATTCTCGACCACAAGTTAATAAAGGAATCTTTTCTATATAATTGATTTGGGATCTTTTAATTTTTGTTCAAACGATTTTCCTTTGTCTTATTTAGACACCACGTGTGTTTTTTAATGGCAGTCTTGCTGTTAGCATTACAAATGAAAATTAATTTGGTAAAGTAAAAATTTTCTAGATGTAATTTACTTATAGGATATTTTTCCTTACATGATATTGCCCTATTATCCCCCCCCCTTTTTTTATTAATGGAGGTTTTTGTAAATTTTATAATGCAGTCTTGATAACTTTAAATTAAAAAAAATTTTTCTTTTGCCCAAAAATATGACTGCTTTATGTTCATTGCATATTCAGGAATTCGTGCTTCCCACACCCAGCTCAGATCAGGACCCAGGCAACAGAAAGAGACTTGGCCCAGCTCACATTAAGATACAGGTGACAGACAGAGACTTGGCCCAGCTCAGATCGGGACCCAGGTAACAGACAAGAGACTTGGCTGACAGCAGCTGCCCTATATCTAAATTCAGCCTAGCATCTGGAATGCTCAGGGCCCACTCAAGAATGCAAATAATCCTTCCCACTAATATTTACAGGGTAAACTAAGATTGTTGGTAGAGTATTAAATTTGACAGTAAAATACTAATCAAGTTTTCAGATTAATTTAAATAGGCTAATTGAAATAAGTGAATATTCAAGTAAATTTAATTGTACTGGACAAAAAGCTGTTCTTAAAGTAATAACTAAAATTTCTATTGGTAGTTCATCTCATGGTAAAATTCCTGAATGTCCTCACTTTTGAACTAGAAGTTCAAGCCTCCACTTCCTTAAATTACATTCATTCTTTTTTCCAATGCAGTCTGACTTTGTCTCCAGAATACCAAGTTATTTTCTTCCTTACAAGGGTGTTTCTAACTTTTGAACATGACATTACCATCTATTGCCAACCAAGCTAAAGTCTGAAAGTCATCCTAATCTCCTTCTTCCTCTCCTTCCCCTTCTTCAGTGTCTCCCACTTTCAACCTGCTGTATTTAAAAGGTGCTCTCATTGTCACTGCCATTGTCTGTCCGAGGTCCTCTCACTGCATTGCTCTGTTTCTGGACTCTCTTACCTTAACTCACCTTCTGCTCTCTGTGCAGGACTCACTTTTCTCAAGTACATGGAGGAAGAACTTTTTTGAAATGTCTATAGGCTTTCTTATCCCATCAATACCTGTCTGCCCTTCCTTTGTTGATCTTGCAACCATCATGACCCCACATCAGAGACTTAGCCCAGCCACACTCCATGTGGAAAAACCCTTTGATAATGTTGAGGATATCTGCAAACCCATGGAGCAAAGCATGAGGCCTGGGCCATCTGGAGGAGATGCAGGGGCTGTGGATGGAAAATCCCCTATGCCTCTATTAGAGTGGGGGGCGAACAGAGACAGTTTGAGATATTTCCTTCACTGGGTGTTAATGAAACACATTCATGGGTCATCTGATGTAATTGTTGCTTAGTTTTTTATTGCCTTTATGCCTCCCAAACCTTCACTGACTCAAGTTTCTATTGCTGAATAGCATTTGTCCCCAAACTGAGCAGCTTATGACAATGATCATTTCATTATCTCTTCTGATTCTGTGAGTTGACTGGGTTCAGCCATGTGGTCCTTCTGCTCCATGTGATGTGGGTAGGGGCTAATCGGAGGGATGGACTTGGCTGGACAGATGGTTTCTTTAGATGGCTGGCATTGGTGCTGGCTTTGCTGGGGACTCGGATGGGGCTGTTGATCAGAGGGACTCTGTTCTCTTCTATATGGGCCTCCAGGAGATCTGCGCTTCTCACAATGTGGCATCTGAGTTCCAGGAGAGAGCATTCCAAAAAGGCAAAAGTAACAGCTGCAAATCTCTTAAGGCCCTGTTTCCAAGGTATTCAGTGTCACTTTGGACAAACCCTATTGGTCAAAGTGAGTCACAAAGCCAACCCAAATTCAATGTGGTAAGGCTATGGCTCACTGGGTACCATCTTTGGGGTCTAATTAGTAAACATTTTGAGAAACTTTGCTTACACCAATAGAGCCCTAATTTCGGGGTGTGGGGGATCCTCCTGTGGCTCAGAATCTGTTAGTCACCTGTTGATTTCATTTCTAATTCCTGGTCTCTTGACTTGCTCTTTGTGACTGAATCCTACGTAGGTGTCAGATTTAGTCATTGGCCTCGGACCCTCTCTTCCAATTCCTCTGACTGACTGTAAATCATGTGCTACCAGATTTCTCCCATGCTGACTGCTTAATCCATCCTTAGACATTTTGCTATTTCCCTATTGCTTTCAGGGCTGGCTCTCCATGCACTGAGCCTCCCCTTATTCGCTGAGAGGTCTGATTTCTCCCACTGAGGCCTATTTGACTTGGACCCAAACATCAGTCTGCCCTGGCTCACTGCTACCTGAGTTCCACTAATGGAGCAGCTTTGTCCAGAGACTGAAGTTGCCTAGAGCCTGTGTCTGCCTATGTAGGGTGTCACTATATCTGATTTGTTCCTAATGCAGTTTAATAGACTTGGATAATAAATCTAGAGCTCTTTGATTTGTCAGCCAGACCATATTTTCTATTTGTGTAGCTGTGTGGACCATCTCAGAGTCCCAGGTTCCCTCCCCAGGGCTCAGTTGGCCATGCTGAGAAAGCTACATAAGTTTATGCTCTTACCTATGTGACAATATTCCCCTAGCACCTTATTTATGTTGACTTTGGCATGTCAGCTTGTAAAACCAAAGAACCTCTGTAATAAAACAATCTTGCAAAGGTCAGCCATACCTTTAACATTGGACCTTTTCACAATTTTTAGAACATCCAGCATCTTAAAGAACATTAGCATTCTATAACACGGGCTCCGGGTCAGGCCTATTCATCTTATTTCATTCTCTTCCAAAAGAAACAGAACATGGGTTGGCATAAAGTGGATGTAGAATGTTTATGTAATGACATAGTTATTTTAAGATTTCTGACTAGGAAGCAGCTTGTTGCTGCTAAAAAGCTTAAAAGAACACCCCAAACTGCCAGGATAGTCTATTAACAAAATGTCATTTTAGCATGCATGAGCTTATGTGTGTACCTTAATTACTGAAGTCACAATTTATAAATAGATATCTTTAACCTCATGCCTGGACAGGTCCCAATTTGAATGATCACATTCTTCCTGCCTAAATTCTCCTAGTTCCAGCCTAGTTTAATAATAGGCAAACCCTGAGTTTCTGTGGTCCTCTCAGATAACCATGCACTGAAGTGTGAGGCCCACTAATGAATGTGTGTTTTCTACATTAGTGATTCCATAGAGGAGATAGTGCATATTTATTCATTTGACTTGAATTCTTACCTGATCCATTGGCAATTCATCTCTTGTATAATTTATGGCATTATACACTAATAATAGTATACTATTTCAAGTGTTTAGTATGTGTCAGACACTACCTCAAGTTTTTACATCTATTATCTAATTTGACCATCAGAACAACTCTGTGAGTTAGGTTAGGTGCTATTATTATCCTTTCTTCGTAGACCAAGAAACTGAAGCTAAAGTAACCATATCATTTGACATTAGCAATGCCTTTCTCTTACCAGTTGTAATTCAACAACAAAAACTCAATATAAATTTATAGGTGTCATTCTTCCTTTCTAGTATTTATAGAGGTGGGTTTTAAGAAGCAGGAATAAAATGGGCAGGACAGGTGACATATGACTGAGGTTTCCATACTCTTGTTATAAACTCTCTGTAATAAAATAGAGGCTCATAAAGTTATAACACATACATACATACACACATATTCTGTAACACCAATGAACTTACAAGAGTGTATAAGCATTATGAAAGTCCCCAAAAGTCCTGACAAAAATAGGAAGATCTTTAAAGATCATAAAACATTTCTTAAATAGAGGAGGTTTGCTCTTAATGAACCAAATGGAGGGCCTGTGTTCCAAACAAATGAGGCCCAGTTAGTCCTGAGAAGCTACTGTGTCTTGGTTTTGTACCTCCGCTAAGCTGGCCAGGCCATATCTACGGTCTCTTTAACGCTAACATTTTTTGTGAATTTACAACCATGAGGAAAATGGAGGAACAGCATGCCATCTTGGCCTGCAGAGGATGTGTTACCTGTTCATCTGTAGCAGATCCCATGCCTCTGGAGAGCTCTAAATTTTTCTTCCCTTATAAGAAAAGCTGAAAAAGCTATAGCTATTGACAACCCTCTGTTTCTATACATGGGACACTGGCCAATGCCATTTGTAGACGGAGACATCATTTTTATCTCTGTGCAGACTGTGCGCTCCAACCAGCATGCTTTGCTCACCCTTGCAGGTCCAGGAGATCCCCTATGCCCCGCTTTAGTTAACCCTTTACTGTCATTGTATGCGCAGTGGTATTGTTGTCAGATCCAAACAAGCACTGAGTCTGGGTCCCCTTCCAGTGTCACATGTGAGTAAATTATTTTGGCTTAAAAATTATTCCCATAAAAATTATTCTTATATAATGCCACTTCCATGGCAGGGAGTAAGAGGAGAGATTGCTGAGAGTCAACTGCATTTTCTAAGTTCCTGTCTGAGCTTCTTAGTAGAAGTTCAGTTGATTTGACTCAACTGCCTCTGCACAGAGGAACAGGAGGCCAATATATCTATGCTATTTGCTTTGGCAATATTAGGTGTTAGTACTGTTGTTTAGTTTAAAAATCCCCCAAAACATTGCTAGTGCCTAAAAGCCTTAGAGAATGATTACATTCAAACACCAGTACTCTTAAATACTCAAAAAATGATAATATTGTAAAGTAGATAATAATCTCTAATTTTTGCTTGGGTTTCCAAAGCAAAACTTGCCCAAGTCCTTTTCAAACCCTGTTTTCAATTCTTTGACCCACCCTCTGGAGTCTCCTAGATTGAATAGAAAATAAACACTCAGAGTTAAGTCACACACACTGGAATCCAAGGGCTCTCTGTGAACAAGGCTTGATTCTATTGGGTTGCTAGCAAAACCACTATAGTCCCTTTGTACTTTGAAAATAAACAAAGATGTTATATGGAAGCAAGAGATCTGGAAGCACCATCAGAGTGTTGAAGCCTAGCCTCATGGATGCAGTTAGAAATCAGTTCAAGGTTGGCTCTCTTTCCCAGGACACCTTCTTCTGGGCCGGGAGCAGACCAGAGAGGAAAACACGCTTGCTTTGGGGACGCAGATGGACAACCTCGCAGCCATGCATCTTTATTAGCAGCCACTGTGCAGCAGAGGAATGGAGCAGCAGGAAAGGACGGTCATTATGTTTCATTACCTGTCCCAGGACAAGGTATATATGGTTCTGCCACAGGCTTGGGTTCGCATGTCAGAGATGGATGAACATCATTACATGAGTGTGTGGTCAGCCCTCCTGACAAGGAAACCTTATCCCTTTCTTTAGATTTGCTGAGAGCTTTCATCAAGTCCTCAGATGGGAAAACTGCCACTGTTTACCAAAAATACCCTGGTCTTGTTTCCTGTTATTGGGTCGTGTTCTGCAATTCACATTTTATTGTTTAAGGTGGGCCAGAGCCAGGGCTGTCAAAGTATGACTTTTTCATTAGTGGTCTCATTGTCATTTCCTTCCTGTTCTGATAAAGATGCTGATCCAGAGGCTAACATCTGGCTGTACTTTAGATGTCCCACTTGCACTAATGTAGCCCTGGGCACTATTAGTACAGAGGCAGTGGCAACAAGAGCTACCACCAGCCTCCTGCAGCTGTCACCTGCACTGTCCCTTCCCCTCCCACCTCTGACATACTGCCATAGGTGGGAGTCAGTGCCCTGGGTGCATTGCCAGAATGTGTGGGTTCCCCACATGGAGGTTACAATGTTTGCAAGGTCTTTCCTTTGTCCCCTCACCTCCACCCCTCCTCTTATAGAACCTTTAGCTTCTGGGCCCACAGGGGTTTGCTGATAACAAATGAAATTCCAAAGAAAACCATCTTTTATATGAATAAGAAAAGAGTTTATTTTAAAAGTTATGCATGCCAAAGACTAGTCATTAATTTTAGTCCATTTTCAGGAGTATTTACATTTTTAGGGAAGGTATCTGGAAAGGGCAATGATTGCTACAAATGATCATTTAGTAATAATCAAATTTTAGGCATAACAAAGGGAGGTACATTTAGTCAGGGGTGGACCCCACCAAGATTAAATTGCTGACTGCTGTTTTTTTTAAATATATATTTATTTATTGATTTCAGAGAAGAAGAGAGAGATAGAAACATCAATGAAGAGAGGGAATCATTGACTGCCTGCCTCCTGCACACCCCCTACTGGGGATTGACCCCGCAACCCAGGCATGTGCCTTTGACTGGAATCGAACATGGGACCCTTCAGTCCCCAGACCGACGCCCTATCCACTGAACCAAACCAGCTAGGGCTGCTTTTGTTTTTAAACCAGTTTGAAGAATAGGACTGAAAGTGTCTCCCATCACTTTTGTGTTTTTAAATCGGCCTCTTTATTTACCTTTCCCAGACATATTTCTTCTCTACTTAAAAAAAAACCTCCCCCTAAACAAATGGAAAACAACCCACACCAGAAGCCAGGAATGGTACAGAGAGACCAGGAAGATAAGTGAAATACTATTACAAAATGATATAACGTGGCTGAGGCATGAGGATGACTCATGTTTATGTAGGAACTAGAGGCCCAGTGCACAAATTCATGCACAGGTGGGGTCCCTCACGCTGGCTGGCAATTGGGGCCACCAGGCCATCTGGCCCAGTCCCGATTGGGGCCGATTGGGGCCAGCTGATGGGGAGGTGGGGGGGAGGGGGGGACCGTGGGAGGTTGGCCAGCACTAGAAGTTGGCTGTAGGAGTGCACTGACCACCAGGGGTCAGCTCCTACATTGAGTGTCTTCCCCCTGGTGATCAGTGTGCATCATAGCGACTGGTTGACCCGTCAACCTGTTGTTCAGTCATTCAGTCATTTGGTTGTTTAGGCTTTTATATATTAGTATATAGATGATCCAGATGCTTCACACCCAGAGCAGAAAGCATTCCATGAATGGTGAAGAACTTGTGCAAATGATGAAAAAAAATTTATAATGTGGCCCTAACTCTACAGCACTGATGAGGAAAAATGTAACTGAATTTATCCCCACAGGCTTACCTTTCAGTCACTGTTTCCACTTATTCCATTTACAAATTTCCAAGGGATGTGATAAAAAGACGAATTATTTCAGGGTGAGTGAGTGGGAAGTAATCAACAAAAACCTTGTGTGCATATATGCATAACCCTTGGACACAGACAATAGGGTGGTGAAGGCTTGAGGCTAGGGGACAGGGGAGGGCTAGAAGGGGTCAATGGGGGAAAAAGGGGAATATATGTAATACTTTCAACAATAAATATTTAAAAAATAAAAAAAATGAAGTGCAATTTATGCTCCCAAGGTGTCCCATTTTAGCTAACGGGGGTGGGGGTGGGGGTGGGGGGGTGGGAAATGAGCATACCCTTAGGAAGGAGACAACACTGAGAAAAGAGTGTGGGCATAGATATTAAATGGGTCAGGTTAAAATTAAATTAGTTCATTGTCTTTATGTTCAATATTAAACCAGAAATCCAAGAAAGTTAGTTGCACAGAAATAATATCCAATGTCTTTCATTCAAAGTTTCCACAGTATTTTATCTGGTTAAAAATATTAAACTTAATATGTGTAATTTTTTTAAAGGAAAGAAGACTCAAGCTTTAAATAAATACTTCTTTTATTTTGTCTGATTATAAAGTAATACATGCTCTTTATAGAAAAACAGTAAGAATAATATAAAAACAATTAAAACAATTATTAAAATAAACTCACGATCAAGAGATAAGCATTGTTAATTTTTGATATATTTCCTTTGAAACATTTTTTTGTGCATGTACCCATAAAAGCACACACAGATGTTTTACAAAATTAAATGTTTTGTATTTTGTTCAGAACTTACAAATTAGAATATCTTCATGCCATTATATATATTCTTCAAACAATAGTTCACTTAACATTTTTTATTAAAAATTGAGATCAGTCCTAATTGTCTTATGAGTCCTATAATGTTCATCATAACTTCATAAATAAAGCTATGGTGAACATCCTGGTGCAACAAATGTATGTTTATGTTTTACTTTATCAGTTTATTATTATATTCCAAATGTATGTTTATGTTTTACTTTATCAGTTTATTATTATATTCCAAATGTATGTTTATGTTTTACTTTATCAGTTTATTATTATATTCTATGTAACATCTATTTTATAATTTTTCTAATTTAGTGTGCATTTTTTGTGAAGTTGTAATTGTTCTTTATACATGAGCTCTAATAGCATTTTGTAACATTTGTTTCAGATGTTTCTCCAATTTTTTATGCATCTTTACATTTTGATGCTTTCTTTTACTGATATATAGAAGTTGTGCCAAATTTATTGATTTTCCTTTGGTGTTTTTCCCATTGCTTTTAGGTTTTGAAAGTCTTTCATCACCCCCAAGACCAATAAAATATTCACCTACTTTTTCTCCCATTCTGAAAATTATGCATGGCTGTTGCTTATTGCTTTTTAAAAGACAGAGAAGAATACCACAAAAGTAGAAGTGCTTTTGTTCCTTCCCCCTTCCTTCTGCCAATCCTGATCCACAGATGCCCCTTCGGTTTTTGATGGTTTTATTTTTCACATTTCTCTTTTTCACATCAGCTGGAATTTATTTTGTTGTGTGGTCTGAAGTGAAAATCTAACTTGAGGATTTTTTTTCCAGATAGAGAGCCAATTTTCCCAACACCATTGTTCAATAATTCATCCCTTCCTCCTTGGTTCGTGAAGGCCCATATTTTTTGAGTTACAAAGACAGGAAACTCACAATGACATTATGCAACAAAAATAACCTGCTTTCAAGGGCTTGAATCCACTCGTGGCTAAGCACGTGGTTACCTCTACTCCTACCCTCTGCGTGGAAGCAGAGCCTGCCACTGTAGGCCACTCTGCCTGAGAATCCATTTTTAACAGAATGTTCTCATTTGCTGAACCACACAAGTCTTTAATTTTTCAGTTCAGTTCAGTTCAATTCAACTGACTTAATTTCAACCAGTGTTTACTGAATGCTTATTATGTGCATTCACTGTAGTATGTGAATTATGGGTGAGTCAGTTTTGTATTTCAATCCAGCTTATGAACAATGTGTCTGATGACTCAGGCAAAAGCCAAATAAAATTCCGCAAACCATCCTGGGGAAAAAGGAGGGCCCTTTGCTGAAAATCATTTGAAATGACAGGTTTCAGAGTCTGAATTGATATGTTCTTAGGGCTGCAGGGTCCCTTCATGCTCTCCTCAGAGAAGCTGACAATAACAAATTGTCCCAGTCGTTTGGATTAGGCCATGGGAGCAGACTGAAAGCTCATAAGCACACGAAGGGGCAAAATAAATAAATAAAGCAACATATGTAAGTCAGGGAGACACAATCCTTTCCCGGTATAAAAACACAGGAAGACAAAGATGCCTGCCACTCCCGGATAACCACCCTATAGTTCATCAAGTCCAGAGGAGCGGGCAGAAACAACATCCTTATCAGAGATGCCACATGAATATCTAAAATAATCATAGCCACAGATATTCCCTGTGACTTGTATTTCTACTGCTTATCTTTTCTTTTCATCATGTTAGTTTTCACTTTTTCGTGGAGTGATATAAAAACAGCCTGATGAGATTATGTATATTTTTTTGGGTTCCTATTAGAGAAAACAAAATTATTCATGTGATCCCATTAGTCTGACAGAAAACTGCTGACAGGATGGAAATGTACCAAAGACGTGTTTCTTCTTGTTTGTAGTTACACTGCCATTTTTCTTATTACTCCTGACATCCCGCCCATCACACCAGGCTCAGCGCAGGAGACTGGGGAGTGCTGTTTGAAAACCTCACTCCTCCAGGGAGTTCAGAGCACCTGCTAATTGTCCAGGACCCATGCATTTGCCTCCACCCCTCCCATTGTTCTCTCCCTCTTGAAATCCCCATGGAGCAAGATTTCCCACAATGCACATGGCAATTTTCTTTTAGTTTATTCAACAACTTTGCTGTTTAAAATTTAGTTATGAGTATTTTTAATACAATGTGTTTTTACTTCCTAATATTCAGTATAGTTGCAATTGTACATTTACTAGTATGACTATTTCATTGATTGTGTAAATTCAGTATGGAGAATTCAGTGTATTTCCACACCAAGGCATCCCCATTGCTTGAAACAGTGCACATAATGGGAACTCAATACGTATTTATCGTATTTATCGACTGGATGTTGAATGAACCAATTATAGGCAAGACATTTTGCTGGATGTGAAGGTAGACACAAAGATGGGTGACATGTTGTTTCTATTCTCGAAGTACTTACAGTAGAACTGGGAGCCATGACAGACACAAAATTAAATAGGAAGACAAGCCAGTAATACAAGAGATGTCTTTGGAAAGCATACAAAGGTACCACATCTGTGCTTGTGTCAGAGACAGCGTTTCCCAAATGAAACACTCCTGCACATTTCTCAGCCTCCACTGCAGTTACCCGGCCCGCCACTAGTGGGAGCTCCATGGAATGTGACTGGAGATTTATGTGCATCATCCAGGTGGAGGCTGTTAATAGCTAGTGTGCCTCTTCCATCTTGCTCTCCCTCTGCTGGGGCAAACTTAAAGACACCATGTGCTCCTGGTGGCAAAGGTAGGAAATAAAAGCAGCCTGGACCCTGGGTTCACCACTTGGAAGAGTGGTGCCCTGTAAAATCACTCAACCCACCTCAGACTATGATGGGAGGCATGGGCGCACTTCTGTATGAAGTCATTGATTTGTCTGTATGATGGCTAGAGTGAAATATCTTAATAAAATATGGTCACAGTTTCAGGAGGTTGGAAAGTTATTAAAGGCTTCTGAAAGTGGTGGATTAAAGCTGGACCTCAAGCAGTATTTAAAAATTGTTAAGATTAAGACAGGGTCCAATGGCATCCTCCCCGGCCCCCCATCCCTTCCCGGAAATAGCAAAATCTATCCTAAAATTCATGTGAAATCTCAAGGGACCCTGGAAGCCAAAACAATATTAAAAAGAAGAATATACTTAGATTTTTTACACTTGCTGATTTCAAAACTTATTACAAAGCTAGAGTTATCACAATAGTGTGGTACTGGCATAAAGACAGACATGGAGATCAGTGGAATAGAGCAGAGATCCCACAGATAAATGCTCACCCATATGCTCAAATGACTTTTGACAAGGATGCCAAAGTAATTCAATGGGGAAAGGACTGTCTTGTCAACAAATGGTGCTTGGAAAGCAGATATCCACACCTACAGAAATGAAACTGGACCCCTGCCTTGCTTCACATACAAACATGGATGCAAGGTGGATCAAAGACCTAAACGTAGGAGGTAAAATTATAAAATCCTTGGAGAAAAAATATGGGCAAAGCATTATGACATCAGATTTCGAAATAATTTCTTAGATGTGACACTGAAAGCATAGTAACAAAAAATAGGTAAGTTGGACAATATAAAAATTTACAAACTTCTGTGCACCAGACAACACCATTAGTAGAATGAAAAGGCAATGTACAAGATGGGAAAAATACTTAAAAATCTGATAGGGTGTTAAAACCCAGAATATATAAAGAACTCTTACAAATCAACAACAACACACAAACAGATACACACACACATAAAACAACCCATTCAAAAATGGGCAAAAAGTTTGAATAGACAGCTGTCCAAAGAAGATATACAAGTGGCCAAATAGCTGTTTTCCCTTATGGCATAATTTGAATATATCTATCTCCTGCACAGGTATGTGTTTCTCTATATGCATTTGTGTGGCATCAATTTCTATTTTATTATTACAGGTATACCCTCATCACTACCTGTCTTCTAAAGTATAAACATCCAACATTTAAAATTTTTAAATAAATAAAACTCTACAGTGAGGATCCAGGGAGAATCCAAAGAGAGTTCAAGCCAGGTATTTCAATGGGGAAAATTTAATAAAGGGAATTCACTATAGAGTAGTTGGAAGACTGAAAACTGGTGAGTTACTGCCACACTTAAAGTCCCAGGGTAAAGGAAGGAGATGGTGGTCCAGTTGGTCAATAGTCAGGAGCTGGAACTGTGGAGAATGTCTGGTGGATGCTGGGACCATGCCAGCAGCCAGAACTACCAGAGGGAACTGCCAGAGGTACCACCTGGGCTGCAGTGAGGGGGCTTCCCTCCTCCCCTTTCCCGCCAGCTTCCACCAGTGCTGATGAGCCCATGGGCAAGGGAGGCTGGGAAATGTGTGTGGAGGTGAGCTTTCAAGAAAGCACACCAAGGGAAGGATGTGAGATCCAAGAGGCAAATGACCAGCAGGAACATGAAACCTCAGAAACACATTTATTTATCAGGGCTTCAGCGAGGTATGCCACTTCCCCTATAGATGAGTAATTATTTCGGGGTTGGGGTGAAGGACATTTGGAAGATGCTCTGGAAACTACTTAAGCGGTGTGAACTTTGACCCCCAAATCTCCTCACACAGTCAGGTGATTGTACTTGGGTGAGACTGGAAATGCAGGAACTCTGAGGACTTCAGAACCACAAATTAATTCAGAACCACAGCCGGCAGCACCCCCCATCCCCCGCCCCCGGGTAGAAACGTGTATTTGGGACACAAGATGCTGAATTCAGAAGTAGAAACCCCTCACTGTCCTTGGAGCACGAAAACACCCTGGCAGTGGAGCCTTTACTTCAGCAGGCAGCAAACTCTCCTTAGAAGACAGAAGCCACAAGGCCCATATTCCTGTTCTGCCTGGACAAATTTTCTGGTTGGACACCAAACCTCTTAAGAAATTCAGAGCCAGTTTTCTCAGCTCTCACAAAGTGATTTCAATCCCATGAACAGAGGAAAACACACCAACTCATATAACAGTGACATAAAGCTTTTGAAGTTGACTGATAATGCTGTGATTGCTTTTGTTTGGACATAGAACATTAAAGAATTGGGCATTAGACTCTTACCTCAGAGGAAACAAAGGAGAAGATCCTGAAAAACTCAATATTAAGAGGGAGGAGTGGAATTAGGCAACCTTTAATAAATACTGGTGGAAATTGTTAAAATCTTTGTAACTGTTTCTATAGAATCCACCCTGTCTGAATCATGTGGGCAACTTTTAGTTGAATGGGTCTCCTATCTTGATGTCCTCGACCTTGGCCCAAGAGGCTTCAGTTTTCCTCTTTATAATTTTGCTTCTTGTTAATTTTAGAGTTTATGGAAAAAAAGAAAATGGCTAAGTTTCTCTTGTGGTAAGATTTCTAAGAATGAATACCAACACTCCAGATATTGTCTCTCTCTCTCTCTCTCTCTCTCTCTCTGTGTGTGTGTGTGTGTGTGTGTGTGTGTGTGTGTATTGGTGATAGTTACAAAATAGAACTTAGGAACAGCTTGTGGAAGTGCCGAAGTGCCACACTGTTACCATTCAGCCTCATCCAGGCTGCCCCATGAACTTCAAGTGATGGTCTGATTAAGGCTTAGGTCACAGATAATAGGCAGGGGGGTCGGGGGGGAGGGGAGTTGCGGGGTGGAGAGGAGGTGCCTGGAAAAGCATTTCAGAATCAGAATAGTTTTAGGTCAAACAAGCCCTGGGGAGCTACAGTTTAATTTGATCCATTGCAGCAGGGAAGCAACCAAAGATTTAGGGATTTGGTGGCACAGGTCCCACCAGAAAGTGATATTCAGCACTCTGGGTCCATCCAATACTTATATCAATCAAACAGAGAACTATTCTTTTTTTTTTTTTAATGTTTTTATTGATTTCGGAGAGGAAGGGAGAGGGAGATAGAAACATCAATGATGAGAGAGACTCATTGAACGGCTGCCTCCTGTCTGTCCCACACTGGGGATGGAGCCCGAAACCCAGGCATGTGCCCTGACCTGGAATCGAACTGAAACCTCACGCCAGCCGGGCTAAATAGAGAGCTATTCTAATACAGGGTTTGTGTAAGTGAACTTTCTATGTTTAAAATTGTGCATGCTATGAACTTGCCAGGTAGAACAATTTGAGTTTAATAATATTTAAAGCTCATTAGTACAGGCCCCATCTATTCCTCAACTTGCTTTTTGAGAAAGAGAAGCGCTGTCTCTGGAAAGCTCCATGGGAGCTGAGCTGCCCGGGTCTGGGCAGTTACTCAGAGATGCTATGTGGGGATGAGCTCTGCCAGTGAGTGATCGTAAAGATGAAGTTCAGGGAACACATGTAATTAGCCTGTGTACCTGTTTTCACTTTTAGAGAAGCAAAGTAAGAGCAATGGTTCTGTCGCAATTTCATTTCTCTCCGAGCATGCGCACCACTCTCCAAGTGAGGCGGAGCCTTTCCTGGCTTCTTTCCCACCTCTGCGTCTGCTCAGGATGCTCAGTGTAACCCAATTTCCCTCTCAGAGGAGCTCACTGCCCAGGGATGCCCCAGTTTCCTGATTTCCCCTTAGGTACATTCCTGCTGAATCCTCCCCTCAAATCTGCAAGCTATTTGACGAGGACCTGGGAGTATTTTTATTACCAGACCAGCAAAACCTTAGAAAACCATATCAGTCTGTTGGGATATTGCTGCAAAACCTTGTTTTGAACGGTGTGTTCTGTCAGGCTGATGGAAAGTTTCTGGCTGGAATGTTTAATTATTACCTAATTAAGACAGGCTTTCGTTAGCCTCTTTTTTTGTATGCCTTGAGATTTGCCAGTGGCAGCATAAGGCTTGCTTGACTGACACCTGTCAGTGGCCCATATGGAAATGACAAGTAATGTGACAGGATGAAGACAAAGGGTTTCACCTCAACACGGACCTATGCCAGTATTCCTTTTCTCTACTTGTTTTCTAAGGCAAATGCCATGGCCATGGCGTGCATTGACTTGGCCATCAGAGGTTGTGTTCTGGGGAATGACTGCAGTGACCCAATAGGCTATTCATCATAATTCACGTGTTGAACTGTCTGGGTTGGACGGACCAACCCCTGAATGATCCACTGCTTTGCACTCCACCACTCAAGCAGCTGAAAACAACTGATTCTAATTAGAAGAGCTGAATCAGTGTCCACTTAAGTCATGCCCAATGTGTTTATAGTAATGTATACGTCTTTATAAAATCAACATAGAAGGCAATAAACAGGTCAATAGGCTCTTCCTTGAAAAATCTGGTGTATGAGGTGAAAGGGTGTTTTCACAGGCCTCCGGAGGGACATGGAGATGCTAATTCCAATTTCTTGCCTATTCCATTCATCCTGATCAGCACCCAAAACTGATTTCTTTGGAAACATCAGCTTTTGTCACATTAATCACCCACTTAGAGGTTCCTGGAAGACCCCCCATTGCTGACCATAAAAGTCCAAACTCAACTCGGATTCTAGGCTGCTTAGGCACCATCATTGGCCCATCCGCCCACCGTTCTCCTCCTGCTCCTTGGTGGGAGCTGCATGTTGCCAAACTCTCTCCTCCACGTTTCCTGAACCCACCTTTCCCATTCTTATTTCCAGCCTTGATGGGCTTTCTTCCTCCTCTGCCTGACATCTTCCAAGAATTCTCACTGGACTTCTTGTCTTAAAGTATGGCTTTCTCTGGGGCCCAAAAGTGCAAAGGTTGCTCATTCCTTACATCCCAAGTGACAAAATGTAAACATATCTTTTCTTTGTTATGTAGGTCTCAACAAAAGATCCCAGCTGTGGCTCTTTATTAAGTCACCTGTTCTAGAGATAGGCCCTCACCAAAGCTCATCAATGTACAGAACTTTCTCTAGAACACACTGTCCAACATGGTAGCTATTAGGCCACTTCCATCATTGCAGAAAATTCTATTGGACTGCTCTGGTCTAAAAGCTGCTTCTTCCATTATTCTTTTTATCATGCCCCCGTTCCCACCCCCCAACCCATCAGATCTAACCATGTTAGCCAGCCTAGACCCAGACCATAAGTCACGTTCCTTCTCATTCAGCTTCACACTTGTAGCATCAGGCAGGTTCATCCTAAGGGAAATAATGCCCATAGGGACTACATACTGTGTTCTTATTGTGTGCTAGGCGCCATACTGTTTTATGTGTATCATCTCATTCAATCCTCATAACAATGAGCATAATGAGCTCCATTGTACAGATGAGAACACAGAGACAGAAAAATTAACTAACTTGCCAAAGGCCACACAACTTAAGTGGCAGATCCCAAGGCAGATCACTTACGTCCAACTCCGAAGCTCCTGCTCCTGCGGGTCTGAAATGCTAACCTGCAGCCAGTCCATGTCAGGATTGCCTGGGGAGCTTTCCAACTAGAAAATATCTGGGCTTCATCACAGAGACCTTTATGCAGTGCTGGTGGGATATAGACTTAAGTCATTCCAAACAGCAAATTAGTAGTATTTAGTCAAATTATGAATACACATATTGTTCCACTCCTGGCTCTTCATCCCAAAGAAATTATCATGTAAGGGCCCACGTATGAGAATATTCGTTGACCTTTGTCAGGCCAAGACAGGGAGGATGTCTGGCAGCCATCACAGAGGGACTGGCTGGGGACTATATGGCAGATGCACACTAGGGCTAGGTATACACAGTGAAACACAGGTAGATCTTAAAAATATAGTGCTGAGTGGGAGGGGAAAGTAAGAATGACAATATGGTCTAAGGCAATGCAACATTTTTATAAATTAAAAATACAAGTACAAAATCACAATATATTTTATACTTGAAAGATGTGTAAGCAAAATAATGACATTGGCAGGGGTTTGGAGAATTTGGAAATATAAAAGGATAAAAGGAAGAAAATAAATAAACAAGAGAAATGCCTTGTACAGCATTTATATGCCATGAACCGAGAAGTATAATGAACTAAACTCTCTGAAACTAAGACTCACCTGAAGATAAAATAAAATACGTGTCCAAGATAATTTTTTTTGTTAATCCTCACACGAGTATATTTTTCCATTAACTTTTAGAGAGAGTGGAAGGGAGGGGGAGACAGAGAAACATTGAAGTGAGAGAGACACATTGATTGGGATCAAGCCTGCAACTGAGATACGTGCCCTTGGCGGGAATGGAACCCAGAGCCAACATTCTATCCACTGAGCCAAACTGGATAGGGCCAAGATAATTTCTAAGTTTCTTTAAATTACCCAGAATTTTAGTAAGTGGTTATTCTTATCTTTTCATATAGAATTAACCTGCAAATATTTTATTAGTTTGCAAATTAAATTAATTTTGTAAATTCTCTTTGGCGTGAATAGTATTACTCTAAATCAACATATATTTTGTATTCTAGTTATTTTGCTTTATTTATTTTATTTATTTATTTATTTTTAGTTATTTTGCTTTAAAGTCTAACTTCAATCATCATCTTTCCTATAAAGCTTTCTCTATTTTTCTTAAGTTCTTTTCCCTTTTCTCTCTGTGCAATACCTTATTTTTAATAAAAATTATTGTAATAATAATAATAATTGTAATAATTAGAGCCATTTCGAGGCCCAGTACCCATGTTGCATTAAGGAGATTATAGGATATAGTAGATGACAGGAAAATCCAAAATTAATTGGAACTCAGACCTCCTTTAACTGGGGCATCTCTTGGGGTGAGTATTCTGAAATAAACATTGGGAAACACTTTTTTAAAGATTAACATTTTTCAATTAATTTTAAAAAATGATGACAATTATCTTTCAGAAATACCAGTATTAGACAATATTTATCTATGGTTTGTTTGTTTTTCTGTAGATGAATCTGTGCTTCCCTTCCCTCCTCCCGACCTTCAAGTTTAAAGAGAATCATATTGGAAGTAGTGCTAAGTGCATTTAAAAAATAATTACAGACACAAATCAAAGACCTGACATTGGCTCTGTATGTATTAATCATGAAGACCTTGTGAACTTTGTATAGAAAGTTTGCATAATATTGATGACATAAATGTTCTTCTGGGAAAATCTATGAAACTATAATAAGAAGGTAGGATGGAGGATACGAGCTCTCTCTAAAGTTTGGCTGGATCTACCCAATATCAAACATCTAAGTAAGTGCCAAGAAGTCAATGTATCATCAATATCTCTATGACTGGAATTCTTACTTTCATCTCTTTATATTAAAACTAGAGGCCCAGTGCATGAAATTCATGCACTGGTAGGGTCCTTAGCAGCTGACACTGTTGGCTGGGGCCTCCCTTCCTTCCCCTGGCCTTCCCTTGGCCGGCCCCACCCCCTGGTTGAACTCCCAGATGAACTCCTGGTCCAGGGGACAATTTGCATACTACACTTTTATTATATAGGACTAGAGGCCCAATGCATGAAATTCATACAAGAGTAGGCCTTCCTTCCTCTGGCTGCCAGCACTGGCTTTCCTCTGACAACCAGGACCCAGGCTGGCTTCCCTCCAGCCCTAGCTTAGTCTGGAAGGACATCTGGTCTAATTAGCATATTACCCTTTTATTATTATAGATAATCATGACTATGAACACTTTTCAAAGCCTTCTAACCTCAGGTACTTCTGAAATTTGCATTTTGAATTTTTTCTCCTTAGGTTTTAAATTCTCTTCCCCATCTTCAAATTAATGCATCAGCTAACATCCCATTTTCCTTGTTTCTGCCTTTCGTACCATTTTATTGGTTGCCCATTGCTGCCTTCTCAACTGGCAAGACTCTGATCCTTTGGATTTGAATATTCTCTTACTCTATTTTGTTGCCTCCCCAACCCAGCCCCCAGGGCTTTTCTTTAGTCCCAGGAGCATAGGACCCAAAGCAGTGTAAATTCTAAAGACACAACGGAGATACACTTTTCCTGACTGCCTTCATCATGGGAAAAGGTCAATAACTCCACGTGGGACTTTCCCCTGAAGCAAAAGGCAAGTAGCAAGCTGGGGAACTAGGTTTTAATAATTAGAGAGATAAGTACAAAAATACTAACAATGATAATTTCTTGGTGGTTGTACTGATAACTCTTTTTTAATGTTTGTGCTTTTCCATGTTTTCAAAAACTTCTACAAATACTACTTCGTCAGAAAAAAAAAACACCAATGAATGGCCTTGGTCTTTATAAGTACAGTATGACAGAATTTCTTACCTTTTTGTTCCTCTTGCTGTGCTTGACCATTCACCTTCTTTTCTCTGTCTCCTGCAGTCTCTCTGAGTGTTAGCAACATTTAAATTATATCCAATTGTTTCTTATAAAAACCCTACAAATTATTTTTGGTTTTCTAAAAGGATTAGCTGGAGTACAAGTGTTCAAAATAAGAAATTCAAGATAGCCGTAACTTCCCAGGGAAGATGTAAGTGAAATAATTACAGAATATGACAGGGCAGTGAAAATTGTGGACAGAAATGTGTGGTGTACGCTATCATGGCTTAGGCATTCAGAGAGCATGACCCACCCCTCTCTCAGTGAGTTTTAGAACATTCTTGATGATATAAACAGTCTAGTTTGCTTGTTAAACATACAGTTTCCTGGGCCCCACTCCAAATTTGTTAATGCAGAATCTCTAGGGGATCTCTATTTCCCAGATGATCCCTATTATTACGGAAGTTTGGGAAACCATGAGCTAGAATGGTCATGGAAAATGTCAGGAGTTGCCGGAACAAGAGAAAAGCACTGTGGGGTGGGCAGAGATTAGGCAGAAGGGCTAGAGGGCAAGCATTCCAAGGAAGGTTTCTTGGAAGGTACAGAGACTGAGTTTAAGTCTACATCAGCAGAAAAGGGGAAATTCACACAACTAAGTGAGTCCTGGGGAAATTGCCGAAGGGTATCTTACAGAGGTGGTTAGCCTTCGCTGTCACAGACTTCCTGGGCAATGAAAGTAATGTGATTCTAAAGTAAAATCTCTGTCTCCGTCTTTCTCTTTCAGAGTGGAGCATGCTGTGGTCAAACCTCCAAACCTTTTGAAGATTTATATTTGGACTTGCTACCCAGATTTTGAAATGAGTGCTGGAGCCAGAAGGGTATCATGTTAAATTCATGGGCAGAACCATGAGAAGCTATCACATACTTTTATCCATTTACATTAAATCCAAACCATCCATCCTCATGCAATTTTTTCTCTGCTTTCCCCATAGGATTAATATAAATCATGGGAGATAATTTGCAAAGAAGGCTATTTAAAATTGCAACAGAGCAGTTCATTTGTTTCGATAATTCACTTCGGTGTAAAATTCAATTATTACTGACAAATAAACGTTAGTAACTTAATCATTATAAAGAACAGACATCTGGGCGAGGAACAAGTAAATTAGGGGATTCCCAAGTCTTTTCATCTCCACCGCCCCCTCTCCCCCCAGTGATTCTAGAGGATTTTCAAGCCTCATAAGAGCTTTAAAAAAAACTCTCATCCTTCTTATCTCTGGATAGAATTCCTCTCATCAGTTTATGTTCAAAATAACAAATGTGTAAATACATGCCACAAGTCTACAGTCTTGCAGACTCTGTTCCACTTTTAAGTCCAGTCTGACTATTCTGAGAATTTGGTCTTGATTTTTCCCCTCTGGCACAGACCAGAGAGAGAGGCGCAGCCCATTTGTCTGAAGCCCGACACCTGCTGATTTGTCAGTTTTGTTTAGTTCAAATGGATTCACGTGTATGAGGAAGGAGCCCTGTAGAAGACCCAGCGCTGGAGAAAATTAGCTCTGCTTTGCCCAGCATTAACTCTTCTGATTTGGCATTAATTGGGATCTGCTTTGTGACTGGGGAAACCACTGCACACAAGGATTTGGTGAACTGAGAAGGCCTCGTAAACCAAAATGAATACCAATAGAGAGGGTGGGTGTGACAGAGGCCACAGGCTAGGACGCCCTACACTGGGGGCAAATAAGGCAGCCCTCTCCTGTCCTGCCCAGCTGAGGCCGGGGTTTGATGAGCCAGCGGAAATCCTAAAGAGCTGGAATCTGTCCTTTCCCTCATTATAGTTCCCCACCTTAAGTAGTTAGTATGCATTTAATCCATTCATGTTTGTATTGGAATCCACAGCTCTATCCAGACCCCAAAAGAGTGCTCCTGAACGGTTTCCACAGCTCAGCAGTTTTTTGCACTCAGGAAGAAAGCTGGACAACCCGTTTATAAAATGCTGACAGAAATACACAGTAATTTAGAGAGCTTCTAGACGCAGTCTTCAAGCTTAACCATCCTACATCTCCTATTATTGTTTCGACTCATCCTTCTGAAATGGGTTAGCATGTAGAGAAAAGCTGTAAAGGTGTGGTGAGCAGTGAGTTCTTTGCAAGCATTCTAAGAATGGCGATAAACCTTTTAAAACTTGTGTCTATAGAGCGGGCACTTCAGAAAGTAAATAGGTATAATAACAGATCTGTGGGCTCCCCTCTCTCCAGCCCTTGCATACACTTCTTTTCAAAGGGAAGAAAGCCTGACAAGGTAGCTGGCCTTTAAGCCTTCAATTAATGGAACAAAGATTTAAAAATTGTTCAATTGGTTTCATTAGGAAGTGTACAATGAAATAATAAAGTAAAACAAATGATATAAAGCAGAGCCACTAATTAGCTCGACATGATTGATATAGCTTTGGACCAGGCATTTGATCTCCAACAAAATGCAGTTCCTTGTTAAGAGGATTTTTAATTGATGTGCAGAGAGGTATTAGATGATGTTGGAAAATAATTACTCCAAACCTATTCATGCATTTGGCTGAACATAACAAATGAAGTTTGGGCACTGGATCTGGCGAAGTGGACACGTGCTAATTAATAACGAGAAGAACAAGCATCTTCCATGCGTTTTTAACCCAGTATTTGCTAGGAGATGGCTGAGCAATTATGCACCATAATGAGGTTGTCATATAAACAAGATTAACATTACTCAGATGTCAGAAGAGATTTCAAATTCATGCAACCCATATGTATTTTCCGGTTGTTATAGATTGTAATGCAGACCTAACCAATCAAGGTTGCCGTACCAAGTTTAGGTTTGATTAAAGAAATATCATCATGAGATAGCAAATCTGCTATTTTCTGATGGTCAAATAAAGATTATTCTCTTAGAATAAACAAGCAGATACACTTGAGCTCACATCAAAGCACCGATACATTAAAAAAAAAGAAAAAGAAAAAGGAACTTTTCTCAAAAATATGAATATTGACTGGGGTAAATATGCTCTTCATCTCTAAAAACTTGATGAGCATATGCACTGAGTTACACATAATTTGTTAAATCTGACAAGAACGTTAAATTAGCATTTGGTTGATCTCGGCCAAATTCTTTGCTCAGAAAAATGTGTGCATGTTGACATGAAATTAGAGGGATTTATGGGTGAATATCTGAAGGCGGAATTTGTCTTTCTTTGTTTTATATATGGCCGTTTGCCCTCCCCCACACTGGTAAAAGATCTAACTAACTTGCAATATGTCTTCATAGCCAAAAATGTAGCACTGAGTCAAGTATTTAGATAATTTAGGCAAACCATTTTAAAGTGCAATAAGGAAATCTTGAATTTGGTGTGAGTTAAAAGTATTGAAGAATTGCTCAACTTACTTTTTCAGTAGATAAATTCTGTTCCAGTGACCAATTTAATATCTGTCTTTTAAAAAGTTTATTTTACTCAGTTGTCCTCCACAAATTCTTAAAGTACTGAAAACTTGACATTTCCCATTAAGTGAAGGTATACATGAATTAAACTTTCTAATTTCTTTGCTGGATCAAAAAACGTGTGTGTTGTGTGTGTTTGTGTGTAGATTGTATGTTTGTGTGTGTAGGGTGTGTGTGAGTAGAATGGGAAAGGGTTCAGAATCAGAGGGGAGAGGAATTCCACACTAACTAGTTTTCAGCTCCTACATGAAGCTCTCCTGCTCAGCCTAGTTCACATACATTTGTCTTTACCTGAAATGGTACCTCTTTATAAATGTGTGTGTGTGTGTGTGTGTGTGTGTGTGTGTGTGTGTGTGTGTGTGTGTTGGGGGGGCGGGGGCGGGAGGGCTTATTTACAAAGGCTCTCTTTAACAACTAACTATTGTTATAGTTTTTTGTGATAATTTTGATTATTAAATTTATTTCTTTGCTACTCAATATTTAATTTTTAAAAATTAAGAAATGATATAATTTTCTAACAGAAAACCTCATAAAATAGAACAGATTATTACAGGACACTCAATGCCCTCTCTTTTCCATAGCCTTGCTGCCCCAACCCAGGGAAGATGGCAACCGCCAAGTGCAGGGGTGCACCAAGTACCTGGATCCTGGGTCCAAGTGAGCAAAGCACGCACCCCTGCTGAGTTGCCCATAGAATGTGCTATGACTGTCCTGTCCAACCCTGACCCTCCTAAGGCCCCTGGAGGGAGGGAGGTGCACAAGTGGGTGGGAGGCAGAAAGTCAAGGTACAGGGGGTGGGGAGAGTGAGGCCAAGTGGGGCTGAGCACCAGGAGGGGCAGTGCAGGGAGGTTGCAGGAGGCAGGGCTACAGGGGTTCCCAAGACCCCATGTTCCCCACCCCCTACCCTATGAGACTTCACTTACAAAACACTTATTCAAAGATAAAATTAGGAATATCAAGGCAGCAACTGCAGAGTATTAAATTGAAAGTATGGGGCCCATCTGGGCACAGGACCCTGGGTGACTGGCCCCCAGACCAGCTCTGAGTGACCAACGCAGTGAACTCTCAGGTGAGCCAGGTGACAAGATGCCTTGGAGAAGGTGACTCAACCTGTATCATTTGTATTTGGAATCTATTCTCTCTGTGGGTAGAATTAGAGACTTATAAAATGAGATTTTATTTAATTAAATGCGGCCTGACAATTGGGTCAAGCACCTAATTGAAACTATTTACTGCGCTGCTTCATCAGATCAAGGGCACTGTTTAGAATCAAGGGCTCTAAAATATGGAACTTTTCATGCTCTCAGCTCAAAAGAATGCAATTTTTTTAATGACGTGGAAAAACATTTACATATACTAAACTTGGAATTAAAGGGGGGGTGTGGAGGGCAGGGAGCACAAACCCTTATGATTTAAGAAAATTGTAGGCACTCAGATTTCCATTGGGAGAATGGCAACTAATTTTATTCTTCACATTGATTTCTCATTGCTGACCTTCCTGGGAATGGGTGACATCACCAATTGTGTGTGTGTGTGTGTCTATTTGTTTGAAGTACATTTATTTCAGAGGCATTCATAGTCATACACATGAATCTTGTTCTAAATTTCTCTGGCTCAACCAGCCTCAGGGGTCAAGCAGTCCATGGCATAGATCAGTGGTCGGCAAACTCATTAGTCAACAAAGCGGCAAACCGTGGCTCGCGAGCCGCAGTTTGCCGACCACTGGCATAGAGGAAGTGGCCGCCAAATATTGTTGACTGAAGTTCCCCGAAGCTGTTCTGATGGCATAGTTCAGTCCATCAAGGCTCGCCAAAGAGACAGTGTACGGATCCCAGAACCATCTTGACATTTCTGGCTCTGTGGGTAAACTCAGGCCAATCTTTCCATCATAATCTCCTTAATGAAGCAGCCAAAATCAAAGCCAGGTGCTTCCCTCCGTGGTTCAAACCTGGAGTCAGACACAAGATGTACAAAGATCAAAGTCCAAACTGTCACAGAGGATGATAAGTTGGGAGCAGCACCCTGGGCTTCTCTTTTGATTTAAACTGTTGTAACATTCTCTCCACCCCCATCTTTTTCTCTCTTTTTCACAGGTGCTTCATCTGTGCAAGTAAATTCAATGTTTCCACATTAAGCCCCAAGTTCTCCTACTATGGGCTGGTGCAGTATAAATTTTGGTCTAAAGTCTATTTCAATGCCTAAAAAAGTCAACTATTTCCCCCAGGATTTTTGATGTTAGAAATATTCAGTTTGCCAAATTTTATTGTTTGAATTGACTTGCTCTCCAAACTGACACCTGCCTCGCAGTGATATGTATAGAAATTATACATTTTGTATAAGTTTGATTAAGCTACTTTTGAAATACTTACGCACATTTTAAATAAGAGGCTAGATTTCACTAATCATTAATGAAATATTCATGCATGTGCCTGGCCTGAGTGGCTCAGAGGTTGAGCATTAACCAGGAGGTCACAGTTCGATTACCAGTCAGGGCATATGCCCTGGTTTCGGGGCTTGGTCCCCAGTAGTGGGGGTGCAGGAGTCAGCCAATGGAAGACTGGATATTTAGACTTATTGTGACAATAGCAAAAAAAACCAAAACAGCCCAATATGCTGGAATCCTGAATAAACAAAACTAAAATCCAGATAAAATAGCTAGTGCCTAGAGACTAAGTCTTTCAGAAGGCCACAAAGATAAACCTCCCACAGGTATCCTTGCAGGTGGTGTTAGGTATAGTCTCAGCAATTGCCTCCTTTTCTGCTCCAACATCTGGGTGAAATATCCAGGCTGAGGGACTATCACTCTTGTTGGGCAGATTAAGGCACCGAAACCCAAGTTTTTGAAAATTAGTGGCAGAGTCAGGATTAGAACTCAGTTCTTCCCTGGCAGCAGCTGTGCCATTCTAGTGGTAGACCCCACAGCCTCTCCCCAGGAAGGACCTGCCAGGCCCTTTCCTTGGCCCTGGGCCACTGCTCTCTGCAGCCATCCTTTGATCTGTCATTCTCTGCACTTTCTCAGCCCCATGCGCCTTTGATATAAAAGAAAAGTGAGAAAAATAAATTTTCAGTAAAAACAACTGGTCCAAGTCTGAGGAAACATTTCCATCAATATGTGGGACTCTTGTTTGATTATTTTTTTGGATGTTTGTGCAGTTGTCTGTGTGTCTTTTGTTGTGAGCCTGTATCAATATTTTTTGTTTTAGAGGGAGAGTTCCTAGAGAGAGAGAGAGAGAGGATTGTGTCTATTTTTCTTTTCCAGCTTTCCACAAAGCACCCAAACTATGTGTGGTTACTTTACAGAATTTTTTTGATGTTGAATTTTCTCTGCCCCCTCCCAATTTTGTTCTAATTCATTTTTAAAAAAATAATTCTTTGACTCTAGGAAGCATTTGTTTAAATAACAGTTCTTTGAACATTCCCAGCTGTGTTCTAGTTCTGGACTGAGTGACAGTGGCTCAACACTTGATTCTGCTCCCCTTATCCAATAATTGTAGACATAAAGTTGGACCCAAGGAGTTAGCATTGGCTTAAAAACACGAGCTTGTCTGTAATATATTTTACTGTGGGTCTTGGTTCTCTGGGTACACTTGACCTTTTAATCATGAAGGATGACAGAGCAGAAAGAACTCCTTAGGGAGTTTCTTGAAAGTAAATGATATATTTACAATATACAATGTAGTTTATTAAGTTCGACAATTTTCACCAAATGGTGACCCTTCCAAGGACAGCCATATACCTTGTTTCCTCTGACTTTCGGAAGATTAAATATCCGATGACCCTGACTGTAGAACGAAAGTCAGAAAGGAGAAAAATCCAGCCAGTGGTCCAAATATTTGGTTTCTATGATGCCAAATAGCTGGATGCTTGTGGTGTAAACATAATGGAAATGGCCTGGCTTCTTCATGGCAATAGACTTGCTATAGGCAGTTAGACAGACATGAGCAGAGCAAGGACAATGGGCCAGGTACAGAAGGTCACCAGGATGGAAAGCCCCAGTGCCTAGCAATGAACAATCAATTGTAGGGTGAGACCTCATCCCCAAGGTGACTTTTCCTCCCCTAGCACATCTCTGGTCATGCTATTTGGACCCCCTGACCTTTCATCCCTAGAGATAACATCTAGGCCTCAGTTGTATTTCAGCTCCAGGCCCAGATAAGCAAGGAAACCAGCCATGGTGGATGTCAGGACCAGCTGCATTGAGTAATGACCTCCTTTGCCTGGTACCAACCAACCAATCAGTGGAGACCACAACCTTGAAAGGACACACCTGGAAAACTGCTGAATATTCTATTAAGCTCTTGCCCTGGGCCCTCCCCTAAAATATTGGCCTATAAAACCCATAAGATGGAGGACCCCTCTCCCTGACTCCCACCCCATCTCCCTGGCACATTACCATTAGCTTCCTCACTCCCAAGCTCCAGGGGGCCTTCCTTGTGTTTTTCAAGGAATTCTTCACTATCCCTCATAATGGACATTTTCTTTTATAATTAATACTTGAGGCCCAGTGCACGAATTCGTGCACCAGTGGGGTCCCTCAGCCTGGCCTACAGGATCAGGCTGAAACTGGCTCTCTGGCATCCCCTGAGGGATCCCGGTTTGTGAAAGGGCACAGGCCAGGCTGACGGACCCCACAGGTTCATGATCAGGGCCGGGAAGGGACACAGGAGATGGCCAGCCAGAGAGGGACCGTGGGAGGGATCCAGGGCATGTCTGGCCCATCTCCCTCAGTCCTGATCATTAGCATATTATGCTTTGATTGGTTGAAGGGTCAACTGGTTGACCTGACACTTAGTATATTAGGCTTTTATTATATAGGATAATTTGTTTTAATGGTATTTAAAATTTTCATTAATTTGTATGTTTGCATGAGATAGTATCCAATCATTGTGTAGTTCCTTCAATTTCTGCCTTTATTATGATGCTTTAAACTTGGTCTTCCCATGTGCTCAGAAAGCAATCACCAGAATAGGCATGGATTTAAACTTTGCCTCAGTTACGATCCTGTACTGCTTTTCCTCCTGGAGTGTCTCTCTAACTGAACAGCTATTGAAATAATCTTTGGTGGCATGTTCATTTCTTCTCTTGCTATTTGGGGATATGCATGTGCTTTTCTGTTTGTTTTTATTTTTAGAAATCATCCAGGGACTAAAAAAAAGGTGCTGCATTATCCTCACAGATATCAGAAGAACAAAGTGTTTCTAAAACACTTTGTGCTGGTGACTGTTTTGTGAAGAAATTTCATAACCAAAGGCCTCTAAATGGGACCGATTATTTCAGACAACTGTGGTTCCTGTGTAGATTTCTCCTGCAATGTGTGAACCACATGACCAATTTACTCTTTGACCAAATGCTCCTCCTCCGGAATACGCCCGTATTCCCCTAAAGCTTGGGAAAACAGCCTTAAAGCTTCTCACTTCTTTAGTAAAGAACTTCTCAGTTGATTTCAAGTGAAATGCCAACAGTCTCACTTTTTTTCAAACACACTTCACAGCCATAGCTGTATATCCACTTTAAAAGTGTATGTTTTGTGGGTGGGGGTGCGGTGTGCTTGGAGCAGTTGTCTGATGTTTTATTTTTGGAAAATTCTAAATTGCATTTTGGAAGATAATTAAGGGTTGCTCAAGTTTCTTTCAGAATTAAAAAAAGGTATATTTTACCTCCTTTGTGCATTTTTGCACTCAATACTTCATTCGTCACCTCCTCCTCTATTTTATAAATCTTTTAATTAATGGTGTTTATTCTCCTCTCAGTCTGGTCTCAGTCGTGTTTTTATGATTGTATTATTAGGAAGTGATAACATGTGTGGATTTTTTTTCTGGATCTGGGCTTGCCAATCACTATGGAAACAAGCAAATATTTACATAGCCCAGATACTGATTAATACCTACTGGTTATTTTGACATTATAAAGTTACTGTTTGAATGTAAAGAATTTCTCCTGAATAGTAAAGTGGTCTATTCTAATTTGTTTACATTTGTAATTTTCCCATCAGAAATTAACCTAGTAACTAAAGCTCCTTCAAATTATAGCCATTTCCAAAAGAAATCACTTTTGCCAATGGATGACTCAAAATTGAGTGCTAGATGTTTAAAAATGGTAGTTTTATATTTTAACAGGAACAACTTTTGTAAAACAAAAAATTCACTTTTGTAATACAGGTATTTCACAGAAGATACCAGTAATATCAGAACTACACTGTGCACAAGATGGTGAATTTCAAAAGGACTCTTTAAAGAGGCAGTTCATTAAGGCTTCAAAGGACTGTTTAGCTAGAAACTATTTAGCTGGAAACGTAAGCACAGAAGTTCAACCTCTTGGGGGGCACTTGGTAATTTCCTCTGAGAACAAAATTACCTCACTCTCACTCTTTCTCCATTTGGGTTGTGTTCTTTTCCTAGGGGAGATATTTTTTAGTTTTTTTATTAATTTTTTTTTTCCTGTCCTGGCTTAGTTGGTTGGGCATTGTCCCACACACTGAAAGGTTACCGGTTCAATTCCTGATCAGGGCACATGCCTTGGTTGTTAGGCTCGATCTCTGGTAGGGGCCGTAAAGGAGGCAGCCAATTAATGTTTCACTCTCACATCATTGTTTCCTTCTCTCTCTCTTCCTCTCCCTTCCCCTCTGAAAAAAAAATCAATTAAAAAATCTTTAAAAATTTTTTTTTCTAACCGAAGATCCAAAAAGTTGTACTCTATAATGCAACTTGACCAAGCATCAGTATGACCAGATGGCTTGTTGAAACACCAATTGCTGAGGTCCTGTTACCAGAGTCTCTGATTCAGTAGGTCTTGGTATGACCACAGAATCTGTGTTCTTAACAAGTTCCCAGGCAATACTTATGGTCTAGGCATCATATTTCACAAAACCCTACCTTCAAGTCTAATATATTTTTTTTGTTGACCACGTTGGGAAGTTTTTATAGATATTTCAAAATGTTTAGAAACAATCTCTAAAATGACTATGCAGCATATTTAGCAGCAGAGTTGGAGCTTCATGAAGTCCAAACAATGTGGGCTTATTACTCTAATAAAGCTGTGGAAGTGGTACCTTAGAGGACCAAGTTTCAGAGTGGTCCATGTAGGATGGGTCAAGAGCCCAATAACAGTACAGCCAAAATCTTTAAGATTTTTTAAATTTAGTCTTTCCCCCCCACCTAATGTTTTAAAGGAAAGTGTTTCTCAAATGACTATAGAAGCATTTCATCTTATTAATCAATTCAACAGAACTCTTAAATCACACAAACCCATAATTACATGGTGTGTGGGTAGGACAAGTGGAGATTGAATCTGTGAAGATTGACTATTCTTACATTTCTCATTAATATTGCCTCACATCCTTCAAAAAGATGGATTGGAGTTTACCATAGTACTTATTTCTATGGAATTGAATGTGAATCTTAGTGTTCCATCTTGGCCAACAAAATTGTTAGAGTGGCACATCGTGGTGGTATGTTCTAGTAAGAAAAGAGTAAGATTTGGAATCAGAAGAACTGGAAGAGTCTTAGTTCTGGTTTTTATTTATTATTAGAGGCCTGATGCATGGAATTCATGTACAGGTAGAGTCCAGCCAGCCCACCCTGATCAGGGCCGAATGGAGCTGATTGAGCCCGGTCAGCAGGGGGGAGGGGCTACAGGCAGTTGGCTGGCCTGCCCTGCCCCCTGGTCGAACTCCCTGTCGAATTCCTGGTCGAGGGGACAATTTGCACATTAGCCTTTTATTACATAGGACTAGTGGCCCAGTGCACGAAATTCATGCACGGAGGGGGGGGGGGTGTCCCTCAGCCAGGCCTGCACCCTCTCCAATCTGGGACCCCTTGGGGGATGTCCTACTGGCAGTTTAGGCCTGATCCCTGTGGGACTGCTGGCTCCTAACCACTCACCTGCCTGCCTGATCACCTCTAACCACTCTGCCTGCCAGCCTGATCACCCCAACTGTGCCCCCTTCTAGCCTAATCACCTCTAACTGCCCCCCCTTCCAGCCTGATCACCTCTAACTGCCCCCCCACAGGCCTGATCGCCCCCAACTGCCTCCCCCATTGACCTGATTGCCTGCAAATGTCCCTCCACCCCCGTCAGCCTGCTTGCCCCTAACTGCCTCTTCCTTGGCCCCGCCACAATGGCATTGTTTGGAAGGACATCTGGAAGGTCTCCTGGTCTAATTAGCATATTACCCTTTTATTAGTATGAACTAGAGGCCTGGTGCACAAAATTCGTGCACTGGGGGAGGGGTGTCCCTCAGCCCAGCCTGCACCCTCTCCAATCTGGGACCCCTGTGGGATCGGGACTAAACTGGCAGTCTGACATCCCTCTCACAATCTGGAACTGCTGGCTCCCAACCACTTGCCTGCCTGCCTGCCTAATTGCCCCTAACTGCTTCTGCCTGCCAGTCTGATCACCCCCTAACCACTCCCCTGCCAGCCTGATTGACACCTAACTGCTCCCCTTCTGGCCCGATTGCCCCCAACTGCCCTCCCCTGCCGGCCTGGTCCCCCTCAACTGCCCTCTCCCACCGGCCTGGTAGCTCCCAACTGCCCTTCTCTACAGGCAGGTGGCCCCTAACTGCCCTCCCCTGCTGGCCTGGTCATCCCTAACTGTCCTCTCCTGCAGGCCTGGTTGCCCCCAACTGCCCTCTCCTGCTGGCCTGGTTGGCCCTAACTGCCCTCCCCTTCCAGCCCAGTTGCCCCTAACTACCTCCCCTGCAGGCCCGGTCATCCCCAACTGCCCTCCCCTACAGGCCCAGTCACCCACAGCTGCCCTCCCTTGCCGGCTATCTGTGGCAGCCATCTTGTGATGACATGGGCATGGCCATCTTATGACCACCTGGGGAAAGCCATCTTGTGACGTCATGGGGGCGACTATCTTGTGACCACATGAAGGCGGCCATCTTGTGATGACATGGGGGTGGCCATCTTGTGCAAGGGTGTCACGGTCAATTTGCATATTACCGCTTTATTATATAGGACTAGTGGTCCGGTGCATGAAATTCATGCACGGTGTGTGTGGGGGGGGTGTCTCTCAGCCCGGCCTGCACCCTCTCCAATCTGGGACCCCTCAGGGGATGTCCGACTGCCAGCAGTTGGTCATGCCTCTCGCAATCCAGGATCCCTGGCTCCTAACTGCTCACCTGCCTGCCTGCCTGATCACCCTTAACCACTCTGCCTGCTGGCCTGCTCATCCCCAACTGCCCCCCCAGCAGCCTTTTCACCCCCAACTGTCCTCCACTGCCGGCCTGCTTGCCCCCAAATTCCTCCCCCGCCCCCCCGCTGGCCTGCTAGCCCCCAGTTGACTCCCCCCTCCACACACACACACCAGCCTTATCACCCAACTGTCCTTCCCTCCTGGCTTGATAACCCCTAACCGCCTCTGCCTAGGCCCTGCCACCATGGCTTTGTCCGAAAGGACGTCCAGAAAGTGTCCCAGTCTTATTAGCATATTACCCTTTTATTAGTATAGATAAGATCTTGGAAACACTCTTCATTTTTTCTAGACCTTGGTATCTTTACATATCAAGTGAGGCTAGTAATATTTATTTCATTGAGTCAGTAAATATCTATTAAATGTTTACCAGGTACTGTGGTGATGGTAAAGAGAATAAGGCATGCTTCCTATCTTCAAAACACTCATAGAATTATTTTAATGAATAAATGACATTGTGGGCATGAGCATTTAGGAAGCTATAAAGGCCTAATGTAAAGTATTATTGCTCCTTACATAGCAGCTAGCCCTCAACATGGATGGAAGGAGCCTCATCTATTCATGGAAAGAAGTTTGATAGAGGGCACTTCCGTGCTAAATGGAATCCTCCCCTGAGAGACTTTGCAACAATTGATTTTGGCATCAAATTAGTGGGCTGCAATTACAACAGGTATTTTTGCTCAAAATACTGTTGACCTCTGGAGAATTTAAATTATATTTTATTTCAAGAAAATATTGATTTAGCTGAAAACCAGAGAATCTACAAAGAATGGTTAGAATATTTGCTCAACAAATAGCACATCCGTGATGTGAAAAATAAATCGAATAAAGTTTTCATAGAATAAAAAATATTGAAAAAACACTTCTGTTAAATCTTTTTTTTCTAATGATTTGGTGTCTTATAACCAGTAGTTGTTTATTTGTTTGAATTTGTTTTGGTTTGCTGTTTAATGACTAGGACTCTTAAACTCCAGCTCGGACTAGAAGGTAGATTTCTTCATATCCAAGGAGGCTGGGCACTGTAGTAGCACCAAAGGCACTGGGTTTCATATCTTATTGGATTTTATTCTGGTAAAGCAATTTCTTTCTCAAATTGAACATGTCATTTCTTCTTTATTAAATTTCCCAGTTATTCTTTCACCTCATGTTTTTATGTTGCCTCCTATTTATTTCTTGGTTTCTTCACTCAAAATGTGGGAAGGCACCAGGATTTTTATCAAGTACCTTATACCCTGCACCTGCCACTTAGATTCTAACGTGAAAGGACAGGACTCATAACCAAAATAGATGCTATTGGTAAACTGGGGTGAAACTCGAGGGAGAAATTACATTCGGCAAAGACAAATGACCCTAATGTGTCACCTCGTCTTTAGGTAGGTCTCCATCTCAGTGTCTTTTAGGGAGGGGATGATGCAAGCATGGCATCACTCTACCAACATTTTTTTTTTTTTGCAAGATGCCCAATGTCTTTCTAAGAAGCACAAATAATATCTTAAAACCTGAAAGAGAAAACTGGTTGAATTACTTGTTCAATGTGTTCTAGGTTTTGAAATAGTTAATACATCCTATATAATAAAAGCATAGTATGCAAATTGTTCCCTCAACTGGAAGGTCATCCAGAGGTTCAACTGGGAGCAAGGGGGGTGGGGGAGGGAAGGAGGCCCTGGCTGGCAGCCACTGTGACAGGAAGCCCCTGCTGGCAGCAGTGAAGGGGGAAGGGAGGGAGGCCCTGGCCAGCGGTGGCAGTGACAGTGGTAGGAGACCACAAATTTTGTGCACTGGGCATCGAGTGTGTGTGTATGTGTGTCTGTGTGTGTGTGTGTATATATATATATATATATACACATATATATATACATATATATATATATATATATATATATATATATATATATTTACTAGTGGCCCGGTGCACGAAATTCATGCATAGGGTGTGTGTGTCCCTTAGCCCGGCCTGCACCCTCTCCAATTGGGACCCCTCGAAGGATGTCCTACTGCCGGTTTACAGGGATCACGCCTCAACTGGCAGTCGGACATCCCTCTTGCAATCCGGGACTGCTGGCTCCTAACCGCTCACCTGCCTGCTTGCCTGCCTGATTGCCCCTGACCACTCTGCCTGCCTGCCTGCTCGCCCCCAACTGCCCCCCCACCAGCCTGATCACCCCAACTGCCCCCATGCCAGTGTGCTCGCCCCCAACTGTCCCCCCTGTTGGCCTGCTCACCCCAACTGCCCCCCCTGCTGGCCTTCTTGCCCCCACCTACCCTCCCCACTGGCCTGCTGACCCCCTGCTGTCCCCCTGCTGGCCTGCTCACTCCAAACTGCCTCCCACCCACTATCCTGATCACCTCCAACTGACCCCCACTGATGTCCTGCTCACCCCCAGCTGGCCCCCTTGCTGGTCTGCTTACCCCCAATGGCCCCACCCCCCACCAACCTGATCACTCACAACTGCCCTCCCCTCTTGGCCTCTAACTGCCTCTACCTTGGCCCCGCCACCATGGTTTTGTCCAGAAGAACATCCAGAAGTTCTCCTGGAAGGTCTCCCAGTCTAATTAGCATATTACCCTTTTATTAGTATAGAGGCCTGGTGCATGGGTGGGGGCCGACTGGTTTGCCCTGAAGGCTGTCCCAGATCAGGGTGGGGGTTCCCTTGGAGCATGGGGTGGCCTGGGTAAGGGGCTGAGGGACGTTTTCAGGCTGGTCAACCCCCCCCAGTGGGGACCCTCACCCCATGGGGGTGTGGCCAGCCTGGGTGAGGGACTGAGGACTGTTTTCAAGCTGGCCACACCCCCTTCAGGGTGGGGGTCCCCACTGGGGTGCCTGGCCAGACTGGGTGAGGGGCTGATGGCTGTTTGCAGGCTGGCCAAACCCCCCAGTGGGGACCCTCACCCCATGGGAGTGTGGCCAGCCTGGGTGAAGAGCTGAGGACTCTTTTCAGGCTGGCCACGCCCCCCAGTGATCCAGGCTCCCAGACCCTCCTTTTTTTCTTTTCTTTTTCTTCCCCCCCCCCCCCCGCCACGCCTCTTTGAGCAGAGGCCAGGGCCGGCTGGGAGCAGGTATCGGGGATTTATTTATCTTCTATAATTGAAACTTTGTAGCCTTGAGCAGAGGCCAGGGCTGGCCAGGGTGGGCGGGAAGCTTGGCTCCCTCCATTGCCGGGGGCAACCCAAGTCTCCTGCTTGCTCCAGCTCCATGGCCACCGCCATATTTGTTTGGTTAATTTGCATACTCGCTCCTGATTGGCTGGTGGGTGTAGAGGAGGTACGGTCAATTTGCATGTTTCTCTTTTATCAGTGTAGATATATGATATAAATGTTTCTTTAGATTCAGTTTCAATAGCTAAAAGCCTATTCTTTCCTGTTTGGAATCCTGTAGTCCTTTCTCCTTTACCCCCACTATTCATCACACATCTGGAACGCTGCCATCATATTCAAATTTTTCCTGAATTTTTTGATTTCCCTATGTGCAGTGAATTCTCGATACCACTAAAGAAACGATCTTTGCCTGGCCAGTGTGACTCAATGCTTGAGCATTGACCCATGAACCAGTCAGTTTACATGTCCAAGTTGCCAGCTCTATCACCAGTGTGGGGCATGCAGGAGGCAGCCGATCAATGATTCTTTCACATCATTGATGTTTTTCTCTCTCTCCCTTTCCCTTTCTGTCTCTGAAATAAATAAAAACATATTTAAAAAAAGAAATAATCTTCAGTGCCATTATTTTATCCCTTAAAAATGTCATGAAGCTCACTCAGAATTTTCACTCTGGGCCAGTATTTATTTTCCCCTACAAGTTTGGCTCATTTCCCACTGATCCCTGCTCAGTACCTCTCATTTGGTTTAACTAGTTTATCTCCTAGAATTGCTCTCAATTGGCTAATTTCAGTGTTATTTATGCTATCCATTTCTAGTAAGTTAAATCACTTTCAGTCTTCTAAGTCTAGCATGTCAACTACTTCTAGAAAGACTTCAGAAGGTGGAAGATATTTAGACAGTCTATGGCACATAATGGCAATGCATAATGAAGCAAAACAGGGAAATCCGGTGAAAGAGTTTAATTATCCAATTGTCTAGAACAGTGGTCAGCAAACCGTGGCCCGCAGCCACATGCAGCTCGCGAGCCGTGTTTGCTGCTCTGTTGACTAATGAGTTTGCAGACCACTGGTCTAGAATCACACTGACATCTTACAATATTTTTAGCTTCTCTTCCCTGCTTCCTCCTTCTCTTCTTATTTCTTCCTTCCTTCCCCCTCCTTTCCTACCTTGCTTCCTTCCTTCTTTCCTCTCCCTCACTCCTTCCCTCCCTCCCTTTCTCTGTTTCTCTCTCTGTCTCTGTCTCTCTCTTCTGCCTATTTTCCTTTTACTTAGACTTCCCAAAATATAGATTGGGAAAAGAAAGAAGAGGCAAGATTCACCCATCTGTTGTTTTGATGATTTTATTAGCACTATGGCCTACACGTTGTTAAAATCTTTTTTAAATGACTAAAGTAAGCTGTATTATTCAGAATACCTTGATTTTTTTTTGTAGGCTGTGAGAATTTGAACATCTATTTTAGTACCTCTCCATGTAAAACAAAGACTGTTATTCAGCAGTGTTATACAATATTTAACTGTTAGTTAAATCATCTCTTCAAATACAAAAATGACCCAATAAAACTTTAATAATAACAACAAAATTCTATGTCACTGCCTTTCTCACAAGAAGATAAGCAGTGCATATGACTAGATCAGGACAATTCTATCCACACTTTGGACAAACAATTCCACATGAAGTCCTGCTCATATCACCTTGTGCACCGGTGTGTATGCCTTGACAATTTCCAGTCGCTTCAAGGCAAGTTCTCCTTAGTTTCTCAATCAAAAGACATTTTTCACTCATTAACCAAAATTTTACTGATGTCTCCTTCAATCAGGCACTGCATTAAACATTGAGGTTGTAGGACTAAAAGATACTTAGATTCCTCAGTTTAATAGTAGGTGAGTTGCCGGGGTGGGTAGAGAGAGTTTCAAGAAAGCAAATGCATAATTACAATACAAGGTGACAAGATCAGAGAACTATGCAAGAATAGTGTAACTTTCTTCTTTTAAGCATAAAAATGATGAACATTAATAAAACAGAAAATGCATAAAAGCACGATGAGAGAAATCAGATTGATCTGTGTGAAAATGTGTTTTTGAAGGGCAGATTGGTAGACTGAGCAGTCTCATCTAGTTTACCCCCATTAAAAGTTACAGCTTTTCCACTCTAATAACATATTGGAATATAAATCTCTAAAATGCTTTTCATGATATATATTCCCAGAAAATATGCACACATATCCACACTTAATGTGTTTTGTTCTTTTTAAGTAAAAACAATTATTACACTATAAGTTTGTTTTGTAACTTCCTTTCACTGATGAATAGAATAAATGTCTAATAAAATATAGGTGTACACACTTCTTAATAACTAGATATGAACCCAAAGTATGAATGAGCCATAACTTGTTTATTACATCTCCATTGGTGGATATTTATACTATTTTCCAATTTTCACCACATATGCTGTGATCATTATATGCACAGTGCTGAAATGAACATGACGATGTGGCTCTGAATTATTCCTTCTTACTGATTTTTAAAAGGTCATCATAAACTAAAATGATTGAATAGAGGTAAGATGTAGCCACTGCATGTTTTGTCCTGTGATTTGCATCTCCCAAGATGCAGGATGTCTCAGAATGTTTAATAAAACCTCTGTATCTCACTGCACTAATTTTCAAACTTCATGATTTTTTTTAAAACCAGGAAAATACGCATGGAAATGGAGGGATGAGGCTACTGAAAACGGGTCTAAGAATATAGGACTAAGAACAGGAGCTAGATAAACACCACTTCCCAATAAACAAGGAACATCATGTTACGGTTAACAATTGCCCCAGCCCTTGCCCTGAGAAGAACCAGGCACTTGTAATTGTTTGGCTCTCTTTCTGCTCCCACCTCCATCGCTTACTTAGAGCTTGACACGTTTGTAAGATTGCAACTAAGTCACCAAACGGGCTATGTCTGAGTCAAGCTGCAATTAATGTGTCACCCAGTGCTGGGTAAAAGCTACACATTACCTCTAGGAGTGACACATTTTCAGAACTAAACCCCAGCGTAAGTCTGAAGCAGCAGAATAAGCCGGGAAAGGAAAAACAATCCTTGCTAGGTTATTGTGGGGTGTGAAAGCCACGCTGTTGTGGAAAGGCAGTGTGAATCCATATTATGCAGAAATCAATGGCAGCCCAATCTTTGCAGACTGCACGAGGCGCCGTGTGACAAGGGCACAGCGATTCTCCTAATCAAGCAGGTTGTGTGAAAGCGAAGAGTCCAGCTGAGCTTGATATATCCAGCTGGACTTTGTTTGCGACTTAATGGAGCAGGTCATAGTTATAACACCCCAAAGAAATCAACCAGCCTCGGCCGGAGGAGCTCATGGAAAGTGTGGGAACCCCAGCCGGTCTATGTTAAATCACTTCTATAGGTCATCTGCAGAGAAAGAACTTGGCAAAATAATAAAGGAGCATCATTCTGCTGTCTGTTTATGGTTCTCCCCCAGGGAAGGGAGTTGGGTGGGGAGGGAAAGCAATGTGACTGGGGAAACATTTCACCTTTTTTTATTCTGTGCATTATAAAGCTCTTGGCAGGGCATCGGGCACTGAATTTAGCTCCCCCTTCTTGAAAGCCACACATTACAGGGGTTTATAAGCCAGAGTGACAGTGATAAAAGGCCAATTCAGGGCTTGGGGACAATTTTTTCCTAACAACATGCTTTTGCCTCTTTGCCTCCTTAAACACCTGCTGCTTTTCACAGCCCTCTCCAGTAGTGCCTTCAGGGAAGCTCTGACTCTGAGCTGGGATGGTGAAGTTCAAAGTTCATGTTCTTCTCTGTGGTCACTGCCAGGAGTGTATGGATGATCAATGCCACTGCCCACTTCTTGGCACAAACAATGTCACCCTCAGAAGGCATGTGGAATTCAGAAGGGTGAGATGGAGTTGTTGTTTTTTTTAACCTTCTTCAACCCCCGGCCACTTTCTTTGAAGACATTGAGACCCCTCTCCCATTCTCAATAAGTCCCCAAAATAGCATTTGCGCCACAAAGGTCTTGGGAGTAAAACATGCAGTACAGCCCAGGGGCATGGCTCAGTGGTTGAACTTCGACCTATGAAGCAGGAAGTCAAGGTTTGATTCCTGGTCAGGCCACATGTCCCGGTTGCAGCCTCGATCCCCAGTGTGGGGCGTGCAGGAGGCAGCCCATCAATGATTCTCTCTCATCACTGATGTTTCTATCTCTCTCTCCCTCTCCCTTCCTCTCTGAAATCAATAAAAATATATATATTAAGAAAAAAAACAACCATGCCGTACCAAAGGTGCCTGGTAAATAGATACAATGGATTGGATAGAGGAGAGATGAGTTTTCAAACACTAGCTACATTCTCCCTGATCTCTCCACAGGGCAAATCCTCACTCACAGTGGAAGAGCCTGACCTGGGCAACCTGCAGGGTTTTAGTCCCTGAAATGTGGCGAAGATTCCATAGGAAAAGCCCGGAGCCCTGATAATTGATCCTATTATTCTGTGATGCTTCGTGTCTGCAGAGAATGCATCAAGCTGACCACAGCTGGCTTGCCTGACGAACCCCAAGTCCCACAGGGAAGCAGCTATGCAGACAAAGGAAAATGGGGTAACGGAGTCACCCACCTTTGCAAGTCTGAAATCCAGGGGCACGGGCCAAACCTGATTCTCGCTCATGGGCTGTGAGAAGGGCAGAGTGTTAGGTGGACTGCTGCTTAAACCTAAATGAAAGGGTGTGGAGAGTGGAAAGTTTCCTCTTTGCTCACGGAGTCCCTGGGTTCGTCTTTTATATATGAGCTACGCCGGCAGAATGTAAAACATAGTGCTGCAGGGCGGAGAGCTGGGTTCTAATCTTGGCTCTGCCCCTATCTTGCTAAGAGCCCCTGCGTAAATCTCTTCCCTTCTCCAAGACGAGGGCTCCTAGTCCCGCAGAGTGAGGGACTGGGAGCCCCTGATTTTAAAGCCCTGCCTGACATCCTGTGATTATCCTGGGTGAAGTGCTTTGGTGGAATTGGGAAAAATATTTTATAAAAGTGGGTCACCTGTTCTGGATGCCCCTCACAGGCAAGCCAGTCCTGCTCTCTGAGCCCGGTCTCCCTGTTGGAGGAAGGTCCCAGGCAGCCCCAGCCTTAGGCCACTCCCTTCTGTCGGAGTCCTGGCGGCTGGAACCACATGGTGGAGGCTCCCCGCTCCTGGTCAGAGCACAGCCTTGCACGGTTAGCATCTTTAAAGCCGAACATTCACCGTTCATCTTCATGACGCTGGTGTGGTACTTTAATTTAGGAGGCAAGGAAGTCGAATTAATGCTATCAGAACAATTTAGAAACAGCAACAGTTGCAAAAGGAAGAGTTGATTTGTGTCATGGCCTGAATATGCCCCTCTCCCACCCCCAAAGACATCCTCATCCTAAACTCTGGAACCTGTGGCTGTTATCTTACAGAGCAAAGGGATCGGGCAGATGTGATTAAGGATTTTGAGATGGGGAAATTATCCTCGAGTTTCAGGGTGGACCCAATCACAGGGGTCCTTATAAAATGGACACAGGAGGGGCCAGAGTCAGGTGACAAGGTAAGATAATGCCCGAAGCAGAGGTGGGATTACGTGGCCACAAACCGAGGACTATCAGCAGCCCCTGGAAGCTGGAAGAGGCCCAGGATAACTTCTCCCCTGATTCTCTAGAAGGAACGAGTTCTGTCTATACCTTGATTTTAGCCCTGTATGACTCATTTCTGACTTCTGACCTCCAGACGGTAAGATAATAAATTTGTGTTGTTTTAATTTGTTACAGCAGCAATAGGAAACTAATCCAATTTTTTTATGACACAGTTAAGGAGAAAGTTAAATTTTAGAAATGGGCATTCACTGAAGAGTTTGGTTTAGTTTCGATTTTATTTGAAAACAGTTCTTCTAATGAATTAATGTTTTTCTAAATATGTGCTTCTCTAGCTAGACCTAAGAATTTACAATTCACACTCCTTTCTTTAAAATTTCTTCCCAGGCACCAGAGGTTTATTTGCCATAAATACCCTACCATGTCATCCATAGAGCAGGATGCCCCCAAATTGCACCCCTTTTCCCCATGCAGAGTAGCTCCTGTCCTCTGTCTATCAGTAACCAGGAGAAACAGCCTCTCAGAAGTCTCTAAATCCTTAATCTTCAGGCTGCAGGTAGGAAAATTTGGCTTCTTCAAACTCCAAGAATCCCCTGAGAAATAGAGGCAAGAAGCATTGGTTCTCTTTTAAGAAGACTGTGGAGTTATAACTACCAGGCAAAGAGGACCACAGCTCTCAGATGTCTGTTTTTCCGCATCCACTGTGTTGCCCCCAGCTCTTCTTTGCAAGCTATTTCTGACAACCCTCTCTCAATGACTTTGATTTGTTTCAATGTGGTTAAATCGAGGGAGTGTAAGATGTGATTTAGAGTTGGATGTCCAAGGCCTACATAAAGATTGATGATAAAATAACTGAAGAGAAACAAATTAAAAAACTACCCTTCTTTAAAACTTCAAAAAGGTCAGTATCCTTAATTGGAGAGGCAGGTGTTAGATAACAGTGGTTATTGCAAATTCTTTGCAGATGTCAGCTTATAACTCCACCAGAGCAATTTGCAGTTAATATGGGCCTTGAGATGGAATAGTTATGTCCGAAAGCCTTGCTGTTGATTCTAAATTTTGCTCTTTCACAAAGTTGCACACAGATTTCCACAGTTGATCATCTGCATGGGTGCATTTTCCACTGGGAGGCTGATTTTGGAATTTGCTATCTGTGGAGACATATACTGGACAGTGACAATATAATTAATTTTAAAGGTTACATATCAACCAAAGGCATGGCTAAGATCTGAAAAGCTCTCAGCAAGTCTTGTTAACTTAAGATCTGAAAAGCTCTCAGTAAGTCTTGTTTATTTGCTGTATAGTACTAAGTTTTTTTTTCTCTTTTCTTCTCTTACATCCCTTTTTTTTTCCTCCTCCTCCTCCTTCACCTTCCTTAAACGTTTATTCAAACTCTGCTAGAGCTCAAAATATCTGTTGTTGTTTAACAGACTACCCCAAAACATGGTGGCTTAAAATCACCTTCCTCATGACTCTGGGTGGCTGGGGCTCAGCTGGGTGGTTCAGCTGGTCCCACATGGGATCTCTCATATGGTTGCATTCAAATGGCATCTAGGGTTGGAATAACTGTGATAGCTCCACTCATACACCTGGGACTTTGGTGGGGATGAAGATTGGCAGATCTCTCTCTCTCTCTCTCTCTCCTTCTCTCTCTCTTAGAATTCTTTACATGGCAGTTGGATTCCAAGAATGAGCATTTCAAGAGGACAAGCCCTAATGAGCAAGCATTTATTTGCCTCCTATACACATTGTGTTTGCTAATATTCCATTAGGCAAGTTAGGTGGGAGGGGTTCACACAGACATAACTACTGGGAGGTGTGAGTCATTGGGGCCACAGACTAACACACTTCAGATCCATGATGCCATATTAGAAGAAAACCCTGTTTTTGCTCCTATATCAAGTATGGATTTATAGAATTTATTGGAAATAAGGTTAGAGCTAGGGGTTAGAGTCATTCTTCAGCCATGAAAACAGATAACTTGAGCTAATGAATTCATTATTTAGTTGTAACATTTCATATTTGGTTGTGACATTTCATAGAATTGTGGTATTTTGAGAGCACAAGTGGGAGCCAGGCTTCCCAGCTTCCTCACTAAGGATCCACAAGATTCTGAGACAGTCATCAGAGTTAACTGACAGGCCCAATTGGGTGGTGATAATCAACAGTTTTTAAAACAAGAGTCCTGGTCAAGTGCATCAAAGTTCCATTGCTTTCATCCACTTCCCATGAGAAAGAATTTGCTTCTTAGTTATTCCCACCCATTCTTTACCGCCACAGAGACAAATCTTTTTGGACATTGTCTATCCATCATGTCAGTGGGTGCCTTTTGACATACATTTGCTCTTAGCTATTTCCTAGGGATAGGCCAACTTTCTTTCTTTCTTTTTTTTTTATATAATTACAAATTTTATTTTATTTTTTTCAGTGATAGAAATTGAAAGTAAACTAAGGTTGGATCTGCAATTAAAATAGGGCTGGACAGAATAAAAAACAGTCATTGGGGGGAGACAATGGTAAGATATATACACATATAATACCTTAATAAAAAGAAATGAAAAAAATAGTCATTGAATAAATATGCAATTAAATGAATTAATTAATGAAATAGAATATATTCTCCTATTTATTTATTCATTCAACACCCATTTATTGATCATCTAATTTGTGGGAGATGCGAAGGAGAATAAGACATTTTACCTGCCTTGTAATACTTATTGCTTAATATGAGTGATTAAAAAAAGTTATCTGTTTCTGTGCCTGTCACTTCCACTCGAAGGTGAGCTCTTTGGGGTGCCAGAGGTGATTTGCACATCTCAAGCTTATTTTCTTTTTTTTTTTTTTAAATTTAATTTTATTTTTATTGTTTTAAGTATTACAAATAGTAGTACATATGTCTCCTTTTTTTTTCCCCTTGATCTCCCCCCGACCTCCCCTACCCCCCAGGACATGCCTTCACCTGCCCACCCTGCCCCCCCGCCCCAGTGTCTTATATCCGTTGGTTGTGCTTATATGCAAGCGTACAAGTCCTTCTGTTGGTCTCTTACAGCCCTCCTCGCCCAACCTCCCCTGTCTTCCCAATGTAGTTTGACAGTCTGTTCAATGCTTCTTTGCCTCTGTATCTTTTACCCACCATTTCTTTCCTTTAAAAAGTTTTTAGGCCAACTTTCTGACAACTTGCTCTAACTGGAGTACCTTAATGCCAAGCCTGGCACATAGTATGTGCTCAATAAATAATTCTTGCCTAAATAAATAAAACACTAGGTATAATATTTCAGCATATGTTCACTTTTTTCTTTGGTTCCACGTACCAAAAAAAAAAAAAAGTTTTTAGCCCATTAAACCTACTTTGACAATATTGTCTTTTGGATTAAAAGCAGAATAGGTCTTTTTTTCTATATTAGGATGAGGCAGAAGTTTAAAAAACTTCCAACCACACAATATGCTTTTGTGGAGGAAAACTTTCCCTTTGTCATCAGTTAAGGTTATTAAAAATAATCAAGTAAAGAAAGTTGCTAAAATTAAAAAAAAAAAAAAAAAGGTCAGAACCTGAAGAAATCGTGGTGACTTTGACTTCGCTATTAACAGCTTCCTATTTAAGGTCTTTGAAAGTGGTTACAGTACAAAAAAATTGCAAACCACCATGGTTTTTACCTGTGACTCTGAAACATGCTGATAAAGTGCTCTCTCATTTCCCTCCCTTTCTTGGCTCATTAGTGTTATTCTGCTATATTTGGAGCTGAGCTCCAGTCAAATCAATAAAATCATTTATTATAAAGAAAACAGATTTAAGAAACAACAGACTTGACGACTCTGATAAAACATAGCAAGCTCAAAGTATGAATGCAGCGTTGAGTGAAAGATTTGATTTATATGCAGTACAGGAAAATCCAGTAAGCAGAAATGCAAGTTTTTATTGTCTTGTCTATAAATGACTGTCCATAAATATAAAAGTATTATTTATTAAAGTAAATTCAACATTTTATTGTAACAACCCTTTATTATCTTCTACTCACAAGTGGTGCCTTTTAAATTTTAATCACCTCCGTAAAGTAGCTGCCTCAGTTTGCCAAGATTTACATAAAAATAAATATCTATTTATGAGTCCACTTTATGCTTTACAAATTGCTCACCATGTATAAAGCGTTTGTGGGAGGAGGGAATAGTACTAAAGGCAAAAGAGGGGGAATCCCATGTCTCTGATACCATCTGGTGTCAGTAATGATAAATCCTGGGGTGAGTTAGAGATGTCTACACCACGCTGGGACTTCTAAATGCCAGAGTTATTAGCATTTCAGTTTGGGAAGAGCTGGTTCTTTTATGGAAGGGGCTGGGCTGTTTTCCATGAAAGGTGTCTCCAGGAATGAGAGAAACTCCTTGTTGCAAAATATCTCCTTTACTCAGGTACCAAGGAACTTGGAATCTTCTTTTTGGTAACCTCATTTTTTTATTCTTTTTTCTCCCACCTAGAAACAGAGAAAGCATTTAAATAAACAGTCCTGGGGAAGGAGGCATCAAGTCACATCAACATCAAAGCATCAATGTGATCTTCCCTCCCATGTGGAACATTTCAAGGCCATGGCAGCAGATAGAAGCCCATAGAAGGAGGAAAGACAGACGGACCCTGACAAAGCAGTGATGTCACCATAGAGAGGCCAATGGTACTGATGACGAGCTGGGCCTTCCACATGGTTTTGCCAAGTCTGACCCTGCAAAGCGGTCATCACTGGTAATATCACTGTATTGAGGGTGACAGTCAGATAAAAGGATGTGACACAAAAGAGTCAACGGAAGGAAACATTCCTCAAATACTGGCATAGTCTGCTGATACACCGCGAGAAGGCTTTGAGACCTTTAAGACCTGAGAGTTCATCTCAGAGTGACTCTGGCCAAGTCCAGTGGCAGCACCCAGCCTCGGAGTCATTAGTTACTAGGAAGGGAGCTGTTGGTGCTGGGTTGACCTGCTGGGTCCCATCAACAACCACAAAAGACCTCCTGTGTCAGAGCAGCAATGAAGTGCTTTCTTCATAAATATATTGTTAACCCTCATGAAAGTAGTATTAATCATTATCAAGTTCCCTGAAGTTAAAAGAGCAATTATTTCTGCATTATATCTTTACTTTCGTCCTCCCTTTTTTCTTCAAAGACTATCTATTATTAGCTAGCTGTCTAGCTATCATCTGTCTACCTAGCTATCTCTAGATATCTAGATAGACAAATAGGTATTACCTATCAGTATAAACTAATATATTGATTTATATTATTTATTAATATAATGAATTTACCAATTTACTTTGGTGGAAAATTTCTTTATTTCTTCTCTGAGCATTTGTAGTTGTATCCATTAGGCTTCCACCGGGAAACCAGAAAGCAATCTCAGTATACAAAATCAGTGAATTTTAATCAGTAACGGGTTACCTGGTTACAGGAGTGATGAAAGAGCTGTGAGTGATGGTGAGGAATGCAGAGATTAACAGCAGCAGGAAGCTCCTACTACTCCTAGGCTGGAGGACCAGGGGCGGGCTCTGTGATTAGAGCCCAAAGTCTAGGATTATCCAAGGAACCCTTGTCCCTGCAGACCTGGCTGTGGAGCTGGAGTCTAGAAGGAGAGCGGCTTTGGTAGGAAACACTGTCCCAAGCTGGGAGGCAGGAGCGATACCCAGACTTTTCCCTCTCTCCCACCTTATAATTTCTTCCCAGTGGGAAGCACTGTCAGAGGCCAGGAGCCTTCTGACATGGGAGCCTGGAAATTCTAAGGTCAGCCTCTCCACCCCACCCAAGCAAAAGAGAGAATAATGGACTGGAAGGCAGAGGGGACCAAGAACAGACAAGGTCTTTTGTACAGTTTGTTCAAAAATGCAGAAGGTCTTGCTGATCATTTCTGTAGGCTCTGAAGTTGGCATCTTGATCTGGTTTATCAGAAAAGACCTGGCAAGTGTGGAGAGTACCAGGTTTCAGATAGGACCTGTCCTACGTGGAATCACACAATTGAATGATGGTTGAGGGTGCCAGTCTCCTGTGGGCTGGCAGATCCTCCAGTTCTGCTTATAATACCAAATTCCTGAATAGGACCTCTTCCTTCTCCACCAACCATCTCTATAAGTAGAAGCAGGTTGATAGGATATATACTCTCTCGTTAGAATGAGCCAGAAAGATTTTTATTGTTTTATTTATTCTTTTATTCTCCTTACATAATTATAAATCCATTTAAACCAATGTCATTAATGAATGCTTACTCTGTGCCGGGTCCTATTCTAACTCCTTTACATTTTTTATGCCTTTGAACCCTCAGGTGCTATTATTACAATCTTCATTTTTCAGCTAAAGAAGCTGAAGTAAAGAGAAATTATATCAAGTGTGGAGTCAGAGTGTGAAGCCAGAAGCTGAGCCCTCACACAATCCAGTACGTATGCAAAGCTCAGGTCAGCACCACATTTACAGACCTGTACTTAGATTGCGTCTAAGACATTCTTGTCCTGTCTTTCCCATGCAAATGTGCACTCTCATGTGGCTCCTTCGTTCCTCAGCCACGGAAGGTGTTCCAATAATGCTGAGTGATCTATGGCCCTGAGATTGCCATGGACCCTCGGTTTCTTACATTATTTTATTCATCGGTAAAACAGAGCCCAAGGAACCTGACTCCCTAAATAGGAAGGAGAAGGAATGAGCTAATGTCTTTAAGGTCCACAGAGCTCCTTGGAATGTGAGGTTAGATAAACAGGAGGTTTATTAGTTCTGCCACTTAACAAGCCCCCTCAGTCTTTGCTTTCCAGCACACAGCGTGAATAAGCTACAGTCTCTCTCTGTTCATCTCTCCCACAGGCAGGCTGCCCATTTTAACTTGGACAGTGCTTCTGGACTGACAGTGGAGGGGCTGGGATAGCTGGAGGAGGAGCTGGGAACAGGACTAATGGAGGCATTGATTTCACAAAGATGAGTTCCACTTGTTAAGCATATTAGTAGGGACCAGCAACCCAAGCAGACCTTATTTCTTGTTGCCGTGGGAGCTTGAGGGACTTGCTTTCCTTGTGCCAGACTGCTCAGGGCTGTCCCTTTTCAGGGAGAAAGAGAAGGTGGTTTCTTCATTTGGGCCTGCCTCTCTGAGGGACCCATACCAGGCTATATTAAAGATGTCTATATCAAAGTCCAATTGCTCTGGAAGCTTTTCTCCCACTCCCCTTTCCCCATTGAACCGTCATGCTAAAGTCCCACAGACAATGACCTCACCAGGCACCAATGGTTCCCACATTCCTGGGCCAATGGCCAATTCTCTCTGCTGACCACCATATTGGACACACTCTCTCTTCCTTGAAACACTGTGTTCATTTCAGGATTCTTATTTTCCTCTTGCCCCAATGGCTGCGTTGTCTTCCTTTTTCTATATTCTTCTCAGATCAATGATGTCTAAATACTAGAGTGCTCCAAGGCTAATGCCCACCCCTCATTTCTCTTCTGTCTAAAATCCAACCCTAGGTGATCTCATCGTTACAAAGGCTTCCAGTGTCATCTCCAAGCCAATGACTCTCATATTTATAACTTCATCCTTGACCTACTCTCTAAACTCCAGACTCTTAGATCCAGTCACCTATTTAACATCTCTCTTTGGCTGAGATATGCATCCCACACATGTCCAAAACTGAACTCTGGCCCCCATCTACAAACTGTTCCACCCACTGTCTTTCTCATCTCAACATTATTCAGGTCCCAGACTTCAGAATCATCTTGGCTCTTTTTTTTTAACACTCCATCTCTAAATCCCACTGGCTTTATCCTCAAAATATCTTCAGAATGCAAGTTTCTCCCCATCTCTGCAGCCGGTTTCTTGGTCTGACCCAGCCTCATCTGATTATTGCAGCAGCCTCCCAACTGGTCTCTCAGCTTTCACATTTGCCCCTATAGTCCATTCCCAACACAGCGGCCAGAGGGTCTTTGAAAATCTAAAGTAAATCCTTTCACTCTTCTGCTAGAAATTCTCCAATGGCTTTTCAAATCACGCAGAATAAAATCCAAATTTGTGATAGAAAATCATGTTTTTTCCTGTCACCAGCTCTCTGACCTCATCTTCCTCTCTCACTACAGTGGCCTCCATAATAATCCTTAAACATGCCCAGGATGTTTTTGACTCAGGACCTTTGACTTGCTGTTTCCTTTGCCTCAAATGACCTTTCATCAGATGTCCACATGGCTTTTTTCTTCATTCTGGTTCCTGCTCGAAAGTCATCTTTTAAGAGATGAATTCCTTGGTTATCATATCCAATAAAGCATCCTTTCCATCAATCTATTAACCTCTTTGTTGTTACTTTGCTTTATTTTTTTCTTACTATTTTATGATAACCTGATAGATTATATATTTATTTATGTTATTGCCTATTTCTTTTCTTAAAATAGAAAATATTATATCATTTGTATAAGAGCTTTCTCTGTTTTTTATACCACTATACCTCTATGGGAGTCACACAAATATATGTTGAATTAATAAATGACTTTCTTCTGATTAGTAGAAGTTAAAATGTTTGTGTGTGTTGTGCATATCTGGTGTGTGTGTGTGTGTGTGTGTGTGTGTGTGTGTGTGTGTGTGTGTGTTGCACACAGACTCCTCAAAGGCTGTGTGCATGGAAGGTTAGATTTTATTCCCTTCCTGGGAATTCAGTGTGTTTTTTTCTGTACCCTTTGTGCCATTATGGCCCCAGGAAAAGGAGAAGAGTAAATGTATCCCTGGAAAGAGAGGCTATGATGTAGGGTAGGTTATTGCTGCATAGAAAGGAAAAGGAAAAACTTACTTCTGCTAGTCCAAGATGACTATGGGAAGGGAAGGGAGACAAAGCAATCAGATACAAACATGACACACTCACTCCCCATATCCCCCTCCCACCTCAGTGGAGATCACAAAAATCTGAGAATATAGGGAGTTTTCCTGTTTTTTATTTAAGATTCCGAAAAGAGACCATATCATAGAGGAATATTCTACCTTCTCTATATCAATCTATGAATCAGAATAAAATTGTTGCTATAACATAATTAGGAGAAGGACAGTTTGAAATTAGTGCCCTAGAACCAGATTCCCTCCTCAACATTGTTTCTCATGCCTTCAAAAATATCTAGAAGTTCCAATTTGCTCCTGGCTGGTGAGATTACCAGGAATCACTGCAGTGATGTTGAAGTGATCCTGTTGCCACACCTGCTGAGGAGATTACTCAGGCTACATAGCAAATGCAAATCACTGTCACATGTCAGAGATGAAAAGGATGAGGAAAAGTTGACCTAGGATAGGGTCACTTGAGAAGGCCACCTGGTTCTTGCCATGACAAGAAGCAAAAGACCACAAATCTACCAGTCACAGGTTTCAGCAGCAGATGATAGCAGGGGCAAGCAGTAGCCAATAGGCTGTTAGGCTATCACAACAGAGGCCAACTATGACCCACATGGTAATCCATGACCCCCTTCTCCTGCTGGTACAAAGATATGATGAGTTACCACACAACACCTGTTTACCCAGAGATGATATTTGGGACATTTAACAGTAGTGTAGCCCAGGTAGACACTGTCTATAAAGACATGTAATATCAGCCAGGAGAGCTTAAGTGGGTTAACTTTTTCCCCTGCCCTGAGGTCAGGAAGATACTTTCTTTTGTTGATTTTATGTAGTATGAACTTTATAGCTAGTCCTTTCATCTTCAGTTATTTTAATGTACCTGGGATTGGTTTTTGTGTACGGTGTGAGGTAGGGATTCAATTTAATATCTTCCCTGACCCATAATACTTCCAAAAGTTCCTAGGTTTTTGTTTTTTTTCTACCAAGTGGTGACATTTCTGTAATAGAATGGGTTTGATGGGATGTTAGTGACCATGTGTATATAGGGATTATTTGTAAGTCAGGTGTTTGCTAGTTGGTTGCTTATTTCTATTTCTCTTATTGCCCATGAATGCTCCATGCAGTTTTTAATCTCCAGGACCAAGTTTTTGTAGGTTGACAGACTAAAACAAGTACATTGGCTGGTTGTAACACCAGTCCATATCACATTTGCCCAAGTTCCTCTATAGAACTAAAATAGAAAATAATTCTGACTCATATGTGACACATTTCTTTTCCACATTAGTTTGATGGAAGGGAAGCCCAAGGCAGAAAAACTATGAATCAGCAAAGGTGAAAATAAAGTCTCTAAAAGCCTGACACTCTTAGGAATTTCTTTGCACTGAGGCCATACATTTTTGAGTAAACAATAAGCATTTATTCAGCATCTGCAAAATGAATTTTAAGTTTACAAAGACTTAAAAAATGGCCAAATCCCTAGTTCTCTGCAATAGGCAAACCAGAAATTCACTTAATTTGTTACTCATCGTTTTGGCCTATAAACTCAAATACTTATTAACGCTGTAAATATGCCTTTTTACTGGCTGTCTGACAGCTCCCATGCTTTCTGTGCTGTCTCCTTAAACATTTATGAGTGTTCATGAATATGCAAATTCCTATCTAATGTCTGCAAATGGTTGCAAGTACAAATGCTATGTTAATATTTCATACAGTGATGGGAGCAAATCAACAATCATAAATTTTGAACAAATATGTTGCCTCATTAATAACTAATGAAGCAGTGCATAGAGCTGAGGATTTGGCATTTAATGCTAGAAGCCTTTCAGGCAAGGCCCTGTTTCCAAAAATGTCATTAAGATCTCTCCTTGCAGGGTGGCTTCTGTATAGGGTGTGGTGGTGAGGTTTTTGAAAAGAGAGGGTTCCATAATAGTTGTTTTAAAAACTGAAACTCACATTACTGTATATGGTAGTGATAAAAATAATTCTTATGACCAATGAGTTGTCCTAAAAGTGGACCTTCATGTACAAGGCATGTGCTTGACTGGTGTTTCCATTTTCCTGAGAGCTGATGAAGACATGTAATATCAGCCAGGAGAGCTTAAGTGCTTAGTGGAAACCTAGACATGTAACATCAAAGAAATCTGATGGCTTAATCCCTTTAGCCTCTCAGCAGACTCAGAGAGATGAAGGGTTGCCTTGAGAAGCAGGGACTGCTGTAGGACTCATAGCTTTTGGTTCATGATCTCAATCCTGCCATACTTTAGCAAGATGCCACCTCTCTGGGGCACCAATTTCTAAGAAATCCAGTATCCTGGTTAATCAGATATTAAAATGAAAACTCACAATTACTATATATCTGAGATATTATGTCAAAGATTTATAATAGAATAAAATATCAATAACAGATTTAAAAGTCATTTTATATTTCTGGATGTCAATATATCCACTTATAAATTGGAACAAGAGCCTTTTTATCTCTAAATTGAAAACTCTCAGTGAGCTCTTCCTTGAATGAGATGCAAGATGTTTCAGAATTTTTCAGCCTCCCTGAATTATCATAAAGAGCATCATCAGTGACCATATTACAGGTCTATAGGAATAAGATGTATGATGATAGAATAAAATAGTATTGACTATATAGTATATCCTGGAAGATTCTCTTCAAAATTAAATTCTTGGTGATAAAAAATGGTATACCTTGACTCTGGTGGATTACAGGAATCTACACATGTGATAAAATTGGCACAGAACTAAATGCACACACACAATAGTGCATACAAAACTAGGGAAATCCCAATAAGATAGTATCCATGTTAATTTCCTGCTTGTGGTACTCTAGTTATGCAAGGTGTTACCACTGAGGAAAATAGAGCAAAAGGTACATGGAGTCTCTCTGTATTGTTTCTTTTTTTTTTTTAATTTTATTTTATTTTTATTGTTTTAAGTATTACAAATAGTAGTACATATGTCTCCTTTTTTTTTTTCCCCTTTGATCTCCCCCTGACCTCCCCTACCCCCCAGGACATGCCTTCACCTGCCCACCCTCCCCCCCCCCGCCCCAGTGTCTTATATCCATTGGTTGTGCTTATATGCATGCGTACAAGTCCTTCGGTTGGTCTCTTACAGCCCTCCTCGCCCAACCACCCCTGTCTTCCCAATGTAGTTTGACAGTCTGTTCAATGCTTCTTTGCCTCTGTATCTTTTTCCCACCATTTCTTTCCTTTAAAAAGTTTTGCCTTTGCAGACTGGAAATAAACATATAATAACAAAACAAGACAAAACAAAAAAATGTTTGAGTCCCAATTTCCATGTCCAACAGTTCCTTATGTGTACATGTCAGCAGTGATATCTGGATGGTGGGCACATGGTGGCAATGCAGGTCCGACCCTCTCTGGTTTGGTCCTAGGTAACCTGCAGCGGTGCACAGCTGCTGACTACTCCCATGGCAAGGCGTTGTCAGCGTCTTCCATCTCTGGACTGTTTTTCCCTCTTGTCTTCGTGGTTGGAGCACTCCTGTCAATTCCTCTCTGTTGCAGGAATCCATCTGGTCTTGGGGTTGTTTTCTGAAAATATACAAATATATTCTCGACCACAAGTTAATAAAGGAATCTTTTCTCTATAATTGATTTGGGATCCTTTTTACTTTTGTTCAAACGATTTTCCTTTGTCTTATTTAGACACCATGTGTGTTTTTAATGGCCGTCTTGCTGTTAGCATTGCAAATGAACCTTAATTTGGTAAAGTAAAAGTTTTCTAGATGTAATTTACTTATAGGATATTTTTCCTTACATGATATTGCCCTACTATCCCCTCCCCCCTTTTTTTTTTAATGGAGGTTTTTGTAAATTTTATAATGCAGTCTTGATAACTTTAAATTAAAAAAAAATTTTTTTTCCCCCACACATATGACTGCTTTAGGTTCATTGCATATTCAGGAATTTTACCATGAGATGAACTACCAATAGAAATTTTAGTTATTACTTTAAGAACAGCTTTTGTCCAGTACTTGAATATTCACTTATTTCAATTAGCCTATTTAAATTAATCTGAAAACTCGATTACTATTTTACTGTCAAATTTAATACTCTACCAACAATCTTAGTTTACCCTGTAAATATTAGTGGGAAGGATTATTTGCATTTTTGAGTGGGCCCTGAGCATTCCAAATGCTCGGCTGAATTTAGATATAGGGCAACTGCTGTTGGCCAAGTCTCTTGTCTGTTACCTGGGTCCCGATCTGAGCTGGGCCAAGTCTCTGTCTGTCACCTGTATCTCGATGTGAGCTGGGCCGGGTCTCTTTCTGTTGCCTGGGTCCCGATCTGAGCTGGGTGTGGGAAGCGTGAAGCAGCCATGGGGGTAGGAGACCTCCTTTAGAAGGGGGTGAAGGTTCAAGCCCCTGCAATGTTGGGGGGGTGAGGGTCTGTGCCCCACTTCTGTTGCCCCCCCCAAGTTCTCTCCTGATGGCCCCTCTGCGACTGTGCCTGTCTTAGGTTGTTCCTTCCTTGAGGAATCTTACCCATCTCTGGCTAACCAGCCATCCTCTTCTGTATTGTTTCTTATCACTGTATGTGAATGTATAGTCATCTTAAAATTAAACTACAATTATAAAAACTACAATTTAAATACAATTAAACAAATTTTTTAAAAGTTCTTTGTGGTCAGTTGACATGGAATTGTTCCCACAATTCTTAAGGACACCTTGGACTCAGAAGATCATAGAGGGTATTTCAATATGTTTTATGTTTTGACTTTGACCCATGACATCCATGGAGTGTTGGCAGGTGCAGTGGACAGGTTGGGTAGGCCAAGGGACCTGGACACACTAAATTCTTGTGTTCTCTAGCAATGTGATTTTGAGCAAATTACTTTCTGCTTGGACTCTGTTTCCTCACTTAGAAAGTACTATGGTGAGATTAGCATGGAGCAGTAAGACACCACCACCCCATCTCTACCACTCTCCAACTTTACCTACCTCTCCACATCCATGACAGATATTTCCTTTCCTTTCATTTCAAAAAACTTTTGCTTTCCCTTAAAAACATAAATTCTGTATTATGAAAAAAATGTGAGACTATGCATGAAATATTTTAATGATCTCTCAACAATTATGAATTCAGGCCCAAACTGGTTTTCTCTATACCTCACCTACTTCTTTTTCTAGCTCCTTATCACACATCCCACCCCAACAAGCTAATCATTTTGAAGCAAATCACCGATATCATAGTGTTTCATCTGTAAATATTTTTAAATGTATTTCTGAGAAAAACCATCACAAAAACATAATCACAGCACCACTATAATTTCTAAAACGTTAACCCTTTCTTAATATCATCATGTTCAAACTTCCCTAATGTCTCATGATTTTTTAAAATAGATTGTCCAAATAATATTCTTAATGAGGTCATAGAAGATATTTCTAATGCATGTTTCTTTCTTGCTAGCTTCAGAATCTTTCTGAACACAGCACTCCAAGCCACACAGTGGCATTGAGACCAATGGCTTGCCTTGGACTGGAGTTCTGATAAGTCCACTTGGACCCGCAGTTTCTTATTGATTTTTAAGTCACAACTAAGAATCTGACACAAAGCTGGTGGATCTTTCTCTTATGATTAATCTTTAAATTTTTCAAAAAAAATTTTAATAAAATTAAAAATACCTATTTCTATATATTCAAAAAACATATGTTAAATATAAAAGTCATATTTTTAATCTAGGCTTTTCTGCGAGTGATGAAGACCAAGGCAGTTGGGATTCAGCATCCGGATTTGAATCAAAGCATCGTCACTTGCCAGACACATGACAAAACTTGTCTTGATCCCCTTGAGCTATAGCTCCCTTATCCATTAAATGGAGATGAAAGAATACCTGCCCCAAAGGACTGCAGATCAAATGAACTCATTTAAGTAACTGATAGTAATTACAAGCAATTAATAAAAATGAAAAATAATTGGCCCAATAACCAACACGGGGCTGGTATTTATCTATTGTACTTCTTATGCTGTTTACTAGATTACTTTAGAACATTACTCTAACAACATTTTTGGAATCTAGAATGATAATACTGGAAATTCCACTTACGTGAAGCCAGAATTCTGAAAACCACAATCATTCTGAACACAGCCGTAGTCCTGAAAATTATGAGAGGGAAAGAAAAAAATCTTGACTTGTAAGGAAAACATGTTTTTGAAGATCAAAGTGGAGCTACCTCTACCTTGAGAACTGCCAAAGCAGGTAATGGGAGAGGCCAGAGTAGGGAGTAAGAGAGGTCAGAGCAGGGAGTGGGAGAGGCCAGAACGAACAGCCCTTTGAACTACTCAGAGTGGAGACACATGGGGCTTTCACATCTTCTGAAGGCATCCCTGCATTACAGAAGAACCAGAAAATGATGCTCCTGGGATGACCCAAATGAAATATTAAAAATACTAACACTGAAAAATAAGTGAATTGTGTGTGACTTTTTAGAACTAAGGGTGAAAGAGTGAATTGTAAGGTACTTCACATAGAATACACACACACACACACACACACACAATGGGCAACACTTCTCAGTTGGGTAAATATTTTTCAAAGTGATTCAAAACCTTTTTTGAATTTTCTTTTTAGCACTTTTTGGAGCTTTGCTGGCAGCAAGGTACACAGTAGACAGAACCTGGTGCTCTCATGGGGTCTGAAAAGGGGTTTGGGCCCATATTCTGGAGTGTCTGTCTTTAGGTCCTATTCAGAGCAATGTCTTGTTTAAATGTGATTGCTCAGTAGTTTTCCATTTTTAGAATCCTCTGGGGTAGAGTGGAATGGAGTCATGCTTGGCCCATTGGCAGAGCAAAGTTACAAAAGAAAGAAAATAGCACCAAGCCAGGCAAGGGCAGGAAATTCTTTCAGAGCCAAGAACACAACACGGCTTGTTCACACAGGCAACTGAATCTGGGCAAATGGGTCTCAGCAGAGTGGCACAGAGAGGAGCCTGAGTTAAGACCCAACCCTCTCTTGACTCTGAAATTGCCCAGGAATCTTGAAAACAGAATGGGTTTGGAAGACAGGATATCTAAGCCAAGAACTGCCTGAACCAGCCCAGGACAGGGAGCCAACCAATCTGCATGGGATTCCGCCCCCCCCCCTCCCCCCGCCAAGCCTTTAATGATGTTGTCTGGGACTTTGGACTGACATAAGGCCTGGTGGGTGGCAATGAAAGACAGAGGATGGGAAAACTTTGGGATTTTTTTTTTTTACATCAGAGTATGAAATAGAACCAACTGTGGCCACCAAAGAGAGCAAGTGAATAGAGGACAATAACATTTTCATAGGCATAGACTGACCTTCACCTGGATGTTGGGTTGGGCAGTTTGTTCGAATTACCAGGGACCTTTATGAAACCACAGGGTTGAAATGACCAGTGAACACCTTTTTAATCTTTGCCCTTCAACTTAGTGAATTCTTATTTTGAAATTGTGGAACCCATGACCTCACCGCCTCTACTCTTCCCAAAGTTTTCCCAGCCATGCCAATTAATGTCTAAAGCTCGAATTTTGTGCTCACCACATCTTCATGGGCGAATAGAATTGAAAATAAGAATAGGGGCTTGGCCAGGTAGCTCAGTTGGTTAGAGTGTTGTCCCAATACACCAAGGTTGCAGGTTCAATCCCTGGTCAGGGCACATACAAGAATCAACTAATGAATGCATAAGTAACTGAAACAACAAATCCATCTCTCTCTCTCTCTCTCTCTCTCTCTCTCTCTTTCTCTCCCTCCTTTCCTTTTAAAATCAATCAATAGACATGTGCAAAAACAAGGATAGGGAACAACTAAAAAGAGCGTCTCTTTCCCCTTTGATTCTTCCTTCTGTTTCAAACCTCTGCTTCCATGATGGGCCTCCAATTAATCCACTCTAAATTGTTCCCTGAATTGCTCACATCTTCCCTTAACTGTGAAGTACCAAATTATTCCTGCCCTTCAAGTCTGTGAAAGTTTTTTATTGCTAGACTAAACCTGTATACATTTTACAAGAAGCATTTTTTTCTTCATAAAATAAACAAAGTGAAGCAACAAAACAACAGCACAAAATCATCAGAATAGAAAGTATGAGGATTATCCTTAAGGTAGCAGCCAGGCAGCAATACAGAGGAATTTTCTAAGGGAAAATAGTCCAGAGGGAATACACTCTTGTTTTATAAACCAGATGGTGCCTTTGGGGACCAAGAAGCCCCAATTTATTCTGCAGGAGCTGAACTTGCTATGAAATATATTAGTGACCTAAAAAGAAAAACATGGATGCAACCTCCAGAGTTTGTATTGTGATTAGGTTAGGGAACAAAAAAAAATGGAAGGGTCCAGTACAACAGGTGAAGAATGTAAGCAAGATTCATCCACTTCTTGACATGCCTTGATGTCCTCTTCCCTTCCAGCCAGGAGTGTCCTCGCCCTCACTGCTGAGCCAAACCCTTTAGGCCCCCTCTTGTCTTCCACACCATTTCTCTAACCATTGATTCAGTATAACAAAGCCTTTTCCAAACAGGGAATTCAACTGAGCAGGCTCAAAAAATTGGCTGGCTCCAGTTGTTTGTACTTCCTCAGCCTGTCGCCTCGTTTGTAAAATGAGACTAATAATGACTCCCTCAATGGAGAATTATAAATATGAAAATGGAACATAGTATGTGACTAACTAACAGTAGCCATTATTATTTATAGCAGTGATACTGTTAAGACAGATCATTTAGCACTTATATAAACTCAAGGGTGATGCTCAAAATATGTAATAAGATGGGCCCCATTCCTTCAGAGCCAACAGTTGGCCTGGTCCGAGAGCATAGGTCTCTGTAGCAGTAATACCCCAGTTGCTGGATTGTGGGGGCAGAGGATGGGTGTGTGAAGGGAGGGTTTGAAGGGATCCAAGTAGCAGATGAAGAGCTCAGCAAGCTTAGAGCATGGGTTATGTACTAACAACCCAAAGGAGAAGTACTAAAATATTTTAATTACAAGTACCCCTGTAGTGGGGGGGAAAGATCAAATATTAACCCTGCATATAATGCCTTACTCTATTACCTAATAAGTCATGTTATCTGCACATGACTTATAGTCTCAAACAGATTACAAGCTAACACCTGAATGTTGAAACACAGACTCTCCAAATAATAGTGTGGACTATCAGGCATTCAAGAAACACTTACCCTTGCATTGTTAAATAGAAAATACTGTAGTATATTATTTTTATGTGTCACTCATATTTTGACCACTTTCTAACACATTTAGTGGGGAAATTTATAATTTGTATTCTTCATATCTTTTTCATTTGAAGTGGAAGTAAAGTTGCTCCTAAACATATCTCAATGATCAAAGCAGTATCTGCCACATAGTAGGAAATATGTATGTGAAAGAATGAATATGATGGGCTACAATTGTATTAAAGTGTAAATACCAAATTATGTGATCCAATGACTGACTTTAGAACAGACACCTATGAAAATTACTCTCCATTTTAGGTTTTATGATAAACATGCATCACCAGATCCCTAAATCACCTTGACATTTCTGAGTCTTATGAGTCCTGGTTCAAGATATTTCAAGTCCGAATTAGGCTTCTGATAAATTCCCAGGCTTCTTTTTGGTATAAGGGGCAATCAGAATAATGATAATGAAAGCTAGCCTTGAGTTCCTTTTATGCACCTGTCCCTGTATAGCTTTAAAATACACATTTGAGTACCTACTTTTATATGTGAGGCTTGAGAGTTAGTGGCTAAATCTCAATTTGAATCTATGTATGTGTTAAACACAAAACTTGTGCTCTTGCTTCTGTATTTGCACCAAACAGAGATATGTCTCCTTTGAAGGAATCAGATTAAAATTGAGAGTAATAAACCCAGGGATTTCTGTTCCAGGTGACTTAGACACCATCCTATTGATATTAACTAACATCACTGCGATCAGTCCATACTTTCACCTACCAAAGTTACATTTTCCTGTCATTGAACAATAATAACACCACCACTATTATGACAACAAAATTTGGCACCCTAAATTGCTAACTGACGGGAAACATGTCTCCTAAAATACATGATCCGTCATGAAAAAAATGGTATTAAATCTCTTAAGGAAGATTATCAAATTAGAATATTTGCCTTTATGCTTCATGGAGCCCTCAGAAGCTAAAGAAAGTGCAATTATCTTTGAAATTTAATCTTGAATGGATCTGTGGCTGCTGCTGACCTAACACCACTTGAGTAGAATGGGTCTAGACAATCATGACTCACCGATTGTCTCATGAAGGTGAGAGTTGACAAAGAATCTGTGGACTCCAAAGAGAATTGGCTTCTATAACTGGTGAGCATAGCATTTAATGTGGCTAGATCAGCAAGAGAAGGATTTTGATGATATCACATTGAAAACCCTGAAGACAGAATTATCAAAACAACTGGAAGAATTTATAAGTGATATACAGTATACATGTAGATGTTCTTTAATGAAGAGCCAATAAGTTTGATAAAAAAATTATAAAATTTAGTATATTAATTTTTAAAAAATGAGTCCAGGTTTCCTGCCATGGACAGATGGATGGATAGTGGAATTAATCTTAGATAACAGAGCACTTAGTGATGGTGAAATAAATAAAACAAAATAAACTGAAAGTTAACTCTTGATAACAAAGAAAATAAAATTAAATACATACAGTAAAAACATGGAAACACATCTTAAAGTCTTTAACTAAACAGAAATAACTAAAATAATTGTACCACAAGTAAAGGACTAATCTGAGTTATAATGGCAAAGGTATTTCTTTAGGATTATGGAAGGAAATGTTCTTATCCTTTAGCAGAACCCAGGCTGAACCATGTGCAATTTTTTATGATCTCTTGTGCAAAGCAGACCAATCAGTTTGCCTCCAGCAAATGGCTGGCACTGCTCCCCAAAAACCACATTCATAACTGTTGGAAATTGCTTATCAGCACCTCAGTTTGGAATTTGGAGATAAAACCTTTTGGAATCCATTGATGACCCTTTGGCATCTTTGTTTGTTTGATAGATATTATTTTAGAATTTTGTCAAGGAAAGCATCTATGACCCTTATCCATCAAAGCCATAGTACCATATGTATTGGTATTGGAAGAATCATTCATTCTCTTTGAAGTTCTGTGTGTCTAGCACTGAAGGACATATGTCTTTCAAATCTTTAAAATGTTTATTGTCAGTGCCACAATTTTTACCATAAATCATTCATTCTTTTAAAAAATGTTCTTTGTTGGATTTCTCTAAGCTCTAGCACTATCCCTTCTCTGTGTCTAATATTCCTTAGAGCAAAGAATGAGACTGATAATTAAGTTGTGGAACCTTTATCCTCTATAGCCTAACACCAAGGAAAGAACATTGCTTAGAGAAATAGGAAAGATTTTCAGCAGTGTGTTTAAAAAAAGTCATCAAAGAAAGGAAAAGACAAAAGGGAGGAGGAAGCATAAAGGTACAATAAATTGCTGATTGGAGCATGAAAATTGAAGAGCAGGGAGAAAAATATTCAAATGTTTGTATCTAGGTTCATATATCATAACATTAAGAGGGAAACATATAACTTTGAAAGGAGTTTAGTAAAAGAGAGCTTTTAAAAAGGATTGTAAAATGCTGATAAAAGAAATTTGGAAGAAAGTCTTAGGCACCAATCATTTCTTCTAAAATAAAAGAAGGAAGCTTCTGTATTTGTATTGCAAAAACCTTTATGATAAAGTGTCTCTAGAAAGCGTCATAAATCGGAAATGAGTAAAATGTGACATGTGCTTTTATGCTTTAAAAATGTGTAGATGTAAAGCAATGTTGGTTTTAAACAAGACAGTTGCTCTAGGCAATTCTTGAGACTGTGCCTCTATGGCAAATATCAAGTGGTAGATGAGAGCAATTATTGGGGAAATCATGCATCTTATATTAATAGAGCATAAACCTTTAGGGCAAGACTTTTCAGAGTAAGAGTATGTAGTCATTGCCTTGTCCCAGTGTGCCTTAGGAACCAAAAGACTTCATCTGTCCCAAAATATCTTCCTTGCTGGATTAGAATTAATATCCCTGAAGACCATTCTTTTTAATCAAAATATATTTAGAGAGCTCCTGCTAGAACACACATCTGCTACCCAGGAGGGAAACAATACAAAATTACCTGTTACTCCAGTAACTTGATTTAATAAAAATATCAGTTACCTTATGAATCTCGTGTAGAATGTAGACGGTCGAGTACCTGAACAGAACCATTTTATACAGCAAGGGTATTTCTAAAGTTACAGACCTGAGGGAGCTGCTCAAAGATGGGGCTTCATTAGGGCACAGAACAACTGGGGAGAAGAGCCCAGAAGAGGGCTTGTGGGGTGACAAATACAAATTTTGTCTTTTTCATAATTAGGATGTCTCTACTAGACTTTCTGGAACTTTATTCTAACCCCTTTCTCTGTAAAACAAGATTTGGGATAATTTGGTCTGTCTTGGTGCTCATCCAAATGTAACCCACTTCTGAAGTATCACAATGATCTGGAAGGAGGCCCAGTTGTTAGATACCACTTTGTAGCCCAGAGAGTTGACACATCTTTGGGATTTGATATTCAGTTGGACTAGGAAGTCAAGATTTGAATGGTTCACCTCCACCATCAACCTCCCTCTTTTCCCCCCCACACACATATTTACATAAAAAAGAATAACGAAAGATGAATAACTAAAAAGAGATGGTCATCCAGTGACCAATAAGCTGAGGAGTTTCATTGGATCCATAGGAAAACTGCTTTATAATGAAATATCAAAATATTCTCTAACCAGGAATCCAAATTCCAAATTAGAAATGCTAATAGGAAATAAAACATGGGCTGTTGTGTTGGTGACTTCAGTGAATGCTGCTTGGTACATGGGTCCACTTCCTTAAGAAGTCAAGGCACTATTTTTTCTCCTTGGTCCTGCCTTTCCTCTCATTGATGAAAAAAAAAAAAAGAGAGAGAGAGAGAGAGAGAGAAATAACCAACATCCCAGTGAGTGTCCCTGAGCACTGTATTTGTGGAAGGGTGGTATGACCTTCCAATGACAAGTTTGGCAGTCAGCTAGCTTGGGGGATGAGAATGTGTGTTCACTGTTGGTAACACAGACGGGAAAACCTCAGTGTGAAAATATTCTGGCCAGGAATTTTATGGGTTCCCTGGTTTTCCCGGACTCCTGCTGCCAGCAGTGGTGGATGGGAGCGACTACTCTAATTCAAGGCTGTGACAGTCCCTTAATTGAAACATTTAAGCAAGAATGCAGTTGGTATAGCCTGTGCTTTGACCATTATTTACTACTTCAGTGTGATTTAGTAGAGATTTTTCTAGTACAATAACTGTAATGAAGACTTTCTTGGTTTGATTTAACATTTTCTCTTCATAGACTATTAACTCTGATATTGTTCCTTAGTAACCAGCCAAGTTCACTGGTAGCATTATGGTTACCTGGAGTAGAATTCCTGGAGAAAGAACACAAGATAATCACGAATGCATGAGGTCAACACTTCCTTGACTATGACTTCATTGAGAAGCAATTTACTTCATATTCTTTCATCAACATTGAAGTCAACGTAAGTGTAAATCTACTCCCAACTCCTGGTCGACATTGTAACACTTTTTACTAGTATTTGTCCCAGTGGATTATTTTGAAAAATACAGAGATAGAGTTTCATTTCAGACAGCTTACCAAAAATAAAATATTATGTGCCTTTTGAGGGCCTGCTATGAAATGAAACTTGTTAGAAGTGAATCTATTTATTTTATTTAACTTTGTTGGCAGCTCTGTAATCCCATTGTGACAGCTCTTAACTCTTAGGAGAGAAACTAAGCAAGAAAGAAGACTGTGGGTTTTTAATCTTATCCCCCTCCTTCCCTTCTGTTGCAGAATGCTCTTTGTATCATAGAGATGGAGTTCTCAGTTCAAGTACGTTCTTGTTAATAAAATTGACGTGGGTGAGTCTTCTAAATCCCTACATATATTCCTTGCAGATAAAAACCAGTCTGCTTGCTAAATACCCATGCTTTTAGTTTCTGTTGGCACATCCTCAGCAAGGACAGTTCACAGCAGGGTGAGCTGCTGCAGTAAATATCAGGGAAATAGAAAGAGGTCAAGGGGATGATAGCTTGTTTGAACCTATTGGTTAGTTTTAAATTGACCAGTGCTACAGCAAACAATTCATTCCATCATTAGTCTTACGGGGGCGGGGGCGGGGGCGGGGGCGGGGGCGGCAGTGGGGGTGGCGGGGGGAAGAGGAGGGGTGGTGACAAACAGCAAGAGTGGGTTAAAAAATACCAACACCTGTCGAAATATCTCCCTTTTTATGGATCAAGAGTGGTGGATTGGAGGAGGTGAATGACCTTCCCCAATTTAACAGAGCTGATCCATTTGTAATGTTTTTTTAAAGGAAACTTCTATCCTTGGCCTACCCTGACCCAGTGGATGCACATTTTTACTCTTTGACACCATTTGTGGCAACAAACTGGGCCTTCTCAGTCGCTTTGAGATTTCTTCCTGTGCGTTGTCACTGGCTTTTGGCACTTTCATTTAAGCATAGTTAAAAAAAAAGAAAAAAGAAAAGATCATTCTTTTTCCTACCTTGGTATAAAGATGAACTAGTCAATCATTCATGGAGTACCCTGCTCACATCCGATGCTACAATTTTGGATGTTGATAATTTACTTTTGATGCTAATTAATTACAAGTAATCATAAAAACAAATTAAAACCACTATACTTATTGCAGGTTTTCTTATGCTCCTGAAATAATGCATTTTTATGCATCTGTTTACTCGCTTTGCAAAAAAATGTAATAATCTATATTCATAGAAAAACAACTTTAGTGCTCTGCGTCAAAGCTGTAAACTGTTATTGGTTATTTGTCTCCCTCCCACCCCCCCCCCCCGCCCGCCCCTAAGATATTAAAATGGAAGAATGAAAGTGAGCCACATCAAGTGAAAGAGATTAATGCATTTTAGGAATTTAGATGTTGGTTTTTTCATTTCTGTTTGTTATTTGTGTATTTATCCTTTTAAGGGACAATAATATTATTTTGCTCCTGAAAAGGAATAGGAAAATGGAGCACCAGCATTGGCTTACAGGCCCAGAAGAGACATAAATCTCTCAGAGACCCCTTTTACATCTTCCCTGTCGGGGAAGGAGAGGGGATGACTTTCTGGGTTCTGTTCTCTCCAACAAAGAGGCCTTTTACTCTATTTGAGAAATGTGGTGAATGGAACCATAGTGTATCCTCAGCAGAATCACCACTAGTGTTCTGATTTCTCATTCCACTCCTTCTGCCACTGCCTTGTAAGCTCCCCTGGGAAGCAGCAGAGCAGTGGGGACATGATGGGTGGGAGTGTGAAGACCTGGGCTTCTGGTGTGGGTGCCTGCCATCTTCCTCACAGGGTGCAACCCAATCCAATGTAATAACCTGGGAGAGCTTTGCAAGGTCCTACTCAAAACTTTTTATACGTATTGAATATTAAAGACAAGTACTTGACTTTTGTAGCATCTCACTCAGTCCCCCCACACCCCTGCAAAGGCAGATTCTATTTTCTGTAACTTTGTAAGTGTCTGTTCTATCTAGCAAGGGTGAACAAAATCTCAGGAAAGAGACTGTCTGGGCCTGCTTTGCAGGTTTCAGTGCCACAGCTGTCTATGGGATTCCTTTCCACATCACACTCACAGTTCGTAAGGCATTGCACACTCCTCAGGGAGGAGTTGGTAGCAACTTTCTTGCTCCAGGGAGAATGTAGAGTAACCTTCCAAGATTTTTACTCTTCTCAGACTCAGCAGCCATTCCCTGCTTCTCCTCCCAAACACCTTTTGAATCCCACCTTCTCATGATTTTGGTCTCTGCTACCCATGGGTGGCCCAGATTCTACTTGGAGACAATAGTAGGTAAAGTTGGGACTTGTCAAGGAAGATAAGTTAAATTTCTTCCAAATATGTTAAGATAGCCTAACCCAGTGGTCAGCAAACTCATTAGTCAACAGAGCCAAATATCAACAGTACAACGATTGAAATTTCTTTTGAGAGCCAAATTTTTTAAACTTAAACTTCTTCTAATGCCACTTCTTCAAAACAGACTCATCCAGGCTGTGTTATTTTGTGGAAGAGCCACACTTAAGGGGCCAAAGAGCCGCATGTGGCTCGTGAGCCGCAGTTTGCCGACCACTGGCCTAACCCAATAACCACCTCCAGGGTAAACCCAGGGTAAAATGTAAAATACAATTTCTTTACACACACATTACCCAGCCTTCATCCCAAACCAGTTGAATCTTAAGACAAGTGTTACATGTTAAGTGGGGGTGCGGGGCGGGGGGAGCCTAGTTTGACCCTGAAGAGATCTCTGACGTCTGGTCACTTGACTTGTAAATCTTGGGACTTTATGAAGCTGTTAGAAGTCAGCCAGTCTCGGGGGCTTTAATTTATAGTATCAATGTATTAGATAACTGAAACCTCAGTTATTAGTTTCAAGCCATTGTTTAGAAAATTATTGGCATTTATAATTTCAATTGATTTTCACAAAAATGTATTTGGTTTATCTACCCAAGTCATTTGCATTTATGAATGTTTAGGTTGCCCTTTTTTAGTCCCTGGAAACCCAAAGCATGTGAAAGCATATGTTGCTAGCCCTATTTCTAGACCTGTAGAAATGCTACAGAAGTCATACACACTGGGAAGCAATGTGATGGAGGACTTTGCAGATGAGCACACCTGGTCCAACCTGGCTGCCTCATGTGTGACCTCAAGTAATTTAACCACTTCAGACCTTGGCTTCTTCACATGGATATGGAAGGATTAAAAAACCCACTGTGGTGCCTATGAAGTTTAAACGAGGTCAAGTTAAAAGTGTGAGCAGAATGTCTGGTACAGAACTGGCACGTAACAAATGTTCCTTCCTTCTTCTTCCACCCCCTGACTTTTTGAGCATCTATCAAAAAGAAGGAAGGATTCTCTGTTCCTGCAAATCCCCTTTGAATTAGTCCCCAATATTCATTTAATACATCCATAACTTGATTTTCTCCTTTTGCTTCCTTATTCCTCTTTTTTTTTTTTTTTTGCTCTGTGTTTCCCAAAGGGAAGAAGCCAGTCAGTCCCATAAAGTCCCCTTGATGGTGGGGTCCCTCCAATGGTTGCCCTCAGTGCCTACCAGACCCTACTCTCTTCTCATTCCATCTTTGTCTTTTCATACGCACCCTGGTTGGCTTGTGCACTATCCACTCTCAAGTTCTGTCACCTTCTTTCTGCTTCCCCTGGGGCTGAGGAGTAATGGAGGAGCAGAAGTTGGTAGGAAGAGGTTGTGCCTCCATTTAAGATCTGTGTCGCTGGCCTGGGCTCCTGGAGGTTTCACATGCAGCAGGGAAGGGTCACTTTGACAACAGGACAGCTTCCAGCTGGATTCTGTTTCCTGGTTGGACATTTTGAGGCTCCTGCTGTCTCCAGGTAGAAGGTGTGCCTACAGACAGCTCATAGCCACCCTAACGATCAAGCTGTATCAAGCAAGGGATGGAGGCGTATATAGAGCACAGTGGATGCATTGGGCTCTTTTTTTAAACAATATTTCACACACTTTAGGTTTAATACTACCCTAAAGTCAATCTCCCCAGTGCTTTACTCGCATAATCACCAAATGTGTATTGTAAGGGAGAATTAATCAACTTAAGTCTAATTCATTGGCTGTTAACCCGTTACAGTGTTATTTTAAGAATCCCTTGCCGTGAATTTTAAAAATCACATTAATTACCATGAATTTTAAAAATCACATGTTTCAACTGTCTCAGTATCTAGAAAATGGATCCATGCCTAATGACCGGCATGGAAACACAGAGTGGCGCATAATAACCCATTCAATTCCATAGTCAACACCATTCACATCCTCACTGCCCTCCATCAACATACACATTCAAACACAGGAACTAGAGAGAGTCATGTCCTGGTTTGGAATCCTCACATGGGCCTGACCAGTGACGGGAAAATTCCCAGGCCACTGTAAGCAGCCAGCAAGAGACAAGGAAATCACAATTCGTATTTGAACATATGTGCACTGTTTTTCTGTTTATAAGGTGTGTGTTTTTTCTTATACAACAATTTGACTAATCCTTAAAGTAGTTTATGGTGGTCTGTATTGTTATCCTAATTTCACTTATGTGGAAACTGTGACTTAGAGACCCAACATTCCCAGTAAGAAGTTGTCAGAACTCAAATGCAGTCTCCTCTGACTCAAAATCCTGCACTTGACCACAGCATTAACCCTGCGTCTTCAGTCATCAAAAGATACCATACCCAAGGTGTATGGGACTAATAATGAGGGTTTTGTGTAGAGTGCAGAAGGAGCAACTCCAAGATGCTTTCTGATCTAAAAGAGACTTGGGAACTAGCACCACACAAAATTGCGACATTTACTAGTACATTTGGAGCATATCCTCCTTCCTCTGCACTAATTCTCCTCCTGTTTGCTTTTCTCTCTCCCCTATCCCCACTGCAGATACCCAGGTAAGGGGTTAAGGAGTGTGAATGGGGAAAAAGAAAAGCAGACAGGTTTTTCTCAGTTTTGAAATGCCATCACATCTATGACCCTCCAGGGCATTATCATGCTACCCCTACATCTGACTGCCTGATATTCCTGCCCAGAGAATAAAGGACACAAGCTCCATCAATGCTGAATATCTATACAATCCAAGCAATTTCATGATGACAAATCAAAATAAAATAAAAACATCTTCACAGGTCACGTGGCCGTGGGTAATGCCTCCACTTTTGTTGAACAGGTGGGTGTTGACACTTGTTCAAGGTGGCAGAGCTGATCATCTACAACAGCAACAGAGCCTTCATGCCAGACCTAAAAAAAATCATCTTTTAGAGAATTTTGACTTCAGATGAAAACCACATTGTACAGATGACAACAATGAACAAGTCCCCTAAGTGGGCTTTGGCCAAGAAGATAAAATTCACAATTCCATATTCTGTCGGTACAGCACGTGGTCTCCAGGGACTCTCCTGTTCCTTCTGGCCTAGTTTGGGCAAGAAAAAGTAAAGCAGTTCGAGAAAAGACGAAGAAATGGATGTATCCAGAAGAAGCTGCTTTCTTCATAGGCAGGCTAAGTCCTGCTATAAGGAGAGCTACCCCCCTAAAAAAACAAACAAAAGCTAGAACGGAATTGGTGACATAGCTACACTTGCTCCTGCTGAGCTTGGAACTGGAATGGAAAAGCAAGGCTGAGGGTGAGACTGAAGAAAATGAGGCTGGAGTGACAGAAGCGAGTGATTTGGTTTGTTTCGTTTTAGACAGGGTGTAAAATTTCCAGAGCCAACGAATTTTGGGGAGATTAGTCAAAAGGTGAGGACCCAGGCAAGAATGCAGAAAGGACTGTCGCTGGGGGCTCCTCTTGAGCATAAGCAGGAGAAATCATGTAAATAGTAGGGCCGAGCAAGGAGACAATCAGATTGACATTGGAAGGGAGGCATCTCAGTAGAGCGTATATATATGTCTGAATTGGCGGTGGTGGCGGTGATGGTGGTGATAGTGGCTTAATTACAACAGTCTTTGAAAGGAGGTGACCCAGGGCTTCTTGGAGAGCCCCATCTATGGAATGGTTTCTTGGTTTTACAGGACATCCTAACATAACCCATATCCTAGACCAGACTTATAAACCAGTAAAGTGAAGAGCCATTTGGCCCATTAATTCACTTATTCATCTCTTTTCTTTTGACCAGGAGGTAGTGAGTAAGTATTTCATGCCAGGTACCATGCTAGATGCTGGGAATACAGGCATGAGGAACAAATGGTCCCTGTCCTCCGAGAAATAGACAGCCTTGTATTCAGACAATTATAAAAGATAGTGAAAAATGACAGAAGAAATAGCTGGGCATTATTAGAATAGATAGCAGGGGCATGAAAAAGCCTGAAGGATCTAATTCTTTTTCCCAAAAGGGAAACTAAGAAGACATATTTCAGGAGCAGTTAGTAAATATTTGAGGGCAATGCAAGAAGATCTTTTTTTTAAAAAAATTAATTGCTAATGGAGGTATTACATACTTACAGTGAATTTCACAAATCTTAAGTGTTCAACTAAACTTTTGTGTGCATACACCTATGTCATCCCTATGCAGATCAAGATATGGAATATTTCCACAGCCCAGCAGATTCCCATGCTTCCTCTCAGTTAATGCCCTCCCCTCAGAGGTTAGTTTTGACTGACTTGAACTTCCCACTTGAAATGGACTAACATAGTATTCTTTGTGCCTGTTTTTCTCCACTTATCAATTCAATGAGATCACCCAGATTATGCAAATATCTCTATACTAAAATGAGGTCGCAGGGGAAGTCATTCCTGGATTTTAGGATTTTCTGAAGGGGAGTTAATTAGCTGGGAATGGGGAAACAGATGGTAGAGTGGAAAAAACATAAAAGTTTAGATTCCATGGGGGTGGGTTTCAGTTGAAGAGGCCACTTGCTAGCTGTGCATCCTGAGAATATCATTCTCTGAGTTTCAGTTTTCTTCTCTGCAAAATGAAGATAACACTACCACCTACTTTATGGAACTGTTAATATAATGTATGTAAGAAATCACTTTTAAAATGAAACACAGATAGATTTTTAAAGTATTTTAATTAGTTTTTCATTTGCACACTAATTGATGTACATGTGTATTTATGAATGGCAAAAGATAAGTAAAAAACAATTTTTTCCATTACACCCTTTATAAGCATGCTTTCAGTAATCAATGGAGTTTTATTACTCAAATACAATTCAATTAACATTCAAAAATTGCCTTGTTAAATTTAAGATCTTATTCTAGTTGCATGTAATATGAAGTTAAGACATGGGTCGGTGTTCTACATTTTGGGATCTGGTTGCCAAATCAAACAATACTCTGAATTTACCAGACCTGCTAACACCTGTAATAATGCACATTAAAAGTACCCTACCTCAAGCATCTATTTCCTTCTGTTACAAGTCTTGCATTGTAAAAAAAGCAAAAGCAAACATTCCACAGAAGGAAAGAAAGGTTTTAGATTTCTGTAGTCCCCCCCACCTCTCGACACTCCACCCAGATTTTCAGTTTGTTACCACAAAGGGAAAATGCAGAGATGAATGCCTCTTGAAATGAGAAGCAACAGGAGAAGGCTAGGATGAAAAGTTTCAATTTGCGTCAAGTTAGAGAAAGTTAAGATTTGGAGACTGACTTTTTAATTTCTTGAATTGATTGGTAAATACCTTACTTGCTCTTCAGCAAGATGATGAGTTCAAAATTAGAAAATAGATTCATTCAAATTCTCCACCAACTGTTGTAAATTTTCTTGCTGATGGGAAAGAGGGGGAATTCGTTTTCTCAATGGCTACATTGCCAGCCATCATCTGGAGCAGTCTGTCTATAAACATGAAACCAGAAACGTTGGCGGGAGGAGACATTAACCAATCCCCTACCAGGCTGTAAGTAATACCACATCCTCCACCTGGCACCATTAATAATCCTATTCAATGAACCCTTTATTATTAATATCACTAGTATAAAAAATGACCCCACACTTACAGGTGTAACTTAATGAGGCACATGTTGTGGCCAGATGTCTTGCAAGGCCGGCTCCACCACCACAGTACACATCTTTGTGCACGTTTCATAAAAAGAAACCATCTGAAAGCATTCATTTCAAGAGCATATTCATCACCCACCATGGTCAGCTCAGGAGTGACGCTCTTCTACTTAAGTTTAAACAGATGGAAAAAACCTGGGATTTATATTCAACATACCTTGTTGGTTTTTTTGTTGTTGATTTTTTAAAAGTAATTATCTGATTAAAACTGCCAAACACATTTTCTCCTTTTCACTTCCATCATGAAAATGTTGAGGAGTTGGCAGGACCATCACAGCCTCGAGTTAGAAGGGACTCCTGCCATTCAACTGGCCTCCACCTGCTGCCGGTTTCGTGATTATATTTCTTTTTCCTTCCCTGCATTTGCAAAAATGTAGAACAGATTCTTGTCAAAATTCAAGAGCCATTCAGAAGTGGAGTTAAATAAGAATGACACCTAATTATGATAATGGAGAAGCCTTGTTTAAACTTTCTGGCCTGGGTCTTCCAGAGGAAGTAAGGTGTCATATGGACATGGAGGTTCTTGGGTGTCCTCACATAGGAAATAGACCTGCTTTCTGCTGCCAGCTCACAGCATGGATGTCCTGTGTCAACCAGCATTTGTGGGGATCACATCTAGGGTACAGATTTGTTGAATCTGTAGCTCTCATTAACTCTCTGTAGAGGATTCAAGGGTGTAGGTGATGGTGTAATAGAACCACTGTGGGCTAAACTAGTCCTTAAGAAAAAGCATTAGGTAGAGAAGGGGGATAAAAGCCTAAGAAAAGTTTCAGAGAAGGGAATGATCATGCAGGTTTAGATGTGTGGGTGCCCTCAATAGGCTGATAAAAGGGCACTGTGGGCAGGCTTTTAATTTGGCACTCTTTCAAACTGGTGTTCTCTAAATTTATTCAGAAAAGAAAAAAAGAGTAAGAACTTATATAAAGGGAAGGGCAGAAAATATGGAGTGCATGGCAGCAGCTAAAAGTTCTTCATTCTCAAACTCAGCTTTGGCTCCAAACACATATACTTCACTCAACACAGTGAAAGCCCTGATTTTAAGATGATTCAATATTGTTTGAAGGTTATTTTAAGCCCATCTGTTGAGCCTCAAGGGTGTGTCTTATGCTACTCCAACACAGTTTGTCAAAGAAAACCTTCCCTCCACAGGTAGGAGGCTCCTTGAGAAGAGATTTAGAAATACAATTTGCTCCATCTTGCTACATTTCTATTGTTTTTGGGATAGTACTCCTGGAATATTCTAGTTAGCATAGGTAAAATATCCCGAAGAATGTCTTAATACATTTATAAGGTGGTGTATCATGTACCCACTTGGGTGGCCTACTCCTCATTCCAACTTTGTGAACTTGACATGGCTAGGCAGTGAGATGAGCAAAACTAGTTATCTAGTTCAACCTCCCTCCAAGGCTTGAACCTCCTCTCCCACATTCCCTTCACTGGCCTGTGCTGACATTCCTCCAGGGATGAGGCAGAATATTTGATTATTCTGTTGATTTCCCTTTTCCTTCCTTTCTTCTTATCTCTATTAGAATGTCTATCAGTTTCTCTCTCTCTTTTCTCCTCTCTACCTCTGCTCACTCTTCTCCCTTTGCAGACAAACTTTCTCTTTTTCTAAGGTTGACAAGGCAGCATAAACTTCCAAGGGTTACATATTTCTAGCTCAGTCATCTGGAAGAAGAACAGTTTCTTGGTTCTAGTTCCAAAATTTCCCAGGGAAGGATGCTGGTGGACTTTTCTCCCCCGGTTCTCTCTCCCTATGAGAAAATGATTTGGATGCTGGTGCAGAGATCACCTCGCAGTTGTAGCCAAACTTCAAGTAGCAGAGCCTTGGGAGGTCCCTGGGGAATCATGAAGAAACAGATTAAAATTACATTGTGGAGGCTCTGAGTAGAGCCACAATATTTGATTATCCTGTTGTTCCCAGAAGGATAACCTGCCTAAATCAGGGGTAGATTAGATTGATTGAAACAGAGGGAGACCAGAGCCAGAGACAAATTTAAAGGATGTTACTTATCTCCAAGGATGTTCATTACAGAATTATTTATAATGGTAAAAGATAGACATATAAGTTGTCTAACAATCAAGAATTAGCTAAATAAATCATCATCATAAATTATAGCACAGCCACATGATGGGATACTGTGCACTCACCAAATTTCTGTTCTGGAATTTTTTTATTTTATTTTTTTAGGAAGCATATTTCAAAGCTCATGATCTCATATTATCTAGCCTCTTAGGAGACATAGATATCACATAGCACATGCTGAAAACATTGAGTCTAGGAATAGTTGTATTCCAAACCTGTCTCTGCCAAACCCAAATCAACTTTTCTCATAAAGTTACTCTCTAATCCTGATTAGCTAAGACTACTAAATCTTTAACTGGTGCCTTTTCCAGTAGAATTTATGGTGACATTATATGATTTGCTCAAACACACATATGTAGTACAAAATAATTGTCACTAACCTCTTGGACAAATTACATCTTTAATCATTCAAGCTGATATAAAAAAAGTAAAAATCATTTGGCATCGGCCACCTTCAATATAAAACACAACCCTGGATTCTTTGGGGACTGAGTTGGGGAAAACATACAAAAATCAGGAGACAGGCAAAGATCAGGCTCTCTCTGCCTGTGCTGCACCTTGGCAGTGGAAAAACTCAGCATTTGAGATTCCACTATCCATCTGAGCATTCTCTTGCAAGTACTAAGCTGCTTTAGGGAATATTAGCTGTTTAAAGGAAGTCATGCTTTAATCATTTTTTAAAAGCTGGTCTCAAGAAAAGTGGGGAGAGCACAGCAAACGAGTAAACAAAGTTGGAAGTGGGTTGTGGTGGCCAGTGAAATAACACATTGTTGACAGAGCCCTTCCAGTACCCAATCTGCAACCTCGGCATAGTTACATCCTTAGTTCAGTGATGCTCTTGGCAAAATCAGTGTCTTTTGTGAGGTATATTCGACCAGGGTTTATGGAACCGGCTTACAGAGGCATCACTTTAATTGTGTTGCAAGGAAGAATAGTGCTATGATCTCAAAAGGACAGAATACTTGTAAAATTTATGTAGCTCTTTAATACAATGCGCTTTGGTTTAAAGAGGTGGGGATTTACATGTGTTAAGTGCTCCTACAAATCTACTTTACCCTTTCCTGGAAAAGGGCAACACAATAATAATAGTTAAATTTATGTGTATAATGCTTGTATGGTAGAACTGCTCAAATCAGTAAATATTACACAGTAGACTAACAACTTCTGCTTTTAATCTTGAAATATCTTCAACAAAATGCTGTCTGCTGAGCCAGGGACACTGAGCCCACACTCTTTAAACCTTTACGGTCTGGTTCGGTATTGTGAGCAGAAGATTATAAAACCCAAACTCCAAATGGGCTTCCTGCCCACTGTTGTTTCCAGATTCTGCCCACCCTGCATATAGATGTCAGAATATTCTTTCTTAAATAACATTTTCAAAAGAGTGCTTTTCTATTGAATTTTATATCCCATCTATTTTCATCTCTCTGTCCTTACAAGCCTCCAACAACTTTTCTGGCTTTTATTTTTCCACTGAAAAAAAACACACCACACACTTGTTTTTCATTTTTCTTCAGTGTGAAATGTATAAGCAAATCTTCAAAGTATTAACTTGCTCATCAAACACACGCATACACATGCTGTATAGAATCAATAGATTTTTAAAAGGTAATAGCATGTATGCATTCCTCTCTTTAGAACTGCTCCCATGCCAACTTCCTGCCCCAGCTGAAGGGCAGGGCCCCTCTGGCCTTGTTTTGTCATGGGATTTATATCTCTGGCCACAGTGGATGGGACCTGGCGTGGATGCCTGACCCATGACCAGGGCCATTCAGATTCACTCTCTTAAGAATTTAAACTAAGAGACAAGAGACCAGAGGTCATGGTGCTCCCTGGCCCATGAAAAGTTGGTGTGGAGAGAGGCTGTCTGCTGAGAAAAGCAAGAGAATGGAGCAGATGGTCGATCATGTGGCCCCAGAGAGAAAAAAGAGACTGTGAAAGTAGCTGCTTTCCTGCTGATGGGTTCCCAGGCCCTGGTTCAGTCTTCTGAGGACGGGCTGTACTTCCCGCCCTGAGGTTCTATGTAACATCCCTGTACCGTTACGATCTCTCTGATCTTTAATTAGGTGCAACAGATTTCTGCTTCTTTCACCCAGAAGGAAACTAAAGTAATGCACATGGACCCACATGGATCATGCATCTTTATCTATAAACACACACATGCAGATATCATTTATATTTTTATGTGCTATGTGCTATGTACTAAGAGAGTAGACTTAAAACAGTAACAAATACTAGGACTTGGCCACTACTTTCATATGAGTCTTAACTTACAACGCAGACAATAAAAGGTAGTGAGAGGAAACCACTGGAAGGCTCTAAAGAATTTGGAAGAGGAAGCTCACCTGTCCCATAGACTGGGCTGGTTAGCTGAGGGAAGGACTCATGAGGAGAAGAATAAGAAGGGGCCTCACATGCAACAATAAAATAGGCAAGGTGTGGATAGATGTCAAAGACAAGAGAGAGAAAGAAGAAGAAAAAAAAGAAAGTAAGAAGACAATGCGGGTGTTTTTCTGGATTTGGCAGGTGATTAAACAACCTTGCTTTAAAGAGGACTCAGACTGCAAATTGCTGTGTGCATGTTTTCAAAGGCCCTTCCTTCCTTCCCAATATCTCTGGAGTTGGAAGCTATTATGGGCTAAACTATTAGTTTTCTAATGCAAGATTTCAAACTGATTGAATTGATAAGGGTAATTGATAAGCTGATTGAGTTTTCTTTATAGATACCAATATTTTGATAATTTATCAAAATAAGATTATAAGTTCTATAAAATAGTTATTTTTTTAATTTTGAAAGCCATCTTTGGTTCTAAGTAGTCAGCCATTCTCTCTAAGTAAGATAGCATAGTAAGTAACTTTGGTTTCTTTTTCCCTAAAACTAGATGCAAATTCCTTATTGTCTTCAATGGAATTTTACATACACAGACACAGTCACACAAATACACATAGAATGTTAGAGCGATAAAGAGGCCTCATTTGACAATGAGGCTGGAGGTTGCAGCTATTAGTGCTCTGGATTTTGCAGTCTCAAGGACCTCTTCCTCCTTACAATCATGTGACTGTGACCTCAACTGTAAGTGAAGTTAATAATAGACCCTACCTCACAGTGTTGCTGCAAGGATTAGGTGAGGGCATGCATGCAAGACACCCAGCATAGGGTCTGGTTCACAATAAACATTCAAAACTGGTCAGCATTGTTATTGTCAGAAGATTTCCCAGGTTTGGGCAGCTAGACACTGACAGAACTAAGACATGAACTCGGATCTTCTGACCTTCAAACAAGGTTTCTTTCCATAATTTGTCATACAAGGAGATTTAGAACTTCTTTGGACGTGGCAAAGGGAATAAAAGAGCTGTGCTAGACAAGTCAATCAAAGCTATCTTTCACTTAAATTTAAATTAAAAAAATTTTGTTTGCATTGTGTGATTTGGCAATGATGGAGAGAGCATATGTGTGTTTTTAATGTGTTTTTTTTTCTATTTGTAAAATTCTTATGCAGTCTCAGTTGAAATTAAAGACATGGTATTTTTTGGTACTTTAGTTAGATTAGCACATCTCCAAAGACCATGTATGGTGGCAGAGCACCAAAAAACAAGCTCAAGGTCAGGAGGATGGACTGGATCAAAGCTCATGAAGTGGAAATCCTGCAAGGCGGAAGCCAGTTCATCTGCAGAAACCATCACTTCCTGTCTAGGTCTTTTCCTCACCCTATGCTCAAACTTGCATGCTTCATTCTCTTCCATGCCAGAGTCAGGAGAAAGGCATCTAGGATATGTCATGTATATGCATCTTGAATCTGAGTTTTTGTATCTACCATTTACATGGGAGAATTCTCAGACATGTTCTGCAAACCAGTAAATGCTACTCCTCCAATTACACTATTATTTCATTCTGGAACCCATCATAGGTAAATGCTTTCCTCCAAGTCTCATAACCTCTCTGTCATATTTTCCATTTCTTTATCTCTGTTATTCCAGAAATTTGCTCAATTTTTTTCTTTTTAGTTTACTAATTTTCGCTCTCAGTATCTAATCTATTGTTTGGTCAGTTGGTTTTTAATTTCAATGATTAAAATGTTTATTTTTAGAACTTCCACTTGGTTCTTTATCCACATTTACTTTCCCCCCTATAGTATCTTTAAAAATAATTTTTGTATGGATCTCTTTTTTATGTCTTCAAGCATTTAAATATATTTATTTTATGTTCTCTATAAACTTTGATATTCTTGGGATTCTAATGCTACTATTTCTTGTGTCTTTTGACTCACCCACACATAGAATCATTTCTTTATTTTTTAAATATATTTTATTGATTTTTTACAGAGAGGAAGGGAGAGGGAGAGAGAGTTAGAAACATTGATGGGAGAGAAACATTGATCAGTTGCCTCCTGCACATCTCCCACTGGGATGTGCCCACAACCAAAGTACTTGCCCTTGACTGGAATCAAACCCGGGATCCTTCAGTCCGCAGGCCGATGCTCTATCCACTGAGCCAAACCAGATAGGGATCATTTCTTTATTTTTATAATATTGAATTGCAAGCTTTTCTTCAGCAGGGATTTATCTGGTTAGATAGTGTACTTTCATGGAGAGGTGTTGAACTTACTTATGCTTGGTAGCCCAGAAGTATTACCAGTCTATGTTTGCATTTTATGTTAATTCTTTAGTTTATTTCGAACTTTAAAGTTACTAAGTTCAACGCTTCTACTAGTCATTCCTTTCAAACACTAATTTTCAATTCCCTCTGCATTTCAGCACATAGAAATTTCTTTCCCTCTTTTCTCTTTCCTTTTTTCTCTCCTTCATCCCTCCCACCCTTTTCCCCCTCTCCCTCCTCCCTCCCTGGACTCTACCCATTAGATGCCAGTAGCTGTCCCTTCTAGGGTGTGACAAAAAATGTCCCCAGACATCGTCAAATGTCCCCTGTGAAGCAGAACTGCCTCTGATTGAGGATCACTTATATAACCTCACTAGAGGCCTGGTGCATGAAATTCATGCATGGTGGGGGATGGGGGTCCCTCAGCCCGGCTTGCACTCTCTCCAATCTGGGACCCCTCGGGGAATGTCTACTGCTGGTTTAGGCCCAATCCCACAGTCAGACATCCCTTTTGCAATCCAGGACCACTGGCTCCTAGCTGCTCACCTGCCTGCCTGATTGCCCCTAACTACCTCTGCCTGCCCCCACTTCTGGCCTGATCACCCCCAACTGCCCCCCCTGCTGGCATGATCCCCCTAACTACTCCCCTTGACAGCCTGATTGCCCCCAACTGCTCTCCCCTGACATTGGATCTCCTCTAACTGCCTCTGCCTCAGCCCCACCACCATGGCTTTGTCCGGAAGGACATCTGGAAGGTCTCCGGAAGGTCTCCTGATCTAATTAGTATATTACTCTTTTATTAGTATAGATACTGGATATGGAGGCTGAATTTTTTAGCTGTTCCTTGTATGAAAATCTGCTTTATTGACTATAAGAATCTGGGACCACCTTTGTATTCCACCCACCCATCATGACGGTGCTGGATACTCAGATTTCACTAAGATACTTACTGCTTAACTCAAAAGAGACAATCAATCTGGTTGTTTAACATTAATTTCTGGCTTGTACTAAGTTTGATTTAAATAGAGGTGACATCAAGACAAATTATTTTTGCTAACTCTTAAAATGTCAGTTACTTCAAAACATATCCTTCTTATACAACATGTAACACAACCCAAACTCGAAGTTTTGGTCTTTTCTCTGATCACAATTCCCAACATACTCCACACAATAGTTGGGATATTTAAAATTTGGTTTTAATTGCCATCTATTCATTTCCTTCTTTACAGTGAACTAGAAATATCTCAGAGGCACTGAGGATGTCTTTCTCAAGATCCCTTTGTCACGGGTGTCAAGATGCCTGAATTTTAAATTACTAGAGATGTTCAGCCAAAGAGGAGGCATGGGAGATTTTGCTCTGTGCCTCACACCCAGCCTGGCAGGCAGGAATGTTCAAGGAGACTGTTTGTTCCCCTAAGAGGCTTATTATCCTGACATTTATCACATTCTGATAAATACAAATTTTCCACTTCTAGTTTTACTGCTATGTCCTCTTTTAAATTTCTTTTTGTCTTGCCAATGGAGGCACACATGTGAATATAAACACCAATATGGACTCTGGTGAATAAATGTGTATTGCTATGTTCATTCCTTACTGAAAACAGCAGCCTATTGTACTGAAGGTGTAAGGCTGGGATTGAAAAACACACCTGTTGTGACTTTCTATTGGAGTCACTGAAAACTTCATACCATGGAAGAGGGATGTCAAGGGAATATACACATGGGGTCCATGTGCAGAGGCATGTCATGGAGCGGGAGACCAGAGGCACTTTACATCATGGAATTGCCATGGGCTGGGATGTGGCCCTCAGTTTTGGGCTCACGTGATGAGCTTTGTAATCACACTGGTGAGGGGTGAGTACAAGGACAGACTCACAAAAGCATGGATCCCAAGACAATGCCCATAATGCCACTTACTGATTTACCACGAGAAGTATAGCAGTAAGGTATACCATGTGGTAGGACCGCCTCTTATCTCCCTATAAGCATTGCCATGGCCAGCCAGGTAGTCAGCAGAAGGAAGTCTAATGGGTTTGGAGCACATACAAAGGGATGTAGACAGACTGCTCAATCCAAGACACGCAAGACATCCATTCTCCCCACAGGGACACACACACCACCATAGCAGTGAAGAGTTTTGCCCAGAAGATCCTCTCTCTGGCTTGGACTCCCTCAGTGTTCCCATGGCCAACCAAACCCCTTCTGACTGACTCGTTTTTTTCTGAGAAGAAATTATCCTTTTGGGTGGGGGGAAGTAGGAGAAGATATACAGGAGGTAAATGGTGATGGAAGGAGACTTGACCTGGGATGGTGAACACACAATACAATATACAGATGATAGAACTGTACACCTGAAACTTATATAACTTTTTAACCAATGTCACCCCAATAAATTCAATACATCAAATTTAAAAAAGAAAAAAAATTATACTGTTGATAGTTTATTCTCTTCTGGAATCCCACCCTGGAAAACAGAGGAGATGTGGGTGAGCTGTGAGGTAAGGGAGACCCAAGTCTTGACCAAGGAAGACTATGTTGAGAAGCAAGGAAATGGTTTTTAAAGCCAGGTCAATACAGAGCTCAGGAGAGCAAATTAGAAAGTCTTATATTTTTAAAAATGACTTTTGATGTCTTTGCTTTGATTCTTCATGTGTAGATTTATAGTTTAACTCCAAGAAAGTAATGTTAGTTTTATCCCTTTTAAATTCCCATTTGAAGGTGAAGGTGGGAAGGGACCACGTTTTCCACCCCTATCAAAATCCAGGAATGTTTGAAATGTATAAAGTGCCTCTCGCCAAGGACAGCAGCACTGCAGAGTGGAGAAGAGTGTGAACTCTGAACTGGACTCCCTGGTTGAGAACTCCAGTGTCTCACTTCCTAGTTTGGGCAAATTACCCTTTTGTATCTGTTTCTTCATCTCTAAAGTGGGACTGACAAGGGTGGTAGTGAGGATCAAATGAGTAAATACAAATGAAAGGCCTATATCTGTACCTTGTGCATAGAAAGCCTTTCAAGGTGTTAGCCAGTATTTTTAAATCTGATTAACTGAAATATCTGAGAGTTACTAACAATTTCTTTATCAAATGGAAAATTATCATTAAAGTTTTTTAAGTGTACAACCCAACAGTTCAATATTTAAATGTATTATGAAATGATTGCCATGGTAAGTCTAATTAATAGTTGTCATTAAAGTATTCTTTTTAATGTTTATGTGGAGGCTTGTATTTTCTTAATCTCTAAAACATGGAGAAAGGTATATGTAATATAGATTCTAAGAGTCCTTGGAAATCCCCCTGTGGCACCTCATCACTTTTTAGTGCTGGAGAGTGTGGACCACAGAGAGGTCAAAAGCCACGGAGCTGGAAGCCAAGGTGCGTGGGAGAGAAAGAATAAAAGTCACATCTCCTGTTTCTGACTTCCCACCAAAGAACCATTTCTTATTCCATTGATGAAATTCACAGAGGAGTTCTACCAGAAAAGTTCAGAATTTTAACAATTTCTTCCCCTTCCTATTTAGATAGATAGGTAGATGATGATAGATAGATAGATAGATATAGATAGATAGATAGATAGATAGATAGATAGATAGATAGATAGATAGGAGACAGGCAGATAAAGAAATAGATAAAACTAACTTCAGGTTTTCTCATTGCAACTATGCCACAAAATGAGTGCATTGTCCATGAAATTCAGTGCTAGGAAGAGCACACCAGAGAATCTGTAATAAGAAAGGAGAGGAGACTGGAGAATGATGGGGGCAGTGCTGGACACTGAATCTGTAAGTAGGACATTATTACCTTGGAGTTAAGAATGTCAGCTTGTGTCAGTGTTTGGTGAGAGAAAGTAACGATACAAATAATTCATCACCTGCAAACATTGCATTGAACACTTATTTGGTACCAAGATTTCTTTCATTTAAAGTCTTAAAAACTTCCTGTGAGAAAAAACAAATCTGAAAAGCCAGGAAGAAGAGCAGCATCTGCTTAAGAACACATAGCAACCCTACATTCAGATTAGGACAGGAAGTTAAAAAAAAAATAACACATCCAATTGAAACTGCAGGAGGACACAGTAGACAGAATGTAATTAGTGGGGTTGACTGTCAGCCAAAACCTCAGGCAACCACCCCCTTGCTCTTATGAAAACTGCCTGGAGATTTTTAATGATGATGAGCAGTTAGGATCTGGGTTTTAAATCTTCTCTGAAATGCAGGGCGCCATTGTTCCCTCCAGCAACGCTGGGATATTGGTTCTGGGTTGGCATCAAGTTCTCGGAAAGGTGAACCCTAGCTCCTGAAGTGACTCTGACTTCTGTCACAGAGTTTGGTTCTGTCGGTGTGTTAACCCCAACAAGTCTAGCTGAATTTGTGACACTTTGGGGATTTCAAAATGAGGACATAGCTGTATGGAATTTATACTTGGGAATGAGTGTCTCAGTTTTAGTGTTTTTCTCCAAATGGGTGTGATGGGAGAGAGATTGCAGATTGAGAGTCTCTGGGGTAGCAGTCCCTTGTCTAGATTTGAAGAAGCTCAGGGGCACGAAAGGTGATGGTAGGTGCTGGCAAGTCTGTGGCTGGTCTTCTCCCAGGGGTTCTCGAAGAGCCACAGGAAGTGAGGGGATAAAGGACAGACATAGAAACCAGAATTGGTTTTGAAACTTAGCTATGTCTCTCACTAGACATGTGATCTTGGGAAAGCCCCGTAACCAAACCAAGCGTCACACCAAAGAAGGTAGAAAGAGGGTTTGGACTCTGATTTCTCAAATCTCTTTAAGTTATAAATGTTATTTCTATTTATTTGTTGTTGTTGTTGTTGTTAGGACAGGTACAAAAGGTGTCATTGATGGTGCTCTTCCCTGTGTCTGAGATTGGGGGTCCAAAAGCCCAAGTTGCTCCAGGCCTCCTTCCATGCAGAATGTGTGTTTAGTCTGTCCTACGGCTAATGACTGCAGCTGCTTCCTGCAGAGCCTGTTATAAGATCTATAAAAGGCCGAGATATTATGGTTTCAGAAGCAGGTAATGAGCATACACAGAAACCACATGGTTGTTTCTTTCCATTTGGATTTTTAGTTTGTGGGCTTTCTGCACAGGAGTTCGTGGGTATGGTGCCAACTCTCACAGACAACAAGGATTTATTGTATTAATAATCTGCAAATTATAGATTGTAAAAATGAAGACATTTGGGGATTTCATTGAACTTCTACCAAAAAAGATGCCTCCATGCTGAGGTTTTTCACTGAGCCCAGTTGAAATTAATTATAAACTATACATCTATTTGCATATTAATTATGAAAACATACTATGGAATATATTTAGGATAAAGAACAACAGAAAAAGATGGCAATTTATGAATTTGGATACCAAGTCAAATGGAACACCTAATTATGACTATCTCCCCAAAACAGGCTTAAAAATGTATCTTCTTTCAATGCTATAGGAATTTTATCCATTCAAATCCATAAAGGACAAGCCCATTTATTACTTGACTTTGGGTTGCTTATGGGAGTATGTACTTGAACTATGATGGGAAACCAATTTCAAAATCAATTCAAACATTTTTTTGAGTGATGGACATTAGCCAGGTAAAATCTTGTTCTATAACTGTTCTACTGGATGTGGCTCTAAACATTGTTCCTTTATATTTCTCTTTACCCTTTCATTCCTTTGGCCTTCTAGCCTGGCTTATCTTTCTCCTCATGCCTTTCAGTGTCAGCCTCCAGGGTTTCTTTCCTTACCCTCTCCCCAGTTTACATATTCTCTTTGGGCGATCTCATCCACTATTTCATCTAAAAACATGGCTAAAAAGATGTAACTCTACAAATCAAATCCATGATCAAATAAGTTGTGAAAATACTTGGTTTTAAAAAATAATTAATGTATTGCCAATATGTATTGTATGTATTACACAGTGCTTCCTAAATGTATCAGACCAAGGAACACCCTTTTCATGGAGCGGCTCACTAAACCAGTATTCTCTGAGGGATCCTGGCTTAGATGATTTGCTATTGCCACCGCATATCTCTATTCTCCTGTTTCTTTGTGGCTTCCTATATTCTGCCATTGTGACTAATCACCTGGGGTTGGAGCAAGGGAAAGAGAGCAGAGACAATCAGAATTACGTTCCTTGTTTAGTTCATCAGAGGTTGGCCTGCTACTCACATTAGCCCTTTCTGGCTAGAGCTTCATGACCCACCCACACTTTGTTCACTTTTGACCCAAAACAGTAGGATGGTGGAAGAAAGAATGAGAGTATTTGCAGAGGCTAACTCTGGTGAGAAGGATGAGAATGTTTTCAATAGGAAATACATTGTCATAAGACGGAACTTAGGAGCTTCAGACAGCCATTTCTTACCTTTCTTTTTCTTTTCTTTTTTTTCAGTACAACCAACGTGGGACAGCTATTTGACAGGCCAGTCTCACTAGTTCACTCCCTTTGCACTTCTTGTGCCTCACCTCATTACTGCTTCTCCTTTATAAGACATGGGTATAACAGAAAGAAAGGAAGAAAGAGAGAGAGAGAGAGAGAGAGAGAGGGGGGGGGGCACAGAATTGGGAAAGTATATTACCTTGGGGGTCAAGGAGGAGCTCAGCTTGATTTAAGCAAAGGACATGTTTGGGTGAGCAGTAGAATGTATGTAAGGATAGTTGCATGAATGATTGTGGCAGGCAAAAAAAATGGCCTCCAAAGATGTCCATGTTCCAACCTCTACAATTTATGAACGTGTTAGGACATATGGCAAAGGGGAATTAAGGATGCAGATGGAATTAAGTTTGCTAACCAGCAGATGATCTGGATTATCACATTCAGAAAAGTACCAGTAAGTAGAGGAGAGAGGCAGAAAAGAAGTTTGAAATGTGATATGAAGTGACAATGACTCAATCCTTTGTTGCTGGCTTTGAAGATGGAAGATTGGTGTCACAAGACAAGGAATGTGGGCAACTTCCAGAAAATAAAAAACACAAGGAAATCTATTCTTCTTTGCAGCCTCTAAAACAGCATATTTGTACCAAAACTTGGTTTTAGCCCAGGGAGATCTGTGTTGAATTTCTCACCTAAAGAAATATAAGATAACTAGAGGCCCTCAGCCCAGCCTGCACCCTCTCCAATCTGGGACCCCTTGGGGGATGTCCGACTACTGGCAGTCAGACATCCCTCTCACAATCTGGGACTGCTGGCTCCCAACCACTCGCCTGCCTACCTGCCTGATCGCCCCTAACCACTTCCCTGCCAGCTTGATCAATGCCTAACTGCTCCTCTGCTGGCCCAATTGCCCCCAACTGCCCTCCTTGCTGACCCAGTAACCCCCAAATGCCCTCTCCTGCCGGCCTGGTCACCCCCAAATGCCCTCCCCTGCAGGCCTGGTCGCCCACAACTGCCCTCCCCTGTTGGCCTGGTCACCCCTAACTGCCCTCCCCTGCAGGCCTGGTCGCCCACAACTGCCCTCCCCTGTTGGCCTGGTCACCCCTAACTGCCCTCCCCTGCAGGCCTGGTCATCCCCAACTGCCCTCCCCTACTGGCCATCTTATGGTTGCCATTTTTGACCACAGGGGGGAGGCCATCTTGTGCCAGGGTGTGAGGGTCAATTTGCATATTACCACTTTATTATATAGGATTAAGTTTGTGTTGTTTCATGCCACTGTATTTGTGGCAACTTTTTGATGTGGCAAAAAACAAAACAAAACAAAAAACAACACAAAAAAACAAACAAACAAAAACAACCAACCAACCAACCAAACAACAACAAAAAACTAAGACAATTATATTTTAAATAATTTTTTTAAAAGGTACAGAGACTGGATCAGCAGTTGAGTATGAACCAGGAGGTCACAGTTTGATTCCCAGTCAGGGCACATGCCCAAGTTTCGGGCTTGATCCCCAATAGGAGGCATGCAGGAGGCAGCTGAATGATGATGTTCCTCTCTCATTGATGTTTCTATCTTTCTTTCCCTCTCCCCTTCCTCTCTCTCTAAAAATAAATTTTTAAAAATATTTAAAAAGGGTACACAGACTGACCAATTGTAATGGATGCCCAACCAATCGGAGTCCTTGCAGAACACCAGTTCAGGGTAAAGCGATAATAGCCACTCACGGAGAGCCTTGACTTTGATCCCATGGGTAATACATAGCATACTGAGGCTTGATTGGGCAAGTATCCTGGTATAAATAGTAAGATCAGTGTGGTGGTAGAATGGATATTGAATCAGTAGCCTCTCCTACACATCTCCAAGCACATGTACAGTAATATTTTCATTTAAAAGCTGCCTGGTTTAAACATACCAGCATCTTTAAAACTGTATGATTCACCTGTGGGACCTGCCAGATCATTTTGTTTGATTATTTGTGTTTAAATTATTAATGAAGCTAAGACTGTTGATGTTTATTGCTCATACTAGGCACGGTTCTTTGGCAGTCACTTTTCTCAGCAAGAGAACCAACTAAATGAAAAAAAATTAAAAATTCATAACATTTAAAGGCTCCTTTTTTGTATAGTAAGTTATAAATTAGGAGGGATGGTGGGGTTTTATTCCTCTTTCCCCCAAATATGAATGATAGAGACTAGAGCATCAACAAATCAAAAAGCACATGTTTCCTGCAGGAAGTTTTGTGACCACTTTCTGAGGATTACACTAGCAGAAAGGGCAATTTTGTTCACTTTTTAAAATTTTCCTCCATATAGTCAACAACACAATCATTTTTTTTTTACAAAGTTGTTTAACCCCATTTATACTATTAGCAATTTAAAAAAATGCCTTTCAAATGAAAAAAAAAATGCCACTTACGTAAATGAACCTCTTATATATTGGAAGTTATTTAATCTGGGGCTCTCTGATGTGGTACATATATTTCTGTATGTTTGATTATTAAAAGGGAAATCACATGACATAACAGACAGGACATGGACTTTAGACTCTAATGGAGGTGGTGTCAACTCTCAGCTCTTTCATTTACCAGCCATGCTGCTAGAGCATGTTAATTGATATCTCTAAGTTTTAGTTTTAGAACAACAAAAATGCCCACATAAGGCTGTTAATAATAATGCTTACACATATAGAGCTTACAACATGCCAAACACTGTTCTGTTCTTTACATCTATTAGCTCTTTTAATTATCACATCATGTGATAGGTACTATTTTACAAATGAAGAAACCAAGGCCCAGAGAGATTCTTTATATTTTGCCCAAAGTCTCACAACTACGAATGACAGCATTGGGAAGGGACCCCAGAACCTGGGAAGGGACCAGAATCTTAACCATTTAGTCTAATTACTGGTTTCCTACCTCATTTATTATTTTTAAGGTTTATTTAAGCAATGCTCAACTTAAGTTTGGTTCTATTTAAAATTCTCTTTAAAGTTGGTTATTTGCCACTTTGAATGAGTTTTCCCCTAAAATTTTGCTATAAAAGTGTGAATCTATTCCAGATTATTAAGGAAAAGTAAACAAATATATAAATAAAAATCAAATCCTTAGTGGGTGTAAATATTATGATTTGTGATAATAAACAGAAGAAAAATACCACAGAGGACAATAGAAATGGCACCAGGAAGATGATTTAACATTTCTAGACCTCAAGTGCCCTATCTGTGAAAGAGATTATACCTATGATTCTAACTACATGAGAATAAGTGAATGGAAATTATAGTGGAAAATCAGAAAGGAGTTTAGAATCCATGAATTACACTTGGAACTTGGTAACATAGACTCTTATTTTTGTTTACTTTTCTTTGGAATTTATGAATTTCCTTCCTCTTGCTATAGGTCTGTCACTAGCACTATTGTTACAATTTTTCTCTCTTAAGGAAAAAAAAAGGAGGGGGGGAAGAGGAGGAGAAGAAAGAGAAAGAGATAAAGGAGATGGTAACATGAAGGAGGTAGAGCAAGAGAAGGGTTGTCTTTGGTGAGTTGAAGAAAGACAAGATAGAGGTGATAGGTGGGCGAGAAGTAAAAGGAAAATGGGCAATTACAGCAAACCCAGAGTCTCCATTAAGTGCGTTTAGAGCAATAAATTCAGCTCAATCCAATTTTATATTTGTCATCTTTGGTCTAACACCATTAGAAATTATTCCCACACATATGCTAGATTTTGTCATTTATAAATGAATAAAATCTTACCTTTTTTAAAAAAAACACAAAAAAATGTATAAACTATCTCCTCCCATATCAGACTTTGCATTCCCTCTCTCCCCCGCCCCGAACTGGCTTAGGTGATCCTAGTTATGGTTACAGGGACAATGAGTGGTTGCTAGGGTAAACCTTGAGAATAGACATTCTTTAGCAAAGTGACTGCTTCCACTGGAAAGGTAGACTCAGGAATTCAATAGTCTCAGCTTTGGCTCGACTGACCCAGATGCCCCAGCCCAAATGTCAGGTTCCACTTCTTCCCAGTCAATGCCCTGACTTTCACATTAGATGTTTGGTGAGTCTGTGTAATTTCACAATCAACACAATTGAATTCTGAGTCTGATTTTTAATGAGTTCTGCTGTGTGGTTCTGAGAAGAGAATGCTTGAAGGCCACCACAGAAAAAGTTCTCCAGTTTCTGACTGTAATTTGAACTGAGAGTTTAAGACTCTGAACTTGTCATTGTTCTTCTACAAGTCACCCAATTATTCCAAGCAACGCTCTCATCCCACTGTTGCTGAAATTGTCATCAATTGCCATCACTACTATGACTACCATCACTCTGCTAACATGAAGGCCAAGTTCAGCAGGCATTTGGCCCCCCCAAGACTGAGTTAATAGGAACTTTTTCACATTCAGCCACAGTAAATCAAGATGTTGCTGCATGCCATGAAACACCAACATTTCGTTTCCATTAGCAGGTGCCAGCACTGCATTCGAGCCCAGGGACCAAACCAGCCCAGCCCCATAACCTGTCCTGGGGAGCCTCCTTTCTGGCACGACTCCTGGAACAAGTGCAATCAGGGTCCGTGAGGAAAACAGAAACCATGTTAGGTATTTCGATTGGGAAATTTAACAAGGGAATTTGCAGGGTGAAAGAACAAAAAGGCAGCACTGCCAGAGACCTGGCAGTTCCAAGGAGGGCCTGCCTGGAGGTAGGGCACAGACCTTTGGGAAGGGGACGGCCTACTTGCTGCAGTTCCTCGGGGGGCCGGGAGGAGGCGCTGGTCCTGAGAGTGCTGACCGGAGTCCGGTGCATTACAAGGACAGTGCTGTTGGAACAGCATGTATCCAGAAGGAAGAAGTCCCTTCTCCTCTACTCGGGGCTTCCTTCCTGTGCTCTTCCTGTTGGCTGAACCTAACTGGAAGCAAAGGGGAAATGTACTTTGCAGAGTGTTGGTCCCAGTAGCACAGAACAGGTTGTAAAAGGCTAGGTTTGGAGGGAGAGATTATAACTTCATCTCCACACAGTGAGGGAGGAATAAGAAAGAGTTCACAGTTGCATGTAAAGGACCATTGGTCAGACCAGTCACGCGGTGTCTATATTGACATAACTTTAGCTATGAGCTGAGACAATCAACCAGGTAGGAATTTGGAGCAAATAAACTACAAAACCAATTTGGCTATTTTTATGTGATTCAATGTCTCGGGTCTGAATGTCTCATCATGGCTGACATGGAACATCCTAGGATTGTAACCATAACTAAATTACTGCTTTCTTCATTTCAAAACTGTTTTGGAGATGTATGGGAACAGGAACATTGGGCTTACAGGATTTGGGACAAAAAGAAAACCCATTTGTATCATTCAGGGACCTTTGGTGTCCTTCCAATGAAAAATGGGTTCACAGGAAAGAGACGGAAGGCCCTTAGGTGCCAGGTAAAGAAGGAAAAGAGCTAAGCCAATCTTTACCTGCTTTACAAGTGAGCCCAAGACAAACTCTGCTTACAGTCCTTTGGGGGCCAACCAGGTGAGAGGAATTGGGCACAGACACCACTGCCAACACCGGCTTCCTACAGTGGCTGCTGCCTCCTTCACTGGCACAAATTGAGCAAAGTCTCTGACACTAATGGACCCCAGACCGAGTCTTCAGCCTTTTGTGGGAGCCTGTTCCAGGAGCTTCTGGCGTGGGCTATGATGGCACCCTATCCATCACAGGGGCCAGAATCTGCCCCCAGCTCTGTGGTCAGGGGCCGGTGAGTGATGTGGTCCCGGGCCCTGGGTGCTCCCTTGAGTTGGGCTTTGGTCTTGACCACAGCATCCGAGATGATTTGACGCACTGGGCTTGAAGATGTTTTGAGTTGCGCTGCATTGCATACACATGTAAAACAAATCTGGGAATACGCAAGTGTGTGATCAATTATTTTGCTCCTCTGCAAAGTGTTTATTAAATTTTTTTAAATGAGATGATACAAAGAGGCAAACAACAGAAGCAATCACAACCCCCAAACAGTTTTCAAATCTATAAACAATTTTTGAAAAACATTCAAGTAACTTTCCAACCGTGTTGTCAGTGCAATGCAGAAAATAGATCTTTCTTCAGCTTTGGGACATGTTTGAGTATGTTCAGAATGACCCACACGCATCTGCTGGGCTGCTCTGAGTGGCAACAAATCACGGAGAACCTTTGATCCAGATAGTCGGAACCAAAAACAGCCCAGACAGGGATTGGGAGCCCAGACACCTGGGTCCAGGGCCTGAATCTGCCCTTGTCATATGGAGGATACTGGACAAGCCACAATTGCCTTCCTTCTTTATCTGTAAAAAGAAGTGCTTTATCTCTATCAGTGTTTTCAAGCGATTAGCAGTGACCCATTAGATTTTGAGAACAATGTACTGGGTCCCAACCAACATTTAAACAGAAAACAAAACAGAACCACACCAAAGAGGAAATTATCAGAGTGTGGTGCAGGTAGTAAGCATACATCCTTTCTCATGAAATTGCTATTGCAATAGTATGTATATGAAAATTGCTTTTGCTCCTCTACAATACGCTTATAAAATGTTTCAGATGAAACAATATAAAGAGATGGACCGCAGAAGCTCTGATGAGCAAGCTCCAGTTTTTAACAATTTTTGAAAAATGTTCAAATAATTCCATTTTACTGGTAGTGATATTTGTTTTTCTGGATGAGGTTACACAATAAAATGCATTTCTTATTAGGGATTTTGATCAAAAGATTAATAAGCCTTCCTCCAAGTTCCCATCCAGCTCCAATATTCTAGGACCCAGGAGATGGAAGGGCATGCTCATTAAGCCCATGATGCTAAGACTAAATGTAGCATTTTCAGCACTTATTCGGCTTTCAGGCACTGTGTTAATTGCTTTCCGTGCATCATCTCATTGAACAACCCTATGTGTTAGGTAACCATGATGCTGTTTAAAAAGGACTAAGGAAATTAAGCAATCTTGGAGATGTTCAGAACATATAGTTGGCAGGAGAGCCAATATTGGAAACTTGTGGGCTGACTCACAGTCCTTCTTAATTTCTCTTACAATTTGCTGCCAAACCTGAGAGATTCTGAGCATCAGTTAGCAGCTTGGCCCACGGTAAAGAGGGGTGCGAGCCTCTGCCAAGACTCCCCCGGGATGACAATGACTGACCACTCCCCTTCCTTCTGACTAGGGCATGCGTGCTCACACTCCCAGCGCCTGCTTGGCCAGGGAAAGCAAGGACATCAGTTGCTTTATCTCTTTGCATTTCATTTTACTTATCTAGAAACCTAATTCTCCTCACTGTCCTCCAGAGTCTCCTTCACTGGAGAAGGCAAAAGCTGTGGACATGGTTTCAAATGCAATGAGGACATTAAGCCGTGCCATTTTCACAAGGGTCTCCACCCTGTCTGAGGCTGGGAAGAGGAATGCAACTTGGCACTCTGCAGTGAGAAGAAAACTTTAGCTCACCTGAAGTCTTCCTTTCCTCCTAGTGAATAACCTCACAAATGCATGGACGATGGCCTAGCTTTACAATGAGTCCGAATAAGCCTCTGGTGGGAGCCCTCACCAGGAGAATAACAAATGTTCACCTTTGATGTAAAGCTACATCAACCTGCATCAAATTTCACCATTATATAGTCATTCCATTTTCTTTAAGGCTGTTTTTCTACAGGAATTCTTGACTGAAAATGAAATCTTTCTATGGCTCACATACAAAGTGGTTAACAGCCTAAGTCATAATTAGGTCAATCTAACAAAATTCAAATGGTATATAAATAGTAAGTTCCGCAGAGGGTCAGGGGAAAGCTAGATAGCGTGGAACACAATCTGGAGAGGCGGGCTTAGGTAGGGGTCTAAGTGCAACATAACAATGAGTGTGGAGCGTCCCAGGATAGCACTGAAGGCAACTCTTGGCCACCTCTGCAGTTTTGAGAGAAGCTGCGATACTGCAGGATAACCACGGTGCTTTCTGCATGCAGTGCTTTCCAATTCATAAGCTGTTTACACACGTTAACCCATTTAACATTCACAAGATCCCTTTGAGGTAGATACCCTCCAAAGAGGAAACTAAGAGTGAGAGAAGAGAGGTGACTTGCCCAAGGTCACCCAGCAGTGAAAAGGCTGGTCTCACAACGCCTGGGCCCTTCTCTCTCCTCTACAGGTCTCCCAGGGTGCAGGGGTTCACTCTCAGAGCCCACTTCTATGCTCAGTACTTCTCAACTCATCTCACACCACTTTTGGCACATGTCAGGAAACGGGGAGATGAAGCCGAGAAAAGAGTCTGGCTTTGATTCTTGTCCATGAAATAAATGACTGGGCATGTGTGACTCTCCTACAGCTCCTAAGAGACAACACAAACACACATACACACACACCACAACACGCATAGTACGCATAGAGAATCTCCAAGAAGAGTCTTTGTCCTAGGTCCTAATCCAGCCAGAGTTATCAGTGATTAAAGCATCGGAGCTTTGCCCCGATCTCTGATTTCCCACTGACTTTCAGTTTTCTGCTTCTTTTGCCTTTTCTCCCCGCCTACTTTTTAGTGGCCTTTGTTCTTCGTTCCTGAGCCATCTGGTTGCAAAGTATGGTAGGAGCACAGTGCAGCAGGCACATGAAAAAGCAGTGCAAAAAAATTGTAGGAGGAAGACAAAAGACGTGAAGATCTTGAATTTTTTATTTCTCTTTTCAGATTGAAATATCACTGCTCCTAATTTTGATGCAAAATTGCAATGAGGGCATTGGGTCTTTAAATGGAAGATTGACAGATGTAGACAGAAGAAAGGAGGAAAGCCCCAGGTCACCTTGTGGGTCAAGGCTGGGTTGGGGCACGAAGAGTCATCTCGGGACCAGTGACATGGATCAGAGGAGGTATCAGGGGACCCATGTCAGCACACCTGCTGCCAATGGCCCCCACGCCATAGCACTCAGCCCCTGGCACCACGGAATTTATTTTTTCTGGAAGCCAAAGCTTTGAGTCTCTCTCTTCATAGAGGAGCATGTGTGTTTATGTCCGTGCTATCCACCACGTGAATGCATGCAGCCACTACCTCAAATGTCATAAATCCTCTCTCTCTCCCCCCTTTCTGTCTGCCTGTTTATCTACAATCTGTCTATTTAAATTCTTTTTAAACAAGAAGGGAATATCTTTATGCCTGTTTGTAGGAATATTCTACATCCATCTGTTATTTACATCATTCGTTTTCCTGAGGTGTCTCCAACAAATCCTGGCTGGATGCACTGTATGTGTTATTAATAAAACAGCTGTAAAAATATTAACTGTACGGCCTTAATTGTCAGCCCTGATTAAGAGCCAAGTTTATCCCCGGACGGATGCGGAGACTCAGAATTTGGGCTTCACTCCAGATCTGACCCTTGCAGCTCACTTTACATTTGATTCTTTGACCGTTTAAGCTGCTCTGGCTTCTTCTCCCACCCTCCCCCCACCCCCGGGAGCTGTGCATATCCGGCCCGCTCGCCTCCTGGCTCCTTCAGGTGGCGCTGCTCCAGTTTCCTGAGAGCTCATGGCCAGGGCCTCTACCCCACTCTACCCCCCACCCCACTAGAGGTGAATGTAACAGCCATATGTTACATAATCACCTTTCAGTAACTTCAAAGATGAGTAGAAATATTGTCAGCATGGCTTCTTCATGCGCACTAGTCAGAAGTAGCATTTGGAAGGCCTGTGTTGGAAAACACATCTTTATTGCAAGCGAGTAGGTTAGGGGGCTGCAAAGGGATCTCTCATAGCATCCGGAATTCGATCAATCTTTCAGAGAGACCTTTTGGATATGGAAGATCGATGAAGAGGTGATAATATATTTTAGTGTAAATAAAGTGTTCAAAATAAACCCAATGAGGATAGAAGTTAGCACATGAGACACTTTGGTTGCTGTTGCCCCTGACTGGCTAACCCCTAAGTGAGGCTGAGGTGTTTATGGGAGGACACTATATAGAGCAAAATTTGATTCTGCCAGTGCCCGGAACACCTTGGATGGTCTGTCATCTAGCTCAACTGATGGGAAAGCAATGGGAGGAGGTTGGTACGGTGCTTTGCCCCCTTACCTACGAAACACATAAGTTATCTGCCAATGTTTAATAGAGCAAGACCTTAATAACAGATTTAAAGCCTATAGCCCCAGTAACACTGACATAGCTGTGATGAATTGTCTAAACTTTGGATAGATTCAATGTCTCATGTTACCCTCCTATCGGGGAGTTTCTTTATGATCATAGTATTCTAGGGGAGGGCTTTGGGAACTTTACAGCAATGACCTTTGATTTTGCTTATTTTTCCAGGAGGGTTCCGAGCTAGCTTTCTTCCCAATTAAAATTACTTCTCAAATGATCTCTAACCTCACAGGTTCCAGACTACCCTTGCAAATGTTTCCAAGAAGACAGCATGTGCTGTACCCACCATTCAGCTTCCAAGCCTCATGACCATTGGCAGTGACGGTCTGGGAGGGTACGAATGGTTTGCTCGACTATTACATTTTTAATTCATCACTTGTAAGGGGAAACCATATTTTTGTCTCTAACAGAGGTGATGAAAATGTAAGAAAAGAAACCCAAAATTTCTCATTACCATCTCTTAAAAGAAATGGTGGCAGGACAGTTTATGAACTCATCCTATACACCACTGGATAGGTGATCGCGACAGAAAGTTCAACATCCTACTGTCTTTTTTTTTTTTTAATTTATTTTTTATTGTTTTAAGTATTACAAATAGTAGTACATATGTCTCCTTTTTTTTCCCCCATTGATCTCCCCCCGACCTCCCCTACCCCCCAGGACATGCCTTCACCTGCCCACCCTCCCCCCCGCCCCAGTGTCTTATATCCATTGGTTGTGCTTATATGCATGCGTACAAGTCCTTCGCTTGGTCTCTTACAGCCCCCCTCGCCCAGCCTCCCCTGTCTTCCCAATGTAGTTTGACAGTCTGTTCAATGCTTCTTTGCCTCTGTATCTTTTTCCCACCATTTCTTTCCTTTAAAAAGTTTTGCCTTTGCAGACTGGAAATAAACATATAATAACAAAACAAGACAAAACAAAAAATGTTTGAGTCCCAATTTCAATGTCCAACAGTTCTTTATGTGTACATGTCAGCAATGATATCTGGATGGTGGGCACATGGTGGCAATGCAGGTCCTACCCTCTCTGGTTTGGTCCTAGGTAACCTGCAGCGGTGCACAGCTGCTGACTGCTTGCGTGGCAAGGTGTTGTCAGCGTCTTCCATCTCTGGACTGTTTTTTCCTCTTGTCTTCGTGGTTGGAGCACTCCTGTCAATTCCTCTCTGTTGCAGGAATCCACCTGGTCTTGGGGTTGTTTTCTGAAAATATACAAATATATTCTCGACTAAAGGTTAATAAAGGAATCTTTTCTATATAATTGATTTGGGATCCTTTTTATTTTTGTTCAAACGATTTTCCTTTGTCTTATTTAGACACCATGTGTGTTTTTAATGGCCGTCTTGCTGTTAGCATTGCAAATGAAACTTAATTTGGTAAAGTAAAAATTTTCTAGATGTAATTTACTTATAGGATATTTTTCCTTACATGATATTGCCCTATTATCCCCCCCTTTTTTTCTATTAATGGAGGTTTTTGTAAATTTTATAATGCAGTCTTGATAACTTTAAATTTAAAAAAAATGTTTTCCCCACACATATGACTGCTTTAGGTTCATTGCATATTCAGGAATTTTACCATGAGATGAACTACCAATGGAAATTTTAGTTATTACTTTAAGAACAGCTTTTTGTCCAGTACAATTAACTTTACATCCTACTGTCTTTGCTTTAAAAATATACCTTCTTTTAGACATGGTTCACTGTCTCCTGAAAACGTGTGCATTGTAAGATGTTTCTGTGTAACATTTGGACTAGGTTCAGATGACTTTGCGGAGACAAACTGTTTTTAGCCTTGAAAGGAGAAGGATTAGTAATTGCTAGGTGTTTTAATGATGCTACTTCCTCCCCTGCTCCTTTGTTTGCCATACTGTTACCTGACTTTAAATGTACTGGCATTTCATGGTCCATATCTTACAAATGGATGGCAAAATGAATGGCTTCCCACTGCAGCAAAAGGAAAATAGCAACCTAATCCTTTAGGAGAGCATCACCTTCCCTACCTTGCATGTGGATCTCCCACAGCTCCTCACAGACAAGAGTATAGGGATTGGGCTTCCATGGTCATTGACTAATGGACAGATTAATAAAATGCTCTGCTTGGCATAAAAGGCAGGACTACATTTCATCCGATCTTCAATTTCTATATTTCACTCTCATGATAAAAAATGCTTTCAGCAATTTGTTATTTTGCTTAGCTGCTTAGTTATGTACCTTTCATGATGCTCAGCTCTATGCTAGGCACCATGACAAACTTATAATAAACATCAGACATTCTTCATGCCAATAAAAACTGGTCCATTTGTTCGTGGAGACAGGACAACACATATGGGAGGCATCATGTAAGCTGGGGTAGAGTGATAGGAACAGATATAGGCAGTTAGGACGTTCAATTTTAGGGAAGGGTACTGTGGGATTAGTTACAAGACAAAACTTTACATGAAAGACGAAGCAGGGGATGGATCATAAAGAAAGCAGAAAATGGAAAGAAATGTGTAGTTTAAGATTGAAAACGTGGTATGCCAGTATATACTTTGTTGAGCTTCTGGTCCTAAAGCCCTAAAGCTAAATAACATTTTTTTTCTTTTACCAGATGGAGGCTGGCTGGGGAGCTCAAAGTATGGAAATAAGACAAGCTTTTCTTATAATCAATGTTTATGATGTGAAAAAAAATCTGCACTAAAGTGTCTGGTATGCATTAATAACTGAATATGTTTAAGACAGACCAAACTTTATGTCATCATTAATGTCCATTAAAACTCGGCATTCTGAGAAGATGAGAAATTAATTTTTTTGGCTTCTGGAGATGAATAGAATAAGTAGTCCTTGGTGTATTTGATTACCAGAGAGAAGGCTACTGAGGGAATAAGTTTATCTCTCACCATTCCGGAAATCTCAAGTTAAAGTACTTTTAAAACAACAAATTCACGTGCTATTTGCCATTTAAAATAAAACACTGACTTTCCATTACTTTCACCTGGCAGATACGTAGAATGATTAACCTCTGAGGAGACAGCATTTTGTGTATGTTGGGGAAGATCCTGATGGGTCTCTTTTTGTACAAATGATACTCCCACTGTCTTAAGAGATAGGATGACAAAAAGAGAGAGCTAAACTGTATTAGTAAAAAAAATTAACTAGAATTTGGGAATGGATCACTGATGCCTCATTGTTGGATAAAGAAGGCTGAGAAACTTGGCAAGAAGACTGAGAAGAGAGACAGTCAATGTGAAAGTCAAGGTGGAATTGATGGTTGAGGGACTTTCAAGAATAGTGGTGATTAATAATCAATTGCCAATTGTTTCCCATTCTGTGTTGTGGTGAAACCACCTTTTCCTAACTTGAAAGATTCAGTAAAGATCCGTTAGGGGCCTAGAGGTGAGTTAGGGGTGTTGGGATAGAATGGCAGAGTGGAGCCGTGTTCAGCCAGGGTCAAAGCAGTGAAGAAAGAAAATGTTGGTCACTGGAACTGAGAGCTAGTTTGGAGGGAGGTGGCACAGAAACTGACCCAGGAGAACACAAGCCTTCCCTTGGTAATCTTCAGAGTGTCTGAGAAAAGGTGAAGGACTTTCCACTGGTCAAAGGACAGAGACTTGAGCCATTTCACATGGAAAAGGAAATTATCAGACTTCTTACAAGTAGGTTACTTCTAGCCATGCTAACCCATCTGGCTGAACAGAATAATAACAAAATATCCATCCATCCATCCATCCATCCATTCATTCAACCAACCATCCATCCATCCAACCATCCATTCAGTAACTATGAAGAAACTACTACGTGTGGAGGACCACACTACAGGAGACAGTGTTTCTTCCTTCCAGGTTTTAAGACTTAATGTATACACAAAGCATACTTAAAAAAAAGAGAGAGAAAATCCAAATATTTGAGGACTAGAATATGTGGCATGCAACCCACATGTCAAGAATGCAGAGAAAGAGAGCTGTTGGCTGAAATGGCTATGAAAAGCTTCAAGAAGAAGATTGGACTCTACATGGGTCTTGGTCAGTGACTTGAATTTGGATAAGAATGAAAGGAGGGAGAATTACATTCCTAGTAATTCTTCCAATTTTGTTCTGCTTTATAATTCATCATGCAATTTCATGTATAATATCCAATTTATCATCACAACTACTATGCAAAGTAGGTAATATGAATCCCATCTCTCAGATGAAGACACTGAGGCTCACAGTTTAAGTGACATACTCAGAAACATAAAACTAGAGCATATGACTGGTTCATTAGACAGAGTAATTGTCATTATTAATTTCCTCTCAGATTCGGGAGAGTTCTTTGACTTGCCTATCATTTTAACAGTTTGTGATGGGACCCCCTCACAGAAGATATAAATTAGGAAAGATTACTTATGAAATTATTCATTATTCATCTGAATGTCCAATTCCCTATTTTATATGAAGTGATTTCAGACATGTTATGAATGTGTCACTGTCCTGGAATGCATCATAGAGATTTAAAACGGAAAGATTTTTTGAAGATTCCCTGTCTAATGGCTCACATCTACAGCAAAAAGAGACACTTTGGGACTTGCTAAATACATCTATCACATACCAGCTCTGCTTATTACTACCCTGATGTTATTATGTATAGTACCAAAGAATTACAAACTGTAGTCTCTGCCCCATAGAAACCTCCACTAGTAATCTGCTCTGTGGACCTTCTCTCCTTTCATGAAAGAACTGTGATAATGTGGGCTTCCACCTAAGAGCTCAAACATAGAAACATCATACCAAGTTAAAATAAGCAATTCCTAACATTACATTGCTGAAAACAGAATAAAAAGCAGCTAATATAAGCATTTCCTTTCCCTATTCTTATTCCGGGTATAAGAAGCCAGAGTTGAATTTCCAAATGCTCGAGTTGTCCTATTCCCACACCTGTAGGGGAAGTGAAAACATCCACCCCCTCACCACTGCACGCCCTCATCCACTCTCCTTAGGCCCTTGCGTAGCATAAAGCTGGGTAAGGGGAGACAGAGTTTTGAAGAGTTTGAGATGAAGAAGTAGGAACAACTGGATCCATAGGAAATGCAGAAATGCCTCAGGTGGCAGCACAGGAAGCAATGGATTTTCCAGCAATGGGCCTCATGCAGGATGTGAGCCAGTGAGGGATTTGGTGGGATGCTGTGAGAGAGACCAACACCGTGCACCACACTGGCCAGGAAGGCATCAATGACCTTCCCAATGGGTAGGCCGTGGTCAGTTGTGTTGACTGCTGAGAAATCACCCCCTCCCCTATGTCCTCCCAAATTATAGGCCTGAGTGATGCTAGAAAACCAGAACTTGGCCCAATAACAGGTGAGCAGACCCTTTCCAAATGGCAATAATGGAGACCAACAAAAGCTAAGGAAGGAACTTCCCTTGAGTTTTCTCACAGCACACGCACTAATCAACATTTTAAAAATGAGTGAACAGAATCTCCTGCTAATCAGGTGTGGGGGCTCTCAAAGAAGATTTAATTTTATAATGAAGGAAACTTCACATGTGCTCTTCCTTGCCCTAAGTGCTGAACGGTGATAGACACACACATCTACATACAACTGATCCTCATTATGCACAGATTCCATATTTGTGAATTCACCTACCTGCAAAAATGTATTTCTAACCAACTTCAAATCAATATGAACAGTGCTTTCTTTCGTGGCCACCCTAGACATACAGAGAGCAGAAAACAATCAGGTCTTGTGACCCCCATATTTCCAGCTAAAGTTGAACAAGGCAACACTGCCCTCCTGTTTTAGCTCATAGTGGAAACAAGTGTCTTTTTTGTGGCCTATTTAGTGCCATGTTTTTTCCAAGCACACTTTTGTGCTTTTGGTTGATGATTTTTCTGTTTAAAATGGCCCCAATCACAGTAATGAAGTGTTGTCTAGTGTCCGAAGCAGAAGAAGGTTGTGATGCACCTTATGGAGAAAACAGTGCTGATAGATAAGCTTGGGGCAGCATGAATTATCGTGCTGTTGGCCATGAGTTCAATGTAATGAATCAACAATATATAATAAGTAAGATATCTTTAAACAAAAACATAAATAACACATATGTATCAATTGGTTGGCCAAAATGTTGACCAGAGGCTCACAGGAACCTAGCCCTGTACTTCCTCCAGGAGCAATGGTCCAGGGCTCACCAATTCAGTGTCCGTCCGTGGTGACTTTACAGAACAATGAACAATGAGAACAGACTGCATTTATATATTCTTATGCGCAAAGCATTGTTCTAGGCATCAAAATAAAAATGGGAAATAGGGTCTGAAATTTCCACCGGATCCTAATATACTGGGACCATACTCCAGGCTACAGAGCAGAATTCAAGACAGAATCTCACTCAGGAAGTGTCTTGGGCCTCATCCAGAAGGGGGTTGTTTCTGGAAGTAAGGAAGACAGTTATAAGGCAGTCTCATTTATAAAAAGACCCCTAATAAGAACCCAAAGGACAGCTCTGAGGATATTTATAGTGTGGCTCCCGTGTGCTCGGGGTCACTGTTTCCTGTTATAAACACCACTCTAATTTTCCAGGAGGCTCTGTGAGCATCTGAACTTGGATGAGACTTGGCATGCTGCATCCCAGCATGGGAGTTTATGTAAACAGGTTGTAAAATAATCAGCTTGACCCTTTCCAAATGCAGGCAATGTTAAATAACAAACAAGCCAACAAGAAAATGCACACAGATCTATGCCTAAGAGAATGTTGGGTTTGCACCTGTATAAATGAAAACTGACAAGTTTACAAAATGAATGTGGCAAATGATTAGTGATAATTGACTTACAAGGGTGGAGCCTCCCTCCAGCCCCCCAAAAAAAGTCAGCCATGTGCTATTGGGCCATCATTAAGTCCTAGAGCATTTGAACTCAAATTTGATATTTTTGTCACACTCACGAAACTACTAGAGGCCCAGTGCATGAATTCATGCACCAGTGGGGTCCCTTGGCCTGGCCTAGGGGATCAGGATGAAACTGGCTCTCCGACATTCCCTGAGGGGTCCCAGATTGCAAGAAGATGCAGGCCAGGCTGAGGGACCCCACCAGTGCACCATTGGGGCCTGGGAGGGACGTGGGAAGTTAGCGAGTTGGGGAGGGACCACAGGAGGGATCCAGGGTGTGTCCAGCCTATCTCCTCAGTCCCTATTGGCCCCAGGAGCAAGCTAACCTACCAGTTGGGCATCTGACCACTGGTGGTCATAGCGAGTGGTTGAGTGGCCTTAGCATATTATTAGCATATTACGCTTTGATTGGTTGAATGGCCGACACTTAACATATTAGGCTTTTATTATACAGGATGTTGCCAAAGGAATGATTGCTGTCCTCAGGTAAGCCTTATGGTTGATTGGGGCTGAATGCTAGCACATTTCCAAGGCCTGGTGGCACACTAATAATTAACAGGTGATAAAGAAGGCAAGAAGGTAAGCACCTAAGGATGAAGATTTGGGATTGTTTTGCAGACTGCTGAAGCCTCAAAGCTTAGAACAGTGCTTGGCATAGGGAAGTCACACTATAAACACTTGTTGAATTAGGTCCACTTAGCATTTTAATGCACTGTGATACAGCCAGTGCCCATGTTTCTGGATAGAGGGTATCCTGTATCGTGCCTTCTTCCCCCTACTGTGCTCTTTCACACCTGAGCCCAGTCCGCCCCACCCCCCACCCTGTCCCCTAAGTTGGCAGTGATTTCAGCCCCAGAGGAAACCAGAGGAATGGGTGAAAAGCCCCGACACTCAGCAGAAAGGCACCAGGTCTCCCTCCAGCGACATTACGTGGACCTCCATTCCCAGGGGTCCTGGTCCTCACCGTTTCCAAAGGAGTTTCTGCAACATCTGGATTTTTGCCAATCTGATATGTGAGAAATTGTATCTCGGGTATTATAATTTGCATTTTTCTTATTAGGAGCAAGGCTGCACATATTTTCATATGGTTAAGAGCCATTTGCCTTTCTTTTTTTAGGGAACAGTCTGTTCATTTCCCTAGTCCATTTATCTACCAAGTTATAGTCTTTTTCTTCTCTATTTTTAGAGGCACTTTATATACTTTGATACTTTAACCCTTTGTGACAAAAAATTGTTAATTTTTCCAATTTGTCATTATTTTTACATTGCTTGGAGTATTTTTTGCTTAAAAATTGTTTTAAATAATATCACATTTAACTATATATTTCTTTTAATGCTCCTGGACTTTGTTAAATAGTTGAGACAGTTTTCTTCATCCTAGTTATTGGAGGAAAGCACCCATCTTCTCTTCAAATATGTACAGTTTCATTCATTTCACATTTAGATCTCCGAGCCTTTTGGAATTTATCCTGGTGCACAATGTGAGAAATGGATCCAATTTTATCCTTTTCCATATGGCTATCCACTTATCCCAACACCACTTATTTAAAAGTCCATCTTTTGCCACCAATTTGAAATGCCATCTTTATTGTGTATTAAAATTTCCATATTCAATTAGATCTATTTCTGGATTTTCCTGTTCATTGATCATGTGCCTATACCATCCTTTATTAATTACAGAGGCTCTATAACATGTTTTAATACCTGGTGGAGCCAGTCCCCATCCTCATGGCTCTTCTTTTGCAAGGATTTCCTGACTACTCTAACTTTTTTCTTCAAAATTAAATATTTTGGATGACATTCAATTTATAAATTAACTAAGAGTGAAACTGACTCCTGACTATCCAAGAAACTGATATGTGTTTGCATTTCTTCAAGTCTCTTTTTTCAACCTTTAGGAGAGTTTCTAGGTTTCTACATATAGCTTTGGCACAATTTTGGTTTCTTTTTATGCCTTGGTTTGTTACCATTATTATTATCTTAAACATATCTGCTATATGTCTTCTAACTACTTTTAGTTTGAATATATGAAGGAGGTCTTTCCCTGTCTGTGACTTTACTAAATTATCTTTTACCTGTAGTGCTTTTTGCATTGAGTTTTTTGGACTTTCCAGTCATGTCTTCTGCAAAAAGAGATAGTTTTGCTCTTCCTTTTCATGCTTTATGTAATGCAGGTGTTACTCTATTTGTTTTTTACTAACCATCATGTTTTGACCATTATGTAGTATCATTAAATAGTCTTTAAGGCATCATTTTAATGCTTGTCTATATATTTAATCATATGAATATGCCATTATTTGGTTAGCCATTTTCAACTTGAAATTCCGTGTTTCTCCTTTTCACTCTGCAAATAATGTGAACACCTTTAGTTAGTATGTATTTGTACACATTTCTGATTATGTCTTCAGTGTAAACTGTTAGGAGTAAAATCATTAGGTCAAAAAGCATGACAATTTATAAGGCTTTTAAAATATAAAATGCTTCCAGAAATGTGAGCTAGTGTATGCTCACACCAGCAAGTTATTCTTCCTTCACTCACCCTCACCAACTTAGTGCTTAAGGAGTTTGCCAACTCAACAGGCAAACAATATTGCATCTTTCTGTGACTAGTTTGTGGAGCAATCTCAATTCAGTGTAGGTACAGCTATGAAACTATTTTATTGAGAAGAAGTGTGTGAGGGGGGGAAAGACCAGTATCTGTTTACTTACATAGACACAATAGTAATCATTCTTTCTTTGAAGTGTGACTATTTTTCTGACTTAGGTCAACTAGATATTGACATCTCTATATAGAAGGCTTGCAGGTTGGGAGAGCTGGCTCTACCCCTCTGTTCCTTCTCAGTGCCCACCCTGGCATGGCCTCATCTATTAGGCAAGCTTCTTCAGCATCTCAATACTAGCTACAGTCCAGAGGTCCATGTAGCTGACCAGGAACTTACGCATCCTTGGGGATATCAGTTGGCCAAAGTGCAGGCTGCACCTCTGTCCTCTTGTCTTGTGACTGTCTTATAGTTCTCTTCCCTGATTAGACAGGCACAGGAGCAGAGTTCCAGAGAAGAAAGTGAATGCCTGTCCGCCTATTTGTCAGCACCTACAATCTCCATCAGTGATGCACTGGGAAGCTCCTCTCCATTTAGGTTGAGAAGAATTGTGGGAGGGAAAGCAATCCCTCCCTGGCCCCTGGGAGAGAGGACTAACCTCTGGTGAGGGACACCCCCAACTTGGATTCCTGTTCTTTCCCGTCCTTTGCTTATATAATGGTGATTGGGGCTGGGGGCTGGCTGTCCTTGCACATGTCAAATACTTAGCACTATTGTTGTTGGCTGGGGGCCTAGTGCTGATTCTAGAACAAAAGTAGAAGCCCCACGCCGCATCCGGAAATTGCTTGGTTTTATTTGCACCTCTTTACTTGGAAGTGATATTAAACATTTTTCATCGGTTTATTAACAATCTGATTTCTCTTTTTATGAATTGCCTGTTTATGGCTTGTTCTTTAGTTTTCTGTTTCTTCCTCTTTATCTTTGAAAGCGGCCTCCTTGTAAAGCAGGCTGACCTGAGTTCCCCAGGCCACATAACTTTATAGCCCCACTGATTCTGAATGTAACACAATTGCTTTCCAGTTGTAGTTTCTGCCTTCAGGGTGTCAATATTAATATTCAAGATACAATGCACTGAGAAACAGGATACACAGATTCACTATTTGATATTCAGCAGCTGGTTTATAAATTTATGCTAAATATGCACAAAAAGTGATGTACATATTTACATGTATGCATGAATACCTATTATATAAAGATATGACATGATGTTCAAAATCAGTTCTTGCCTCCCATTTAATTTTTCTGTAACCTCTCAGTCATTCATTCAGGCTAATAATAACAATCTGAATCAGAGAATCAATTTATAACCCTACCAGGTGGCAAAAGGCTTCTCTCTCCAAGTGACCTCTTGGGGATCCCTTCTGGCTATCTTCTGGAAAATAGGAGATTAAAAACATGTGTGTTCCCACAATACTGCATTCTGAGGATGTTTCACCTCTTAGTCCTGCCCCCATGTAAGTTATGTAAGACCTTTGAAATCAACAAAGAACAATTCATGCCTTCACTGGGATTATTGTTCTGGTGTTTTTAAGGACAGACCTAAAATCAGAAGAGCAACTCAGATGCAAGCAGTTTGTACGTACTGTCCGGCTCATAGAAAATTCACTTCTGTCTTTTTTGCAAAGGATATAAGTGGATAAGAATTTTTGGTATTTTGTGAGTTTGGGATAGAAATAAAATGAACTTAATTTAATATCCTAAAATCTCCAGCCGGCAGAGCTGAAACCTGGACAGCTGAACCTGAAAGGTGGAGAGGGCTGGAAGACACGTCCAGAGAGAGTGCTTGAAGGATGAGTGTGCATGGCAATTTCATGTTACTATGGGGATTGCTATACTAACAATTCTACTCACCCTTCATTTATTAAGTTATTTTGTTGTGGAACCAAAAGGTAAACCAAACACCCAAAGAAACAATGGCTTTAAAGAGAATTTGCTGTTCCTGCAGCTCATGCCGAATACTTCAATGAAAGTACTTTGAGTGAAAAGGACAACATTGGCAGATAATTCAATATAATTGAATGAATGAGATTCCTCAATGTTTCCTCTGAGACTGGAAAAATAACCACTGATCTATGTCATAATGCAGTGTCAAATCTGAGAAATTACCAGTTCTGATAGGCGACCCTCTGAGACAACAACAGAATTATCCCTCCCCACTCCCCCACACCCTCCCTCACCCTTTTACTCTTCTCTCACCCCATCAGACAACAGCTTTTTTTTTTCCATAAAGAGAATGGGAAAAATTAAGCTAAATAGAAAAGTAACCATAATCTTGATGGGCTTAATGGCTTGAAATGCAATATTCCACCCACTGCAGGCCTACAATCTGGATTGGAAACAACAGACCAGTTAAAATTGGGAAGAGGAGAAGGAGGCAACCTTGGGGAATTTGATGAGGAATTTCCTGCCTCCTGTCCTCTCTTTGTATCCTTTCTTCTTGGTCCCTTGGTGATCTCAACTGGGGTAGGTGAATTATCCTGGAAAATATTCACAGACTCTCTGAAAGCCAAAAGGGACTTGAGAAAAGCATGTTTGGGGGTCTGCCCTATTGTAATGGAACATTCTAGTAAGAAACTACTTGTGGGGTGAGGTTGTATAAAGGAGACAAATTAAACAGAGTAGCTAGGAAAAGCAACTTTGAAAAACCAAACTGCATCCATATGAGACAGGATGTGAAAAACTTAAGCAAGTAACTACTTGGTTACACACACACACACACACACACACACACACACACACACACATCTTAATTATAAGGAGAGTACATCCAGGGTGCTTCTAAGAAGTTTCCACTGATTTTATGTTTGTCATATTACAAGTCAATCCATCGTTTTGGTGCAGTAAATTCAAGGTTTGTGAAGAGAGTCACCAAGAGAAAAACAGAGGGCTAAATGGAGACAAAATCCATGGTGACATGGGGAACCCAGGTTAGTCTAAAAAGGGATTTCAGGAAACAAAACAAATGCTTTCCCAAGCTTGTCCATGTGTTAATTCAATGATTCACACAACAGTCCCTGGAGGTTGTTCCTATCTGTATTTTTAATTTTCAGAAGGGAAAACTACAACAGAGACGATAAGTGACTTTATCTATAACAAAACATTCTGTAAAGAGAAGTACCTGGTTTTGGACCCAAGCAGTTGATTCCAAGGTCCATGTTCTGACCATGACCCTGGACGGCTCTCCTAAACCCCCTCCTGCAAAACAGATGAGGTAAACTCCAAAGTTGCTTTCTAATGACTTGGTGCATGAGCAGCATGAAGGAGAACAGAGACTGGACTAACAAAGACAGATGTGCTCTGACTGTGGGGTGAGCAGAGGCAGACAGCCTCCCAGGGGCTGGGAAGCCAGCCGGGCAGAGCACCTCACACCTCAGCTGAGAAAAAGCAAGCACAGGACAGCACCCTTAGGAAGCTCTAAATCGCACTGAAGTCTCAACCTTCTTTCTCTTAACACCAAACTAAATCCTCGGGGTGAGTCTCGTATACCTTGTTTATAGGAACAGAACAAGGTGTGATTCCATTTGTTTGCTCTTTCACAGGCTGGAAAAGTGGAGCTCTATAGAAAGAAAGCATCAAGCATTTGGATTTTATATTGCAACCATGCAAAGTACAGCTTAGAAATCTCCTCCTGCAAGTGGGTAATAGAAGCACATTTAAAACCTCACTGCAAATTCCTGGCATCTTCAAAGAGAAGCAGAAAAAACATTTAAAGATCTCAGCCTCTGTTATACTTCCATAAAAAGTTGAAGCAGCCCCTGGCCTCATGTTTAGCAAGCCCTCCGTTTTTATTTGGATCATTTTGTTATATTTGGTCTTTAAAAGTTTCAAGGCTTTCAGCACCAGTGGCTGGGAAAAAAATCAAAGCCAGGTAGGAATAGCTGGTTTGGGGAGCTGAAGATGGAGAAGATGTGGGTTGCCATTGTCACTCTTACAGTCCTCTAAGGGGAGGGAAGGAGATGAGCTTCCAAAAAGAATTCACGTGTGGATGATGCCTGAGGACATGTGTGTGCTTGCAAGCGTGCACGTGTGTGTGCACACGTGGGCAGTGGCAGCTGCTGCTGAGGAAGGACTTGTCTCCCTTCACGGTAATGAAGCTTCCTCTAGACTGGGCGTTGGCTCACAGGCATGTTTCTCTGACTCTCAGAACTTGACTAATCGTGTGAAATCATTTGTGTCTCAGAGACCCCAGCCCTCCTTCCCACGTGGCCAGCGCCTGGGAAGCCCCAGCCACTGCAAGTAGGGAGTTACTGATCTCCAAGGATGGGTTAATATGGAAAAACTATCACAGCCCTTGGGAAGTCTCTAGAAACCACACTTCCAAATCCCTTAGGGTGGAGCACTGGGGAAATGGAGAGGCCCGCGGGGGAGGATGACCAGAGAGCACTAAACATGTGAAATGCCCTTCCGCTTTATAAGGTGCAAACATGAAGCTAGCACTACTTCGCCGCCACATAGTAAACACAAGATTACTAGGCAATTCCATTTAAAACATTACAGAACCTCTGAAAATAACTGCCATGTTTAGGGCAGCTTTTCAATCCCTTGATAACAGTATAGTTTAATGGATAGAAACAACTATATCATTTATTCCTCTGACATAAAACGCTGCCAACCATGTAAGTACATGATCAATAATCGGGGTTTACAGTGGGCGCGCGGGAGTCCCTGGAGCTGCAGCTTCATGCGAAGCAGTAAGAGGTAAAGTGAGAAGTGAGAAATGCAGAAGGGAAGTGCTTCGGCAGAGCAGGGACCCCAAAGACTTCTCGAGGCATTTATTTTTATGGCGCACAAAGAACAATGTCAGAGCCCAAGGTGGCACTTTCAAAGGGTTTGTAAATCAGCCGTAAAACGTTACTTCTGGGTTGGATGTTGTTATCTGGGTATCATGGAAACGAGGACTGGAGCTGTAGGAAAGGCTGGGTTGTGGGTGGAGAGAACGAGGCCACTAGAGCTGAGAACATTTGTTTTTAACTTCTCCCCATTTTTCACATACCTGGGTATTACAAAAAAAAAAAAAGTAAAGTATTGGCTTGGAGGTGGGCTGGAACCCTCTGCAGGTATTAATTTTACTGAAAAAGATATTGCCAGGTCAACCATTATGTACCCTGAACAGCACATCTGAAATGGATGCAATAATTGACTGCTCTTCTAAAAAAAAAACACAAAAAAAACACGGCAGAGCTACAGCAGGAGGTCAAGGGTGGGGTGCTTTGGAAGAAGCCAAGAAAGCAGAGGGGAGGAAGTTGACCTGCTCCCTGACATGGGTCATTCATTTCCATAGTGGCACAGACTCCTCCAAAGACCATCAGTCTTAAGGAGAAAAAGGCAACTTTTCTCTCCTAAACAACCCTGAACAGTTATTGAGGGCTTCCCATGTGCCCAGCATGGTGCTAGCCGTTTTACTTGCATGACCGCATTACATCTTCACAATAATCCCATGAGGTATGTAATATAATTCCAGACTATGACAAGTGGGAACTGATGTTTAATGAGGTTCCATGGCCAAGGGGACACAATGTTTCTGTGGTAGCTTGGGACCCAGCCCAGCCCTCTGAATTCACAGCCTTTGCTCTTAACCACTACTGTGTCCCTTCTTATCCACTCCAATCACTGATTCCATCCACGATGGCCTAGAGGGACCAGGATGTACCTGGATCTACCTGGCGCCATGCTACCATAGTGCTTGTTAGCTTGTGTGTGTGATCATGTCTAAACTTAGAAATAGCCTTGGAAAAATCATTATCCCTACTGTTTAGAAGAGAAAACTGAATCTCATAGAGGTTAAGTTTCACATTTAGTAGAAAGTTCTAATCCAGCTCAGCTTGCCTCATAGCCTCTCCTATTGGCACTGTAACAGGCCGACTTTCATAAGCTAAAGTAGCGAGCTCAGCTAACCATAGAGAGCCAAGCTGCCCAAACTCAGAGTGCATTAAGGAAAATATAAATCTGCCTTTTTGACTTGTATTTTGGGGCATCAGTGAAGTGCCAGCTAGTTCAGAGTGCTTAGCTGAGAAGGTTGATGTGCCTCTCAGCTCTGCATCAGCATCTCTGGGCAGGCTGATGTAGCCATTGGTATTCTTAAGGACCTTCTTTACTCTTCATATTTGATCAACCCAATGACCCAAATTACATTCACACAGCAAGGCTCAGCTCAAGTCTGCCTTGCTCCATGAAGCTTTCCAGGATTGCTCTTCCCATGTCTCTTATATAATTCCTATTATTCCCTTGATCTCCTGAATTAGTATTTATAGGAGCAGCATATTGTCCCTTATAACTCTGGTTTCTGACTTCTGACTCCTCAAAGGTCCAGAAATTATGCTAATATATCATTTTTAAAAATCCTATATGATACCTATGACAAGGTTGTGTTCACACATGAATACTTGTTGAGTTAGGGTTGAATTAAGTTGGCATTCTCAGAGCCCTGAATATACACTGAGTGGCCAGATTATTATGATCTCTGAGCACATAATAATCTGGCCACTCAGTGTATATCCTATATAATAAAAGGCTAATATGCAAATTGTCCCCTCGACCAGGAGTTCAACCAGCAGGCAGGCCAGCCAACTGCCCATGTCCCCTCCCCCTGGCCAGGCTGGCCGGACCCCACCCATGTACGAATTCATGCACCAGGCCTCTAATACACACACAAACACACACACACACACACACACACACACTGAGTGGCCAGATTATTATGCATTCAGAGATCATAATAATCTGGCCACTCAGTTTATATGGTATGGAACATACAAAAACAAAACAAGAAATGGGCATAGAACCCCCCCCCCGCCCTCCCCCCCCCCCCCACACACACACACTGAGTGGTCAGATTATTATGCATTCAGAGTTCAAGAAATTGGCATAGAACCAGTTGGTATTCCTCTACTCAGTGGTTCTCACATTGGAATCACCTGCAAGGCTTCTTAAAACATATCTCTGCTCTGTCCCTCAGCCCACCAGAGTTTCTGATTCAATAAGTCTGGGGTAGATCCTGTGAATCTGCATTTTTAACAAGTTATCAGGAGAAGCTGACACTGTTGGTCCAAAGACCATGATTTGATAACCACTGTGATTCTCCACCCTGACTGCACATTGGAATTACCTGGGATGGAGGCTGAGCAACAGTGGCCTGTCCTACACCAGACCTATGAAATCAGAACCTCCAGGGAGTGGTCTGCTCTATAAGCCATCCACAGAAATTATCACAGTTTCGTACAATAACTGTCTCTTTGCTCCACTACTCACCTCCTAAAACTGAGATCTTTGAGACTTCCATGGCCATGTTCATTTTCTAGAAATGCACTTGGCAAATAGAAGGAGCTCAACAACTGTTTATTGAAAAATAAAAAAAGAAATATGGTGGGTTAGTGTGGCGGGCAAGATCACTCTGCAGAAATATGGCAACCATGGCCCTACCCCTGAGATTGAGGTAAGAGATTTACCCGAAAGCAAAGCAGACTCCATTTGTGTTTATTCGAAAATGTCATTGTAGTCTCAACATATAGGATTATAATCATACAGGTAAAGTTAATACACATTCTGTCCATGCTACCCAAACCAAGGATCATACAATCAAAGGCATACAGAGTCACACAGGTACAAGTGAGCACCTGAACTGACATAAGGTTCATGGAGGACTGCAACCAAATGTGCATGTCCTGTACAGACTTGAAATAAATTACTGTGAAGTGTTGAGTCAGATTCTCTTGGTACATTATTTCTATAACCTCCTGGGAAAACAACAGGAAGGTCAAAGTCATTGATACTCCAATGTTTATTGAGCAGCTTCAAATACTTTTTGAGTATCTACTCTTATTAAGCACCTATAGACACTTATAGACCATGTGCCACGCATAGTGCCAGGCAAGTTTCTGTTCTAACCAAATCAACTTGTTGGCCATACCTCCTCAAGGCTCAAATGAACCTTAATTCATGTCTGTTATCTCATTGAAAGGGTATCTCCTAACCTTCCCCCAATCAGGCCACGGCATTATTTAGAGTCTGGATCAAAATAAACCTTCAACAGAATCCTACCCATCTTGACTTCTTTTCTTCCTTAGCCCTTACCTGAATACTTTTCCTTGGCAACTCCCTTAGCAATTAGTATTGAGCCCATGATTATTGCTTTGACTCATTGATGATTGTCTCCAAGATTCCCTCCTATTCATATGTATCCAATTTACTAGATCCTCCATATTTGTCCAATAGCACCGAAAGCAGTGCATTGTGGTTGGTTGATAAATGTTTGTTAATAAAGTGAACTGCAAGCTCTTTGGGTGCCCCATCACTTTTCTTACATGCATCATCAGGAGTGAGTAGGTCATAACCCTTTTAAGCTCTGGAAACTTTGAAGTAGCTTCCTCTGGAAGTTCGATGAAGATGGATCCCTGAACTCTGTGGTTCTCTTGGCTCCATTTGAATAGTCTCTTCAAATATGACTATTCCTTATTTCAGAATGACTTCCAAAATACATTTTTGTTCATGAGTATATTGATTTTTCTCAAAGCATTAAGACATTTTTTTCATAAAGACTTGCCTCTTAAAAAGTGAACATTTTCTTTGACCCAGAACAGTGAACAATTTCTACCTAATTGATAGTCCTGCTTGGATATTTAACTTAAAATTATTCCCATAAAATCTGCAACATATTTTTTATTGGGTTCTATACTGATTGCTTTTGGCTACATTCACACCCTAAAATTCCAATGGGTGTGAGCCAAAGCTGCATAGTTTTGTGGCTAATAATAACAATAATAATGAGCACCTTTCAAAAGTGCTAATTACAAATTCAATTGGATTGTGTTCTCATTATAAATGCTACAGGTTTTCTGCCAGGTTGTTACTTCATGACAGTATGTTTTCAAACACCTGTTTACCTTTATTATCACTAGATATATTCAAAAAGAGAAACTTTTAAAAGTTGAGATGCATATTAAATTTCTCATGTCTTTGTAAAATTTGGAATCTTTTACCCAGAGTCCTTAACTGCACAAATTGAAGCAAAATGAATAATTATCTATACTTTGTGTAGACAAAGCACAGAAATGTCAACAGATCTTCATTTATCTAATAGAATCCAACAACATTTCAGCGGTGGGGGTGGGGCTGAGAGTGCAGAAGAGAAAACAGAATTATCCTGTTAATTTTCTTTCAACAAACCAAACTTTACTAAATGTCCATTATGCTTAAATCTACTCCATGTGTGGACAAGTAAGATTACAAAGATGAATAAAACACAGCCCCTGTGTAGAATCTACAGGAGGAGATGTTGCTGTAGACAAATGCCCCGAGGTGGTAAAGTCAGGAGAAGGAAGGAGAAGCCAAAGGGTAAGGCTGCATGAGGACTTAAAATATTAAACAGAGGCATTAGGGTTAGGGTTGGACAATGCTTTAGCTTTTTAAAATGAAGTTCTGGTAATGCGGTTCATGACAATCTTCCTGGATGATGGTCAGCCTTTTGGCCCAGTTCCAGGTGTGGTCACTGTGAGAGATTCTAACTTGCAGAAGACCAGGGATTGTTTTTTAGATAACCCCATCTCAGGAGCATGACAGACAGAGGTTCTCACTTATGATTACACATTAGAATCACCTGGGGAGTTTGCACATCAGTGCCTCCAGGGGGAAGGAATTAATACCTTTGGGAATGGAGACCTGACAGGATCCCCATGTGATCCTACTCCAAAATGAGGATTGAGAGTTACTATATTAACAGAAGGTAGATGTTAGATTTATTAAGTGTCTTCAGAGCTCTTCATTTTTGCCAATGATTTAAAAATAAATTTTTTGAGTATGTGTGTTACTCACACAAAGGGGACCAGGATGCAGGTTAGTGTTTCATGGGTGGTTATTACTCTTCAAATCTGGGGAACCCCCTCTCAGCTCAGTTGCAGGATTTATTTGGCTTTTAAAAAGCAGATCACCCAGAGACAGAGAAACATCAATCAAAACGTCAAACCTCAGGGAAGGTAGGGGAGGGTGGGGGTAGGGGGAGAGATCAACCAAAGGACTTATATGTATGCATATAAGCCTAATCAATGGACACAGACAACAGGGCAGTGGGGTTATGAATGGGAGGTGGGGAGTAATGGGGGAATAAGGACACATATGTAATACCTTAATCAATAAAGAAAATTTAAAAAATAAAAAACAGATCAAACTTGGAGGTGCTCCCATGATTAAAATACATGACAAGCTGAGGATCATAAAAATGATGATGGCAATAAATCAAAACTTACCAGATATATGAAAACCTATGAGTCCACAATGATACTTTAAACAGAAACAAAAACGTTCATTAGTCACCTTGGAGGTTGTTAGGGCACTGACCCATTGTTCTAAAAGTGTATAAATTAAGGGGAAATTTTAAGCATCTCTCCTGTCTTTCCTCATTTGGACTAGAACTCAGGCTAATCAAGTACTTGATGAGGAAAACAGTCTTTATATAGAAGAACTGTGTGTGCCTAATGGAGAAAAAAATGACAGAATTAGAAACTGCTGTTTTCCACTTCCTAATGATATAATAGACCTAGGCAACAGCTATCAATGACAGCTAAAATTATTGGGAAATGGAGGGGAATTGTATAATGGATGGATCAGGCTGATAACATATGTATTAATTTCCTATGGCCAATGTAACAAATTACCACAAATTAATGGCTAAAAACAATAGGAATGTATTCTCTCATTGCTCTGGAGACAAGAAGTCCACAATCAGTTTCGTTTGATGGAAATGAAGGTGTTGGCAGGGCTATGCTCTCTCCTGAGGCTCCAGGAGAAAAAATTGTTCCTTGACTCTTCTATTTTCTGGCAGCTGCTGGTATCCCCTGGTTTGTGGCTGCATCGCTCAAATCTCTGCCTCCTTAGTCAGATTGTGTCCACCTCTTCTGTCTATGTGAAATGTAACTTCTGTTTCCTTCTTAAGAAGAGACATGTGATTGCATTTGGATCCTAACCAGATAATCCAGGATAATCTGCCTATCTCAAAATCCTTAACTGAGTCATATCTGAAAAGATACCGTTCCTCTATTTTTTAATTTTTATACTAGAGGCCCGGTGCACATAGTTCATGCATGGGTGTGGTCCCTAGGCCTGGCTGTCAATTGAAGCACGAGTGTCTGGCATGGAAGGGCAGGTTCCAGCTGACCTCTGGGCCCTGGGAAGCACCTGGGCCCCTGGAACCCCGTGCGCCCTCTTTTCTTCCCCCCCCCCCCCCCGCCTGAGTCACAGCACCCGAGTCACCACACAAAGATACAGTGAGCGTGGCCAGACACTGCAGGACGGGGCACAGCGTGGGCCTCTGGGCCGCCCAGCAGCACTGCATAGAAGCTGGGTGGGTAGCATGTTCTCTCCTGGCTGACCTCGCAGACCAGCTCCTGCGCAAACTCATGGGGCCCTATCAGCCCCTGCAGTCCCAGCAGCTGTGGACCGGCTCACCCAGGAGATGCTGCAGGGGTGTGGGGCAGGCTCCTTGCAGGTGCCCAGCGCCTGAGCATGGGGGCTTCCCTGGTGCGTGAGCCCTGGTGTCCCAGGGGAGAGTAGCAAGGGGAGTGAGAGTGAGCTCGGCAGACACCCCACATTCTCACAGCACTGTCGTCACCCCCCACCCCCAGGTAGCTGGTGAGAGGTCATAGGGCACCGCCAACCCCCGCCATGTTCTGCGCTGCCCACTAGTGGTCAACGCAAGTCATAGTGAGCAGTCAAACACTCGGTCGAATGACTGCCCAAGGGGACAATTTGCATATTAGGCTTTTATTATATAGGATTCTTTTTGCATGTGCCATAGAAGATAATATTCATTGATTTCAGGGATTAGAACCTAGATATTTTTAAGGGGACTATCTTTCATCCTACCACAGTACTGAACCATTATTGATCAATCTTTATAACAAGTAAAATGGGATAAATAAATTATTCCTTACCTCACCTCCCCAAATCAACTCAATCTAGTCAAGCCTTTAGCTCGAACTGCTGATTTATGGGTAATGGAGGAATATATTAAATGACATGAAAGAGATATAATCAGACAAATCCAGCCATTTTTCAAGACAAAAGACCCAATTCTCAATTTCTATAATAAATGCACCAAACAAAGAAGGGAAACTATTACACATCAAAAGAGATATACCAGCATATTAACCATAATCAATATTGATAGAATCTAGTTTGGTTGCTGAATTAAACAAAACAACTATTTTAAAAAGGCATATTTAAGGTAATTAGGAAAAATTGAACACAAATTGATAATACTGAGAAATCATTGGGTTTTGGAAGGGTCTAGTAATAATATTGTAGTTACTTTTTAAAAATGAAAGTTAGACATGCCTACTAAAATATGTCAGAGTAAAATGATATGTCTAGAACTAGCTTTAAAATACCCCAACAACAAATAAATTTTAAAAAAATAAGCAATGGAAAGTAGTGATGGTAGGGGAATAGATAAAATAAGAACAGCAGGTGTTATTGTTGAAGGTAGGTGATGAATGTGTGGCAGTCCACAAATGTAGCTTTTCTATTTTTATGCATGTTTGGAAATTTACCCACTCAGTGTGCCAATGCCCTCAAGAATCCCACTGGTTCCCAATCTTCTGGAACACTTGTAGGACTAGAAGTGTTAATATCCCACATACTGCTCTAAAACACGAAGATATTCCAGCCAGCAGGAAAGATACGGTCTTAATATCCTCCTGCTTCCCAATGCTCCAGAGCCTTATCCCAGGGGGCAGGAGAGAGTCCATCTGCAAAGTGTAAAGATGGTGCTTGGGCTTCTGGTTCCCCTGGACCCGAATCTGAACCTGAACATTCCGTGATGTTCTCCCATCCCACAAATTGTGTGAGGATTTCCTAAAATGGCATGTGCCCAGCAGACAGTAGGCATGCCTACATATGTTTTGTTAGTGTCTTCACATCTTCATCTGAGCCTAAACTGGGTTCAGACATGACTGTACATATGTGGTGAAATGTTGAGTAGGATTACCCTCTTGGTAGACTGAAGGTCTCCAGGGAAATCCTTTATTCTAAGGTGAGAATGCAATCTGAACATTAGACCTCACTAAAAAATTAAAAGGTTTTGTAACTGCAGGAAGAAATGATTTTCAACCACTCAAGTCTATTTTAGAATCCATCCCAGGGAGTCACTCCTCGGTCTTAGAGTGAGGCAAGGCTGAAATAGCTGATTTGCTAAAAATAAAAAAGCAAGCAAACAATAGTATTGCATTGATACCCTGCAAATCAGGGATGGTTTCTAAACGTTTATAAAACCAGGCCAGGGTATCACCCAATAGAACAGAACAAATGCCAGCCATGAACTGTGATGAACTCAAGGTCAGTACTACCAAAAGATATCACAAAAGGTGAGGAAGAGCCAACTCATCCACTCGGTTAACAATAACAGGCACCCTCAGCACAGCAGATGCTCACTTCAGTGTGACTCCCTTTGTAACCATGGTGGGAGGTTTTGGGTTTCTGTGGGCTGGCACAATGGCATGCCTTCTTTGCTTGCTGGAACCTCTCTTTGAACAAATTGGGAGACAGCAGGCTCAGAAGTCCCCCTGTGAACTAGTTTATGCAACTTACTCCAATGGAAGACCAAGGGTTGGGATATAGGATTAAGAATTTTAAAATTGTTAGATTTTGAAACTTCAGGGAAGGCCTTTTGCTTTTCATGAAACAAAACGATTAAATTGGAAGCATGAAATAGCTGCATTCTCAGACGGTATAATTAATTGGGGTGCTTAACTCATTGGGATGCAATGGTTGATTGCTTTTAAAGGTAAATCCAGAAGTGAATATTGAATTCAAAAATTCAATTGTTTGTTTTCACAATTTTAAATCAGGAGGCTGGACAGAATCACCCATCCATCAGCCAAAGATGATTCTACAGGAAGAAGACAAAAGACCTTATACTCTTAGTATAATCACTTTCCTAACCCAGTGTTCTGAGACATTCATAAGGGTTGGCACTGAATTTAAGCTCCGAATCACTCAAATCAAAAAGAGCTACTCTCAGTCTGTCATCAGGAAGCAAGCTCTCTAAGGTGTATTTTTATCCCAGACTCATCTAAGTTATGACAACTCACCTGGTTGGTTTCTGCCATGTGAGTAGAGAGAGGCATCAAAGTGACAGGACGTCACTCTGTGTTCCTTGTGAGGTGTGATGGAGAAGAAAAACAAACCTGGGGAAACAGATTTCAAAGTATTTCTAACACATCTCCAGATTGGAGAGATATGGGGCACTGTTTATGCTTTTTCTTACCCAGGGTTCTTCTAAAGTTGAAACTCCTGCCTCTTTCACAGCATTTATTTATTGTCTATTTGTTCCTTTATTTTACTGCTTTGATCTTGACACATCCCCCTATCCGTGCAGATCTTAAAGCTGGCAGCCTCAATATGCGGGTCATTCCTGGTCATCCCTCAAACCGGGGATTTGTACATTGAACACCCTCTTCCCCTTGCTTAGCCATGTTAAGACTGGGCTAATTTGCCTTTCTGTGGACCCATATTCTTAGGCCACATTGATTTTCCACATTGGGAAGTGATAGAATCTGGTGCTTGCTTAATTGATAGATAGATAGGTGATAGATAGATGATAGATAGATAGATAGATAGATAGATAGATAGATAGATAGATTTGATAGGTAAACAGCTATATAAATATAAATATATAATATATACACCAAATATGTATGTTTACATATAACATCTATAGCTATAGAAATATCTATATATGTATCTATTATATATAATCAGAGATGTTATAGCTGTCAGTGACCTCCTAATCTATGTATTAGATGATTGTTGAGTCTAAACATTCCTAATTTTCCAGATGAAGTGTATTTTGCTATCACTGCTGGTATTATTTCAGTTGGTTTAGATTATAACTGTACATGTATTTAAACTTTTTTCATCTTTTTTTTTTGCTTTCTTGCTGTACTTTTTTGTAATTCTTTTTTCTACTTTTCTAACATCATTTGAAGTGATTGAGTTTCCTTTATTCTCATATTTTCCTCTACTGATTTGAAATATGTATATCCTATTTCTATTATTTTAGTTATTATTCTTACATTTTTAACATGGGTTGTGATGTGATAGGGCCTTAAGTTAATTTTGCAAAATAAGGCAAGAGCCTTAGAACACTTCAACTCTGATCACCCCCACCCATCTTACATGCTATTTTGCCCAATATTTTGTGTCTTAACGTGGGGTATTATTATGAGTGAAGTTTGATGCCCTTGAAAGGTTTTAATGATCTTGTTTATCTTTCAGAAGATGACGGCTGATTGCTCTGTTGTAACCAGGATAGAAAAACGGAGGCCAGTTAGGAAGCTGATATAATTGTTAGGCAGATAAAGATTGGTGACTTGAGAATAGTCACTTCCTAGGTGCTAAAAAGTGAATTCATTCTGGATTTATTTTGAGGGTAGAGTTGGCTGGACTTGTTGACTATGTCACTCTATTTCATGACTTTAGAACCAACTCAACAGATAGCCTAGCTTTGTATTTTTGAATGAACAAAGACAGAAAGAATGAATGAATAAGTGAATGACTATATAACTCTCAGGCCCTCTTTGATACCATTTCCACTGATAAAATAAAAATCATCAAATACTGAGAAACTGCATGCTCTGCTGTTGCAGCTGAAGTGGGTCTAACCATTCTTTGTAAGTAGCAGTCTTCATTTCTGGCCCAGTGTTCTGATTTTGTTACAAATTTTAGATCCATTGTCCAGCTTCTGATGGAATTTGGAATTGTTCTATGTCAACTCTATGAACGACACTCAATTAGGCCATCAGTAAATTTGCCTCAGTAATACATTTGTTCTGAAATTCTTATTTATGTTTTCAAGACAAATGTAATCAGCCATATAAACAACATACATCTTGGTTTCAGAATGAACATGGACAGCTACCATTTTCTGTTAATTTGTTTAAGAATCATCTTCAATGGAGCTGACTGACAAAGGTAACTGCTTAATGAAAGATAGTAAGGCACGCATTAAAAACGATTGGCCTCTTAAAACAATATGGTAATTGTGGACATACTTTCTCTAACTTTTAACAGATTTCAAAGAAATTTAAAAGTGACTGAGATAAATGCCTTAAATGAATCTGTAAATTCATCGATAATTTTCTAATCAATCCTACTTTTATTGAATTATCTTTTGAAAATTTAATTAAAATTTTAATTAATTCCATTTATGAACCACAATAATGCCTTCTAACTACATGATTATACCAAGTGAAGTCTGCTGCTCACAGAACTACTGGTCTAAGATGTCTAAAATCACCAAGGATATATTATCTTCTCCTTATTATATGCATATCATAGAAAATTGCCCCTGTGATTAGTACTCTTTATGCTTCATATCGTATATTTAACAGAACCTAAAGTGCTGAGCCGATAACAAGTGTACAGGCATCTAACCTGTGCCAAGCAAATCAGTGCCAAATGGGTCCAGCTTTCATGGTGACAACTTCACAGAAAGTACAAGGTAGTTAAAGAATATTGAGAGGAAAACCTCAAATATCACATCTTGGATTGGATGGAACTTGAAAGACTATCTCTTTCCAGCCTTACATCAATCTTAGACTGCACTCAATTTGGAATTATAGTACCTTTGCTACACTGACCTTGACAACACATTTTGTTGCCAGCAGTCTGCTGGGCTCTGCACTGGGGCAGTTCTAGGAGAGGATCAGCAGGCTTCCTAGCCTTGGCAATCCCAGAACCTACCTTTGCTAAATTTTCCGCAGGTTGCCCACAGATGGCAGTTTGCTCCCCCACAGAAGTCAAACAAGATCTATAAGACTGCATCTCACTTAAGTGAAAGAACATTAAGGATGGGGTCCACGTATTATGCTGCGTTCTCTCTAGGTTGAAGAGAGAGAGCAGAGGTGGCAGGACCATCTCCAGCATTCATTAACAGTACCATCCTTCCAGGATAACGCCACAGGAAAGCAAATCACCCTTCTCTTCTGTCCTTGAGAGAAATGGAGTGGCCTCAGCCACAGCACATTTTCTTCCCTGTGCAAAGCCTTCTACCCGACTCTGGTACTGTGAGCAGAGCTCTGAAGCCTGTCTTCTCCCTCCCTCCCCCTACCCACCCATCACCACTGATGCTGCCCACGATTTCACAGCAGTTAACTCTCTTACCAAGAGAGAGATTGCCTGAAACCAGTTTTTCATTAATGACAGTAATCGCTACATCAGCCTTTTGCTAATGACAATAATAGTTCATATTTATTCTGTGGTAATCATAGCATAATACTACATCACTGAATTCCATAGCATCCCATGAATAGACCCTTTCTGCTGATGAAGGAACGAAGGAGATTCAGAGAAGTCAAGAGACTTGTCCAAATTTCTCCAGCCAGTCAGCTCTGGAGCCAGAATTGAAATCGGTGTCTGATGCCTAAACCAGGCATCTACCCTCCTATGGAGCTGCATTGGATCGTAGCAGGAGGATGTGGATGGCTAGGATGGAGGCACAAGCACCTGCCCGTGCACCTGGGCCAAGTTCTTGGAATTCCAGACACCCCTTAAAGTACAAGCTTATGTCAACAGAGTTTTCTAGAGAAGCTGAGGTTATCTGGGAATCTGGCTGCCAGTGTTCGTCCTCTGATCTGCCCTGCTCCATCCAACAACATAGACCCCACTTTTCTTGCCAGCAGCCAGTAGTGCAGGGCAGCCAAGACTAACAAGTGTAGGCACTGTGCAGGGTACGGGTGCATGAATAGCACTATTCTTTGCTGGCCAACACTGGCCCCATTGTTTCAAGCGATGAATAGAGCTGTGTGGGGGGAGAAATTCACACACGAAGCAAAAGCAGCAAAATTTGTCTCTTTGTGATGGTTTCAAGACTGGGTGAAAAAGTCATTCTTCACCTGGTACTATTTTACATATTCTTTCACAAACAGAAAGCACTTTCAGGCAAGGGAAGAGCCTCTTTCTAAAAATTAAAAAGTTACAGGTTGCAGTGCAGGTGGGAGACGCGTGAGCCGACCTCGAAGTTTGATGGCACTCATTCACGACAACACTGGGAGACAAGAGTGATGATATATCATTTGGATTTAGTGCAGTTGAGCGCTATTCCCACAATCGTCTTGACCTATTCCAGACATGCAGCTTTCGCCTGCATGTTCCCAGATAACAGAGGAAAAGTGAAGCACATGGCATTAACTGCTGTTTATGATAGGATTCTCCTTTCCAGGTAAATAATTGTCAAACTCCTATTTCCCTTCCATAGGGTTAGGCTCACTCACTCCCAGAACTATCTTGGGCATTGCCAGGCTGGGCCACAGTAAATGACAACCAAGGGACCTATCCCTATCTTTGTCCTGTGTGTACCATTAGATGAAGTCAGACTCCCCCAAACCACGAGATTAATTTACTATTTACAGTGGAAAATTTATTCCTCTCTTAAGAGCAGGCACTAACAGAACTCTATACAGACTTGTGTCCTCTACACAGAACTTCCTTGTTTTCAAACCATTTGTAAAATCGCTCTTGGAGGTGGATGTCCTATGACACAAAGAATCCTCAATTGAGTGCTGACTGAATTATTATTCTGTATACCTTGGTGTCATATAGTTCAGTGGTTTTAATTTCTCCAAAATTGATATCCTTATTTTTGTAAAACTTCCAGAGGTAGTCTAATACAGTGCCAGGAGCATGTTTGGGCTTTAGATGCAAGTTGATTTAAATCAGTCTTAAAAGAAGCTCTGCAGGGTGACTCTATTGCCTACGTTGTCTTGGAAAGAACCAGTTTATACCCAGTGTCTTGGTGTAACTATAATTATTCCCCTCTTTCACTCTAAGGGAGTATCCTGTTTAAATGAGGGTGATATGGTCACCCTATATTTATGCCACCTTGGGCAAGCAACTTCTGTTAGCTTTTCTTTCCTCATTTATTACATAAGAACAATACTATCTACCTGCTAGGATTAGTGTTAGTGTTAGAGCAAATATATGTGCATTGCCTTAAATATCGTCTGAGGCATAGCAGGGGCTCAATTAAAAAGTGACTACTGTTAATATTTCCTCTGCAGACAGTGACTTAGAGCAGTGTGTCTACCTGTTTGAAAAATCATCAACCACTGAAATAAAAATGTAAAAAAGAAAGAGGGAATGGCATTGAGTCACCAATGTTTTATTTTGCAAAGTAAAGACATGAGAAAAAAATAATGCTGACTATAAACATATCATGAAATAAAGGTTATTTTAAAAGCTGAAAATAAAGAAAATAAAATCTTAGAATAAAAGACAGTTCATTTAAGGTATTTATAACTATTTTTTAAAACAAAAATATTACCTTTTGAAGGTAATCAGACTATGCCAAAATATGCCACTTTGGCATAATCATTATTTTTGTGCTGAAGGCAGTTGAGAATTGTTGAGGAGAAAAAATTTTCCTTCTACCCTTCGAGGTTCTTTGGCTTGTCTAATGACCTAATTAACATAATACAGATCAACAGGAGAAAAAAACAAGTTTAATTTTGTATCTATGGGGAACCGGAGAAGAATCGGAGCTAAGGAGAAGGGGGTAGGGTCTGGGACTTCAAAGGGAAGGAAGACAATTCACAAGAATATGGAGAGAGCAAATTTGGTAAACAACTATTTGTCATGTCATGCAAAGAAGTCTTTCTAATGTAAAAAGAAGTTCTCTTTGGTAATTTCTCTCTTCCTAGAACAGGTGCTCTATCTAAATTCTTTTTTTTTAAATACGTTTTTATTGATTTCAGAGACAAAGGGAAAGGAATAGAGAGATAGAAACATCAATGATGAGAATCACTGATTGGCTACCTCCTGCATGCCCCCTACTGGGGGGATTGAGCCTGCAACCCAGCATGTGCCCTTGGCCGAAATCGAACCTGGGACCATTTAGTCCACAGGCCGATGCTCTATCCACTAAGCCAAACCAGCTTGAGCTATCTAAATTCTTTTAGACAGTTAAGAGAGAGGTAAAAAGAAAAACTTTCAGAGTCTTCTGTTTCTTAAAAATAATCAGCCTAAAATAATCCTCATGCCAAAGAAACACATTTTACGGTGGCAAGTTTTGCTCTCCAATAGAATCAACAGATACAGGAAAAATTCTCTGCCTTCCCCTTATCTGCCTAAAAGCAGTGCATAAATTTTTCTTTGATGAAGATGCTTCCACCAACCAGGGAGAGAAGAGAGACTCATCCCTGAGGATCAGGAGTCAACACCAAGATAAGTTTGCATAAAGAGACCTTACTAAAATAGCCATTACCTTCCATTAGTTCTTCCATATATTCCTATCACTTCCCTATATATATTGTTCCTTGAAGCCCAATCTCCTTTTCCTTTGTTAAGGACATATAACTACAACCAAGATTACTCTACCCAGCAAAACTATCATTTAGAATTGAAGGGCAGATAAAGAGTTTCACAGACAGGAAAAAGCTAAAGGAGTTCATCACTACCAAATTAGTATTACATGAAATGGTGAGGAGTATTCTAGAAAAAGAAGAAGGAGGAGGGGGAGGGGGAGGGAGAAGGGGAGGGGGAGGAGGAATAAGAGGAGGAGGAGGAGGAGGAGGAGGAGGAGGAGGAGGAGGAGGAGGAGAAGAAGAAGAAGAAGAAGAAGAAGAAGAAGAAGAAGAAGAAGAAGAAGAAGAAATAAAAAAATGAACAGTAAAATGGCAATAAATATATATCTATCAACAATTGAATCTAAAAATAAAAATAAATGAATAAGAAATCTAATGAACAAAACAACTGATGAATAAAATAGAACAATAAACATGGAACTGATGAATCTCAGAGGGAAAGGGGTGGGGGGGGGGCAGAAAGAGATTAACCAAAGAACTTACATTCATGTATGCATTACTTATAGACTCAGACAATAGGGTGGTGAAGGCCTGGGGTGGGGCCGGAACCACATAGAGGGGGAGTAATGCGGGGCGGGGGTCATCTATAATACTCTCAACAGTAAGTTGGTTTTTTTTTTGTTTTTTGTTTTTTAAAGAAGGGTATATAAGCCCCAAACCTAATCATTTCCTTGAGTATCATTTCTTTTCTGTGAACTCCCATGAATATAAAAATTAAGAAAAATTCTGTGCCTTTTCTCTTATTAATCTGTCTTCTGTAGTTTGATTTGCAGACCCCCGGATACTAAATCTAAGAGGGCAGAGGAAAAGCTTTTCTCCCTAACACTTTCTTTTCTCTCTTTTAGTAGCAGCCCCATGAATGCTCATAGACTCAAGGTGGTCAAAAGTTGGAAAACTGGAAAAACACTGGCCTTATAGTACAATCTGTCCCTTTCTGCCTGCTACCTTTCTGACCACTGTCCTCTTCTTCTTCCTGTTGCTTTACTCTCATACTTCCCAAACATTATTTTTATCGTCTGATACCTCCATGCTAGTAAGCATTCCTCAGTCTTTAAGCTCAGTGCTCAGGAGGCTCTGGGTGCTTTAAAAATATGTGGCTGATTTCCAACTTCATGTCGTCTTAAGTAAAAGTTTTAATTTTGCCAGCTTAGTTAAAGATAATTGCTACTCTAATTCGCCTGTGTATTTTTCTGTAAGTTTTACACACTACTGGAGATTCTAATCAATGTAGGAAAAAAATTATGTGGTTCAATAAAGAAATCAAAAGAAATTTTTACATCATGCCCTTAAGTAGCTACATGCTTCATGTTTTCACGTTTTAGCTGTTTCCGCATAATATAGACTTAGTTTGGCTTTCAATCTGTACGTGACTCAAAAGCATCAACTCTTTTTTTCCCTTTAGATTTCTAAAAAATTCACCTTTGTTAAATCATTGGGAAATACTGATCCACATAAATGGCTTTGAGAAAGGAATGAGAAACCTCTCCAAGAGGCCTCCCCACCTCCATTCCATTTTCCCTCTGAATGCCATTTAATACCTACAACGACTCTCCTAAGCACTTAACCCAACAATGCTTTTAAAGATTTAATACTACCCTCTTTTCCCTCAAATGATATTTGCATAAGCCATAATTAAGTTTTTGGAGACTTATAAAGAAAAAACCTATTGAAAGTAATAAAGCAGTGAGGCAAACATTGTAAATTGGAGGAGCTAATCACACATAAAATGATAATAGCTTCCAAACTGTAGAGTCAAAATTTACTTATATTTCCTGACTATTATGACTATTAATATTTTAAGATCTATTTATATTAAGATATAGCTTTGCTTTCTAATTTGCCCTTTTATTCAAAATGATCTTTAAACAAGGAAAATCTTGTAACCCAATATCATAATCAAGCTATTGAACTTTTAAAAATTGAAGCCAGGTTCTTTTTAAGCAATTCATTTTCAAACATCAGGAGATAAAAAAGCATTTCTTCTAAGATGCAATTTTTTTGTTGTTTAGAAAGTAGAAGCTTCTTTGGACCTGAATGTCCTTTAAAAATAGGAGTCTTTTTTGAATAGATACAAATTTATCCTTCTGACTTTAACTCTACCATTAATTTCTTATTTAATACAAAATATTAAATTTCATCTTATTACCAACTTGCAGTTTTCTTTATTGAAGTCTTCAGCAACTTCACAAATTCTTTAAGGAATGGAAATGTGTAATTTGAGTTATGCCTGGAACAGAGCTCACAGTTTATAATTGCACAATTCTGATCACATGAGGTTGATGAACAAATGACAGGAAGTAGTGTACATTTCAGCCACATCTACTTCCATCAATTCTCTGTGATTGAAATGTTTTTGCAGGGCTTCACAGAGTTCATTAGATGATTAAAATACGAAGGGATGGTAGGGTGCACATGTGACCAGCAGAGATGTGAAATGCGAATGAGGAAAAACCATAGAAGCTGAGGCAAGCTGGTTGCCCTTGGACTTGTGTACTCCAGACACAATATTTTCTCAGCACTTTGGAAAAAAATTGCATTAGTGGCTTCTTCTTGAAGGTGACAGTTATTTTCAATATTTTATACAACCGAGTGATAAAATGGCAGAAACTTTCAATTAAGCCTTAGGCTGCTACCAAACTAAGCTTTGTGTGCAGGGCTAGGTTGGAAATAGCCCTGCAGACATTTTGCTTCTTCTTCTTTTTTATATCAACTTAACAAATGTTTGTTTTCAATTTGTTTTTGACAATGAACTTAATAAACTCTTTTACCTAGTTAAGATTTATGAAAAGTGTTCCCCCCCCCCCACTTATCTCATTTATAGAATGTGTAATTTGCATAATGGTAAGACCCTGCTTTTTCATTCTTGCCTTTCAAGCACTTCCATTCTAATTTTCATGGTAATAGTAAGTGCACTTAACAACAATGGTCCATTGATCCAGCCTGTCTCCTACCTGCCCTGGAGCAACTGGGCAATTGTTAACTATAGAAGCCACAAAACAGATAACAGAATCGCCCATTAGTGTAAAAGCCCTGCCTATAATGGTTTCAGTAATAATTAATATGCAGGATAGCTAGTCCTGTCACACACCATTTCAGACTAGAATTGCATCTGTCAGTCCAAATCCTGACTCCATTTGAGGCATCCAGCACTGAATCTAGTTAGACAGCTAACTGAATTAAAACAAAAATCTACAGATGCATGATAAATGCACAGGATGCGATGTCACACATGAATGACTCCTGTACAGGCCAAATGACAGATGTATTTCCGCGACTCCAGGCCAAGCTCCAGCACAAACCACTCTTCATTTATCAATAATTGGGCCTTAATTTCATTTGGCAGTGGTGGAGCAGCATGCTCAGCTTCCTCTCCAATAGACTAACACTAATTAGACTTTTTTGTGGGGGTGGGATGGGGGAAGGGTAGGCACCAATTTTTTTATTTATTTCAAATAGTCAACCATAAGTAAAGTTAGAGCTTGTCCTTTGGAAGGGAAGGGTCTGTTTCACCACAGCTCATTATTAGAAACAATATCTTGCAATGGGAACTCTTCAATTATTAATGTTCCATTTTGATAAAGATGAACATTGAAGAAGCCAAGAGGGAAAAAATGAGGATGGGTAGAGTTTATACATAAAGTCTTTTAAGCACTTGCTAACTCTTTTTGCTTTTTAGGTCTCTCTCTGTCTCTGATTCTCTCTCTCTCTCTCTCTCTCTCTCTCTGAGAAAGTTTCACAAACATCATAGCCAGATGGAGGCAATATAAACAGGGAAATTATAAAACAACTAGAGGCCCGTTGCACGAAAATTCGTGCAAGAGTAGGCCTTCCTTCACCCGGCTGCTGGCACTGGCTTCCCTCCAGCACCTGGGACCTGGGCTGCCCTCTCTCCGGCCCTGGCTTCATCAGGAAGGACATCAGGAATGACGTCTGGTCTAGTTAGCATATTACCCTTTTATTATTATAGATCCTTAAAATTGTAATTATAAAAGGAGAAAACTCTTAGGATTATTTTCTTAGGTTATGTGACTTTTCCAACTAATTTTAATGTGGTTGCTTTTATTTTAGGTGAATTAATTGAAAGAATTAGTAAAATGCCCGAGTTCCTAAAAGGATTAGTGTTCCCCACTACCATCCAACTAGGAAAAGCCCCCAAAGGATTTCCCAGTCATGTATACAAGAGAGCACAGCAAGTTTGTACCACAGAAACCAGCCCCAGAACTCCAGAGCTACATGAAATTATCCGTATATTGGCCTTTCCCCCTTATCTCTACAATATGGGGGTTAACATTCCCTATCTCAATGCCCACAGAGTCCAAGTATTCATTTGTTTCCCTTTTTTAAGCAAGAGGCACATTGGCATAGCAGACAATTGACTGTGACTTTTCCCCTGAGTGGACTTTTCCCTATTTAAGTAGTCAATGCTAGTTGCTCTTTTGGACTTAGAACCAGTCATGCTTTTCTGGTTCTTTTGAGCTTCTCACCTCTCCTTCCAAATGCCACAAATGGGTGACCTGCTTCTCCTTCAACTTCCAAACATGAGTTTAATGTCAGCAAGGAGCCCTATTGACCCACTCTTGAGATTACGCTATTCCCTGCCACTCAGACACTCCTCAATACCACATTTATTATTCTTCATTGGCATAGGTGATGGCAGTGATGTTGTACTGAGGACTGATTGCTATGCCCAGATGATCTGTTGAAGTTGGCTGCTTGATCCAACATACAGCATAATTGAAGAGGACGAGGAACAGAATCCATTCCCATTTCACCCCAGTAACTATGCCAAATTCAACAGAGAGATCTCCATATGGCCAAACACAAGTGAGGTAATGTGTATATTATGCCATAATAAATGAAGTCTCATAGGTTTCAATGGCTCATAGTAGCAATCAGGAATCTTTCCTAGCAACTCATGGGAAACTGAGCAGCATGCCATAAATGGGAAAGCCATAAATAATTTTGCAACTCAGCCATCAGGGTTGTGGTGAAATGCTGTGCTTGCATTATCCACTCTAAACACTGACAGGCATGTGAGCATGTGTGCCATTTTGTACGCAGGCTCCCCTGCAGAATGCAGGGGCATGGAAGGACTGGGGATTTACTTGGGAAAGTTCCTAAAGCTGAAGGAGTTGTGAAGACTATAGTCTAGACAGTTGTGCTACTTATAACTTTAGAGTAACACAATTTTTCAAGATTGCTGGCAATTATACTTCTCAGCAGATATTTAATGAGAAAGATAAAACTAAGTACTCATGGGGTATATTGTATTATTACTATAAACACTTATTGACCCTACCTGTGCATGGATTCTACATTCCTATCCCATTGACATTCACCTCGGCCAAGTGACTTGGCCAGTGAAAGTGTCATGTGTCAAGTCTCAGCAGGAACTTTAAAAACTATCATGTGATTCTCCCATTCTTTTCTCTTCCTTGAGGCCAGCAATAGCCCAGAGAGGAGCTGCTCCATCATCTGGATCTTGGACTGAAGCCATGTGGAACAGAGCCACAGCCAACCTATGATGGACAAGTAATGTGAGCAGACTTACACTGTTATTATTGTCAGCCACAGGATTTGATGATAATTTATTACTGTAGAATAATTTATCTTAAGATGGCTGATATAGATCATAGCATAAGTTTAAGATAAAATGGACTATTTAGTTCTAATTACTTTAATATTTAACAATGGCAAACCATAAACCTGAATAGATGATGATAGGAGAATTGGTTTTCAATTACACACACACACACACACACACACACACACACACACTGAGTGGCCAGATTATTATGATCTCTGAACACATAATAATCTGGCCACTCAGTGTGTGTGTATTAGAGGTCCGGTGCATGAATTAGTGCATGGGTGGGGTCCGGCCAGCCTGGCCATGGGGAGGGGACATGGGCTGTTGGCCGGCCTGCCTGCTGGTCAAACTCCTGGTTGAGGGGACAATTTGCATGTTAGCCTTTTATTATACAGGATATACACTGGTATACTATATATACCAGTTTCTGCTACCATTGACCCTCTCTTCTACTTGTACATGATTGGAATGACTGTAGCAATTTGCATCCAGCATGTGTTTGCCATTACTCTTACATGTAAAGCTATGGGTGTGTCCTTTTCTCCTACTTGTGTGACTTCCTATGCATGCCTCCTGTATTTGTTTAGCAGTTTTCCTTCCTCTTGGCCCCAGCAAGGAAAGGATTCAGGAACCTTAAAAGAGTATTTCAAGGTATGCTGGTCTATACTAGAGTACCAGTACATTAGTGTATTGGGCATGGTGATAACAGTAGTCATACTGAGCTCACAATCTGTCATGCCCAAAGGGATCAAATTAGTTGTCCCAAATACCTTCTTGGAAAATGCAGGCCTGGGGAAACTGTACTTGGGCCAAGGTTCCTGAAATGTAGATTGAGGTCAAGGGTGGAGCAGACTTGGCTAGAGGTGTATCATAGGTCTGGCCATAGTCTATGGAGATGGAGCCCAGGAATTAGCACCTATGTGAACACACTGAACAGAGATTGAATTCAGGCATAAAAAGGAAACAGGGGACCTGGGTTCAAAAGGAGGCTGGGAAAGGGAGCTGAGAACATCTCCTTAACTATGTCTGTACTGGTTAGAACTCTGTTGCTAGTGTAGAGGGGGGAAATAATTTTCCCTCTACCCTTCTGAGTTCTTACTGGAGAACCTTGTAACAAAAGACATATTAATAAGAGAAAAACAAACAAAAATTTATTAACATATATATGTCATACATGCATGGGAGATATCCAGGGAAAAAATGAGTAACTCCCCATGGTGGCTTAGAATTCAGACTTGAATACCATTTTAATAGGGAAAGGGAGAGGAGATTTAGTCTTCTGAGGAGACAGCTAATGGCTTTTAGGGAAGATGAATGGGCCCTTTGAGGAATAGATGGGAAGTATGATAGTATGTGACAAAGTGTATCTGGGTGTGGTGTCCACTTCTTTTTTTTTTAACTACTTTTTAAAAAATATATTTTATTGAATTTTTACAGAGAGGAAGGAAGAGGGATAGAGAGCTAGAAACATCAATGAGAGAGGAACATCAATCAGCTGCCTCCTGCACACCCCCTACCGGAGATGTGCCCTCAACCAAGGTACATGCCCTTGACCGGAATCGAACCTGGGACCCCTCAGTCCACAGACCGACACTCTACCCACTGAGCCAAACCAGTTCTGGCTGGTGTCCACTTCTAAGTCTCCTCTCCTGTGATAAGAGTCCACCCTCCCTGGCTGATGATACTCCTGGAGAGGGGATCTAGGAGAATTGAATTCCTTTTGTAGGATCTGTCTGTAGGCAGACAAGGCAAGTTTAGAGAAAGCTCTCCCTGCAATTACTGTTTTTCAAGTGCCTACAGCTTAAAATAATGAATATACCAGAGTGGAATATTTGGCAGTGGCATATCCTGCTAAACTTTACTAGAATCAGAAAACGTGTGACTAGCTTAAACAAAAGAAACTTTTTGAAAGCATGTCATATACTTTCATTAACTACCTTTGGGGAAGCTCCTAAAATTAAAGCTATATGGAGAAAATAGGCCCTTGGAAAGATAAGAGCAGCCTAGGGATCTAAGTGGCAGGAACTAAATGACAGTCTTTGCAGCATGCCAGTGCTGGGATGAAGCAATTCCAGTAGCAATAATCATTATTAGTGTCACACCCTCAATATTTAAATCCCAAAGAGAACCTAATATCCTGGCTAGTGGCCTGAGGAGAGCAGGATATCATGATGGACAGTTTCACTGGGACTGTAGGCAATGGGAGAGAGGAAGTCCCCAAAAGGGAGGCTGGGGGAGGGGCCTGTGACCAGAAGGCAAAGGGTAGATCCTGGATGGACAGAACAACAGATGTCCACTTTGGTCTCCCAAGAGACCTTTCTTCTCTGGGTTGCAAACTTAGACCTCCAACATCCCCCAAAACCAAACTTATCGTTAGTAAGATGATATGTTAGCTAGAAACTCATAAACTCTTCAACTCACTGGCCTGAGGGATGCTTGCAATTTTAGCAAGAATAACATTTTACCTTAAAATCATTTCATATTATCAAAATTTGACTCTGTCTAAAAGTAAAGCCAATAATGCATGGCAGGTGGAATTGCCTTGGGTTTTATCATGAGGGAATTTAATAAATCAGACCGATGACCTTAATGCAAACCTTTGAATATTAATAGGAAATGAAATTCTGGCTTCTAATCATATTACCACTCCCAAATCATTCACCAAGCCGAGCATTTTAACTAGCCAAGTCATTGTAATTGAGGCTTATTAGGACTCTTACTGTTTGACTTGGAGACACCAAAGAAAAAAATTGTCCTTTTGAAGACTCTCTAATGATATTCAGCTATTTAACACAATATTTTGAATGTTATGTCGTATGGGAAAGCTAACATAGATTTTTATTTCTTATTACTGAACACTCCACAGATTATTCCATTTATCCTAGATCAACTTATACCAGCAAACCTGGTTCTACATATAACGTTAGCAGAGGATTTCTGAAACATAACTAGGCAATGCAAGAGTCTATCCTTTCTTGTTTAGTTTTTTATTATTTAAGAATATTTGGATTTCACATTATTTTATAGTATTTTGTGCACTGCTACCAAAAAAAATCTTAATGAGTTTTTAGTGCCATAGGCCTTTATTGTTTTTTATTTTGTATGCATAGCCAATTTAATTTTCAGCATAGTAGAAAACATTTTTTTTCACATTGCAAAGTGGAAAAACAGTTTGCTGAAATTGGATGCATGAACGTTTACAAAAGGAAGTAGGTGCCCTGTTTAAATGTATTATAATGGAATATGGTAATAGATTAATTAGTTCTTTATTTTCTAGCAAATTATTTCATGCTCACAGTTCCTCATACAGGTCCCATAAAACTTAAACAAAAGTTAAAACTGATATCAAAAACCTTTGCCTTCTGTGCCCTAGACAGTCATCTGCTTTCTCTTGTATTGATTATCTCACCAACTTGTTAGCTCCTAGATGCCTGTCAGAAAGATGAATAAGCTGACAGCCGGAAAGCAGGCAGGAAGGTGGAGCACAGAGATGTTTACAGAAATACTGCCCTTGTCCCCTAATAGCCAATCTACTTCCTCTTAGTACTACCTTTCCTTCCCACTCCATCTCTTTGGTCATTATGGTGTTTTAAAAACTAGCACATTTATCTGAGATTTGAGGGTCAAGCCAACCTTAGTTCAGTCCCAGCTCTTTTATGACCTGGCCCCATGGGAGGTACTGGGTCAATGACTCAAGTTCTCTCAACCTGAGTTTTCTTGCAGTGGAACTTTGAGGATTGAGTGCAATAATATATCAGAAGCTTTTGGTCTCTAGAAATCATTTCTTTAGTGGCTTTAAAATTAACTACCATTTAATGAAAGCCTACATGTCTCAGGCACTTTACATGTACCCAAACCAGATATAATCTGATCTGAAGAAGGTATCATTATAACAATTTGTGGTTGGTGGTTGAGCATGGTTATTATTGCTGCTACTGAACACAATGATGATGATTATGATGATGATGGACTGGTGCAGTAAGGCAAAGCCCAAGGAAGACTAATGAGAATGTTTCTAGGGCAGCTTCTTGCATGTCATACTTCTCCCCTCTACTTCCTCTAAGTTCATCTTCCGTGCCTGACAGGGATCCAGGGCTATAAGAAAGCAACGGAAGTCATGACGTGACTCTGTCCAGACTCCAGAAAGACAGGCACAAATTTGCAAGGTTTTATTGTTTTCCTATGGATCTGAAATCTGGATCCTTGGATTGAAAGATGTAATTGCCATGAGTTAAACATTCTGAATTCTCTTTGTAAAATATATTTTTGTTTATTTGTCTGTTTTCTGGGTAGAATTGATTCTCTATAAATCACCATCCTTTGAGACAAGTTTTCTTTCTAAAAATTAGTTTTTATTCTAGGAGACCTGTATTTGTTCCTTTCCAAATACTCAGTATCCTGTACATTTTAGAAGGCAGCAGGTTCGACATAGAATCCTATCTTCACCATTTTATGTTATGGTGGAGGCACTGACTTTGCCATAGGCCTGAACAAAACCCTTACTGTTCTGTGCAAGTCCTTGTGTAATGTTTTGGAACCCTGGAACAGCCAGATTTGGAGTTATACATTGATGTCATATATAATTGGATTCTAGTGGATTGTGTTAAAGGGAAATGGACCAGGCCAAAATTAATTAATTAATTTAAAATAACAAAACAGAACTTTGAAAGCTTTCCTTTGGGAACCCTTACAAACACTTGGATCAGAGATCCCGGACATATTTTAGTGAAGTATATTGGCAGTTTATTCTAATGTGATTTGGACATTAAAAGGAGTATGACCTCACAAGACATCTGGGACAGGTAAGTAATACTTGGACTCAGTTGTTTTCTCACAATTTCATGTTAGGAACTATTACATTAGTTTGGAGTCTTTGAGATTTGTGTTTAAATGATTCCTGTATATTTTTGGTTTCCATCTTCTAAAATTGGGTCTCTTCGCTTTCCTTTGTATCCCTCACACAGTGAGTAGTTCATGAAGCCTTTTAAACACATAATTGAAAGAAGAAGTCTCACCAGATTAGACTGAGATGCCAAGGTTTGAGTACCTTTTCATATTCAAAATAAATCAATATAAGAATTATAAAAATATTTCTTAACTCACTTAAACTTCAGATCACATGTTCTTTGCTTCTATTTATCAACTGCAGAAAATATTTGTCATGAGTCTTGTCATCTATTTGCTGCTAAATTGCCTTGCCTGGTTACCTACAGCAATGATTCTGAGCAGTAGCTGTGGCTTTGAGTAAACTATATTTATAGTAAAAATACCAAGTTTTTGCATAATTGTCTCATAACTCCTTGTTATGCCAATTATTAATGTTCTCATAGATATTAATTCAGAAGACATGACATAAATTTTGACATTACACTGTATTTTATTAGCAAGTCTCTATTCTCTCAAATGTTTTAAAAATAATAAGATAATATCTAACCAACCAAATAATTAGTAAACAGGCTGAGCCTGAAAACCAAGTCTCCTGAATTTCCAGTCCTGAGGCAGAGTTCCACTTATGTAATATATTCTTAATAAATACATTAAAGACATAAATTAAAAAATGCTCATTATGGTAACAACAATATTGCCTGGGGTACAAATTGTCTAATCTATTGCCCTATAAATCCTAGACTTCTATTCCGGTTAGCAAAAAGTCCTCACCTGTGTTCTTACAGGTTCATATTTGCTTATTAATGCTGAGAGAATATTCACTTCTTGCATAACCATTAGGTAACATGCTCAGTGAAATAGCATTTGCAAATTCTCATTTATTCATGGGTTTTTATCTCCATACCTAATTGTGCAACATGATCACAAATGAAAACTGTTTTAAGACCTTCTATCCATGCCTTAAAAGTATTTAAAGAGAAAAGAGGAGTCGACACTTATTGAAGACTTATGATATGGCAGGCATTGTGATCTACAAATACATCTCAATTAATGGAACTCCTTTAATAAAAGAATAATGGAAGCAAACAGCAACTTTGATGTGCAATGATTTAAACATGCTTATTTTCAGTGGGTTCTCCTTTGCAGTACCTCAGGATAGCAACTAGATTTGAGATTCTTTTTAATTTACCTTCTGTTAAAAACTTCAAATTGCAAACAAAAAGTTTAGTCAGACACATAAATGTTATAACAAATGGACTTTCAAGGAAGTGTCTCTGAAAAGGGATTTTCTCCTCAAAATAGGAAAAAATGTTTTTGTGTTCAGACACACTCAAGGCTGATGGTTATTATAATAATGTGGGAAAATTTTAACTTAGAACCTGAAGTTGTTCACATGATTTTGTTGTGTTTTTAAGTGGCTTTAGAAGAAACTCAGTGTTTCTTTGATAGCAATAATGTCGTTTAGACAGAGGTTTTGAGTACTCCAGGTAAATTAATCAACCCCATATAAAATAAATCTTCAGAAAGTGTACACAAGTTGGTTTGAACCAAGTGAAAAAGGTGAAGGTGTTAAGCCAAAAAACCCACAAACAAAAAACTCATAGACACAGACAACAGCATGGTGATTACTAGAGGGGAAGAGGGCGGAGGTGGGGGAGGTAGAAGAGGGTAAAGGGAAGATAAATGGTGATGGAAGGAGTTTTGACTTAGGGTGGTAAACACACAATATAATATCAAATGATGTATTACAGAATGATATACCTGAATCCTACATAATTTTATTAATCTATGTCACCCCAAAAATTCAATAAAAAAGAAAAACAAGAAAGATAAACATCCATGGCAATTCTCTCCAAGCTCTCCATCCAGCTATGAGATTTTAAAAGCACATTTGAAGTTGTATAAAAAGTTCTTAAAATTAGTTCATAGTCCTACCAAAAATCCCTTAAGTTTCCTATAGCATTATGTTAGTCCTCCATCATCTCTAACAGAATTCCATTCGATAAATAATCAAGTCAGGTTTGCTATAGAAGTTGCTTTTTATAATGTGGGCATCCAGGAAACTTATAGATTTCTGTGTCCACGTTTTAAACCTTAGGGGAGAATGCTTAACAAGGTCTTCTGGAACCTACCTCATACTACGAACAGCAATGAACTCAAAATGAGTATTCTACCTTAATGTAAGAGTGAAAACTATAAAACTCTCAGAATAGAGAAGCAATCCTTTCTGATCTTGGATTAAGTAATAGTTTTAGATATAACACCAAAAGCATAATAAACAAAAGAAAAACAATAGATAAATTGAACTTTGTCAAAATGTTTGTGCTTCAAAAGACAACATCAAGAAAGTGGAAAAGCAGCCCACAGAATGGAGAAAAATATTTGCAAATCATATGACTTATAAAGGACTTGTATCCAGAATACATAAAGAATGCTTACCTAATTTAAGAAAAATGGACCAACAATTTGAATTGACATTTCTCCAGAGAAATGTTATAATTTGCAACAGATGGTTAATATGCACATTAAAAGATTCTTAACATCATTATTCATTTGGTTAGGAAAATGTACATCAAACCCACAATGAGATACCATGGCAAACATACTATTAAAAAGACAGGTAGTAAGTGTTGGTGAGATATGGAAAAATTGCAACCCTCATACACTTCTGGTGGGAATGTAAAATGATGCAGGTACTTCAAAAAATAACCTGGCGAAGGAAGGAAGGGAGGGAGGGAGGGAGGGAGGGAGGGAGGGAGGGAGGGAGGAAGAAAGAAAGAAAGAAAACCTGGCAGTTTCTTAAAATGATAAGCATAGAGTTACCATAGGACCCAGCAATTCCACTCCTAAGTATACACTTAAAAGAACTGTAAACATATGTCCACACAAAAACCTGTATGTGAATGCTCACAGTAGCATTATTTATAATACTAGTAGTTAAAACTTCAGAACAACCCAAATGTTCATCAATTGTGAATGGATAAACAAAATTTATATATTCCTGGAATGTAATACTTAGCAATAAAAATGAATGAAGTATGGATACCTGCTACAATATGAATAAATCTTGGATACGTTACACTAGTTAAGTGAAAGAAGCCTGTCATAAAAGGCCAATTACTAAATGATTCAGTTTCATTTATATGAAACTAGAGGCCCGGTGCACGAATTCATGCATGGGTTAGGTCCCTCAGCCTGGCCAGTGATTGGGGCCAATCGGGGCCATCCAGCCAGCCAGGGGAGAGACCACAGGAGGTTGGCCAGCCATGGGAGGTTTCTGTGGGAGCACACTGACTACCAGGGGGCAGCTCCTGCATTGAGCGTCTGTCCCCTTGTGGTCAGTGTGCATCATAGCAACTGGTTGACCAGTTGTTTGGTCATTCGGTTGTTCGGTCACTTAGGCTTTTATATATATAGATACCCAGAACAGACAAATCCATGGAAATAGAAAGTACCCTAATAGTTTCCAGGAACTGATGGGAGAGGATAATGGAGAGTCACTGCTAGTGGTCATGAGGTGCTTTAGATGCTTTGAAATTAAATGGTAATGATAGCTGTGCAACATAGAAAATATACTAAAAACTACTGAATGATATACTTTAAAGGGTTGAATTTTATAGTATATAAATTATATTTCAACAAAGCTATTATTTTTTAAAAAGAGCCTCTCAAAACACATAGTTCTTTCTATATTACTAGAGGCCCGGTGCATGAAATTCATGCATTGGTGTTGGGGGGTGTCCCTCAGCCCAGCTTGCACCTTCTCCAATCTGAGACCCCTCAAGGGATGTCCGACTGCCCATTTAGGCCCGAGACCAGTGGGATCAGGCCTAAACGGGCAGTCAGACATCTTTCTCACAATCCAGGACTGCTGGCTCCCAACTGCTCACCTGCCTGCCTTTCTGATTGCCCCTAACCACTTCTGCCTGCCAGCCTGATTACCCCCTAACCACTCCCCTGCCAGCCTGATTGATGTCTAACTGCTCCCCTGCCAGCCTCTTTGCCCCCAACTTCCCTCCTCTGCCAGCCTGGTCACCCCTAACTGCCTTCCCCTGAAGGCTTGATTGCCCTCAACTGCACTCCCTTGCAGGCCTGGTCCCTCCCAACTGCCCTCCCCTGCTGGCCATCTTGTGGTGGCCATCTTGTGTCCACATGGGGGCAGGATCTCTGACCACATGGGGGCAGCCATCTTGTGTGTTGGAGTGATGGTCAATCTGCATATTACTCTTTTATTAGATAGGACATATCATGGAAGGTGGTGGGTCCACAGCTTTTCACAAAATTCCTTCTTTAAACAATAAATTGGTTAATTCAGGGAAGAGGAAAGGTGTTTAATCAGTCAAGCATGATGCATGGCATTAAAACCATCAACTTATGAGCCAAAGTTCCCCTTATAATTGGTTGTCATTGTACTGTAGAGAAATCATCTTTATTTTAAATTCTACAGAAAGCCTCTGTTCTTAACATCTGCAGGGACACTAGTGAATGCCTCTGGTACTGCTATTTCCAAGTAGCCCCAAGAGAAGCTAAATCAGATAAAGATCAACTTCAATTAGTCTACACTGGATATACTTCAACCCGTTCCAGCTTTCCTCTCATTGCATCATTTCACTGTGCAGAGAATTATACAAGTAACCACTGAATTACAAAAGGAGATGTCCAATAAATCAAGCAATAATTTAAATAATTTTTAGGAAAACTTTTGTAATTATAATCATTCTTTTATGAAAATATCTATTTCTATTTTAAATATTATTTTAAGCATTTGATAAAATACATGAATCTTTGAGATAAACATAAAGAAACTGAGTTTTCATCCAACCCTAACATTCTAAGATTTTATAATTTTGTATATACTGTTTAAGAAGCTGCTACATATTCTGCCATATGGAGTGAAGATAAGAATCTGAATATGAGGTCTCTTTAATCAAAGAACTGAATGTTACAATTTGCAACATTAATAGTTGCAAAAGCAAGACTACATGTGAAACCATAGGATATGGTATAAGTAGACGCTGAAATGACCAATTTAATACAAATTTATTTGAAAACATTAGCCACTAACAAGTAATGCTATAAATGAAGCCCTTTATTACCTATTAAGACATCAGCCTTTGAATAAGTCTCCACAATGTGGGTTTAATGTGTGTGAGTTTTGGTTCATCAAAGCAGGGCTGTGAGGAAGTCATGGGCACTGTTAGGTCATCTTATATGAGTCAGAAATGCAGATGTAGAGCAAACTTGGTTGGGTTATTAATATAAATGCGCCTGCCTTTCTTTTTACAAACCTGCTGTTTAATCGAATGATGACCTAAAGAACAGGTCCCAAAAGAACCAAAGACATTTTCTAAGGCTCAACTCTACCACTCAAAGGGAAGCACTATTCAAAGAGGAATGCCCAATAATGAGGGATCCTACATTTTTCCCAATAGCAACACATCAAATTCTCCCACTCCCTACTGATGATTGCTGCTTAAATGTTTCCTTCTTAGGTAACTCCTTGAAAGTGCATATACCCCGCTAGTCTCCATGGCTAACACAACACATGCTTGGAACTGGGAAGCATAGAGATCTGAGGTCACTAGAAGCTAAAAATACAGAATCCTCACACTTGCCCCAGAGCAACTTACTCTAGCAGAAATGTTGAAGGGATTATAATAAAATAAAACAAACAGCCAGTCTCCTCATTAGAATCCTATGTTTCACACATACCAAAAAAAAGGGTGATTGCCTCATGCCCCCTACTTTCAGAGAGACAGGGGCTACATTTATTTAGTTTTTTGTTTATTCGATAAGCATTTATTGAGTTCCTCTGTGTGTCAGAATCTATGCTAGGAAATAGAGATGCAACAATGAGTAAGACAATAGCCTCACATGGTTCACCACTGAGCAAAGAAGACAGATATGACAATAATAATTAGTTATAGTGCATTGTCATAAGGTCTCTGGTAAAGATATGTGTAAATGGTTATAAGGACACACTGTCTCACACTATTGTGGTTTAGGAAAGTCTTCCTAGAAGGAATAATTCTTTAATACACTTTTGAAGAATATGGAGATTTCCAGGTTTAACAATGAGAGGAGGACACTCATGCGAGTAAGAGAAAACTGCACATACATGTACATAAGCATGTGGGCAAGAAAGGGCATGAGCATGTGTAGAGGGCTCCCTGGGAAGGCACATAGGCATTCTTTAATTATTGTCAGCTGAACCCAGTGGCATCAACAAAGCCATGCCCTGGGAACACGCCTTGCCAAAAGGGCAAGGGTGTTGTCAGCTTGACCTTCATTTCAGCCCATGGTGTAGGGAAGTGGGTTTTGATATCTAAATACAACCTAAAATAAACACGCTGCATCAGCTCTGGGTCACTGTCTCTCCATCAGAAGAGGGTAGCTGTTCACCTGGCCCCATCTTGGACCCACTCTCTAGCTGCACTGGACACGGAAATGAGAGAAAATAGTTACATCTGGCACCCACGTGGTCTGGCTAAGTACAGAGGCAAGAGGCAAGGGGTCACTCCAAAAAGTGTGTGAATTGTTATAAGTTGTATTAGCTGGTGTAAAACATGGGTAATTCTCATATGTTTGAAACTATGCTCAAAGCTCAAGGATGCTCTGTTAAGTGTAGACAGATTCTTGATTTCTTGTTTTGTTGGTGAAATGTGGGAAAAGGTCAGAAACCAGTTGCATGACCAATACAGAGCAGAAGGTCCAGAGAAGATTCCTATTCCTATTTTAATTCATAATGGCCTTGATCCAGCACAGGAGAGTTTAAGAATGTCTAAGCGGGATGTGGCCACGGCTTTATAGCCTACAGTGGAGGTGTGCGAATCTCTAAGAATACCACCTCCCCTCTCTGAGCCTCCTCCACCTCCACATGTTGCTCCTGTGACTGCAGTCAAAAGCTCACCTGATAAAGATTTATCTCATAATTATGAGCAGGAGCTAGAGTTTGAAGCAGAGAGGGACAAGCATCACTGTGAGCGGGATAAGAAAGGTTTTGCTCGAAGCTGCCCAGCCTTTATGGCTGGATGCTGGCACTTGGCCGAAAGTGACTTCATATTTCATTTTGTTGGAGGCTCAAACTACTTGTATTAGGCTGAACCAAGTAGAAAGGATTAAAGGAATTTCTCAGCAACTGCCAATGATTCTTTATCTTAAAAAATCTTTTTCTTTCCTTAAAAAATAAAAATAAAAATAAATAAAAATTGAAATAATAAAGAAAATAAAAACAGTAGATGCCAGACCATCACTGAATTTTTCCCCAAAGCAAGAAGGAGGTAGGGGAAGGGAGACACTGTCGATCCAATATGGACACCCACTCCCTGAGAAAGCCATTTTAAAAGGTCTCATCTTTGCCATGCTTAAAGATGGTGGATTTGACCTGGGAAAAATAAAAGTCAAGCTTCTGAGCCAGGCCTGTTGGCTGGAAACTTAAAAACTTTGAAGTTTACTAAGTCAAATGATAAGAACTTATATCTAAATATATTGAAATTATATAATACTGAAATATTGATCTGAGTATGCCTCGTATAAAGTCTAGAGGATAGAATTTAATCTATTAATTGAATATGCCTTGTATTTTATTTGAAATGTATCCCTAAAAATGTAAAAGTATTATAGATTTGAGAAATGCTAAGTATTTAATTTGCTACCTAAAATTTGAAGCTCTGAAAGTTTAAGGTTCAGATTGAATTGGGGGAAATTATATAATTGTGGTAACTAAATGCCTAGCGTAAAGCAATTTATTTTTGAGAAAATAATTTTTATGTTTTTTCTGATAATTAGGAATTCAAAATATGTTACTTATTGGTCTAATTAAAAAAGAGGATTAATTCTGTGAACCAGTTTAAATGTAATTGATATTCTTTAAGATAACTTAAGCATATAATCTTTAAATATATATATATATATATATATATATATATATATATATATATATATATATATAATCTTTCCAAGTTATTTTGAGAATAACTTTTGGACATTTCATGGGCCCTGAAATGTTTCTCAAAAGTCTGTTCCCTCTTAAAAGAAATATTTTTTTAATTAAACCGATTGATACTTGAAATCGCATGGAAAGCTTTACCAAATAAAAATTAATCAATATATTTTACTTATATACATATATTAAATGTTATGAAGGTTTTGGCCTCTAAGGAGGGCAAAATATTTCTCAAAATCCAATAGCAAAATTTTAAGACGGAATTTAAAGTAACAAAAAGCCGCCTGCATTTTAAATAGGTTGGTAGTGGGCAGCTTTTGTGCTTTGTGAACCAGACCTATAATTTTACTAAATTTGCTTGCTTTGCTTTTTAAATAAAAATACCTACTTAAATTACTTTATGAATTAGCTTTTTAAAATATAATCAAGGTCGCATATAAATTAAGTTACACTAGAAGCCAATGTTTTTATAAGTAATTGAATCCAAGTAAAATCTAAGAACAGATTAGAAGCCACCATGAGGACTGCCTGGCTTGGCAGCTGCCATGTTGGCCTTATGGCTTGCAGCTCCCATGGGGGCCTCCATCTTGAAACAGCAAAGGCCAACCCCCTTCCTTTGAATAAGCCAATGTCTTTGTGAGCAATTTGATTAAGTCTTCTAAGAAAGTTACTGAGACATCCCATAAACTCTCTGTATATGCAAATAAGTCAAAGGGGATACTCTTTAAAAATAAAATTCTAGCTTAATAAAAAGGAGAAATTTGAAAATTTTGAAATCTCTTCCACTAATATTTACAGTATAAACTAAGATTTTTGTTAAAGTATTAAATCTGACAGTAAAATAGTAGTCAACTTAATTATAATGAGATTTCTTGTAATATGGTTATTTGGCAATATCTGCCAGTTTTAAGCAGGCTGGTGTAAAGACAAAGGTTTTTAAATAAAACTCTCTGTAGCCTTAAAATTATTCTGGAAGGAAATAAAGAGATTTACTTCAAATGTTGTAAGGATTGTAATTGAAAGTCAATATATTTGGCCTCATAAACTGAAGTAAATAATTTGTGTTTTTGCCTCCCTGATAAAGTTTATATTAAAATTATTTAAAGACTAATTGTAGAAGTTTACAAGTGAAGTTAAAAAATAAACCTTATTTCAAATTATTTAAAATTGTCTACTTCAAATAAGTGAGTATTCAAGAAAATTTAATTGTACTGGACAAAAAAACCTGTTTCTGAAGTATTAACAAAAATTTTTATTGATAGTTTATCTCATAGTAAAATTGCTTAACATGCAATGAATCTAAAGCAGTCATATTTCTGTGCAGAAATTAAAATTACCTCAGGCATTAACCATTTTTACAGATGGATCCAGTTCTGGAAAGGCTGGATCTACTGCAGCAGGGGAGCAAAGGTCCTTCAAACCCCTTATATTTCAGTAGAAATACAAGCTCTTACTTATGCCTTAACAGATTTTGCTACAGAGCCCATCAAACTATAGTGATAGTGCTTAGGTGGTAAGTATGGCCAAAATTATTGAAACAGCTACTATAGGGCACACTAATTCAGAGGAACTTTTTCATTTATTTTTCAGCCTTCAAAATGTTATTTGCGAACGATAATTACCATGTTTTATTGGGAGCAATGTCCTCAGTGTGTTATCCACCTCCCTGTGCCAACTTAGGGGTAAATCCCCGAGGACTTAAACCTAATCAAATCTGGCAAAATGGATGTCTCTCAATAGTGGAAAGAGCCAATTGTACTCTTAAAATGCAAATACTAAAACAAAAAGGGGGAGACAGATGTTATGTATCACCTTAAAACAAACTCAGTCATACTCTTTGTACTAAAAAATTTTGAATTGTGATGCAGAGGATCACACAGCAGCCGAAAGGCATCAGGTCTTCTGTACAAGAGCCTCCACCAAGTTAGCTAGGTGGAAGGAAGCATAAACCAGACAAGAGTTTTATCAGATTAATAATGTGGGGAAGAGTTTGTGTTTTATATCTTTCCAGAAGGAGCACTGCAGCCAATTTGGGTGTCGGAGAGTTACGTGTGTCACCACAATGGACCCAGAGAAGCTTCTTGTCCCTTCACTCAAAAGGACTGAGAGTTGCCCCAATGACAGCCAAGTGGAAGAAGAAGAAAATTGAAGGCTACACAAGGGACTGAGGTGCCACTATGGTGTCAACTGAAGAAGCTGACCACCGATGCTCAGCAAGTGGTGAAAGAACTGGGGGTTCAAGTAACCCCCTCTAACCATTTTCTTGTTTTGATGGCACTTGTCAGCTGCCAGGTAAGTATGGCTGCCGCAGAAACTTACTGGACTTATGTTCCAGATCCCCCTATGATCAATCTAGCCACCTGGACCGGAGAATCAGTGCCAGTGTTTACTAACAACACTAATATGGTCGGGGGTAGCTCCGACAAGCATATAACTCCTTCTTCCCAAGGTGATTATACTTACAATGGCTTTAGTGGGGAGCTCCCTATTTGTTTATCAAAAAGGGAGACTTTAGGATGTTTGCAGCTTGGCCAAGAAAATAAGATGTCCTATGGAGGCACAAACATTGCTAACATTGAAGGCCCCTGGGATATGAGAAAATATGTCCAGACAGTTACTAAACTAGGATTTCCTAAGGCCACCTGATGGCTGTCTGATAAGCATCCCCCTCATCCCCCCCCCCCCCCGCTCCCCTCCTGCCCTAATACCACCACTACTGAGTTAGAAGCATTTCCTCAATGGCAAGATTGCACCAATCCTGTACCAGTGAGACATAATATTTCTGGCTCTGACTTGTATGTATTAGATTGGTCCCACAGGCTTGATGTTAAATATCCCTATCATGAGCCTATGTCACCAGGAGGTTTTATAGGTAATGCCCTAACCACGAAAACAGGAAATTTACAGAATTTAGCAGCGTTTAGCCACTGCTCTTGACTTTCTTAATTTTACTGGCTCTTTCTTAGCTAATACTAAAGGAGCATGCACATTGAGCCCTTGCAATGGCTTATGAGCCTATGTCCAGCCCCCATATTGGTGATTGAAAATGTGAATATCACCAGATTGGACACCCATTATGCTGTCCAATGCCATTACTGTAACCTTACCAGCTGTGTTTCCAGGCATAACCTGAATGAAGATATATTAATTTTAAAGCAGCCTTCTTTTATTACGCTTCCTACCAACATAACAGGAAAATGGTATGATGTGGGCCTCCAGGCATTGCAGAAATTACACAAGCAATTGTCCCGGGAAAAGCATGCTTTGGGACTTATTATTTTTGGTATTGTTACCCTAGTTACTGTTATTGCATCTGCTGTGACTGTTTCTCTTACTTTGACCCAAAGCATCCAGAACGCAAAGTTTGTCAATGAATTGGCTCAGAACACCTCAACTACATTTCATGATCAAGAAGATATAGACAAAAGGCTAGAAACAAAGCTAAATGCTTTGGAAGCTGTAGTGATAGGACTAGGTAATCAATTAGAAAGTATCAAGATTAGACAGCAGCTGCAATGCCATGCTGCTTTTACATATATTTGTGTGAATTCAGCCTGCTTTAACAGTTCTCTATGGGATTGGAATAAAATCAAGATGCACCTACAGGGAATATGACATCATAATAATATCGGTATAGACCTAGTGTGGCTACACAAACATGTGCAAGCCATTCAGAATAGTCATGATGAAACTATATCTCCGGCAAAACTGGCAAAAGAATTGCTGGATGATTTAAAAGAATTTAATCCATGAAATATATTAAAAAACACCACCTGGTACCTAATTGGATTCCTTGTGTACTACTAATCTTATCCTGCTTTTTTTTCAGTCATCAGCAAGCTCCTGCGATCTCAAGTCCGAAGGCTCCAACTAGATGTCCACAAGCTACATTTAAAAATGAAAACCAGGGGATATGTAGAGGGCCCCCTGGGAAGACACATGGGCATTCTTTAATTATTGTCAGCTGAACCCAGTGGCATCGGCAAAGCCACGCCCTGGGAACACGCCTTGCCAAAAGGGCAAGGGTGTTTTCAGCTTGACCTTCATTTCAACCCATGGTATGGGGAAGTGGGTTTTGATATCTAAATCCAACCTAGCACCAGGAATGTTCAGGGCCTACTCAAGAATGCAAATAATCTCCTCTGTCTTGACCTTTTGGTGAAACTTCCTGGTATTTAAGGGTATAAAATAAACATGCTGCATCGGCTCTGGGTCACTATCTCTCCATCAGAAGAGGGCAGCGGTCCACCCGGCCTCAGCTTTTTTTTCTATCTCTGTTTCTTGTCTCTTTCTTTTATTTCTCAATCCCTAGCTGCCTCTACTCAGGAATTGGACCCACTCTCTAGCTGCACAGGACGCAGAAAAGAGAGAAAATAGTTACAAGCATGAACCAAAGGTTGCATGGGAGAAAATGAAGATTAGATTGAGAAGGCATATAAGAGTCACATCCGAAAGTGCCTTGACTTTGCCCAAAGAATTAAAACTTTGAAATCAACAAAGTAATGTTCAAAGATTTTTAAGAGGAGAATGGCATAAATAAGGCATTTCCCCTTTCATTTAATGTCATTTTGTTTTTAAAGTCTATCCTAATGACAAGCAGGCCAGGCAAGGATTATTTTGGAGGTGAGTGAAAATAAAGGCAAAAAGTATTATGAAGAAGAGTCAGGTAACTCAGGGGGAAAGGTAGTGAGAATAATAATAAGGCCACCAGAAATGGAGTGAAAATAATTAGATGTGTTCAAGAGATAGGAGATAGGCCATAGAAGTAAAGGACAGAGGCCAAGAAAGTAAAGAAGAGAGAGGAAAGGATTAAGAAAAATTCCCAGTTTCCCTAATAAAGAGGGTGTATAGAAGGAAATGTTTAGCGGAGAAAATAAATTATATTATTGATATGTTGCCTTTGAGATATACAATAATCAAAAACATAACTCTAGACTTCAGAAAGATGTGCCCTCAAAACCAAGAGAATAGAGTGTCAAGTAGTGCTAAGTTTTACCTACACTTAGGAAGTGTGCAATTCAGTCCTCTAAGGAGGCAATTAAAGTAGGTGGGAAGGTAATGGAATGATTTTGTTCAGTTCATTGGTTTGCTATCTGAAGAGACTTATGTTTATAGGCTGGGAGGAAGAACACACAGGAAATGGGAGAGGTTGAAGATATTATGTGATTGAGAAGAAAAATTATACAAATCCCATACTCTTAAAGAGCAATACAAAATAAGTCAATATAACAGGTGCCACATAAATTGTGTAGATATAACAGAAGATGGTCTGCAATGGTCAGAGTAGGTTTCAGAAAGATACGAAACGTAGGCAACCCTAATTAGTATGGACTGTGTCCCCTTTTCATGTCTACCTCCAAATTAAGTAGCTTTGGAGGTAATCATTCTTTGTCTTCCTTGGATTGAGCATCCCTTATTTATAATCATAGTTACACTAGAGGCTCAATGCCCTTGCAGCCTGGAGGCCTCTCCCTCCCACCCCCCTCCATCCCCACTGGTAGTTCCAAAAGGTGGTTCCACAGTCCGGTCTAATTAGCATATTAACTCTTTATTATATAGGATTGTAATAGTGATACCTCTGATGAATGCTTGTTGTAATGATGAAAGAATTGAAAGCAAGTAGAAGTGTGGCAGTTCGTATTTCAAGCCTGGTGTTTTTATTGCCAGGTTTCCAATCAACGTCTCTTCTGTAAACCAGTCAAGTTCACAGCAAGACCACTATCTATGCTACATTCCCTATGAGCGTTTCTATGATGGATTGTATGTGCTGGGAATGTAGAGATGCTCTCTTCAAGGCTATTTCAAGAATTGTTCTGATAACATGGTTCATCAGGTATTAAACTAGGTAGAATAAATATAAGAAATTTTTCTTGTCTGGAGTTTTCCCTCCTCTGTCTGTCAGCTTGGTGAAGAACATCATAAATCACCTGGACAGCTACAGTGGCTGGGCCAGAGTTGTTCTGCCAAAATGGAGAGTTAGAGACTTGTTTGTAATTCACAAAATATTGTCTCATTTCTATTCCTTGTGGTAATTGTACCCACATTTGCTAATGACACGTAGTACATCGAAGCAACAGGGAAGTAAGGAAGAGAGAGGTTGTGTTGGCAAGGACACATAGTTCTTTTCTGAATGTTGATGGGTCCTGTGAAGTTAATAGAATAGGAAGTACCAATAACATAAAAAACAGTCCCCATTAAATAGTATTGATACCACTATCATTAATAGTATTGATATTATATTACAGTTCTGATATTATAGTACAGAACATTTTTATATATCACAATTCTTATAATTATCATATCAAATCTGTATTAGGCATTTTTACCTATGATATAAAAATAGACACAGAGAATATCCAAGGTTCCATAGCCAAGCTGTGGACCGGGACTTGGACCCCAGTCTTCTTAATCAAGCCCATCTTTACTTTGGACCACATTATAGCTATTGCTTCCTTGAAAAGTGTACAATAAGGATACTCTTCTCTGATGGTTGCTGCCAGAGTGTGTACATTGTGGCCTTTAATGCATTCAAATATTAGCAATAGCTTAGGATGACTGAGAACTTAATATGTACCAGGCTTTGTTCTAAGCTCTTTTCATCAAGTCTATGCAGTAAGAACTATTATGATCCCCATATTGGTGATGATAAATCTGAAGCATTGAGAGGTTAAGAAACTTTCCCAAGGTCACCATGTACTGCTTACACACACTTACTATGAACCTTTATTATTTGGGGTCTTTCTATTATAGCAGCTAAACCTACACTCTAATACATGGAGGTAATGGATGCCAGGCCTGGTACAAAATGGCTCTATATGGATTATTTTAATTTTTAGTACAAACTATATTACTACCTTATTAGGTATTAGTATCCTCCCATTTTTTATAGATGTAAAAGATGGAATTTAAAGATATATAATAGTGCCAGAATCAAGTCAACTTAAAGTAAGATTCTATACACCTGGAACTAAGAATACCTAAACAGGTAGCTTACGTAGTATAATTAGGACACTGGAGGCATTTCCACATAATGAATGCCTTAGGCCATTGCATCTTATAGAGTTACTTTCTCAAACATTTCCTGGAAATTTAATCTATTTTGGAAGCAATATTACATAATATTTTTGTGAAGTACATGTAATTCCTTGATTTTTAACATAGGTATATGGATTATTTTTGATTTATGAGTTAGTTTTAAAAACTTTAGCTGTATTGTTAAAACATGAAATCTTTAAAGACGTCTGGTCCTATTATAGCTTTCTGATGCTATAATATAGATTCTTCTCTTTACTTTCTAATTCTCATCTGCAGGCTGCTAGTATTGTTTGTAGTCTACTATGGGCTTGAAAATCAGTTGGGCCTTCAGAATTATTAATGTAGTGCAAATCAATGCCTAATAAAAGTTGGGAACATATACATAAATAGAATATTTCTTAAAAACCTATAATTAACTAGTAAAGTTATTAACAAGATGCCTGCAAAAGATAAGAACAAATTTAAATGTTTCCACTGAAAGGAGAGAAAGTAAAGAAACCTAAATATCAGAAACTATTTGTCCAGTTAACATATATTTGTTGGCTGTCTCCAAAGAAATAGACAATCTTCTAATAGCAAACATACAAAGAAAGTCAACCCTTAAAAAGGGTTGAATTCCCTCATGAAAGACACAATATTTATATTTTAATAAAAATAAGAATCACTGATATTCTCTCCACTAAAGACACATACAATAGTAGTACCTTGGAAACTGAAATTAAAGGAAAGTTGAGATATTTCAAGCAAAAGTTAAGATTAAGGAAGTCAGGGAGAACAATAATACTATTAGACAAAGTAGAAAAGTCACTGAATATAAATAATAGTGTAAGTTTCTATTGAGGGCAGTTACAACTTACATAGCATGTACAAGAGTTATAAACCATTAAATATCAAGCAATGCTGTATCAGGAAGCATAAGTGAAACACAATTGCCTTCCTTAGCACCATTTGGATGTAGCAGTCAGAGGAAAATCTGCCTCCAGGCAAGATCAGTGAGTTTGGGAACTTACATTAGAGAATCAGGGCAGTGCCCCACATGACCGGTAAAAGCAAAGAACTACCACATCCATGATCCCTTAAGTTAGGCTTCCTGACTGTCCTGATCGCACTTTAAATAAGCAGTAGCACAATGAGTCCTAGCCCTTTTCCACATAGGCTGCATGAAAGACAGTCTTTAGGAAATCTAAACTACAGAGATGAAGATACAGCCCCCAAATCATCCAACACCTGGGAAGGGAGCACACAAAGATGTACCAAACACAACCCACAGAAAACATACAAAGGAAGAAACAATGCTCTAGAACAACATTAATAAGTCAGTGCAGAACTTTGATAAAATTTATTTTGTATTATCCTCAGAAGGACATAAGAAAGTATTGAATTCATAAGAAAGAAGCATCTAGCTATCATGGGAATTAGAAACTTGATTGTTGACATTTAAGCTCAATCCGTGGACAGAATGGAATAAGGTATATTGCTGAAGGATTAGAGAGCTAGAAAATTGAAATGAAGACTACTATAAACTTAGTTCAAGAGGAAAGAAAATAAAGGAGAGAAAGAATAATTAAGAGACATATATAATATATCCAGAAGCTTTAACATTTATCGAATAAGAAATCTAAAGAAATAACAAGAATGAAAACGTACATTATTGAGCAAATAATAATAGATAATTTCCCAGAACTTAAGACATGAGTTCTTTGAGTGAAAGTCTCTACCAAATGTTTAACAGAGTGAATTAAAAACAAACAAATTTCTAAGCCTAGTCACAATGTAGTGAATTCAGAAAAATAAAGAGAAAGTCTAAAAGTTTCCCAAGAGAAGAAAACAGATCCACAGCATTTCAAAATATCTGATTTTCATTTGCAATACCAGATGCCAATAGGAAATGGGATAAAGGTCTTCCAGAATGGCAGAGTAAGGACATCTGAAAATCCACTCCCGCATAGGCAATGAGAACACTGGAAAAATGATCAAAATCAACTTTTTCAGAAATATGGGTATTAACCAAATACTTACAACATTCAGCAGCATTATATTTTTTAATGGTTGAATCTCAGTAATAGCAGTGTATCAGTTTTGTTATTGCTGTTGTAACAAATTACCATAAATTTAGTGGCTTAAAACAAAAAGTTATTATCTTATAGTTTTATAGATTAGCAGTCCAATACTGGGCTAAAATCAAGGTGTCCACTGGGCTACATTCCTTTCTGGAGGCTGTAGGGGAGAATCTGTTTTTCTGCCTTTTCCAGCCCACTTTTCTTGGCTCATAGCCCCTATTCCATCTTCAAAACCAATCACACCTCATCCCTCTGACCCACTCCCATAGTCATAACTCCATCTGATGGGAGATGAGAAAAGTTCTCTGCTTTTAAGGACTTGTGTGATTAGATTGGGCCCAACTAGAAAAAATCAGGATAATTTCCCCATCTCACATTGCATAATCTTAATCACACCTGCCAAATTTCTTGTCATATAAGGTAATACATTCACAGAATCTAAGGATTACAGCATGGACATTTTTGGAAGGACCTTATTCTGTATAGCATAAACTGAATTTTGTAATGTTTTAGCTTACCCTATAGCCATCTTCTTCTGTAGCCTTGAAGCCTCACAACTTCTATAGCTGTAGTAGGATAGTGAACTCCCCTTCGGCTTTACTTCCTTCCTGGTAACTGAAATACAACCATCATGGCAGTAGCTGAAATGTGAGGTCATGAGATAGAAGCTGTGTGTTTTCCAGGGCAGAGCAGCAAGACAATGATACAATCTGATGATGGCAGAGATAAGCCACTATAACAACCTGTACTACTTACATGCAGACTTACTATGAACCATTATTACTTTGGGTCTTTCTATTACAGCAGCCACACCTACACTCTAGCTAATACACATAATTACCAAAAACCTAGAGCAAACATTACCATATTATTTGTCAAAAATCCTTATTAAAGGATCCTCATTAGAGGAAGAATGCCTGCTAATTATGCTAAAAATTAGTATTACCAGGTATACTAGTAAACTGGGTAATGTGATAAGAAAATAAAAAGAATGAGGAAGGAATGAAAGAAACTAAATTGTCATTATATTCTAATATATGATGGCCCATCAAAAAATTTAGAAAATAATCAACTGTAAAACTATTAGAAGCTTCTCCCAAAATCCAAGGAAAGGTCCATATAGAAGTGTCTATACATAATAACAAGCAAATTTAAAATGCAATGATAAAACAAGATATAAGCTATCATTACAATAGAACTTTAAAATACCTAGAATAATACAAAGAAGAATGATGCAAGAGCTTTATGAAGAGAAATATAACAAATTATCCTCTCTAATAAAAGGATAATGTGAAAATTAACCATCACTCCGTCACAAAGATGGAAGCACCCATAGCCACAAAATGGCAGCACCTAGTCTTCTCAGCCCCGCCAGAGTCCCCCAGTCCCGGGGCAGGGGGCGGCTGCTGAGAGCAGGCAGCATGAGTGGCCTGGCAGAATGCTTGCTTTGTCGCCATGGCGATGAGGCAAGGGTTCCACGCCCAGCTGCAGATGGGCCTCTGGGCTGCGGAGAGCTTCTGGGCAGCGGGCGCGGAGCAGCCAGGCCCCGCAGAGAGCTACTGGTGCACAGATTTGTGCGCAGCGTTACTAGTAAAAAAATATTTTTATTGATTTCAGAGAGAAAGGGACAGGGAGAGAGAGAAACATCAATGATGAGAGTGAATCATTGATTGGCTGCCACCTGCATGTTCCCCACTGGGGATCAAGCCTGCAACCTGGGTATGTGGCCTGACTGGGAATCAAAATGGTACCTTCTACTTTGTAGGTTTATGCTCAACCACTGAGTCACACTGGCCAGGCAAGAAATATAAAATTGTTTTGAGGGAACTTGATGACCTGAGTGAATGAGCAAACATATATGCACCTTGCCTATAAGACATCCTATATAATAAAAGGGTAATATGCAAATTGACCAAATGGCGGAACAACTGGTCGCTATGATGCACACTGACCACCAGGAGGCAGACACTCAATACAGGAGCTGTCCTCTGGTGGTCAGTGCACTCCCACAGGGGGAGCGCCACTCAGCCAGAAGCCGGGCGAGCACAACCATGGTGGCAGGAGCCTCTCCTGACTCTAAGGCAGCGCTAAGGAGCAGTGAGTCAATGGTAAGGAGCAGTGAGCAGGCGGGTGGTAAGGAGCAAGGACTCCCAGACTGCTAGAGGGATGTCTGCCTGCTGGCTTAGGCCTGCTCCCCATGGGGAGCTGGCAGGCAGACATCCCCTGAGTGGTCCAGGACTGCAAGAGGGCACAGGCTGGGCTGAAGGACCCCCCCAAGTGCATGAATCTAAACCTCTAGTTATATTATAAAAGGTCAAATTTCCTAAATTAGGATAAATGTACAAAACAATCCCAATCAAAATCATACAAAAAATGTTTAAAAGAGATCTACAATCTGATTTGGGAGAAAAACAATACAAAAAATTGGCTGTAAAATTAAAAAAAAAAATTAGAAGAGACATTCCCTATAACCTATCAAAATATTATATACAATAATTAATCTGATGGTTATTTTAGTTTTAAATTTGTTTATTTTCATCTATTTTATTATAGGTGATTATTTTATTATTAACTAGAGGTCCGGTGCACAAAATCCTACTGGGATCGGGCCTAAACAGACAGTCGGACGTCCCTCTCACAATCCAGGACTGCTGGCTCCCAACTGCTCACCTGCCTGCCTTCCTGATTGCCCCTAACCATTTCTGCCTGCCAGCCTGATCACCCCCTAACCACTCCTCTCCCAGCCTGATTGATGCCTAACTACTCCCCTGCCAGCCTAATTGCCCCTAACTGCCCTCCTCTGCAGGCCTGGTCACCCCTAACTGCCCTCCCCTACAGGCCTGGTCACCCCTAACTGCCCTCCCCTACAGGCCTGATCACCCCTAACTGCCCTCCCCTGCAGGCCTGGTCCCCCCCAACTGCTCTCCCCTGCAGGCCTGGGTCCCTCCCAACTGTTCTTCCCTGCAGGCCTGGGTCCCCCCCAACTTCCCTCCTCAGCCGGCCTGGTCACCCCTAGCTGCCCTCCCCTGATGGCATGATTGCCCACAACTGCCTTCCCTTGCAGGCCTGGTCCCTCCCAACTGCCCTCCCCTGCTGGCCTGATTGCCCACAACTGCCCTCCCCTGCAGGCCTGATCGCCCACAACCGCCCTTCCTTGCAGGCCTGGTCCCTCCCAACTGCCCTCCCCTGCTGGCCATCTTGTGGTGGCCATCTTGTGTCTACATGGGGGCAGCCATATTGTGTGTTGGAGTGATGGTCAATTTGCATATTGCTCTTTTATTAGATAGGATACAGTATTAATACAATGTCACATTAACAGGGATGGACAAATAAGTCTTGGACAAAAGAAAGTCCAAGGTATGTATGTGTATACACAAACACATACACACATGTACACACACATGATTTTTAGTATATGGTAGTAGAGATATTTCCTGTGAAAAATAAACTATTCACATATTGGAACTAGGACAACTGGATACTCAGAAAGAAAAACAAACTTAGATTTGTTTTTCTCTCACACCACACATGAAAGTTAGATTCTACATAGCTTAAGTTTAAACACTTTTAATTTATAAAATTATAAAACATAAAAATTAGAAGAATAAATTAAAATTATGACAAAAATTTTGCCACATGAAAATAACTTCTTTATAAGGAAAGATGGTAAAACATTATTAAGAGATAAGGAAGCAATTATAATATATATATGCAAAATATATAACACAAGAAGGCTAAACCTATGCAATGTATAAGCTGATAAATAAAATGAGTCCAACTTAAAATTAAGAAACAAATTTTAAGAGGCAGTTCAAAAACAAGGAAGTGCAAATGGCCACATACATCAGAAAATATGTTCCACTTCAATAATAATTAGAGAAATACAAATTAAAACAACATTGAGCTTGTATTTTTCACCAGATTGGCAAATATTGTAAATTTTCATAACATGCAGTGTGAGAAAACAGAATTTCTTATTCACTGTTAATAGGAGTGTAAATTGGGCAGCCTTATTCAAGGACAGTTTGGCAGGAACTATCAAAATTAAAATTATGAATACCCTTTCACCCACATTCTAGGAGCTTATCTCAGAGAAATACTTGCAAATAAGCACAAAGATATGTTCACAGATTTATTTTGGCATCATTTTCATCATAGTAAAATTTTTAAATTGACCCAAATAACCTTCCAAAGAGGAATTTACTGGCATGAGAAGTTTTTGCCTTTCACGCCATTTTTCAAAATGAGAATACAGTCATGTACCTAAACGCATTTAAAAACAATAAGTAATATAAAGTGAAAATTTGAACGAAAAAAAAAAAAGATTATATGCTGTGACCTGCCATGTTCTTTGATAATGAAATTAGTCTACATGAAATTCTTAATCAAATGCAGCAGTCATAATGAAAATGTCATTTTAAAAGGAATTCTAGGACCTTAAAATAATTCTAAAATTTACCTGGAGTATAAACAGCAGTGACAGGAAATTTTGTTTTTGAGAATTTTTATAAGAGTTTATTTGAGCCAAATGGATGACATATGCCGGGAAGCAAGATCTCAGATGCGTTGACAGTTAAGAAATTTTTGACAAAGATGAGAACTTCTCCCACTAAAAGCTGAAGCATGTAATAAAATGATATAAGTATAGTACATAACATTTAAAATAAAAAATTACAAGTACATTCATGAAACAAAGCAGAAACTGAATTTAAAACCTGGATCAAACATCAGTCTCATGGGGACAGTGCAAGCAGCCGCTGGAGAAGGGGTGCATTAATGTGGAATTTGGTTAGATGACTGAAGAATGGCTGATATGAGATCTGGTTATACTACCCACCATTCCTAAAAATACATTTCAAATAGAATAAAGATATATGAAAAATTTCAAACCATAGGAAATCTGAAAGAAATTTCTAGAGGGTGAGCCATTTCTAAACAATCAGTAAAGGAATACAATCAGTAGAGGAAATCACCAAGGAAAAGGTCAACCACCTGAGTACTATAAAATCATATTTCTATGTTTCAAAACATAATTACAATGGACAGGAGGAAAAGTACAAAGCAGCAAATATGTTAAGCAAAAGGTTGATGTCTTTTATGTTTATAAAGAGCTCATAGAACTTGATAAGAAAATAAACCCCAAAATAAAAGTAGGCAATTAGTTAAAAATAAAAAAAGAAAAGATCGGGGGGGAAAGGAGACATGTAATACTTTAAACAATTAAAAAAAAAAGAAAAGACAAATCAAAGGAACGCAGAGTTAAAAAAAAAACAACACTTCAGTTATATTTTCATCTACCCTGTTAGATAAAAATCAATGAGTTATTAATTAATTAAAGAACTACCTCATTCCAGATAGCAGAGTGAAAAGTTTAGAAATCAATTTGGCATTTTGTATCAGAAGCCAATATGAATTCCCACATTGGAGTTTATTTCTGAGAATCTTTCTTAAGAAAATAATTCTTAATACACATACCAAAGCTGTATGTACAATGACTTCAAGGCAGCATTATTTATAAGAGCAAAAATTTGAGATCATTTTGGAAAATTTGGAATAATTCAGCAATAATGGGTTAATTAAATTATAGTACTTCTTCACAGTGCTAACAGTGATTTTTATGCAGTTTGTACTAAAATGATAAAATGCTTAAAACAGTATCTTAAATGAAAAAGCCAGAAAGACACCTCTATAGGCGATAAAGTCTCAACTCTGTATAAAATGCAAGATTTAAAATATATACCAAGATTGAAAAGAAATACACCAAAGAAGTGATTTTATATGAATGATGAGTTTTGGATAGTTTATGCCTCTTAAATTATTTTTCTGTATTTTCCAAACTTTGTAAAATTAAATGTTTATGAAAACAAAGCTTTATTTTATGGAACTGTTTGGAAAATTTTGATGGCACATTCTGCAACCTAAGCTGCCCATGCACAGGGCTCTGGGGATGCTAATTAGAAAATGATGAGTTAATTAAAGTTGTGTGCGTGGTCTCCATGGCAAGGATTTCCTTTAATCCAGCAGTGGTTTTCTCTCCATTTGCAGAATGTGGTTTCTGGATGAAAAACTGAGAACAGACTGACCCTCTGGCCACAGCTACTCACGTCAGAGATGTGCAGTTGCAGGTGCACGCTGTTTGGTTTGGTTTGCCAAGTCAAAATAGCTGTGCTTCCCACTGTGGTGAGAGTTTCCAGCTTCAGAAGGGGCAGGAGAAACTCTAAACTGTTTGCCCTTTGCAGATGTATTGAAATATTACTGAAATTTACGGGTTTTCCCTGATGTTTCTTTCCGCGCTTTTATCACTGCCCTGAAAGTAAACAAGGAGGAAAAGGCTAGCATACCAAATGTGCTCTCAGTTACCAGGGAAAAGGATGTTTGCCTGAGCCATCCTGGAGCTCCGGTGCTCCTGGCTGGACATGAGAGCAAATACAGAGAAATAGAAAAGCCACATTTTCCCCTCCAAACTTTATTATACACTTGAATGAGATAGTAGGCCCTGTACCAACCTCATACTGGGCTGGGGCACTGTTTCACAGGGAGCAGCAGGAAGCCAGAGAAAACTTGGGCCATAATCCCATCCCAACTCCTGCCAGGGTGGGGGCTCCAGACCACCACTTTGTTCTCCAGTTCAGTTTCCTCTCTCCCAGGCCCCACCAAAGTATTTGAGGCTTAATGAGCTATTGCTAATTAGGGCCACAACGCTGAAAAGCACCCCTGCCTATAGTAATGGAGAGAGAAATCCATTTGTGATCTCTCATTGAAGTTTCCATGAGGATCACAGAACACAGCCTTCCAGAAGTCGGTACCTCACACACCCCTACAGTCTTGCACACCCCGCCATTCCTCCTGATCTGTGGCCATTCTCACCCACAGAGAACCCAGAGCCTAGGACACAGAGGTAAGCAAGAGCATCTCCAAAGCATCCCAAAATAATTTTGGGGAAAGAATTCTGAGTCCATCTTGTGGATTTGTGTTTTAGCCCTTAAGAAAAAAAATTCACCTCCTGCTCTTGGAGTGGGGTCACTTCCAGTCATTTCTGAAGAAGAAGGGGGCTGGAGGAAGACCGCACTAACCATCAGTCTTAAGGACTCCCTAAAGCATAGAAGAGCTCTCACCAGTTCATGGTATTTCTCAAGCACCCCAGGCCTTACATACTACAATAAACAGAAAGCAGTGCCTGAAGTGGCTATGATAATAAAAAGAGCCAAGGAGAGGGAGATTAACAGGAAAATACCCTAAAGAAGAAAACAGTTGAGGAAACCACTGAAGCCCCTTGGAATGCAAAGCAAACCCTTGAGTTTGGCATTTGGGATGCACTCACCAGTCCTTTAACACCTGTCTTGGTCAGGAGACAGAAGTAGGGGCAGCCTTCCTGCTCTTTAGCTTCCAGAATCACAACCAATTAGGAATGTCTGTGTGTGTGCTCACGTCTCTTGCTCTTGCATGGGAGGCTCTCCTAAAAGGTTTTTGCCTGATAGAGGGGTTGTGATTCACCAGGTAACATTGCTGTTCATAGTTCTAGGCCCTGGGAACACTGAAGGACTCTCAGTCCCCAAATAATAACTAATAATAATAACCGCATTCTCTACACACCATCAAGTAGCTCTTTGGACAATATATGAACTCCAGCTTTAGCACCTTGTGGTCAGAATTTAAAGTGTACTCACAAGATGCAGTTCCAAGGAGAGTATAAATTCCTGTAATTCATTCCACAGTCAGAGTGGAGGTCTTCTCTTGCTCGGTGGTGGGACCGTCATACCAGGATAGTAGTCCCAGGAAAACTAACCAGTAACTCAGATCCTGGGAAAACAGTCATCCAGGACATATGAAGTGCTGCCCAGTGGATGCTACGTGGCTCATAAATAAAAGTAAATTAGTTAATTATTTTATTTATTTAATTATTTATTATGTGGCTCATACATAAATAAATATAAATCATCAATGATGTGTGACTAAGAAATAAATGCTAATTGTATAAAATGTGAGCACTATAGAAAATAAGTGACACTGGAGATGATGATGATGATGATAGATAAAATTGCATTATTCAAATATTAGTTAACTTAATTTCATTGTAACTCTAGTGGCTATTACTACTAGAAGCTCCATTTTGCAGACCAAGAGGCTAAGCTATGAGGATATTAATTCTGGATATTTTATATAAGTGAAATCATATAGTATGCGACCTTTGTGTCCAGCTCATTTCACTTAGCATAAAGTTTTCAAGGTTCATTCACATTGTAGCATGTACCCATACTTCATTCTTTTTTATTACTGAATAGGAGTCTATTGTATGGACATAACACATTTTGCATATCCATTCATCTGTTATGGACATTTGGGCTGTTTCCACTTTGGGGCTATTGTGAATAACACTGCTATGGCTATTCGCGTGCAAGTTTTTGTGTGAACATGTGTTTTCACTTCTCTTGGGTATGTACCTAGGAGTGGAATTGCTGGGTCATAGAGTAACTTAGTTTAACTTTTTGAAATAGAGTTGACATTTTTAAAGGTAACTTTCAAAATGTTCAATTCACTTTTTGCAAGTAAATTATATACAAACTTGGATATTTTAGAATTATTTTTCAAACAACTTGCTGAACATGAAAGCGCCTACAGTGCATTGGTTCAAACAATAAAGAGACCCAAAGGAGAACAGAGTAGTGTTCGTATGATGCCTGTTAATTTCTCAGCAGAAGAGTTAACATGTAGATCCAACAAAATTGAGCAAAAACGGCTGCCTGGTTCGCTCTTCCTTTGGAGAGGAATGCGGAAGAGGCTGAAATGTCTGAGCTGACTTCTTGTTAGACAGCTTTGCTGGAAGGCAATGTGGATTCTATACCACTCCAAGGGTTGTGCTTTCCATCTTTTTACCTTGATTTAAATTAAAGCAAACAAGCGGGCAAAAAGGTTGTCGGGGCCTGGAGTTTTTCAGGTGTCATGAATGGTTTTTCCCATTGTTTGTTTTCAAAGATGATTTCCTTGCCCGAGGCTAGCTTGGATATTTTCTTGTTGGAAGTTTTATGGTAAAAATATAATCATGGCCTGTCTACCTTCATACAAATGGTGTGAATGATCAAAACAATCTCAAATGTCTCCATCAAGTGAGCAGCCTGAGCATGGAGGGAGGATGTGGCCTCTGATAAGCTCACACATGTTGCCGAAGAAGACTATCACTGTCTCCCTGCCCCCTCCTTGATTGTTCTTTAAAGAGGGTCATTCCTCAAAAGGATCAATGCATGAATCCCCTAGTATAGTAATCCCATTGGAATTAGAGGGGATGAAATTACCTATTGTTAGATTATTGTTTGTTTTCAGCAGATTCTGCTGCCACCAGAAATCTGTATCATGTGGTCTGAGAGAAGAGAAGATTCCTTCTGCAATATGATTTTTTAAAATATATTTTTATTGATTTCAGAGAGAAAGGGAGAGGGACAGAGAGATAGAGACAGCAATGATAAGAGAGAATCATTGATTGGCTGCCTCCTGCACACCCCCTACTGGGGATCAAGACTGCAACCCACGCATGTGCCCTTGGCCAGAATAGAACCCAAGAACAAACCCAGGACCCTTCAGTCTGCAGGCCGACTCTCTATCCACTGAGCCAAACCAGCTAGGGCTGATTTCCTTTTTATTAGCTCTCTGCCAAGGCTGTTGCATGGAGCAGAAACAGAAAACTTCAATCTGTGACCATATGACCAATGTCTGGCCCTCTCTTTGGTTCCCAAGGATTATTCTGTCTTTAATTTCCAAACTAAGTGATTTTGGTTCACTTTGCTTTCTTGACCATCAGGGCCATAGTTTATAAATTCACAAATTCTTATGAAGTACCTGCTTTGAAAATGAGAGGCTATATGGCTTAATGGGTGAGATTTTGTTTTGGAAGTCAGGGAAAGCTAAATTTGCAGTCTGACTGCCATTCAATACTTACCTTACTGCATGCACCTATCCACCCACTGATATATCTCTTCGGGAAAGTCTCTTAACCTCTGAGTCTGGATTAAATGAAATGATGTATGTTAAACTCCCATAAGAGTGCCTATACATAGTAAAATGAAAGATATGTTTTTTATTACCCTATCATTGTGTGACAAGGGCTATAACTAATATGGACAAGTTGCTGAGATAACACAGAGGAGGGATCAACCAACCAGCTCCCTTCATTCACCCAGGGCCTTTTTACTTTGGTTTCATTTCTTCTTCTGACATAAAGCTTTTGTGCCTACTCCACTGCAGACACTGGTCTAAGTAATGTCACTACTCTCCTTGAACATATCCGGTCTGATTTTAACAGCTCTCCAGCTCTACAATTAGCACCCCCAATTCGCCCAGCGGTAATGAGAATGAAACCACAGCTGTTGAAGGCTGTATTCACTCTGGGGCTATTCTCAGTGTTAAAGAAGAGCTCCTTTTGTCTCTCCCTCCTGGCATTAGGCATTAGCTAGGTTGGCTCTCACCACCTCCCACTGCCGACTCAGGTGCCCGTGGCACTGGCTTACTGGGGGAGAGCCCGCATTAGCTCTCTGTCTGCAGCAGAACCGCAGTCGCAGTTCATCTGATTGATTTGCTCCTGAGCACTAGAAAGCTCAACGACCTCGCAGCTCTTTATAACATCTGGCACATACGGCAAATTCCTTCCAGCTCAGCTCGTGGAGCTGGGCTCTGTCCTGCCTTAAAACCAGCCCCAGCTCCTCAATTACCTTCTGCCCTTATTCATGCCCTGCCAATTCCTTTTTGCTGGAATCTGGATGAGGCTGCAATGTATGCCAAGGCTGAGAATCATTGATGAGGACTTATGGGCCTCCTCCTCATAAAGATGGCACTTGGAGATTGGCTGATAGAAGCATCATTCATATATTGCAGATTGTAGGTAAGAGGAAGATGGAAATCTTCAGAAGAAATCTTTCTGTAAGGCTTCTATGTCTGGAAAAGGAGACAGAGCTGTCTACTTTTTGATTTAGGGTGGTCCAGTACCCAAATCAAAGGATCACAGGGTGCAGCTTTGAAGAAAGGTTGTCTAAATGTGCCCACTGGCAAAGTGCACTCACCTCAAATGACTGAGGCCATTGCATTCTTGCCTTGTGAGATCCTCTCACCCAGAAAGGGGCATTTTCTCTCTTTTAGTCCTGAACTCAGACAGTTGTGTACTTGGGGAAGCCACTCCTATTGGACAGCTTGCTTCCCCTTCTTGGTTATAGAAGAAACTGCCATAAGTGGAACACAGTGAAAAATAAACCGTGAAAGTGAATAGGTGGAGATGTTTACCTAGAGCCTGAGAGAAGTTCTGCAGAAGGCGTTTTTGAGTGTGCCCAGCTTTATTTCTTTAATCCCTTGGTTCTCTGTGGTTTTGCTGCATGCTTGCCTAGGCATGTCACATACAACACCCTTATAACTAGAAAAGTCTCTGGCCTCACAGGAACAGGGAGATCTCCCTGAAAATACTCCCCAAAGCCTTGGCAGGGAGCAGGAAATAGGAGTCAAAGGGCACATCTGTAGGAGTAATTTCTTTTGCTCACACTCAGACATTCTTCTTCCCCCTCCTCTTCTCTTTGATGATAGGAAGTGCACACACTCTATGCTCCATTTCCTCACACTCTAAGGTGAGCTCATCCAGATGAGTAGTATCCCCATAGAAAGGGGTAAACTTAATCATTAAAATGTGCATGCATGGTCTGGCATTCCAAACAATATTCAGCTCAAACAACTCTTTGGACACCTGAGCCATAATGCACCATGAGATTAGGAAGAGGATGGGAAACAGTAACACCTAAGGAACCGGCTAATACCAAATTCTACAGTTTGAACATCTCTCATTAGCAGATTTCCATTGATCCCCCACTCAGAGCCACTCCGTTGAAAATCAACCCACAGTTCATTGCCCTATCCAAGCTCTGCCTTCGAAATGGAAACATCTTGTATGATGTCATATATATTATGTCTGGATCATCAGTAGAATTTCTTGTAAATTTATTACCGAAGACAGAGGATACCCTTTTTTATTATGATTTGATGGGACAAAGATTGAATACCATGACCAGAAACATTTTGTTGGTCTCCATCCAAGATCGATGGGATGTCTAGTGTGTTAGCTCATCAGTATTACTCAAGTGATTTTAGATTCAGACAGATGTCATGGGTGGCTTTGAGGGTGAAAGGAAACTACAAATGGGAGACTCTCAAGGGAAAGGTGGAGGTTGTTGGGGAAATTTCATCCAACAGGCACTCTAGGACCAGGAGACCCAAACACAACTCTGACCCTGTCCCTGTTCTTGAGATATCAACAATGTAGTGAGGGCTCAATCATGAATTTCAATTTAGCAAAAATTACATACATTTCATTAGTATATGTGCATGCATACATACATACACATGCACACATACATTGATGCTGCTGAGGTTGCACACAACCTCCATTGAGGTTGCAATGAAATCGATAAATCAACTTGTTATTGGTAGGAGAAGAATTGCTGCAATGCTTTGGAAATTAATTTCACACTATGATGGAATCATCTTAGAAGATTTTAGTTACTCTTAGAAGAAAGCCAACTCAATTGACTTAAACAAAACACACAGATGAAAACCCCTGTAATCTCACTCGACAAGAATTCCAGAAGGAGGCTTAAGGCTTGGCTTATTTAGTGGCTCAGTGTGCTATAGGCTAGAATTTCTGTCTTTCTGCTCTGTCATCTGGATGTTAGCTAGTTCTCCTCATCATCACATAATGACTGCTATAGCTGCATGCATCACATCTTTAATCACCAATAACCAGAAACAGAAAAAGAAGACTATCTCTTCCTAGAATGTTTTTAAAATACAAAACTCATGAATCTAAATTTCCTGAATCACCCCTGTAGACTTCCACTGACCTACATTGAAAAAGCTATATATCTACATTTGTTGGATTAAAAAGTGCCCTTATACTGGTGATTTTTTTTTTTTTTGTATTGGAATGCCACATGACCCTCTCAGAGAAAACATTTTTTAAATCGTTTCTTTCTGACTTCTACTGAGCTTTGAAGATATCTTTGACATATTTGTTTTCCTTGATTACTTTGGGAAAAGGAGTCAACTAATCCAGCTTTTTATACCTGAAGCTCAGCAGATATACACCTGGGAAAGGTCACTGAACTGTAATCAGTCCTTCCTGTTTCTTAGTCTCTTTGCACAACCGTCTTCCTCCTGTGCACAACCCTGTTGTCAACTGTCATCCTGAGTGTTTATAAATACAACATGGAAAGAAATATGAGGTCACAGTCCAGAATAAGCCATAAGCCATGTCTTTAGAACTGTTGCCATAGCAGAAATGTGTCCAGGATCAAAACACACCGTGAAATCACAGGATTCCTAGACGGTCCATAAGCTCCAGAGCACCTGGTGCGTGGAAGGCACGCATCACGGCACATGGGCACCATGCTCAGTCTGAAGCCCCTGAAAAGAGGGGCAGCTTCTCTTTTTGCTGGTAGCCTTACATCCAATGTCACTCATTTTGTCCTCGGTGGGGGTAGGGGGGCGGCGGAACAGAGGCAAGAAGGAGAGACAGATTGGGTAAAGAGCCAGAGAGACACCACAAATGTAAAAATATATATTACTCATAATGTTCAATTTTAGAAATAGTACACAGTTAATGCCTCAGTGTAGAACAGAATGAGGTTGTTGATATTCTTTCTTTTCACTCCTGCTGTGTAAACAGTTTCTAAAGACATCTGGAAGAGCTGAACAGGTTTTTGAGGGGAGGAGGGCTGTTCCAGGAAAAAGAGGAAATGGTTCAGGGTCGTCATGCTTTCTTTGCCTCCCCTTGTCCTCTCTCCTCTGGGTTGGAGTGTATTCTGTCTGAAAGTTTCATTGACTCCAGAGCAGTGGTCTTTATTCCCTTTTGAATGACAGGCAGATCTGATAAACTGGTGAGAGGATGGGACTTCTCCCCAGATAAATGTCCATATTCATATGAACACACAATTTTGCCTATGTTTCTGAGGTAATTGAGGGGGCCCCTGACACCCATAAACAGAGATGTTCATGGAACCCCAGACTGAGATGCCTTCCCTAGAAGAGGGTTGAGATTATCAGCTGAGGAAGCAGTGAACAAGCTGGTAAGGATTGGCCCTTGGCTCAAAGGCTAGCTAAAGGAAAATGGAGATTCCTTTTTGTAGTGTCCCTACCCACAAAAAGAAGAAGAAGAAAACAGTAAACTCAACCCTAGGCATTCTGGCATCTTTCCATTTCAACCATTGGCCAAAATGTACACAAATTCTTTTATTATTCTAGTAGAGGCCCATTGCATGAAGAGATTTGTGCAATAGGCCTTCCTTCCTTTGGCTTCCAGCACCGGTTTTCCTCCGGCACCTGGGACCCAGGCCTTTGCTCCAGCCAGAGTCTGCAGTCTTCCTCTTTGCTGTGGCCAGAGTGCCGCTCCTATAGATCCCTTCCAGCCCCCCCGCCCCGCCCTCCCTCTCATAGCAGGCGTCCTGCCCCTCCCAGCCACTCCTTGCCTGGAGCAGCTGGGCAGCAGCCATCTTTCTCCTTCTAATTTGCATATTCCCTCCTGATTGGCTGGTGGGCATAGCAGAGTGATGGTTAATTTGCATGTTTCTCTTTTATTAGTGTAGATTGGTCTTAACATCTACACAGTATTCATATGTCCAAATGTGTAATATTTTCCCATCATTCATTGATTGCAAGTCACAATTTTCTTTTTACATTTTACATTCTTGCAATAGGAGTAAACTAATCCATAAATATATTTAGAGATTCTAGCTTATCTTTCTCAGTAACATCAAAAAAGCAGGCAAGATAATGAATAAGTATATAAAAGATGTAAACTACAAGATTAACCAATATGATCTATTAGGCATTTTGGAAAAATGCAACAAATGACTGCAGAGCATATAATTTTTTTCAAGTATACATGTAGTACTCACTAAAATTTACCAAATGCTGTGTGATAAAAACAAGTTTCAACAAATTTCATAATATTGACAACAAACAAAGTGTGTTTCCTGACCATAGTCGAATTAAGCTAAAAATTAAAATATAACTAGAAAATTACCAAATTTAAAAATTGAATAAAATTATGAATAATCCATGTCTCCAAGAAGAAGTCACTCCCAAACAAAAAAAATTTCTCTCTGGCCTTCAAGGCTTCCCACCATCTGAATCCTCCCTCTCCATCCATCTGCATTTTTCACCTCCTTCCAACTTTATGTTCAGACTTTATTTTTATTCACCAGCAACACAATATACAGAATACTGTATTGCTTCTATAGTCTACCATAATACTAACTTTTACTTTATGAGAAAGTGGTACTTCTATGCTCTACCAGAGTAGCAGAATTCTTCTTAGGGGTAGATGCCTCTGAGAAACATTTAAATGGACTGTTAGACAAAGCCGAGTCACAGGATTTTGTCTGGAGTGGAAGCAGTTGAGACAAGTTTAATTATACAGACAGTTGTTCTGTCTCGCTACCCTGCTCACCTGTAATGAACTGAGACGTGGCATTTTGGGGAGTTCTGAAAGAAAGGTGGGAGAAAGAGCTGAATTAAGAAGGGAAGATGATCTGTGAAATCATGGCAGCCAATCAGGATCTGAGTAGGGACCATCGCTAGATGGATACAGGGATAACAAGGGAAATGAGTTCTTACTCAGCTGGCGGAGTAGAAGCAGGTCCCCTTGGCTGCCACCAGGATGTGCAGAGAATGGCATTACACAGAGAAAGAAGGGGAGAGTGAGAGAGACCTGGGACAGATATCATTTGATACCCTGGGAATGACTCACAGGGCTGGGGGTGTGATGTGGGTTGGGGGCACAGTTGGTACAGAGAAGGCAGCAGATATGGGAAGGAGAAGGACCAGGAATAAGGAATTCAAGAATGGAGAGCACCGGGAAGAAGTTTCTTTCTAAAAAAACTCCCAGTTGTGTTGGGATACAAAGGGAAGCATGGCCCAGCAGGCTGACGGGCTTAGAGACAACAGAGGTACAATTTGCAGTTACACCTCATTTTGAATTCTCTACTTTTGCTTCATGTATCAGTTTTATTTCTCTATATAGATTTTTAGCTCCTAAAAGAAGACCAGATTTGCCACATATGTATGTCATTTATATACATACATGCATACATATGTGTATATTAGATATGCACGTGCTGTATATGTACACATATATATGCATAGAAACATATACACAAATACATGTTATGTGTGTTTGTATGTGTAACAGTCATAATTAATTAACTAAAGTTTCCAGTCATGATTAATGCATCTTGCACATGGAAGGCCCTCCCAGATATCTTGCTGTATAGCTCAGAATGAGAAGATTCAACAACCACGACTTGTTTTGTTTTCACATACTTGTTATTGTGAGGCAAATCTTTCCAGTTTTGTGGTCAGTCTTCGCTCTGTGATGATTTTTAAATAAAGAGATCCAACCACTATGACTGTACTTCACAGTTTATATTTCATGCGTAATTTCTTATTAGGCATGAATATAGGCTTTCTTTGAAATGTGCTATGTAGCTTTGAAACAGGTATGATGCACTTCTTAGTTTAAAAAATGCCTTTTCTGGCAAGCAGATTAAGAGCTGTTCTGTTAGTATTTTCACAGCCATGTGGTCTTCATGTTCACAACTGAGATAATGTGTTTGTCAAATAAGAGTTTGATGCTTCATCCAAACTGACATTCAAGGTTATCCTGATAATTAATGTTACTACTAATTTCTATTCAATGTCATAAAAATTGTCAATTTCCAATGCAAACTGGAAAAAATGATTATATCAAAATACAGTAAGAACTAATGTTTGCCAAATATAATCAACTGTTACTTACTTTCAAAAATATTACATAAAGACAAAAGAATAATAAGTACTAAGTACTCTTGGACTTTCACAACCAGAGAGAAAGGAAGAACTCATAGTCTTAGAGACTGGGAACTAAAATTATAAGAGGCCTCTCTACTGCCCTGATGAATGGGCCTGAATAAGGCACTTTACTTTCCTGTGCCTCAATTTTGAGTTTTTGTCATAAACATGAGGCCGTTTTTTTGATGTTTTACAGAGAGATAACATCTCTTCAAAGTCTTTTCTCTTCCAGGAAGCTCTGCTGGTGCTGGTCGCTATTGAACTTCTGGGAATTATTTTCCTTCTTGTTGTGCATTACACTTGAGCAATGTTTAGAGACCTTCAGGGCTGCCCTAAATGAGATGTACTAATAATGTTCCATAAATATGCACTAAAATAAAACTTGCTATAAATTTCCACAAAATAATAATAGCTAACCTTTACTGAATGCTTTAATATACCAGACACTGTACCAAGCCCTCCACACACTTATCTTTATGTTTTTAGCATTAATGCAACTATATCACTGAAACCACAACTCTTCCCTATTCTGTTTTATAATCCAGCTCTCTTGACTTTATCTATCTCTCACCTCTGCCTCACCAACTCAAGGATTCTGCTGGAATCTTCTTTGGGTTCTCCTCCCTGTACTGCAATCTAGAAATTCTTGCAAGGTGGTAATCTTGGGGCAATTGCATAGCTGGCTTACATAATTTGTTTTAGATTTTTTTCAACAACTGTTGACCAACATCTTGATACCCGTTGTTGCACATATTTGGGCCGTATTTTTCTTTGGTTGTTTTAGGCAGGAAGGTAAATCTGGCCCCAGTTATAACACCTTGGCCAAAAGCAGAAGTCTTGTTATTATCTTTTAATTTGTTTATTTCCCCAGCAGCACCTATAATTGATTTCCTGGGAGGTAATAGAGAATTCTGGATCTTAGCACATCTCCAAAATAATAGCTTGAGCATGCCAATTCACTCCAAGGTTACCTGAGTAGTGATATAAAAATCTGAGCATTTTCCACTATCTAACTGACAGAGGGAAATCTAATGTCATTAGATTGCCTGAGTTTCAGGTGAGTTTCCATGCAATATCATCTTTCCAGGTGTACTGGAGTAAAACATGATTGATTCAAAACCTTTTAATTGATAAAAAAATCACACAAATAATAATAGAATAAATTTATCTTTACTCAGTTGATTCTATCTTTATAAGAAGAGAGAGACAAGTATTCAGTGCAAAGAATGGCAATAAAAAAACTTTTAAAATATCTAAAAGAAAAACTACATCCAGTGTTGCTCAGTGTCATGGTTCGATTTCCAGTCAGGGCACATGCCTGGGTTGTGGGCTCAATCCCCACTGTGGGGCATGTAGGTGGCAGCTGATCTCTGTCATCATTGATATTTCTATCTCTCCCTCTCCCTTCCTCTCTGAAATCAACTATATATATAAAACTACTTTTAACATAAGCCAATAATTATATACAAAAAGCTTTGATCATTTAAAATGAGCACTGTCTATTTATTTGAATAAATTGCTTACAATCTCTGTAGCAGTTAACTGAATGAGATTTAGAAAGCCCACTTGAGTTATTCTGTCTCAGCACTGCTTTTCTTTTTTTTCATCAATGCTTTTCCATAATTTTTTTAGCTACCAGAGCAAACACAGATAAGAATCTCTAAATGGCAAATGGCCCCTTTCTCTTTTATACCTTAAATTGGCAATTTTTTCTATTAAGATATATTCTCCAATTCAACCAGTTTTTCTCTTTGTTAAGTCTCAATAATATACTAATAAATGGGCAGTGTTTTTAAATAAATGGAGTCTTTTTTTGGTAAAGATATCAATATTCTTTCATGTAGAAAATAAAAGTTTTCATAAAAGAAGATCTTCACTGAGCTCAGGATGGCAGGCCTCATTTGCCAAAATAGCATCCTATGATTTGCATTTTAGTCTTTCAGCAGAAAGAAGATTATAAACTGAGAAAAATTACCCTCAACTAAAAGTCTATCTATATTTAAAAAGAGTGAAAGAGATGGCTTTCAGAAATATGCAGTTTGCTTTAGTTTATTAAGCTCTTATGAGAAAATTTCATAAAATTTTGTTACCTCACTATAGTGACCTAAATACTGCATTTCTCTGACTCTCCTGTAGGGAGTATAAAGGATAAAGAAGTGTAGACTGAGATTGGGAAAGGCTCCATTGGGATGAAGCATTAAGATGGAACTGAATCATAGATTGCATTTCAGATGTGGTGCCAAAGGGGACAGTCAGAACAGGAGTTCAGAGATGGAAAGTAAGGTGATGCATTTAGAAAGAAGTGAGTGGGTGGGTGATTTTGCTAAGGCATCAGGTTTATGTAGAAGAATGATGACACCTAAAACTGAAAAGGGAAGTTTGACCTCATGTTGAAAGGGCTTGTGGATTAAGCTGACATACTTGTTCTTAATTCAGTGGTTATTCCTGATTGTCAGACATTCCTGAGTCAATAAATGATATGAGAAGGGATGTGCTATAGGAAGATTAATCTAAAAATAATGGTTTAGGATAGTGGATAGGATGAGGAGAATGGGGCCAAGGAGTCCAGAAAAGAAGCCCTGGTTCCCTAAATCTGCATGGCCTTTGACAATTTACAATGTGCTTTCACACACAGTATCTTATCTATATACTAAAGGCCTGGTGCATGAAATTCGTGCATGGAGGGGGGTGTCCCTCAGCCCAGCCTGCACCCTCACCAATCTGGGACCCCTCAAGGGATGTCCAGCTGCCCGTTTAGGCCCGATTCCGGTAGGGGTCCCGGCAGTCGGACATCCCTCTCACAATCCAGGACTGCTGGCTCCCAACTGCTCACCTGCCTGCCTTCCTGATTGCCCCTAACCGCTTCTGCCTGTCAGCCTAATCACCCCCTAACCACTCCCCTGCCAGCCTGATTGATATCTAACTGCTCCCCTGCCAGCCTGTTTGCCCCTAACTGCCCTCCCCTGCTGACCATCTTGTGGCAGCTGTCTTGTGTCCACATGGGGGCAGGATCTTTGACCACATAGGGGCAGCCATCTTGTGTGTTGGAGTGATAGTCAATTTGAATATTACTCTTTTATTAGATAGGATAGAGGCCTGGTGCATGGGTGGGGGCCAGCTGGTTTGGCCTGAAGGGTGTCCCAGATCAGGGTGGGGGTTCTCTTGAGGAGTGGGGTGGCCTGGGCGAGGGGCTTGTGGTGGTTTGCAAGCAGGCCACGACCCCCAGTGACCCAAGTGGAGGCCCTGGTATCTGGGATTTATTTATCTTGTATAATTGAAACTTTGTAGCCTTGAATGGAGGCCTGGGCCCACCAGGGTGTGTGGAAAGCTTGGCTTCCTCCATCACCAGGGAAACCCAAGCCTCCTGCTCCCTCATGGCCACAGGCATGTTGGTTGGAGTTAATTTGCATACTCACTCCTGATTGGCTGGTGGAGGTGGCTTGTGGGTGTGGTGGAGTGATGGTTAACTTGCATATTACTCTTTTATTAGATAGGAGGATATAAAAGCCCAGTGACTGGAATGGTGGGATGAACAGAATGACCAGAATGACCAGTGGTTATAACATGCACTGTGGCAGCCAACCAGCCTGATACGGGCCCCAATCAGCCCCCAACACCCTGATCAAGGGCAGGGCTGGCCAGCCAACTTCCCATGGCCCCTCCCCCACACCAGCCCGGTCCAATGGGCCCCCATCAGGGAGGCCTGCCGGACCTCACCCGTGCACAAATTCATGCATCAGGCCTCTTGTTTCTTTTAATAATCCCGTGATATAAATAATATAAGTATTCTGTTTTAGACTTAAGAAAATCAAGGCTCAGTTCAGATCTCCTAATTCATGCCAGTGTTCTTTCCACCATACCATCATGTTGCTTTGGGGCAAATTAGAGGTCAACTATGGGCTTTTAAGTAGTGCTCAGCCTCAGAGACTCATGGAGTCCTTTCAAGTGCTTCAGTTGTAGGCTCAGGACTCCTAGTTCAGCCTCTTCTTAACCAAGCTGTTGGGCTTTTATATAAGACTAGGAGCCCAGTGCACGAAATTCGTGCACTGGGGGGAGGGGGGTCCCTCAGCCCAGTCTTGCCCCCTCTCACATACTGGGAGCCCTCAGGGGAAGTCCTACTGAGGCAACCAGGCTGATCAAGGGAAGGCACCAGCCCCATCACCCTGCTGCTGCAGCCACTGCCAGTCACTGCAGTCACCAAGGTGTTTTCATCAACACGGACTCCAGTCCCTTCACCATGAAAAAATGACAACTTTCTTTAGGTATTTTCAAGATGTGTCTTCCATAGGATATAACATTTCTTTCTTCATTTTTTTTTTTTTAATCCTCGCCTGAGGATATGTTTCCATTGATTTTTAGAGAATGTGGAAGAGAAAGAGAAAGACAGAGAGAAAGATCAAAGTTAGAGGAACACTTTGATTGGTTGCCTCCTGCATGCGCCCTGACCTGGGCCCCAGCCAGGGAGGAGCCTGCCCTTGATCAGAATCAAACCCGACCCTGTGGTCAGCAAGCCTAGGCATTTTCCACTGAGCCAAACTAGCTAGGGCAGGACATGACATATCTTAGCCCTCCAGCAGCAGACCTTCCTTTTTTTCTCCAGGAGTGTTGTGGGAAAACCTTAGATCACCTTTTTGGATTCTTATACCCAAGTTACTAAGAATATTACCAGTGGCAAACAGGGAGCTTGGCCAATGAGTGGTCAGAAAAGGTATTTCCTCTGTAGTTCACACCAATCGCCTCTGATCTGTGGCTCCGCTAGCCAAGGCCTAAAGACTCCTGGCCTGGGCAGGGGACCCCCAGCTCCCTCAGATTGCCCGATCACCTGGCTCTGCCCCTGCCCAGGAGCCCCCTGGCTCAGGCCCTTCCCAGGTTGCTCAGGACCCACGGGGGCCTACTTTGGAGTGACCTGGGTGCTGAGGAAGTTCCTGGGACCCAGGCTGCTGGGTGCCTATGTATGCAAATTAACTGCCATCTTTGTTGGGTTAATTTGCATACTCACTCTGATTGACTGTGGGCATAGCAGAGGTACAGTCAATTTACATGTTTGTCTATTATTAGGTATGATGATTTCCTTTGGCAAAGGGGTTCTAGAGGTAAACAAATAAATCAAATAAAAAACAATTTTTAAAGTTCTCAATCTATAGAATTTTATAATTGATTCACTATGGGATGTGATGGAGATAGGAAAATCTTGTAAGACTTGGATTTGAGTATTTGAAATAATAGTGGCAACAATAAAAAGGAAAGCAGTGAACTGATTTGGGAAGGCAAGTATGACAAGTTTGGCTCTGGATGAAGATAAAGATATCGTTTAAGGATCTGGAGCATAATTAAACCTAATATTCACTCACAAAATTTTGACACTTTTACAAGTGATCCTACTAGTTAATGTTTAACAGTTAAACTGAAATGCATAACTTAATCAAAAGTCCTTCAAAGAGGAAACTACTGAGAAGTGGTTGGAGAACTCTTCATGGAAAGCCTGGATTGAGTTGGGCCACAAATACCATTTGGATGGTTGATAGAAGATCCTGGTCAGTAGAGAGTTGGGCAATTACATAACATGCCAACTCTGGGTGCAATTAATTTGGTAAAAGGAAGTGGTTTATAATTTTGCAAAGATGTTAGGATACATTCATTTTATGCCATGAGCATAGGAGAATATAGAGGGAAGAGAGAAATTGTTCTGAACCCCAGAGAACTGGATCCCCATGGATCCAGAGAAACTGGATGATGAAAGCTTGGTGTGAGATTGGTATTGATGAAAGCAGCCAAATCAGCATTTGGAAGTTGATAACTGGCTTTCCCATCATGCCAAGTGATGAGGCTGACTCTAGGTCCAACCAGGCAGTAGGATGTGAGCGTTTGGCCTCATGGATGCTTCCACAACATCACAAATAGGATCAGATATGAATCAACCTCATCCAAGGAAAAGCAGTAAAGAATATAGCAGCCGGTGCCACAAAGGACAGGAGACATAACAAAAGCAGAAGACAAAGAAGTTATGAATTCCTGTCTATTCTTATTTCCACATAGCAAATGAAAAATGGCTTCATCTGCAGACTCAGCATCTACTAGACGCTGGCAATTCTCTCAAGCCAGTTCTTGGTGTGGAATTTCAAATGGATTCTTGCCCATAAGATACCATTTAAAAGGCCCCAGAGAAAACAGTAGAAATGCAAATATGTATGTCCACCAAACACAAAACTTTGCCTCCTGGAAGCACGTCAACCTAGAATTAAGCCTGAACAAAGAACCCTAAACATTTCCTTTTCCATTGTTCTACAAGATTGTAAAAATTTTCTAAATGTAATTTTTATCACCTTCCTTTTTTTTTTTTACCATTTATGAACATATGTGTTTTTTATGATATTCACAACATGCTTGTGTCACAAGATTCAAACTTAATTTCCTGCAATTACTGCACAATATGCATGGCAAAAAATCATATAAAAATGACAGAAAATAATGAACAGTTACTCCATTTCTGCTAAGTTACTGTTTGGAAATAAAACTCAAGCATAACCCAGCCAAAGTTTTTGATTGGCTCTCTCCAATCCATGTTGTTTAGATGGCATTGGTAATAATCGTTAGACAGTTTCATATCTTCTGATAGTAGCAGGATTTAGTTTATTGGGAAATTATCATCCTGTACACCCAGAGATTTAAGAGAGGTTGTAACTTCCTTCTTATACTCAGGAAATGTGAAGTTAGGGTGGTTAACTGGTGGTTTATCAACAATGCTTTTCATCTTCTAATTTGGAGTCAAATGTACTTGAGTTAATTTATTCACGTCATTATGTATCTCATTTCTTACAGGTAGCAACAATAAACTTGTAGGCAAAAGCATATTTATGACAGGTGGAGGAGAAATCCTTCCTCTTACTATTTCCATAGAGGCACTAAAGTACAGTGATAAAGAACTCGGGATCAGGGGCCAGCAGGCCTGGTTTAAAACCCTTCTCCACTACTTGGTAACTGTGACACTGGGACAGGATTGTTAACCATTCTAAGCTATAATGTTCCCATCACTAAAATAAACATTTGAAAAGCTTCAATATCATAGGGTTATTGGCAATGAAGTGAGGTAATACATGTAACATGCCTGGTATAAGGTAAACACTCATAGATATTAACTATTGTTACAGTGATGATGGTGCCACCCACAATGATGAAGATGCGTGTTCAAGGCCTTGTCCAATGTAATAATAGCTATAATATATTGAGGTAGATTCAGAGTACAGTAATTTCTGTTGCATGAGTGACACCTCCCACCTGTGTTTATTTGCTTAGTTCTAATTCAGGCAGCCAAAAAAGGGACAAAATATGTTTTGTCTTACTAGGTGTAATTTTCATGAAATGTCATCCCTGAATTGGCTTAACTTCTCCCAAATGTTCACGAGTGGGAGAAAATTCTCAAGTAAATAGGAAAAGAAAGGAAGAAGGGAGGGAGGGCTGGATGGAGAGACTAGAAGGAGGAGGAACAGGCAAGAGAAAGAGAAAAGTAGGGAGGGAGAGAGAATTGCAATAGATAGCTGACTTTAAAGTAAAGTTCTTTGAAGAGCAAAAAAAGATGAACTGACATGATCTCCTGCTAAGTAAGGTACACTGGCATCCATCATGTTGGCATTTGATGGGCTACAGTTCTGCAAGGATGAGCCCTGCTTTGGTTTTTACTTAATTAAAGCATAGAAAAGACTTACCCTGACTGGCAATTGGCCTCCCTGTTCCACCTATTTGCTTTCTTTAGCAAATTCACTGTCAATAAAACACCCAGCTATTGAGACATAAAAGGACATAATGGAGGATATTGAGGATTGTTTAAGACTCCTTCTTATTACCTTCATTCCCTGGCTGCCCATTGTTTCTTTACATTTCACCTATTACTCTAGTTTTACATGGTCTTCCAGCCCTTGGATCAGAGTTGACAGAAATTCAGGAATCTTGAATGAGTACAGATTCCTTGGAAGTCTCTGCTCAAAGAGAATAAAGGTGGAGGATGGAGAGCACTAAAAGGAGACGGGTTCTCTGAATGGAATGGAATTAGAATACCAAATCCTTAGATCAATTCTATATCCTGGCTGCCCAGAGCGCCATGTTGAGAGTGAGTGTAATCTTGTATCCAGGCCTAATGGGAATGAGCATCAGTCAAGAATGATTATTGAGGTTAGCCATAGGCCCAGTACAAGAAGCATATTTATGTCATCCTTGGTCCAAAAGTTAGGGGTTCACCTTGATTATAAAGGCAAGCTAGAGGGTACAGGGACAGTGGTAATAAAGGAATCAAGGAAAGTAGGGCCTCCGAATCCTACTTTTCATGGAGATCTCACTCCTGTAGGTAACCCATGGGCAATGGGTAGCATCATCTCCTCTCTGCAGTAGATACAGTTGAACAACTGTGACATTTAAACAACTTCAAATTGCTGATTCATTCAACCACCACATTCACCCCTGCATACATACACCCTCTCTTTTTATTGAACGAGAAATCAAGTAATTTGTCATGAAAATCCAGGTCACCTTGCTTCACTGGAATTTTAGATACATGTTTATCATCCAGATATTTTTTTAATGTTCAATAACATTGGTCATTGAAACATTTCAATGAAAAAACAGCCATAATAATTTTTAAGTGATTGAACATGTGTATGTCTTACCTAGCATGGAATACATTTTTAAATGTGGGTAATAAGCCACTGGCATGGAAACAGCAGGTTTCCACCAACAAGCCATCTTGAAATCACATTTTGCACGTAAACAGAAGTCTCTCGTCAATCAGAATTTCCACTTCAGTTAACAACATTGAAACAATCCACTGGTCTCTGCTTTAGTCCAAGGTCTTTCTGTGAGCAAGTGCCCCCAAGCTAGTTCCCCTCAACGAATTAAGGGTCTATGTATGGGAAACATACAGAGCTCTGTTGTAATGTACATGTAAACATTCACAGAAGTTGATTTACTGTGACCCCTGTTTTCTTTTGAATTAATACCAAATGTAAAAGAAAATGCTTTAAAATTAAATGTTTCATAACAGTCACTCATTGAAAACAGTACTGGCAGATGTGGGCTGAGTAGTATAATGGTGGTTCAAAACTGTGGAAAGTATCAGCCAGTAACCTCTTTACAGGAGTGGAGGTTTAAGACTTGAAGAATTCTCTCCTTAGGCTGCATTAATGCAGACAGAGTGCCCATATTCTGCTCCGAGCTCTGCAGAACACACTTGTTATATATACTTTTTACTTCTGGTCCCCCAGATATAAAAGGGACAGTGACATATTAACACAGTGTTGTCCAGAAGAAGACCACTGTGAAGGAAGGGGGTGTTTGGGAACCATGTTTTGTGAGAAACAGTCAGAGGAAATAAATAGGATTATTTTTTAAAGAGTCTACGTTTACTAGCGCGCCTTCTCAAGTCTTCATGTAATTATCAGAATGATTCAAGAAGGAGGGACAGCCTGCTCTTTGATGCTCCCTAGAGCAGAACAAAGAAGGGGTGTTAAAAAAGCAAATTTTGCCAAAATATGAAGTGGATGTTTGTAAAGAGCAGAGATCTGGTTTGCTCATCATGAGACTTGTTTCAGCAAAGGCTTGTCTCTGTGCGGCAACTGCTTTAAAGGGCTTCCCTGCCCTGGGAGGAAGGGGGGATGCCCTTCAAAGGACTCTCAAATTCTCTCATGCCTTTGTATCACTCTTTGATCTGTCAGTTTGGTTCCATTCAGTCTCATATATGCAGTTTATCTCAAAACAATCAATAAATGGATCCATTTGGAAATGGTGTCAATCAAATCTCTTTGTAGATAAAATCACAAATGCACATAGGTAACTCACTATTTAGAGGAAAACAAAATGCTAATCTTTTGTTAAGAATCCATTTGCAGTGCAAATAATTATTTCTGAAATGAAACATTTTTATTTTCTTGGATGGGTTTTTCTTAAAAGGAGGCATTGTGTATCCCAGCAGTGGAGGGTGCCCCATAAGTCATTAAATTGAGGGAATTCTGATGCCTCGGTGTTGTGGATAAGACAGAAGGCTCCACCCTATTCTTCCTCTCATTGAATAAACACTTCATTAAAATGTTTCACACTGGAAATATTAACACCAAATTAATGAAATTCGGTGCCATCAGGGAGCTATGATGTTAACTTCTTGTGCCTTCAGTGGGAGTTGAAGGCCTCTTTACTAGTGCTCCTTCTCAAGTCTCCAACTAACTAGCAGTGGGACCTGCTTCACCTGCTTGAACTTCAATGTCCTCACCTGTAAAACAGTGCTAACAGCACTGTATGCCCTTGGCCAGGAGTACTGCATCCAGCTATGCTACCACATGCAAAATATGGAACTTCATGATGTGTTGGTGGGAGGCAGCCTCTGTTCTGCCTGGGTTGACCATATCAGAAATAGGTGAAGACAAAGGGACCTTTTAAAAAAATATATATTTTTATTGATTTCAGAGAGTAAAGGAGAAGGAGAGAGGGATAGAAACATCAGTGATTAGAGAGAATTGTTGATCAGCTGCCTCCTACCCACCCACTGGGGATTGAGCCTATAATCTGGTGAAACTGTGATCTGGTTCATAGGTGGACATTCAACCACTGAGCCATGCCATCCAGACAAGACAGAGAGATCTTTAAAGGAATCATTAATCCAATGTCAGGCAGCACTACAGCTGCTAAAGTACTAACTAGCCATATACTTTGGGGCAGCCATTCACTTCTAGTTTCTCTAAAATGATTAGGAATTAAGATATTCCAGTTTCTTCATATATATACCTGAAAGTGGGATCACTGGGTCAAATGGGAGTTCCATTTTTAGTTTTTTGATGAAACTCCATACTATTCTCCACAGTGGCTGCACCAGTCTGCATTCCCACCAGCAGTGCATGAGGGTTCATTTTTCTTGGCATCCCCCCCAGCACTTGTCATTTGTTGATTTGTTAATGATAGCCATTCTGACAGGTGTGACATGGTACCTCATTGTCATTTTGATTTGCATCTCTCAGATGGTTAGTGACTTTGAGCATGTTTTCTATATGTCTCTCAGCCTTCTGTATGATCTCTTTCAAAAAGTATCTATTTAGGTCCTCTGCCCATTTTTTGATTGGATTGTTTATCTTCCTTTTGTTAAATTGTATGAGTTCCCTGTAAATGTTGGAGATTAAACTCTTATCTAAAATAGCAATTTAAAGTAAAAAAAAAAAAAGGACATGAAAGGATTTAATCCCTTTCAGAAGGAATTAAGGCACTGGGAAGGCACTTGAGCATCCTATATTGGCCCCTCTTGCATTTGTGCCAAAAGGGACCCTCTTCTCACAATCCAATTGCCCTCAGCTATTGCCTGAGATTTCTGTTCATGCTGAGTTTGAAGTCTCCTGGTGGCTAGTACCATGGATCTGTCTCATGCCCAATCGTGTGAGCTGAGCCCTCACTGGAGAAGAAACCTGAGTTCCCCGAGATATGTGATCAGCACCGGGACCCCGCCAGCAGGCCAGGGGATCCCAAGGCAGGTGCTGGGCATGGAGGCCACGGGGGCATAGGCTACCAAGGAGACAGAACTGAACCTCACATCACCCTGCTTGGCCCCGGAGGATAGCTGGTTAGCCAGAGATGGGTAAGATTCCTCAGGGAAGGAACAACCTAAGACAGGCACAGTTGCAGAGGGGCCATCAGGAGAGAACTTGGGGGTCAACAGAGGTGGGGTGCAGACCCTCACACCCCCAAACCTGAAGGGGCCTCAACCCTTACGCCTTCTGAGGGAGGTCTCCTGCCCTCATGGCTGCTGTGCTTCCCATGCCCAGCTCAGATTTGGATACAGGTGACAGACAGAGACTTGGCCCGGCTCAGATCGGGACCCAGGTAACAGACAAGAGACTTGGCCGACAGCAGCTGCCCTATGTCTAAATCCAGACTAGCATCAGGAATGCTCAGGGCCAACTCAAGAATGCAAATAATCTTTTCCACTAATATTTACAGGGTAAACTAAGATTGTTGGTAGAGTATTAAATTTGACAGTAAAATAATAATCAAGTTTTCAGATTAATTTAAATAGGCTAATTGAAATAAGTGCATATTCAAGTAAATTTAATTGTACTGGACAAAAAGCTGTTCCTAAAGTAATAACTAAAATTTCTATTGGTAGTTCATCTCATGGTAAAATTCCTGAACATGCAATGAACCTAAAGCAGTCATATGCGTGGGCAAATAATTAAAATTTAAAGTAATCAAGACTGCATTATAAAATTTACAAAAGCTTCCATTAGTAAAAAAAAAGGGAGTATAGTAGGGTAATATCATGTAAGGAAAAATATCCTATAAGTAAATTACATCTAGAAAATTTTTACTTTACAAAATTAATTTTCATTTGTAATGCTAACAGCAAGACGGCCATGAAAAACACACATGGTGTCTAAATAAGACAAAGGAAAATCGTTTGGGCAAAAATAAAAAGGATCCCAAATCAATTATATAGAAAAGATTCCTTTATTAACTTGTGGTCAAGAATATGTTTGTATATTTTCAGAAAACAACTTCAAGACCATGTGGATTCCTACAGCAGAGAGGAATTGACAGGTCTGCTCCAACCACGAAGACAAGAGGAAAAACAGTCAGAGATGGAAGACGCTGACAACGCCTTGCCACGCTAGCAGTCAGTAGCTGTGCACCACTGCAGGTTACCTAGGACCAAACCAGAGAGGGTCGGACCTGCATTGCCACCATGTGCCCACCATCCAGATATCATTGCTGACATGTACACATAAGGAACTGTTAGACATTGAAACGGGGACTCAGAACTGTTGGACATTGAAATTGGGACTCAAACATTTTTGTTGTTGTTTTGTTATTATATGTTTATTTCTAGTCTGCAGAGGCAAAATTTTTTAAAGGAAAGAAATTGGGGGGAAAAATAGATACACAGGCAAAGGAGCATTGAACAGACTGTCAAACTACAGTGGGAAGGCAGGGGAAGTTGGGCAGGGGCCGGGGGAGGGCTATAAGAGATCAACTGAAGGACTTGTACGCATGCATATAAGCATAATCAATGGATACAAGACACGGGGGGGGGGGGGGCAGGTGAAGGCATGTACTAAGGTGTAGGGGAGGCCAGGGGGAGGTCAATGGGGGAAATAAAGGAGACATATGTACTACTATTTGTAATACTTCAAACAATAAAAAATAAGTAAATAATAAAATAATAAAAAATAAAAATAATAAATAAATAAATAAAATAGCATTGGCAAATATGTTCTCCCATGCAGTGGGCTCTCTTGTTGTTTTGTTGATGGTTTCTTTTGCTGTGAGAAGCTTTTTATTTTGATGTAGTCCCATTTGTTTATTTTCTCTTTAGTTTTCACTGCCCTAGGAGCGGTATTAGTGAAGATATTGCTTCAGCATATGTCTGAGATTTTGCTGCCTGTGGATTCCTCTAAGATTTTTATGGTTTCCCATCTTAAGAATATATCCCAAGAAAATAGAAAGGATATATGCACCTCTCTGTTCATAGCAGCACAATTTACAATTGCTAAGATTTGGAAACAGCATAAGTGCCCATCAGCAGATGAGTGGATTAGAAAACTGTGATACATCTACACAATGGAATACTATGCTGCTGTAAAAAGGTAGGAACTCCTACCATTTGCAACAGCATGGATAGACCTGGAGAGCATTATGCTAAGCGAAATAAGTCAGTCAGAGAAAGATAAATATCAATGATCTCACTCATTTGTGGAATATAATGAACAACATAAACTGATGAACAAAACAGATCCAGAGACACAGAAGCATCAATCAGATTGTCAAACCTCAGAGGGAAGGTGGGGAGGGTAGGCAATGAAGAGAGATCAACCAAAGGACTTGTATGCATGCATATAAGCATAACCAATGGGCACAGATACAAGGGGGGTGAGGACACGAGCACGACGTGGGGTGGAGGGGGAAGACCATGGGGGGATAAGGACATATATGTAATACCTTAATCAATAAAGAAAAAAATAAAATGTCTCACAGACTGCTGCAAAGAGAGAGAGAGAGAGTCCATCTGAAGCAACAAATGACCAGAGTAGATGTTTAACAACACTAATTTAAAAGGATTTACATAAAATTAGAGGAAATCACATAAAACCATTTGATAATTTACAAAATCTTATTTTCAGGGGTCAAATCTAGGAATTTTCTTAGGGACAGAATCATGTTTTTTGTATGTTCTTGGCACCGTTTTAAAAATGAACTCTGCTAAAAGTTTTGCCTGCATGATCTTGAAGCTGCTATCTTGGTGAGGTTTCTAGTGAGTGGTGGTTAATAGTATTCCCATAAACATTAATAGTATTTTCACAAACAGATCAATGCCCAATTGGTCTCTGGAAGGTCCACAATCACAAGTACATCCCAGAATGTACAATTATGTTCTCCTATCCAACATTTTATATGTTCAACAATACAATATCGAGAGCTATTCTCTATTAATGATGTTTTTTCTTTCTTGAAATGAAATGAAAAGAGCATTTGATGTGTAACTTTTGATGTGTAACTTTAGGCAAATCATCCCCACCTCTCGTCTCCGGTCTGTGTTTGTAAGTAAGGACCTTGGATGAGGCCAAGAGGTGGCAGACTACCGGTCTATGTACAAATCGGGCCAGCTGCTGGCTTTGTGTGATCTGGAAAATTACTTTTACGTATTTAGGTCATTGATAAAAGACTGAAAGAAGAAAAATATGTTGTGAGATGTAAAAATGATAGTTCCACAGATTTTAGTTCCACAGATACAGTTTCATCAGAATACAGCCACACCCATGAATTGTCTGTGGCTGCCTTTGCACTGAACTGGCATAGTGGAGTAATTATAACAGAGATACAGGGCCCAAAAGCTAGAAGTATTTGCCATCTGGCCCTTTGCAGGAAAAGTATGCTGACCCCCACACAATTACTAAGGTTGTTGCCAATGTAAATCATTTATAATTTCTGTCCACTAACTTTACCTTAATTCCTTTTCCTCCCCTAATATTTAGACTTCAAGAATTATGGACAGAATCCAAGATGGTGGCGAGGTAAACACCTAAACTGCTGCCTCGCACAACAATTTCAAAACTATAACTAAAAGGCAAAACGTCTATCACCCAGAACCACGGGAAAGCTGGCTGAGTGGAAGTTCTACAACTAGAAGGAAAGAGAAAAGAGCATTGAGACGTGCACAAGTGCTGAAAAGCTGAGGTACGGAGGCGAGTGATCCGGGCTGGCAGCAAGCGTTGCTTTTTTCAACCCAAAGGGAGACAAGCCCCCGATTACTCTGAAATACAGTTTCTGGGGAGAAGTGGGGGACCCAAACTCCTACGGGGAGAAGCTGGACTGTCTGCCACCGGGTGGGAAAGTGAGGGGTACTTGCTTGCAGAGCTGCGTGCGAGAATAATTGTTTGCTGCACTGGGGCACTGGACTCAGTGGGAGACACAGAGTTGGCTAACTAGCAGCCTTCGCTGTTTGCCACTCCCTAGCCTAGTGACGCCCTGAGACCCCGCCCCACACGACCTACAAACCCACCCAAGCTCCAAGCAGCAGCTTTTGCATATGAATGGACTGCCCTATCACAGCTTAACCTAACAAACTTGCAGCCCGGATCACACAGCTCCAAAACCTCCAAACCCCAAGAAAAGAGGAGAAAACTGTAGCTCTTGCTGTAGCTCCTGGTGGGTGGACTCAGACAATAGCTGACCTGTACCCCATTGGAGATCCAGAAGCCAGTATACTTAGTGGTCAGTGTGAGAAACCAGATTTCAACTCCTCACATCCATAAGTGACACATTCAAGAGGCAGACTCAGCGAGCACCAAAGCCCCACTGAAACAAGTCCTGCACCATAAGCGTGTCGCCAGCACAGCAGTTCTTCCATTATAGACACAGCGAGTCCTCACAGCCGATTGGCCTGGAGGTCAATAACTAAGAGGGTCCACATCAGATGATTGGGGAGCCTGAGCTACTGCCCCTTATAGGTCACCTACCACACAAAGCCACTCCATCAACACAGGGAAGCAGCCAAAATGTGGAGACAAAGAAACATGTCACGAATGAAAGAAACGGAGGAAAACAAACTACTGGACGACATAGAGTTCACAACCACATTTATAAGGTTACTCAGGAATCTTCTAAAAACTGCCGAGAAACTTGATGACACTTCTGAGGAGCTTAGTGAGACCTTCAAGGACCTTAATGAGAATGCCAAAAAAATGGAAAAGGACCAGTCAGAAATGACGCATACACTGTCTAAAATAAAGAATATACAGAAACTCAACTGTAGATCAACGTACCCCAAGAATCAAACCAAAGATCTGAAATATGAGGAAACAAAAAAGACCCAACCAGAACAACAAAAAGAAAAAAGAATCCAAAAATATGAAGATAGTGTAAGGAGCCTCTGGGACAACTTTAAGCATACCAACATCCGAATTTTTGGGGTACCAGAAGAAGAGAGAGAGCAAAATACTGAAAACCTATTTGAAGAAATAATGACAGAAAACTTTCCCTACCTGGTGAAAGAAATAGACTTACAAATCCAGAAAGCGCACAGAACCCCATACAAGAGGAATCCAAAGAGGACCACACCAAAACACATCATAATTAAAATGCCAAGGGCAAAAGACAAAGAGAGAATCTTGAAAGCAGCAAGAGAAAAATGGTTAGTTACCTACAAGGGAGTACCCATACGACTGTCAGCTGATTTCTCAGCAGAAACTATGCAGGCCAGAAGGGAGTGGCAAGAAATATTCAAAGTGATGAACAGCAAGAACCTACAACCAAGATTACTCTACCCAGCAAAGCTATCATTCAGAGTTGAAGGTCAGATAAAGAGCTTCACAGACAAGAAAAAGCTAAAGGAGTTCATCGCCACCAAACCAGGATTACATGAAATGCTGAAGGGTATTCTTTAAGAAGAGGAAGAAGAAGAAAAAGGTAAAGATAAAAATTATGAAAATAATGACATCAAATACATACCTACCAACAAGTGAATCTAAAAATCAAGTAAATAAAAAATCTGAAGAACAGAATGGACTGGTGAATATAATAGAATCAGGGACATAGAAAAGGAGTGGACTGACAATTCTCAGGGAGAAGCAGGTGTGAGTGGTGTGGGAAGAGATTGGACAAAAATCTTACTCCTATGGATGAAGACATTGGCAGGGGGTAAAGGCATGGGGTAGGGTGGGGTGGAGAATCAGGTGGAGGGGAGCTATAGGGGGAAAACAAAAAGAGGAACACCTGTAATATGAACAATAAAGATTTATTTTAAATAAATAAATAAATAAATAAAAAGATACACTATGCCAAAAAAAAAAAAAAGAATTATGGAAAGAAAATCTGAATTAAGTGAAGTGGTCTCAAGAAAGTGAAATGGCAAAACCAGGGACGGAATTCGGGCCTCATCTGAGCTCCCTCCACAAAGTTTGCTTTTATTATCTCCATGGGGACAGCTTTTTGTCTGAACCTCTACTCCATCCCTTTGACCTTTCTTGTTTAGACTCACCAAGGCCACTTCTGTCTACTTCCCCTACAGTATTGCAATGATGCTAGACCTTAGATTTACTTTAACATGTCAAACAAGATAAGGAAACATTACTTAATTTCATAAATATAACAAATAAAAATGCCAATGGATTGGAGGTAGAACTAAAACCCTAATCTTATGATTCTTGATCTGAAGGTATTACCCTTGGTCCCCTCCAGAAATTCAGGTGATTTATTGAGCATTTACTCTTAAACCAGTAGTTCTCAACCTTTTTAATGTCACGACCCTTTAATACAGCTCCTCATGTTGTGGTGGCCTCCAACCATAAAATTATTTTCGATGCTACTTCATAATTGTAATTTTGCTACTGTTAATGAGTCATAATGTAAATATCTGTGTTTTCCGGTGGTCTTAGGCTCTACAGCAGCAGTTCTCAACCTGTGGGTCACAACCCACAGGTTGAGAACTGCTAGCAGGGTCGCCTAAGACTTAAATGGAGACAGTTTTGAACCTGAAAAGCAGTTATTTTAGGTGTTGCCACAGCCACAGCCAGAGAAGCTTTCTCTCTTCTATCACCTTCAATCCCTCTGCTGTTTGCTTTATCTAGATACTAGTACTGCTGCCCATAAGGCATGCTCTTGTAGCATGTATAATCAAATACAAACTGTAGCCTAGAACCTTGTATTTTCTGTTATACACAGAAAATATATATAACAATTCTCACATTTATAGACTTGCACCCTGAAAATAAGATTTCATAAACTATCGAAAGGTTTTAGGGTAAGTTCCTTCAAATATCAACTCCTATTAAGGCTGTGTTAAACATCTATTCTTAATCACAGTCTTTGAGAGCATTTCTGAAGTTGTTAATAAACTCAAAAAATGTTAATTTGTGCCTTCCATGTTCAGAATACTATGCCAATACTATGGAGTATAGAAGGCAGGGCAATGAGAGACAAAGAGGAAAGTCACACCATAACTGTGACTTTAAAGGGCCCAGTGAACAAATGCATGTAGGAGTGTAGAGTTCCATTTTCTGGGTTGTACACTGATAGCTTCTTGGAGAAGATGCCATATGACCTGCCCCTTGAAGACTTAGGAGCATTCCATTGGGAAATAAGGAGATATTCTTGCCCTGGATGGAGATATAAAACCTTAACAGAGGCCAACTGAAATATATTTCAAAAAATTCCTCTAGCAGATATATTTTCTGGGTTTATCAGAAAATATATCTCCCCTCCCCTCCCCTCCCCTGCCTCCCCTGGGCAGGGGAGGGGAGGGGAAGGCAGGGGAGGGGAGGGGAGAGGAGGGGAGGGGAGGGGAGGAGAGGAGAGGAGAGGAGAGGAGAGGGGAGGAGAGGAGAGGAGAGGAGAGGAGAGGAGAGGAGAGGAGAGGAGAGGAGAGGAGAGGAGAGGAGAGGAGAGGAGAGGAGAGGAGAGGAGAGGAGAGGAGAGGAGAGATAAAGTGTAATTTTGAAGACAGGATTTTTCTACGTTGCTCTTTCTCACTTCATATCTTAAAGTTCAAGTGTCCTTTGAAGACACTGTTCTGAAGCCTTTATAACTAATCTGAGAACATTTGTACCTAATTTAGACAGAGTCGATAGGTTCTTGTACTACACACATGGTCTGCATATTCTGGACCAGTAAAGCCATTCTGATGAGTATTTTCATTGGTTTTATGATGGTGGTAAAAAGAAAGTGTGTTGCATTTGCAAAAGTTTTTAAACATTATTTATACCTAGGCTATCAGGTTGCATGCCCCTAAATAATAAAAACAAACGGATTTGTCTAAATTTGTGGCATAATATGGGAGTAATAGAAGAACCTTTGTCTGTCATCATGAGTGCTAGGGCAAGAGAATTAAGGGGGGAAAAAAACTTTGAAAATCAGAGTTCTTGTTAGTGTCTCTTAATGGACTAATAATTTAGATCTAATTGATAACAGCTTTAATTGTCCATAATCTCTATATACCAGGGTAGCCTTGTGGGATATTACTAGTCAAATTAAAACTTATTCAAAACAATCTCCAATTACAGAATGTTTTGTGTCTTTTTCAAGCTTGGGGAGTCAGGGGCAATATCGTGTTGATGACAGGCTGAGCCATGTGCCTTCACAGTTTAAATGGTGTTCAAAGACTCATTTTCATGGAGCTGCATGGTGTAGTGGGCTAATGCAACTGAATTTAACAACAAAATAAAGGTACTTTTAAATATGTTTAATTAAGAAAACTTGATGACATGCTTCTGTTTCAGTTCAAATATATGAATTTACCAAACTTTTTACACCCAGTTTCTGTGGTGACATCTCCTTCATTAACAAAACACAGAGTCAAGGAGAGTTTTATGACTGAATGTCGGTGACCCCAAAAGTTCATATGTTGAAACACTACCCCTCCTACACACACACACACACACACACACACACACACACAACGTAATGGTATTAGGAAGTAAGGTCTTTGAAAGGTACTTGGAGGTAATGAGGGTGGAGCCCTGATTAATGGGTTGATGACTTATTTGCTTCTCTCTGCCATCCACCATGTGAGTCTACATGCCAGGAAGGGGCCCTTCTCTAGAACTCTGATCTGCCAGCACCTTGATTTTGAAGCTCCCAGACCCAAGAACTGTAATATATAAATGTTTAAGTCACCCAATCTATGTTAATTTGTTATATTAATCTGAACTAAGACAGGGAGGGATGAAAATCCTTGTGACAACCTAGAGTAGATATTTTTGCTTCTTGTCATTATTGACTCATGTGATTTTACAGTGTGAATTATAGACCAAGGAGAAGAGGAGTGGGCTTTCATGACTCTTCTTTGATGGAACAAACCTAAGCCTAAAATCCCTCGGTCACCATCATGAGAAAACACAAGGAAAACAAATCAGCCTTCCCTACCCCTACCTAATGGCCTAGTCCGTCCATCCACATACCTTCTTTGGGCACATGGAAAATTCCTCCCTATTAAAAGCACTTTTTACCAACACGGTGAGGGACATTATTTTACAAATATCTGTAGTTGCTGAGGGCTGCTAAAAAATGTCAGAAGAGTGCAGATTTGTGCCACCCATCAGCTAAGTCTTCTTTTGGGGCTAGTTGCAATTCTTCTATCTGTTACTGGTTGTTCTGTTTCTCCGAGATAGTAATTTTAGAACATCAGTCCCCACAGGCCTCCAAATCTACCACCAACCTCTTTGTTTTCAGAGAGGCTTCCCATGTAGATACAGTTTCTCTGGACTTCCGGCCACTAAAGTTTGCATTTCCTGCTTCTCTCTGTTACCAGGGGATTGGCATCCTTCACTGATGTCCCCAAACACCTTGTATTTTTCTACTTCTTAACCCTTCATGAGTTGTATTAAATTTGCCTATTTATGTGACCATGTTCCCCACATGACTGTAAATTTCTTGAGGACACAAATAATGTCTTAGTCTCACAGTATCTCCAGTATCTAGCACCGAGTAGGCACTGAATAAATGTTAAATGAATTTGTAATGCCTATGTATATGGTTCATTCTGAGCAACCTCTGTTCTTGCCCTGCACCTGGTTTGAAGCTGCATTCAGAGCATGAGGGCACTTTAAAACTCCAGCTACATAATATATGGGACAAAAGTTTTAACTTCTCATGTAGAGGTGGGAAGAATACCACTACCCAGAGCACAACATTCTTATTCTGATTAGACGTCTCTGTTCTTCCCATCAAATTAGGTTTTCTGCACCAATTTTTCATCTTTTACCACCTATTATCCTCACAGCGTCAAAAAGGTCTCCACCACCCCTCCCTGTCCATCACCCACTGTCTCTGCAATTCAACTCTTCTCTGCTTAAGTTCCCCATTCAAAACAAGTTGGAAAATTAGCTCAACAAGGATGATCTCTCTTTCCTCAGCAAATTAGAATGTGTTATGAGAAAGGAAGGAGAATTGGAAGGGGTCTGAGTTGACCATAAATAATGAATCAATGAATGACCAATAGTATGCTAGAAGATACTTCGAGAACATGTTATATATTCAAGCTACTTGATCTTTTTTTTTCTACTTTCTTTCTTTTTTTTATTGTTTGAAGTATTACAAATAGCAGTACATATGTAATCTTGAAAAATTATCTAAAGAATGTTGTCCTTATGAAAATGGTATAGAAATTATCAATAATTATTAGCATACTACACCAGCAACTCAAACTCATAGCCATTTTAATATAATATTAATAACGCTATATCCTGGGGCATATTGCCCTAGATCTAAAAATGCTTAGTTGTAAAATACATCAAATTCTCAATTCTCTAACAAAATATTCAGTTGTTATTTTTCTGTTAAATAGAAAAATCACATGGTTTTCTTTCTTCCTTCCTTGTATGCTATTTTATTGTAGGCTCAAAAGCAAGGATGAGAATTTTAGAAGGAATGGATGCATCAATAGCTAATCATGTTGCTATGGACATGACTAGCTTTTTGCAAGAAATTTTGGGAAGAAAATTAGACAGAACGTTGAAGAAATGAAGAATTGAGTTCAAGGACAAGATGTTTCGTAGTTAATCCTGCAAAGCTAAGAAGGCCTAGATGTAATGGAGATTGCATTTACAGAAAAAAAAAAAATGACCAGTGCAAAGGTAGAGAGTTTCAATTTTGTGATATTGCATCACGGCAAAGAAGCCAGGGAACATCTGGGAGACGTTCCCTGGGAAACCCAGGACTAGGAATCCTTAGTTTGTTATTTGAGGCTAAAATTCAGCGGAGAACCTTACAAGATGAGACATCCTAGTTCAAGGAAAGAAGGCACTTTAAAATCCCATAAACAGAAGCATCCCAAAGCTTCTAGGAAATCAAATAGCTCTTACCAAACATTTGATGAATTAAGTGCAAATGATTTAAAAACATGTGTATTAAATTTCCTTTAAAGTGCACATGGGTTTAAAGGTTAAAAGGGAAAAATTTGCTTTGTGGCAATCACTTTGGGTTTTGCTATGCCCGATAAAAGGTGGTAGACCTGGTTCCACCCACGAATGTATTAAGCACTCCAGTAATAATCAGTTATTGTTCAAATTCTACATTACTCTTTGGGGTGTAGTTGAGAATGAAATTCTGTATTATATATAAGGCAAGGCTTAAGGGGTCTCTAAACTGGCCACAGGGCGATTTGGGTTTCTCTTATATATATCAAGGGATTACAATAAACAACAACTGCGGGCAAGTTCTGAAATAGCATAAAAGCTATATATTCTCCTTTTGAAGATTAAAATTGTAATGGAAGGAATACAAAATTTACAATTAAAGTCCTAAGATTAGCCCTGGCCCAAGGGCTCAGTTTGTTGGCGTGTCATTAAAAGGTTGTGGTTTGTGGTTTTGATTCCCCATCAGAACACATATCTAGGTTGTATGTTCCATCCCCAGTGTCTCACCTCTCTCTCTCTCTCTCTCTCTCTCTCTCTCTCTCTCTCTCTCCCCCTCCCTCCCTCCCTCTCTTTCTCCTCCCCCTGCCCTTTCTTCTCTCTCTAAAATCAGTAAACATATCCTTGAGTGTGTGTGAGGGACAGGGAAGGGGGGAGGTGGGGGGGGAGGGAAGTCCTGAGATTAGTTTCTGGCCTCTCCACTTACAAACTGTAATCTTGGGAAAATAACTGCCCATCTCTGAATCATAATTTAATGACATCTACATAAAAGAGTGTTGTGAGGATACTAAGTGATAATGTGCAAAGGCACTGGGTAAGTTAACATTTAAAAATGCATTTTTCCCCTGAGATCTCAGTGATACATAAAAGAATCTAAATATATACCTAAATCTACTAGTAAATATACAATTTCTGACCCATTGGGGACATTTAACCTAAAACCAAAGAGGTGTAGTTTTCCTCACAAGTTAATGATCTAGTCAAACCTCACAACATTCTTCTTTGAAGTGTTCTATATTTATCATTTTTATCTAAGAACATTTTCCAAGATGTATTTCTTGAATGTGATATAGTCTCAAAACGACACTGTGATCAGAGAAGTTTACAAAAT